>CM070556.1:7891929-9189935 GCA_036346405.1 Phyllostachys edulis
AATATCATACTCAACAAATGAGTTAGTCTCACATTTAGATTTATCATTAATCACCAAAACCAATTTAATGGAGCTTGAGCTTACACCATGCCACAAGTGGCTAACACATGAGAGTGTTTCTTGTGGAGTAGCATTAGCTTATTACATGTGCAGACAAGTGTTGTTGCCCTCTGTCCAAGGCTAGCCTCGTGCATGATGGCGCCACTCGTTGTTCCAAGACCACTATGGTTACTTAGCAATACATCGAATGAAGCTCTGTGGTGCCCATAAGGAAAATTTGAGTGCATTCAGGCCTTCTCACTCTTCTCAGCCATGTACTCCATCATCTTGGTACAATAGGGGCGTCTATGCATTCAACATATGCAATGCAGCAACACTTTGTCTTTCCCTGAAGTACGTGACTATACCATGTAACATACCCTCGACAATTGCAATGAGGAGCATGACGTGTAGGTCCATGATCGCCCAATTGTATACCTCGACCAGATTGGTCATCATTACGTCGTACCTTGTGCCGTCGGTGTTGTAAAGCAATGCCCACTTCTCCACTAGCTTAGCCTCGATCCAATGCGACAAACATTTGATGTTCCTCGTTGTCCTCCTTCTCAAGTCGGGTGGGTCAATCTTGGGCAACAGTGCCACTATTCTGGTACATCAGTTGTGTTTCCAACAGGTTCTTATTCCTCTCCTTGAGACATGCTTGGTGGTAAACTTGTTAAGATTTTCCCAGAGGGCATTGAACTTCCTTTGCTGGTTCTGCTTGCACAGCCTCTTGCTCTTGAGTTGCTTGAACAAATTGGCCCCCAGGTGCAGCATGCACCAACAATTTCGCGGGTCACACCATGGAAAAGGCTTATTTGGATCTTCTTGCAGCTTTTTGATGACCTTAATCACCCCGACATGTCGTCATGTATTATGCAAATGTCTAGGCGTTCACCAACGACTCCAACCTTGAGGTGCCTGAAGAACCATAACCAACTATCAAAGTTCTCACTCTCCACAAATGCAACAGCCACGAGAAGGACTTCATTGTTGGCATCCACATCGATTGCCACCAAGATCTACCCCCTTGTACTTCCCGATCAAGAATGTTTCATCCACGCACATTGGCGAGCGACAGTGATGGAAAGCACCAACGCATGCACAAATTTGAAGGAAATCATGTTGCATTACCATGTACCCGCCGTTTTTTCGAAACCTTATCCTTCCTGACAATGTATGTTCGGGGTTTACGCCCTTAGCACTTCAAGTAGTCGAGAGAGATTGTCGTAGGGCGACTCAAACGTGTCAAACCTTCTCTCCATTGCCTTCTACATAGCTCTCCACGCCTTTGAATAGCTGATATTGTACTAGTACCTTTGCTCAATGACCATCAAGATGTGTTTTGTTTTCCTGTCCTTCTTCTTCACAATCTCCCTGTACATGACATTTGCAATGCAAGAAGAAGTGAGGTTGTGGTGCTTTGGCAGTACATTGCTCATAACACACGAGTGACCCTCCACCTTGGACACAATTCAGTGCATTTCATACTTTGTCTTGTAGGCGTGAACATGCCAAGGACACCTATCTTTCTCACACTTCACAGTGTACTACTCTTTGTTTGATTTGACAACCTTAAACTGCCTTTGCATTGACATTACCCCAAAATTCGACAACATCCTGTAAAGCTAACTTATCTGCAAATATGGCATTAATACGCACTACATTATGCCCATACTCCCACTGGGAATTATGGCCATCACTCATAGCCAAGACTATTGGGTCATGTCTATTCCAAACATCAGGCATCAGCGCATCAAGGACATGACCATCATCTGAACAATCGTCATACTCCTCGTCCTCATCCAATACCTGTTCTCAACCTTGGCCCTTTGGTCTTCCCACTCCAAGTCGTCCACTATGAATTCAATGTTCTCCTCTTTGTTCGTCTATCCAGTAGGATCAACATGTCTGTCTGTCGCCACAATTGCATCTGCACCACCATCCTCTGTCCCATCATCCTCAACTTTCACCTGCACACTCGCACTACTCTCCTCACTTCATGGGCACTGCCAAGTGTACTCGATATGTCTACACCAACAACACCCATTCATAGCCATGACGCCTGCATGCTTCCAACTAGGCTTGTCATGAATTTGTTCGCTCCATCGACCTCAACTCCCAACGGACCACTTCTGACGAACGACTCTACAAGCATCCCACGATGACACCATATAGTAATAGGTCAACGAGAAGCTGCATGTCATTCAATGCAACACCTCCCAGATTTTAAGATTATCCTAGTTCGGGTCATATAATGTGGTCTCTGAAAAATTGCTCAAATTAACCCACATGGCTCCTCACGAACTTCTCCACCTTAAAAAACACTGAAAAATCGTTGACTCGACATACATGTCACACAACTCAAGATATTTAATACGGATGTTAATTAAGCATGCTAGGTCGAGTCTAACGAAAACCAAATCTACCACTAAGCTATGTTTATTGTTGCTGACCTAACATGAGTTTTATCGAAGTGACCAATAAATTACCTGAGCAGGACGAACTCACTGCAAATGGGCGAGTACACCGAGGCACGCCGAGCCGAGGGAAGTGTGTCCTCCCCTCTCCTCTCTTCTCCCTTCTTCTCCTCTCCTCTCCTCCCCTCTTTTCTTCTTTGCCGCTGGCGCTCTCCCCTTTCTCCTAGGAGAGTGGATTGATTGGAATCAGCAGACTATATCACCCTCAATCATGACGGTGTAATGGCGCGATTGGTGCTAAGTGGCTGCCAGTCGCGTGAGGGAGGCGCGACTGGGCGATGTGGCTCAATGTCATCCACTCGTCGTGCGACTGAGTGTCCATGAGCCTCGGTCAAGAACGAGCGCCAGCAGTGTGGTTTGGTTGGCTAAAATCGTTGGTCCAACGTGCGATTAGGCCTAGTCGCTTTGATGGGCGGCGATTGAGAATTGTTTTTGTAAAAAAGTAAAAAGTGGATTATTTTTTGTAAAATGATTAAAAATAATATCTTTACTACTTAAAAAGACTATAGTGGTAGTGAGTGATGCGTTTTCCACTTCCCACTCCTCACGTAAAAAATGGTGCCGTCATGTGGGCCCAACAAACACGTGCGATATTTCGCCTTCCTCCACTCGCCCTCCCGCATCGATAGTTCCCTTTCCACATCTCTTCGTAGCACAACACCTCCTCGGCTCCTCCCCAATGCGAAGCCTCGCCGCTAAACCCCAGCGTGACCCCTCGTTGCCTTCATCGCCACCGCAACCACGTGGGTTGGCGGCCTCCCGGAGCCGAAGCACCATAGATCAGACTCGACCCTGCCACCACAGCCAACGATGCACAAGCTCCTCCCCCGCTGTTGTCCTACAACATGCAGGCTCTGCACTGCCACCCGCTTCCCTCTGGTGTGACCCAGCCCAAACCCTAGCCGTCTCCACCCACCATTGTGGCTACGCTGCGCCGGTGCTGGTGCGAGGAGGGAACTCTGCTCCGTCGTCCATCGGGGAGGCGAGGCACGGGGATGATTCCTAGGAGGAAGAGCGGAGGGATGCTAACAGAGGTAGGGCTATATTAAACCAAAGAAGAGGTAGAGAGGTAGAGTCTCTCTCTTCCTGAGACTCATTCTCGTCCACATCTCCCACCCATGAGTGTCTCCCTCTTTTTCCTCTCTCTCAGCTACTCTGACCAAAACCACGACGAATCGAGTTCTTTGGCAAGCCAACTATGGCTGAGAACCTCTCCCCCACATGCAAGAACGCGAGCTCCTTCCTCCCCTCCCAATCCACGCACAGTCCCGCGCTGGGTCGCCTCCATCGTGCCCCCGCTACCCCCCACCTAGCCTCCCTACGCCCCGGTCACACCCGCGCGCCCTGCGCGCCCAGCAAGTGTTATGAGCAGCAGAAAACAAGCAGTTCTACGAGCGCGCCCAGCAAGTGTTACGAGCAGTAGGAAACAAGCAGTTCTATGAGTTCATGGGTGGGCGTCATGTCATCCTCCTCTAAGCTCCATCTCATCCTCCTCCGAGCTCCTAGCCAGGTGCCGCCACTTCTTCCTCCGAGCTTCAAGGTGAGAGAAGTTACATGCGCTAGGCGACAACGCCTAGTGTTCCGCCTCGAGCATGCCACCACGACATCCGAGGCTAAAGTCCGATTAGTGTCATGTGTTTGTTGTAGCAATGGGGATTTTTGTTGCAATAGGTGATTTGTAATGTTGGTACTATATCTTTTGGATGTTGCAATAGCATATTCTTGAGGTGGATTTTTTTTCTCATTGCAATTGTTGCTACTCATTGTTGCAATAGGTGATTTCAAAATTATTTGGTTTGCGATACATCTTCTGATTTTTTTATTTTGTTCCAACCATTGTCCGATTATTGCACACATGAAATCAAAATATTTCATAAGTTAGTTTTAAATGTTGCAAATTTCTTGATGTTGTAACAATTATTTTTGGATGTTGCAACTATTATTTTAAAATGTTGCAATGTTGTAATATCGAAATTTGTTTGATTGGTATATTTGAATTAGTTTTTAAGCGCTGACTAAGTTCTATCTTGATGTTTTTATGCAATTTTGGTGAGAATATGCTATTTTTCCCAATATTCTTTCGGAGGAGATCAAGCGAAGGAGTTTTCGTTGCATCGGATGTGCGTGGTGTTGCTATCGGGTGCGTGATGTTGCAAGATTGTGTCGGAAGAAGCTTTTGAGTTTTCGTTGCATCGGTGTGCGTCATAAGGAGCTTTTATTAACGTGTAAGATGGATGACTAAGCATCATCACGCGAAATTAGATGAACCTGACATGGCGTATGACGCTAACGCTTAAATGGTTCGTCCGAAATACTGGTGCGTCGAGAAAAAGTTCAAGCATCTCTAGCCAAAGAAGCGATATGAGCCAAAAATTTGGTGTTGAAGTGCACAAAGAAATTTGGATATGATTAGTTCAAACTAGGAAAAAGCTCTGGCTCGAGAAAAAATTTGAAGCCTAGCGATAGACCCGATTATTGGAATTTTTGGATTTATTTCAGCCAAAATGTTCGAATCAAAATTTGAATTTTTTGTAAAGTTAAAATGAAAAATATAGAAAAATGCATAGTCAAGGTTCAAACCCAGAACCAACCTCTTCAAAACTATGGGTGTTTCTACCACGGCACATGCACTCTTGTGTTTGCATATGGTTACAAACTTTCTTTATATTTGTCAAAAAACTAACAAATCCAAAAAAATTTGGCCGGTTGGAAATTTTACCGGAGGGGTCCCGCCAAAATTTCGCCGAAAAAGTTTTCACTGGTTCAAACTACGCATCGCCCAATGAAACCAGGAATTTGCCCGTTAAAAGTTTTAAAAAAGTCAAGAAAAAAAGAATGGAGGAAATTGTCTACTAGTATCTTTTCACATGTCATTACTATAGTAATCAATTTGGAAAATGACTTGCATAATAATATGAATGTGAGAAAAATGAAAGTTGCTCCATGTGCACCTGCAAAATCATTGGTCTTAGTGACTACTTGCTGCTCCCACACTAGTGCCACGTCGCCCACCGCTCCTCCTCTCCTCTGGCAAGACCTGCCAGCCGAGCCCACGAACCAAATTGGAGAGGAGTTGGAGTATTGGAGATAGAGATGGATGTGGGGTGGTGAGTGATGAGATGGTTGTGGGTGATGGAGGCACCTGGCGGTAGTGGGTTGTGAGATGAGCTTCCAGAGAGTGCACACCAAGGAGTACTATGAATATGACCCAAATCTGAATCGATCCTTGAAAATGTTTTCGATTTTTGATGTGTCAGGGCACCCTATAGGCTCATACCATGATTGTACCTAGAGATAAATTCTTGGTACTCGCAAGTGTGCATCGAAGTGATTATTTCATGGTTAGCGATTATAGCTAGCCGAGATGACACCATGACAGGAACAAAAGGCTGCGCCAGGAACCGAAATATTTCGTCGAGCAGATGCAAAAGCCTTCACTAGCTTGTACAACTAGTCTTTTGTGATAGTACTATCTGTGATCGATTGTATAATGACTTAGTTAGGTGCAGGTGCCTCACTGCCTTAGTGTCTGACGATTTGCTCTGATTGATGGTCTGGCGGGTTAAATTATTGAAATGGTCAGCCTAATTACCTACCTACTAAGTGTTTATATCTAGTTTAAAAAATTTATTTATTTTCAGAGGTACCGTACACCAGGGACACCCGCCCGCCCATGGCCAGCAACGAATGAACGTGCACGCTCGGAAAAGTTGGTAGGTGGGCGGGCCCCGCGGCAGGCACCAACTCTGCCCTTTACGGTGGGCCCACCCCACCACCCCCATCTTCATTCACCCTCCCGACGACCGTCAGGCCGGAAGCCACCACCCCACCAGTGTAGGGTCCACCCCACTTCCCTTTCCCACCAACCCTCCTCTCCCTCCCCATTCGCCGAACCCAACGAGGCCACCCGTTGCGCATAGACGCGGTCCACGCAGCGAAGGCTGAGAGGAGGACAAAGTCTGGACCAATCGCAGTCCACCACCCCTCGGAATCGCTCTACCAATCGCCAAATGTCGCGGCCCTAACAAACAGCACCAACTCCCAACGCAGTTCGAGTCTCTGACAGTCCGGACCCACTGGCAGCAACACACCACTGTCCCACGTTCTCTCATCTTGGGGTATTTTTTTTACCATTTTCTAGCAACAGTAGACGGATATTCTGTATTTTTTGCTCAAATAAGGACAGTGTTGGATACACATTTCTCTATCATATATCCGCTCTATGAGCCTTCAGTCAGACATAAACTATCTTCATCTTTTACACCCCTACATAGAACATTGGACAGTAGAAACGCAATTGGAGTGAACACGAAAAGACTAATTATTGAGATATTAAAGGAAAAATACTCAATATCCTTTGTCTGCTTAGATGCAACAATCCACCTATTTATTATCATATTCCTAAGTAAAATTACATCACGTTTTTCTTATACCACCTGATCATACAGACGAATATCACTTATTCTACGTCATATTTCATATTTTTTTCAAAAAATCAAATTCGAACATGTAAGACTCGGGTGGTAGGGAATCATCCGTTTGCACTTCTAGTCACTCACATCAACTACCCGGCTTCCGGACGCGCAAGCCCACATGTGACGTGCCTCCCCCCAATCAATCCACTGCGCCGCGTTATATAAGCCGCCCGTTGCTTCCTCCTCATCCAGGCAAGGTCAATCGAGCAAGGCAAAGCATTAAGCGCGCGCTGCTGCAACACCCAGATCTCGTCTCGTCTCCTCTAAGATCGGCAATGGCCACCGCGACAGCCGGAGCGACGGCCGCGGCCAAGGAGCAGACCAGCGGCGGCGGTGGCGGCGGCGAGCAGAAGACGCGCCACTCCGAGGTCGGGCACAAGAGCCTGCTCCAGAGCGACGCGCTCTACCAGTACATCCTGGAGACGAGCGTGTACCCCCGCGAGCACGAGAGCATGAGGGAGCTCCGCGAGGTCACCGCCAAGCACCCATGGTATATATGCTGCCTGTTATCCTCCTCTTCCTGATCTGAATCTGGTCCGCGAGATCGCTGAGACCAATCGCTGCAGCATGTGGCGCATTACGTTTTAGTTTCGCCGGATCTTGCCTGATCCTTCGGCTGCAGGAACCTGATGACGACGTCGGCGGACGAGGGGCAGTTCCTGAACATGCTGCTCAAGCTCATCGGCGCCAAGAAGACCATGGAGATCGGCGTCTACACCGGCTACTCCCTCCTCGCCACCGCGCTCGCCATCCCCGAGGACGGCACGGTAAGCCCATCGACTTCCACACGCGCCGCAGATTCCCAGATCTGGAAAGCTGAAATGATCACTCGATGCAGATCTTGGCCATGGACATCAACCGCGACAACTACGAGCTCGGCCTGCCCTGCATCGAGAAGGCCGGCGTCGCCCACAAGATCGACTTCCGCGAGGGCCCCGCCCTCCCCGTCCTCGATCAGCTCCTCGAGGACGAGAACAACCACGGCTCGTTCGACTTCGTCTTCGTGGACGCCGACAAGGACAACTACCTCAACTACCACGAGCGGCTGATGAAGCTGGTCAAGGCCGGTGGCCTCGTCGGCTACGACAACACGCTCTGGAACGGCTCCGTCGTGCTCCCCGCCGACGCGCCCATGCGCAAGTACATCCGCTACTACCGCGACTTCGTCCTCGAGCTCAACAAGGCCCTCGCCGCCGATGAGCGCGTCGAGATCTGCCAGCTCCCCGTCGGCGATGGCATCACCCTCTGCCGCCGCGTCAAGTGAACCGTTCCTCCCGCCGTCTTGATCGCCAGACGGCGCGCCGCCATGATGCCGTCATCCGCTCCTCCTACCATAGATGCGAATTGAAGAAGGATTAATTATCGTTTTGGCTTTCTTGGTTTTGTATCTTCTTGGAAATCGTCGTTTCATACGTAAAAAAGAAAATGTTGGGACAATAATGTTATATGATGACCCGGTGTGTGTTTGTTAGCTTGCGTTGCGTGTTCGAATGGCGACTGCTACCGATGAATCGATGATGATATACTATTGGAAAATTGGAATGTTCCCTTTTGTTCTCTTGTACGACCTGTTAAAATTTGGGGAATTTGTTAGCTCAAGGTACAGTACTTGTGATATGCTAAAATTTGGCGACTTTGTCGAAGCTGTTCTGAATGGTTGAATCCTTGCAATATGTTTGGCCTGATGAATTTGACCAAACTAGAAGATAACCTGGCGTTAATGGTCTGGTGGTGTATTTAACAGTGATTGATAAAAGAGCTATGTAAGATCGTTTGTGCAGGTATGAAGTTAAGTGTAGTAGTTGCTGAGAGAGAACGGCTGTTAGTTGCAGCATCGACATGAAGAGAAGCATTTGTATACATAAGCTGAAGGCATTCATGGTCCTAGTTGAGATGTAAATATTTACAAAACAGAGTGAGGAAGCAGTGAAAGTATATGTACATATAAACCGAAGTCAGTTACGGACCTAAGGGAGTTGTAAATGTTTACAAAACAGGGTTTGTAGGAGTAATAATTTAGTCTAGATTGGTGGTGTAATGTACAATATTGATAGAGTACTGCTAAAACGGGTGGATAAAAGCACAATTTGTTTATGGGAAGTAGCGATTGACGCAGTGGTCACAAAAGTTGTATGTAAGGCCTGCACATTTGGAGCCAATAATGAAGTTCAGAGCATTTTATTATCTTCTAAATATAAATCAAGAGTGTTAACGCCCTATATGCTTCCTCCTTCACATTTGGACAACAGCATCAGCACATTCATAGAACAACAGATCAAAAATATTGACAACATAACTGGCCCTCCACATTTTAGATGTGAAGAATTTGGTGGGCATAGATGATTGATAAATATAATAACCTAAAGGGACTTGTGAACAAGGTTACTCCAGTAGTCCAATTCAATTGTCAAGCTTTGAATTTATGGAAAAATATACAGATATTTGCAGTTATCAACAATTGGATACGAACTATTATCTCATTGCCTAGCCTGATATAATCTGAGTAGGAGCCAAAAATTTCTATGATGAGTAAGGATAAACCAAAACTCCTCTAGCTAGACATAAATATTCATTTTTTTCATTAAAAAAAACCATCAATGCAAATGAAATCTCTTGTCTACCTATGGCTAATACACAGTGACTTCCACAGACAGCATTATTCTCTTCAAAATTACAGGTGTGCAATACATAATTTCAAAATTTGAGAGAGGCAAAATTGCATGAAGCAAAGTAAGTGTACACAGGTGATAGTAGTTCATTTTTCGCTTGAGATCTCGTTGGTCTCGTGTGTCTAATGCATGAAATCTAGAAGGTGGTACAGCGGTGGTTAGATGCAAGTAGGTCTACACATTGAGTAAACGTAATATAAAAGCGACATTGATGTCAGATGTTAAAAGGATGTAGCAAATAAACATATACAGATGCTGCTATAAGCATACGATTTTGTAAGTTAAGAACAGTATGAACAATAGATGCTCTGTAGAAATGTGTAAATGGTGGCAATTTAGGTAAGTTGTATATAGAACGGATACGTAGGATTTTTAGGTATACTTATGTGTCTCTGGAATGGTCTGGTGCTGCAGAATCAGGAAACAAGTTTCTACGAATAGGATGTGATGGAGGGTTGTTTCTTGTGATGCACAAAACAGCAAACAGACACGGGTTTATAGATTAAAAAAAACGTTGTTAAGAATAAGGTGTTGCTATCGATAGATCTAAATGCATTGGAATCAAAGAAAATACCCGAAGGGACTGTTCTTTGTTGTTGGCTATTTAGCTAATGAAGGTGGCGATGCCTGACGATGATTAGTGGCATTTTTTAATCGCACAGCCAGAAGCTATATGAGTGATGTTTGAGTTATGGCTTACAGTGCCAGTACAGTTGGTGTTTGTGTGGACTCCTAAGAGTAGTGCTTGGAACGCGAACTGTATTTGCACCTAGTAAGTGTTGGAACCTACAGGGGAAAAAGAAAAAAAAAGTAAGCATGCTTTTTTTATAAAGTAAATAAGTATAGGTAAATTACCGTATAAATGTTTACAGAAAGTCACCTAGCAAACAAATAAAATAAATTATGTAGGATAGGATTAGAGCTGAATATTGGGGCGCAATTGTAGAAAGGACAGGTTGCCATATTGCTAGGGGCGTATTTGTCTGAGGATGAGCGTCATGTAACCAATATAATAGGAAATATCATGATAAGCGCATAGGACTGATGATATAAAACATAGATAACTATCTGGAATGATAACATACGTACAAAGGATTTCTAGCATCAAAGATAAAAGAATAAAGCAAGAGCATTAGGAAATTTCATGATCGAAATGAAGATGCATGATGTACAACAAACCAACATGGACAGAGGGTACATGGTGGTACAGTAATCAACGGGCCTGACAAACTGTAGGGAGTAGCTATTAAGGGACTGGAAAAGGAAATCTATAGACGACGCTAAATAAGAAAAGCAGAGGAAATGAACCGTCGATGGATCATAAACAAAACTGAAAGGGACTGTAGTTCGATCCCATCAGTCAAGCAATATAAAATAAGTGAAAAATACATCCCATTGATAGGGAATATACAAAAGACGTATGAGATGAAAAGAAAAAATGAAACAGAGAATACATGGAGGATTCATAGGCAATAGAGCAACAAAATTAGGGAAAAAATAAATGTCTTTCTGGAGTGGTAAGCCAACCACCTTTTTCTACCGAAGATCAACCTAAGCTCACTCTGAGGAACTAACAATATCCATTGTTCAAAAAAGAAGGATAGGAAACAACAACACCCTGTGAAAGAGGAAAAGCATGGGCAGGGAGAAATAATGCACCTGACAATCTTGTATATTGTCGACGAGTAAAGACTTTACAATCAGTTAGTAAATAACTGAGGAGTAGCTGAAATCATAGCAATCTGCAGGAACCAAAAGTAGGCAAGAGGTACTAAAATATACGAAGTAGTTGGGGACATTTTTAGGACATGAGATAGTTGATCAGACATGAGATTATGCATAATCATTTACAGGGTTAGATCAAGAGAACATAAAAAAATGTTTTTTGAATAATGAAAGGGGCCCCTTGCTTATTACTAATGTAATAGAACATAAATATATCGTTGTCATAGACAACTAGGTCTCCTATTCTGCGGGTAACGTTGATAAAAAAAATAGCAGGGGGGAAATAGTGTTGGTTATCAACAGTCTTTGAGTGCACACTGATTCGTGTGTTGAGTTTCTGAGGAATTATGTTGTAGACTGAACTGATATTAGTGTATATCATATGAGAAAGATACCATGGAATGCACGTGACTGAGAAGCAATGGCACTATGAAAACAGGGGGGAGCTCGAAAAACTAAAATGTAAGAAAGAAAGTGTTACAGCAACGGAGATGTGGTGTCAGAAGACATAGGGCGTCTAACCAGTGGAGCATCTTTACAATAGAAGAGCATGTCTTCAGGAGTAATTAGCACAGAATCTATTCATATGTTGTGTATATAAAATAAAGCGCAAGTATTAGAGCACCAGAGTATAATTTTTTGGGTGGACAACACCTGTGAGAGAAGTGATGGAGGGGGCAAACCTGTTAGCTAGAATAGTCTGTATATCCTGATCAAATGGTACCATTGTTTTTCTAGTTTGCGCTCTATGAGTCGGTTGGTGTTTTTCTATAAGGTGTGAAAGGGATTTTCAGGGAGAAGTACAAATAGTAGTTCTTTCATGTAGATAAAATAATATACAGTGAGTATATTCTTATGAGTGGACCTGAAGTGGGTTTAAGTGCATGAGAGTCATTTACCAGATGTTGAAGGAACTCTTGCCATTTTTTTTTGCACATACGCAATATAAATTAGGCCACGCAATCATTCTTTATGACGGCGATCCGGGAGCGCATGAATGGGCTCCACATCCTGCGCAATCTGGGGCGCCTGGCGAAGATCCCGGGTGACTTCTTTTGGGGTGTCAAAGTGAAACATGGACAGATTCATTGTAATGTCAAATGGATTGAAAAGGAAAACATTGTTCCTAAAATACAAAGATGATAATTAGCTCAAATTAGAGTTCAGGGATTAGGTACTAATGATAATTAAATGAAGCATCAACACAAATCTAATTCGGAAATAGTAACACATCACTGAATATTTTTTTTTTTGTCAGGCAACGTTCTTTTGATGGATCTAATCTTAGGTGCCGTCCTTTGGTGCAAAGCATGGAAAGTACCAATTTGCCATTGCTTTACAATATACCTCACAGATAAGACTATCCGAAAGACTGAAATTATTCGGTAGTATATTCTACATAGAGATATAAAGGAAGCTAATGTTTTGGTATGCGATCGAAGTTTTCTTTTATCTTTATCTCAGATTCTCGAGTTACATACTCCGAACGCATAATAATTTTTTTTTTATCTTTGTGTCGTACACTAACAAAATCCTGTAATTCTGTACAGCTAGGTAAAGATCTCCACCCGCATGTAGCAGATTTTGGATTGACCATGCACCAGAAGGATAAAAAAATTGTGTTTCAGTTGCAAATTGGATATCTTCCGGCGAGCCTACTGGTGGTTTCTCTAAAAAAGAATATGATTGGGACGCTAATTTACCTAGCAACAGAAATTTTGAGAAAGGACTTATATACAGAAAATTCATATGTATATAGATCGGCAATATCTATCAAGTAAGATATGTCTCTTTTGGAATAACGTAGCATAGCTCTATATGCTTCAGTGTCTCTGTCTTAGAGCTACACTACATAAACATGCTCATTTCTATCATCACCAGTCAATGGTAGCACAGGCCACAAAGGTAGCACAGGAAAAACTTTCTCGAGAGGTATACGTTACAAAAAAAAACACTATCATAGACAGTGTTTGTTGCATAGCACATCTAGTAATAGGGCAACTCAAGAGTAGCTAACTTTGCAATTATGACCGTTTATAGGAATAAATCATGTAAACATGTAAATATAGCAAATGAAATGAATAGGAACTTACTCTTCTTCACTCAATGAAATACCAAACTCCGATTGTTGCCTTTTTCATGCCTGTATAAAGCACACGCACTGGCAACTATTTCATCATCCTGAGGATCAATACTATCTGCAATCTGCCTCTATAAGTACACTGCATCATCCAAGAAGAAACAAAAAAATGAGGAAAAATTCGCAAAGCAAGAGAACAATACCATGTACGAAAAATAGGGCAAAAGATCGAGTCCCTGTCACAGCAGGAACTACCACATGATATACACCGCCTTGAGTGCGAGTGGGCGGAGCGGCAAAGGCGTCGTTGGCTTGAGCAGGAGCGGTGTCGTCACATAGGAGGCGGCGAAGGGGGAAGGGAGGAGCAGCGAGGATGGGAGGCGTGGAAGGCGGGGAGGCGGAGGCGACGGGCACGATGGGGTAGGAGATGGGGATGAAAGGCGTGGGGGACGGCGGGAAGGGAGGAGGGAGCCGGTGTGCTGTGGGTAAGGCGGACCAGCTGCGTGGAGAAAGGAGCACACGGCGGTGGGGCAGGGGAAGACGAATCTGCGATCTTTGGGAAGAACAAGCGGAGGAGGAGAGAAGCGAAGGCGGGGGTTGGAAGAGGAGGAAGCGGCAATGGCAAGAGTGAGGCCGATGGGGGCGGGGAGCAAAGCAAGGGAGGCGACAATGCGATGGTGGAGAGGTGGGAGCGATGGTGCAAGGGAGGAGGCCGAGGGCGGAGGAGGAAGAGAGGCAAGATTTGCGGCCTGGCGTTGAAAGGCGAGGGCGGAGAAGTCTGGCGTTAGAGGAGAAGGGAAGGGCGGCGCAGAGGGAGACGGAGGACAGGAGGTCAGGAGGAAGCAACGACGGGGAGGCTGCGGGGAGGCGCGACGGAGCGAGGAGAGGAGGCGCGAGAGAGGCGAGGAGCGAGGAATCGAGCAGGATGAGGATAAGGTGCAGGCGGCGTGGCCTTGAGCAGCGGCGGCGTGGGCCTCGCTAGCGCCTGTCGTTCCCATGAAGCGATCCAACGGGCAGGCGTGGCCGCGCACGAGATCGGACGGTCCCCGTTTTTAGGGTGACGTGTACACGGCGGAGTCCCCCCTTTCCACCAAGATTTAACTTTAGTAATTTGCTATATTTCTTTGCTGTCATCTGAAGCTGGATTCTTCTTTTCTACGTGTGGACAGTGGATAGTGAAGTTTTACTCCATTCGTTGAAGATTTCCATCTTTTGACAGAGATGGCTCCCTGTTCTTCTCTAGGTCGAGGACAGCGACAACTGTGTGTACAGATATTTGCTGGCATCTATTCTAAAAGTAGATGTCTGAACTACAAACCCTTCGTCAAACAATTAAATCACAGTCTGAAATCTGAAGTACAGTAGGTTTGAAGTTTCCTCTGGAGGAGCTAAGGATTTGTTGAGCTGTTCCTGTGAAGACTTCAATATTTGGAACAGCTATTACATTACATTATCACCTTAATCATTACTTGATTTTAGTGAAACTTATCAACTGTAACAGAATACAGGTTAACGTATTTGAATTTGGGCTTTGCTGGATTCCGTTTGGACTGAACAAGTTTGACCCCAATTTTTTCAACATGTAAAAGACTTGTGTGTCATTTTTTAACTAATAAAAGAAGTTTACCCTGCGTAGTGGGACGATATTCTTTCTCCGGTACACGCGGTTGGCCTCTCGCACTCCTTCCAAATTTCTCATCGAGGCGTACCAACATATGGATTCAACCTAATAGAGATAAGGTTTCGCCCCGCCATCCCCCGTGACTCACGAACGTATCCATACCCCCACTTCTTTCACAACTACCCAAACCGTCGCTGCCCCCACTTCTTCACATGCACACACCAAAATTCGTCGTCATTCCACTCCTTCCTATCTCGTGCCATGACTCACCACATGCGTCCATCCGGCATTCGCTTCGTGCCTCAGAGATACCGACATCCTCCGGCACTCAGTCTGCAGGTTGCAACGGCGGTGTGCAAGAAGATGAGTGGATCTGACATCATAGGAGGTGGTGGCATGGGGAGGTAGCGCCAGCGACAGGAGGATGTACGGGGAGGGGAGGTGGTGATGAGGACATCAACCCTCCGGATACGAGCGCTACTCCATGTTATGGTGCAAGGAAGGTCCCCATATCATTTTGGTTCCAAGTCAAGCAAGAGTTTAAGTTAGACACGTTCTGGAATCCAATTCGGCCTGTCCAAACCAATATGTCCCTTGCAATTTTCTTTTCGCTAATTTGCATCGTTGAATTTTTTTGGTTGCATCATCATGTCTAGTTGCTGATTTCTAGTTCTAGTTGGAGTCTAGTTGTTCTTGTCTAGTTTGCATCTTTTGTGCTACGGTTTTTGCCGTAGGTCATCATCATCCTTCCTCCCTGCCGCAGCCACCATCATCATCCTTCCTCCCTGCCGTGGCAACCCTAGCATCCTTCCAACTTGTCTTATGTTGCGGCCACCACCATCAACAACCTTGCTGCTGCCGCAACCAAAGCACTACCGTCGTGGCCTTCCGCCGCTGCCACTCCTGCGGCGGCAACCGAAGTGGCCACCGCTGCTTCTCCTACCGCGGCAACCGAAGTGGCCACTACTGCCACTCTTGCCACGGCAACCATACACTGCCTTCCGCCGCCTCTCCTGCCATGGCAACCAAAGCATTTGCCTCCCACTGCCATCTCGCTATCGCCGCTTGATCTCCCCTGTCGCGGCAAACACATCGCCGCCGCCGCCGCTTTCATTGTCGCGGCAACCCCAAAGACCTTGCCACCATCGCCTTTGCTGCGCGGCAAACCCAAACAACCTACCACCGCTACTACGCCCTACCACAAAGAAGCGATCGCTGCTTTGCCACTGTATTTTTGCCGCGCGGCAAATCAATAGCCCTAATCGAATTCGGTTTTCAAGAGAATAGATATAATTGGTTTTGTTGAAGAGAACCGATTTTGCCAAATAGAACTAGGGTTTGTCGAAGTGCAAAAATTGGTTTTGTCGTAGTGCCTGAGCAAGAATAGAAGGAAAAAGATAAGAAAAACAGAAGAAGAAAAACAGAAGGACAAAAAAAAGAGTGTCCACCTTTCCGAAAATTGAAAAGCGCGTCAAACTTTAGCCAAAACTAGTAAAAATTGGTGGAGTCCTTCTACATATATCCACAAACTTCAACAAAAAAATTCATCAAGTTTGGCCTACGGGTTTGAAAGATATAGTAGTTTTAAATTTGAACCCGAGACGAATTTGACTCTGAGTAGGATTCCGTTTTCGAGACACCTTCAGTAAAACGGACATAACTTTTGCATACGGTGTCTATTTTTTATGTTATTATGCTCGTTGGAAAACTAACGCAAGGCACATCCAAAAAACTCGACTACTTAGCAGTCACCTCCAAGGGCCCCAAAATCGGCCATCTTCAGGTCCGAATTCACGCCGCAAGTTTTCAATCGTTGTTTTTCCCATTTCTTTCGATCTTCCTTCGAATTTGGAGTTCGCCTCAAGCGCAAAGTTGTAGATCTCGTTGAAACCTTTTAATTGAGTATATATAAGCTATATATAACTTTGCTATTTCATCTTTTGAGACTAGTGTTGTTTACTTCTTAAACTAGAGGATGTTTACATTGCACGTTATCTTTTTTTTTTGTTCTCTACGTCATGAGAATAATCTTGTGCCCTAGACAGAAGTTTGAGTAGTTGACTAGCATCTCTCCTAGCACTTGGTAAGAGAATTTTCTTTGCTTACATCATGTCACATTGATATTTGCATGTGCGTTCATACACTTTTCTTAGTATGCTTTGATTAGCTAGCTTTTTCTATGCTAGGATCAGCAACATTGACTAGTACTTTGAGCAATTTTTTAACTTGCATTTACTGATTGGATTGTTGCTAATCCTTGCTGCCATATTGAAGCCTATCCTAGCTCCACCTTCTACCATTGTACAGGTACCTTTTGCTTGCAATCGCTTTGTCAATCTTCGGAGAGCGTTTGACACCGACACTAGTTGCCTATCACCGCCTGTTTGCTTGGTAAGAACTTGGTATAGCTTAAGTGTGAGCGAATTTGAGCCTCTAGATCCTAGTAGTTGATAGGAACATATACTTGTGATTTGTTTCCTTGTTTTCTACTAACTATGACAGGTTCACTGGATGATTACAAGGTAGATCTATGTCTTCTTTGATCCATTGAACAGGAGTGCAAAAAAGTCCGCAAGAAAGATGCAAACTTGAGACAAGATTCTCCACCATAGAAGGTACATGATCGTGATAGTACGTCTGATAAAACTAAATTCACTGTCTTCCTTTCCTGGTAAATTTGATCCTGATACCTATGTTGACTGGGAGATAGTATTAGACAAAGAATTTGAATATTATGATTGGTCTGATAGGCAAAAGATTAGAGCTGTCACTATTGTTTTTATTGATGATGAAATACTTTCGTGCAAGTATCGTGGTAGACATGGAAGAGTGCTTGAAACTTGGAATGCATTAAAGAAACTTTTGAGAAATGAATTCGTTCTTAAATATCATGCTGATAATTTGCTAGCTAGATTGCAACATTTAAAGCAAGGTAGTAGAATTGTAAGGGAATACATATCATGAATTGAAAACTCGTTTGTTGCGTTGTGGTTTAGAGGAACATGCTGAAGCTACAGAGAATAGACTTTTAAGTGGACTTAACTAAGCAATTCAGGATCTTCTTGTTCGCAAAGAATATGGTTCTCTCTCTCATTTGTGTATACTTACCTGTAAGGTTGAAAGACAGATTGAGGAGAAATTGAGAATGTCTGATGATAGGAAACATGAGACAAACATGTGTTTGTGTCTTTTTCTGTGACTAACAACATGCGGGAAGTTGAGAACCATGTCGAAGAGGAGAATGAGTTGATTGAACCACCGACTCCATTGGTTGAGAAGGAAGTTGGGGAGATGGATGTACCGACATCATCTGAGTCGAGCCTACAAGGTAATACCAAAGGTATTGATTTGAACACTCAACGTGAGATCAATACCCATGATTTCGTGCCTAGTATCATTGAACAAAGTGAAAAACAGATTGTAGTACAAATAATTGCATCACATGAGGTGAAGGAACCTAGTGCTGAGAAGGCAGATATTAATTTCCTAGCTATAGAATATGATATTATTAAGAATTTGCATGAATCCTGAGATAATTTGATTGATTTGTCTGCTGAATTGAGTGCACCATGTGATAAAATTGTTGATTTACCTGCTAATTTGAGTGCACCATGTGATAAAATAATTGAATTACTGAATGTTTTGAGTGTTTCATGTGATGAATTAATCGCATATAATGATCATGTGGAACTGGTTAGACATAAAGAAGTTTTGACTAAAATTTCTCCTGCTGATTCTTTATGTTATATTATGTTGAATTCACCTATGAAATTGTCACATACTATGGAGAAAGTTTCCAAAATCGCATGTTTGAAATCCTTGTTTAGTGCCTACACCCCTAGGTATAAGTTTAATTTGATTGGGGATTAAGGTGTAGACAATCAATTTCTTGTATATCGAATATGCATAACTTGTGATCGCATGAATGAATTGAAGCTTGCTGTTTTGAACAACAATTCTTATGTGTTGAATCTTGTTCATTATGAGAGAAAAATAAAATTTAGTGATCATCCAATGCCTATGTGTTTATCTCTTATTACACCATCTAGTATTGACAATCAATAATGAAGTTGAAGTATGGAAAAACTTACAAATCTTTTCACCTTGCTAGATGAATTTGCTCTTGCTCAATTGAAATCTGATTATATGAATAACTTATGTATTTTGAAATCAATTGTTGTGCTTCCCATTAACTTACAAACGTTGAGGACCACTTTTCTTCATAACAGGGCGATGAATAACTCTACTATATACTTCATTTATACTTGTAAATTGAGTTACAAACTGAATGCTATGAGAAAATGTACCTTTGCTGATTTGATGCATACACACTCACCTTTAATTTGCAAATCTTTCTCTATTTCTTTGCCACCTGCTGTTACTAATATTTTGCAGAAAGATGAGAATGTGTTGCTACCAGTTTTTAAGCTTTTCTTGGAGCTAGATAATGAGCGTGAGTCGAGGATGACTCAAATGCAAGAAGGGGAGGATGATGAGAACACCAACCCTTCGGATATGACCGCTACTCCACGTCATGGTACAAGGAAGGTCCCCATATCATTTTGGTTCCAATTCAAGCAAGAGTTCAAGTTGGACACGTCCTGGAATCCAATTCGGCCTTCAGAGACAACACCGATTTCAAACATCCAAAGAATTCGCATACGGACTCCGTTTGAGGTGCACGAGTACTTGATGGAAAGTTTATCTTGTCCTCGTTCCAACAAATCCAGTCGCACCTCCAAATTATTTCTGTATGTGCCACAATCATCAAAACAATCTGACGCTGATTCTGATCCCACGACCAAAGGTGCTGTGCCACCTCCAGTTGGGCCCATGAGCTTTGTAGCTCCTAGGGGCGTGCGCCCACCCCCCTGGCCGCCACCCCCCTGGCCGCCACCCCCTAGTCATTCTCATATATACTCATGTGGGCGACACTTTAGGGTTTGGGTTTTGTTAGATTAAAGTTTAGCTTCAGCTACTTTATACTTTGTCCTCTTGTTCGACGAGTACAACAGCGACATTGTTCTTCAGAACCCCACTTCCAATACAAAGCTTATTCCTATTTGCAATTTCAGATTGCTTATTATCTTGTTCTTACTTGTTCTTCGATTGCATACGAGAATAGACCTTCATGGTCAGGTCGATCGTGCTTCTAGCCAGGTTGATAACAATCATAGAGTTGGTTCGGTGATTGCCGGGCATATTGATCGTGTACGATTGGTAGCCGAATCGTGAGAGTCGCCTCCTCAAATCGAATTATCCTTCCCATCGAAAGATCGGGACACCCATTGTCGCATCAGGCGGCGTCGGGGACGGGAGAAGGCACCGCGAGGAGAGGAGGAGGTGGTACCTTGGAGGAGAAGTGGTTGCGTCAGGGAAGGGAGGGGAGGCATTGATGACGCATGAGGAAGAGGCAGAGATGAAGGCATTCTTCCCTTGCCATGTCGCCATCTCGAGTTCACCGCACCGTGTCCTCTTCATCCTATTCCTCTCCTGCGCCGTGCCGTCTCCTACTCTACGACGGCTGAGCAAGTGTCACCGCCTCCGCCTCGCTTACCACCACGATGCTGCCACCGCCTCCTCCCCCGGCCTCCCACCTCCTTGCCATAATGTGCCTCACGAGGGCTGCAGATGGTCAATAGTCGTGAGAACCGAGTCATAGCTTGGGTTTAGGGTGGAAAAAAGTAACCATCGATGCGTAGCCCTCTTCCTTGTCAACCAACAATGACTGAAAATGGGCAGCACGTCGGGAAGGGAAGTCGACATCAACTTCAACTTCTAAAGGTAAACAATTTATGAGCTCAAAATTTTAATTTCCGGGTGGTGGTGGTAGTAGTAGTAGTAGGTGATGCAATAGACGGAATTAATATTTATGTTTATATGTGTGCAAAAGAAACTTGATGTTTTTATGCGGTTTAGGATCTCGTCTGTTGATACTTTTAGGTTCCATTGCAACCCACGAGCACCCTACTAGTCATTAAAGAAGAGGAGGAGAAACACCATCATTATCAGTTTATCACACGCCAAACCGAAAACATAAACAGATAAAACATCATGAAATAACACCAAACCACTAGCAAGGCGTAGACTAGAGAATACAATAGTTCAGGCATGTAGCTCCGACCATGCTTCACATATAATATTATTGTAGAAAATTAACAATAGTAAAGTACTAAAGTGGACATTTTTTCAAACAAAATTCATCCAGAACCCTCAAGTTCCAAATGGTGCCCAATATGGACCAGTGAGGATTAAGTTGGGCGTACTTCTGTGAACCCTTGTGCTTTGGGCTTTGTCTGGCCTAAACCATCCCTACTAGTTGGAATGGGCCCTATTTGCTCAACGACGGTGAGCCCTATGTTGTGGTATCCACACTGGCCTACCAGGATGGGTAATTGTTAGAATTGGCAAAAAAAATTGCAATTACAGGGAAGATGCAAACCCCACACACCACTACGCACACGCACACGCGAGTGTGTCTTCTTAGTACACGGCTAAATAGACGGATGCTAGGGATAAATCTGCGAACCTCACAAAATTCCTACTAAAGCGTAATAGCATATGCGTAAAGGTGGGCACCAGGATTTGAACCATAATGGGTGGAGTCGTACACCCACACCTCCATCACCACACCAAGAGGTGGTTTCCAAAATTGGCAATTATTTGGCTTTGTTTGCTTCGAGCATGAACATGGAGATTTTGTAGAAATTTTAAAGAAAAAGGTAAGTTCATCCTCACTGGATGTGGTATTTGTAACATCCCAAAATCCCAAATTTGGGTAAATATATTAAAAATAAGTGAGGGGATAAATTTCAGCATGTTTATATGTGGTAAAATTAATTTGGGCATGTTTTTGAAATTTTTCATCAAAGCAACTATTGCAATTATATGAAAACAGCAACTTGGAAGACTTTTCGAGAAAAACATAAAATAGACAAAATCTTGCAAAATTTGCAAAAGAAACCATACTGTGTCAGGAGACTCCACAAAAAATTTCATATTTTTTGGAGCCCGTTTGGTATGTCTAAAAATTTGGCAAATTCTCAGATTTTTTTCTGGAAATTTCAAACTTCATTTGAATTTCCCGCACGCCCATTGGGTCGAATCTATGTCGACCCATTCCTTTGCGCCCGCTCCAGCCCACTCCAGCACCCTGCTTCCCCCTCTCGCTAACGCACCAGGCCCGCCTGTCATGTGGCTTCTTCCACCTCGCGCTCACTTGCTCCGCCCATTGATTACAACGTTGTGCCCACTGTTTTTGAGCCTCAACTGCCCCCGTCGCCTCTGCCTACTCCTCGCCCATGCTAGCAACCCATTGACACTCCTTTTTCTACGCGAACGAAGAGACCGGAGCAAGCCCACAAGTTTCTCACTACGACTGCATGTTCTCGTCGTTAATCTCACGTGCTACTCACTGTTACTTAAGCCTTTGAGTGTGTCACCATCTCTCTAGCTTGCCCCTCGTTCCATCTCGCACTTTCTCCGAGCTTCCAGCTCTCTGAATCGTCGAGAACGAGTGTGTCGTTCTCGACGCTGGTGAGCAAGCCTCACACCGCCATCGCCTCTGCCCCTGGAGCCGTGTAGTGTCGATGCACCATCATCTTCCCGAACTCCGACGCGTGCACCCCATCCAGGCTACCACGCCCTGGTCGTTCTAGAAGGTCAACTTACTGTGAATATGAGCTTTGCCTTCTTCTTCCTCATCCTCGGCCATTGCCGACATTTTTGACATTCCCCGAAGCCCGACCCACCATCGTCATAGAGCGCCAGCACCGAGTGCCTCCTCTGCGCGGCAGCTGCTCAATGTTGACCAACTTCTCCAACCATCCACTGACGCCATCAAGTACCTTGGTGAGCTTCTAGTTGTCCCCTAGAGCCTTTGTGCGTGTTAGATCGGATGATTTGCTAGTGTAGCATATATAGAGTTCGTTGTGGCCGATCATTGTCGTCGTCGCCCCAACGACCATTGGTCTCCGTGTTACCGTCTATAGCATCGCAATGACTCCGTGGTACTCATGCGCACCACCATTCACCGTGTCCTTGCCCCATGCGCGAAAGCCTTTGCAGACCTGAGGTGCTCCACCGCTTCTCGCTAGTGTATCACCGCCTCCGTCCACCTCTCCGATGTTCACTACCACCAAGTAGGATCGCCGTCGAGCGGAGAACCCATTTTGCCCATCCCCCAAGCCTCTCCCTTTGCTGCCGCCATGGCGAACTTCGCCATGGCGCGCCTGTGACGCTGCTCTGCTCTCTCTCTCTCTCTGACCACTGGGCCCCACGTAGTTAAGAACTAATTAGCGCTAAATGACAATAGTTAAATGCATTAAGTCACTGACATGTGGGACTGGCTGAAAAGTTAATCAAAAATCTAATTTAAAACATATTTAGCATATGAGTCACTGACATGTAGGACCACTCACTATTCCCGGTTGACATGTGGACCCCAGCTGTCAATAGGTTAAATCAAAAATAGGTTTAATCATTTAGTTAATATTTACTGAGCCTATGACATGTGGGACCGCCTTTGTTTATATAAATAAAGTCAAGAAATAAAAATATGAGTCACTGATAAGTAGGGTCCACATGTAAGTTAATAAAATCCGAAAAAAATAGGGAAAATGAGAAAAACCACCTTCAGTTCAGAGGAAAATACGCTTTCTCTGTTAGAAAGCGTAAATCTCATAGAACTCAGAGGAAATACACTTTATCTGTTAGAAAGCATAAACCGTAGAGAATACGCTTTCGATGTCACGCTTTTTATTATTTCAAGATTTTTCAAACCGATCAAATTTAAAACCTTAATAACTTTTGCATATAAACTCCAAATTGAATGAATTATCTTTCTAAATTCATATAAGATCACGATCTGTCTGAATATGCAAAAATATTTGGATTTTGTTGCTGATAAAACTATTTTACTATTTATAATTTGTTCTCGGCTCTTTTTTAATAGACGTTGACAACGGGAACGAAATTTTCGACGACCTCCATCCTCATACTCAGATATACCAGAGCAAGTAAAGCACATCCTTTGACCATGTTGATCCTATTATTCCAATTATTGTACTTTTTTTGCAAAATCTATTATGCATGTGTGTATGTTTGCTTAAAATTGCTATATTTGCGGGTAACAGTAGTTATATTCCAATTGTATGCATGATCCTCCTTGAAATGTTGGTATCCTTACTATTGTAGCCCTTATATTATGGTTTGGACAATAGCCTGTGTCAATTTTGGTATTTCGATTGCAAATATCGTATAAATGCTTAGCCGGGCTCTAGCTTCGCTAAAATTTGAATAAATGTTGAAATGGTGAGTATGAATTTGGAAGATTTTGAAACATGGTCCAGAGGGGTTACTTCTGTTATTTTATATAAAAGTGAAAATTGAAAACTTAGTTTGTGACGCGGACGAGTTATATTATAATATGAGGAGTGTGAGAGGTGTATCTCACTAGTAGATAGGAGGAGATCCTCGCCCGGGTCAATTAAGGACCGAATGGTGGTGAATCATATTTAAGCCTAAGTGTACAATCACATGTGCTAGTATTGGACGACCTTAGCTAATTAAGTCATCAAAAACTAGCCTTGCATGTTGGTAGGCCGCAGTAGTATGAGCATAGTCGGGTAGGCTTTCTTGAAGGGGCTCTCTTCACCGAGGAGTTGGGACCAAAGCCTTTCGATACAACGGTGAATGCCTCACTTTGACAGGGGGTACCCAGGATCGAAGTGAGGGTAGTCATTCGCCAGGCTAGTACAAAGTTAGGACTAGGTGATGTAAAGGCTTCGTTATGGACTCTAGACTGCATACTATCATGTTATGTGCGGTAGTATCGACGGATACATGACAAACTAGAGAACTCATATACTGTGGGCAAAGTTGTACACCTCTACAGAGTGTAAATCTATTTAAATAGTCATGCTCGCGGACATGAGCGTGCTTAGTGATGCCTCATCGGGTATAGTCTTGACTTTTGCACACAAAAAAAAGGTTTGTTGGAAAATATTGGGATGATTGGTTTGTGTGAGTGCCATTTCTATGACTTAAAATGAAATGTTGATCGCAATCGATGAGGGTTGTGATTTTGGTATTATTGAGTTACATACATGTTAGTTTGATATAACTGCTCTTTACAACTTCCATTGCAAACTAGTACATATTGCTATTGCAAATAAAACTTGCTTAATGCTGAAAATAATTTGTAGAGTAGAACATCATTCTTTGATAGCCTTGCATATATAATTATGTTGCGATACACTACAAGTCTTTTTAAGTACAAAATATACTCAATATTGCTTAATTGTTGATCAGAGTGTACAGTACAAAATGTACTGGAAGGTACGGAGACGGGTCTTGGTAAGGTCTTGTCATTGTCGGTTGCCTAAGGGTTTGGATGGGGCATATCACTGGACGTTTGGTGTAGTTATTTTTATTATGCTTCCGCTGTTTAACTCGCCACTTCTGATACTTGTCTTTTAATTTGGCCGGTCGGACGTGTATTATACACTTGTGGTGTAATCGCTTAAGTACCATATTTGTTTCATGTTGTATGTGTATGTCAATTTTGTGGATGTGTGTACTAACCACTGATCATGGGACTAGTACGATACACACGAGGGCTTCAGATATTCCACGTCAGGGTCTGACAATATTTCCTAAAAAGGTCTTGCGAGAATTCTGGGTTCCACATTGAGGCTTAATAACAATAGCATCTTCGATGCAAGAGGTGCTTATAGAAGAGAGAGTGCACCACGTCATCGAGCACCCCTCTAAGGTGGAGGGGTTCTTATTGCTGAGATGATACCATAAACCCACACGTGTGCATGCAAGCGCCGGCTCTTATCTAAATATTGAGTCAGGTATTGATACTTTCTCTCTCCAATATGGCATACTTACTTCTTCAAACACCCTCAAACTTGTAGCATTCGATTTGCTCTTGTAAGTTGGATATATCAGGTCATCTAACCGGTTTGCTCATTTAGACTTCACCGACTGGAAATGTGGGCCCACTAGCACCTTCTCACCTTCTCCATCTATGGCGTGCAAGCAAAATCAATCCATCAAGGTTGACTCCTCTAGGACAGTTAGACAGAAGCTGCTAGCAGAGTTTGTGTTCGTGTCCTTGTCTAAGAAGTTGGCGAATGGTTGGTGAGACGTTTCCATCTGGAAGGTTATCTTGATGGAAACAAGGTCTAAGTGAGAGACTAAGCAATCCATTCTAGTAATAATGAACAAAAAAGAAAAAAAATCCCCAAATAAAACATTGAGATCTCTGTTCCCAATCTACCATGCAATCTAGGTCAACGAATTCTTATCAAATCTCACTATTAAAATAAATGGCACTGTAACTGTTAAGTGACAGCAATTCAGCATCCAGCTTCTTGAATAGGCCGGATAATTTATAGTGACTTAACTATATACATAGCACATAGTCACACCCTTCCTACCACTACCTGTGGTGGCAATGTATATTTATTCTTTGTAACATGTACACGTGAAAATATTCACAATATTATCAACGCAATAAGAATTAGGCACAGAACAAATCCCTTTCATGAATCTTATTTTTTCCAAGAGTAATTTCATGAATCAATGAATCATGGCAGGGCATTTTCCTTCCTTCATGAGACCTGCACATTGGCATTGAGGATCTGTCGGATGGACCTGATCTGCAGGGCGGGGCTGATGGATAGCAGGCCGACGAAGCTCTCCGGCGGCACCCTCATCCCGCCGACGTTGATGCACTCGAGCTTCCTGCACCTGTTGACGAGCGCGACGAGGCCGGCCTCCGTCACATGGCGGCAGCTCCACAGGATGATGCTCTGAGGAAGAAAGTCCACTGTGAGCAATGAATCATGTGTATTTTTCTGTATCTGTACTTTTTTGCTTGAATTAATCTAAACGTGTAGATGACTAACACTTTGCAAATGTTCTACGTTTCTGACTATGTTCATGACGACACTGCATTAGAAAGCTTGGCCTTGTGTGACAGTGATGGCATATATAGTTCTTGTGGAGTCTTTATCTAGTTCGTGGATTTGTGCAGAACAGTAAAACTTGTGCCGCAGGTGTATGCAGTAAAGAGCAGCTGTTTTGTTGGTTTTGGATTTAAGAATGTCCAGTTATTAGGATTTGTATTTACAATCTCACACACTGGAAGTGTTCAGTAGCCTAGAATTTAGTGGGTCCATCTTGCAGTCGCATCTGTAGTAAATATAGCTTCTTTTCTGAAGGAGGTAAGCTCATGTTCTATTGAAACAAAAATTGCTTCATAGCAGGACCATGCATAGTTCTCAAATCATACTATGACCCTACAACATCCCGAAATTAGAAATAGCTGCGGCTGACATTACTATGAATAGGGCTGTTAAGCTCTTTCCTCTTTGGTTGGCTTTGCTATACTTTACTGAAACTACAAAAATAGGATGTCCATTTTCTCCTCCAAGAATTAAGATATTCAGTATCTGATATATGGAGACTGGAATCTTCTCAAACCCATGACTTTCCAATGAAGTGCTCACTTAGAAATCAACATAGCTGCTAGAACAATTCCAATCAACTTCCCATGCTATTATACCGAAAGCTAACTGAACTCCACAAAGCCCTAAAATACCTTAATACCTTATTATTCTCTCGACCTAAACTGCAAACTTACAAGTATGAAACAAGTCGCTCAGATGTAAAAACACCCAAGCCTGCATTCATGAACCTATCTTCATCAAAGAGGTTGAACTTAACAAAAGAGAAAAGAATGCCACAATGCAAACATCATATTTTAGAAATACAGTAGCATTGTAGATTGGACTGTGCTTAGAGACTTGGACCCTTTTCATGTTATTTTGTCAGATTTAGTTTGCTACGTGAGAGCTGTTCCAAATGAAGCACTAAAGTTTACAAAAGAGAAACATACCTTCAGATGTGTACAACTGTTTGCAACTGCATACAGTGATTCGTCTGTGATAAATGTTCCACCAATATTCAGGTGCTGCAAAGAATGAGCTCTTGAAACCTGCAGGGAAGTTTGACAAAAGAACATTTGTTGATGCCCTTGGTAGTGTAGATTAAATTGTCAAGTTTTTCAGAGATAAGCAAGTGGATTCATGAAAATTTAAAGGAATAAGTTCAGTTTACTCCCTCCAACTATCAGAAAAGTTTGGTTTACCCTCTGAACTTCAAAACCGGTTATTTAACCCCCTAAACTTGCGAAATCCTGTCACTAAACCCCTCGAGCCGGTTTGAAGGGGTGGTTTTGCACACGTGGCGCGGGAGGTGGCCCGACGTTGTCCGATGCCCTAGCGATGCAGTCGAGACCCTCCGCCAAAAAAGCAACGTCGACAGAGACAAAGACCAAAGCAAAGACTACCGCCGCAAGACCGCTAAAGTTAATCCTGCCGCGCCGCTCCAATAGCAACCGCCGCAACCGCAGCCACAACACAAGGAAACGACACACCACGAGGCGGGGATGCCGCGCAGCGCCTACCCCGACGTCCGGCTCATCACTCGAGCCGGTGCCCACCCCTGAGCAGCACGTCGACACCGGGCTCGGAGGAGGGGAGGGCAGGTCGGCGTCCTCGTCACGGTGGCTCAAGACGACGAAGGAGAGCAACAAGAAGCGGCCCGAGGACATAAAGACCTGCCCCTACTTCCACCAGCTCGAAGCCATTTACCACAAGCAAATTCAACACAACAAATTGGATTGTCCAGACACAACAAATCATCTTCTTCTCTCGCTTTTTTTCAACACAACAAATCATCGCAAGGGACTAATTTCTCCACAACAAATTCATACATGGTGCCACGGCGCAGCAGCGATACCTCGTCACCGACGTCTACCTCGGCGGGGGCAGGGGGCGTGGACAGCCTGGCCGTTGACGCGCACGGCGTTGGCGCCAGAGAAGTGGTGGGTAAGACAGGGGACGTAGTCAGAGGTGTTGAGGAGAAGATCGCGGCGGCGTCGGGTAGGGGCCGCGAGGATGCGGAGGCAGGGGCCGCGACGGCGGGAGAAGGAGATGAAGTAGAGGCCGAAAGCGAGGCGGAGGGGCGCAATGGGCCGAGGAGGCAGAGGTGGAGGGGTGATCGTGGTGGTTCTTGGGCAGCGGCGACGCCTCCGTGAGAATGGGGAAGGAGGGAGGGGCCAACGGGAAGAGGACCAAAGTGTAGGGGTTGAGCACTGCTGGCTGGGGAGAAGAGAGGAAGTAGAGGCGGCAGTGGAGGAGGTGGGCTTGGCAAGGGGCCGAGGAGGTGGAGGGGTGATCGTGGTGGTTCTTGGGCGGCGGCGACGCCTCCATGAGAGTAGGGAAGGAGAGGGGGGGCAACGGGAAGAGGACCGAAGCATGAGGGTTGTTTTATTTCTCTCGGGTGGACCAGATGCGCTATGTCCACCACACAAGATGACACACACTTGATGACTTGGACAGATGGAGCCACGTGTGCAAAACCACCCCTTCAAACCGGTCCGAGGGGTTTAGTGACCGGATTTCGCAAGTTTATGGGGTTAAATAATCGGTTTTGAAGTTCAGGAGGTAAACTAGACTTTTCTGATTGGTAGAGGGAGTAAACTGGATTTATTCCAAATTTAAAATATGGTTTGTCCTAAAATGTGCTCGGAATGAAAATTACTGCAATTCTTAGACCTGAATAATGAATTGTTCCAACAATCATAGTGCACTTCCTGGACCTCCATAATGAATTATTCTGAAAGCAACAGCTAAATAATACATAGCGACGTCCTGCAACTTTACAGTTCCGTATCCAAATCCTTCTTTTTATACTATGATAGCAATAGCAAGTAGGCCATTAATTGACACGCCATCAAGTTTGCACAAGAAACATCGAGACAGTTGTATGAAAAATGATGAGAAAACATAGCATGATCAACTAAGTTACTCTAACACTAAACACCACAAATTGTGCTTCTGTTCTCCATATGTACAAGAAAGGTAATTATTGACTTCAATTTGATAAGAGACAAGACAACGTCTAATTTTGTTTTGCACTCGACTAATTAGAAACCACTATCCTTACCAGATGAACGACGCCCTTGTCAGTGATCCCAGCCAATCCCCACAGCGATATGGACGTCAGATTCCCGAGGCACTCCGCGGAAGAAATCTTGAGCAAACCTTCGTCGGTGATCTGGCAGCCCCAGCAGCTTCGTGAACTCCAAGAACGGGTAAACAAAGTTAGAAAAGATCGGAAATTTAGCAGCAAGAATCTTGCACCCGATTGATCAAGGCTGCAAGACAACCGATCGAACGACTGATCTCCGTCGGAGACTCACATGTCGAGGTCGCGGAGGTTGACGGCGGCGCGAACGAGGCGCGCGGCGGAGTCGTCGCCGGTGCGCTGCCCCGCGAAGCTCAGCCGCCGGCGCCCCGCCAGCGACCGCTCCACCGCCCGGCGCCACCGCCGGCTCACTCCCCCTGCCCTGATGACGACCAAAGCAAAGCAAGTCGCACACAGTCACGCAGCGACATACATATATACACATCGATCATCCGAGGCCGAGCAGAGCAGAAACGACCATGCAAATTAAGGCGGCGCGTTCTTTGCACATACATGGCCAGGTCGTGGAAGGAGGCGAGGAGGGAGAGGACGTGCGCGAGGAGGTCGGCGGGCAGCCGCTCGACGTGCGGCTCCTCCTCCCCCGCCACCACCGCGCCGTCGCGACGTTCGTCCCCTCCCTCTCCCTGCTGCTTCTCCATCTCTAGCTTGCTTCTCTCGCCCTCCTCTCGCTCGTCGTGCGGAGAAATTCTTATACTAGCATCGTCACGACTCGCGTGAAGGTGAAGCTGATGCGTGCGCGACGCGACGCGACGCGCCAGTGGACGCAAGCGGCCGCGCTTCGCTTCGAGTTTTGCTGCGCGCGCGGTTGGAGTTGGGACTTGCGGCTAGTGGCGGACCAAGATTTTCGAGACGAGTGTTTATTAAAAAAAAATATTTAATATATAATTTGACAACATCTCAAATAATTTAGAAAAATTATTTAAAAAAATTATGTAATTTAGAATTTGGGATTTGAGACTTGGGAATTAGGGAGGAGGATGCATTTATGCTGTTGTCGACGTGCGAGACCTACCTTGCCCCTCTCAGGTTCTCAGCGCCCGCGTCGCTCGTTTGCTACCTTGATCCTACATCTTGCCTTCTACCTTGCTCACCTCGCCACCAAGTGATACAATAATTATTTAGGTTTCGACTGTGCAAAATTATTATTATTATTATTTTGCATAAAACTCAATTTGGACCAAAAGAAATTTTAAACCGCTTATTCACCCCCTTTAGTCGACCTAGTCAGCCTCCTTGAACAAAATATTGTTTAATAGATAATATATAATTTGGTCGTACTATAGACAACATCTCAAATAATTTAGAAAATTTTATGTAATCTGGAATTTGGAATTTGAGACTTAGGAATTGGGGACTAGGGATGTGCTTATGTTGCTATCGACGTGCGCGACCTACTTTGCCCCTCTCAGTGCTCGCGCCGCCTGCTTGCTACCTTGCTACTACCTCCTGCCTTGCTCATCTCACCACCAAGTGAGACTAGTATTATTTAGACTTCGACTGTGCAAAATTATTTTTTTGAAAAAAAAATTGTATAAAACTCAGTTTAGACCCCAAAAGAAATTAAACCGCCGATTCACCCCCTTTAGTTGGCCCAGTCAGCCCCCCTTAATACTACTACTGGGCCACAGTACTTGAGACGAATCAGGCGACAGATTCCTCTCACCCTACTCTTCCTACCCTAATTTGCAAGTATACTTTACGTACTTGTGATTTTCATAAATTTCTAACGGTATAAAATCTATTAGTCTCGCAATAACATTTTATGATCATCGTATGTTGTTCTAGTGCAGTGAATTTCTGTAGAATTTTACGAGGACGATTGAGGTATTAATGATTCATAAGTACGAAGCTAAGCGATATTACGATGATGCGAATAACACGGAAGAATGGAATGCGAAAAGACGAGGAGATTTGAAGTTGCAAATTTAAAAACACTTTATAACGAAGCTGGGAATAACACGGCGCATAGGGTTTGTTTACGTGCGTAACAAACAACATCATACACGATGCAACAAACCGAAGTACTTCTACGATACATATGCACCTTTTTTGAATGGAAATAAATTAGACATTCCGGGAACTAGTACGGAAAGGTGCCTCGCACTACCCACATAGAGTGTTCTCCAGTTGGGCGCCTCGGACGTGGCTGGCCGTCGTTGTAGTGGCACGCACATATGCAGCTAGGGTTGGCGCAGCAGCATGTGGGATCATAGGAACTTCCTATGTTCACGACCTCTTCGTTGCCCTCTTCTTATTTGCATCTGCTGTGGAGGTCATCATTTTGCTCCTTGAGATCGTCAATTTGCGCCTCCAAATCAAAGATTCGGTTCCACAATATATCCACGTGCATCGCAACATCTCATTCATGGGAAGGATCGATCCAGCGGGTAAAGTTGTATTTCGCCATCTGCTGCAAGGGACGGTTAGTATGGAGGATGTATTAGCAGTAACATGAACAAAACTATTTACCCTAGAGTATGGGCATCAGAAGAAACGCCGTCCGCCATCGAAAGGGTCGTCTATGACCTGCACGATAGCATCCTCCCCGTGTCCGTATTTCAGCCACTTAGGTTGAGCACGCTTGTTCGGCATCAACCGGTAGTTAGGGCCGAAGTCCTCCCTCCTTTCCAGAAGAAGGTCTTGCTTCGGCGACCCCGGTTGGACTGGTCACTGGGCTTCTGCCATGGTATGTTAATGTATGACGGAGAAGGTTCTTGTTCCTACGGTTTGAAGGATCGAGTGGTCCTTCCGGAGCGTGGGACACACATTTTATAGCCCGCGGGGGGAGGCCAAGACCTGACGGGGTAATGTGTTAGGTTGTAGATGACAAGACCTGACGGGGCTATCGCTTCTGTGAGAGATAATACCAAACGGATGACTTTGCGCAAATGACAACACCAAAAGAGACGACCTTTTGCGATGACAAGACCGGACGGGCGGCTTTTGCTGAATGACAAGACCACACGGAGCGGCTTAGCGATGACTACTCGACCGCCTCGCCATGACTTTTCGAATGAAAAGACATGACTCTGCAAAGAAAGACGTAGAGTGTTGTCACGTCGATCTGAAAACCTGGCGAGGGTCAGGGTTGTCCAATCGTTCTGAAAAGCCTAAACCCTAAGTCTGAACCCTAAGCCTAAGCTTTAACCCTAACCCTAAGTCCAATCGTTGTGATGTACGTGCATAGATTGTGGAATCGAACAAACATGCAAAAAAGAGATATCGAAACACGAGACTAGAATAATAATAGTTGTACATATATTAATATTTACATGGCAAGACTGATATTTAGAGGACCAAATATCTACTGGTGACCCCTCTTGGGGCACACTCCACGTGTTGCCCCTGGCCTCGGCCTGCGATGGTCCGAGTATGTCAGAGGATCAGGCGGGATGTCTGGCCGACCGACACGAGTAGTCCGAGGTGGTGTCGCGAGGGGGGCCTCCTGTGTCGGATGGGTCGGTGGCGGCGCACTTTGCAGCTGAGAAGCCTCCAAGTTGAACACGGCGTCACGTAGGTCATCGAAGAAGTAATCGAGGGGTACCAATAGGTGTGCCTCATCGTCCGAAAATGAACTGTCCTCCCAAGCCATTACTGTGAAGTATTATGTTACAAACGTAATCATGCTGAAAACACGAAAAAAAAAACGTAGTCATCCCAAGGAGGTCATACCTGCTGGCCCAGAGATGTGCGCCAACGACTCCGCATACCCCTGCCTCGCGTGATGGTAGAGCTCAGGACCTGATAGAGAAGATTGTCGTTAGTAACTATTAGGGTTCGAAAGAAACAAGCATTACGTTCCGCAAGCAAGCAGGGTGGTCATACCTGGTGGCACGAAGGCATGCCCCGATGAGCCCTGCCCAGTGGTGCTCCCACCATGGTGCCACAATGACACGCCCGCCACGTCCGGGGCAGGAGCCTGTGGACGTGAACCACCTCGGCTGACCCCTTGTCCCGAGGTGACCCCTCGTCCTCGCACTGGTCAGTCCACCAAGTCCCTCGACGTGCAACATGTCGCGATCTGGATGCCTCGTCTCGCCGCGTCCATGATCCGCTGCACGAGCCCTCTTGTGTCCCCTTGCGTCCTCTGGTGCACGGTGGTTGCTACCTCGAGAATCTCCCGGTGTAGATCCGTCTGCACAATTAATGAACAAGTTGGAAACATAAATCTAGCACGTTAAATATGAATTAAGGACTGTTCAATATGTACTGAGAGGTGAAAAGCGGAGTCCAACTAGGTAGGGTACGTGTCGGACGTCGCAGCCTCGTGTCGTGGTGGGTCGACCACGACCCAGACGCAGCGAAGCCTCATCCGACTAGAGTACCAATCCATGTAATCCGCATACGTCTCGAAGTCGTAGGGATCCTCCTCACACTGGATGATATCGTCGAGCGCATGACTCCAAGCCTCGACCCAAGGCCTCATCCTATCCAACCAGGACATCGTGCCACGTACTCCCTTCCTAATGTACCTGTGGACAGCAACATAATTATTTGGTCAGCACATAATTACATTGTGTGAAAGAAGTAAAGATGTGAACTTACGCATGGACGTGCGGCACCGTATCCCCCAAGGGTGGGATCTCTGTCAGAGACCGAATGGCGGCGCAGACTGCTTTGCACTGTACACCTCCACGAAGACATCATGTACCAAGGCCCTCCACGTGTACCAGTATTCGTAGTCTCGCGAGCGCAGGAGCGACAGTCCGTTGGGCGCCCGCTGCAAAAGCCTCTCTGTAGTGTACGATGTCCAGATGATGCGGTCATCGGTCAACTGATCGAACATCGCGACGTACTCGGGGTAGGACCCCTGCGAAGTGATCGGCGTGAAGGTGACTTGTGCAATAGAACACCGCAAATTTAGCACACGAAATTGTGATTACAATAGGAAAAATAACAAATGATCATAAAAGTTACCCGTCGACGGCACCAAACCGTGCCCATGGTGGGCCGGTCCACCTCGTTGGCCGCAACGTACAAACTGATCGTGTACGCTCTCAAGTCCAGCTGTGGTCGTCCGATCTGGAAGCGTTCGAAGGACCATAGCTGCAAAAGTAGTGGGCATCCCGAGAGGACGGAGTTGTCTGCACGTGGCACGCTGCCGCACGATGCGCGCGCAGCGTCGCACGCAGTCTTGTGACGTCGCGACAATCTGATCGGACCCTGCATACGAGGATCTCTTCAATCGGCAAGTCGGCCACCTCACGTGCGTACCGGACGTAGTGCTTGTCAACGCTGTCACCGTGGGACCCTAGGAACATGACCCACCCGAACAACCATAGTAGGTAGGCCTCGAAGTGCCTCCTAACAGTGACGTCTCCTGCGTCTGGCGCCAAACGCTCTGGCTGTAAGAAGACATATACACGTCAGCGAGGTTCACATACGAATTTAAGCGAGATGACAATAGTTACAAATACTTACGTAGAACTGGCAGATCCACCTCAATGTCGGCCCGTGTGAAATTTCTTTGAACTCGGTGTAGCCATTGCCGACGCAAGAAGACATCCCCGAACCTCACTAGGAGGTCCGTGTGCCACGTGGGCGAGATGTCGTACGCCGCCATGGGGGAGCCTGCGCATGGCAACCTGAGCAGGAAGCTCACGTCCTGCAGCGTCGACGCCATCTCCCCGCACGGAAGGTGGAACGTGTGCGTCTCTGGCCTCCATCGGTCAACCAGCACCGTCAACAGCGTCCGATCGTAGGGAAAACGCCTGGACGTACGATCAGCACCACAATCCTGGTCGTCCTCAAAAGTCGCCTCCACCATCCTCGCTAGTGGAAGGAGGTCTGCCGCTCTCAACCTGCGTCGAAACGATTAAGAACAAACGTGAATGCACACAAAGTAGTCATACCGCGATTGAGTGTACTAGGGTCATAACTATACGTACCTCGGAATCCAGTCTACGTACAACCTCCATGCCCTGATAGGCGTGCGCAACCGAAACACGCCAAGCTCAATCGGCACCTCGCCCTCCTGGGGGAGCACGGTACTAAGACGACTACGATGATGTGCGTCAATCACCGGGTCAAGCAACTCATACTGGCCTCCGTCCGCCATATCTACAAATTAAGTGCATACATTACAAAGAGGACAAAACATGTTCTACGACGAACTACACTATGTCGCTATTCTACTTAATTGTATGTCGCTATTATACTTAATTCTAGTCGCTATTCTACTTAATTCTATGTCGCTATTCTACTTGATTCTACTCGCTATTCTACTTAATTCTACAAGCTATTCTACTTAATTCTACTTGCTATTCTATTTAATTCTATGTTGCTATTCTACATAATTTGACATAATGTACAAGGTTGTAAAAAAATAATGTAATACATAATTTCACTACAACTATCTATTCTACTTAATTCTATATCGCTATTCTACTTGATTCTAGTCGCTATTCTACTTAATTCTATGTCGATATTCTACTTAATTCTATGTACTTAATTCTACTAGCTATTCTACTTAATTCTATGTCACTATTCTAATTAATTCTATATCGCTATTCTACTTAACTCTACTGGCTATTCTACTTAATTTTATGTCGCTATTCTACATAATTTGACATAATGTACAAGGTTGCAAAAAAATATACCTGCAAGATGGTCGGCCTACTGGATCTACTACTCTGTCAATTTTTCTCCTCTACGACGAACCAGCAGAGCTTCGCTACCTTTTTTTTTTCTCTTCCTCTCCTCCTCTCTTATGTGTTTTTCTGGAATTAAAATGAGGATTGGAGTGATTTTTCTCAGTTTTTATACATAGCATCGTCGTTGATTCAACCTGGCGGCAGTGAAGACTATTCGATTTCTGTCACCATTCAATGGCGATAAGTACTCGATTGGTCAGGTCCATAAATACCTTGACCGGTCAGAGGTCCCTATAGATTCTGTCATGGGATTCAATATGACGATGACTTATTTTGTAATTTTCTGGGGTGGCTATATATTTATGTAATTTTCTTTTAAAAAAATATTATTTTTCAAAAAAAATATTCCGAATTGGGGAGGGAGAGGTGTGGGAGTGGACCGAAATCTATTGATAGTATAAATATAAAGTATTTAGTATAATTATCAGTATATACACCTAATATATCTATTAAATACATGGTATTTCACAAAAAAAAAAAAAAAGCTCAACCGAACAACCATGAACTAGGCTAGGACCATCCTGCGTGCGGCCGGGCGGATCCTGTGGACACCGTCGCGCGCGCCATGGAAACGCCCACCCCGCCACGTTTAAAAGGGTTCTCGTAACTGCACGTACATACATGTGAGTGAACTTGTATCAGCGCGATACTTCTTGGGTCCTTGAACTCAGGAACTATACATCCATGTACCGGGAAAAGTCCTTGAGGTAGCGGATTAATTCGTCCCCGGCCTCTTGCAATTTCAAGCGTGTGCAAGTGGGGCAGTGGGCGCACTAGCGTGTGCGCGCATGGTGTGCGTGTGTCGTTTGGGCGTAGTATGTTTCTAAACTTGTATAAGTGAGTTAACGTGAGTATAAACACTACATAATTAAGAAGTAGATTTTGGTTTGTTCTATATTGTTGTTTGACCTTATAATCTTCACGTGAAATCAACAGAGGATTGACGTATTTGGATTGTGACTTACTTTTTCAAACATACCTGACACAAATTTTAATAGCATTACATTGATTTTATTTAGCAATAACGTTGCGCCCTATCATTACTGCTTCACTATTGCTAATTTAAGTTTGGTTTGGACCTGTTTGTTTTGATCCAATTATGCAAAGTTGGGGCCCTACTACCACATTTGGAGCAAAGCAAAAACGGAATCATATGGGAAAATTTTCTATATATCCATTCGGAAGAAGAAATTACTGAATTGATATAGCTCCTACGAAATCGCTTGGTTTTTTTTTTACACCCGGAGTCAAACCCGATTTCCCATTACTCATGGAAAATAACAGAGTTCATTACAGCAAGAGAATTGAAACTAGAAATGAAAATTGTCTGGTATTCTCAACTTTACCGAGTTGTGCTAAACAACCAGTAAATCAAGAATTTCGGCACCAGTCTAAAAGCTTATGGCAGACGATTAAGAGAAAGGGGAAACAGAGTAGACAACTCAAAGTACTACAGCTTAAAAGAAGAAGAAAAATACTACTTATCAAGCATTAATGCTGAAATGGCTTGGTTTATAGGACATTTGGAGGAAACCTAACATAGGGTTGGACCCATGTGGATTTTCCTTTGTGCCTATCTCTCTTTCAAATCATGTGTTTTTCCTGCGACGAATCCAAACAGCTCAATGGCGAGCGAGTTAGCGAAGAGGCTTAGAGATAAGAGAGTGTCGGTGCGTAGCCTTCATTCTACTACGCTACACAAAGTCACTTAGCTCGACGTTAATTAAGAGAATAAAGGACGAATACCCTACATAGAAGAAGAAAATTCTTGCATTACACTTGCTGCTGCTGCTGCTGCTGCTGCTGTGTCACTCAATCGAAATGTCTTCATGTAACTGTTACGTGAAGCGACGTGACTCGAATTCTGCGTTTTGTACAGCAATCAAATTCTACACAATAATGTTATGAATAAAACGAGGTTAAATCTAGTATGATCTGCACAGTTTAGACGTAATTGTTGCTCATAAATACGACAAGGAGATGAAGTGGTATACTAGTATTTAGTGAAGGAATTTAGGAACAGAATTTCGTCAATGATACCGTCGTCACCATGCTTGTATTATTGATCACAACAGTGGTGACGACAGGGCATGCCCTAACCATATATGATAAGGATGTGAACACATGGAAATGGTAGGGATGATCAACTATTCTCATCTTCTTCTTTTTTGCTACGAATACTCTCATCTCAACCTCATGCACTTCTCAACAAAATATATGGCAACTTAAGATAGTTGAATCCAACTTTTATCCAGAGCAAACTGGTTAGAGGATGATGTGATTTCAAAGGATTTTTTTATAAGAAGATTTCAAAGGAATTGAAATTGGCAGATAGGATGGAGATTAGAGAATAACATAGATTTCAGTGGACCCTTCTATTACGACCTTTAAAGTATATTGAAAATGTGTATGCTCCATTTCCCCCATGCCCGGCCACTGAAATATATGTTATTCTCCATCCTGTCTGCCAATTTAAAGATGGACATCCATGTCAAAGTCCAACATAGATTGTTTTTCTAGAGAGAGAAGGTCCAACAGACATAAGTTTTTCTCTCTTTTTTTTGAAAGAGATATGACTTCTTCTAGAGAGAGAAGAAGCCCAACATAGGCTTAAGTTTCTCTTTTATATTTGGCAAAATTGGCTACAGGACGTACAATTCCATGCAGAGGAAGCGGCGGCAGCGGCAGCTGTGCATCTTCTTCTCGTCGTCATCAGCGACGTAGACCGCGACGGTGCGCACCTCGAGGCCATGCTCGGCGGCGAAGCTGCGTGCGATGCCGGCGGAGAATAAGGGCACGGAGGACGGTGGAGAGGTTGGTGGAGCTAGCGTTGGTGACGGACACGGAAAAGCGATGCATAGAGGCAAACATCAGAGGATAGGAAGAAAGGAAGAGAGAGGAAGGAGGAGAGAGGGGAGGACGGATGGCACAGGTAGAAGAGCTCGCCCGCAAGCAACTGTAGCAGTGGTGGCATGAGCAGAGGAAGCGGCGATGTTGGTTGTTCATCTTCTTCTTCGTCGGCCTCGACGGCATCGACGAATCCCCCTGGCAGACGCTACTTCACGTACTTGCACAGCGCCACCCCCGATAGCTCGTCCTCCTTCACCTCCTCCTCCACGGCCACCACCTCCTCGGCGGGCGCATCCACCTCAATCGGGTAGGCGGCGGAGGCGGAGAGGGTGATGCAAGTGGCGCAGCGGGGGAGGAGAGGGAGCAGGTGGGGCTTGGAGGTGGAGGGGAGGGAGAGGTGGGAAAAGGCAATGGTGAGGGAGGAGACGGAGAGCGCCACGCTTTGCTTTGGTGGCTGGTTGTTGGGCGTGCGTGCATAGGGGATGGACAGGCCGTGGCGAGGGGATAAGCTTTCGCTGCACAAAGGAGTAGTCAGTGGAGTTAGCGTCGGTGGTGGCGGCTGTGGGAGAAGAGAAGGTTGGGGAGGAGGAGAGGAGGACGAAGAGAAATATGACATGTGGGCCTACCTGTCGGGCCAAGTGACCTAAAGGGCAAAACCAACACAATTCACCAACATTCTCTCCTGATTCGACCGAAAACGATACAATAATAGCTTCAATATCCTACAGCAAAGAGCTATAAAATTGTAGTGTTTTTTTTTGGCAAAGACATAAAATTTAAATGTCCAACAACCAATGACACAAAATTTAGATGTCCAACAGCCAATTTTGCCTTTATATTTTGAGATGAAGTATAAACCGGAGATACTTTTAGTAGAGGTATATATTTTTTGGAGGAAGTATGGAATATTCTTTTTGTAAGAGAGAAATGGTCCTAGATAATAATTACTAATTTTTTGGGAGAATAGCTAATTTGGTCCTCAAAGTTTCCCCTGAGACTCACTTTCGTCCCCCAACTTTGAAAAAGGCCAAATAGGTCCTCGAACTTCTCTTTTCAGGTAAAACGAGACCTCAGTCCACATAGCATGCCACATGTACATACTAAATGGTATCCTAATGCATAGAGGGTTGTTAGCCAATAGGAAAAGACTACATAGAGGGTTGTTAGCTAACAGGAAAAGACGTTTTTGCCCTCCATCCATTCTACTTCTATACTCTCCTTCTTTCAGTTGTACCGATCTATCCCTCCCCTTTCTTTTGTTTGGATGGAGACAGAGCCCTAGCCGCGGCGGCTGTGGCAATGAGGCGCGGTAAACAGTGAGATATTATTGTCTTTCTAACATCCATGCATTAGTATCCTACTTCATGGGCAGGGGCATTATTGTGTTTACACTCGCCTCTATGCAAAAAGATGTCACTTACCATGTATACATGGCATGGGATGGCATGTGGACCGAGGTCCCTTTTTGGCCTGAAAAGAAAAGTTTGAGGATCCATTTGGCCTTTTTCAAAGTTGAAGATGAAAGTGAGCCCGGATGGAAACTTTAAGGACTAAATTAGCTATTCTCCCTATTTTTAAGACAAAGATCCTAGGTAATTAGACAACAAATGGATGTACTGTACTATATTTACTCTTTTTTTAAGTGGACAATACTCAATTTAGGCCCAACCAAAACCCCAAACTACCAACAAGTCCATAAACATTCAGTTGCTGCCTATTGGATGCCTAATGGGCTCTTCTGGGCTACAGTAGGCTAGGCTTTATTCTACGTGGAGCCCACCAAGTCCAATTCCTTACCCCTCTCCAGCCCATTAATAACCCAACAATTGACCCCTCCCTTCTATTCCAGTCCCGGTGCAGGTAAAAAGGCTCCAACACCGGGTGCAGGCAGCGGGCACCACACTCTCCTTGGACCAGTTCCACCATCTCGGTCGTAGACCGCACGCACAACCAACCCAACCCCACCTCCTGCCGTCCTGCGAGACGGCCGGCGATCACCTGGCGTCTCGTGGGGGCGCCCTGACTTCGCCGCCTCGTACCCCTACCTTGTGTCAGTCTTGCTCAAACTGATTGCCTGGAACATTCAGAATAGAAGTTCAGAAGTGAAAATTGGCAAACAACGTAACGGTTCGACGACTTCAGCTAGGAGCTCCAAAGTTGATCTGGACCGTAGGAGGGACTTAAAGGAGATCTAACGGGTGGAGTTGATTCTAGTAATTACTGTTTAAACCTGTGGATGTAATCTTCTCCCCGTCAATTGCTTTAACTCGATAGAACTCACTGTTTGTAAGACTTTTGTCTATTTACCAAACTGTAAAACTCTCGGGTATATAAGCCCTATCATTGGTAATAGAAGCGGCATGGATGAAGTATATTCTGGTCTCTCATAGAGTAAAGTAGCTCTAGGCTTTGCTTTTCTCGTTCTTGCCCAAATCTGATACAAGTCGACTCATCCGTTTGTCATCCAATTGTCAAATCTTCTTGATTCCTGACAAAGGTATCAGAGCTTCATCGATTCTTGGTCCAGATCCGTGAAGGTTAGTGACGGATTTCGATCATTCTTTGTAAAATCCTAAGCGATTGGATCTAAAACCCGAAGCGAGGCGAGAATCTCGGCGGAAGCGGCAACCGGTAACTGAATCTGTGAACTCGGTATATGGTTTCAAAGACTCGATCTCAGAACAAGATGGCCGGAATCGAAGGAAGTTTTGATGCGAAATCTGAAATCATGACTATGCGAGAAGAGATAGCGAACTCAAGGAATGAAAGCGAAATGGCAGAGATCAAATCTCTTTTGAGGAAACTCTGTACGTCAGAAAACGATGGAACCACTACTCAAGCAGCAACTAATGAGGTAAACACTTCTGATACCCAGCCAGCGATTGTAGTTGATAACTTGATAGGGGGTGTGGGAGGAAGGAGGATACCGGACCCAAACACTACTGGTGTTAGAAATGAAACCCGTGGAGTTCAATTTTGCATTGAACCGAACACTGTAAATCCATCCTTCGCTCCAGTTTTGACCACTGCTGCTAGAGCTAACGTACAAGGAGGTCTGAACATACCAAATTGTCAAACTAGTGGGCACCCACGAACAGGAGTTGGAAATCATTATGGCATTGATTGGAACCACCCTTTCTTGAATAATCACCAATACAACCCCATCACCGGTCAATTTTTACCAGTGGACAACACATCACAGTTTGCTGGAGTTAGAATGCTTGATTCTCAGGGAATTGCACAAACTGGTCACATGAACAACACATCATGTTATGCCGAGGCTGTGATAAGAGGACCAAAGTTGGAAATTCCGTATTTCAATGGAGACAACTCGGTAGAATGGCTGAAACAGTGTGAGCAGTTTTTCGCATTGTCAGGGACTCCAATGGATCAGTGGGTCAATTTGGCCACATCTCATTTCCAAGAGAGAGCAGCAAGATGGTTAAAGGGGATAGGAGTTCCATGGCAAATTTTGAACTGGAACCAACTATGTTCTATGGTGGTCGACCGTTTCTCGGAAGCCAATGCACATGATGCGGTGGAACAATTGCAAAATATGAGGCAAATGGGATTATCAGTGTCTCAATATATTGATAAGTTTGAGGAATGCATGGCATTAGTGAAGAGAGATCATGCATATATTCAAGAAGCGTTTATGATGAGTTGCTTTATTGGAGGGCTAAGGGCGGAAATCAAACATGATGTAATGGGACAAAGACCACAGGGATTAATGGAGACCTACTGGTATTCAAGGATTTATGAGAAATCAGCGGCTGCAAAAAGACCACAATCTATGGGAGGTTTTAACAAGGACAAGTTTTCTGGAGGTAACAATAGCCAATACCGAGCCAACCCAAAACTAGTACAATCAAATGTGGACAGGAATGGAACCGGCAAGAACACAGCTAACCTCGGAGAGAGGGATAAGAGAGCTTGTTGGTACTGCCAGGAACCCTGGTGAGTGAATCATAAGTGCAAGGTAAAAAGGGCCATACATGCACTACTATTGAAGGAAGATAGCCAATTAACTGAAGTTGAAGACCAAGGTGCCGAAGATGGCTATACCACCGCTCCCGATAGTCCAAAGCCAGATACTGAAGTGGAAACCAAAGAGGAATTAATGCAACTCTCTCAACATGCAGCGCAAGGAACCGGTGGTCCAGCTACTTTCTTCTTGATTGTTATAGTCAGAGGCAAGAGGGCTGTAGCGTTGGTAGACAGTGGGAGCACAAAGTCATTCATGGACATTGAATTTGCTATCAAGAGCCAATGCCCACTCGGTTCAAACAAACAAAAAAAAGTTCTGATGGTGGAGGAGGGAATTAATGGTGATTCAATGGTTAAAGATCTATGTTACAAGGTCCAAGGCATTAATTTTCAAGGCTCATTCAGGTTATTAGCCCTCAAGAGCTATGACCTCATACTAGGGGCAGATTGGATTTATGAACATAGCCCAATTATGTTGGATCTGAAGAAAAGGCAATTATCAATATATAAGAATGGAAAAACAGTCACGCTAGAAGACTATACCGAACCAAATGATAAATGTATGATCAGCTCTACACAATTGGAGAAGATGGCAAAGAAGGGAGTAATAGGATGCATGATACATGCAAAATTCATACCAGAAGAAGCAACTTATGAAGAGAACAGCCTTCCAGAAATTATTGAAGCGGTACTTGGCAATTTCCTGGATGTGTTCAAGGAACCACACGGTTTACCACCAATGAGAGATTGTGACCACTCTATTCCTCTTAAGGCTGGGGCTGAACCTCCAAATATCAGACCATACCGAACTCCACACTACCAGAGGGAAGCGATGGAAAACATCATTGTCGGCTATTGGATAATAGAAATCAGAACAGCGTGAGTCCTTACTCTTCTCCGGCGGTTATGGTGAGAAAAAAGATGGATCTTGGCGTATGTGTGTCGATTACCGACAACTAAATGCAATGACTATCAAGAACAAATTCCCAATGCCGGTCATTGAAGATTTGCTAGATGAACTGAATGGAGCACGTGTTTTCACTAAATTAGATCTCAGATCAGGCTATCACCAAATCAGAATGAAGGAATCAGACATATCCAAAAGAGCATTCAAGACTCACTTGGGTCATTATGAGTATTTGGTTATGCCTTTTGGGTTAACAAATGCCCCTGCTACTTTTCAAGCCTTAATGAACAATATATTCAGACCTCATCTTGGAAAATTCATACTTGTATTCTTTGACGATATATTGGTATACAGCAAAAACTTGGAAGAACATGGGCAACATTTACATACAGTGCTAACCATTCTTAGAGAGAATCACTTGTCAGCTAAGAGAAGTAAGTGTGTAATTCTTTGTAAATCAAGTGGAGTATTTAGGACACATCATTAGTGGTTTTGGAGTTGCCACAGATCCTAAGAAGATTGAGGATATTATGAAATGGCCGAGGCCTCAAACCACCACTCAATTGAGAGGGTTTTTGGGATTGACGGGATATTACCGGAGATTTGTCAAGGATATGGTCAAATATGCAGCCACTATTTGATTTCTTTGAAAAAGAATCTTTGGAGAGTGGCAAGAGTCACATGTCCAAGCTTTTGAAACCTTGAAGAAAGCAATGACTAAGCTGTCGATCCTAGCACTACGGATTTCTCTCAACCATTCACTATTGAAACAGATGCATGTGGGGGAGGAATTGGAGGAGTGCTAATGCAGAAGGGAAGGCCCATTGCATATTTCAGTAAGAAATTGGGAATCAAAGCTTCATCACAATCCATATATGATAAAGAAGCCATGGCTATTCTTGAGGCCCTAAGGAGATGGAGACACTATATCCTAGGAAGCAGTTTAATCATCAAGACGGATCAACAAAGCCTTAAATACATCACCACACAAAGGCTTACTGAAGGTATTCAGCATAAACTTCTTCTCAAGCTTCCGGAATTCGATTATACAGTGGAGTACAAAAGAGGAAAAGAAAATTTGGTGGCCGATGCACTATCAAGAAGGGATGTCAACACACAGTCTGATGAGTTAACATGTAATGTTGTGATAGCTATAATTCCTGAGTGGGTACAAGAGGTCAAAAACAGTTATATTGGGGATGCTATCAGCCAAAAGCTGTTGGAAGACTTACAACAACAACCAGATAACACCTCAGGATACTCACTAGCCTCTGGTCTCATTCGGTACCATGGCCGAATTTATGTGGGCAGCATGAGTGACATAAGGCAGAAAATTCTAAATGATTTTCATTCATCAGCAATTGGAGGGCATTCTGGAAGAAGAGCTACCTATCAAAGGATCAAAAAACTCTTCTATTGGCCAAGACTACAAAAGAGTGTTGAAGAGATGATAAATACTTGTCCTACATGTCAAATATCCAAGTCTGAAAACATACATATTCCTGGATTATTAGATCCACTAGAGATACCTGACATGGCATGGTCACATATATCAATGGACTTTGTAGAGGGGTTGCCAAAGTCAAGAGGTAAGGATGTCATCTTGGTAGTGGTTGACAGACTCACAAAGTATGCTCACTTCATTCCTCTATCCCATCCTTATTCAGTTCAGCAAGTTGTGCAATTGTTCATGGACCATATTTTCAAACTGCATGGAATGCCAATGGTTATTGTCACAGATCGAGACAGAATCTTCACTAGCAATTTGTTCCAAGAGATGTTCAAGACCTTGAGAGTCTCCCTTCGTTTTAGCACCGCTTATCACCCTAAACAGACGGCCAAACCGAAAAGAGTAAATCAGTGTTTGGAATCCTATTTGAGGTGCATGACTTTTCAAGAACCTAAAGAGTGGTTGACTTGGCTGCATCTTGCGGAATGGTGGTATAACACCACGTATCACACTTCTTTGAAGATCACCCCATTCCAAGCATTATATGGTTACCATCCACCACAAGTGGGAGAACTAACCATACCATGCAACATATCAGCTGATGCTCGGGTTCCCATTGAACAGAAAGAAGAGATGATGCTGAAGGTCAAAGAAAACCTTAAACAAGCTCAAGGTAGAACCAAATACTTTGCTGACAAGAAGAGAACTGAAAGAACTTTTGAAATAGGAGATATGGTGTATTTAAAAATGCAACCATATAGACAAAATGCTTTTGGATTGAGAGGAACTTTGAAACTTAGATCCAAATACTATGGTCCTTTCAGAATCATGGAGAAAATAGGAAAGTTGGCATATAAACTGCAATTACCTGATGATGCTCACATTCACCCTGTGTTTCATGTGAGTCAATTAAAGAAACATGTAGGCAACAATGCCATCCCTCTTCCTGGGTTGCCACTGGTAGGACTGAATGGAAAAAATAAAACTGGGTCCTGTTGCAGTCTTGGAAAGGAGAGTAATTCCCCGAAGCAATGAGCCTGTTGTCCAGTGGAAGATACAATGGGAGAATTTGAGTGATGCTGATGCCACATGGGAGGATGCTTCATTTGTGCAGAAGACCTTTCCAGATTTTCATCCTTGAGGACAAGAATGAAGTGAAGAAGGGGGTATTGTCAGTCTTGCTCAAACTGATTGCCTGGAACATTCAGAATAGAAGTTCAGAAGTGAAAATCGGCAAACAACGTAACGGTTCGACGACTTCAGCTAGGAGCTCCAAAGTTGATCTGGACCGTAGGAGGGACTTAAAGGAGATCTAACGGGTGGAGTTGATTCTAGTAATTACTGTTTAAACCTGTGGATGTAATCTTCTCCCCGTCAATTGCTTTAACTCTGATAGAACTCACCTGCTGTAAGACTTTTGTCTATTTACCAAACTGTAAAACTCTCGGGTATATAAGCCCTATCGCTGGTAATAGAAGCAGCATGGATGAAGTATATTCCTGGTCTCTCATAGAGTAAAGTAGCTCTAGGCTTTGCTTTTCTCGTTCTTGCCCAAATCTGATACAAGTCGACTCATCCGTTTGTCATCCAATTGTCAAATCTTCTTGATTCCTGACACCTCGGCCCTTCCTCCCTCGTCGCCTCCCGGCTAGGGGCCTAGCCCTAGAGCTCGGCGGTTTGCTGCGAACTAGGGTAAGCAAGAGGCGTCATGGTTTGTTTAGTGCAACTCAGTGTGTGCTGCTTCGTGAGTGCTCGTGATGGGTGATGTCCAATTTGGGATTTCGCCCAATTTTTCGAGTTAAAAAATGGGCTTCTTTTTTAGTGGAATCGTTAGCGTTGTTGGGTTGGTGTTAGCGTAATGAACGAATTAGCACCTTGGAGTGAGGAATTATGCTGCTTTTCTTTCTGAAAATTTCAGTTCGTATGGGATTACAATTCTGATTAGGAATGGACCATATCTCATCACTGCATTTACTCGTTTTGTTTGAACTATCACCTCTTTTTTTCCAGCTAGGAACTCTAATACACTTGGTAGAAATCATCCGCTGGAGCCTTAGATTGACCATTGTTGCATTTGACATCTTAAATAGAATAGGGAATTTTATTGTAATATCCTTCTGCAGGTTTCTTCCTTCTTATTGGTCTAATTGTTTTCTTTTAATATATGCATTTTTAGGAGAAACAGTCCTTTTTTTTGGCTTTGCAGCAGTTGAATGGAACTACTTCTATGCTGTTTATGCTAATACTGATGGAACTACTTGAGTAGAAATGGGTAACAGTCAAGATCCTCAAGAAGAAAGGCTTCAATGGAAGGAAAATGGTGAAGAAGCAGAAAAGGGGAAAGATTATGGAAATGCTTTGAGCCGCAAGGAGACAACCAAAGAGCTTCTTGGTTGTGTTGTCCATAGTGAGGAAGAGGCATACAAACTGTATTGTGACTATGGGCATCGAATTGGTTTTAGTGTCCGGAAGGGCAAACAGTCTTACTTCATTGGTACCAAGAATATTCGGACAAAAGATTACTACTGCTCAAAGGAAGGACTTAAATATGATGAGCCTGTTACAGAAACAAACTTTAATCGACCGGACACAAGAACTAATTGCAAAGCAATGATCCGCTTTAGAGTTGATGAGAAAGGACAATGGACGGTCATACGCTTTGTTCCCATTCATAATCACCTGTTGGCTAAACCTGGGGAAATGCACATGTTGAGATCGGCAAAATCACTTGCTGTTGGGAAATCAGGTGTTATAGATCCAGCAGCATCTGCTGAATCACGTCCAATAAATGGTTTCTCTGATATGACTGAAGGTGGTATTGATGAGCCTCCAGGGTATACTATAAGGGATTGCTACAATCATGTGAACATGCAGGGTATAACAATGATTGAAGCAGGAGACTGCCAAAGTCTTGTAAGCTATTTCAAACATAGAACCAACGAGGAAGGCATGTTTTATTGGGACGTCCAAGTTGATCAAGAAAGCCGCATGACTAACTTTTTCTTCAGGGATGGTAAGAGTAGAAATGATTATGACTGCTTTGGAGATGCTGTTATATTTGACACAACCTACCGTACAAATAAATATAGCCTTATGTGTGCCCCTTTTGTTGGAGTTAACAACCATTGGCAGAATATTCTTTTTGGCTGTGCGTTCTTGTTAGATGAGTCCACAGCTTCCTATGTTTGGCTATTTAAATCATTCTTGGAGTCGATGGGTGGCCGATCACCAAAATCAATTTTCACTGATCAAGATGAGGCTATTATGCAGGCAACCGAGCAGGTGTTTCCTAACACTCAGCATTGCTTTTCCTACTGGCATATTCTGAAGAATGCACAGTCTCATTTAGGCACAGTAAATACTTCTCAAGCATTTCAAAATATGTTTATGAAGTGCATGCAAGGATCTGACTCAGAAATGGAACTTGAGGAATCTTGGGCTGCTATGCTTCATGGATACAAACTTCAGGATAATAACTGGCTTGCTGACCTTTATAGGTTCCATCATAGATGGTGCTCAGCGTTTAACAAAGATACTTTTGATGGTGGGATCAATTCATCTCAGTTGGGGGAGGTATCAAACAATATCCTCACTGAAATTTCTGATGAATCTACTTCTCTTACACGATTTGCCCTCTTGCTAGAAAAGGTTGTCAAGGCTCTGTGTAGAAATGAATCCGAGGAGGACTTTCGCTGTAGCCAAACTGCTCCAGTTCGTGCAATTAAGCATAGTACAGTTCTGAAGCAGGCTGCGGAATCGTATACACACAGTATCTACAAATTATTTGAGGCAGAATTTCTGGATGGATGTGGAGCAACTTCATGCCATGAAAGTTCTTGTGGTGGAAACTTATTGAGGTTTGAAATAACGATGCAGGGGAGGGGTTCAAAAGTGTGGGTTGTTCTTCTTGATGCCTCTACGATGGAAATCTCTTGTGGTTGCAGAAAGTTTGAAAGGATGGGTCTTCTTTGTTCCCATTCTCTAAAAGCCTTCAGCCTGCAGAATGTGGACACAATTCCTGAAAGGTACATTTTGAAACGCTGGACAAAAGATGCCAGGAGAAGCATGTATAAGCTTAGTCAAGAAGATTCAACACATCAGGAATGTACCGAGGCTGAACTTGCGTATCACAATCGGGCAATGCAGTACGCATATAACCTTATAATGAAGAGCCAGGAACTTGAAGAATCAAGAAAAATATTCTGGGACTCCCTTGAAACAGGAGAGAAGGCACTGGAAGTATTCTTCGAAATGAGAAGTTTGCGCACTCAAGCTGCAAAAGATGCCAGTAAAAGGGAGAAAAAGAAGAAGAAAACATCTAAAGGACCAAGCTCCAGTAAGTAGCAACTTTAAGTTCATTCATGCTTACAAAACACCATTGTGTTAAAAATTATACTCTGCCATCCAGAAAAAGCAAAACAAGCCCTGGCATCGTCCTCAGCTGCTCCCGAACTACTAACTAATGAGCATCAGTTTCAATCTGCACAAGATGCACAGGGTAATGCAACAATTAGAAGACCATTTTACTATCAGGTACATAGAAATACATACTGGGAGTTTTTCTTTCCTTCTAACATTTAACCGATCTTATACCAGCATGCTTCGTGTTTGCAGGGTTTTCCAACTACCCCTATGCAACCAAACCAGATCTACATGCATCCGAATTTGCACACGATGCCTCTTTGTGCACCACAGGAATTCTGGTTAGCAGATAGGCCTGAACAAAATTTCTTTCATCCGTTATTCAAGTTGTGCATCATTGATATTGCGTCACAAAGGGAAACAAGTAAAGCAAATAAATTTGAACAATGTTGCTAAACAGAAGTACAAAAACCCTGTTGACTAAACTGTGCAAACCTTTACCCCCAGCTATCATTCTATTTGTATTTTCTGCTATTAGACTTGGTAACAATTATATTCATACCATCTCTTGACTTACTCGAATAGTTCCAAGAAGATAATGAATTCCTAACCCATGCAAAACATATATGAACTCGGTAGATGTGTTTAGGATTTCACGAGCATGGTGGAAATACGGGCAATAAAAATGTTCTGGACTTCTTGTGCTCTGTGAACTTATTTGCCATTTATTTACTTATGGCCAACAGGATTTCTCAGCATATCCCACAATGCGTCCCAATTCAAATTTTGGTGGTGCAAATAACATCTAAAGGGCACTAAGGTATACAATTTCCTAGTAATTTTTGTTTTCCACGCAACCATATGGAACTACCTTCATTAGCATATTGCTTTTGCTGCCCCTGTTGGCAAGAGGGTGCTACTTTGTGCAGAACTAGGATGGTAGGACCAGACATGCATCTTCCTTGCATTTTTCTCTAACTAGTCAGGTCAGGTGCCCGTGCGTTGCAACGGAAACACATATTTCAAACCAGATAATTCTGTATCGTGTGAAGCGTACCAAGCTAAAGCTTTCTAAATGGGCAAGTCTAGAGGTCTTCATGGAAATTTTCAATACAGTCATGAATGCAAAAACAACTATGCATTGCATTCCATGGCTCAATTTTTTTAAAAAAAAAAACTCTCAAATTGCTGTTCAAAGCAAGAAAAAAAGTAATAAAATGAGAAAACTTACTGCCATTATTTGGAAAGAACATTGCCCACATCTGGACATGAGATTCACTGATTCATAAAAAAATTGAAATGAAAACAGGCGAAATAAACTTGAAGCATTAAGTGACAATATATCAATCCATTCATAAATATAATGGCTCATTTTCATGGCCAGTTTGCTCATATTAGTTATTTTTTCAAAGTCCAGAGAAGAAGAAAAAATCAGAAATCTTAAATTCTTTCCAAAACATTTGGGAGAGTTCAACACCTGCTATTGCCAAGTAATTTCAGCTATGAGCTGACGTAAACAATTGAATCATCTACAACTTATCGTAGTGTGGCACATGTGGTACATCGATAGCTAAGTTTTTTTTAACCCAGGAAAAAGAACGCTGAATTTATTTTGGACCATAAAGCACAATCACACAAGCTTGCTTCATCATCTCACATCACAAAGTTTCCATGATGACCAACAAAGAGGCTGTTGACCTTGACCATCTAGGATCTGGAACTCACACCTCGACACCAGGGGCATCTTGCTACTTCTCAGCCCCTCATAGTGCTAACTCTCACCCTCTTCTTGGACCGGGATGGCCTCAGTCATGGTAAATCTGCACATAAGTACTAAAGTTGCTCAAATCAAGAACAGAATACATCAAGAATTTAGAGAATTGGAGTTCATAAGTATACTTGTACATCATTTATCAGCAAACATTTTATTTCCCTTGAATGCTCCCTCATATGCTGCATATCTGGTTATATCTACTGCATCTCTTGGTATGCTATCTCAATAAAGGACATAATGGTAGAAATCTGCAAAACCCTGCAAAACAAAAAACATTTTAAATCAATAAAACTATGGATGGTTACAAACCCATACTGGATTTCTCATAATTAGAAAAATACTTTCAGTCATGTGATCAGATAAAAAATTACATCATTCAAAGTTTTTACAGTTTGGTATCTCTTACTGCGACTAAGGAACTAACAACTAAGAGAGCAAGAATTCAATGAGAAAGTGCAAACTGCAACAGTAGATAACCACTTAACATTATAGGCACATCTAATTGCCCATACCTTAACTCTTAAGCACTCATGTCGAACTTGTCAAGTTTTACAGTAGCTAAAATAGAATTATATATCAAACAATCTCTGCTCAATGTTTAACTCCAAAAAATATATTTAATGGTGCCACCTGCACTCACTGGACTAGTTTTCGGACTGGTACAGAGGGAGGCACGACCAAAACGGACAAACGGTGGAACAGTACAACTCATCACGTGGCAAGGACTGGAGGGTAAGGTCATACCTCTGTAAGAACTATAATTACTACTCCATCTTTTTACTTGACGTTTTTTACTTTTCGCGGTCTTCAAGATGTGGCTTTGACTATTATTTTTTATAACTTTACATTAACATGTACTAATAAAATTATAATATTATGAAAGTATTTTTAACGACAAATCTAATTGTATAATTTTTATATGGCCAATCTAGATAGTTTTAAATCTATTGGTGGAAAGTTTGACAGTGCACGGATTCTAGAAAGTCAAGTAAAAAAAGAATGGAGGGAGCAGTTTGTACCACCCCCCCCCCCCACGTTGTTGTGCGCGCTAAGAAGCTGAGCAGGTGTCCAACAAAGTGTGTAAGTAAAAATTCCATAAGAACAAAACAAACATGATAGATCACCTGTTTCATGCTGCATGACAACAAAAGTACACACCAATCAACCTGTAAAAAGGTTCACCCTTCAAAATATCATGATCATGCATTTTATATAGATTTATTTGTCTCTGCCTACAACATATCATCCCTAAAGCTTTTTTTGTATTACCAAACAAAGAGCATAACTTACAAGAGAAGACCCATGATCTACTGATATGCTAATATAGCTTTTGTAGCACTTTTCGTTTAACAATAAATCAGTGAGCTTCTAAAGATATTTTAGCCCAGCATAGGTTTGTGCCTTAAGCAGGTATCGTCAGAAGAAAGCACAGTGATGAACTGTTGGACGAAGATAACCCAACATAGGTTTGTGCCTTAGGCTGATACTGCTAGGAGAAAGCACAACGATTAACTATTGGACGAAGGCAATGATGAAACCTTTGGTTCAATGGCAGTGATAGAGGAGGCATGACAATGTACAGACGTCAAATTCCTCTTCAAAAAAGGACATGCTCTTTAGAAACTTGAACAATAGGATTCTCATATCAATATGAAATACATGGTGTATGTTAACATTTGTATATTGCAGGAACTTGAAAGATAGGTTAATCATATTAGTATGGAATAAATGGTATATCATTTTAAACATAACATGATAAAATATAAAACCTGATCAAAACAAATTAGAACAGTAATTCCACAATTATAATAAAATTGTGTGGATGTGTTGATTTAAAAAATTACCAAACACCTATGCAGACAATGAAGTCTGATATGTCAAGGAATTGTAAATTCACTTTTCCATACACATCCCAAAGGTTCAGTAGGTTGAAGCCTTGAAGGATAGTAAGAATGAGAATATTATGCTTCCCAGGCAACAAACTGAAAATGGCACTGCAACTATCCCCATCAAACGGTTGGAAATCTTCCTATATGGTACCATTAGCATTTAAGTAAAAACAGATACTGGAATGTAAAACAAATCACAACCAAATCTTTAGAATGCCAGAAAATCCTAAACCAAAAGAAATACGTAAAGATAAAAGTTTCCCTTCTATTTTTTTATGGCAGATGAGCCAAACACAGTAGATGTTAACAGCAGATTACATTTGATAAAAATAAAACTTGGAGCAGGGCACAGTCACATCTAAGTTTCAAAAATCGAAAAAAGATATGAACTCATGTAGATGTTAAATAATTTCTATCCGAATAGTGTTGCCTCAAACTTTTGATATAGAGGTCAGACTTGTATACGATATAAAATAATATTGTTCTATGAATTAAATATGTAAGATTTTTTTTGTTTTTGCACGAAACCAAAACTTAACTAAGCATAATTACCTAGCTGTTAGTCTTCTCTAGTATACACTACATACCTCTACAAAAGAATAGTCGATAACCTGCCTTTCCAGCGTCTCAAGCCCATCCTTCATGGCGGCACACACGGCAGCAAGTTCGGCTACAGCCTACCTCCCGTACCTCGGCTTCCCTCTCATCGGAGAGCGGGATGGGGACCGCCTTCTCAAGTGCATGGATTTCCTTGAGCATACCGCAAGAATTTCTTGGAAAAACATTGATGGTTTTCACTCTGAAATTGCAAATATTCAGTGCACTAAAATTCAACAAACAACAAATTGTAAAATTCAACAAACACACCTCTTGCTGCTTGTTGCTTGCTACGATCTTCCCTCCTCTTCTCTTTGGAAGTTGTGGTGGTTGCTCGTGCAACAGAGAAAGGAAGATAAGGAGAAGAAGGTTGTCGCAAATAAGGAGGAGGAGAAGTGGAAGAAGAGATATTACCATTTGTCGTGTTCAGTTAGCAACCGTCGGGCGTGCACATCCTTGCTTGCAACCGTCGTGCATAAGCTAGATGGTTTGCAATGAATGTGCTTCGCAGTCAAGCTTGGCGGTGGCAAGGGAGCTGACCATAGCATCATCTCCACCTCGGTCTCCCCAGAGTGCAACAGCGACGGCGGATGCATGCTAAAAAATCCAACATTGATTGCAATAACTACACAATGTACACTACCATTTACTAACAAGAATTCAATCGATGAGTATAAACAAAAAAAATCCCCAAAAATCCAACATTTTCCTCATGCCTTCTTCAACTATGATAAATGGAGGACGCCAAAAGCAAGAAATGAAGTAACAAATTGAAGGGAGCAGAAAGAGAGATGTGCACCTTCGATGTCGGGAGCGGCGTCGGCGAGGTCGGGGGTGACAAGATCCAGCGCGGTCGGGTGCCGGTTGGAGTGCCGCCCACCATTTGGGTCCCAGACTGAATAGACACGGAGCGATGTCGTCATCGCCGCCGTGCATCTACGGGTGGTGGCCAGCAAGGGTGTTGGTGGAGGCGTGGGCGGGGAGGGAGATGGGGGTGAGCCCGTCGCAGTAGAGGACCGGTGCGGTCGGCAGTGGTGATGTGAAGGGGGAGACGTGAAGGGGGCGCAGCGCGCGAAGCTAAGGCGGCGACCAGATCAAGCCGATGGAAGCAGTGGCGGTGGAGGGGGCTGAGCGCATGGAGGTGAGACGGCGGGGAAGGGGGTGGAGGTGCGCAGAGTTGAGGTGACAAGGGAGGGGGCGGAGGTGCGCGGAGGAGAGCAGAAGAGCGAGGGGGAGACATGGAGTGGTGGAATGTGCGATTGGAGATAACGGTAGGGCTGGGAAGGAGGGTAGCGCGGCACCGCACGAGGATGGAGGTGAGGGGGAGGATGGCGATGTGGGTAGGGCGAAGGAGAAATGGGACTACAGGAGCGAGAGGATGGTTGGCGTCGGTAGCTGACAAACCGATCCCACGTGTCTGTGTGTGCTAGAGGTGAGGTGGGTGGGGGAGGGAGGAACGGACGACCATCAACTCCAATTTTTTAGTTTTTTTTCTAATTTGTTGAGCATTCATAACTGGATACGAGTTTATGCTAAGTTTTGTAACTCCTAACATGCAGAATCTGCTAGATGTCTTTGGGAAATCTTGCATAGAGATGGCTGCTACCAACTGCCAGCGTGAATTTTGTCAACCATTACGGAGGCCTCATGGTGCTTTGCATGCTGGTTCCTGACTTGCTGCTCTTGAGGGATGTAGCTATTCGGGCTTCTGCTGTTTCTGTTATATTGAAGAGATTCTGGGATTATGTATCCCATTGCTGTGCTATCTCTACTGCATAGCTTGTCATTAATCTAAAGTAGGCAATTGTAGTCATGTAAGTTGTAACTATGAGAGTAGACATTAGAATCCAGCTGCAAACCATCGATGTAGGGAGGAGGGGCGTGTTCCCTTTGGCCGAAAAGTTGTTTTTTGAGCTCAAGCATAATCAGGTGGCACCCTGCTCACCTCTTGACCTGTGGTGTAATTGTCAAGAGCGGAGTACTTCATTTCTTGCGTGAGTTGAGCATCAGAAATGGAAGCATTCAGCCTGCTGACCCAACATCCAGTTCCGGTGAACTCATCAGCTCTGCATGGGAGTCGATCCTTCCAAGCTGACATGTTAGGTCTAATTTAGAGTACCCGTGTATGTAATCTTACCCCTGACTGAGATGACAACTCAGGCTGATCCTATAAACATGGCGCTGCTATATTTGATTGGCGCATGCATGTTGGATTTGAAGTAACCAGCGTTGTGCTCACTACTTCTATGTTCCTTTTCAAAATTTCAACTTGTGTTTTCCCCCGTGTCGTAGCCTTCTTTTCCATGCGCGATATGTGAATTGTCCCCAGACCATTTGCCCACTCTCCGTTAAATACTATCCGGTGATAACGGAGAGCTAGATTTAGGACCAGTGTCGAACAGAGGTTTGCTACTGTGGAGGCCGCGTATGGCGTCGGCGCCGAACAAGGTGAAGCCGTCGACGCGCAAGATGCCACTGATTCGCCGTGTGGTAACAGAAAATACGACGAGAATATCGAAAAGAAAGAACGGGTTAAAAAGGAACACATACCACTGAAGGCAGGCACAGCTGCGCCGGGTTAAACATACTGGTTCAGAAAACTATTCAAGTTCCATCGACAACGAGTTGTGATACTACAGGGGTTAAAATCAGGGGCCAAGGAATGCCAGGTTTACTTCAGGTGCTAATGACTGTCGAGTTTTGGCCCCTCGGCAAAGTGATACCTTGATGCTTTAGTGGGCAAGCTTCTTTGCTCGCCCACTGGAAGGTTGTGCGTCGTCTTTCGCTCCAGAAGCCTCGGGCTTCCGAGCCCATGCCGGGGCTCGGTCAAGCTCGTAGCGGTAATCATAAAACAGCTCCTCGCCTGCGCTAATCCTCTCTTTGGCAAATATGCCTACCCTATGATCACCTGCTACCATGATAACCTTGGCATAGCAATTTGGATCAGGGGAATGGTTGGCAAACTTCAGCTTGTCACCCATTCTGTAGGCATCAAGAACAAACTGCACCCAAAAGAGTAGCGTAAGCACATGCTGAACAAAGTGAGTTGAGCAGGAGAATAACTCAGCTCATGCAAAAGCACGAGACCGGGCTGGTCAAATCTAGTGACTAATCCTGCAACTGGTATTTTTGCACACCTACCTCATTATTCAAGTTGAAAAGGAATGACGAATTCTCACGATCGTATATCTTTCCACGCTTGTCTGCTTCCTTATGGGAGATAAGCTCCCCAGTGTACTCTCCAAGATATTCATGCTTGCCAACACTATTCTGAAGATTGAGGAAAAGACAAGTAAGATGGGATAAATGAGAGGGATGGAGGATCAAAGGAGCAATTTTACCTTGAGGAATGCTCCCCAGCCAGAAACATCAGATCTTCCAAGTAAGACCTGAAAAGAAGTCGTGACTAAGTCAACAGCATTGATGGAACATTTTGTTTGAAATAGAACAAGTAAACTCTAATGGAAAATGAAGCAACACCCCCAGCTTCACAACGCAAGTCTATTTTATTGGGATGCTTTGTCTCACAATATAAGTCCACTGATAAAATCAAAAGGGGTTTCGTGCATTTTTGCCTGCTTTACACTTCATAATCTCTTCCAATTAATGGGAAGATTGTTGTCTCCAAATCTATTAATCCCAATTTTACAAGGGGTAGAACGGTCTAACTTCATGTTTCCTTGATTTTAGAATTTTTCCCCCTGTGCCACAAGGCTTGCTGAACTTAATGTGATGCTCTGTATGGCTTTCGCTGAAAAAGCGCCCAGTGTACATCCAGTTTTCTGATTGAGTTTAACACAGCTATTGTTTTGATATCCTAATTGGCCTAGAATTGGCTGGGGCCAGCAGTTAATCCATAAGTACCAACCGAGGAAACAATTGGACAACCTCAGAGTCTCCTCACAAAGAACTTATAGTTCTGTTTCTGTTTTCCTTTGGCAAACAACAGAAGGGCCAAAGAAATCAAGTACTGACTATTCGATTCAATGAAATTATAACCAGCATGGCAATAACATGCGATAAATTAAAGCATAATACATTTACCCTTTGTTGTTGTTTAAGAAGCAGTTTCATGTTCCGGCATTCATAATTATCACCTCTTTGGTTGGGGACTCCCAATGTACCATCACCACACCTGTAGGTTAGAAAATACAAGTGGAAAGGAACGGTTCAATGTACTGATGATTTATTCTATAAAATTTATGGACGAGAGAGTGTTTAAAGTTTGAAGAACAAAGTAAACCACTTCTAATGGAGCACCTTTTTAAGCATGCATGAAGTACAAAGGATCATAATTGGATTTTGGCATTGGTCAGATATACAATAATTATTTGGTTTCTACATAAGTATAATATAGTGCCCAAATTTTCCCTTTTAATTGTTTATCAATGCATAACAAATTCAATTTAAACTTCAGAAGATTTCATATCATTGGTACAAGCTTTCATAATGCAACTTCAGGTAAATACTCATGTACAAATCAGGTATTGCTCAGATGAGTTTAGATAAAGTATACCATTTTGTCAGATTTGAGTCCAGAGTTGAATAAAGTGCATAGTCTATGGGAAAACCAAATCTATTTTCAGCCCCTTTGAATAATGCACTTGCACACATTAGCATTCAATCAAGTATGTCAGCACAAGGTACGGTACTACGGTAAGATCATGTCCAATTGCAATGCTTGATGACTGTGGGGTGTAACTGATGACTAAGCTATTGATTATGATTATCTTAAACTTTTTTAAGAACATATGATTATCTTAAACTCAATTGCAATTTGCAATGCATGATGACTGTGGGGTGTAACTGATGACTGAACTATTGATTATGATTATCTTAAACTTTTTTTAAGAACATATGATTATCTTAAACTCAATCCCCTTGTTTAGACTTTAAGCTGTAGAACTCAGTATCTTGCAATGCTACAATATAAACAAGCAAGATTCCTCTTGCACTTCTAGGAATATATCCAACATCCATCAAACATCCTCATGAATAGATGAGAAAATGGCATAGCTCACACTCGTACTTACAACCTGCAGTTTTACTTCGACTGCACATGATTCCAGATGCACTACCTAGTCTCCAAACCTCATATGGTAAAATATAAGCAACGTGCCAAATTTTCGAGGTACAAGTGGTAATTTACTAAATTGTCAACTTTTAAGGTACAGGTGGGATTGGGGAAGTGCAAAGAATGAAACGCACAGCGGCACAGGTATCAGGGGTGCAATTTTCTTTAAATAATACATAATTGTGAATTAACTAGCAAATCCTTCAAGGATTCAAATACATACCCTACCCAGCAGTTTCTGCACACATCAGGATCACACTCCCTGTCAGCAGCAAAGCATGGACATTGGCGGCTGCGACACTGACTCTTTGCACAATGACAACCTCGAAAACGATTCTTGCACATTTTAGGACACCTGGAATACAGAAGGCATAAGCTTTGACACAAGTAACATGAGCAATCACTAAATTATGACAGCAGGATGAGGGTAACAGATTATTTGCATGCTAATGTCTGTGTGTGCATGTGTTTGTATAGTTTATTCCAGTCAATACTAAAAAATTCTCAAAGTAATAACCAACAAAATATCCATCACCAAAAAGTAGCTATCCTATTTGATTCTCTAAAGAGAGTTGTTCACCACTGGTGTCCCATTTGTACTATGCAGCTTTGCAATATCTTTTTTGAATTCAGTAACTTGGGTGTTTTCTGTAAAGAATAAAAGGATGGTAATGATACAGCACCTCAACGTTATAAAACATTGAATTTACTAAACAATGTAATAGCATATGAAACCAGAGTACATCTATAAATATACCGTAGTTTTTTCATAAGCAATGCTATTATCCAGGATAACCATTCTCAGTTTTCACTGTCTGCAATAAGACTAACCAAGCAAAGTCTAAACAAAGGATGAGTATCTAGCAGAGTGGGGAAAGTATATCTGGCACCAGCAAAAGTAGGTTCAAGCGTAAAAGAGATTGGCGCATAGTCAAAAACTAAAATAAATCCATAGCAAACATACAAAAAATATACTTCCCATGCATAGAAACATATGCATAATAATTCAAGTTGTTGCAAAGAAAAGCAACTAACTCACCCACAGTATTTCTCACAACATGTTCCATTTGTGAGACATGAGCACTGCTTCCCACATGCAGATTGACAACCACAAGGATTGTACTGCCGACAAGGCTGATCCTTCCTTTCTGTAATCCTTTTCCGTATAAAATGGTAGCCTGCAGATTTCCAGGTGTACTTCAAACGACGGACTCTTCCTCGCCTTCTAACGTATCTTGCTCTCGTACGCAACTCATTACCCTGGGAAGTCAACATCGAAAATACTAAAATAATATACCACTTGGAGCAAAATACTAATAAATGAGTGCTACGGTGAAACCTACCTTTATATATCCTTTAACAAGAGAATCAACACCGCTGAGGGCTCCAGATGCACTACTGTTTTCGATATAATTCATATATTGAAAAACATCTCTGCATGTTTTCATTCCACCAAGAAGGTTCCGAGCAATTAAACAGCTGCATGAAAGAAATCATAGGTTCAGTATAACTGTTGAAATTAGGGAAAGCAAGGTAAACTTACGATTATAATTGCAATAAAGAAGATCCCCAATATGCTTATAACACATCCCAAGGCGAAGGGGCATTATGAGTTTAAAGGAAAAATCCTTCTACATGGAACACCATGCTGCAATGCAACTATGTGCTAAATGATGCAGAAATATTCCCATTCCGCATTCAGATATTCAATTAATGATCCTTCATCAATATATCTTCGTGTTTGAGAGAAGAGAAGTTGAGTCTATAAAGGGGGATGTCTGAAAATTTCAGTAACATAAATACATAATATAATATAGTTTTGGCATGTCTAACGATGATGCACCTACTTTTGGTTGAAAATCGGCAATTTGTTGCAACATGTCAAGTGCCATGATGCATTAGATATATAAAATAGTTTTGTCAAGTGCCATGATGCATTAGATATATAAAATTGCTTTCATGTATTACAATACTTTTGTACAATAGTTGCAGTGTCCTATTAAAATATTGCATGCTAAATATGATTTTGTAGTGTTGTACTGTAATGTTTTTTGGATACAAGCAGTGCAACTTTTTTTTAACTGTTTCAGTACAGCATGTGACTGCAAGATAACAAAAAATCAGATATCCAACTTTTAGCAATTCTCTTTTTTCAAAGGTATTGAGTTAGAGAACTTAAAGATTTATCAAACAATAAATATCTAATTTTCCATTTTCTCTCTTCTCCTTTTTAAAGATCAAGTCCCCTCTTCTTCGTACATAGACTTGAAATTCAGTAAAATTCTTCTCTAGTTGCTCAATAAATGTGCATTACAGAAATGTAGCATCATAAGATAAAGTTGAGTATAAAATTGCACACATCAACTTTACTATGTTCAGAAACATGTGTACAGGTTATGCAAAGCTAAACAGGATATTCCATCTGACTAGTTGTATAATATTCAGCAACACATTAAGATAAAGCGTAAGGGCATGTTTGGATTGTGTGTGTGTGTGGGGGGGGGGTGTGGATTCAAATCATTAGGGTTTAATTCAGATTTGAACTCAATCCCAAAGAAATCCCCTCATCAAAACATCCCCAAGAAGGTATTGAAATCATCTAGGTTGCCCGGATACGATGATACCGCAATACGACATTTTCTCAACAAAAAAAAACACCAATATGTGTGTGTGTGTGTGTATAATAAAAACAAAAAAGTATAGAAATTAATGAATTGCAATCATCCAGCGTTCAGCCTACTAGCGCAAAAATAAAGAAGATATTTCTTATTGAACTGTAGATCAAAACATAGATACAACAGTTTCTTTCAGTGCAAGAAGATGATGTTGGTTGCCCAAGTAATTTTAATGCCAATTGCTTTGTTGTTTGCTTTGGGTCTGATGGGCTCTATCCGCAAATGAGTCGAAGGAATTAAATCCACTCCCAAACAAAGAGAAATCAGTCAATTGTTGTTTGCTGAATAGATCGACCGTATGTTTCTGAATCGAATAAGGGGTGTTAGGGTAGAGAGGTATTGGGGAAATATCATAGAAGTATCGGAAATTATTTTCTTTTTTTGAAAAAGGAAAATCACCGATATTTGCAGGATATGTATCCGGCCGTATCCATATCTGATACGGTATCCGATATTGATACGTCGATTTTGGGAAGTATCCATGTAACGTAGGAAATCATTGATATGAAGTTGGCCAAATTAGGAGAAGGGACAAACCTGTTCCTTCCAAAAATCTCTAAACCTTTCACTAAAAGCCCTTGTTCAATCACCTTCCAAGATCTACCATTATCTTTTTGCTTGCCTATATTCTCATCAACAAACTCCTCTTTCCTTGAACTGCCATAACCATCTGTTGCTGAATGTTCGTTATTTGTTTCCTCCATCGAATCATTAAGAGCTTCCGCAAAAGCAGAGTTATCCTCCATTTGAGGTGCACCCTTCTTTCTAGAACTTCTTGTGCTTGGAGCATTATATTGTGAGGATGCAACTGAATCTTTATTTCCGTTCCGTGTATCAGATCTAAGCTTCATATCCCTTGGCCAAGGGAATCCACTTACAATAGAATTAGAGTCCGATGGCGCCATTTCTCTTTGTCCTTTTTTCACACTCATAAGAATTCGCTCAGCAATTCTTTTATTAGTACTTTTTTTTATTCCACCTTTTGGGCCAATTTTAACTTTTGAGGGGCAAGGAGAGTGTTGCGGAGATTTACTGCTTAGTGGGTGTACTTCTGACTCACTGCTTTCTGAGGCAACCTGTGCGGTTGAAGAGCTTTCACTTTGTTGAGATTTGGTTTTCTTTCCACTAGAACCATGCTTTTTCTTATTTGAGCCTAGCTGGTTCCTTGCATTGTCCGATGAGTGAGTAGGCTCCTCAACATCAAGAAGCATGTCAGTATCAATTGCAGTAACAGCAGCCGGTTTAGAGGCCTGGCAAAATATGGTGTACAAAACAAATATCAGCGCAAAGTCATGTGCTTATGTTTCAGAAGTTTAAATCGCCACACAACACAAGCTGCTTTTCAAAAGTCATACACCATAAAATACAAACCAGTTTATAACAATGAATACCACATGGTATACCATCATCCATGCTGCTCCAAGGTGGTTGCTTTTCTGTCTGTACAAAGAAGACACAAATTAGAACACGCAATTTGGGAAATAATTCTTCAACTTGAAAACTTACAGGAAATACTAAATCTTGAGAACACCCATGTACTTTGCAATCAAAAACCTGCCAAATTCAAAATGAGCAGAATGTTCATCAGCAAACCAGAGGTATTAAAAAAAACAGATGACAGTTTACGGATGAACATACTAAACATCGTCGACAAAAGAGATTGTCAAAGGAATCCAATGCTGCATCCAAATCTTTATCACAGTACACATCTTCAACTTTGACATTATCTTCAGCCACTTTGTTAAAAGAATCCACAGTTTTCTCCCCATGTAGAATCTCATATCTGGCCTGTAAAATAGGCCGATGTGTCTTAGTTTTCAAAAGTAAAAAAGATTAATTGAAAAAGGAAAAGCCCAAATTGGCCAAATGCTCATGTGAGATTAAATGAATGCCATATGAACAGAAAACCAACCTTTATATCATCAGCAGCCCTCTCAAGACATCGAGCTAGTGTTTCCAGCACTGCATCAGACATGCCACATTCTTGAATGGTCATCCTAACATGGTAGCAGAGGAACACAATTCATTAGATAAAATCACCCATCAAGTGGGAAAAGGAGACACAGAAGAAGCCAAAATCTAAATTCATCCACAAACTACTCAGATTAAAGCTGGAAGACGTAACCTCCGTAATTTAGCTGCTTGAACAATATGCTATGAAGTATGAACAAACCTTGCAACAAAAATCAAAGTAAATTTTCAAAATAGGAGATCACCTTCTACAACTTTACATCAATCTAGACATAGCAAGCTTATAAACCATATGTGAGGTATGATAGAAAAATATTTATAAAAATAACATAATCCTTAATATGATCATGATTCATGACAGATAATTCAAGGATAAACTCGATTTTGATGTATAGTCTGACTCTATCGGCCTTGCTTTTGGTGGAGTTTTTCTGTCTGTATCTTTATTCCTTGTGAAACTTTTTTCCGCAATTGGAAATATTTGTATGGTACATGTGTTGGTAAACTTTTTCTTGTAGTACAAATCATGATGGATGATCTGCATCTAAAGAGCAGATATATTCTATTTAGTCAGATGGAGGTAATCTCACATTCTCACCCACAGGGCAAATTGGTGAATGTATCTCTTCTGACAAGATGTTCCAAACAAGCAGCCATGAATTCTTGCCAGAAAAGGCAAGCTTTGAGAAAGGATACCAAACACCAACTCACCAAGTCAAGTAATCTTGCTCACCCTAGCAAAAGAACCAGATAACCTTGCTAGGCACAGCCTTACCCAGCTAGGCTAGTTTGCCCATATAAGCAAGGCAACAATGAGCAAGGGAACAAAACATGCCCATAATCTTCATCATCTGGCTGTTAAAGTAAAACAAGCTTACTGTCTAGAGGTTCGTGCTAGCCGCATCCTATCGTCCAATATAGGAAAATATTTATACAAATGTCATAATCCTTAATCCGATCATGACAGATAATTAAGGGATCAGCATAATACCATAATGATATAATCTTCATCATCAGGCTGTTTAAGTAAAATAAGTTTGTCTTGAGGTTCATGCTAGCCTAATCATATTATCCAATCCAATCAAACTTTTTGAAGAAATAACACTTGAACAACAGTAACAGGCTAACAGCAACCTTGAGTAAACAAAGAAGAAAACGAAGCCTCGCTACTATAGTATTAGCTATGAAAGTTCTCTACTACATTAAAAGGAAATGAAGCTATGCATAACATAATATTTACTTAACTGACATATTTGTATTACTTTTCGAGTCCTGATGCATTACGTTCTGAAACAAAATTATGACAACCTTTTACTCTAAAGTGTATGCAATAGTGTTTCTTCTAGAAACTATGGATTGTAAAATCATCAAATCCCAAATTAGTGCAAAAGTTAAGCATAAGGTACTGGACACATAAAGGCAAAAATAAAATATCAAACTAAATAATAAAATCATCAGCACCCGTAAACTCTTTTTTTCCTTCATCCTCCACAACACCATCTTCACTATTGATGCAAATTAAAAGTTCTAAGCTATTTATAAGTATACCTAGGAAGTCCTCCACTACACAAAGAGGGGTGCATATCTGGTGCATTTGGTGCACATATGCACAAACTTTTTGTTTGGGTATCAAACAAGCATAAAAAATTCTGAAAAAAATTCTAGATGTAGTTGATGGTGTTTTGTTCCACCCTTTAAAATTTCAAGTTCAAACTCAATGTATGTTAGAAGAAACAAAAAAGAGAAATTCACTGTGAATAGTAACATTTCTGTTTTCTCTTTCCTCTTTCCTCTTTCCATACTATTCACGTGAAATAGTAATTCATCTGAATTTCTCTTTATGTGCACTAAACACCACTAGATAAGAGGGTGAACCCTACATACTACACATACCCTAATATTTACTTAGCTATCATGCTTATATATCGACTAAATATCTCAAGCTTCTTTACCGAATAATAATATTTTCAACTCTGTAAATTCTTCCCATTTTTTTCTTTATCCTCCACAACACCGTCTTCATTATTGCTGCAAATTAAAACTGCTAGTCTATTTATACCTATGATTCTCCACTACAAACATATGTACACTATTATATTTACTTAAGTGTAGTAAAAAATGTCCTCTAAGGTTGATTAACCGGCCAATCAATCGTTGGAAGCGGGTAAACCGCATTACAAAATAGATGTCATCCTCGAAGGCATGCAGTCTAATTTTTTAAACTTTCACCACTAGAATTCATAAAAGTATTTAAATTTGTCACATGGATATGATATTAACAGATTTGTCATCAAAAGTACTTCCAAATCATTATGTTCTACATTTTTACTACTATATAATTAGAAACAATTATGGTCAAAGATGTGTCTTGGAGACCGTACCGATGTCCAAAACGACATCTATTTTTTAACACCACTATGTACCTTATAGATGAAGCATAAACTAAAGGATACAAATTAGGACTCGGGAAATATTCATGTACGTACTACATGTAATGTTATATGCAATGTATGCACATGTGAAATTTCAAAATCAAATTTGTCCGTACCGTAGAATACTAGCAGTGCATTGCTTCTCAATTTTGATATTGTGTGATATGAACTAATTTGGCCTTGAAATTTAGCACGTGCACACAATTTCCGCAAATAGGGTGTCAGCCCCCATAGAACCATCAAATTAGCTCTCTTATGGGTTATCATATTCTATGGAGTGTACTTATCATGACCTTGATATGTAAATTATTTTAAATATACATGAATAGTTTCCCTTTAATAAATTCCAATTAATCACTTGGCGGTACCCTACCGTCCGACAAGCACGTACATTTTTTATTGCGCTGACTTCTTAACCATCTGTTGTGGTAGTTGTTAGGGTACGGGTCCAAGGACCCAGGGTAGAGCACTCGTCCTCGAACGATTGGTCATGCCACCACCAAGGCTCTAAGGCTTAGTTGAAGAGGAGAGAAGAGAGACTAAGAACTTTGTTTATTCATTGATTGATAATGGACAACCCGACTTGACGCCTAAGAAATAATCTATAAGGAAACCTATCAATCCAATCTAATCTTTCCAACTATTAAAAATAATCTTTCTAATAGATAAGATCATATCCCTGATAATAACTTGATAAATAAAGAATCCCAAATTAACCTACCTAATCATCTATTCTTTATCCTAGGAAACCCATCAATCATGTATGGAAAATAACGTGCTACAGTACCGATGGTACTATTCACGTGGTACTATTCACATGTCGTTGCAGTACCATGGTACTGTCCACACGCCTGCTACAGTGCGCCACGCCTTTCTCCATAACATTAGACTCCTTGCGGCGAGGCAGCTCGTCCTCGAGCTACGGTGGTGGCTACGGTTGAAGTCCTTGGTGGCTCCATGTTGACAAGAGTATCCGATACCGGTGTCGGTTTGCTTGAGAGCAAATCAACGACACTTCAACGTATGGCGCCCAAGGAAGAAGCGCCTTAGCATGTCGTGGCGTTGAGGAAGACGTCGGCGGCATGGGCAACCGACATAGGGGAGCAGTTACACCCTTACTGCCATGGAGCTTGACGATGGCGGAAAAGACGCGACGGCGGCGGTGTCCTCGGTCAGGTTCTATATTGCCTATGGCGCAAAGATCGGCCGGTCGTGTGGAAAGATCGCCACCGACAAAGAACATCCTTCCTCCAGCGGCGTCACACGAGGGGTGCAACCAAGGGCAGCGATGCCCACTGGGGTGGCATTGGTGGCACCGTTGAGGGAGGTGGTGGTAGCGTCACCATTGCAATGGCACGCGATGCCTCCTCTTGCTCTTTCAACTTGACCATCAATGACCATGTTTCTTGGAGGATGACCATCATGTTGTCAATTGACGCCGTTATCTTTTCGTTGTCAGCCTTCAACATGGCGAAGGGAGATAGTTCGGCACCAAAAGCCATGGTGAGCGGCTTTGATACCAAATGTTGTGGTCGTTGGTTGGGTACGGGTCCGAGGACCGAGGGTAGAGCACTCGCCCTTGAACGATTGGTCATGCCACCGCTAGGGCTCTGAGGCTTAGTTGAAGAGGGAGAGAGACTAAGAATTTTTTTTATTCATTGCTTGATTGATAATAGACAACCCAACTTGACGCCTAAGAAATAATCTATAAAGAAACCTATCAATCCAATCTAATCTTTCCAACTATTAAAAATAACCTTCATAATAGATAAGATCATGTCCCTAATAATAACTTGATAGATAAAGAATCCCAAATTAACCTACTTAACCAATTATTCTTTATCCTAGAAACCCATCAATCACGTATGGAAAATAACGGTGCTATAGTACCGACGGGTACTATTCACGTGCTACTACAGCACGCAGTATTATTCACGCGTCGCTACAATACCGTGGTACTGTTCACGCGTCACTACAGTACCACGGTACTGTTCACGCGTCTGTTGCAATGTGCCGCACCTTGCTCCATAACACCATCATTCTTGTATTGCTTATGTATCCTGATGTATTGTGTTTTGAAAAGGAAAATGTGATTGAACTTTTACTTTAAAGAAAAGTGCAATAGCATTTCTTCAGGAAACTATGATGGTAAAATTAGCACATCCATCAAGCACAAACCAGTGCAGAAATTAAGCATGAGGTAATGTACATTAAGGCAAATGAAAACAAATGAAACCAATTATACCAAGCATCTTTACCGAATAATGCAATCTTCAGATTTTTTGAACTCCTTTTTCTCCTCTTCATCCTCAACAGCTTCATCTTCACTATCGCTGCAAATTAAAGCTTCACCACAATTTGCATCATAGTAAATCCTTCGCCTACCAAGTACAGATTGGTCTTCATTCATCCTCTGGTTCCTGCATGAAACCCCAAGAAACCTTACATCTCACGGAACCTTATGAGACCTTACTCTTGCACATTGGAAAAGCATTGGACTGTCATCTTCTGTGTGCATGTTTGCATTTGTTTTTTAGAAAAATAAAACTTTTTTGTAGGTAATATACTGCAAAAATCCATATCAGCAAAACTTCAATGGAAAGTATGCTTTCAATCTGATCATTTGGTGTTGCTGCTGCCCTCTCCCTCCCCTCCCTCCCTCCCTCCCTCAACAGCACAGCAGCTGCGGTGGCAGCAAGAGCGTCGAGCAGCAAACAGCGGATTTTGGGGATATTTTTCTGTGATCAATATCTAATGGAGATATGCAGGAGTTTTGGGGATGTTAAGAAATGCCTATGATTATAAACAGACCTGTCCAAAAATATCCATGTTGTATAAGGTGGAAGCTTTGGTACTTCTGGTAGTTTAATCAGCTGAATGGCGTTCTTTGCACCTAGATTTCCACCAAAAATAACAATCGATGTGGCATACGAACTTTCTTCTTGAGAACTGCCGCCATCTTTCTCAGCAGGAGACACCTCAAGACTATGCAAGGAACACAGTGCATCGTCTTGCCTTCTTGTGAGCAAATTCAAGACTAAATCAGTACCATTTGATGTATTACTTTGCCTGATTTTTGACAAATTGTAATTGTTCTGTGTAAAGATGCTGAGCTTAATCCTGTTCTCCTCTATCCTATTCTGGAAAAAGATTATAACAATAAGAAATAGTTAACGACAGGAATATGTGGTAAAAATACTGTAAGGACGGAATGTGTAACTTCGAAGCACCTTAATGTAAGTAAAACGATCTGCTGTAACTTTCTTCTTCAATGAGTCAATAACACATAAAACATATCGGGAGGTATTGCTTCCTTCTTCAGCTGACATAGCCTGATTACTGTGAGTAACCTAAGCAAGCATGTATAGTAACTTTATCAAAACACAGGTGGTAAAAAACTCACAAAGTAGTTATATGATTGAAGGGTATAAAACTCAAAGCCAAAAACAAGAGCCCAGCTATTGTTTTTTCTCAGCACTTACAGCTCTAGCAATCTGGATAAGAACATGCACAACACAAGAGTATATGATCATTATGTAAAGGTGGTAAAAAGTTAAAAAAAAAACTCTACACTGTTTATCACAGAGTAAACTGGAACAGAAGACAAGGTAGTCAAAAGTAAAAACAAACGCATTACAAAATAAAAAACAAAATTCAAGGTACACATGTCTATTAAATCTCTGAGTTGTTATGTAGTGAGTCAATGTTATTCATTAGAAGAGCAAAATTTAGGCCCACACTTCTTTTTGGGCCCAGCATGATTTTGACTTCAGATCAAAGGGTTAGCTTCATAGTAGTAAGCTATTATTTCGCATAAAACCAGCTCTGGTCCAGATTCCATTCATCTTACAAAACCATAAATTTTAGAATGTGCAACATTGTTTGCACGAGATCTTCTGCAAGCGTCACTTTCTTTTAGTTTTGCATTCTTACATAATCAAACTATGCAAATTATGACATTGATTCATAAAATCTTTTAAATGAAAAGGGCATAAATGGATAAGAAAATGCCCCGCAGATTAAAAAACACGCAAATTTGCAATAACTAAGTAGTCATAACCAAGAGACCGCACGTTTTTCTTCTGTTTCTTAAGTAAAATTTTAGACATAATGACGTATAATGGCATCATGATTACTGATTATAAGTATATAATGTCAATATACCATAGCGAACCGATAATTTACTATATAAGAAACAGGGAGAGTAATTTTTTATATTTTAGTGTCCGTTCTTGTGTGGATTGCGGTACTTTCCCCAATGGCTGTAATCCAGAACCCCCTTCCATGCGAAAAATGCAATAGGTCCCGCAAAATATAAGCAATACTGAACATAGCATAACTAAATTCTTAGCTCACGAAACTGCAAGGATGTAACCATGATGCCACATTCCCTTAATACAAGGAAAATACAATATAACGGACGAAAAGCGAACTCAAACGGCAACACTTTAGCTCAAGAAAGCGTACTATGCAATATCAGTCCAACAAAACGAAATAACCTAGCCATTCCCCTATCTCGTGCTGAAATCATCCGGAACAAAACTGAATCGTCTCAAAAACACCGAGGACGAGCGCACCCGCCGCCGCCGTAAACACTACAACCTCCCCGGTCAGAGAGCGCAAATGCAACAGCACAAACCAAGCAACCAACTCAAAGCTCCACCTCAAAATCCAACACCCTCACCAGCAACATCACGAGATCCCCCCCCGACCCCCAGACTCCACCGATCGGCGCCCCAACGACCCCAAATTACCACCCGCATTGCCCCCTAGACCCATGCAGGCCACCAACCGGCCCGCGCTCCGCGAGAACACGAGACCGCCGCAGGAGGGAGGAACAGACCTGGGCGGCGCCGGCGGAGGGCTGGGAGCGGCTCGCGGAAGCGGAGGCGGAGGCCGGCGCGGACGACGCCGCCGCCTCCATGGCGAGCGGGCGAAACCCTAGCCCCCCGCGCGCGCGCTCCCCCGAGTCGGGGCACGGAGTTGTTTCGCTAGCGAAAAAAAATGCGGAGGGATTTGGTGGGGGAGGAGGCGAGGTGAAGCGGAGGGGAGGGTAAGAGGGGTTTTGAAATGGGCGGCCGTGAGACTGGTTTATACTTTATACTGGTGGTCAACCCTGTAGCGGCAGCGGCCGTGGTGGGGACGAGGACGCAGGTGTGCGACCGGGTTTGGGTAGCTTTGTAGTCCATGCCAGGTGGGGCCTGGTTTGGTAGGGCCGGCAGTTGTGGTACAGGGAGTTGGGTAAAAGTTATAGTAACAGGATGCCGCGGGGTAGATCAGGTAAGAAACGGTGTGAGCCCCGGCTGCATGCGGCGGGTGGTGTGTAAACTGTAGGCTTGTTTGGTTTGTTACGAGGTGAATCAAACCAAATTTTGCTAACCTCAATAAAAATTTGTTATCATTTGGTTTGCTATGAGTATTTAGTAATATTAATAAAAATTTGATAACGCAAATAAAATCTAGTGTCACATGTGGGCAATCCGAGAATATGGAAATCGTTCATCAAAATTTTGATAACGCATTACCAAAATTTGATCTGGCCGCAATCCAAACAACGTTCATTTTGCAAAATTTTGGTTTCGTCCAAGTTTTGACTATGCCAAATTTTGGCTTTTTATTATGTTCATGAGCCAAATAGCCCCGTAAAACGTGAACTTTTATCATTTTATGCCAAAACAAAAGCATTCGCCCTTTTCTTTTGTCAAGGAATTTTATTTACTTCTTCCGCGAAGCCAAACTTTTCTTTCAAATACATATTACACAACAAAATAGATCTGAACACAATTCCCAGATGGCCAGATTTAGGTTACGTTACACTTGGCATTTTCATATCTTGTACAGAGTTGTTTTGCTAGGCATGACAGCCTATTCCAGGTTGGAATCGACTAGGCTTGGATAACTCAAGAGAAAATCTTACCTATTATTAAGCCCCGTGGAATCAGCGCTCAACAAGCGTGTCCACATCAGTTGGCCTGCTATAGTTTATCTCGTGGTTTCGATCGTCCTATCGCCGCTTTTTTCGCTTTTGCCGTTGCCCGTTTCGTGTGACAACACCTTCGCATATAAGGCTGAAGCAATCGCCGCTCAACCAGCCCCTCCATGTATGCTTTTCCCGATTTTTAGCCAATCACGTGCCAGCAGTCTCTTCGTCGTCCGATGGCAGGCAGCGGACCGATCGCAGCCAGAGGAGCGAACTCGCGATTCTTCCCGTCCCTTCCCCCGTCTGCTTTCTCCTCGCCCGCCGTGGCAGGTGGACAAATCGTGATTCCTTTCCTCCTCGTCCCCACTGAAGCCTCTCTATTCCTTTCCTTGTGGTGCATCGCAACCGCCTTCTCCGTAGCTCAGCGCCCAGCTTTTCGGCTTCTACACCCGCGCTCGCGCCCTCGCGTCCTCTACTCCGCTCCGCTACCCTCGCATGCCATCCCCTGCTTCCTCCATGCCCTCGCGCTCGCTTCCTTCCCTACTGTAGTTGGTGCCTCTGCTCCCTCGCGCTCGCTTCCTACCCTGTCGTAGCTACCGCCACTGCTCGCTCCTCCCTACCTTCCATGCTAGCCGACCCATCCTCCCCTTCGCCCGCACTTCCCTCCTCCTCTTTGCCCGCGTCGGCCCCATGGTCGCACGCCTCCTCCTCTTCGCCTGTGCCCTAGCCGTCACCCACCTCCTCCCTTTCGTCTGCATCGCACCCGTCGCCCACCTTCCCCTTCTCCCTACCGTCCTCTCATGGGGGAAAGGGAAGAAAACCAAGCGACAGGAGATGGGGACGCCATGAGAGTAGCCGCCGGTGCCGGGACAGGTGCTCTCCCTGTAGTGACCCCTCCCTCTCCATTCTTTTGCTAATCATGGAAAAAATTCAAACCATGCCAAGGAGGAGAGCCAACCCGTTGCTTCTATTTTTTGTGTTTGTTTTCCTCCAATTTGCACTGATTGGTGGACCGATATTGTCGGTTTTGTGCTTATTTGGGTGAACGACAAAATTTTGATTCTTCCATTCATACACGAATGAGGTAATTTTTTTTGTGAATGGATGAGATGGAAGCATACACTTCTCCCAGTTTCTGTTCTTGTTTTTCTACGCAGGCCCGTGAGGATGATGCTGAGGGCGCTAGCTGGGTCGTAGAAGCAAAGCGTTAGTGGCAGAGAATCTATGGGAAACCCTATCTTTGATTTGTTTTTTGGAAATGAATATTGTGTCCCTAAATTTAGGGTTCATGTGTTGTAGTTTTGGATCTCTGAGGATTTTATACAAAAAAAATGGGATCCACTGGACCTATGTGGAATTGCTTAGGTTATAGAATAGCATCCTCAGTGAAGCTAGTTATAGAATAGCATCCTTAGTGAAGCTATCTGTGATGTGCTACGCTTACATTCCTAGGTTTTTTTTTTGCGTTGGAGTTAACTATTGTACTGCGATTCATATGAAGTGATTCCTTCTCTTCCTTTATTAATGCAACCGACTTGATCAATACACCTACATATGGAATTTTTCTTCGCTTATGTGTCTCCGTCGCTTTTTCTTACCGATTATGTTGTGTTGTTTCTGTGACATTCGCTATTTAACAGCAGCGGTTGCCTCTGAAGTCTAATGCAAGAATGGATACATGACATCCTAGATTATGTGGAGTTCCTGACACTTCAAGCAAAGGTAAAGTTCAGTGTGCTATTATCTATGAATCATAAACCATTGTTTGTGTTTGCTTTTCTTCAGGAAGTGCTGCAGCATTGGTTAAAACAATTACAATGGTTTGCCTCTGCCTTATTCCTGTGGAATGATTGCTGCATGCTTACGTGTTATCATCGATGAAGTTGTCCTCTGTTCAAATGGTACTGCTCTCTGCCAGTTAATTATGTTAAATTTTCTATTTAGCAAATGTGATTTCCCTCTCTACTTGCTGTAAAAAACTAGGAAAAAACAAATGATGCAAAGTCAAAAGGAAACATGTTTTTTACTACTGGACAATATGAGGATGCATTATAACATTGTGATATTGCATTGCACATCGTTGCTGAGCTAGAATCGACCAAAGATGTCCGCTCTGCATGCCATTCAAGTCGTGTTGTGCGCTTCTTGAAGTTACTGCACTTTGCTAGTTAATCCTGTGAAGTTTCCAATTTAGCCGCAGTGTGATTTCCCTTTCTACTTGCTGCAGAAAGCTAGAAAAGAAACAAATGATGCAAAGTCAAAAGGGAACATGTTTTTTACTGCTGGACAATATGAGGGGTGCATTATAACATTGTGATAATAACATGCCTGACACTTTTCGTAGTATTTTTCCTTTTGCAAGATAACGGTCAATCACCTTGTCCTGGCCATACTTGTAGCAACCTTGTGAAAACTATTATTTTGAATTTTCTGTCTCATTGTATTGCTGATTTTTAAAATATTTTGGGATCGGATCTCTAGCATCCTGTTGGATTGAATTATTGTATTCTAATATATGATTTCCCTTTCTACTTGTTGTAGAAAACTAGAAACCAAGCAAATGCTGCAAAAGCAGAAGAAAGCAATTTTTTCCCTGCTTGACAGTATGAGGATGCATTTCAACAATGTGAGAATGAGTTTAAAATCACTGTTGATCTGGAATCTACCGAAGATATACGCTCCGCATGCCATTCAAATTGTGTTGTGTGCTTCTTGAGGTTGGTGAGCTATTTTCTGATCGCATGGCTTTTGAGGATATAGAAAGGTAATTATTTTTTCCTGTTTCATTGGTATGAAAATGCAATAGTGTTGTATTAGTTATGCTTATTACATGAAAGTCATGCCTTACTACCATCAAAGAAAAATGGTACCTTGCCATCACAATAGTTATTCCTGATCTTTACCTTTTTTACCTCAAAAAAGAAAAGGAAACAACAACAATAGTTTTCCCTTCTTGATATATAGTAGTTGTCGCCTGAGAACAAATGAAACAGAGGAAAAAGAGGTTTCAAGCGAGGACACAACTCCTCTAGATATTTATGATGTTCCTCTACAGCTGATCTTCAAAAGGTACAGCTTCGATTTAGACTTTTCTTCCTTAACAGAAAACAAGAGAAAAAAACTCTCTTATACAACATGTTATGTTTCATTTGTATGCAAATGCAATAGCGCTGTAATAGTTATGCTTATTACATGAAAGTGGTTCTTTACTCCTGTCAAAGAAAGACGGTACCATACCATCACAAATAGTTATCCCTGCGCTTTACTTTTCTATCCTAAAAAAGGGGGGAAACCACAGTAGTTTCCCCTTCTTGATAGAAAGTAGTTATCTCCTTACTTTCTTGCATAAAATTGCTAGAAAACAGTTTTGATACGTATGGTCCATAAACTTGCTAGACTAGGCCAGGCTTGGCTGGTGCTTGGTTGTTGAAATCATTGATCATTCTTTTTGGTTTTGCCAAAAGAACATGCTTGCCATTTTTCGTATTATTTTTCCTTTTGCAAGATAATGGCCAATCACCTTGTTCTGCCCAGACTTTTAGCAACCTTGTGGAAGCTATTATTTTGCATCTTTCGTCTTATTATAATGCTAATTCTTGCTAGATTTTTTGTGCTTGGTGAGAACACATTGCAATTGATTGAAAGGGTTAACTATAGACAAGATTTCTACATGTTTATGTTGGCTGATATATGCAAGTTCATACATGACCCGGTTTGTTTCTGCTGCAAAACCATCACTGTTTCTTTTTCAGTTTAGATTAGCACGTATATTTCAAACTTGAAATGTTGTGAAATTTGAAACCCGGTGAAATCTTATGAAACTCCATGTAGATGGCCATCCTTTGTTGGATTGTTTCTATTGTTTAATCTAGCATATATGTTTTCATGTTCTTTTTATTTCTTGCATTGTACAAATGGTGGACATCGATCGGACGACTAAGGATTAGCTTTACAGATAAGAAATCTAGACATAGAGATTGATGGATGATCCATTAATTGAAAAGATTGATATGGATATCTAAGAATATGTATGCTTCGGTTTTACTTCAACTCCAATATGTACAAACCTAAGAAATGAATCATACAGCAGCCTTCGCCTGGTAGTAATATTCTAGGTATTTGTATGCTTTTCCTTTTTTTTTAGTCTCTACAGTCGTCTAATTAACATGTGATAATCTAGGGGTTGTCTGTTCCTATTGGAAAACATTTTTTTTACAAAGAAATTATTTGTATTCGATTTTCTGGAGGAGTTTGAGCCAATATCAATTTATTTGAGGCAGTGTGATGTTAGCCCCCATATCTATTTGAGTCAATATGAAGTTAAGACCCGTATTTTGTCGAAAAGTTTTAGATAATATGAGGTTCTTTTAACTAATATTTCCTTTAAAGGTTTAAGACAATATAAAATTATTTGTACCAAAGTTTCCTTCAGAATTAAGGCAAGCTTTCCTATCTTTCTAATTTCTAAACCTGTTGCTTTAGGTTATTATGTTGTTCATGTGCTAACAAAAAAAACTCTTCTATCCGGTGACGGTGTCTTTGCACATTTTTTTTAATATTTGAACACAGTTTTTTTCATTTCTTGGGTGCTAAATGTTCGTCACTTTCTTTTTTCAGTCGTCGCAAGATGGTTAGCACTGTTGAAAAAGTGTTGCATCAGCAACCTTCAGGAAGAGGGGGTAAACCATTGGCTACGTATAATTGTTATCTGAACTTGCCTCCGATCTGAAGTATTTCCTACTTTTGCATTCTGTGTGTTGTTCATCTATTGTATGTACATCTATTATTCCATGATCAATATCCTCATCTCACCTGAGGCATATGGATGGATACTTTGCCAATATTTATCAATAATATTACAATTTTGATACTATGGCCTGGACATTTCCTATTTGTTTAATTATTGTTTGTATCTATTCATTTCTTATGTGAAGCAGATCTAGATATGTTTTCACATTGTTAAATGCATTTCGTCTTCTGAACACTATAAAAATCCACCCTCTTCTGAACACTATAAAAATCCACCTGGCGCAGCGTAGTGCGCAAACCTGCCTAGTGTGTTTTAAATGCTATTGAGTTAGGGGTATCTTGTCAATAGAATACTAGAGTTAATTCCTTTTATTATGGATCGTATTATGTGAACGCAAATTTGAGATGGACAAGTTTAGATTACGTTACACTTGGCATTTTCACGCGTTGTACAAAAGTTGCTTTGCTTGGCGTGATAGCCTATTCCAGGTAGGGGCGGACCCACCTAGGTTCATGGGTGTTTAGCTAAACACCTAAATTTTTTGGGCAAAAAATCAGTATATAAAAGTATAATACATGTATATATTGGAAGTGGGGTTCAATCAGCGTCTAACGTCCTCGTCTCGCCGCGTTCTCGCACAGTATGCCACACCACGTTCGCCGCCACGCCAAGACACACCGAGCCCAAATTTACGATGGCGAGAGCGTCGCCGACGGTGTTGCCGCAAGAAGCAACGCTGAGGCCCTGACGACGAATCTGTGTGGGCTGTTGCATCACTCTACATAATACGAAGAGCCCATTATTTCGAATGAATCAGATTCAGCCTACATCAGGCAAACCTAGCCAAACGGGCGGCCCGACACGGGCCCAGGTAGGCACGACCCATTTAGGCACGACCCATTCCGGCCCGACTAATATTCGTGCCGTGCCGGGTCGGCCCATGGGCCAAAGTGGCGGCCTAGGCATGGCCCGTCGGGCATTCGTGCCGTGCCGAGCTGGCCCGAGCCCGTTTAGCCGGTCAGGCCAAGTGCGGCCTGTTTGGCTCGACAGAATGAAAAAAAAATCCAAAAAAAATTCTAGAAAAATTAGGAAAATATGTAGAATTCAGAAGTACACATGAAATTGAAAAAAATGAGACAATCATATAGAAGATGTAATAGAATTTTATTAATGTTCAAATAGCTGGCTTGTTAAAACATTTGTCATTTAGCTCATAAGACATGAAAAATTGAAAAACATGTAAAACAATCCTAGAATATATATATTGGAAGTGGGAGTACATACTGTGAGTATGAAAGATATATATATATATATATATATATATATATATATATATATATATATATATATATTAAAAACCCAAAATAAATTTATATATACTTATAAAATGAACTATATACAATTTTAAAACCACAAAATAAAACCATATAAGTATTAAAAATCGAAAGAAAATCATATAAATATTAATAAATGAAAATAAAATTATATATGTATATTAAAATAGTGTAATAGGCCTAACGGGTCGTGGTAATGGTCGCGTGCTAGCTCGTCAGGTCGAGGTAGCGCCAAGGCCCACAAGACTATCGTCTTGCGTCTTGGCCTGCAAGTGAATAGTACGGGCCGTGTCGTGCCTAGGCCGGACCATCAGAGTCGTGCCTCGTGTCGGCCCGACAGGCATGGCCCGTTTGGCTAGCTCTAACATCAGGTCACAAAAGGGCAGGCCACAACCATCAAAGCTTATCTACCCCATTGTACTGTTTTGGGATTCGACTCATTCCAGCCACTTCTAGCCAACCAAGGTTAAGTGTTGCCTATCGTTTTTGCCTTATATACTCATCAAACTCAAGTGTCCCATTCAAAATGTTAAGCATAATTAACCATTTTTAAGCTAGATTTAAGGTGTGTTAGACCGAAAAGGCGACTAGAGGGGGGTGAATAGGAGCACACTCACTTTTTCACTTTGATCAGATTCAACACAAATTTCACTCCAGTAGCTATGGAAGCTATGAAGATCAATATACCAGTACAACAGAAGACTAGTATTGAATCCAATCCAAAATCCCCAAAGCAAGAGGCCAAAACAGGAAATTACAAACCTAATCCGTAGTGTGGATCGACAGACGGAAGATTATAAGTGGATCGACTGCATCATGACTAACCGGCGGTTATTACATTTGACCGATCAAGATCATGGATCGAGGCGGATCGACCGCAAGCACGATGAACAAAACAGACAGCCCGAAAACCAAAACTCAAATAGGTCTAACTTTTGATTCACTCTGCCAAACTCCACGAAACTTGAACCACACCTTCTCAAAGATATTAGGAACATATTCCAATCAAGGATCGTAGAGATCCATGCCAAAGTTTCAATCTTTTTCAGTTTGAATGAAGGCTACTCCAAAACCGAGTCAAAACGAAATATGATCTAGAGACTTGCTCGTGGGTGAATAATGATCAAGATGATCCTAGATAGGTTCCCACATATCACAGCAAGTTAGATCAAGGTAAGAAACCAAGCAAAAACTCGCGGATCAAAGAAAGACTCAAAATCATCAAATAGAGAGAAGGAAAGCAAAGAAACACATCTTTGAGCAATCTTTCCTTAGATTGATTTGATATGATATTGGTTTACAGCCACTCCATCAATGGAGGACAAAGACTCAATACATGAGCACGAAATCAAATCCAACTCTCTAGAATCCTAACCTCCAACTATCTTCTCCCTAAGCACAAAAGCAAAACTAGGGTTTTCAATAATGAAAGGGTTGAAGGGGGTGCAGCTACCTCCCTCCTCTATTTATAGTGGAGGCTTAGACCTTCTAGAAGCATTAACCCTAATAGGCTCCCGTTAAAGCCCACACACAAACGGGTCACATACACATGCATTTTAAAGCACCGTCTTCATCTCCTCTTGACCTAATCTGCTTCATCATGTGTCATCTTGCGCCGCGGGTTGTCAAAAGGTCACCAAGGCGATATTTGGTAAAATTACCAAAATACCCCTTCTCGATCTTTTTGCAAAGACCGATCCCATCTTCGTGAAGCATCTCCATGCTTCGTCACGTGTAGGTTGATCCAACGGCTCTCATCATGTCGACAAGTCTCTCCCATCCGGCTCCCACCGAAACCACCATGGCACTTGCACCAACCCCGCCGCTTTATCCAACTCCGCCGACCGAATCGCTGTTCGGTCACCTTTGTCCTTTTGCGCCTTGCTTGACTCGTTGACCTCACCCGCATCCTCGATCGTTTCGACCTCGGCTCTCCAAGCTTAGTCCCGATCATCCTCGCCGATTGACCGTCATTGACTTCAAAGCAACCTGCACAACAATAGACAAAGAAATCGATTCTGAGAACAAGTTCTTCACAACTTGACCCACGTTAGTCAAAACATACATCATGCAACACATATGCACTGAAACCCATGAACTTGACCTAACCCAACACTCATCGCCACCGATTGGCTGATGATCAGCAATAACCCAGTCAAACCGCCATTGAAAGGCGGTACCGATCATTGGTGGTCCGACCAGCGGTCCAACGCCGATCGATCGACCAGATCGACAAAGACATTAAACTTTGACGACAAATCGTGTTTCGACAAACCGTTAACGACATTGCCAATTGTAACATCATCCTAGGATCGTGCACATATCCCCATGATATCCACAATCTCCCACTTGATGAACACATTGACAATTTCCCACAAATGCAAATTTTGAGGTTTGAAAAGTAAAAACTCAACGTTTTCGCACAAAGGCATAACTTGGTCCAAATGCAAGAGAAAGCAATGGAAATGACCAAGTTGACTTCAGAATAGCATAAGCAAGTGAGATAAGGCAAAAGAAAGCGAGAAAGCTTCATTTTCCAGAAAAACGTCAAAATCTCACTTAAGGTCCATATGAAAGAACAATTGTTCGAAATGACCTTTGATCATTATGAGGATACAGGAATTGCAATTCAAGTTCAGAAAAGACAATAAGATCATAAGAATGCAAATAAGAAACTCCCTCTCACTATGATCATCAGATTTCAGAAAGTTTCAAATTCTGCAATTTTCTCCCCCTTTCTAACACTTTTATATCTTCTCTCCCTTTGACAATGGAGTCATCAAGGAATCACACCTTCCTCTCGTCCAGAGATAACAAATACAGAATTGAGGAAAAAACATAAGAAGGAGCATGCATGAAATGCAATGGAGTGGCTTCATTTTTTTGTATTTTTCATTTTTTGATTATAAGAAGTTTTGGAGATTACCCAAAAGAACAAGCTGGCATTTCTAATATTGCACAAGACCTATCAAGCCTGAAAGCGCTAGCAAAATCATGATATATATCAAAGCTAAGCTAGAAGGCTCAATGTAAAGCAATGAATTATAACAATTTAAGCAAAGCTTCAAATTTAGCAAGTACGTCAACAGGGATCCTAAAATGATAATGGCCATGTCAAAATGTCAGTGTGAGATCAAAAAACTAACAATGACCACATTAAGAGACAAACAGGTCCTGAATTGAATCATTTTGCTCAAATTAGCTCAAACGCCCATTTTTCAACAATTTTTCATTTGCAATGAATTTTGAAGTTGACTAATGGTCTAACTTAGTGAAGACGACCCTGGACTAGGAGCCATCCACAAACTCTTCCTAAGCTTCGACCAGAAATTGATTAAAGGTATATCTTAGTGAAGAAAATCCTGGACTAGGAGCCATCCATAAACTCTTCCTAAGCTTCTACCAGGGCGACAAATCTTGAGGTTCATGTCAGTTTTGGCAAGCAATCCCCATGAGATCGTCTGGATCATCAAACTATCTCCAAGTTCATGTCTATGACATGTAGTCTCGTGAGAGTAGTTTGGCACATTTTAACCACATGACAATCTTTAAATTTGATTTCTCAATTTTTCACAAGAGCAGTTTTAGATTCTCAAAAGAACAAGAAGCTCAAGTAATGATCAATTTTAGATTCAAGAGCTAACAAAGCAATTTTGATAGGGCCAAAGTCACAAAAGGAGCACTAATTGCGCAACTAGCTAAAACATCCACAAATTGCAGTTTTTAGTTCAAGTTGTTTTAGAGTTCTAGCTCATTTAGCAAAGATTTAGCTACACATGTGAAAGCATGATAATTCTAGCAAGTCAAAGAACTAGACATGGCATTAAGCGAGAATTGAAATACTAAAGCTCCAAAGGGTAATAAGCAAAGCTTCATCAATTTTAAAAGATAAGCAGAAAACTTATATAACAATGCATCGTTTTGGATTTTTCATATGAATGTAATATGATACAATGAGATACAAGAAAAGCTCAAAAAGCCTAAAAAGATCAAAAAGAAGATCAAGAAAAAAAATCAAATGAACAAGATAAGATCAGAAAAGATCCAACTCCCCCTCAAACAAACCCATAGGGATAAATTACCCCTAACTTGCTTCTCAAGGTGGCAAACTTTGTTGGGTCTAAAGGCTTGGTGAGGATATCGGCCAACTGAGCCTCGGACTCCACAAAATGCAGCACAATATTACCCTTCTCAACATGGTCTCTAAGGAAGTGATAGCGAATGTTTATGTGCTTGGTCCTAGAATGTTGCACTGGGTTTTTAGCAATGTTAATAGTAAAAGTGTTATCACAGAAAAAAGGAACACTAGCAAAGTTTAACCCAAAATCCTTAAGAGTGGACACCATCCACAAAATCGACTACAAAGAACTAGCGCTAGCCTACATATTCAAACTTCAGAGTGGATTGTGCAACAGAAGACTACTTCCTAGAAGACCAAGAGACAAGAGAAGTGCCTAAAAAATGACAAGTGCCTGAGGTACTCTTCATATCTAGCCGACAGCCCGCAAAATCAGAATCAGAAAACCCCGAATGGACAATGAAGAAGAGCAGGAATACCAAATGCCATACTGAAGGGTGGAGTGTAAATACCTGAAGATGCGCTTAACGACTTGGCGATGTGAAGTCCTCGAGACGCTCAAACCTCGCCTGAGGCGTAACGAAGTGGATGTCCGGTCTTGAGGCCGTCAGGTACAGAAGGGAGCCGATCATGCTGCGGTACTCACGTTGATCCACGGCTTCTCCTTCCTCGTATGGATCCAAAACAGTCGAAGTCGCCATGGGAGTGGAGATCGGCTTGCAGTCACCCATCTCGAAACGCTTGAGCAGATCTTTGGTGTAATTCGTTTGATGGATGAAGATCCCTTCCTTGCATTGCTTGATTTGAAGCCCCAAAAAGTAGTTGAGCTCTCTCATCATACTCATCTCGAATTCCCTGGACATAGTCTCGTAAAAACGGAAACAAGAGCATGAGAAGAACCACCAAAGATAATATCATCAACGAATCAACAAGCAGAAGTCATTGCCATGCCTAAGAATGAAAAGAGTCTTATCTACCTTTCCCATTTCAAAATCATTCTTAAGCAAGAAGGTCTTAAGTTTATCATACCAGGCTCTAGGGGTTTGCTTAAGACCATACAAGGCTTTAGATAGCTTGTAAACACGATCTGTGTGCTTGGGATTCTCAAAACCAGGGGGTTGCCTAACATACACTTCCTCCTCTATAAAACCATTCAAAAAGGCACTCTTAACATCCATTTGATGCAACCTAAAACCTTTAGATGCAGCAAATGCAAACATAATACAAATGGCTTCTAGTCTAGCAACAGGAGTGAAGGTCTCATCAAAATCTAACCCCTCAACTTGGCTAAAGCCCTGAGCTACCAACCTAGCCTTGTTTCTAACCACAGAACCATCCTCATTTTGCTTATTTTTGAACACCCAACGGGTTCCTATCACTTTATGACCACTAGGAGACTCTACTAGGTTTCAGACCTTGTTTCTCTCAAAATTTTCTAACTCCTCATGCATGGCATTGACCTAGCTAGAATCAGATAAAGCATGTGATACATCGCGAGGTTCAAAAGAAGCTACAAATGCAGAGTGAGAGAAAAGACTCGGATCATGATACTTGGAGCGAGTGACTCGCTCATGAAGATTACCAATCATCTGATCAGAAGGATGTTGCTTCTGAATGTGTAGTGGAGCGCCTGGGGGAGATAGCATCTCCTCAACCTCCATAGGTACTGCTGATGAAGAAGATGCAGCATGAGCCTCAATTGGAGGTGAAGGAGTCGTCACAGGTTTTGGAGCTTGGACGGGAGCATCAGCAACAGGTGGAGGAGCAGTATCGAAATCATCTTCATATTCTTCAACAAAAATGCTCTCTGTCACCTGTATGTCACCTGAAACATCGGATCTAGCTCCAGGGCTAGTCTCATCAAAAGTAACATTGCATGTCGCCTGGACAATGTTAGTTTCAACATTAAAGACCCGAAAACCCCTCGAATGAGCAGGATAACCCAGAAATAAACCATCACAAGTTCTTGATTAAAATTTATCTAGGTTTCCTATCTTGAGAATAAAACACTTTGATCCAAAGACTCGAAAGTAAGAAACAGAGGGTTTTCCGCTAAATAGAAGCTCATAAGAAGTCTTGCCCAAAGACGGTCTCAAGAAGACATGGATTGAAATATGGCAAGTTGTAGCAATAGCTTCGGCCCAAAATCTCCTCGATGTGCTATACTCATCTAGCATTATCCTAGCCATCTTGACTAAGGTTCTGTTCTTCCTTTCCACAACGCCATTTTGTTGAGGGACGTGTGGAGAAGAGAACTAATGCTCAATACCGCGCTCAGCACAAAAAGAGGCAAAAGAAGCATTTTTGAACTCCGTGCCATTGTCACTGCGGATTGCTCTCAAGGCACTAGGTAGTTCAGAAGCCAAACGAAGAACAAGATCATGATAATGATCAAAAGCCTCGTCCTTCGAAGCAAGAAAGAACACCCAAGAGTATCTCGAAAAATCATCGACTATAACAAGAATATACCATTTTCCACCGACTAACCGAACCCTAGCAGAACCAACAGTATCCATGTGAAGCAACTGTCCTGGTCCGTTAGTCATGACTATAGTCAATGAAGGGGGTGAGGCAGCAACTTGCTTGCCATGCCTACAGGGCGTACATACAACATCCTTGACAGCTTTGAGTTTAGGCAAACCTCTCATGAGATCAAGACCGCTAACTCGCATCAGATGATCAAAACCAATGTGCCACAAACGTCGGTGCCAAAGCCATATATCAGAAGAAGAAGCAATCAAACATTTGAGAGATCCAGTAAGAGATTCAAAAAAATCAGCTCCAAAAATTCTACCAACTCTAGAAATCCCAAAAACAAGCTAACCAGCAGAATCAAGCACACGACAGGTATTTTTCTTAAAACGAGTTTTGTATCCATCATCAAGAAGCTGCGAAACAGAAAACAAGTTATACCTTAGCTTGTCCACAAGGGCGACGTCCTTCAAGATGAATCTGTCATTCACCTTGATTGATCCCTTCCTTCAATTTGCCCTTGTTTATCATCTCCAAAGGTGATGAAGTCATCACCCGTCGACCGCGTGAAGGAAGTGAACCATCTTGAGTCTCCGGTCATGTGGCGTGAACAGCCGGAGTCGACGAGCCACGTGTTCTTCCTCCTTCCGCCGCGATCCTGAAAATTAAGGCACAAAAGATCGATGTGTCTCAATACTGGAGTTAGTTAAACATGACTTGGGAACCCAGTACTGAGACACATGTCTGCGAGTAGTATGCAAAGCAAAAGTATTATCCTTGATTTTATTTGAAGTTCTGTTATGAGCAATGGTTACACAAACGTAAGAAGCATCTTGTCTAGGAACCTTATGATGATGAGCGTGCGAAACAAATCCTAGTCCAGATTTCTTCCTTTCTAAATGACCATGTCTCATAAAAGCTCTAGGTTGATTAGATGAAATTCTAGCAATATTTTTCTTAGCGTTCTTCAACCTACGCCAACAGAACTCAACCAAATGTCCACTCTTCTTGCAATAGGTGCAATGGTATTTGGTACCACTGGGAGAAGCACCTTTTGACTCAAAAGAAGGTTGGACAAAACCTGCAGATTTGAAAATTATTTTTGCAGGTTGGGTTGTGAATTCAACTAAGCCATTTTCCAACACCTGAATGACATTAGACTTGGATTTGTCCTGGGTAGAGTTGTATCCTAACCCTTGCTTCTTATAAGGAGTTTTAGACGTGTCCAGAATCATGTTTAACTATTTCTTACCTTTAGAGAATTTTTCTAATGTGTCATTAAGATAAGCATTTTCTTTTCCAAAGTTAACACATGAATCACAAGTCTTGGCCTTAATAGCTCTAGCATGTTTCTCCTTAAGAAAAGCAACTTCAAGCTTATAGGCTGCACATGAGGCACAAGGTGTAGACTCAATTGTGTCCTTAAGCTTGGCATATTTATTTGTAACTGCTTCTAGAATATCTTTAACTTCATGTTCACGTTGTAAGCAGAAAGAGCAAAAGCTAGATTTAACATTACCAGAGGCATCCAACTTACTAGACTCTAAGTATTTTTCACAGGGAGCAGATTTAACCTCAATTAGCTCAGTGCTAGCATTTTTAAGTTGGTGCAAAGCAATATCATGAGCATATTGCAATTTGGACAGTTCAGAATGTAAAGTATGGCAGGATGAGCATTCATCATCATCAAGAGTCTTAACATTTGCAAGTTCTAATGTCAAATTATCTACTTGTGATTCTAAATCCTTGTTCCTAGCCATGGTAAACTCTAAGGCCTTATCCTGACTTATGAGTTGCTTAAACATGTCGTCGCATCTAGCAGAAAGAACATCATAGGAAGGAGGTACCTCATCATTGTCATTGATGTCGATTTATGTCGCCATGAAGCACATGGTGAAGTCCTTGGCCTTCCCTTTCTTGTCTTGAGGAGCTCCTCCTCCTTGTCCTCCTCGCCCCTGAGTCCACATCGCTCATGGATTGCTTTCCAAAAGCTGCAAGGACCCGGTGAGCGGCCTTCATGAGCTTAGCAAAGATTGTACTTGGGCTTGTTCCTTGAGGCTTCTTCCAAGTCGGCTTTTCCTCCTTGTGGTTGCTCTTACCTTTCAAACTTGGGGCGGTTTGTTCGATATGATATAGCTCTCCACACTCATAGCACGTCACAGGGCCACCTCTCTTCTTGTTTCTGACATTGTTATATGCCCGTGTGATTTTCTTGACTAAAAGAGCTAAATCAGCATCAGGAAGACTCTCAAACTCTTCTCCTTGAACAACAGATAAACACGCAAGAGAAAAGCCAGAAGAAGACTTAGAAGAACCATCAGGAGTCCCTTTGAGAGGATCAGCCACCAAAGCCATGTTATCCTTCTTAGGAAGACTATCTCTCTTGATCTCATGAGTTTTGAGCTTGCTATAAAGCAGCTCCAAAGTGAGACTAGAGAGATCAACGTTCTCCTCAATAGCAGTAGCCTTTATCTCCCACTCCTTGGTGTTGATTGCAGCCAAGAGGTGGGTGGCATTCTCAGATTGAGAGTACTCAATGTCAACAACTCTCATCTGATTGATCACCTTGTTGAAACGAGTAAAAACGTCATCGGTGCTCTCACCAGGACGCATCTCGAATTTGTTATACTCTCGCTTGTAGACCGTTTGGCGCACTTGCTTGATTTGAGACGATCTCTCATGGTAAGTTTCGAGGGTGTGCCAAATCTCATATGCGGTCGCAAGGTTACAAATCCTATCGTACTCCTGCCTACCAAGCCCAACATATAGAATGTTCTTTGCCTTGTTGTTAGTCAAGAGGGCTGCTGAAGCCGGCGAAGCAACTTCGGGCAAAACGAGTGGGGCTCGAACAACCTCCCATATAGTTTGTCCTTCGCTCTCAAGGAAGACTCGCATGCAATTCTTCCAATAGGCATAGTCGAGCCCATCGAAGACATGCGGCTTGGTCGAGTACTTATCCATCACCAAGTTCAGTGACCGGTTAAGATCAAGATTGAACTAATCGGGCTCTGATACCACTTGTTGGACCGAAAAGGCGACTAGAGGGGGGGTGAATAGGAGCACGCTCACTTTTTCACTTTGATCAGATTTAACACAAATTTCACTCCAGTAGCTATGGAAGCTATGAAGATCAATATACCAGTACAGCGGAAGACTAGTATTGAATCCAATCCAAAATCCCCAAAGCAAGAGACCAACACAGGAAATTACAAACCTAATCCAAGTCTTGATCGATCGAAGCAAGAAGATTCGTGGATCGACCGTCGAGGATCGACCGATGGCTATTACGCGGACTTACCGGCGACTGAGGTGCGGACTGACCGCAAGCATGATGAACAGAACAAACAGCCCGAAAACCAAAACTCAAATCGGTCTAACTTTTGATTCACACGGCCAAACTCCACGAAACTTGAACCACACATTCTCAAAGATATTAGGAACCTATTCCAATCAAGGATCGCAAAGATTCATGCCAAAGTTCCTATCTTTTTCAGTTTGAACGAATGTTGCTCCAAAACCGAGTCAAAAACGAAATATGATCTAGAGACTTGCTCGTGGGGTGAATGATGATCAAGATGATCCTAAATAAGTTCCCACATGTCACAGCAAGTTAGATCAAGGCAAGAAACCAAGCAAAAACTCGCGGATCAAAAAAAGACTCAAAATCATCAAATAGAGAGAAGGAAAGCAAAGAAACACATATTTGAGCAATCTTTCGTTGGATTGATTTGATATAATATTGGTTTACAACCACTCCATCAATGGAGGACAAAGACTCAATACATGAGCACGAAATCAAATCCAACTCTCTAGAACCCTAACCTCCAAATATCTTCTCCTTAAGCACAAAAGCAAAACTAGGGTTTTCAATAATGAAAGGGTTGAAGGGGGTGCAGTGTCAGACCCCCCGAGTGTGGAATACCCGTGAATCTTATGTGTATATTGTGCTAGTCCTAGGAATGAAGGCTAGCACACACATTCACAACATTTGGCATCACAATCATACATTCACATGCTAATATAAAGCAAAAGGGTGTAGTCTACTTAAGTTATTACAAGATTATTACAACCATAGCCGACCGGCCCAATAGACAGTCATCAGAGAAACCAAGTAGCAGCGGAAATTAAGTAGTAGTAGCAAAAGTCCAGCAGTGTGCCCATTGATCCCTCAGACAACCAACTTGGAAGCAAGACCTAAGTAGACCCGTCACCAAACCCTTCGGTGCCAGGCGCGAAGAACTCGTCGTCAGGCGTTGGATCATCTGCAAAGTCTAAAGCAACAACAAAAGCAAACTTGAGTACTTGTGTACTCAGCAAGACTTGTAGTGTATCACAAAGATTATATTAGATGCAAGGCTAACAAGTAAATGGCTCTACTCTACAAGTTCTTTTGCTCAAAGCCAAGTTTATTTGCAATAAACATACGTAATAATTTGCAACGGTAATTTGAAAGAGCAGTTTATGATAGAAAAGTACAGGACAATAAATAAGGTAACTGAACAAGTAACAACAAACACTTACAACCTTCCCCGATTGCAAGCAAAAATAAACAGGTTTTGTCATAGAAATGGCACTAACAGATTCGGTTCAACCATAGACATGGCAATACTGCTATAGAAATAGCAAAACAATCATTGAAATGACAAATTTGGCTATAGACATAGCAACAAGCCATAGACATGGCAGTTAACTCAACAAAACAAAACCCCATGTCATTACCCCTACATTTTGTGACAAAACAGTTTGAAAACAAAATCTACCGCCATACCACAAGACTAAGCATGCTCATGATCATGAAGCCGCTATTCAATAGTTTATCACTCGCAGAGGTGTATAACTTTACCCATAGTACGCGGTACTCCTGTTGCCTGGAATATCTCTATATCGTTGCTCACTGCCGAAGGTAAGCAACCTAGAGTTCGTGACACAACCTTTACATTATCTAGACCTAACCTTACACCAGCCCTGCGAATCATTATCCCCATCCGTCGGGATAAAATAATAACACTGGTAGTAACAAGGTAATACATCGGATAAGGAGCCTTACTCGCCGGACAGCCCCGTTGAGTAAGTCCCTCACTTTGCCCGGAGAACACTCGTCGAAGTGAGGCATTCGCAGTTGCATCGGCATTACCGAACCATCGAAAATGCGGACACTACTTCTGCCTACTGTCATGCATGGCTAAGATTTCGATAACTTAGTTAGCTACGGCTACCCCACCCTAGCACATATGGTTGTACGATTAGGTCTTAGTCCCGGATTTGCTGGCTTCAGTCCTTAACCAACTACAGGCAAGATCTCCACCCTATCTACTAGTGAGTTTCAATCCTCACCTTTCCAGAATACAACATAACTTGCCCGTATCTAAAAACTAGAGTTTTCCATGTCATTTTCATTCAAAATAACAGAGGTAACCCCTCTGGACACTTTTTAAAAAATAATCCCAAACTCACAAATTAATATATCGTTCTTTTATCAATTTTCAGAAATTCTATTGCTCTAGTTGCAAATTTTGTATGACAGTCGTACTCAAACGTTCCCAATTGACATTACATAGTGTCTAACCCATATTCTAATGGTTACAACAGTAAGAGATCAATAATCCAAGGAGGCAAATGCAACAAGTAGTATTTACATCTACCATTTTCCCAACAATAACATTTTTACACAGAAATACACGCATGCATAATAGGATTTGCAAAATAAAGTACAATAAGTAAAATACTGGGATCAATATGATCAAAGGGGGTGCTTGCCTTGCTCTTGCTGTTCTGGAGGTATAACGGATTGATCATCGCAATAGAAACCCGAATAATCGACGTCTAAAAAGAGTCGAGCAAGAATCAAAATAACATTCAACAAAAACAACAGCAACAAAAATAAAATATTTTTACATATTTAGATAGATTATGATTTTAGACGAATTTAGGGACTGGTCTCGCTAATTTTGGAGTTGTGTAGCAAATATTATTAAGCTTTTACTACAATCGGTTTTGAATAATCCAGAATAAATGGAAAAATACGTTTTCTAACTGAGAAAGTGTATTTCCTATTTTCCATTGGATTTTCGGCGAAACCGACAGGTGGGTTCTACTGTCGGAGAGACAACTCAAAGGGTTGTGTTGTGCACTTAAACGGTGGGGTCCACATGTCATAGACTCAAGCGAGGTTAACGGTTGGAGTTAACTACTTGGTCCTACATGTAAGCGACTAATTAGCTCTAACTACATAGTTAAACACTTTGCTAATCCTAATGACGAGCTACAGTGTCATCGGGGCTGTGCCGTGTGGTGGTGCTTCACGGCTGCGCCACTCGCCGACGTTGTGGGGCTCGGCGGGGCAAATGGGTGCTTGGAATGGGTTCTACACACTAATGCACACCGCTGCACCGACAAGCAGCGTGCTTCGAGGTGGCTTAACGATGTATGCCATGGCCATGAGAAGAGAGGATAACTACTGACAAACTATGACAAGGTAAACGAGCGAAGCTCTTGGCAAACTAATATGTGCATAAGTATCTAGGGACTATTTAGAGTCTACCTAAACGACGCGGAGTAGCCGAGGAGGTCTGTGGCGCGTTGTCGACGGTGAAGTGCGGCGGCGAAGTTGACCGTGTGTGGAGAAGAAACCCGGGTGAAGTAGAAAGAAATCCAAAGATTGTATAGGCTTCAGGGTGTCTTGGCGATGCTCCAGGTGCGATGAATTGACTTGAGATGCACTGAATTGCCGGTGAGGTCTTCCGGTGGTTCTGGCCGGAGACGAAGAAGAAATCCCCAAACAGATGCTCCTATGGATCAAAAGCTAAATTGTTTGAGGGGAAAAGCTCAGGGTGTTGAGTGACGCGATATGACGCGAAAGAAAAGATACAAAACCCTTCACAGCGCCGGAGACGAAGACGATGGCACACAGTGAAATTAGGGTTTTTGCTCTTACGGCTCTAGGGTTCAAGTGAGTGGATGAAACGAGGAATGGGTGCACGCATGAGCTTGGAAAAGGTATTGCGAAGCTCAGGGTGGCCTTTATATAGACTGAGCGGCAGAGAAGAGCAAGAAAGGCTCGGGCAGCCATGGCAACAAAGGCGGAGTAATCCAACGTTGTACGGGCAGCTCCGAGTTTGGCGTGGGCAGGCATGGGCACGACAATGAAAGATGAAGCGACAGGAGTAGTTGAGCTGCCGCGAAACCATGGCGTCGGGGTCAAAAACGGTGGGCGGTGGAGTCCTCACTGTGTTGCGCTGGAGCTCCCGGGCGCGAGGTGGACGATGAGTCCTGCGCACGGGGCCCACCAGTCAACGGCTCAAAACGAAGCGGTAAGTGAAGATCAAGTCATGACGGTCAGATCAGAAATGGACGGCCACGATGAATTGTGCTGTTCGGACGGTCTTGATCATCGTCTTCCCGCGGGTCTTCAAGGGTAACAAAGTGCTTTCCTCGCTTTTTGATGATGATTAGATGTGAATTCGATTAATCGGGATGGATCGTTTTGTTGCCGGTAGACTTTCAATTCTGTCCAGTAGGTTGCGTGGCCGATTTCGGGTTCTTAGAGGCCGAATTTGAGTTGTCCATCTTATAGAGATATTTAGATAATATTCTCTTCTAGATATATTTAGATAGTGTTCTTAGCTTTCCGTGGCCGCCAAGAACACGTAATTCCGACGTACGGATCAAAAGTTATGGTATGATCTTTACCACTGTCCTGAAATCCTGACGAGATTGAACTGACAAGTTGTCTCCTAAATTATGATTATGTTAATGGCAGATTCATGGTTTTCATCCAACTAGGTTATTGTAGAAATTTTTATAACCTTTCCATAATGTTAAAGAATGCCCTAATCGGAGTTGTAGATCAAAAATTGTGATATATTCTTTACTGCTATTTTGTTCGTCTAGGCAGAATCTGTCTTATTCTTTCACCCACCTGTTAGCATTTTAATTTGGTCGAATTGGGAGATCTCATTAACTAAGATTTTGTAGTTATGTTCGTTAAGTTTCCTTAGGATCTGGGCTCACCTCATTCTGAGTCCCAGATTAATAGTTATGAGTTATTCCGTGCTGCTATCCAGATTCGTTTCTGTGATTGAGTTGTCTGTTTTCATAATAGGTCCAATATTTAATTCTTGGGTTGTCGGGAAGATGTGATAGAACGTTGTTGGTAGTGTCATGTGCCATGTTGTTCTTATTTCGAGTAATTACTTATGTAGGCGGAGATGCTTCGGATTTAGGGGCACCTTCGTTACCTACTAACGCATCGCAACGCGGAAGACAAGTATTTTGATATTCTTAAGATTAGTGAATGCTCAATGCTTGATGTTCGTATTGTGATTTTCTATGATACATGAGAAGATTCAATGTTTATACTCCTTTCATATGTGTTATTTCCATGATTAGAGATTGTGTTAATAAATAAAAAAATTCGTAACCTTGCTGTTGGGACACAGAATGAAACAGACGCAAATATACCTCTGGAAAAGAAAAGGAGAAAAAGAGGTTATCCCGTCTTGTCCAAACTCGAAGTAATCCGATTTTTTTAATTAATTAACCTTTTTTTGAATTTTATTTTAAAGCTAACCCTCGGCGCATTTTATTTCCAATTCTGACCTCTTTGGTCACGACATCACCCATGACGTGACAAAATAACACTGTCACGCCAGCCCATTTCTGATCAAACTCTTGTTATGCTACTGGAAGTGGCGTGACAGTGTTATTTAGTCACGCCACAATCAATGGCGTGACAAAAAAAGTGCTATTTTGGAGACTTATCCTAGTGTGTGATAGTATTGTTTTGTCACGTCACCACTCGTGGTGTGATCAAAGAGGTCAAAATTAGAAATAAAATACGTCGGGGTTAACTTTAAAATAAAATTCAAAAAATTAATTTATAAAAAAAGTTCAAGAAATCCATCGTCCGTCCTCGATCTTCCCTCTTCATCTCTTCACTCACTCCCGGAAAAACATGCAGCGGGGGAGGGCCTGGGGAGGCCCTGCCTCATCCACCCTTCATCGCACCCCAACTCCCCTCCCCTCCTAAGTCCTATCCATCAACCCCAGCGAAGTCCGACCTGCCCACACTCGCCATGCCGCCTCCGCTCTCCTTCCGCCACCTCCCATCCAGCCCACCTCCCCTCCACCACCGCGCCCACCATCTCCACCACCGCCTCTCCCTCCGCACCGACCCCCCACAGCGACACGCCGCGGCGGCGGCGGCAGAGAATCCGTACGCCGCGCCCCTTCCCGCGGACGTCGAGATGGTCCGCGGAAGGGACGGCGTGTGGACGGCCGGGTCCCCGACAGTGGTGGTGCTGTGGGACCTCGACAACAAGCCCCCGCGCGGGCCGCCCTTCCCGGCGGCCACCTCCCTCCGCGAGGCAGCCTCCCTCCTCGGCCGCGTCGTCTCCGTCTCCGCCTTCGCGAACCGCCACGCGTTCTCCCACCTCCCCGCCTGGGTCGCCGCCGAGCGCCGGGACCGCCGCGCCCTCGACCGCGCCGAGCGCGCGGGCGTCGTCGCCCGCCCTTCCCGTACTCGTGCGCCGTCTGCGGCCGTCGCTTCCCCACCCGCCCCGACCTCGCCCGCCACTTCCGCCAGCTCCACCAGCGCGAGCGCAACAAGAAGCTTGCCCGCCTCCGCTCCCTCAAGGGCAAGAAGCGGCAGAAATTCCGCGAGCGGTTCATCTCCAGCAACACCAAGTACGAAGAGGCTGCGCGCGAGCTCCTCACACCCAAGGTCGGGTACGGGCTCGCCTCCGATCTCCGACGCGCTGGCGTCCACGTCCGCACCGTCTCCGACAAGCCGCAGGCAGCCGACCACGCGCTCAAGCGCCAGGTGAAGCATTCTGTTGCCTGCGGCGTCGACTGGGTAATGCTCATCTCCGATGACTCCGACTTCACCGATACAGTACACAAGGCACGCGCTGCGGACCTGAGGACGGTCGTGGTTGGGGATGGGTGCCGCGCGCTCGGTAATGTAGCTGACATTTGGTTGCCATGGGACCACGTGGAGAATGGAGAGGTTGATGAGGAGATGCTGCGGAGTGGGATGCGGCCAGAATTCGGCGATGAAGAGGAAGATGAGCAAGATGAGGAGTTCATAGTGGATTGGGATACGAGTGAATTGGATGATGTTGTTGATGACATTGTTGCAACGAGGACCAAGTTGTTTGGTGCTACAACAATGTCTGCATTTGCTGATAAGGACATTGTGGATGGTGTATTGGGGCTTGGGTTGAACAGAGACAACATGTTTTGGAGTAGCGACGATGAAGATGAGGATGGTTATTTGTAAGGTTCTCATGGATTGGCAGGTAAACAATTGGATATATACGCATTTCTTTTGTTTTCCATACATATGCCATGGTCAGTTGGTCATGTAGCAAACAATTGTAGAATTAGTAAAAGGGTGGTGAAAGTTGCATGCAGTTTACTTCAGCCTTCAGTTACTGCCTGCACTGTGTGTTGCAGTCCTGCAGATATGTTTGGCAATTGAACTGAACCAGTTTTCCTTCTTATTTTTTGAGACTCAAACTGGCTTCTTTGTTAATTTATAGTGATTATTACACTAGTTCATTATAACATTCTCCTGGATATCAGGAGAAACATATAACCAAGTAGTTAAGTCACTAATAGCACTGCCGAATTTTGCCAACTTGGTGGCACCTTCATTTGTTGCTCAGCGGGTTTAGTCAGCCTCCAGGAGGGAAGACTCCATTCCACACATCAAATTATCAACACGACAATACCACTGGCTTGTGTCCTTGTATTCTTGTAATTGTCGCAGCACAGTCTTAGTCCAGAACTAACTTTTCGTACCCAAGTTCGATTTCTTTCCGTCAGCGCCATTCTGCACGCAAGTAGCTCTAGAGTTTCAGGATGTCTCATTTCTTCAAAGAATTCAGCTGTTGCCACTTTAAATTCCCCTGTTTGGTCTCAGAAGATTGCCCACCTTCTCAGTAAAGAGAACACCATCACCAGCCTTCTTCAGGTGGCTTCCATCTCTCTGGCACAAACTTAACCCCTTGCTAATCTGCTGAGTTGAAGATCATAGCTCCAGCTGCCCTTTTTAGTAATTGCATCTTCTCACCTCGGTAAGCAGCATTGTGCACGCTCCATATTCAATATATCCCCTCCACTATGATCATCATGTCAGCATCATCCATTCTCTACATTTCTCTCAGCAGTTGTTCTCGAATCAATATCATCTGCCAGACCTTTTAATTTTTGGCAGTTGATGCCCTTGATTTCTTCAAAGATGTTGCCAAACCTCTGTAGTATAAGCACATTTCCAGAAAGCATGTTCAGTTGTTGCATGCTGACCAAAGTAGGGGCACCAAACTCCTCTTTTGATGTTTCTGCATGGCAATTAATTTCCCTCCACTAAACCTTTTTTAATTTTGAACCACTTTTCTTTATTTTATTACAGCAAATGCTCTTATTGATTTTTGGAACACATGCTTATTGTTGATTGGAGCAGTGTTGTAAGGGAAGATAGGTCGATAATAGTTGCTTCATTTGTGGGCTATGTGCAATTGCTGACTTGACGCCCAAATTTTGCATCATACCGAACTTAGGAGCCTGTGCAATGGTCACGGGCCGGACAAATTCTTCAATGCATTTGTCAAGAAGTTTCCAATACCACTTGAGAAACAGTAGGTTCTTCAATGCATTTATCTTCAAGAAGTTTCATATACCATTTGAGAAATGAGAAACAGTAGGGCAAGGGCCAAAACACTAATTTTCTAGCTGTAATTTTCTGAAACCCCAAAAGTTGGTAGATAGAATTGTACTATCTTATCTGCTCAAGTCTTAAGCCTGTTTTGATTAGGAGTATTTAGCTGGGATTTAGTTTAAATTTGAACTAAACCCCAACCAAATAGGCAAATACCCCTCATTTAGCTAAGGATTCCCTACCCAATTATTTTCCCTACTATAAGTACTCCAGTAATGAACCAGGTGTAGTGTATCCTTACGTTTTGTGGTGGTACCAATTGTTGTAAAAGAGGAAAAAAAAACCTGTTAGGCCATAAAGTCCCACTAAGAGCATTCATTCATCTGCTGCATCCTTCGCTAAAATCTGAAGGAGAAGGGTCATTTGTTCTGACATTCAGGACGCAATCTGTGGATAACAACACCCTGTTAGGGCGGTAGCTGAAACTGGAAGAAGCTCATGGTTGGAGAAGGTTTAACACCAGGCACATAAGTTTACCCCCTCCAGCCGACTGAAGGAATTAAAAACAGTGTATGCGTGGATGCGGGTGGATGCTTGATTGCAAAGAAGCTACTTGAATGAGCGTCTGAAGAGTGGCATGGCATGTGCTGCAAAGGGTGAGTGGCATTGTCTGATGAAAACATGAGATAATGCTTGGATGGCATTGCTAAATGTGTATGCACTGACATGCATATCTTGACGATTAATCTGAAACTCTGAATCCAGGATACCCCCAAGACAATTGACTGATTGCCACTACGCAGCGTCAATCTGCGACTAAACGACCCGGTGTATCTTGCTCCATTTTATTTCTTGTTCATTGAAGATTATTAAAAAAAAAAAATCAGTACACTAGCCACCCAACAAGTTCGCGGCCCCCACCCCTCACCGGCCACCGTCCAACACCAGCCGCACATGGAATAAACAAACCAGATCGGCGGATCCACCAAAGCGGAGCACGCACCAAACAAAACCGAGCCGTTCGCCCGAGTTGACGACGAGAGGGGGAAAGAACGAAGCTGGCCAGCAGGATGACAAAAAAAAGAAGTTTTTTTTTTTGGCTGAAATGATCCTTTTTTGAAATAAAATAGCAAAATTAATCGTCGTGTGAATGAAATGGAAAAAAATGACACTTTAAATCTAGTTTTGCTATTTTGTTTAAAAAGAGTTCAAATGAGAAAAAATGGCACCAAAGCTGATAGCAACGCCGCCGCAGTCCATCACCCGCCTTGTCGGGCCCTCCCCGCAATGCGGCAAGGACACACACGCATGCAGACACAGCACCTCGCACTTCCGTATCCCAGGTGGGAACTGTCCACGTCGGCGATCGTCGCCTGCCACGTGGGCGCCGCTCTCCTGCGCATGTCGGCGAGGCCCCCCTGCCCTGTCCGCCTCCCTATGCTGCACTGCGCCCGGTCCATGTGAGCATCGGTCTTCTCTCAATGGGTTTGTGCGACACGACGTGGCGCCACATGTGGCACCGCCTCGGGCCGACATGGGCACGACAAGTGAGGGCGCGTGCGATCGGTTGGTCGATCCATCCATCTGGACCACTGTTTCACCATATTTTTCTCGCTTAGACAGTCGCAGTAGTGGGGGGTCTAAGCATCTAGCTAAGCTAGCGCGGCGCGACAGGTATCTACTTGTAAATAAAGTAGTCATCGTAGGAAAACAATCAACCAATCACCATACAATAGACAATAGACATAGAGACAACAGATAGAAACACAATATAGATGAGCATCTCTATTCATTGATCAATCTCTTCTGCATACAAGGATGTCCTATTTATAGACTAAAACCTACCACGTATAGTTTCGATATTATGCCCATCAACCCTTAATCTAGGGTTTCTTAACATTCCCCCTTGGGCGAATACTGCATCATGCATATGTCTCATTAAAAACTCCTCCCAAAAATCCAGTGGGAAAAAAGGGATCGGAGAATAGAGTACATTGCATCCGTAAGCTGTATTGCATCGTTGCTTCGTTAAAAACCTTTATGTGAGAAATCTTCAGGGAAAACTCACTAAGGAAAAAACAGTGCAACCTCTCTACCTTCTGGGTTAATCTTTAGGATTAAGGTAAAACTTTCTGACCTTAAGTGGATTATGATTCAGGGGAATCTCCCCTTGATCCTGCAACTCTCTAAGCCGCTTCATCCCAATACCACAATGCATCGTTGGAAACTGGACGTAGACAGAGACTTAGTGAATAAATCAACTAGATTTTCACAAAACCTAGTTCCCAGGATCTTCACCTCATCGTTATTTTGGAGTTCATGAGGATAGAAGAATTTGGAAGCAATATGCTTCGTGATATTACTTTTAACATAACTCATTTGTATTTGTGCAACACAAGTAGCATTATCTTCGTAGATAATTGTGGGGGTATAAACGGTGAAAATACCACAATACTTTTGGTTGTGGTTAGTCACACGTCTGAGTCAAACACATTCAAGTGAGGCTTCATATAGTGCTATAATCTCTGAGTGGTTGGTAGAAAATAGCTACCAACTACTTAGATAACCGCCAAGAGATGACTGCACCACCACAAAGTAATATAAATATATTCTAGGATTTGCACTATAGAGATTTGACAGATATCTTCATAATTTAGTAATGATCATCAAGATCTATGCATGATCTTCATGATCTTTGCATTGTCGACCAACTGGATCTAAACTGTTAAGTGGTAAAACCTTCAAGGTGAATTTAATCAGTAATCATCGTATCGACACCTTCTAGGCTTGACTAAAAATTTCAAAATCTCAAGTATGATGATCAGTGTTTAGCATATGCTCCCCCTGAAGACAACTTCCGCTAAAGCCTTGTTGCTCCAATGCCTTTCATACAATTTTCAAAAATGAACATAAATAAGAATATTGTGATGAAATCTATTTGATTATAACGATGCGGAGTCTTACATACAAATATCCTATTACTTATCTTGAGGTTTAGGGTAAACATTATTCGGAAGTAATATATTTAATTTATCAAATATCACTATTTAATTATGCAACACAAGTAGATTATCCTTGTAGAGGACATGGGGTAATACTAGCTGCAAAGTTGCATGCCTTCTGGATACGATTTATCAAAACCTTTTAGGGTCTTAATATTTTGTAACTATCTCTGGGTGGTTAAAATTACAACAATAGTATGTTCTGCAGAACTATAAAGTAAAGTTGTACTACTCTAGAGTAAAATATAACCAGTCTTAGTTTTGGCGTTTATGGGATTAGTTGCCAATATTACTAATATATGTCGTACCTTCATGGTACCAGAAAAAACCATCATTCCACTAACTTCTGGTGGAAGATGCACTTTATAAGAGCTTGTGTGGTGCACTTCTAGTCTTTAAGTTCCTCATTTTATTCTTTCGGGTCTTGACGGGTCCTTGTCCACTTCTAGGGATCATATAATCATTGGCGTGATTAAGAGATCAACTAGTAAGATAATTTCCCTTCAGGAGATGCTCTTACTACAAGTAAGAGACTATTGGGTATGAGTCCTTCGAGGATCTCATCAAGGTTTTTCAGAACCCATTGACTACATATTTTGTTCATGCCATTTGCCAGAATTATTATACAACAGAATATTATATCATTTATAATAGGAGAGTAACAGTCTCTACAGGGACCTTTGAACCATATCTTTCACCACTTCATTATCTTCATATTGACCCATCAGTCTGAACTACCTGGTTCTAAGACTTTTATTTAGCAATTTTAGTTCAACCACATATGCTTCATTATATGACCCGATATGAACGCTTCAAGCGCTTGGTCATGGACTTGGATTCCGGATCTATGTTATTATAAGAGAAACTTTAGCAATTGTAGAGGCAAAGTGATTGTCGACAACTTTTCTCCCATATCCTCCAAATTGAGGGTATCTCAGTATTAACCAGATCTTTGTCATTTTTCAGACAAAAGATTCTTGATCGTTCCACATTCCCAGCATTGTAACATGTGCACATCAAATTGCTGAGGCTTTCATCTTCATGATGAACCTCTTCATGAGGTATTTCACCTTCAATGTAAGTTCTCTTTAGGAGAGTTAAAGGAGTGAATAATAATTGTCTTGACTAGTGTCATTAGATCTTAGACCCGCAGGCATCCCCATAGATTTTAGATCAAGGACCACTAAGTTAATTTCACAGAGGTGGATATATTATTCAACCCGGGGTATTCCACTCTTAGCGATGTATTTACTGCAAGTAAACACAGTGGTAACTCCTTCATAATTGGAAAATATCTAGCAGGGTCCCCGCTTATAGTGCACAGGAGTATAAACTAAATCATAAGTTTAGCTTGACTGGTGCATGTATCTTCGTACTAAAAATCTTTTCCTTCTAGAAAATACGACAACATTCAAACTTTTGGGCATTTCTCTCCCCTAATGCCGAAATTCGATCATTATTAATAGCATACTAAAAAATTCCCCTATCATGGGCACATGTTTGATTGAATTTCAGATCCAACATGATCTCCAACTACTGGTGGTGGCCCAAAGGTGTATGCTACAGTGGTGATAACATGTGAAAATTTACTCCAACACATACTTATTTCAATCAAGGGTTTGATAATTACATGCAGTGAGCTAAACTTTTATAATTGTAGTGGCACAAAAACTGCATGATCCTATCATTCTGTGGGATATTTCAACTTCTGGTTGGTTATTAATCTGTGACGGAGGTCCAATACGAGGGTCTGAGAGTGTAACACCCTGGCTATTCGAAAGCCAAGATGTCACCTAAATAATCTAACATACAACCATAATGCGGAAGAATTAGAACACATTCTCATCTAATGGCAAAAAGAGATCAATATTCAATAGGACCATGTCATGAATATAGTTCGAATCTAAGCAATAACTATCGAAGGAATAATCAAAGATCACAAGTACTACTGAATTAACCATAACATAGCAATAGGTATCATTCATCATCTAAATTTATTTATTACAGTTCATCAATAACGAATGAAAGATAAAACTAAATCGTAATCTTGGACTTGAACAGGGTGAAGTGAATGAGTAGTGCGTGTCTACTCCCTCCCAATAGAGCCAACATCAATAATCACCTAAAATAAACAAATAACGCAAGAATGAGTCCGAGGCTCAGCAAGTACAGTGAATAAATGGGACATACAACAAACATGATCAAGCCAACATCATTGAAGAATATGAATAAATCACGTAAGCTAATATTTGAATGAATGGAATGAATGGATTGAATGAAATGAAGGGACTACACACATGCATATACCGGTATTGCTAGTGACACACCCGTCGGTGTTCACCTAAGCCCGCATTTAACAAAATGCGGGGATCCAAGTCCCGTATGAAGAACGTTTCATACGGGTGTCCCAATCTGCCCACATTGGAATGGTGGGTCTTACGTGCCCATTTGGAATTGATGGGTCTTTTAATCCACACCGTGGATGAAACATGAATAATGGATGCATGGAATGCAATATGTATATTGAAAAGACATGCTCTCTAATCATGGAGATAACACATATGGAAGGAACATGAATACTAAATATTATCATGGATCTTAGAAAAACACAATATCCACATCAAGCATTCAACATTTTCTAATTATCAGAACATCAAAGTACTTGCCTTCCGCGATGCGATGCGTTAGTAGGCAATGGCGGTGTTCCTAAACCTGAAGCCTCTCCGCCTACATAATATATACTCTAAATAAGAACAACATATAACATGACACTTCCATTAACGTTCTACAACGCCTTCCCAACAACCCACAATTAACTAATTAGATCTAATATAAAAAGAGACGACACAATCATGGAACTGATTCTGGACAGCAGCATGGAATCACTCATATCTAACGATCTGAGACTCAGAACGAGGTGAGCCCAGATCCTATGGAAACTTAACGAACATATCTACGAAAACCTAGTTGGTGAGATAACCCAATTCGGCCAAAATCAATATACTACAGGCAGATGAACTTAAAAGACAGATTATGCCCAGACGAAACGGACAACAGTAAAGAACAGATCACAACTTTTGATCTACAACTCCGATTAGGGCTTTCTTTATCATTATGGAAATTTTATGAATTTTTTTAAAATAACCTAGTAGGGTGGAAACCCTGAATTTGCCTTTAACATAAACATATCTTAAAAGACAAATTAACAGATCAATCACGTCAGAATTCTGGACAGCAGGAATAAAACTATCATAACTTTTGATCCGTATGTCGGAATTAGGTGTTCTTGGCGGCCACGGAAAGCTAAAAACATTATCTAGATATCTCTAGGAGATGGGCATCCCCAATTCGGCATCTAAGAATTCAAAATCGACCCCGCAAGGTACTGGACAGAATTGAACATCTACCGGCAGCAAAACGATCCAACCCAATTAATCGAATTCGTCTCTAATCATCAACAAACAGGGGGGAAAGCACTTTCTGTAGCACGCCGCTACTGTAGCATGGCGGCTACTGTAGCAAGGAGTGGCTAGGGTTTGGTCCCCTCCCCTCCCTTGCCTTCTAATGGGCTGCCAGCCCACTCATGGGCCTTGGGCCACTATGGCCGGCTCCTCTCCTCTCGAATATGGGTTGGCGGCTCATTCCTTTCCTAAAATTCTGAATTTTGAACTTAATTGCATCTCTAAACTTTGTTACAATCGATATTGAATAAATTTCCCTCTCCCGAATAATATTTTCTCTAATTGATATTTGAGGTATTACATTCTACCCTTTAACAGATTTAGGCCCGAATCTAAACATCAAATAATGTAAGAACAAGCGCCTCTAAAATGAAACAACAATTAACACGCTCCGGACGTGAACACATCCGGATATGGCTCGCGCATACGAGACTCCAGCTCCTAGGTCGCTTCACGCTCACATGGATGCACCCATGGCACCTCAACGGATATCAACGTCTTATGCCCCAATGCTCGTCCCGACCCCTCCAGTATACGTACCGGACGAGACTCAGACGTGGGCTCTTACTCAAAGGTCAACGGCTCTAACGAAACCTCAAATCCCAAATTTTCAAAGTTCTCACTTAACACTAGAACATACCAGACATTGCGTTCCTCGCGTATGGATCCAAGACAGTCAAAGCGATATGCCAACTTCATAATCCATGCAACTGTCGAAAACGAACCAAAGTACCTAGACCAAACTCCCCTTTGGTACGAAAACATACAACAAATGCCTAGAACCACCCCTCGGTAGACGTCCATGTATCCAGTGCCGGCACAGATGCCATGCCGTATGTCCACTCCGGGACCACATGTGCCATGAGCCATATGCCCACGCCCCTGTCCGGCACGCGCTCATGCAGCGAAGGTTGATGCTCAAAATCAACCAACTCTTCATCTAACAAGGGTCACCTCCTTTAAACAAGAATGCACAACAGAACTGGTTCTTAAAGCACTGATTCACAAAGAGAATCCAGCTGAAAATAGAGAGTTCTCGTCGTATCCACGCAATACTAACTCTCCACCAAAAGGGTAAAACCCCAAATCTGACAATTCATCACGACAACAATCCCACTTTCTAAAAAGGCAGTTTACGATTGAATACCACGAAAGCCAAAGGAGAAATCACTCGAATGCCCAAACCAAATACTTCTTTTGGTTTGCCTGAATTGGAAAGAATTAAACATGCCAACAATGCGCCAACTCAAAGTGCGGAAGACACCAGCCAACAACACAAAACTCAAACAAGAGACAAGAAAACGCTTCACCACCTGAGGAAACATCTTTTTTCTCAATCTCTCTTTTAGGAAATAAACCTCTCTCGAACCTTGGAATTCGAATTCATCGCTTACCACACGAGCTTAAACCTCTCAATTTAAACATCCTCAAATTATGCTTAAACTGAAATACATCATCCACACCATGGTAGAAAGACCCTATTGAATCCACCGAATACTCTAGGAAACTCATTCTACTGACGAAATTAACTTCAGAGGGCATCCAAAGCTTCACAAAAATAGGTCCCACGTAATCACATTACCTCCAATTTTCCAGAATAACAACTCAGAATCCTCAGTACGCTCGCTCATGAACTACATCAGAAGGGTTCTATCAACAATCATTCCACTGCTCCGAATACTCCAGTTTTCTATCTCCTCTACACACAATCTTTGGGCGACCAAAAGTCTAGCATAAAAATGCAAAGCCCAAATTTAACCTCCAAGACCTCTACAACGAATTTCTCTTATAACAGATAGTGAAATCATCGGATTAAATCTCTAACATCCCCACAAATCTAATATACTCACTCATTGACATCATCAGGAATCACCCACACATTATCGTAATACTTTCCAATTGCGTTACTCAATAAAATTGATCAAGGTTTCCATACCTTCGATAATCCCCAACCTTTCAACATGAACTGAAGTTCTGGAATTTCGCTATACTATAGGTTCTACTCAGTCGTAACACTGTTCAGATTTACTTCGAAGCCAAACATTCCATTTGAATCAACTTTCCTCCAAGAGGTACATGTCAAAACCCATTCATCTTCTACTACTCCTCCAATAGCTTGGTAGCAAAATCTCACCACTACCATTACTTAACCACCACCAAACAGTTGCCAATTTACACTTTGTAAAACTTTGCAACATAAAACTATTGATCCTTTCTCAAAAGAAAGAGGCGAACAATGACAAGTTTCGTCACATAGGAAAACGTTGCTCTCACAGCGAGCACGAAACCAAAAGAAATAATCTGTAACGAGGATCTTGGAAAACGAAGTTGAGTTCACAGTTGAGGCACATATCCTCAAAAGGAGTAGCAAACAACGACCAATAAGAAAAAGATATTGCGATTGAAACTTGACATCTCTTGAGCAGAAAGAGTAGAAAGTCTAGGAACGATTCAAATAACCACAAGTTACAAAACTTGACTCAAATTCTTAAATACTCATACTGCACTCTTTCCTTTAACACTGAAATAAATCCTTTGACTAGCAACACTTTACCACAACGAACAAGATAAGGTCTTTAGTCCAAACCACAAGAACTAATTAAGAACCAATACAATTCTTCAACACATCCTATTTGCTCTAGCAGTTCAACTACATGAAACATGAGATCCAAATGATCTCACCACCAAACTCAAACATTTTCATTTACGGGATTTTACGAGAAGCAAGCGATTAAACTCCTCTTAAAGAAACCAACATAATTTTCTTTCTCTATAAAAGAATCAATATCACCCTCACATTTCTAATCATTTTATTAACATCAAAATCATACATTCTTGGCAAAATTCAACATTCCTCACTATTCCATTAATAAATTTTCCAAAAGAAATACAACAATCATGACATAACATTTCTATCATCACAATAGGATTGCAATAACTACTTGCTCTGGAAAAAGAAACCTAATGCTCAAGCCAAAATGTTGAAACAAAACTCTGCTAACAAGATCATACTAGTACATGACAATCTCACAAATGTACATCAATATAAATCTCATACTAGATTTCATCCATTTAACTCTTACTGACGCTCAACGCCAATATAGTACACACTAAATGCACTCTAGCCATTACTGTTAACAATTGATGATTATTTTAATCATGGAAGCATTCATGGTCTTACCTCTGTTTGCAATCACAAAACAGTTATGAGTATAGACTCACTATTCTATCTTAAGTTCAGAAATTAGAACAAAATACCTTTAATCTTCAATAATATAGGATACATAAGACAAGTTTTCACAAGTCAGAACATTCACCTTCTTTTCATTTCTTAATACATATAACATCAGTTTAGTATGGAAAAATTAGGTGAATCAAGCATTTGAATGAGTTCGTCAAGTATCTCAATAGAAGACATATTCAAGATTAATATTTACCAAGGCAACATTCGAACGCATCCTTAACTTAACCATCACCAGCGGTTAAAATAACCGGAAAAAGGACCTAGATTCCAAATCATCTAACAAAATTAGCAGATTACTCAAACTTAATGATCAAACTGGTTCATTAACATTCCACACTTCTTAAGAACCATAGGTTCTGAATAGATATGGACAGACTCCTATTTACCCTTTATCATGTATCAAACACAATGTCATTTCAAATTAATCAATTTCACCTTCATGGATGTTAGTTAAGAATAAATGGTTTGCACCATGCTAACAACCCAACCTAGTAACTCATACCATAACAGTTTATTCGTTCGGATATAATCTCTCACTTAAACAAGATAAGACAAACACAAAAGGATTTTAACACTTTCCTTCAGAAGAGAGATGCTTTAAACTTCAACAATCGGAATGATCCAAAAGAAATACATGGAACCAAAGCTTTCTCACCTTAACGAACTGGCAACAGAAAACTTTCATTACCCAAAATAACAAACGATTAAGTGAGTCATTCTTTTCCAATAAGAAAGAAGGAACAACTATGGAAATCTCATTCTCGCCAATTAACAACAATCACAAGTAGTAAAAGCAATTCAACAGTCAAAAGAAAAACAATAATTGTTTCAGATAACCATTAGAGACCCATTGAGACCAATCAACCACCACAGAACAAGAATTTGCTAAATTCAGAAATCAAGAAAGAGAACAACTTTCTAAAGCAACTCACGCTCAACACCTGAAACTATGGTACTCGGGGTAACTACTCCCCTAACCACATACCACGAATGGTGGTGTAACCTGGTGAATCCCAGAGTAACAACCACGACCTCAACTTCTTAACATATGTTATCAATACACATAACCAATGTAATCAATTATGAATATATAGGATCATCTCATGATAATCATAGAATAAATACATAGATATAGGATATCATATCATATCATAGATTAACAACAAGAAAGATAGTACAGAAGCAATTCAATAATTGCTCAACAAATGAAACATAACAATAGAAAAGCGGAAACAATGGATTACCCAACCCCACCTACTGTGCACAGTGTGTCATTTTAATATATTTCTATTAACCACGGACCTAAACCTGAAGCCTCTCCGCCTACATAATATATACTCGAAATAAGAACAACATATAATAGGACACTTCCATTAACGTTCTACAACGCCTTCCCAACAACCCACAATTAACTAACTAGATCTAATCTGAAAACAGACGACACAATCATGGAACTGATTCTGGACAGCAGCACGGAATCACTCATATCTAACGATCTGGGACTCGAAACGAGGTGAGCCCAGATCCTATGGAAACTTAACGAACATATCTACGAAACCCTAGTTGGTGAGATAACCCAATTCGGCCAAAATCAATATACTACAGGCAGATGAACTTAAAGACAGATTCTGCCTGCATTTAAACGGACAAAGAAGAAAGAACAGATCACAACTTTTGATCTACAACTCTGATTAGGGCTTTCTTTATCATTATGGAAATTTTATGAAAAAAATATAAAATAACCTAGTAGGGTGGAAACCCTAAATTTGCCTTTAACATAAACATATCTTAAAAGGCAAATTAACAGATCAATCACGTCGAATTCGGACAGCAGAATGAAACTATCATAACTTTTGATCCGTATGTCGAATTAGGTGTTCTTGGCGGCCACGGAAAACTAAAAACATTATATAGATATCTATAGGAGATGGGAATCCCCAATTCGGCATCTAAGAACCCGAAATCAACCCCGCAAGGTACTGGACATAATTGAACATCTACCGGCAGCAAAACGATCCAACCCAATTAATCGAATTCGTCTCTAATCATTAACAAACAGCGGGGAAAGCACTTCATTACCCTTGAAGATCCGCGGGAAGATGATGATCTATCCTCAAGAAGCTCCTCTCCTAGTCCCTTCTCCTTTCTTCTTCCCGATGGCTAGCAGCAGGAGGGTGGCGCCGGGAGAGAGGAGCACCAGAGCATGCCGCAAATGTAGCCGTGACATCTTGTAGCATGGCGGCATTGTAGCAAGGAGTGGCTAGGGTTTGGTCCCTCCTCCCTTGCCTTGAATGGGTGCCACCCACTCATGGGCCTTGGGCCACTATGGCCGGCTCCTCTCCTCTCGAATATGGGTTGGCGGCCCATTCCTTTCCTAAAATTCTGAATTTTGAACTTAATTGCATCTCTAAACTTTGTTACAATCGATATTGAATAAATTTCCCTCTCCCGAATAATATTTTCTCCGATTGATATTTGAGGTATTACAGAGAGTTGGCAGACTTATTCTATACACTAGTTTCTTTATTATTTTCCCAAGTTTTGATCCAATTACTCATACCTTATTTCAAATAATTTGGATCATTAAACTTCAAGTTTATAATTATAAAACATATTTTCTTATGGTCATAAGCAATGTGTTCTAACAGCATAAAACTATAGGATGCTCTTCAGGAACATAAAAATAATGCTGGAACATAAATATTTGACCATAGTCTGCACGGAAATACTAGATTTTCTTCTGGACTTCAAAACTTAGTCGAATCACCCAAATAGTATAATTTTTCACAGGTGGTTATTTATAGTTCAACAGAAACAACAAATTTAATTAAGGGTGATAAATTGTATGCCTTATTTTGATTTATAATGCCAAAATCATGATAGAAAAATTTAGATCATTCGGGATCAACAAAGTCCAATATGTCATCTGTAATAGCTCAAGATCCCTAAGTTGGATTAGTTAAGCATCTAATGTGAATTTGTGAAATTTTGGACTTTTTAAACTTTTTGCTGCAAAACAAATAGGTTAAAACCTGGCCTTTCAAATACTAGAAATGAATTGTCTAAAACAAAATAAAATTTTGTGAAGATCTTGAAACTTAGTTCATAGTGGAGTGTAAACCATATGTTGAAAATCCTTTGATTTTTGAAGACTAGATTTTAAACCTAGAAATTCAATACTCCTCCAATTCAAAAGCTCAAATTCAATTTGGGGCAAAACTAAAAAGGTTTCAAATGTGGGGATGTTTATCTTGGAATTTAACCTAAAAACAGTAAAACCTCAAAGGCTCCTAGAATGATTGAGGTGATTTCAAAAGAATTCTCAAATTCGAACTTGAAAATATACTTTCTCTAGCTCAGAAATGCAAACTGATGTCATTTTTGAAAATATAATGAAACCCATAGCTGGGAATATTTTAGTTGGTTTCTATCTTTTCTGTTATGCTTGTTTGAATTTTTCTGGAATTTTTGGAGGTTATTTGGTTCCCTTTTTAATTTGCATGTTCAAAATTGAATTGGAATTTAAAATACAAATAAATTATATGAACAGTGCCTATAAATATTTTTCCTAGGTTTTGGAACACTTAAGAAACTCACCTACAAAATTTCTCAATTTTTAAAATTAATTTGCTATTTTAAACAGCTAGTCTAAGTAGAGGATCAAAAGTCAAATTTCATTTAAAACCTAAGCATCAATTTTGGTAACACAAACTTAATGGATAAATAAAACATATGGAAATAAAAGTTGGTATTTAGAAATCCAAACTTATCGTATGTGTCCTGAATATGAAAGGAAGTATTTAAAATATACTTTGAAACTATCCCCAAGTCAAATAGTAAAAACAGAAAATGAAAAGATTTATAGAGAACAATATATTACAAGAAAAACCCTAGAAAAATTATACAATGATCTGCACAGTATTAGGAACCTCCCATAAAAGTTTCATAATTTTATGAGTTAAAATACTATGTGTAATAAATTCTTTAACCCCTCGGCCTGTTTGTTAAATCAGAAAACATGTTTTCTCTCACCCTCACAGGCCTGTGGGCCCCACTCACAGGCTTCTTCCTTCACGCGGCTGTGCCCTTGCCAGCACACGCAGCGTCGTGGCTCGCTCCATCGAGCCCATGCCATGCCACTGGTTCACCCCCGGTTTCGCCAGTTCCCACAGCTTGGCCTCACCTCGCTCGCATCGCTACGCCTTAACTGTCGGTCACCTCCCTCAACCACCGACGTCACTCATGCCCTTGCATCACACATCGAGAGCCACACCGAGCGCATCAATGCTTGCGGCTCTCTCGTGCACTCTCCTCCCATTGCCTATAAAAGAAGCCCCCGAAGCTCTCTAACCTCCATTCCTCACCACCCTAGTCTCCCTCCCTATCTTCTCCATTCTCACCGAGAGAACCAACGAAAGGAGCATGCTCCCGTTTTTGGCTGGCACGCCACCACATCACCGCCGGTGTTCTAGTGCAGCTCTCCCTTCTCTATCCCCATCACCACATGTTCCAGCGCACAAGGATGTATTCCCCCATGCCGATTTCATCTTTTGATCGCAGGAGTTGCCGGAATTTGGTTTTTCTCCAACCTCGGTCAAAACCTCCTCTTTCGTCCCCATCTCTGGTACGGTGAAACTTTGTCCAATTCACCTCTGTAACACCATCTACTAACCTCACTAGAGGTTCATCTACCTTCTTTTTTCCTTCTCCTCCCTCAGGTCACCTCCTTCACGGTGAACCCATCGCCATCACCGCTATCCATCATCGCTAGCCACCCTCAGCTCACCTATGACCTCCCTCATTGTTTTGGTGAGTTCCCTGAGCCTCGTAGGTACTCATGCGCTCGCTTCTTAGCTCATTGCATAGCTTTGTCGTTGATTTTCATTTTGGCCGAACGCCACTGCCGCCATAGACCGCCACGCCGCCACTCCGGTCCACCACTGGCGATGTCCCAGCCACCCATGGGATCACCTAGACCTCAGGGTCCCATTTTTGTTTTAAGACTGCGTGCCTCTCTCCGTGGCGGCGAAGCACAGCGATGAGCTCACCGAGAGTTTCTACTTGTCCTAACCGGACAGGCATTGTAGTGCGTAATCAATACCAGAATCACAATCGTTAGGGTTAAACAGAAATCTAAGCGATATTTAACACTGAGTTAATGATGCTCGGTTTCAATGACACATGGGCCCGATATGAGTTAATGGGGTTCATTTAAAACCAGATCTCTACTTGAGTCAATGACATGTGGGCCCGAGGTCATTAATGCACAGTAGACCTCCTCATGCACCGATGCACTGTGCTGCGGACCTCTGGTCCATGCACTATTTCCTAGACCGAGCCATTGACACATCGGTCCCACTTGTAAGAAATATATCTCCTTTAGAAATTTAAATAAAAAAATAAAAGATAATCTTTGGACCCACCGGTCAGTGACCGTGGCTAACTCAAGCGGTGTATAAAAAGTATTTAATTCCATTTAAAATTCTGAAACGAATTAATTTTGCACTGTAAATTCAAATAACTTCAAAAATTCGTAAATAATTCAAACCAACTCCAAATTGAGTGGAACCAATTTTGATGGTTTCCATTTTATTGTAATTTAACTTGAAAAAGGTTTGAAACATGTTATTGTCATGTAAAATTTTGATATTAGAATTAAATTTAGAAAAGAATTATTTTTACACTGAAAATTTATAAAAAATTCTTATGAACTCCGAATGGGGTGATTCCAATTTTGTTTTTCATAAAAATTTATTCTCTTTCATGCCATGTAAAATTCATCTCCACCACAACTATAGAAATTTTTGGAATTGTAATTAACTTTGAAATTGAGCAACATCAAGCTATTTTCTTGAATTTCTCCTCCGCAGATTTTGGTTAAGGCATAACTCTCACTTACAAACTCCAAATGAAATAATTTTGTCTCTAAATTCATATAAAATCATACTCTACCTTATGTGTAATTTTCATGCAATTTGGTCGAATTTGATTTTTTGGGGTTATTTTTGGCGTTATTCGTTCTTCTCGTTTGTTCGATAGATTGCGGAGATTCGAGTGTGTACGACAGTGATCCTCAGCAGCATCTGGACTATCCCCTACAAGGCAAGCAACCCCCTCATTTGATCATGTATGCCCTACTATGTTCAATACAATTATCTTGTTTTGCAACTGTATGTATGCATGTTCCATTTGATGATTAATTTTTCGTTAGAGGTAGTTAGTCCTAGTAGTTGCATGAGTTGTAGGTAAATATTTATCCCTTGCCACTGAGCCTAGGTTAATATCCCCATTGATGAACTAGAGCTCGGTGGAAGAGTTATGGTCATATATGCCGTATACAAGCCTGTGTCGCTTAGCAATGCGTAGTTCGGTAGAATGGGGATCATCATTTCGGTGATGGTCATTATGTCATCACTCCAATTACTTAGGTCAAGGTACTCATGTAAGTATCATATTTGGAAAGTTAAAACTGAAAATAAAATGATTTGGACTTGGGCAGATGGTATGTATGGTGTGGTTATCGGGTGTGTGGTTTGTGTCTAAGTTAACAAGGACTGAACATCTTATGCCACTGATCCAAGCATTATTGCGTGCATCTACATGGGGGGTTATGGGAACCCTCTTGACTTAGTACTTTGTTATGCATTGACTTAGAGCCGCAGGTGGTAGTGTTAGGGAGGAAAATGTTCTATTGTTGATGGAAATGTACGGGGTGGGATCCAGGTAGATTCTGTCGCCTGAGGAGCATTGGTAGTTGCTGAGGCTTTACTGGTGACTCCGACACAATGTATGGGTCCTCCGTGGGAGCCCCATCTACACACACAAGGGTGGTTCACGGAGATCTTCGCACCCATAAGGCGGCTCCTAGTTAATGCATTTCATTAAAAAAACGTCTCGTAGGGCTTAGCTCTGCCAGCATATCTTAGGAAGTGTGCTATATAGCTTGGCAAAGGAGCGGTCTGGTGTGTGGGTAAATTTGTACACCCCTGCAGGGTATAATATATTCGAATAGCCATGTCCTTGGTTATGGACATGCTTGGTTACGTTGTGCAAGAGTTAGACTCTATATTTTCGATAAAACTTGAAACCGGGTGTTACGAATTGGGCAATTCATGCTTTTGTTGTGGTGGCTATGGACAACAACTCTAGGTTGTTAATTATGTCTCTAAATATTGTTTCACTGTTATTTAAACAAATAAAAACAGATTTGGTCAAATTGCCTTACAATCTATTACTTTATTGCAAAGAAAATGCCTTTATGCTGAAAATTGCTTAGTAAAGTAGCCTTCCTTTGATACTTGAATGCATCTACTTATTTCTATTGTTTGTAAGTTTTGCGAGTACAATTTTGTACTCAACCAGATTGTCCACTTGCTGCAGAGGAGGTTGAACCCCGATGGGTTAGCCCATGTGAGATCGACTACGAACGTGACGACTAGTTCGGTGGTTTACCGGTCGGTTGCCTTGTGGGTAAGGGCAGTCTGTTGGCTTTTGTTGCTGCCATCTTATGGCTTGTGTTTCCACTATGAACTTGGTATTTGGTTGTGATATTTGGCCGGTCGGCCCTATGTATGAAATCTGGATCATGTATGTTTATTTTGTTGTAAACTATGAAGACTTCAGTATTGTAATAACCTGTGTATGGCTTTGATGTTTTTTTGTGAAGGTGTATGTGTACCACTGTCCTGGGAGGTACATAATATACTGATAGCGGGAAATTTCTCTTGTGATGCTAGGACCATTTGGAAGGTTAAGCGTTACAAGTTAAATCTCCGGGGGCATTCACATCATCTTTCTTTCGGGAGCTATATTTGCTTCAAGCAAGTGATATAGCTTCTGGTGGTGATGCAGTTGTAGATTGCACTTACCAATTTATGCATGTGTCATTTTCGATGAGTATGGCACGCTTCTGTGCATAGCCAATCATGACATATGTGGGACAGCGTCAAGCGGTGGTCGATTTGCCATGTAAATTATGGCATACTGGCATTTAACATATTGCTGAAGGCACAAATTAATTGCCCTTCGTCGGCAGCAATGATTGTGGTTGCCAACAACATGGGTACTGGCAATGGTGTAAATGTTATTTTCCATATCAACTAGATAAGGATAATAATCATGTAATTTACTTTAATTATCTCCCAAAATAAACTAGATTAATTTATTGCTTCAAGATAATTTGCTTCTGACTTTGACCTAGGATATGCCACTTTGCCTACCATGATTCTTGTTTTAAACATTTTATATGCCTCTTAGATTCCAATATCCCACACATGCCCAAGCTCCTCCCCCTTTTCATGCCAACTGTAAAGTCCCAAGTGATAGCGTATACATCGGGCATTTGCTTCAATCAACTCGGAGTTAAAGATTTGCAATCATACTTTAGCAGGAGTACAATTTTGTTAGCATGAAACCAAAATATACTCTATAATATTCTACTTACAAAGTTTTTCAATTAAGAAATCAGTGGTGGAGGATAGTGTTATATAGACTCCAAGTTTTAGGGTTGAAGTTATTATGTACTTATTTGAGGAATGTGGTATTTTCTAGTCAAAGTGATCTATCAGAGATCAACATATGGCTAAGTTTGCTCTGGTGCCACTGAGAAAAATAGTTTCCCTTTTGCTATCTGGGCATCCGTGCACAACAAGCTTGTGAAATGAGGCTTATTAGATATCAGGAGCACATGTACAATATTTTGTTAGTAAGGCATGGCAATGTATTTTCAATTTCTAGGCATACAGTTTACAAATTTATTCAATGCAAGGTTAGTTTAGTGCAGGTAAGGTATGCTACTGGCATATGTTCTGATGAGGACATGACCCCTATGGATACAACCATATTTGCTATGTTTAGTGTTCCAAGTACAAGAGCTCGTACGCTTCAATTAAATTATCAGGTGAGCTTGTTTTTAGGAGTGTCTTTATATTATATGAACTATATGATGCTACCTAATGATGAAATATATATATGTGCAGCACCATGTCACTTTTGGTCCAAGACAAGCAAGCAGTTCGAGCTAGACCCGTTTTGGAATCCAGTTCGTCCTCTAGAATCAGCCTGACAGCACCAACTTAAAATAGACATAACTTTCACATATGGAGTTCATTAGAGGTCCACGAGTACTTGCTGGAAAACTTATTTCGGCATCTTTCCAACGGATCTAGCCTCACCTCCAAATTCCTTCTAGACAGATCGCAATCATCAAAAGAAGACATCATATCACTTGTTTGGGCCAAACATGGCTTTGTAATCATACTGAACTTGGCCCATCTGCCGGCGGCCCACTCGGGGCGTGGTTACTGTTCACATGAACAGTACCCCACGACTGTTAGTACCACCCCGCTAGTTCTTTAGTTTTGTGGCTCCTCGTTCCCCATTTAAGGAGGCCACACCCTCTCTAGTTTTCTTGGATTTTGTTGAGTTAAGAGTTAGCATTGCTGCAACTTCGTGTATTGGCTTGTGTCGACTAGACCAACCTTAATACCGCTATCAAAATCCCAATTTCAATATTTCAATCTTTATTTGCAATTTTATATTGCTTTATCTTGTTCTTGTGTGCTTCTTCGGTGTATACAGGAATCGACCTTCGTGGTCAGGTCAACCGGGTATTCGTGCACGGTTGATAATGACTTGTCAATCAGTTCAGCGATTGCGTGGTTTCGAGCCTTGCGTGTTCATAGCCAGGATCATCGGAGTTGAGCGACGCCTACCGGACTTATCGTTCTCATCGAAAGATCGGGCCAACAAATAGAACCTTAGGGTTCATCATGTTCTATTAAGTAGATTTAATCAACTATTTAGCATAAAATAAGACTTTAATAGAACAACTTAGACCATTATTTTATTCATGGCATCTGGGAAGTAACAATCTAATCCATAAGATTTCAGCCTAAAGCAAAAGACAATAGATACTGTTCATGCGTAGGGCAAAGCTCGACAGGAGCTGAATCTATACTACTAATGCAACTCGTGCAAGAAAACGACATCTATACAAAGGTAATGGACAACTAGGAGAATGCTATAGGTCTCCATAGAGAATAATATGGGCTTATCAGTGTTGTCATCCAGAATAAACAAATATCCACCTAGCGATGTCAAACATGTTCCACACAATTTATGCAATTTTCTATCTGTTTACAACTGGTAAAACATTTTAAATGCGTGAAACAGGTGAAAAATAGTAAAGATTAATTCTATCTATTCAATAGACAATTTTATACATTTCTCATAATATTCCTAGTATTTTTAGGATTTTTTGATAATTTTTAAGCTCTTGGAGCAATTTTCAGAGTTACTAAACCCATTAATTAATTTCCCAAACACACAATACCAGGAAAAAAAACCATAAAAATGATTATGCTTCCAAGGTGTACTAGGTCTAAGGTTTCACAATTTATGGAAGCTCACTTACCTTAGAAATTCCGTTTCTAGGATTCAAAATGAAATTCGTAAAATTCCACAAAAATCCTTGGAACTTGAAAAATCGAATAAAATAATTTTGAATTTAATTGGAGTTTATTTTAATCATTTAAAATGTTTTCATTTTTAAAATTTCAAATTAAACTTTAAATTAATCAATAAATTGCAAATGATTCCTTTTATTTTTAAAGCTTCAAAAAGACTCTAAAATTTGGAATGCTATTTTTAAACTTAATAAAATTATTTCCAACTTGAAGTTGGCTTTTATTTTTGCACAAAATTAATTTCTAATTTCTAAAAAATAGGAAAACTCTTTTTAAAATCTAGGAAACTGTAGAAACTAATTAAATTTTACTTTTAACTTTAAATCCGATAAAACCCAAAAAATTAATAAATTTTCTTTTTGAATTTTAAAATCTAGGAAATCCAAGAAAATCAAGAAAACTCTTTTAAAACTCAAAAATTCAATAAAATAATAACTTCATTAATTTTTATTTTTGGTAAGAGAACTTTGGGATGTTAAAAACTACCCCCTTAAAAGGAATTTCGTCCACGAGATTCAGAGAGGCTAAAACAGGGGGATTATTGGGTCTTCAACGTCGGTTACTCCAGAGAGTTAGGGAGGGAGACAAAGGTTAGGGGAGAGACAAAGTTCAAAGAGAATAGAGCAAAACAACACTCCCAAACGAAACAACAAACTCAAAAGCTTTGCATAAAAACTTTAATAGCTTTATACAACGTTCTATTGACCGAGACTCTTAATTTGATGAAACGACTCAATGCACAAAATGAGTCTTGACAAACTTAGACTATATGGCTTGGCTGACATCGCAACTTCTACTCACGGCCTTCGATGAATCTTGCATGACGATGCTCACTTGATGGCTCCATGTCTTGTGGTCTTGAACATAATGGTAAGAATGTGTTGACCAACTATGGAAATTTACAGGGGAAAGAGGATTCATTTAACATTATAAAATGGTGTGGGAAGAATAGGGTAAGAAAGAATACCATAAAGAAGGTAAGGATAGATAGATGACCTAAGATGAGGAGAGAACAATATATTTTTCTTGTTATGTAAAATAAGTTTTGAAGTTTTTCAACTGACAACCATTCTAACTAGGTCACGACCTACAGTCGATATGGCTCTGATACCATGTCTGTCGGACCCGGGAGTAACACCCCCAAATCCTCTGTGTATTCCAGTGTAAACAATAAACAAATATGGTAACATCCATAATTCGCACAAGTTTATTAATAATCAGAGTTTATTATAAGAAATGTGTACAAGCCAACAATAAAGAACACATAAGAAGATGAAGAAGTAGTAGAGCCCAACTAATCTGCCATAAGCAATCGACTGGGGTAGCGGCCTAGTCATCGAGTTCCACATCGGTAGCGAAGTCTTTCTCCTCTGGACAACATTTTATTAAGCAAGGGTGAGCACAAAAATGTACTCCACAAGTTACACCCATAACAAAGTTTAATACATGCATGGATATTATCAAAGGAAGACTTATAGGGTTATTTGTGCAAAAGCAACATTTGACATTTTAAATACATTTACTAAGTTCTAAAGCAGTTATAGTATAATTAAAATTCATTTTCTAAATTCTCAAGTTAGTGCAAGATGCACTTTTGGTGAAGGACTAACCCCCCTTACACCAAGGCTTTCTGCCCAATTTCCCATATGAAATAAACATCCATCAAATCATTTTTGTCAAACCATTTTAAAAACAAAACAATAGTCTAATCCGTGGAAGGCTTTGCTCAGCATGACCATGACCGTGGACACGACTATTCGAATAGTTTTACACTCTACAGAGGTTGTACAACTTTACCCACAAGACATAAACAACTTTTAATGTCCGTATGACACACTTCCGTAGGTGTGCAACTAAGTGATTATCGCAGGGCCTTTACAATATGACATCCCAAAGTAGTCATGCCCGCTAAGGTTTCACTTTCTTTGGACTCACCGCTGGAAGCCCCCTCTTGCGCCATATGGGAATAATAAATGTAGGCCACTCAGACACCCACACAACCGGATGGCACAACCACATTGAAACGTTACAAATTAGTTAGCTAGGTCTGTCCCACTCCAGACTTGTGGTAGTATAGAAGGGCTTTAAAATCAGCAACTTGCGAACCGATCCTTAATTGACTAGGCGACTTCCAAAAGAACCCCTGGGCCTCAAACATTCCCAAATTGAGCCTATGCATAAACTTGTACCCACCAACTATCCTTTCGCCAAGTCTAAACCAGTGCCATAGACTTAATTTTAAACAATAGTTGAATTTTTGGCTAAAATTCCCAAATTGAATATTTTTTGTTTGAGATGACTAGGCATATTTTTTTTCCCCAAAGTGTTCTAGTTCATACTATTGCATAAACTAGATTTTCATCTAAGGTGTCAAGGTATGTTTGATTCAATATCAAAGTTGGCTATACAATGGTAATGGAAATAACTATAAGTTTAAAACATGCATTTAAATTAAATTGAACACAAATAAGCATGTAGTAATAAGTTAAAATAATTTAAATATTGGGATTCAAATATGATCAAAGGATGTAACTTGCCTTGCTCAATTATTTGTTATTCTCAAACGGCATCGAAATCTGACTCTCTGACGTCGTCGAAACCTATACGCGAAAATAAGCCAAATTCAAACAAAATCTAAAAATTATAAAATTAGAACCAAAAGAAAGGTACTGAATTTAGAAATAAAAATCAACAGAATTGGAGTTTGTATGAAGGAGAACGAACATTTGGAAGTTTGATTCTCACATGAAATGATGGAATTTCTCAAAATGGAAAAATAATCTGGAAGATGCTGTGCTGAATTCTTTCTTTACAGAGCAAAGAAAAAGTGAAGGGATGACACAAGAGGACCACTAGCTAGTGAGAGAGAGAAGAGAAGTGAAGGAAATGAAATGAGACATTGACAAGTGGGCCCACCTTGCAAGTGACTTAATGAACAATCAACAAAGAACTAGACTTACAGAACACAAATAGGGAATGTCACTGGCGGCTTGGACATGGTGCTGGCACTAGCGAGGTGAGAGATGGGGTAGCCAACCAATAGAAAAAATGGAACCACATGGGGATGAGGATCCCACGGGTGGCAGTGGCGACGCCAGAGGCGAAGCGAGGCGGTGACGGCGCACGGGTGTGCGTTGACGCAGGTGGTGCAGTGGTGCTAGGAGGAAAGGAGCGTGAGCACGACGTAGAATGCGAAGCGATGAATCCATCGGTGGTGACGATGTCATCGGAGGATCAACGACGGCGATGGAACGCTAGGAGGAAGGAGCTTCGGCCGGCAGCGGCAATCTTTGGATTTCAGCGAGGTGGAGGGAGAGGGGAGGGGATACTTGGGGGATAGGAGGAGGAGACCGAGGAGCACACCGTGATGTAGGTGGCGTGACGAATGGGTCGTCGGAGAGGACGGAGGCGGTGGTGGCGCAGCTGGTGTCGAGGAAGAAAGGAAGCTTCGGTCGTGGGGTGGGGAGGGGAGGAGACGAGGGGGAAGGGGGGAGGATCTTCGAGAACACGAGGTGACGCAGCTAGCTTGATCAGAGAATCATCGGAGAAGGAGGTCGACGAGGAAGTGACGTCACCGGACTTGGAGAATGGTGTCGGCGTTTCGAGCAAACGGAGATGAGTTAGAGGGTGGGGTTTGGGGGCGAATCGAAGATGGGAGTTGGGAACACGCGGTGCACTTTTTATAGGGCGAAGGTGGTACTCGAATCGACGGGGAACGCTTGTGGGAAAGCGACGGTTTTCGGTTGTCATTGAAGTGCGACGGAGAAACGGTAAAATTGAGAGCAAGGAGTGAAGGAAACGTGCAATTGATTGCTGCATGTTGCGGGTGATGATGAGGGGCTTGTAATGGCTCAAGTGGAAATGATTTTTGGAGATTCGAGTGCGAAGAAATGTAAAAGAAAGCGGCGGCCGACCATGGCGAAATTTGGGCTCGGCGATCGCTTTCGAAATTTGGCCGGGCGTATAAGGAGGCCAAGGGGAGGGGCGGCGATTGCCAGGGTTGGGGGCAGTGCGGTCGGGGATCCGGCAGATTCGGGCAAACATACATGTATATTCGAAGGTAGTAACTTGGAAGAGCTAAGTGCAGACCTAGCAAATCCACCCAAATGGCATCCACCGCGGCATGCGTGCGGGAAGAACTCACGGGAAACCGAAGGAGAAAAAAAAGGAACAATGAAAAAAAAGATGAGAGCAAGAACTAGAAAAAGGCGTAAAAAGGTAAGAGGAGAGATCTGGCGAATTCGGGCAACCAAAACACAGTCGCTGCACAAGGCACGATGAGCCAGCGATGAAGGGAAGAAGGTTCAATCGCAGGGTCCGTTGGTTATCGGCAACAAAGGAGCCCAATCGAGAACACGAAAAGGTGGAAACTTCTCTCGTAAGTTGCTTCTACTAGGAAACGAAGGCAACAATCTAGCCACAAAGAAAGCGAAGCAAGCGCAAGCGCACACGGACGAAAGAAACACACTAAACCTTTTTGGACCACGTAATCTACCCATCGCAGGGCAGACCAACCTGAGCAAGAACCGAACGCAAGGATGACGCACCTGTCATCACGTTTCGCACAAACGACCCACCACACAACAGCTGACAGGAGCAGCGGCCTCAGCGACGACACACTCGCATTCGCTCACACGAAAAGCAAAGAAGGGAGCGCATGGCGATATGGCACATGACACAAAATAGCCAGCATAGAATGTCACATGCGATGGCTGCCACTACAACAACACAACGAACAGCGCTGAGCGGGGATGCATTCGCGTGGACACAGAAATTGAAGCGAGCGATGCAGCCATGCCTCCGTGCGGGCACACAAACCGAACCGAGTGACGCACTGAACGATGATACACTCGTGCATGCACGAAAACCGAAGCGAGCATCGCCGCACTCGATGGATCCGAGCAGACGCGTCGCACAAGGAACCGAGCGATGCACTGAATGGCGATACACTCGCGCGTGCATAAAAACCAAAATGGGCCATGAGCCACGCGATGGATCTAAGTAGACGCGTCGCACAGGGGCGAAGTGTAACATCCCAAAGTTTTGTTACCAAATTTAGAATTAATAAAGTTACTATTTTATTAGATTTTTTAAGTTTTAAAACAGTTTTAATGTTTTTCTTGAATTTCCTAGATTTTAAAAGTCAAAAATAAAATTTATGGAGTTTTTGGAGTTTTATTGGATTTAAAGTTAAAAAAAAAAAAATAATTTCTTGAATTTTCTAGTATTTAAAAGGTTTTTGTATTTTCGAGAAAATTAAAATAATTTATGTGCAAAAAGAAAAGCCAACTTTAAGTTAGAAATAGTTTTATTAAGTTCAAAATAATTCAAGGAATTTCTATGAATTGTTCTAGAATTTTTGAACTATATTTTCTATTTTCTAAAATCCTAGATGAATTAACTCTTATTCTGGAATTGCAAAAACCTCAAAAAATCTGGAAATTAAAATTGGGCCGAAGCCCATTTCCTTCGGCCGTTTTTCTTTCCTCCCAGCTATTCCTTTTTCCCTTTTTGGCCCACACCTCCCTGCTCGCCAGCCCATCTCTCCTCCCCTATTTCTCTCTTTGTATGGCTGCCAAGGCGGGCCCATGCGCCAGCGCCTCCTTCCCCCTGCTCTTCTTCTCCCCAGCACCCGAGCTAGGCCGCCATTGTCGCACACAAAGGTAGCGAATCCCCCGCGATTCCCTCTCTGCTTCTCCACGCGAACGTGCGCATTAAATTCCTTGATTCTCGCCACACCCTTTCCAACCGTTGCACTCCACGAATCCCGCCCGGTTTTGCTGGAACGCGCGAAAGCCGACGCGACCTCCACCATGTGATCTCCTCCCTCCTTCCTCCTCCGCCCCTATGAATAGAAGTGTAACACCACGGCCCAAGATTGAGCCCGGAATGCCACCAAACTACCCTAACTATTAATTTTAACAACAATTAACAATAAATTCAATAATAACACCCGTCCACGGGTCACAATAACGTATAAATAACAACATGACAAGCGCAGATATTTAAACCCTAGATAGTAAGTAGGATAACAATTCAAGAATTAAGTAACACTAGTCCAAAAGAGGTTACTGAATGAATACAAGTTCTAAGCGATCATCTAGAGTTATTCAATGTCTATCATAGCCTAAAAGCTTAAATCCTCATGCTAAGGTAAAGCTTCTTCATGACAATGATCAAATGATCTAGTCTATGCCGTGTTCCAAGTGCTATCCCCTCCCAAGAAGCCTCGTCAACGATCACCTAAAACATTAGAAAAGCAAGGGTGAGTCCATGACTCAACAAGTACAATAGTAAACCATGATCATTGTTTAAACATCAATACACAATAACATCATTAATATCAGTTGTTCACTTTTCTTTATTCTCATGCTCAATAATGCAATTCCCTTTCTTTATTCTCATACACATTCACCAATTACTTTTCATTCAATGCATTTATACATTACATGTCCACATGCACTTCTTTTGCGTATACTGGTATATCATGAGTGTTCACCCGTCGATGACACACTCTCAAGCCCATCCTCCTCAAGGATCGGGGACTTCCTTGACTCCCGTGGAGTTGTGATCAACCTGATCACCTTCTCATTTGCAATGATATTTATGAATGCACAAGTAATCATAGATTCATCATTATTAATCATCAACCATCAAACCCATATCCATTAATACCAAATAACTCATGACCATTTATATTACTTGTAATTAAATAAAGAAAAATCACAGCAATATAATGGTAAAAGATACAGTGTTCAACCAATGAACACCGTCTACCATGCACTTGCATGTTTACCCTTGTGACGCCGGATAGCAATGCGGCGGTAATGCACAAGGGGCCACAATTCCTGGACAACAATTCAAGACACGTATAAAAAATCATACATTACAACACCGACACTTTATTCTAACCGACATCACACGCCTACGCCAGACCGACCTTCTTAACCTGAAACTACCGGACACATTACCTGCTGTCCCAGTAGTGAAACGACCCTATCTTACTCGTTCGAGCTCCAAATTTGACCATCCAAGACTTTCTGGAATCCTCACGAAACAACCTACAATTTCTTAGTTACAACGAAACTCTGATTCTACCATTTTCTATCCTGTTTCTTTACCCGAAGACTGTTCCAGATTCTATCGAAACAGTCCTATTCACAATTTTATATCTTTAATTATAAAAATTGAACATATATGAACAATATGAGTTTTGAAAACTACACAAGATTTCACACAATATTTAAGTTAACACAAATATTTAATTTTACCAAGTTCTACACGAAATCAACCCAACTTCACGAAGTTTGCCATCTAAGTCCTGAATCTGGACAACAACCTTCTGGAGACTGTATCTTTTCTCTCACCACTCCATTTGTAATGATCCATACCTTCTTGTAAATCTAACGCGATAATTTATCTTTTCTCCAATTGGACCGAACTCCAATTCCGAATCTAAATATCCCAAATCGGCCCCGCAACGTTCTGCCCTAATCCTGACGAGCTAGTGCAGAATGCCATCTATCCTTCCTAATGACCAAATGTTCTACAAAATTGAACCACAACTAAACTAAGGAATCCTAGAGGGTTTCAGATCATTACCCTCGGAGATCAATACGTCGAACATGAATTTTTCCGTGAGTTACTCCTCCTCTTCTTCCCTTCTTATTCCTTCTTCTGACTCCTGGTGTCACCCTTGCAGCATCACCACGAAGAATCCCAGTAGCACCCCATCAATTGAAGGCAGCACAAAGTCTCACGCATGCATGCATTTTCTTCTTTTCCTTTGCCTTAATCTCTCTCTCTCTCTCTCTCTCTCTCTCTTGTTGGCCGCATGCATGCAAAGGCCAGAGGAATTGCAGGGCTACGGCAAGTCAGGGAGATGGGGCTGCGTAGGGAAGATGAGGGGCTAGGGTTTATGGCTGCTGCCCCTCTTGGTCCCTTAAGGCCGGCTGGTCCTTGGGCCAAGCTGTTGTGGGCCGAAAGCCCACATTTCTTTCCCCCTCCTAAGAAAATTTAGAAATTACACATCTAAACTCCTCCTAAAATACTCACTAATCCCTTTTAGGTCCTCTATTAAATAAAACATGACGAGATCTAATAATCCTCATTTAATTATTTATATGTAATTCTTATTATGGATAATAATACCATCATATGGTTCTTGAGTATACCCCTTAATGTTCATAAGGGAGAAGTTGGAGTCGTAAGACCTTCTACGATTACCTCATGGTCGTAAGTTCTTCTACGACTATCTCATGGTCATAAGGTTCTTCTACGACCACCCCATAGTCGTAAGTTCTTTTACGACTGCCATATGGTCATAAGTCCTTCTACGACCAGGTCAACTACAACCACCCTATAATTGATTGAGCTTACCGCCAAGTAGACACAATTAATTAGGGGATCTAAACAGTTAGTATACACTATTATTCTCTGGAATAATTGCACGATTAAACTCTCTACCCTAATGACAACCGCTTGGCAACGTGGGGACGTTACTACTCCAGCAATAATATCTAGTAACTGCTTCATCATCTGAAGTGTTGATGCGCCCTTTAGACTGGAGAAATCACTGCCATTTCGAGCACTATATAAAGTGTGGAATCAGCGGACGACAAGAAAAGAAAAAGGAACGAGGCAATCAGGAGCACAAGACATTAGACTTAAGTCTTTCTCTTGATCTGTAACAAGCATACTCAATATAGCCACACAGGAGTAGGGTTATTATTCTATCCGAAAAAGGTCAGAACCTGTAGAAAAATCCCTAAGTCTTTCTCTCTGCGTGATTTGAGTCTTAGAGACCCCCCGAATTAAACAATCATTACGTAAGATCGGTTCTAAAACACCAACAAAACGAGATATTACAAGAAGCCCTGTGCAGCCCCTCTCCTTCCTCTTTTCTTCCCCCAAATCTCGCCATTTCTCTCACTTTCTCCTTAGTGCATTTTTTGTTTGAATCTCCGCAGCCAAAGCTCGCTCCGCCGCCAACAAGGACGCCCCAACGACACTGACCTGACCTCTGGCACCGCCTTGCCCTGTTCTACCCGAGGCTCACCTCGCTTTTGTCGGGAATCCGTCGAGACCTCGTCGCCGTCTTTCACCGCACGCCGCCGTCGTTTTTCTCTCATCGCCAGCCACCTCCTTGCACATCGCCATCGAAGCTAAGCGCACTAGGTTCGTCTCCCTCCCCTATTCCCTTGGGTACCCCAACCAACCCTCGTCATGGCGCGTAGCGCGGCGAAGCTCCGACCCGGCCGCCATCCTCCGTGGCGTGGCACGGCGTGTCGGCGCCACCTATGCCTTATGCGTCGCTGCCACGCCAAGACCACCGCCTCGCTTGCGCGTCGGCTCATCCGCCATGTGCGTTAGCACCTGCGCCACCACATTGCTCCTACTTTGCGAGCCCGGTCAACGGTATACCGTGAGCAAATCGTGAACTTCGTTCCTGGATCAAGGGGTCCACCTGTCATTGACTCCCTCCCTTTTCCTTTACAAAAATAATACGGACACAAATCCTTGATTCCAATCACTGACATCATCTTGACGCAGTAATTTGATTTTCTTTTAGAAAAATAATTCCTAAATTCCAGAAATTTCCAATTTCATGTTATTTCAATCTTTCGAGAGCCCGTTCTCCTTCGTTCCAACTCCGATTCAAGTGATTCAAAATTTTAAATTCATCTAAAATCAAGACCAAGCCATCTATACTGAAAGTATTTAATTTGGAGTTCATTTGAATTTATTTAAATATTATTTGAATTTGGCTCGTTTTCGCGTATAGATTGGCGACTCCGGGGAACCCGGATTATTTGAAGAGTTAGATCCTCAAGTTTTTGAGCAAGGCAAGTTACATCTTTGTTCATATTTGAATATTAGTATTTTAAATTAATTTTTTTAAAACTATTATTGCACACGTATTTTGTAACATCCCAAAATTTTAGTTTTCAAAAATCTTGTGAGTAATTTAGGTCCATGGAAAATTTCACTGATTTTATTCGATTTAATAAAGCTTAATTAGGAATTTTCTATATTTAAAATATTAAATTTGACTAATCTAAATATTAATTAACTAAAAACCTGTGTTAATTGGCTTCCTTGTGTTCCAAGAAATTTTTGGGTATTTTTTTGATATTTTTCTGAATTTGTTTGCTATTTATTTGGTCTCCTTGATTTCCTTTAATTCCAAAAATACTTCCTTTTCTCTCTCCTCTCGGCTGCTACAATACCTATCGGGTACTGTTTATCTTTGATCCCAACCGAACAGCAGAGAGCCCGTCACCTATATGCAAGCAACCAAAACCCTCCAAAAATCATATCTTCCTCCTCGGTGCATATAAAAGGAAGCCGATCGCGTCCAAATGTCCATCTTGATCTCCTCTCCAAATTCCCCAAATTGGTTTCATGGATTTCTATCTATTTTCGTCACAATCTGCAAAAGTCCGAGCTCCAACCAAAAGTCTTCTCTGGCGAGTTGCACCTTCATCCGACGTCCCTCGACCGAATTGTCTGCGGCGTTGAGTTCGCGATCTCCGCGTTCTACATCATGCTTCCATCCTCTTCTCCCAAAGCCCACCGATTCACCATCGGTCATGTCGAGCTATGTCACTGAAACGTGTACGTTAAGCGCCATACCTCCTTAGTGAGTTTTTCTAAAATCCGATCGCTTCATCTCGTGCCCCTCGTCGATACCTATTTTTCCCATTTTTTAGATTCAAGTTTCATCCACTGTGCGCTGAGAATCTAGCGTTCTTTCTCCTCTTGTACGTCTCTCTTCTCCGGCCAATTACTCCGCAACCGTTGATCCCCTTCCTTCAACTCCACCAATGTTGGGTTCACATCGCTGCGTTCTACGCCGTGCTCACCTCCCTTTTTGTAGATTGTCACTCGAAGTGGTGCGCACCCGTGAGGCCGCCACCACTGTCGTTCTTCACCTCGCTGCCAGCGCATGGTGCGATTCTCGTCGTCCGAACTGCGTCATCATCTTCGCCTCATCGTTGCCTGTCTGTTTTGCCCCTTCGCCGCCGCAGGTTCGCCTCCATTCGCCGTCACCTTCTTGCGCCATGAACCAGCCTTGGAGCTCCCTGTTGTGTTTAGTCTGTTGCTTCGTTCCTTTTTTGGTTTTGTTGAAGCATGTCTATGTGGTTCTCAATTGGCTTCTCGATATCTCTTTGACTCCTTTGCTCTCCGCCTTTCTTCTCTATTTGCCATGCCAGTACCATCTTCTGTGCCAAAACCAACCGATCTTTGCTCTCTGCCTTTCTTCTCTATTTGTCATGCCAGTACCATCTCCTGCGCCAAAACCAACCGACCGGCACGCTCCTTTTCTCTATTCTGTAGCTTCTTTGTCTCAGCCGGTTGCTGTGCTCGGTTCGGTTTCTTCTATGTAAATCTTTCTTGTTTCTTTTGTTTGGTTGATGAGTGGACCCCATATGTCTTCCACTTGCATGTGGACCCCACGTGTTATCCTCCCAATTAAAAATCCTAATTATTTCTCCCACTTACATGTGGTCTCGCATGTCAGTCAAATCTTTAGTAAACCCTGTTCATGAGCTTGGTGGCTTGAATATAGGGCGCAATCCGGCCAAGATCCTTGGGAGTCGAATCCCAGGAAAAAATCTTCTCGGCAGCGTTCCCAACGAAAGAAAGTTTGTCTTCACTGGTCGTCTCCCAGTAGAACCACTTCTTCTTCCACCCCGGTGTAGGATCAAAGATAACTGACTAGAGGGGGGTGAATAGGCGGTTTTTAAAAACTTTTGGCTAAATACTAAATTTACCAAAATTAAAGCTTATGAAAAACAATTTCACATTTTAAAGCCTAAAATGTCTAAGGCTATCTAAGTGCACTGCACAAGCAAGACAAGCTTAATAATCTAAACAAGCTAGACAACTAGCACATAATCATAAATGCAAAAAGTAAAGAGCAAGAGAATAAACCACACTAAGGAGACAAGCGATGTTTTTCCCGTGGTCTCGGAGACTTACCGGTCTCCATTAATCCACGATGGGGAAGCTTGATCCACTCAAGCCGGCTCCACACAAGCACTTCCCTCAATCACTAATGGTAGCTCTTCTCCACTCCGGATAGACGAGCTCCAACCTTCACAAATGTACGAGTCTTCTCACAATCTCCTTTGAGAAGATCACCGGCACAACTCCAAGCTATCTAGGAGACGACAATCTCTAAGAGTAATGGAATAAGAATTCTTCACTTGAAGATGCTCAAATGCCACAATGAACAAACCCTAATCAATGCTCTTGGAAAAACCTTAACTACCTTTGCAAAAGGATGTAAATGCACTCAATGAGTAGTAGACAATGCAAAGGGCTCAAATGTGTTCAATGGGGTTCATCAAAACCTTCTAGCTGCAGTGGGTGAGGTATTTATAGCCTCCACCCACTGTACTAGCTGTTGGGGCACCAAATCCCCAATTTACCAGAAAGTACGGTTAGTCTGCAGGCATGTGGGCGGTTAGACCGACTGCAAGAATCGGCCGATCATTGTTCTCTGAAACGCATTAATTGCACTGAGAAACTAGCCGTTACAAGAGGTCCGGTTAGACCGCAGTACAATGCCCGGTCAGACCGGCCTGCCAAAAACCAGAATCAGAGAAAAACATGCTACTATTAAATGATGAACGGACCCTTGACCCGGGACCCCAGTCAGTCCGGGACTTGACCTGCGGTCAGTCCGGCCATATGAAAATACGTAGTATTATCAAAAACATACCTCTCTGGGAAATGTTGACCGGGTCCTTTACCCGGGACCTCGGTCAGTCCGTCCTTTAGCCTGCGGTTAGTCCGGCCCATATAATTTCTAGCAAATCCAAGAAAATCACCCTTCTGAAAAAAAAACTGACCGGCCCTATTATCCGGGAGACCGGTCAGTCCGGCTAACCAACGCCGGTTAGTCCGGCCTTCAAGATTTTTCAGCAAATTCAAATTAAGGCCAAACTAAATCAAATAAATCCAAGATTTAAACCAAGTATGATTTAAGCATTTGTGGCATCATTCACTTTCAAGCTACTAGATTTTTGAACCCTCTTCATAGTACGGCTATCTACCCTAACAATCTGGTCTTTTAGCCTTCATTCTCCTAGACCGGTAAAACAAAGAAAATGATCCTAGACTATTTGTACCTTGTCTTTGAGCCAAATGATCTTCATGTAGTCCTTTTGCAAGCAATTCCAGGTCATCAAAACCACCAATGGGACTTAACCTTGTAAATACTCAATAAACACGTTAATCCCATATTCACATATTATCATTAATTACCAAAACCATTTTTAGGGGCCTAGATGCTTTCACCCGGCCATGACGACCGGGTGAACATCTGAATGTACTCCTTCGACTTACCATCGTGGAGCTTTAGACCACAGCTACCGGTGACTCCTGCTATTCTGGTCATCCCGTAGAAATATTGGAGTAGCTCCAAGTCGGCCGGAATTTCCAGGTAGGCCTCAGACAAGTATACGAACACGCTCAACATCATGATAGAATTGGGAACAAGGCTCACCAATTCCACCCCAAAGTGCTCGAGTACGAGTGTGAGAAAAGGGTGAGAAGATAATCGAAGGCGACACTCACAGTACGCCTGGAAGACGGGAATTTGACCAATCTCCCCTGATGGCCAATGTTGTCCCGAAGCTTCAAACCAGTTCACGAACTCTTTCTTGGAGATCTTCTCGGCGGCGACCAAAGTCTTCATCTTGGTCGCATCTTTCTCCGATTCAGCCCACTGGGAAGCGGTTCCGGCCATCTTTCTCAAGAGAGCGAGATTTGGATTTGGAAAGGTCTCTAGAGGACACACGATTTGGTTGGCGACGGAGAATGCAAGAGCTCGATGAATAGTTATGGTGATTGGGGAAAAAATAAGAACCCTAGAATCACACCCATGATAAGTTTTTATAACTGTACACTTGAGTTAAAAGACGTGGCACCCCAACAGTTATCACCTCTTCGGGAACCAATCCAACAGACAGGTCTATCAGAGTCGATTGGGATTCTTTAATTTGTCTGTTCGAGAAAACCGAGTATGTCTTTACACCTCAAGCGATATTACCTTCTTGACCAAGTCTTTTCTGGTCAAATGAAATACTGGTTAGAAAGATTTTACTTCCGATTACCATACTACGACCATTTTGTAGTCGTAAGATTTTCTACGACCACCTTGTAGTCGTAAGATTTCGTACAACCTTCTTGACCAAGTTTATTTCTGGTCAAATGAAATACCAGTCGAAAAGTCTTTCTTTCGACCATTATTCTACGATCACCTTATGGTCGTAAGATCATCTACGACTCCTTTTTTCCAAGTAAGTTACTTTTACTTGAAGCTGGGGGGCTAGATGACGAGGATCTAATAATCCCCAATTAATTATTTATCTATAATTCTTATTGTAGATAATAATACTATCACATGGTTCTTGAGAATACCCCTTAATGTTTATAAGGGAGAAGCTGGAGTCGTAAGGTCGTAAGTTCTTCTACGACCACCCCCGTAGTCGTAAGACCTTCTACGACTACCTCATGGTCGTAAGTTCTTCTACGACTACCTCATGGTCGTAAGTTCTTCTACGACCACCCCCATAATCGTAAGTCCTTCTACGACTATCTCATCGTCGTAAGCCCTTCTACGATCACCTCCATAGTCGTAAGTCCTTCTACGACACCTCATGGTCGTAAGTTTTTCTACAACAAGGTCAGCTACAACTACCCTATAATCGATGGAGCTTGCAGACAAGTAGGCCCAATTGTTTAGGGAATCTAAGTAGTTAATATACACTGTTATTCTTTGGAATAACTGCACGCACTACTCCTCTATCTCTGACGATAGCTGTCAGGCGACGTTGTGGGGGTGGGGGGGGGGTGGGGTTACTACTCCAACAGTAACTGCCATCAATGTACTCATTGTATGAAATAATGAGGTGTCTCTTAGCCTGGAGAAACGGCCACCTCTTCATACACTATATAAATGCTACAGTCAGTTGACAGGAGGGGGAGAGACGCAATCAGGAGCACAAGACATTAGACTTTAGTCTTTTTCTTGATTTGTAACCAGCATACTCAATATAGCCACACAGGAGTAGGGTTGTTATTCTTTCCGAAGAAGGCTTGAACCTGTATAAAATCCCTTTGTCATTCTCTCTGCATGATCAATTCTTGAGACCCCCCAAATCAAACAATCATACGTAAGATCGGTTCTAAAACATCGACAAGTACATAAGTAGTGTTTGCTACTTTTGCTGTTTATTGGCTAGCCTCAGGAAATGCTGCTATGCCCTCTGAAACAAGCACATCCAATTCGCATTCATTTCAGAAGCACATCAAATTTGCATTCATTTCAAAAACAGGCACATCCAATTCACAAATCAATTAACTAAAATTAACCATTAATATTGTATGTTTACACACATGTACCATTAAGTTCAATCTATCCCAATCAAGTTCAATCTACACTGTGGAAACTCCCATCTAGATTTATGACCTGACTGTTCAGGAATGACGCAAGGTGTGATCAAACTTTTATGAGCTCGCTCTGTTCCAACGTAGTTTCGGCGATGGTCACAATCTGCCGATAAGAAGATTAAATTCGTGCTTATATAAATTGGTAAGTATATATGAAATAATTATTGCAAGATTGACAAACCTGAGGATCATTGGTTATCGCAGAACCGATGAGTAGTTCCATGTTGTGGCAAACATAGTATCCACAGACGTTATGACCGAATTGCTTTGGTGGCATCGCAAAAATAGAATTGGTTAGTTCGAGAGGTATTACTACGAAGTGTTATATAGGATTAATGTGTACTAGCTAGCGAGTACCGGAAAAGTTAGATCGTGTTGCAGCGACCTTCCCCTGCATTTCCCTCCTTTAGCATATAACACGTCGAATGCCCTACGTGACTCCAAGAAGTTAGCCTTAGCCATTGCAAAGGAAGGAAATAATACAATAGACTTTCTATGGAGGAAATGTGTTTACCTGTTGATTAAATTCTGGATAACTGTGAAGTTGTGAGTGGTCCTCTTTAGGGAATCTAGGTATATTACCCATTTCCGTTTTGGTATAATTACAATTAGAATCCAGTGAAAGCTACACAGGTATGTCAGCATGGTCATTAAACCTAAGTTCGTGTTGCTTATAAAGTACAAATCAACAAGTATAGCCAGCAGTGCAACACTTACCCCTGGTTGTAGGGCAAAAGTATGTATTCCTTGTTGTTGCGAGCTAGCAAAAAATCTATAACATAATCCTCGACGAACGTTGCATTCGCCTAAATGGTTTGCTCGGAGACCACGTGTGGGTCAAGGAAACCTACTGGTGAATTCCTTCTTTCGGCTTCAGACATCATGCATCTATATACAAAAGCAAGGAGTTATATATAACATTTAATGGTATTACACGAACATTGACCGTGATTGTACACACTTACAGTGTGTAGCATCGCATGAGTGAGACGTCGAGCTCGTCGAGGTTGAAGAGACAGAACAAGTCCTCGAAGGTCACCGTGAAGACACAGTCTTGAAGCTCGTGGTTAAAATGATCCAACTTGAACTTGACGGTGACACCCGAGCATCGTTGTTCATCCGGCTTGTTGGACTGTTCCATGTACCATGTATGCAATATCGTGCAAGCCGGTCCTAGGGTAGGGCTGTCTAACCTCTCAACCAACGGCTCGCCTAGCACGAATTTCCGGGCCAACGGCAAGAAGGGGATATCAGAACAGGAGTCGACCGTTTTCGATTTGCCCTTGCTGCCTCGCTTTGTATAGGTCGACTTCACAAGAGTCAACTAAGCACGAGGTGTAGGTGCATCAGTCGACTGAGCATGAGGTGTAGATGCATCTGATGCATCGGGCCCTTGCCGTGTCGGTGCAGGTAGCTTTGGTGCAGTCAGCTCCCGTGGACTTGGTACCGTTGCATGACATTCCCGTGAAGTTGACACCGGAGTAGGTAACTCCAGGTAGATGTCCCCCTTGGGTCACTGGATGAATGTTTCAACAGCTTGCTCTAGAGTCATGACCTCGTTGTTTGGGGGAATATGCAACGGGACGGCCTCGAAATTGGCATAAACACCGTCCACATTCACTTTTGCGAAACCTGGTGCTAGATTTTCATCGTGCACCAAAGCCCCGACACCGGATGGATACACCTAGCCCCAAGCAGCATCTAGGGCAACAGAGGCATATCTCACTTGGAGCTTGCACTTTATAGCCGCCTACATAATGATACAAAATTAGCAGGTCTACCAATGGATCGAGCATTCTAGAGATAATAATTACTACCTGCATGTCATCAACAGGAAATCTGTCGTCGCCTATTGGAGTAGGGTTAGACGCGCAGCTACTCGGAAGTTTGGGGGGGGGGGCTGGCAAGCACAGTAGGGGCAGGGGCTTGCAACTGATTTGGGATTTGCAATTCCTTAAGCCTTTCCTCAAAGCTCTCCATCTGCCGTTGCGACGCAGCTCTGACGCGATCATCGATCTCACGGTGATCTCATCTCTGAGGGATTCACGAATCTCCTCTCGTAGGTTTGCATCACGCTCAGCTTTGGCTCTCTTCCTACTCCGCTACGATCCGGAGTCCGCTTGGAACCATTCTGCCCATGTAACATAAACACCAGCGCCTCTCGTGCGACCCGGATGCTCATTGTTTCCTAGGGCCGCGGAGAGTATCTCTCTCTCCCTGTCTGCCTGGAATGAGCCTTGGAAAGATTGTGCACTCAGCGTTACCTGCAATAGCCTGACGTGGCATTTCACTTCCTATGAAGTTATGTAGTAATTACAAACTAGGTAGTTCGAAATCTTACCAGACGTTGGGACACTTCCTGGTCTGCGGGGTTTGGAAAGGAGACTTCCCCCGTAGACAGGGTACGTAACCTCCCAAATAACCACTGTCGGGCGTGCACATTACTGATCTCGGGAAATGGCGGGGAGACATTCAAACGACTTGTCTGCTGGTCCTGATCCCTCCATGTCGGGATTTTACCTGTATACCCAGTGGTGCCGAGTCTGTGGGGGTGCTTATTTTTTTGCCTAGAGGGCCATGTGCGCCGCACTTTCACTCCTAAATTCATCTGTCGTCTTCTTCGCCACAAACTCGCCCCAAGACTCTTCCAAGAACTGATACTTGTGGAAGGGTGTCAGATCCTTCTCCACGTAGTTCTTGACAAACGTGCTCTTGAAGTTCTTCCATGCTTTGCATGCCTGTATGTCGGGACCCAAAATATGCAATTCTGGACCCTCTGTGTATAATGCACTAGTCCAGGATCACGCTAGTGCACACAGTGTCAACACAGGTGAATATCAATCCACACAAACGATTAATAACATAAACGAGTAATTTGATAACAAATAAGGGTTTTGACCTTATGGTCAAGTTTACAATTATTAAGCCACGCAGGGCTAGCAAGGAAATAAAATAGCAGCAGAACGAAGAAACTTCAGCGGAATCCCATCAATTCATCACAGGCAATTGACTGGGATCAAGACCCTACGATCAAACACCTTCGATGAACTCCTCCTCGAAAGTAGGCGAAGACTCCTCCTCTTCTGTTGCATGTTTTACAACAAGCATGAGTACACACCGTACTCGCAAGTCATACCACAGAAATGCAATTATAGATACAGGCTTATTTCAAAGGAATGGCTTCTGTGGTTCTTTTGCAGAAATGCGGCATTTGCAATTTAAACACAAGTAATAGATTGAAAGCATAATTCAAAACAAATAATAATTTGACGGTTTTAGTTCACAAAGACACATAGCCTAAACAAGTTATTCACATAGCCATATGACTTAGGTCACACAGCTCCCTTCCCAAGGTTTTCATGAAAATCTACCCCTCGTGTGAAATCCCCGAGCATGTCCATGACCACAGACGCGGCTATTTGAATAGATTATTTAACACTCTGTAGAGGTTGTACACTTTACCCAAAAGATACAACTAGTGTAGCTAGCACTAGCCATAACAAAACAGTTCAGAAACTTCATCTCGACATTGACACTCCCGGTATGCTTAGCCGCCACAGACGGACACCGTTGGACAGGGACACGGCGAACCGCCCCGTGATGCGACTACTTGATAGTACACACCTTCACCCAATCCGACACAGCTAACCTACAACCTGAGTAATCAATGTCAAGACTCCATAACTTACTAAGTTAGGCCCGTCCCATCAGGCATGTGGTTGTACGAAAGGCTCAGTTCAATGGCGCACAAAGTTAAGTCCTTAATTGACCAAGGCAAGACTTCCAATTAAACTACAAATCCCTATGCACACAGGTTATTAAGCCCACGCACATAGCTCCACCAAAATATCACACAGTCCAGTTGCCTCCATCTAAATCATTTCCCACCCTGTTGGTTAAGTGCAACATATGCCATCAACAGGTAATAGCACATAGAGCACACAGTTTCTATCACATAGTTCCATAGTCACTTAGTCAAGTTTATATTTGCAACCGCATGAGATGATCACTCATGGCATGGCTAAGCAAACTAATTGCATCTAACCAACCCACGTTGGTAATACCATAGCACCAACTAAATTAACCAAACTAGGGTGACAAAATATTACGGCATACAATTAGGCAAGGAGGTCATAACAAATTGGATATTAACTAATCCCAAAAGCATTGAAATAAATAATTAAAGTAAATGCAATAATTTAAATCAATATTACTTTTGAAAACTGGGTTCAATATGATCAAAGGTATAACTTGCCTTCGAATAGGTCTAAGTACTGATCATGCTCTTGAAGTACTCCTTCTTCAAATCTTCCCGAAGTATCGACATCTACTCGCAAACGAAACAAACAAACAAACAAAACAAATAAATAACAAGGCAAAACAAACTCCAAAAATTAAATAAAAAATCTCAGATAGGTAGATCTTGAATTTAGATGAATTTAGAAATTTGAATGGGCTCAATCGGAGTTCGAACAAAAGATATGGGCTTTGGAAGGTGGAAACCCTAAAGAAAACCCAAATTGGACTTTTGGAAATAATCCGAATTATTTTTCTGATGAAAACACGGATTATGCCTGTGTGACGTCGTGAAGGATTTCCACGGAAAGAAATAAAAAATCCACGGCAATTGGGACCCAGCATAACAAAGGCGAGGGTGCACGAGGACTAAGTCCATCGGGGTTGTGGATCGAAATTTGAGTTGGTGGGTGTGTCTTGCGTGTGTGGCGACTTCGATGACCGCTGGTGACCACGGCCAAAAGCAATGACGTGATCTTGAGGTGGCTACCACGTCGGTGGACAACTGGCGAAGGTTTGGTCCGTCCAAGCACGGCGGCAGCGGCAGGGACGGCGATGGATGTCTTATGCGACGAGAGGTTATTGCGCGCAGGGCTACGAGTTAGCACCGAGAGGGCGGGCGGCTGGAATCGTGACCGCGGCGGAGGACGGCGGCGGCCTTTGTCGGAACGGCAATCCGTATTCGGGAACGCGAGAGAGGCGAGGTAGCAAGCTGCGATGAGGGAGGCGGTGGCGTCGTCCATGGGAGCGAACAGCGGCGGCGGGGCGAATTCGAGTTCTTAGGGTTTGGTGAAGAACCTAAAGCTCGAATAGCGGCCTCGGATGGATCAAAGCGAAATTGATCTGGGTTTTGGGTTGAGGTGTTCTTGCGATCCGGGGTGCCTATTTATAGGGCTCGGGCGAGGCTAGGAGGCATAGCGGTGGCGGAGTTCAACTCGGAACCGCATAAAGGGATAAGGAAATTCAAGAGGTTGAGATGCGATTCGGAGGAGATAAGGTTCCAAAAGCAGTCTTGAGAGATCCGAGTTTAAAGACAAGATGGCACGGGATTTGCGGGCGTCGTGCCGTTGTCGGATGGAGCTTGAAGAAACCATGGCGGACACGGCTCGGGCTCCGCGAGGACGAAGAGCGATCTGGAGGCGCCGGGCAGGACCCACTGGCGTGAGCAGAACAAGGAAGCAGAGCGCCAGCGCCTGACAATTTGAAATTGGGCTTTGGTAGCGGACTGGGCCGAGCCACGGAGAAAAGGGCAAAGACAATTTGGGTTGGCGGGAATAGGATCGGTAGGAAAGGATTGACCGAGACCAAATCTGAGATTTTAAATACATTTTCCTTTTTAGAAAATACCAGAAATTCAAATAAGCAATAGAAAATAGCAAATGAACTTGGAAAAATTCCAGAAAAATCTGAAAAATATATCCAAGCCCTAAGGATCCAAATAAAATAGTTTTGACCATTGTTGATGTTGACTTTAATCATATTAAATTATTTTGATGTACAAAGTCCATATTAAGCTTTTGAATTAAAATCAAATAAAACCCAAATGGTGAATTTTATCCTACCAACTCTTTAAAAGATTTTTAAAGCTCAGAAAATTGGGATATTACACTGTAGCAACGTGTGTCATCGTACGGAGTCCCGGTGTTGTTCCGGGATCTCGAACGATCGGAAAATATCCATCAGCAGCTCATTTTTCTGTACTTTGGTCAACTCCTTCCACGAACCGTAGGTGACGTTGACCGTGCCGTGCAACTATTATTTATTCTCCGAATCTGTTGCTTTCGCGAGATTGATAGGGTCCCATGATCGGCCTCCGTGATGGTATATCGGCCCGTAGGCCTTTTCGATATTCCTCTTCTTTTATCGCGGTTGGATATTCCAGAGGATGGTGCATCATCACACACATGAGGCGGCGATAACGAAGAATGAGCGGAAGACATCTTCACAAGAAATAGAAGTTCTGACACGCATGAATATACTATCATAAGATTCGATCTCTATGTGTATGGGTATACAAACCAATTAATACTAATTGGGATATGTGGGGAAGAAATTAAGACCAATACAATAACATAATTGACATAGACATGTAAATCCTCCAAGTCATTTAAAAGGAATAATATGCTCAACACAAACATCATGTGAACAAATAAAATCAGCATAAAGCTAAGATTTAACATTTTGATATTGCTATCACATGTAGAGTAAGCATTCCAATTAGCGCTCAAGTTCAAACCCGATTATCAAAACAATTTCAGTACAAGACTATTATCATCACAGAGCATTCATCTCAAGCCTACCACACCACATTGCAATATATTCGATGGCGATATCAAAACAAATACCATATGAATAAGCGATTGGAAGAAATATAAATTCCTAAAACAAGTACAATTATCATGAGTCAATGAGGACCATGATGATTATTGATAGAAAGAGTGAGGAAAGGCGTCGGGAATTGACAACTCGTCATTGGTTACCTTTGGGCGTCGAGGAGAAGGACAGTAGGGACCATTACCAGCGATGGAGGCGGCGTCGAAGGGGCCTAGGAGGCTCGAGGAGGAGGAGGCGGCGGGCTCGGGAGAGGAGGCGCGGTGGGCTCGGGGGAGGAGGTGGCGTCGAGGATGGTGTCGATGAGCTTGGGGGAGGAGTCACACCGGGCTCGAGGAGGAGGCGGTGTCGAGGACGGCGGCGACGGGCTTGGGGGAAGAGGGAGCGAGGAGTTGAGAAACTTAATCGTTTAAGTGGGGGGCGCGGGCAAACCCTAGAGTCCGAATATAAATAGGGATGGACATCACAAACGGTTCTAAAGTAGAACCGTCATGATATAATATCCTGAGCGGTTCTAATCAACAATAAATGCGTGATATGTGATGCATCACAGACGGTTCCAATCAACAACCGTCTGTGATATATAATCACAGACGGTTTGATCTACAAACCGTCCGTGATATTATTTTGTATTGGTTAATCTAGTTTTGTTTATTGGCTAGCCTTAGGAAATGCTAGCCATGCCCTCTGAAACAAGCAGAAAACACAACAAATACATGTATATACATCCAATTCACATTCATTTCAGAAACAATCGCATCCATTTCACAGTACAAATCAATTAACTCAAATGAACTAAAATTAACCATTCATCAGAACGTACATATGCACACATTAATTGTTCAATTAATCTTTAAAAATTAGCCCTTCATGATGATCGACGCGTATGTAGCTAGTTTAAATCACGTTCTTCTTCCTCGACCCTTATCTTGGTTTCTAAAGGAGGCAACTTATCAAATTGATTGTATTCTTCCTCGTCCGCTACATTCTCAACTCCGACAATCCTCCTTTTCCATGAAGAACTATGTGGTGCTTCTTATTTGCCGGGTCGATTACATAGAAGACTTGAACAACTTGGTTGCTTGATGCGAATGGTTCGTCTTTATATCCGAAACGCGTTAAGAGATCCACGGTAGTGACGCCGTACTTGTCAACCTTCACCTGTGGGAGATGGACCCAACGGCACCGAAATAGGGGGATCTTGAAAAGCACGTAGTCGAGCTCCTATATCTCCTCTATTTGCCCATAGTAGGAGCTCCTCGGCCCATCGGTACTAAATGCATCTATGCGGGCACCGCTGTTCTAGTTAGTGCTCTTTATATCCTGAGCCTGCGTATAGAATGTGTACCCATTTATGTCGTATCCTTGCCATGTCACAACTGTAAATGTTGGTCCTTTTGCCAACCATGTCAGCATATCACTTGACGAGCTCCTAGCGAGTCACTCCTTCAACCATTGGTTGACCCGTCTATTGTGTTGTCTTGTGATCCAAACATCCGGCCACTCCGAATTCTGTTGCCGAAGCACGTCCTCGTGCTGGTCGATATACGGGGACACTTTAGTCATGTGTTGTAAGACCGTGAAATGGGCTTGAGCTTACGCATCCATATCTGGAGTGATTGCTTTCCTTCCGATGGTCCCGATACCCTCGAGCCTCCCCTCATGGCGAGATCAAGGCACACCTATCGGTTCGACCTGAGCCATGTAATCGACGCAGAACTCAATGACCTCTTCGGTTGCATAACCTTCGGCGATCTCGCCCTCGTGAGATCGATTCCGTACATAGGGCTTGAGAATTCCCATGAACCTCTCGAATGGGTACATGCTACGTAGGAACACTGAGCCCGCACATCTTTATCTTCCTCGCAATGTGAACAATGAGATGGACCATGATATCGAAAAACAGCGGAGGAAATACATCTCAAGATCACATAGAGTTGTCACCGCCTCATCTGCGAGCATCTAGTCCTTCGGGATCGATGACCTTCTAAGCAATTGTGTTAAAGAAATAACTGACCTCATGATTGTCTCTCGGACCTTGATCGGCAAAAACTTCTAATTATAACAGGAGCATTTGTGTCATCGGCACATGACAATCATGAGACTTCATGCCAATTAACTTCAAATCTTCCATCGAAACAAGTTTCTTCATGTTGGAGGAATGCAGGACGGAACTTTCACACCATACAAGCAAGCGCGATTCAGTTCTCTCGGCCTTGGACAGAGTGTAACAAGCAGGGGGAAGGTACGTTCGTCCTTTATCGGTCTTTGTTGGTGCTAACTCTTGTGACATTCTTCTCTATGTGTATGACGTCGATGCAGTGGCGAACTTCTAGGTGCTCCCAATAAGGTAAGTCCCAAAATATTGATCTCTTCTTACACATGTTCTTCTTACGGGTCCTCGATTTACATCTCTTTCCGAGCACAACATCTAAATCCTTAACCATATCATAGACCTCTTTTCGCTTAAATGCCTTGGAGTGAATTGTCCTCCTTCTTTCCGTCGAATTGTTTCTTCATCTGCGGTATGGGTGAGCCCTCCAAAGGAATCTCACGATGGCGTATGTACACGGTTTTCTTGAGTGATTCACCACACACTCTCGGTATCATCTAAGCAATGAGTGCGAGGCTTTGGCCCCTTTGTACTCGGCAAAGCCAGTTAGCAAAGGCGGGATAATCATTTATGGTGCAGAACAACAAGGAACGTAAAGTGAAGTTCTTTCGTTTGTACGCATCCCATACATGTACCCTTTCAATCCATAGTATTTTTAGATCTTCTATCAATGGTGCTAGGTACACATCAATATCATTCTCAGGTTGCTTCGGCCCTTGGATAAGTATCGACAGCAAAATATACTTCCGCTTCATACACAACCAAGGAGGAAGATTGTAGATACATAGCATCACGGGCCAAGTGCTATGTCAGCTACTTATGTTACCGAAAGGATTCATTCCATCTGTACTCAATTCAAACCTTATATTCCTCGGTTCACTTGAAGTCGCAAACCTTCTATCGATGTTTCTCCTTTGGGTGGAATCGGTAGGGTGTCTTAGCTTTCCGTCATTCTTACGCTCCTCTTAGTGCCAATGCGGCAGCTTTTGCATTCTTTGGATTCGCAAAACCGCTTCAAGCGGGAATTCTGAGGAAGATACCACGTCACCTTAGCGGAGGTCCTTTCTTCACCTCGACTCCCTCGTCATCATCGATTGATTCTTACGCTTGTATCGGGATCGTTGCACCGGACATACATGCATGTTTGTATACTCGTTACGGTAGAGGATCTGATCGTTTGGACATGCATGTATTCTTTCTACTTCCATTCCCAATGGACAAAGAACCTTCTTGGCTTTGTAGGTGGTTTTGGGCAACTCGTTTCCCTCAGGAAGCATGTCCGCTAAGAGACCCTAATGACCCGTGAAACTCTTGTCGGACCAACAGTTGCTTGCTTTCAATTTCAGCGAGTTCAAGCACGGATGACAACCTTGTGTATTCGGCTTGCGGCAGGGAACAAAGGTTTCTCCGAGTCCTCCATAAAGCCCCGAAATTGAACATACTCCTCTCATCACGGTTCCTTACGCATCATGGCTTCTCGATCTAGATTGTCATCGTGCAGCTTATCCGAATCGAAACCACAATCGACATCATCCGACAGCATATCGTTGACTTCCTGTATAATATGCTCTTCACCATGACTAGTTCAATGTGTATAACCCTTTTTGAAACCCATTTGAATCAAGTGTGCTTCGATCTGCGCTCGGTTCTTAAACATCTTCAGATTCTCGCAATCACTACATGGACAGTACATATATTCCGCCCCCTTATTCAACATATCCTCCTCGGCAGCTCTTGTAAAAGCACACACGCCACTAATGTACTCTTCACTCACACAGTTCTCAGTGTACATCCAGCTTCGATCCATCACACGGTTCATATTGAAAACCACGGAAATAAATAAAGGGTGACTTGGCGTATTTTACGAGGCTTAATTACGCTTTCCAGCGGAGAAAGCATATTTTCTCTGAACTAAAGGTGGCCTTTTCATTTTTACATTTTTGGATTTTATTAAGTTACATGTGTGCCTACTTGTCGCTGACTCATTTTTTATTTCATGATTTTATTTATAAAATCTATGGCGGTCCCACGTGTCATAGACTCGTTAGTTTATTAACTAAATGATTAAAAACAGTAGGATTTTAAGCTCAAATTGAGCTTAGGGTGACATCGTATTGCTAATAGTCGTGTCTCGGGGCCCTAAGGTCGCTTTGAGGCGAACAAGCGGTGATGTCCATGGCGGCGCCATGGGCCGCTAGCTATTTCGTGTGTAGCGCTGAAACTACTCAAATTAAAGGATGCTTATGCTCGGTGACTCACCTCGATCACGAGGAAGGTGTCAATGAAGTTGGGAAGGTCTAAAGCGGTGGTCGTCGATCGGTGAGCAGGCGACGACGGCAAGCTCCTCGGCGACAATAGTGAAATGGACCACCTGGCGGGCTCGGTGAGGTGGCGATACTTAAAGCAAGACGGAGTGGCGATGGACTCACCGGGCTTGGAGATCTCCATGATTCTGTAACGCCGAGATGGAGATCAAGAAGACTCTGTTGGGGAGCTATGTACACTGCACCGTCTGTGGAGTTAATTATCACGGACGGTTTTCAACAAAAACCGTCTGTGATATGTAGTAATATCACAGATGGTTCATGTTTAAAACCGTTTGTGATATTACCCAATATCACAGACGGTTTTTTGTCAGAACCATCTGTGATACTTCACAGACGGTTTTAAACATGAACTCTGTGATATGACCTCTTCACGAGCGGTTTTAAGCGCGAAAATAACACGAGCGGTCGGTAAACAAAAACCAAATGCGAGATTGTGTTTATCTGAGCGGTTTCAATGGCCGTCTATGATCGAGCATCGATATTATCATTTTTGTAGTAATGACTATTAGGGCATGTACAATGCGATATGCTTATATACGAGTGCTTAAAGAAAGACAATATAGCCACGTCTTCAAGCACCTATGTAAATTCATTTCCTCCAATGCAAACATCTCTTTTATAAGTGCTTAGATGATTGTATTACCTATTAATTATATAGTTATATACATAAGCACCTCTTAAGCATCGGTGTCTAATCAAACATCCATGCTACAAAATAAGCACTTTATCTGTCCTACATGGCAAAAAAATCACTTTTTCTTTGCAAAGCACCTGCATTGTACATGCTCTTAGAGTGCAATTCCTCAGCCCCTCCATAAGTCCATGCACAGTGTATGAAAATCACCGGTGCTAAAAACGAATTTTGCCTCCTAGCGCCAGTGCTAGCCACTGTACACCATCAGTGCCAAAACCAAAAATGCTAGAACCGGTCTACCGGTGCTAGCTCAAGAAAAAAAATAGAATGGACCCACTAGTAAGTGAAATGGGATGGGAAAAAAAGAGCGTGGTATGAAAAAAGGATGTGATATTTTATTTCGTTGCAGATCCGCCGTGGAGAGAGAAGAGGGTGATAAACACTAGAGGAAAAAATAAATCTAGCAATATATGATGTGACAGTGGAGTAAAGAATCTTGCACCTGCTATATTGTACATGGCTAAGTAGCGGAAGTTCACATATCTCTAAGCAAACCAAATACTTGATGATTAGCTAAATCATTTAGATTATACTACCTATCTTCTTTTTTGCTTGTGTCCAATACATATTTCTATCATTATTTTTTGTAGACATTTGTTAGAAAAAATATATATTACACACAGTAACATATAAGTATTTTTCATGACAAATCCAGCTGCACAATTTTTACGTAACAAGTCTAAATATTTAATGTATAGTTGTGGTCAAACTTTTGCAAAAATCAAATGCACGCAATGAAAGCGACGAGTAAAAAAAGAACATACGGAGTACGTGATTAACAAACACTAATTTAGAGCTAAGTTGGAGATGCAAGCAGAGCCACAAGATTCACCGATCCAGGAAACTCACACTCCACATCCAGCGAGCGCCGACCATTAATTATTCCGGGTACCCCCTCAATTCGTTCTAGTACCTCACCCGTCACACCAAAACCTAACGAGAAATAATCAACTCCCCGGCCGGCGATAAGCCCCGCACGTCGCTGTCGCCGTGACACAAAACCGCACGCACCGGCACCGACTTGAGCCCGCTAAAAATCCAGCGCCTTCCCACCCCTAATCACCCTCTCAACAACTCGCCGCGCTAATCCCCACCGCGCCACGCACTTAATCCCCTCTATTTATAGACCCCGCCACTCATAGGCCCAGGGGAGAGAGGGCAGCGCAGGAGTCGCAGCAGTAGTGAGGAGTTGGGGGGATGGAGAGGGACGCCACCTCGTTCTGCCCGCCGCCGCTGCCTGCGCCGGTCGCCGCCGCGGCGCTGGCGCCGGCGAAGACGCCCGCAGGTGCCGGTGGGGCCGGGCGCGGGGAGCGGGGAAGCAGTACCGCGGCGTGCGGATGCGGAAGTGGGGCAAGTGGGTGGCCGAGATCCGCAGGCCCAACAAGCGGTCGCGGATCTGGCTCGGGTCCTACTCCACCGCCGTCGCCGCCGCGCGGCGTACGACACGGCGGTGTTCTACCTCCGCAGCCGCTCCGCGCGGCTCAACTTCCCCGACCAGCTCGACGGCGCCGCCGCCGCGGGGGCCCGGGGACCACAAGGAGGGCGGCGCCGCCCTCACCGCCGCCGCCATCCGCAAGAAGGCGGCCGAGGTCGGCGCCCGCGTCGACGCGCAGCACTCTGGCGGCGGCGGCGCCCTCCGCCCCGCCCCCGCCCCGCGCCGCCGGGCCAAGAACCCCGACCTCAACCGCGAGCCCACCCGGACACCTCCGACGACGAGTGAACCGTGCTGATTTTGGCTTCTTTCATCATCTAGCTCTTAGTCCTTAGGCAGCCAGGCGAGTAGTAGTAGCGCAGTAAGCAAGCGGATAGGGCCAAACGGGTGGATGGGCACTGATGGACGCAAGGTGTTCGGTGAAATGCGGATGAGCTCGGAGATACCCAATAATGGAGCCGCGACGTCGCCGTCAAGGCGGCAAGGGTTAGTAAGTAGGGGTCTAGAGTCGTGAGTCGTGCGAGCTATTGGGCCGGAGGCGACGGCGACTGTAGTAGGAGATACAGACGCGCGCGCGCGCGTCTGTGTGTGTCAGCGTGTGGGCATGTAGCTAAGCAAGATGGCTGTGTCCTTCACATAAGAATGTTTGTAAAGAAAGATACCGGGCAAGCAAGATAAGGGGAAAAAAGCTTCAAAAATCTTTGGAAGCATCCCTCCTCGTTTTGCGATCTTAATTTTTACTGCATGTTTATAATTTGGATTTTGGAATCAGCTGCTGGTGTAAAAGGATTTGGTTATGGTCTTAGAATCTTGCCGCCGTGCGAGCCCATGGCTGCTTTGTTTGGCTAAAGAAGAAGCAACGAGCCAACGACGCAATCAAGCAAGGAAGGAAGCTGCTCAGCGTCTCGCAGCACAGCAATCGACGACCGGAGGTGCGTCTCGGAAGCGTCTCCCGTGTCGCCCTGTAAAGGAAGAGAGGATGAGACCAGCCGAGGCTGTCAGGCTGAGGTGACGGCGCTTGTCGCCGCATGGCGATGGCGCACGTTGCGGTGCCGCGCGGGGATTGGCGACGAGGCCGCCGGGGTGGACTTGGCCTGCCGACGTGGGAAGCGTACCTGTGGCTGGATCGTGACGGCAGTGTGATGGACTGGACTACTGCGACTGCGAGGTTGGCCGTGGAGATGGCGTGGACCGTGGACATTAGTGCTGGGTTGTTATCTGCTAATGATGTGTGTGCCGGTAATTGATTACGCTACTTGTGACGCGCCGTCCTGGAAGATTCGTGGAGGTTTTTTTTGGTGGGAAGAACAGGAGTCCGACGTCTGGTCCACCAGATGTCGATTGCACTGGCACTACATGCCGGTATACTGTTACAGTCCGCGAGTAATGCAACATTTTAGTTGAAGGGAGATTTGCTTTTCTATCACCGGCCACGGGGGGATTTTTTTAAATAATATTAATTTAAAATATAATTAAAAAATAAATAGTCAAAATGAACAATTATAAAACTAGGCGCAAGCTCTAGCTAGCGATAGAGGGCTTCACAGTATCTAGAGCTCTCTGCCGCCAGTTGCCAATTCAAATGGTGACAAGGATTACATTTTTTTTAATTTGGAAAACCGTCATTTTTTAATTCCTCTCCACTTCCTTTGTACTAAGTATTTCTGAGCATATTTTTTTTCGACAAATCACTATGATATTACATAACATTCAGCACAACATCATAACATCTTTTGTTAATAAATTATAATGACATAACATTCAGTGCAACGCTGCGATATACTTTGTGGACAAATCACACTGATATTATATAACATTCGGCACCACGTCGCGACATACTTTGTGGACAAATCACACTCATATTATATAACATTCAACACAACGTCATAACACCTAGTTTTTACAAATCAAAGTGATATTATAAAGCATTGGGCACCACATATTTGAACTGGATGAACATTTCCCGTGGCCGCAACCTCAACATCCCCCATGTGGACCGTCTCGAGTCGGGCGGTCGGATGAGGTCCCCGCAACGACGTCCGGACTGCCGATGTCTCCTTCATCATGACGATTTCTCGTATGGCATTTCTTGAAGGTGTGCCCAAACTCCCTGCAAATAGAACACTTCTTCGTACGACGTCCGACTTCTACTTCATCCATGTCGTTCCTGATGCACCGTACTTGTCGTCGGCCAACCTTTTCCTTCAGCCTATCAATGTCCCCGACCCAGATAAGTTGCTCCCGGGTCGGATGGCCAGTGAAATGGCCAACCACGGTGTAACCATACATCTCTACGCTCCAGTTTTGCACCACCTCCTTCTTGTTGAAATAGTCAGAGATGTACTGGCCAGAATGTTGCACCACCGTCGAACATACGGCTGCAGGATCAAGTATAACCGACTAGAGGGGGTGAATAGGAGGTTTTAAAACTTTTTGACTAATAAACAATTTAAGATAATGAAGGACTAAGTCTAAACTAGATACAATTCTAGCTAAGCAATTCTACACAAGATAATTACTAGAAATGTAAATGCGAAAATAGTAAAGATAAGAATTAACCACAAAGGAGACAATGAAGTTTTTCCCGTGGTATCAAAGACTTGTCGGTTTTCACTAGTCCACGTTGAGGAAGCTTGAATTAATCAAGTCGGCTCCACAAATTAATCCTTCCCTCGATCACTATTGGTTGTTCTTCCTCCGCTCCGGAGATGGTGAACACCAAACCACTCACAATTCGCCACCGGGCCTCTTCACAATCTTCTTGAAGAGATCACCATGCAAACTCTCGCCAAACCGTCTAGGTGTTTGGCAAACACTAAGAGTAATGAACCACAATCTTCACTTGACGACAATCAAGTGCTAAGGATCAATGTAGAATGAATGCACTTGAATTTTGGCTCAACCACCTCACAATGAATGCAACAAGTGTATTAGAGGTGTAGAGAGAATGCTCAAGGCTCAAAGATGTTAAATGAAGTCTCTCCCTCTGTCTTTGAGCAGGTGGAGGGGTATTTATACCCCCTCACAAACAAATACGACTGTTGGGGGCAAAACTCAGGATTTTTCAGCACAAGCGGTAGTACCGCCATTCAATAGCCGGTACTACCGCACCCTACCAACTGCATAGTAACGACTAGCGCAGGCACATTTAATGCCTCTAATCTAGCCGTTGAAAATGCAGAACGATACTACCGACGTTGATCACGCGGTAGTTCCGATCTTCAGTCATACCGAAAAGTAAGGGCGGTTCTACCTTTTTACTTGAGGTCCAAAAGGGCACTCACTGGAAAAAAATGTACCTCTTACAAATCGGTTACACCGAGTTACGGTAGTTTCGCCACAAAACCTCGGTACTACCGCTACACAAGAGCAACCAGATCAGCTTTGCCCGATTCGACTGAACACATGGACGGCTCAGATTAGACGGGACGTTCGAACCATAGGTCGTAACCGCACAATTTGATCATGCGTTCAGACGATCCGAACGTTCACTAGTAGTACCGCCAAAGGATAAGTGGTCATACCGCCATGCGGTAGTTCCGCCATGTAGGCTCCGGTACTACCGTTCACTGGGTGAGCAACCAAGCCAAAATGGTGTCACTCTGGAAAATACGTACCGCCAACTAAAACTTGGTCCAACCGGGTTGCGGTAGTACCGCACCACATTTTCGGTCATACTGCTTTGCGGTAGTACCGCCAACAAAACGTCGATACTACCGATTTTCCTGAGAAGTGCAAAGTTGGCTTTTAAAACAAATTCTAAGTGTATGCATGACCATATATTGATCCAGATGGCACAAGAACATGCTATCAAGCTACTAGTCATGATCCCTCTTAATAGTACGGCATTTAACCTAAAATATGGTCTTCCATCCTTTTATCCTAAGACCGGTAAAATACAAAAAGGATCATAGACTACTTGTACCTTGAATTTGAACCATATTGATCTTCATGTTGACCTTTAGCATGCATCTCCAGGTTATTATATTCCTTACTGGGAATTAACCTTGTAAATACTCAATAAACATGTTAGTCCCATAATCACATATTGTCATTAATTACCAAAATAATTTTTAGAGACCTAGATGCTTTCAATGGCCATGCCATGGGAGTAGGGCCTATGCAGAAGAAGGGGCTTGTTGCAAATGGATACGCAACTAGCGTGGCGTAGCGTGCACTCGTGGGTGATCCTCTCGCGGTTCGTCCCACGGCGTCCTTTATCCCTGCACATTATCTCGAAGCGAAGCTTCCTTGGGCCTATCTTGAATGCCCGGTGCATCTCATCCTTCTTGCTCTTCTCCTCCATGTACTTGGTGATCATGGTGGAGTAGAGTACTTTGTCATTGGCCATGGCGAGCGACACGTTGTTGCTTTTGTCAACAAAGTAATTTCTGGTACCACGAAGAATTGCCTCCATAATACTAACCAAAGTAAGGCACCTTGCGCCACGTATGACCCAGTTGTATACCTCGGCTAGATTGGTTGCCATGACACCATATCAAGCACCACCCCTGTCATGTAGTAGTGACCACTTCTCCTTATGCTCGTGCTCAATCCAGTCCGAGAAGCATTTCACCTACGCCCCCCCTGTCTTCCTCGTCACATTAGGACCATCTATGGGAAGCTATGGCAATGCTTTGAGGGCTTGGTCAATGCTTGGGGCGGCCCTTTTCGCTGCCTCCCTTCTGTGCGTCTGGGTCCGCTCATCCAGAATCTTCCAGAGTGTTTCAAACTTTCACAGCTGGTTCTGGTTGCATAGCCGCTTGAACAGGTTCATCAAGTCCTTGTTACAGAACTGCTTATAGAAGTTTGCACCCAAGTGCCTCATGCACTACCTGCTCTGCAGATCTGCCCACAAAAGTGGTTCGTCCTCTCCTTGTTGTAGTTGAGTTATTGCACTCAGCAGACCCGCATGCCGATCATGTACGACGTATACATTTGGACGATCCTGTACAGCAGAAATCTTCAAATTCCTCAGGAACCACAACCAGCTGTCCGTGTTCTCGCTTTCAATGAAAGCGAATGCCACGGAAAGAACTTGATTGTTCCCGTCCATCGCTATTAAAGTCAGTATCTGGCCCTTGTACTTTCTAGTCAGGAATGTGCTATCCATGCACAAGATTGGATGACAGTGCCGAAATGCACTAATGCATGGACCAAAGGGGAAGAATGCTCACTGCAGTACCTTTTTATTGGGCTACTTCGGATGTGTGGAATCTTGAAAGTCAACATGAGTGTCGGGATTTCTGTTTTGTATGACTCGGAGTAGCCCAGGAAGATTGTGGTAAGAGTTCTCAAATGTACGGAACCTTGATTCCAACGCCTTCGGCTTTGCCCTCCATGCCTTGGTATAGCTAACTGTATACTGGAACTTTGCCTCTATCACCTGAATGACGGATCTTGGCTCAAAATCTAGATTATCCACAATCTCATTGTACATGAGGTTGGTGATGAAGCCTGATGATAGGTTCCTGTGGGACTGCACTGACTCAGCGACGACACATGTGTGAGGGACCACTATAGAGCATTTTCAGTAGGTGTCTCACTTAGGCTGAAATGTGTGCACTTGCCAATGGCATCTCTCTATATCGTACTTCACGTCGTAGCATCTTGGATTAGACTTGATGACTGTGAATGTATGCCACACCAACAAGGCCCAGAATTTGACCGCCTCTTACGTGACCTCCTTGCATTTGTACATAGCTCTTTGCTTGACCTCACTTTGGCCATACTCCCATAGCACGCGGGGTCCTTCGTTAACAACAAGGTTGTCGAACTGGTATGTGTTGCACTCGGATGGAACCACCTATTGGTCCACATCATCCTCGTAGTCGGATCATTCATCTTCTGACAATTTTATGTAGTCCCGGTCTTCGAGATCCATACTTTGCACTAGGGCTTCCAGCTCCTCACTCTCGTCAACAAGCCCACTAGCTTGTCTGACTAAAGCAGCTACTTTCGCAGGGTCTTCATCAACAACATCAGCAACTGTGGCTGGAGTCAACGACTTCTTCTTCAGCACCACCACCCCCCTTCTTGTTCAGCCGCCAATGCAGGAGTGGGTTTGGCATAAGCCTGCGTACTTATGACTACCATGACCTTGTTCCCTTGAGCTGCACTAACTCCTAATATGTGCGCTGTGTTGCTCGAGAGCAAGGCAACTCAATCTTCGAATGAGTGAAACAACTACCGCATCACAGCACCCTATGTATGCTGCTCTGCTCTTGGTAGGGGGCATGGTCGCCGATTGAAAATAACGCAAATCAATCCCCTCGGGACCCTCAAGAATAGTCCCTTAACCGTAGTAAATTTTGAAATTGATGACGTCTGAAATATTTGATGCAATGCACCGTAAACAAGATTTCTACGATTAACCACATATCTAAAACTAAACTACCCACAAAAAAGGATTATATACAACATACTACACTATACAACCATACATCCAAAACTATGTAATCCATTCGGTTAAAAAAAATTACCTGAAAGGTGGGCGACCAAACGGACAGTGTTTCACTAGCTTCTCTCCTCCTCTCCCTTCACTCCCATCTTTCTTTCTTTTCAGAATAAAAGTGAGTTTTCCCCCGAATTTTAGGGTCTCGATGGTCTTTTATAGAAAAATTGTGTCGTTATTTGGAATGATGACAGGAATTTGCGGGACCCCTATCGTCATTTGAAATGATGGTTTTCCAAATTAAAAAAAATGATCCATGTCGCCAATTCAACTGGCGACAGGGACCTCTGTGTATTGTAGAGCCCCCTGTCGCTAATTGGAATGACGACAGGAGCCTGTCGCCATTCCAATATAATTTTTTATTTCGACTATTTATTTTTTAATTATCTTTTAAATTAATATTATTTATAAAAAAACGGCCATGGGGTATAGCAATAGTTTATCGTACTGTTGGTAATTCGGCAAACTGTGATTTTTTACGTGGGGAATTGAATACTTACCCATTCATGTCTTTTTATTAACTATACCAGTACTACTCACTCCGGTCACAAAAGAGGTCGTTTTGGGTGATGCGCAGTTAAATATTATAAATTTTGGTTATCAGTATCATTTTGAATATTTAGATTGGATACATTAAAATAATACGAGTATATTTGTCTCGAAAAGTATTTTCATAATATTATAATTTTTTTAAGTTTAATAAATATATTATGGTATAAATGAGTAGCCAAATGATCATACGGAACCGTATCAATATCCAAAATGACTTTCCTCTCTGACCGGAGGAAGTAACATTTTAATGAAATCACGTCAGAAGCATTTTTCCCCGGGTGATATTTATTAATGTTCTAACTGAACTAAGTTAAGTTTTTTTAGGGCAAATCACTGGAGCTCTATTACGAATTTAAAGCAGGATTACACTCGCTAGCTATTACATCCATGAGAAAGTCCGGGATGCAATTAACCCAAGTACACATAGAAACTCCAGCCAAGGCTTTCTTTCACAGCAGCGAGCCGCGGAATTAGCCTCACGTCAGGTATAGATAATAGAAAAATGAAAGAAAAACCCTGCTAAGCTCCTGGATTTCATGCCAAATGCTCGCGATCGCCGATCTCTTGCCGTCCTGGGTCTTGATCACGTTTACTAGACCCAAACTGTCCAGCTCAAGAATCACATAGCGGAACCCCTGACGTTCCGCCAAATCGAAGCCCGTCCCTTGCTGCTAGAGTCTCAGCCGGGAGAGCATCAGGTATGTGTTCGTACCTTCGAGTCTCAACAACCAAAAAAAGCCCAGAGTCGTCACGGATAAAGATTCTGGAACCACCCAGGTGAGTGTTCGCCACAAAGGAAGCATCTGTATTAATCTTAACAGCACCCTCAGGTGGTGTCTGCCATTACGCCGGCCTTGGCGTATCAAGTATGACCTTGTCACTCTTCATCAGCAAGATGCTTGACAGATGCCACAGGGTTCCAATTATCTTTACCATGCCGACGATTATTCCTTCTTGTCCAGAGGGACCAAAACTCACACACGAATAAGGCTGCATCCTCCTCTGTGCAAATGCCACCAACAAGCTGGTCTTTAGCCCAAGTTACTGGATCCAAGCGAGGCAATTTTTTCCGTGTCTGCCAAAACCGGCGTGCAAAGGAGCATTCAGTAGCAACATGGAATACTGATTCCTCTGGGTTCCCAGTCCTCACAGTGGCCTTCATTTAACACATGCCGTCGACGATGCTCTTTCTTTGCTGGCAAAAACATGTTAATCGCCCGCCACCAAAAAATACTCACTTTCAGTGGAATCTTAAGTATCCACAGATGCTTCCACCAGTGACCTGAAGTCGATGATGAAGAAAAATTAGCTTCAGAGTTGTTTATCGCAGATAACTGCCCGTCCTTGAGAACTCGGTATGCTGACCGAACAGAGTAAATTCCATTCCTTTCATAAGCCCAGGCGAGAACGTCCTATGAACACCTATTCCCCAACTTTATTTGCAGGATGGCATCAGCATCCAACTTAATAAAAGACGAATTAATGAGAGCTTCATTCCAACTCTTACTATCCGGCAAAAGAAGTTCATTTACCTTGTTTACTGATGCATTTGAGAATTGAGAGCCCAACCAACGGCTTCATAGAGATCGCTGATGGAATCCAATTATCCTCCCAAACACTCACTTATTCACCCGAGCCAACTCGTTTCATTAGTCTAAGTACCTCTACCATGCAAGATAGCTTTCCAGGTTGCCGAGCTTCTTTTTTTCCCGAGATGTCATGAAATCCCCTTGGGGGAAGTACCTCCCCTTAATTGCCCGACTGCACAAGTATTTTTTAAAAAAATAATATTTTTTAAAACATAATTACAAAAATATATAATCTCCCCAAAAAATTACAAAAATGTGTTCCGGTCGCCAGTTGAACAGGCAACAAAGACCATCTTCCCCTCCTGTCGCCGGTCCAACCACCTGCCTGTCGTCAGTTCAACTGGCAACAGGAAGACTAACCCTATAAAACCCCCCAAAATTCAGCGCAGGACTCATTCTTATTCAAAAAAAAGATAATGGGAGAAGAGTAGAGAGGAGGAGAGAAGCTAGCGTAGCGCTATCCGTCCGATTGCCTACCTCTCAGGTAATTTTTTTAACCGAATGGATTACATAATTTTAGATGTACGGTTACGCAATGCAGTATAGTTTTACATAATACTTTTCGGTGGGTAGTATGGTTTTAGATATGCGGTTAATCGTGGAAATGTTCTTTATGGTGCAGTGCGTCAGATATGTCCGACGTCGTCAATTTCAAAATTTACTATGGTCAAAGGACTATTTTGGAGGGTCCCGAGGGGATTGATTTGCGTTATTTCCAATCGGCGACCGTGCCCCTAACAAGACCAAAGCAGCGTATATGGGGCGCTGTGATGCGGTGGTTGTACCACACATTCTAAGTGGACCGTGATGTGTATGATCTGAGATTGAGTTGTCTTTCCCTACGGAGAAGACAGCTCACATATTGGGAGTTAGTGTAGCTTAAAGGACCAAATTCATGACAATCATATGCCAAACCCACTCCTCCACCCACGGCTGAACAAGAAGAGGGTGCTGAGACCGAAGAGGAAGTCGGGGACTGCAGCCACAGCACAGCGCACACAATGGCTGAAGCTCCCGGAGTTGCTGATGCTGTCGATGAAGACCCTGCGGAAGTAGCTCGTACGGTCAGGCAAGCTAGTGGTCTTGCTGACGAGGGTGAGGAGGTGGAAGCCGTAGTGCAAAGGATAGATCTCGAAGACCGAGACTACATGGCATTGTCTGAAGATGAAGGTTCCGACGACAAGGATGATGTGGACCAGCAGGCGGTTCCATCCGACTAGAACACATACCGGTCGACAACCTCGTCGTCAACGAAGGCTCCCGTGTGCCGTGGGAGTATGACCAGAGTGAGGTCAGGCTAGGAGCTATGTACCAATGCAAGGAGGTCATGCAGGACGCAGTCAAATTCTGGGCCTTATTGGTGCGGCGCATATTCAAAGTCGTCAAGTCCACCCCAAGATTCTATGATGTGAAGTGCGGCATAGAGGGATGCCCTTGGCGAGTGCACGCAATTCAGCCAAAGTGGGACACCTACTGGAAGTGCTCTATAGTGGTCCCTCACACAAGCGCCGTTTCTGAGTCAGTGCAGTCCCACCGGAACCTATCATCAGGCTTCATCGCCAACCTTATGTATAGTGAGATTGTGGATAATCTAGATTTTGAGCCACGATCCATCATTCGGGCGATTGAGGCAAGGTTCGAATACATAATCAGCTATGCCAAGGCTTGGAGGGCAAAACAGAAGGCATTGGAATCAAGGTGGGGCACATTCGAGGATTCCTACCACAACCTCCCTAGGCAATTTCGAGTCATACAAGACATAAATCATAGCACCTATATCGACATTCAAGACGCCACACACCCGAAGTGGGCCAATAATAGGGTATTGCAGCGAGCATTCTTCGCGTTTGGTCCATGCATCAATGCATTCCGGCACTGCCGTCCAATCTTGTGCGTAGATGGCACATTCTTGACTGGGAGGGCCAGATACTAACTGCAATAGCGGCAGACGGGACCAATCAAATTCTTCCCGTAGCATTCACTTTCGTTGAAAGCGAGAACACAGACAGCTGGTTGTGGTTCCTGAAGAACGTGAGGATTTCTGTTGTGCAAGGCCGTCCCAACGTATACCTCATACATAATCGGCATGCGAACTGCTTGCATACAATAACTTCAGTTGCAACAAGGAAGCGTACCACTTCCATGGCGGATCTGCGAGCATGTGGTACATGAGGCACTTGGGTGCAAACCTCTACAAGCGGTTCATAACAAAGACTTGATGAACTGTTCAGCGGTACGTGCAACCGAACCAGCGGCGGAAGTTCAAACACTCGAAAGATTACGGATGAGCGGACTAAGACACACGAAGGAGGCAAGCAGAAGGGTCGCCTAAGCGCGACCAGCCCTCAAGCATTGCCGAGATACCCACAGATGCTCCGGATTGACGAGGAGGATGGGGCGCAGTGAGATGCTTCTTGGGTGGATTGAGCACGAGCCTAAGGAGAAGTGGTCATTGCTTCATGACGAGGTGGCGCTTCGATATGGTGTCATGACAACTAATCTAGCCGAGGTGTACAATCTGGGTCATCTTGGCGCAAGGTGCCTCCCTTTGGTGGGTATTGTGGAGGCAATTCTCCGTGATGCGACAAGTATTTTATTGACAGAAGCAACAACGCGTCGCTCGCCATGGCAAATGACAGAATACTCTACTCTGTCATGATCACCAAGTACATGGAGGAGAAGAGCAAGAAGGGTGAGATGCATCGGGCATTCAAGATGGGCACAAGGGAGCTTCGCTTCGAGGTAATGTGCAGGGATAAAGAACGCCGCAAGATGAAACACGAGAGGGTTACCCACGAGTGCACGCTACGCCGCGGTAGTTGCACATGCACTTGCAAAGAAGCCCTTCTTACGCATAGGCCCTGCTCCCATGTCATAGCCGCATGTTCGACGGTGGCGCAGCATCCCGGTCAGTACCTCTCTGTCTATTTCACCAAGGAGGTGGTGATGCAAACCTGGACCGCAGAGATGTATGGTTATGCTGTGGTTGGCCATTTCACTGGCCATCCGACCTGGGAGCAACTAATCTAGGCCGCGGACATTGATAGGCTCAAAGGAAAGGTTGGCCGGCGACAGGTACGGCGCATCAGGAACGACATAGACGAAGCAGAAACCAGACGTCGTACGAAGAAGTACTCCATTTGCAGGGAGTCTGGGCACACCTTCAAGAAATGTCCCACGAGAAATCCTCAGGACGAAGGAGACATCGGCACTCCGGACGTCGCCGTGGGGACCTCATCCGGTCACCCAACTCGAGACAGTCCACATGGGGGATGTTGAGGCTGCGACCAATGTTCTTAATTATGTTATTGCACGGACGGTAGTAATATGTTATTGCCAATGTTCCGAATTATCATTTTAATTAAGTGTTATGATGTTTTGCTGAATGTTATGTAATATCAGTGTGATTTATCGTAGTTTTGATAGTAATGGCAAGTTCACATTTGTTTCCTTACATAATATGCAGTGCATGTACATAAGCAAGTGTATGAATTCCCGAGCGCATCGCAATATCACTTACCTTCCTACCTACGAATCATTCATACCTCAATCTTTCTCGTAAAAATTTTCAGAAATTCACCGCACTAGAACAACATACGACGATCGCAAAATGTTATTGCGAGTCTAACAGATTTTGTACCATTCAAAACGTAAGAAAACCAGAAGGCGGCAAACTTGATTAGAGTTTGAGGTACCGATCGCCAGATTGAGCGGCAGCGAAACCTATCGCCCGATTCAATGGCGGCAATTGGCTGGACCGACGACAGCAGGAGAGAGAGGTCCAATCGCTAGTTCAAGCGGTGGTGATTGAACTGTCGCCGATTGAGCTGGCGACAAGGACATATTTTTGTAATTTTTTGGAGAGACTATATATTTTTGTAATTATCTTTTAAAAAATATTATTTTTTTAAAAAAAATTCCACCAATCTGTATTCATCACAATCCTCCACCCTTGTTTAGGGCATATACAATGGTATAAACAATTGTTGTCTATAATATTTCTTCATATTATCTATAGGCAACTTTTACAATGAGTTGTTTTTTTACATTTTTCTATAGATAGCTCCTTCATAAACAAAATGTCTTATTTCTCATATTACAGTCGGCTACTATATAAGAGACGGCTCAATTATCTATACTCCTTCTCTCTCCTTCACGTCATTTCGTATCCTACGTGTCAAGTTTACAAACAACTAACATCACACCATTATATATGCTCTTACCGAGCACTCACTGCTTGGTTAAAAAACTTCATGTCCCTAAAGCTCATTCCTCCATCTTTTTTTTAACTAAGCAATAACGACCTCATATCTTTACTAGTTGCCCTCAGGAAATTTGACAAGTTGAGAGAGTATAAGAAGTTTCATACGATTTGAGAATTCATCTGAGCCAACGGCAGGTTTTCTGCAGGTAAAAAAATCAAAACTTCTGGAACGAAGTGAGCGCTGAATACTCACGCCGAGGCTCGTCCCGGGCGAGGGAGGGCTGGTAGAGGCATATCCGGACGATAGTGGTATGGATTTAGACATATGTCCATCACTAGTGTGTCTGTTGTGTCAAATTCGGCAATACGGTACAAACAGGGCCATTTCTGCTAAGAACAAGCGAAACAGTGCCAAATAGACTAAAAAGTCCCGTTATTTGACTGGTTAAGGGGTGCCTACTACGTACACTTGCATTTGTGAGCTATCAAAAGCAATACAACAAATCGAGGTGACGATATTCCGAAAACAACGTGTATATTATTCGGAAAATCCATAGTTTATAATATGTTCACAATACATAATTTATTTGTCATCGCAATGACAGTATCGTAGACTCGCCGGTCCCTGATTATTTGAACCATACCGAAGGCACGATCCAGTGCGGACTCACTTAAGTGGCAGTAGGTCCCGAGCCACTTATTTAGGGTTAATTGTCCTATTGGTTTTTTTAAGACACTAGACGGGTGTCTGTGTTGCAATGGTTTTCAAATAAACATAATATAAATCAATAACCTAGAAAATCAATATCTATAAAGTAATTATCTTACAAATGAAAGTTTTATACGTAATTTGTATCTAATCAACAAGCCACATATAATCTTATTACAAGTCACAAGCACAGATAATTTAATTATCCGCATAAGATCATTCAAGTAATGTACACATGTATATATATCTTTCCACAAAAGATCTAGTCAACTCAAAATATAGGGAGAAGAGGTGGTAGATGACAGACTCACCACCACCACCAAGTCCTTTTTATAATACTAACTGAGTGTTCGCGTGTTACAACGGTTTTCAAATAAACATAATATAAGTTATTAACTTAGAAAACCAATATACATAATGTAATTATCCTACAAATGAAAGTTTCATATATAATTTGCATCTAATCAATAAGCCATATATAATCTTATCATAAGCCACAAACACAGATAATTAAATTATCTATGGACAATCCTTTAAGTAATTTGTGCATATATACACATATATATATATCCATAAAAGATCCTACCAACTCAAAAGTTGAGGAGGAGAGACGGTAGATGCAAGACTCATCATCACAAAGTACTTCTTTTATAATAGGAAAGGAACATGTTCTAAGGGGCATGGACTCTGAATTAATATGAGAGATGCAATACAACCACCGGGAGAATTACAAAAGGAGCCCTGGGAAAATAACATAACACTGGATTTGGAAATTCCACTGCCAATCACCTACTGTTAAAAACTCTAAAAAAACACGTATTACATCATGTCAGAAATGTGCAGTTTTATCTGCTGCATTCAACAGTTAGAATCTAGTAATGAAAACATTCTAGCAAACTGTTGAACCGGCATGCCAAACCACAGTTTTAGTTCCACCAACTACACGCTATGTCGGTTTATCTTGATTGAAAAGCCTTAACCATAACCGTGTTAACCAACTGCACTTTTTTCAAATTAAAAAAAAAACAAACAAACCAAAACACTGTTACAAAACCGTGACTAAACCAGGAGATACTTCCATCTGTTCTGAAAAGAAAACTGCAAGACTGCAACATTACGGTCTTCTTCACCCTGCTTCCGTGAATCAGATGAACTGTAGCATCGTCTGCTTCGAAGTAGAGAGTGGAGCCACAGCTGCATGGGAAAGCTCTTAAAAGGAATCGGGATATTCTTCACTGTTTTATAACTGCTTGAAGAGACCAGTTATACAGCTAAAATCACGGCTGCAAAAGCAGAGGGAACAGCAGCCATCAGAGGGCAGCAGCTTGAAATTGTTTAATCGGTTGAACCTCCTAAAATTAACCAAAGAGCTCCCAATCCACAAGTTGTACCTCACTGTTGAGAGTCAAATGACAAAATGAAGTGCCTAGGAGTACTAGTACTGTAGGAGGGCTTACTAAAGTTATGTGAAACCTTTAAAAAAAGATGCTGTGTGATTACTGGTTACTAGTACTTCGTTGCTTGCTGTAAGAATTTTACTCTGAAAAATGAGGAGCAGGCACTGTATGAAATCTGCTAATTAGTAGTACTTGGTTGCTTGCTGTAAGAATTTTACTCTGAACAATGAGGAGCAGGCACTGTATGAAATCTGCTATTGTGAATCTCTCTGATATTCCTGTCGGAACAGCAAGCCGTGCACCATCTGATCGGGGGTGCACGTCCCAGATCGAGCTAGAGTACACGCATGACTTGAGCTGCCCATGCATGGATGCACCTGTCCAATCTGACGTTATATGTGCGTGTCCGCTGGCCCAATATCAACTGACGCGTGATCGGCGAACTCTGACGATGAGATAGAGATTTCTTGAGCTGGCGTATGTCCTCATCACGATATAGAGATTTCTTCATTCTTGCGCGCTACAGATTGTCAGCACAATTTGGAGCCAATCTCTCGAATGGAACGACCTCTGACGTTTTCTTTCTGTCTCTTACAAAATGGCTACTTTCAAACACAGAACAATAGCACCTTATGTCTAATTAAAAGGGGCAAATCGTTATACGTCATTCAATAATTTCAAATCTTCATAATATACTGCTGGTGTCTCACTTACATGTGAGCTCTGCATCTACATGTTAGTTTCACAATAAGTGTCACACTGTGAATCACGTAGTTATTTAGTGACATATCGTGAATTTTCTCAATTAATCACTACTTGTAAGAAGATAAAAAACCATATATGTATACAGGATTAGTCGTCACATATATATGAGCCATGCATTGGAAAAACCAGAAATAAAACCCAACAAAATTAACATGCTTACACCTAGCCGGGTCACAGACAGACGTACACACATGGTCACACAGTAACTCACACGGACAGCTAAAGACTCGTATTCTGACACGAACAGCAAGGTATGACGACAAGAGCTAGCTAGTGCTTTCGTCATGCTTTGAAACCGCTGAAACTACACGTATGGGGAGAATGACAAAACGATACGTTCACGTACAATTTATTCAGTGAGCTAGCCATACGCAGATGACGCCCAAAAGGACCAGCAGTAGGGTAGTCAGTTACACGAGTATCTTGAGCCGTTTGACTGACTTTGCAAAGGCCCTGCAAGCAATTCAACATCGTTGTTACTCTCATACTAGTTGTATGAATTTGTTTTGCCTACACACACACACAAGAAATTAGCTTACTCCCACGGCACGTCTCCAACTAGCATCCAATCTCCATCCCCATCCTCGTAGGTAACCGCGTATGGGTGACGACGACGGTGGTGGCCGTCCTGGTTCCGTTCCTCCCGTGCATCTGCGTCAGATTGCAAAAAAAATGTGAGTTGGTATAGATTTTGTGTCATCTGCCATTTGGCCCATTTTATTTTAGGGTCGATTTTTGGTAATCTATGTAGATCAGATCACCGCCAGGAATCGGTTTTTTCCTGACAACTAACCCCTCGCGGTTCATTCCTGACGATAGTCGTCGAGAAATATCCTTTTCTGACGGTTCTCCTACCTTTCCTGACGGTTCAGACCCCCGTAAGAAGAAGAAGAAAATTCCGGCAGTGGATAAACTCAAGTAGGTGCATCCATATATTCATGTCGGTTTGTACATGCATGATGGCAAAGGATACGAAGAACTGCACGGTTTTTTTGTAACACAACATGTACGTAGTTGGCACGTTTCCACACCTTGGTTAGTGGAGGGGAACATGAGGCCAAGCGTGTCGAGGAGCGCCTCGTACGAGCTGTGGAGGGACAGGTCGACCTTCCTCCCGATGGCCACCCCCTCCATCTTCACCTTTACGTAGCCACCGCCGTTCCGCCGGCGTGCGCACTTCACCGGCGGCCACCCCACCAGCTTCTTCCTCCTACATGCATGACGAAACTCAGCCCAATTAGTCCCACAAAGAAAGGTGTACATGACAAGAGAAAAGGATGCGCGCAGTGCAGTACTCACTTGACGCTCATTTCCCAATCGCCGGCGCCGGCGCCGTCACCGCCGCCGCGGCCATCGCCGCCCTCGCTCACGAAGAGGGGCAGCGTGGCCTTGACCCCGAACGCCTCCCCGAAGCCCCTCTTCCCGCAAGGGCCCGGCGCAGGCCGCGCGCTCGGCAGCGCAAGCCCGAGCTCCAGCTCCATCATCAACCAATCCTCCTCTCCCTCTCGTCCCCGCGGTAAGCTAGCTAGCTAGGGTGAGAGACTGGAAACACGCAAAACTCGCAGGCATCAGGCCACGGTCGAGCGAGCAATGGCGAGATCCATCGATGCGCGGCGTATATATATATACACGCGCGCGCGCGCATGTGGGTGTGGGTGTGGGTGTGGAGATCGTCAGATCACGATCGGTGGTGGCGATCGACAGTGGAGGCGGATCTGGAGGAATAATAAACATAAACAAGCGGGGGACAGGGTGTCGGGGTTCGAGGGGGCCCGGCAGCGGGCGGGCTGTCTGCCTGTCGCCGCGCGGTGCGGCAGCCGCGGACTACGTCTCTTCGCCTCGCGCGCGCGTTACGTGCCGCCCTGCCGACACGGGCCCTTGCGCTGCCGCGGCCGAGACGGTTTTGTGGGTGTACCGTTTCGCGAGGGGCAGGCTGCCTCGCTGCTAGTGGGGATGTGCTGTGGAGTGTGCACCGGCCGGTTGCTTTGTCGAGCTCGGTTAGTGGCTTTGCGCACGCGCGCGGGGCCGATCGGTCCTGAATCTAGCTAGCTGCATGCCTAGCTTGGGTGGCTGATTGATGGGTGATGATCCCCGGTCTCCGTCTCCATCGGTGCACGGATGATTCCAATCCAAGGTAGTAAAACGTACTAGTCCCTCGTCGATTACGGTGAATGGTTGACACGCCGATTTCTAGTATCATATTTTTGTCATATGATCATATCATATCAGGGGAAAACCCGACTACGGAGCTGTGAAAGAGGTGGGAGAGGTACTGTGGTAGTGAAGATTAAAGAAGTTATATAGTATAATTAAACTGCCGGACGTAGGGCTTTCAACTAGATGGGGTTCAGATGCTCCTCACGCCGGGACATTGGATGATCAGGCCTCTCTTGATTCAGATCAGAGAACTTTGCCGATCCATGAAGGCCGGGATGGAGCCAGAAAATTTTATCTATGGGAGCAAACTAAATATTGAGGGGTGGCAAGTAAAAATATTTTGTTATTCTACACGAGTAAACTAAGAACTATATAGAGAACTTTATCAACTATAAGAAGAACCATGGCTTCTACTAGTCTCCCATGTCTCCGTCTCTGCATGCAGGTGCAGTTCATCTACATCAGCAGACAAAGCTGATCACTTGGCTAAGCATGCTTCAGAATGTACTTTCAGCGACAGAGAGTGAAAATGTTGTGTTCTCCGCAGTAGCTGCCCGGTTTTGGTAGCCTTTTGTAACGATGACTTAGACATTGACGTTGTAACACCCTGTGTTTGCATTGAGTTCGGCCCTTCCGGGGCTACTAAATTCTTCTGGGGCTACTAAATTCTCAATTCTCGTACTACTAAGCTCATATATAGTAGTGTGACGTTAGCTGTCTATAACCTTTGTCACGTAGAACACAAGATGATGTGGAGGAGAGAGGGAGTGCAAAAAGAACTAGATCGTCTCTCATGCAGTAGTCGACTGTAACACGATAAACAAGACATTGTACATAGAGGAGCTATCTATAGAAACATGTAAATAGACACTCTATTACAGAAGCTATCTTTAGTGCTATCTATAGATAATATGGAAGGATACTATAGACAACAGTTGTCTATACCACTATATAAATAGAGTGTTTGATTAGAGAATGCAGATCAATGTGTACACAGTAGCTAGGCAGGTACGGATCACCGAGTGTGAGTGTATAGATTTACCTTGATCAACCTAAGTTTGCATGCATGCTGCATGCTCAAGGCACATTAGGCGCCACTAAGATGGGCGTCACAGACAGGAGAAAGCCCGAGATATATTGGGCCCGGGGGGCATGTGGGTGTGGGTGTTTCTTGTGAGCCGTTATGGCGGGGAATCTGATGGTCTCCTCCTCCTCGGGGTCCTCCTGCTCGCCACCAAGTCAAGGGCACACCACCAATCACTGCATGCTCCAACTACTATGTGCTTCGCCCACTCCGCTAAGCGTAAAACTAGTCCCTTGCCCACTGCGTCGATCTCCGCGTGGGCGCCGTCCTTTCCCATGCCTATGCCTCGGTGCGCTCCCCGCCGGCTCTATTCTAGCACCATTAGTCATGTTATTACCTATAGCTACTGTTTATAGTAATTTTTTAATTATTTATAAAGAGCGCTATAGACAGCTCATACGATGTGTTATCTTTTCACTTGTCTTTATAGATGACACAATCTTTTAATGCTTTTATGGACCTAAAATATTTTCTCCTGGGTTCTGGTGATACAGTTGGTTATAGGATTGTAGACAATATATTTTTCTCTCTTTGTTATCTTTCATCCATATCAACTTAAATTATACGTGGTAAAGACTATAGACATCTGATGTAAGCCCATTGTACATGACCTTACTGCTGAGAGCGTATGTTTTGGATTGCGTGCGGCCAAACATTATAAATCTCGATATCAGTTTATTTTTGAATATTTAGTTTAGACACATGAAAATAAACGTGTAGATTTGTCTCGAAATATACCTTTATAATAATATAATATTGTTAGTGCCTACCAATAGTATTACAATAGTAATAAGTGATCAAAATTATATTTTGGGCTCGTGCCGATGTCAAAAACAGCTTTATTACGTGACTGGAGGGAGTAATTGAATTCTTCTGCATAGTTTAGTGCATGCTATTGCTAAGTGAGAGTTTTGCCCATGATTTCTTAACCATCTTTCACTTGCGTACAGTTTGGACACGTATGTATAGTATGGTTTCTTTTTTTCTGGTTTTAAAGGCATGTATAATGATATAGACAGCTACTGTCTATAACAATTATCTATGTCATTTATAGATAGCAGTAAAGATAGTTCATACAATAGTATAGACGGTTGTTGTCTTTATAGAACACACAATCTTTTAATGCTTTTTTATTTATTTTAATATAGTCGACTACAAGATTGTAGACAATATTTTTCTCTATCTTTATTCTCCTTTATCCATATCAGTAAAAGTCATACGTGAAAATAGTTATAGACGACTGACATAGACTTATTTTACATGCTCTAACAGGAGACAGGTTTACGGTTTACACTAAGCGAACCGTTCGTCAAAAGTCACTTGGGCGTTACGTTTCCACTAGAAAAAGGTGAAAGTGTCGTCTGCTATGACCGTAGTACACATCAGCCGTACCTTTTTCCCAATTAGTGTCAGTTTCCGTGTTCTTACCCCGGTGGACAGGCACGGCACTACAGCGAAGCACGATGACTCATGAGTCGTGGTTTAGGCACTAGATTACTTGCCTTGACGAACGATGAGCATCAGCATCACATCAAAGCTTTCTTAAGCATAGGAGCACACACCAACAAGGCTGTCTTTCTCAGAAAAAACCTAGCTGGCCTGTTGCATCAATTCAGATACGTGCACGTAATCTATCCATATACTTTAGAATATCATGCAGACCAAAGCTTAGTTTTTTCCCCTTTTACCTAACAAATTGACCGATTTGGGCAAGCCCTGAACCGAGTTTGGTCCATTGAACGTAACTATGCGTAAACAAATTGACCGATTTGGGCAAGCCCTGAACCGAGTTTGGTCCATTGAACGTAACTATGCGTGCGATTAATCGAGTGATTCAGAGCTGAGACCACCGAACACACGCAAGTACAACGAATATCTTGCAGAGACCCCGTCTCCCTGTCCGGACAAGAGGAAACCACGCACGGCCTCTCTGAAACCACGTGTCCTTCGAAGCTGAAAACGCGTGCCTTAGTAGTAGAGTGTCTGTACCGTCAAGACTCGAGACCCATTGCAATTGGGAAACGCATCCGACGTTAAGCAACAAGTCGTTCAACCCGATGTCGTATTCAGAAAAATCTATCTAGGGTATCAATTTTTTTTGGTCTCAATCCACATCCGGTAGTATCCGTATCCAGAAAATCTCATAGAATATAGGTCAGAATATGAGAAGAGCAGCATCCGACTAGTATCTTTATTTTATAGGATATCTGATAAATCAACAAAATGAATATCCGATAAACATCAATATTTTTTAATATTCTCTATGGTTTTCTAGCCATCGACTAATATATAATATGAATTTACATTTGATTATATTTATGTTGTTAAGTACGATAAATAATTCTCTAATAGGTAGTATAATTCGACACTTTCATTGGTGAAGTTATATCTTTTCTTTCTGTGTACATTATCCGTCAAATTATCCGTGATCAATTTGAATCTGATTCGCATCTGCATCCGCTTCGTGTTCGTATCCTGAAAAATACATATTTATATCCGTATTCGACTCCGAATCCAAGGTAAAAATATAGGTTAGGATACGGGAAGAACAATATTCGCTCATATCCAACCCGTTTTCTGTTGGGATACAGGTAGACTACAATAGCTACAAACAAATTTTCTACCACGTAAACCAGGATGCCAAGCAAGTAGATGGTCATAGATCGTTACCACCAGACGACCAGTTCGTATTTGATCACGACCAACTCGTAACTCCTTACGACTTGGTTTCGACCACTCTGTGATTACGTTCGACCAGTCTACGACTTGCTTGTATCTCTATACGACTTATCCGTGGGTCGAACTAAGCGACCTACTCATGTAATCTCCTTTGCCTCGCGATATCTGGTTGAACTCCGGGTGAGATGTGGTGTCATCCATGGACATTCAATGCTTTCTCGATCGAGTATCGGATAACCTCGTGTGGTGAACTCTTGACCACGATGGTATGGCCATGCACTTTCTTTATCCGATCACTTTGAGGGCGAGAGATATCTCTCTGTTATGTTAGGAGGGCAAATCCATATCCCAGGCCAGTCACATCCCTCTGCATGTTTCATAGCATACCCGAAAGCAACTTTTATAACCACCCGATTACAAGCGGCGTTTGGCAACCCCTAAGAGTGCTATTACACATGTAGGAAACCATGCCGATCTCGGTCTAAGGATTATACATCATCATTGCTTGAGACCAACTAACGACACATAGAATCATAACAATCTCAATAGTGTCTCAAGGTGGGTCTTATCCAACACCATGTTCTCTAACACGTGTCCACATTATTGATTCGATATCCTATATCCATGACCGGTGAAACATGGTCATCAATCAATACATGTCTTTGATCGTGGAGTCACTAGTGTTCAGACCGGTGACTTCGACCGAGGATATTTTTAGAGCGACATCATCATAAGTTAAAAAGAGCTTCACCAACAAGTCACATACTCGTTAATCTTCATGACTGATGATTCATTCAAGGAACAAGATAACATATTATCAAATATTGTGAACATAATGAAATATAATCATCTCTATGATTGCCTCTAGGGCATATTTCCAACATTTTCACCCCTAAATGGCATGGTGACATTATCACCTGGAGGACGGTTGGATCAGAAAAAAGTGTGAGATTTACTCTGCACTGTAGCAAACACTGTATCAACCATGTTAGAAAATATTGTAGCAGATGCTGGATTTTTAAAAAAAATCCATTTTTTATTAGAAATTATAACAGTATACCTGCGATAATATTTTTTACAGAAATATACTCCTATCGCCGAACCGTTAGGGCGACTGGCCCCAGTCGCCCAATGGACAAGCGACATTGAAGTTAGCGCCGAACGGACAAGCGATATAATTATAGTCGCCCAACGGATGGGCGTTAGGGCATATCGTCTCACCGCACGGCGACAAGGCCTTCCAGTCGCCCAATGGTTCGGCGACTGGATGGCTATATAAGCCCCGCGCGCGAGTCGCCCCCACCGGCCGAGCGATAGAAAAGAAAATTGAGCAAGAAGAGGAAGAAGAAGAGAGGAAGAGGAGAGGAAAGAAAGGGGAAAAAAGAGAGGGAGAAGAAGAAGAGGAGAGGGAGAGGAAGAAAGATTCGTCCGTGAGGTATTTTTTTTTACCTTGTAGTGTATTTTTTTAAGTAAGTAAATAGTTTGTGTAGATAAAATAATAGTGTAAGTAGCACTCGTAGAAAATTTTAGTTAGAAAAAAAAAGTAGAACATCGTAATGTTGTTAATTTATATGCAAGTAGCAGCGGTAGAAAACATAAGTTAGAGAAAAAAATAGTCCGTGAGGGAAAATTAGTGCTGTTTGTGAGAAGTATTGTAGTTGTGTCGGTGCATGTGTGACCGACTATTATTTGGTGAATAATTAGAAAGTTGGTAAGTAGTAGTGGGTACTCTAGCGGAGCGCATGAGGAGAATGAATTATTTGTATGGACTAATTAGTACAGGTTTATTAGTATGAACTAATTGACTTAGGTAATTGGTATAGCTCTATAGAAGACTGGAACACCACTTGTAGCATTTCGGATTGCAAGTTAGCGTCAGAATCGAATAATGTCTGGTATGGAATAACTCGGTTTTTAGGTTGAATTGTAATAGTATAATGCACGTTCATTGTGCCTTCTGCCTGAGGGAACGAATGACACCTTGGCCGTGCTGTAGTGTAGTTGTTCATGATAGGCGAAGGGCCATACAAATGTAAATTACAGTGTAGCAATACTTGCATATCGTGCATTGCAATCTGACAAGTTGCAATATTGGAAATATTTGCAGGCAGACAATAAGTCATGCCTGTACCCACTACATTGAAAGTGCATTACGGTATTGGCACCGTTCGTGAAGGTCTGTGCGGTGTTGACTTGAGCAGTTTTCGGTAAGCCACTCTGGTACACGGACGGCGAGAATGCACGAATCGCGAGATGTGATGCCTTGGCTCACCGCATGACTTCTCCTTGGACCACGAGGTGTGTGGCGTCGTCATACAAGGGCTTTGGAGCGGTCACCCACGGACATCGGATGGGAGTTGAGAAGAGCGATGCGCACGTGTGGAAGGGCTTTATAGAAGGATCGTGGCAGGTAGAGTGCAGTGTGTCTTTGCTTGTGCAAGCATGCCCAAAAGAAGTTGTGTAGGGCCCGTCGTAGTATATCATCGGGTGGTGGGGGCATTTCAAAGTGCTTAACATGTTGGTGAAGAAGAGGACCCGGAGGCCGATGTTATGAAGGGTTCAGAGGATGTTGCTCATGGCGAGCCTTCTGTGATGAATCTTTGGAGAGGAAGATCGGTCACGCATGGTGAGCCTCTGAGACGGTGATGAAGGAGAGCATAGGGGTACATATTGCATCAAATGGATAGCGATGACCGAATAGCCTTGGTGAAGAGGAAGTCTGAGGAGGACGACGAGGGCGATTCCGATTAGGGCCGGAGCTCCCATCCCCGAGAATGGAGCAGATTTGTGCCGAGGGTGTAGCTACGCATGGCGAGCACGAATCGATGTGGGAGTAACATGCCACGAAGGTTCAGTTGCACTCAATGTTTGCTGATAAGACATCCTTGCAGGATGCCATTAAGCTGTGGTCTATGTCCATGCAGCGGACGTTTTGGGTCGTGAAATCTAGCCAGGAGCAGTACACCGCCAAGTGCGAGCAGGCCGGTTGTCCTTGGCGAGTGCACGCACATAGACCGAAGTATGAGACTCACTGGATTGTCTCGAAGGTGGAGCCGCACTCCTGCATGCTCAGTAGTATTTTGTCAAGGCATCGTAACCTAACGTCGACCTTCATAGCCAATTTGATGTATGGAGAGATAGTGGAGAAGAAGGATGTGGAGGCTAAGCACATTATGGTGGCTATTGAGAAGAAATTCAAGTACAAAATCAGCTACGCGAAGCAGAAGGCTTTGGAAAGACGGTTTGGGTCTTTTGAGGTGACGTACGACAACCTTCCTCGTATGCTTGGGGTGCTACAGGAGAGAAACTCGGGCACGTACATTGCTGTAAAGGACAAGCCATCTAAAATCCACGAGGTTTTTCAATATTGCATAGGGCCTTCGTAGTCTTCGGTGCCTGCATCGAGGCTTTTAGACATCTGCTGCTCGTGATCTCAGTTGACGGGACCTTTTTTACCGGGAAATACAAGGGGCAGATCCTTACGGCCATTGGCATTGACGAGAACAATCAAATTCTGTCGTTGGCCTTCGCATTCGTCGAAGGTGATAATTACGACAGCTGATTGTGGTTCCTTCGACATGTGAGGGTGGGAGTTGTTGGAGCTCGTCCTGGTGTATACGTGATCCATGATCGCCACGCCGGGATGCTGAAGGCCATAAGAAAACTTCAGGAAGACCCCCGAGGAGTCGTTCCCTTGGCCGGATATGAGGAGTAGATGGTGCATTCGCCACTTGGGGGCCAACTTCTTCAAGAAGTTCCCGAAGCAACCAATGGTGAAGCTATTCAAGAGGCTGGCTATGCAGAGCCAGCAGCGCAAATTTGACACTTTATGGGCGCTACTGGATGAGCACAGTAGAAAACACGTGGACGAGAGGAACCAAGGGCTAGAGTCTGAACCTGCAGGTCCGAGGAGGAGGACCTCGAGGAACATCGAGTGCTTCCCCACTGGATCGAGGCCGAACCATTGGACAAGTGGTCTCTGCTGCATGACACGGATGAGGCAAGGTACAGCATAATGACCACTAACCTTGCAGAGGTGTACAACTGGGTTCTTAGGGACCTTCGTTCTCGGCCCCTCGTCGCCATCGTGGAAGGTGGTCTGCACAGCACAATCTCGTATTTCAGGAAGAGACATGCAAATGCCGCACTTCATGCCACCAACCCTCAAACACCGTACTGCTCGAAGATTACGGCATACATGCAGGCGAAGACAGAGAAGGGCCAGTCGCACATGGTGTACATGATGTGCAATACGGAGCATCGTTTTGATGTGCTCCTCCGGGATAGAGCCGGATTTGGGACGGCTCGTTCTCTTTTGACCCACGAGGTATGCCATGGAGATCATGTGAATGAACCTAGCTGTACGTGCAACAAACCAAAGCTCTTACACAAGCCATGCTCACATGTCCTCGCCGCATGCGGGATTGTGCACATGGACCCTGTGAACTTTGTGTCTGAGTACTTCTTGAAGGATAGGATGGTGCAGGCGTGGACTGACGAGCTTAGGGGGTTCAGGGTTGTGGGTAACTTTGCCACCTTGGATATTGTAAACAGGATCTGGATCCCGGATATTGACATGCTGAAGGGTGGCAAGGGTCGTCGGCAGAGTCGTCGTATTACTAATGATATGGACGAAGCACAAGCCGGGGTGTTAGGTAGACGCTGTGGGTGCTGCGGCAAGGAGGGCCACACAGTAAGACGATGCAAGGCACCGGCTGAGGAGTAGGCACTGGCATGGTTTGTGGTAGCACTTTTTTTAGTGTACAAAATGGGACCAAAATTGCAAATCAGTGTACATTGACATCTGTACTTCGTATTGTTTATGTACTATTCTGCTACTACCCAATTTTCATTTGATGTACGTACTGTCGTAGCACATGTATTGTATGTTGTACGTAATGTTTATGTAAGTGTTGTAGTTCTATCCCTTTTTCATTACTTTTCAAAGTACTGTCCTGGTAGCCTAGTACTTTTTGGTTTGTTTGTTGACAAGTTAAATTTACTCATACTTTACATTCGATATTTTATTTATGCGTATTTGCTAACTTGAAGTTGTTTTGTAGGTACGGCTTGTGACCCTCATGGATCTGACTGGAATTTCGGCCTCCTAGAGGAGCGCAACGATCGGCTACATCGCGCGTTGCGTCGTGTCCCGCATCCTATGGGCGCGGCCAACGCGATTGTGTTGGGAGTGATCCACATGCAGACAACTCGGGTGGCCTGGAGGCTAGACCCACTCTGGACAGATATGTTAACATACATCGGCACTATTTTCTCGCTATGCATACCTTTCATACTGACCTTTTCTTGCTTCGCAGGCTCAGCGCTGCCGGTCTACTACCTCTCGCCCGGATGGTGCAGGCCACGAACTAGGATGAGCCGGCAGCACCCGTGGTCGGTGACGACGGAGACGTCGATGCCAGGCCGAAGCGATCACGACGCTTCCCATTCGACCGCTCCTTGCTGACAATTCTTGTGGTCCGGTGGTGGCCGGAGACTCACACTTTCCATCTCCCATTCGAGGAGATGGCCCCTACTCTGCAGGACGTCTCCCTGCTGCTTGGCCTCCCTAGCGCGGGAGGTGCTGCCTTCCCGCAGGAGTCTCCGGCCGACTGGCGCGAGGACCTTCTGGCCAGGTTTCAGGGAGTTCTTCCGCCTGCGGTCTCGACCGGGTACTACGTCTTCCCGGAGGCACAGAGGCATGGCCCACCCTTGCGGTGGCTATCTCAGTTCCGGATACATTTTCGATGTCATTCCCATTGGGAGCGCTGCGCTCTCCTTTCCGTACTACGGTCTTACTATATTTTTCGTTGTACTGAGGTCAAGCGGATGGACCCTGCTGCGGACGACCAACAAGTATCACACCACCTCGAGGCCTACTTGTTGTGGCTATTTGGTTAGGTCCTGTTCACCAGCAGCCACGCCGACACCATCGACGCGCGGCTCATCGTGTACGCCATGGCCATCGCCGACGGGGAGGCCCCCAGATCATCTAGGGTTCGGCCGCACTTGCCGCCACCTATCATAACTTGTGCGACGCATGCTGCAGGTCGAGGCCAAACTCCGTCCACACGGGGTGTCCTCTCCTACTGCAGCTGTGGTCGTTCGAGCGCTTTAGCCACGGACGGCCCCTGTTGGACGAGAGCGATCTGTACGGACAGGAGATGTACAACGTAGACGAGGTGGACTGTCCGACAATGGGCTCTCTTTAGTGCCGGCGATAGGTATGTACTCTGTCATACGACTAATTTCTTCATATAACCGATCGTCCTATCTAATAACTTGTGTTCCTTGCAGGTACAGTTCACGCATGTGCAGGTGACATGGGCGTACGAGCCGTTCGTGGAGCAGTTCGACCGGCTCACGGTGGACGATGTTCGTTGGGAGCCATACTCCCCTTAGGAGTTAGATGCCCACGATCCTCACGGCCTTTTCTCGTTGTGCCTGTGCGACCAGGGCTACTGGCGGACCCGCAGGGCGCTTGTCTTTGACGTCTTCGTCGAGGACTACCAGGCGCATCGTGTGATGCGCCAGTTTGGCCTACGGCGGCAGGTTCCAGTACCAGTCAGGCGGCTAGTGCCCGACAATGTGCACGCGTGAGTAATTGGCATAGATGTCATGTTTTTGCTGTCGTCTCGTACACACGACTTCTAACTACATGTTACGTCTTGCAGCTTCAATAGGAAGGAAGTCCACCGCGGCACGAACTGGGGGAGTAGGATGGACACGTGGGTAGGGCAATGGGAGGGCGCGCTGCAGGACTGCGTGCAAGAGGACACCCCTTACGACCACAGCGCGTACGATAAGTACCTTCGCTGGTACGCTCCTTAGACACGTAACAGGCTCGTACTTGCTGCAGACCAGCCTGCACCATGTGTACCGGCACCGACCGACACTTACCCTGTGCATTTCGCGCAGGACGTGCACCGCGCGGTACGTTACATTCTACTTCAAAAACTTCGCTTGTGGCATCCCCAATTACAGTTTTCACCCTGTCTTGTTTTCGTTGCAGGTGAGCATCGGTGCTGAGATTGCGAGGGACTGTCGCTCCTTGTTTCAGAGGTTCACCGACGGTGTGGAGGGCACACGTGAGGAGGTGGCCCAGGCTTTTCGTCGTGTGGATGTTCAAGCCACACGTATTGTCGCCCTGTTGTCGTGCACCAGGCCCCCGGAGATTGAAATGCTTGCGCCTGGTCGACGATGCGTCGTCACGTGGCGCTATCCGTCGGCGAAGCACAACAAGCGGGAGGTCGGCGTGTACGTGTGACACGCATACGACAAGGCGAGGCTTGGCGGACCATGTCGACACCGCGGCCTAAGGAAGCTAGAGGGTCGGTGGGCTGACCACATACACCGACAACGTCGCGCTCGTCGGTCCTCGGACTCGCCGCCTTGCACCGCGAGGCTCGTACAACGTTCCATACTTCCCTCCGAACGCCTTCGCGTGCGCCATGGCGCTAGCCGAGGGTACGCCACGTCTCTGTTTGTCAGCACGCATCACATTTTTTTATTAACAACAATATTTGCTGTGCAGGTGTTCTGGCCTATGATGCTTTTGGGGCCTCCCTTGGCGACGTGGACACGCACGACTTCCTTGTGGATGAGGACCCGACACCTCAGCCCACACCCGCTGAGGTTCTCTCCGGGTCACAGCTCACTGGTGTGCCAGTACCCACACAACAGCCAGTTCTGTCCACCCCTCCGCCTTTCGGTCCTTGTCAGACCAGGCCTCCAAACCGTCTTTCCCTCTTAGGGCTGAGGCCCCGACACCCAACGCAGAGGAGGGGCCCGAAGCGAGCCCGTAGGGGAGGACGCGGAGGTGGAGTGGGCGGTGGCGACGTGGGAGGGGATGCTGGGGGTGCAGTTGGGGTGGGGGTGCTAGTAGGGGGCGTCCCCCTACACTGGCTGTACATTTGTTCGTTATGTCATACTTAAATATCGCACTTAATGTGTGATGCCTGTAATACTTTTGCATTCTTATGTGTACTCGTTCATACAATGCATGTTTGTTCAATGCATATCGACACCTATAGTTTAATGCACGCGACACCTCGATGCAACAGTCAACTCGATAAAATACAACCGCAATGACGCGTCCACCATTTAGTTACATGCTTTATAAGATTGAATATAATTGTGTACAGAAGGGGAGACTACTGAGGTACAAGTTTCTCTACCTGTGTCTAATGGTAGAAGGTGCCTCGCACTACCCATATAGAGTGTTGTACAGAGGGGCGCCTCGGACGTGGATAGCTGTCATTTTAGTGGTACACACATATACAGCTAGGATTCGCGCAGCAGTATGTGGGATCATAGGAACTTCCTATGTTCACGACCTCCTCGTTGCCCCTCTCACGCTGCATCTGTTGGCGGAGGCCATTATTTTGCTCGTTGAGATTGTCAATTCGCGCGCTCCACCTGAAAGATTCGGTCCCACAATATATCCACGTACATCACAACATGTCGTTCATGGGAAGGATCGATCCAGTGGACAAAGTCGCATTTCGCCATCTGCTGCAAGGGATGGTTAACATGGAGGGTCTATTAGCAGTAACATGATGCAAACTATTTGCTAGTTATACCCTAGAGTGTGGGCATCGGAAGAAACGTCGTCCGCCATCGAAAGGGGCGTCCGTGACCTGCACAACAGCGTCCTCCCTTTGTCCGCATTTCAGTCATACTGGTTGATCACGCTTGTTCGGCATCAACCGGTAGTTAGGGGCGAAGTCCTCCCTCCTTTCGAGGGGAAGGTCTTGCATCGGTGACCCCGGTTGAACTGGTCTCTCGTCGTCTGCCAAGGTATGTTACTGTACGACGGAGAATGTTATTCTTCCTACGGTTTCAAGGGTCGAGTGGTCCTACTTTCGAAGCGTAGGGCGTGCATTTTATAGCCCGCGGGAGGAGGCTAACAAAGCGGGTTATGTGTTAGCTTGCAGATGACAAGATCAGACGGGCTGGCTGCTTTGCACAGAGATAAGATCAAATAGGGCAGCTTTGCGCAGTGACAAAGACCAAAGGAAACAGCCTTGCGCATTGATAAGACCAGACGGGGTAGCTTTGCGTAGTGGCAAGACCACACGAGACAGTTTTGCGCAGTGACAAGACCAAAGGAAATAGCATTACGCAGTGACAAGACCAGGCGAGACAGCTTTGTGCAGTGACAAGACCAGACGGGGCAGCTTTGCGCAGTGACAAGACTAGACGGACCAACTTAACGCAGTGACAAAGCCAAAGGAGATAGCCTTCCGTAGTGACAAGAGCAAACATGGCGACTTTCTTGCGATGACAAGGCAGAGGAGAACTGACCTTACGGTGACAAGACTTAACGAGGCAGCTTTTTTCAGCGAGAAGACCAAAGGACAACACTCCATGCCAACCCTTTGGCTTATAAAAGGAGGTGGAAGAGATCTGATAGACAACACTATACAACCAAACCAAACACTACACCAGAGCTTAGTTCACTACGTCGGGATGGACAAGCTGCATAAGCAATGGGACGAGATCCGCGAACTAGCAAGGGCTGCTGGAGCGCGGAACGACTAAGCAAGGGTTGCTGCGGGCCGGGTCCGGCAAGAGGAGCTTGCCAGGATGGCAGCTCTCCGCAATGAGGCCACCCGTAGCAACAACGTCTTCCAAAACGTTCCAACCGAGCGTTCGCCGCAACACCCGCTAGAGGGGGAGACGCCGCCCTCTGTTGGTGCAGGGACCCATGCAAGTTCTTCAAGTCTAAGCAGCGGCTGAGCTTGGGCATGCGTTACTGGGGTTGCGCGAACTACTCCAGTGACTATCCCGACCGACGTTGGAACACGAACAGCTATCGGTAGCCGGTAAGGACCAGTTAAAGTGTGTTCCCCTACTATTTCTCTTTCAAAGTACGCACTAACAATCTCTCTCGTATACCTGTAGTCCCTGGATCCACTATGTGGCTATCGCAAGTGGATCGACCAAGAGATCAACCCACATGACCAGTGGTCTCTCGACTTCGACGAGTGGGATGCCAAGAGAGCCCGCGAGATCCAGGAGGAGGAACGCCGCACCCACGAGCAAAACGAGCGCATACGTCGGGAGACGAAAGCTTATCTCGAGTCGTGCAGGCGTAGGGAGCGCGAGGCTCAGGAGAGGGAGCGTGAGGCTCGCGAGAGGGAAATGGCGGCCAAGGCTAAAGAGGCCGGAGAGGATTTCAACGCCGATCTAGCAAAGAAGGAAAAATGGCCCCAGTCCACGCAGTAGGTCGGACTATTCCGTACTAGTTCCCAGAAGGTCGAATTTATTTCTATTCCAAAAAGACGCATATGTATCGTATGAGTACTTCGGTTTGTTGCATCGTGCATGGTGTTGTTTCTTATGCACGTAACCAAACCCTGTGCGTCGTGTTATTCCAAGCTTTATTATGAAGTCTATTTTAATTCTCAACTTCAAATCTCGTCGTCTTTTTGTACTCAATTCTTCGCGTAGCAAGGCATCCAACAACATAAAAAAAATGAGCTCTGGAAGTGGGCACGAAATGGTCTACGACGACAAAGTGGTGAAGAGCACCACCTATCAATCCACAAAAAGATTCTCAGACCATATGTGTATTTACGCTCAGTTCAAATGATGGTCTTATATATGGTTCACACATAGATTTTCCACTTTAAAGTTATGGATAGTTCGATATTAACTTTCAAATATTTTTTAAAAAATAATTAAAGAGATGATAGGGGCATCACTTCACTACACGATAGGGCCATATACAACCGCTCATCATTATACTATAATGATAGTATGAGCAGTTTTTTGGAATTATCAATATACTCGAAGAGTATAACTAGATCCAAAGCAAAAGTCTTTCCTACTTTTCTGTTATGCTTTCATAGGATTTTTTTAGTTGATGGTTAGGTTAATTCACGGATCATTCCCTACTTTTTATGGAAATTCATTTAAAGGGTATAGAATAAGAATAGACTAATAAAAGGGATTCTAGATTAGTTCAGTACAGGTAGTGATTTAATTGATCTAACAAGAAAAAGAGTCCAATTTGTTTTTTTTTTGTAATTTCCACCCCGTGCTTCGTTTAGCGTTCAGACCAAAAATTCATACATCCCACACTAAGTCATAAAATTCAAGAAAAAATAGAGAAATTTTCAAAAACAAAGAAAAAAGTGAATAAATAATAAATTTAGTAGAAAAGTACTTTATCAGATTCGAACCAATAACAAACAACTCCTGTCGCCGAACCATTAGACGACGGGAATCCTATCGCCGTGCGGTTAAGTGATATATCCTAACGCACATCCGTTGGGCGACTGCAATAATGTTGTTTGTTCGTTGGGCGCTTATTTTAGTGTCGCTTGTTTATTGGGCGACTGGGGCTAGTCGTCCAACAGTTCGATGACAGACGTATATTTATGTTAATAAAATCACAAATATAATGTTGTAATTTCAAATAAAAAATGAATTATTCAAAAAAAAATTCCATATACTGCAGCGCTGTGCTTCCGTGCCCTTGCTGCCGGTGCCGGGCAATGACAGAGGATGCGACTCCTTCCAATTTACAACTAGCCTCCGTGCACTGCACTGAATCTTGAGTGCAAAGAATCGCCAAGCGTGCCTGACAAGTGACGACACGCCCGTGCTCCGTGCGGCAATTGTTTAAGCGAGCGCGGCCGTTCGTTGCAGAGCACAAAATATTCGTTCTGTTCATGTACAGAGCGTAGGCACAGCTCGCTCCAGGCGCGTGCCCTTGCATAAAATTTAGTGTCATTTTTTAAAAACCAGTTCTAATAGTTTAGCACCAGTGCGTTGGAACTTTTGCTACTTACTCCCTTCGCTACCTCATTTTTGTCGCGTGCAGTCGATCATTATAAATTTTCCTATCAAAATATTTTTTAATATTTATATTCGACACACAAAAATGATATACGTAGATCTGTCTTGAAAAATATTTTCATAATATTATATTTTTTTATTAAATTGTATAGATATGTTACGATAGAAATGAGGGATCAAAATTATATTATGTAGATCGTATCGATATTTAAAACGACAAAAAAAGATAGTATACTATGGTAATATTATCGATGCGTGCATGGTCTCGAATGAGAAGGTATAGCTAGGGAGATGCGTGGGAGGAGGGAAGGAAGCTGAGTAAGGTGCTATACCGGCATTTCCCCCGGGCATGGCGGATCTCCCGGCCAGCCTGCTTCTTGTCGCGTAGACTCTGGCCTTGTCGGTAATTTGACGCTCCACGATGTCATGCATGTTACCGAACATATCTCGTGCTAGCTAGAGCATGTATTCATGGAGTGTCGCGCACCCGCAGTGTGCACTCAAGAAGACGTTGCTCATGTGATCACTGCTAGTGTTGTTGCTAGCCGCAGCGTATACACCGCTCAGGTAAGAGTGAATTTTTTAATTTAATCTTTTTTATTAATATTTTAAACTTAACCTCTTGCTAACTTTATTTTTAATTCTAACCCTTTGGCCACGTCACCCCTCGTTGCGTGGCCAAACCGGTTTGTCACGCCATTAACCCTAGCGTGGCCAAATCTACCACGCCAGCCCTTCTGGGCACGCGGTGCCGGCGTGGAGGGTTGGCGTGGCAGTTGTCACGCCGGCACCCATGGTGTGACAAGCTTTTGTTGTCATGACATGAGATTTGGCGTAACAGTGGTGACTTAGGTGTGGTCGCCGATCCAGTTCTTTATTTTTCCTCGCATTCTCTTTCTCCCGAGCTTCGACTCTATCCTCCCCGACTCCGTCCTTGCCATCGCCGACATCTGCAGGCCTCGTCCTCCCCTACCGCCGCCCCCCTCCATGTTATCATCTTCCCTACACGCACCGGCCTCCTCCACGTCGGCCTCCCTGCGCCACCATCTTCCCAGCGCGTGGCCTCTCCCTTCGCCGCCTCCTCCCTGTGCCCCGCAACCAGTCCCGGTGGCCCTGGCCCTCCCAGCGCTGGCCTCCTCCCCGCGTCCTCCAACGCCGGCTTGCGTCTTCGGACCCGTTGAGGTATGAATCGATGAAATGTGTCATTTTTTATCGATGTGTGATTGTAGAATAGAAAACCGCAAATTGTTGGTGAACCTTTTTCATTAGGTCTTTGGTGATGTAGATAGGAGTTTTGTAGCTGGTGCTATGTTCTTGCTATCAGGCATATTTGCAAGTTGTGATGATTGTGACGATTTTCTTTTTGCATTGAGACAATTGTGATGAATGTTTCTAGGGCTTGTTTGTCGTGGTCGGCTTGCAGCACGCACAGAAAATATGGGTACCTGTTATGCATGCCCTGTAGCAAGAATCTGTAATGAGTAGTATGTTGTTGAACATGTGATGGAGATAAATTGTTGCATCTAAGACATAAATATCGTATCTACCAGCCTAATGTTCTTGATACATTGGCTAGTTATGACAAAATCTCATAATTACCTTATAATTATTGTAGAACTACCATTACCTCTCTTGATTACAAGAACGACGTTACCGCTGAAATATGCAAAAGAGGAAGAATTGGTTGCTTTGAAATGCATTGTAGCTAAAGATAGGAACAACATATGTTATGTGTACTTTTGTAGCATATATTCCAAATCATTGTTCTTGGAACACCCTCTATATTCCAATTGCAAGATTATTGTTTTAATTGATTGTGTGATGAGTTGCATGGTTAGTTTATTTCATTTGTGGTAGGCAATAGTAACACATACATTGCTTCTTGTTTCCATAATCTGCAAGTGTTGCAATGAAGTCCTATGTTAATGTTACTCGAGTAATTCAAGATATAAAAGGCCTATATAGCCTATATATAAACATTTCAAACAGAAAACACCATGCATAGTGAATGTTGTTGTAACATATGCTTACTTGCAGATACAATACGTGATTAAGGCCTTCCTTTGGGTGTAAGGGTGAGCTTCTCTAAGCACTAGAAATCACACCCCACTTAGGACAATTCAAACTTCTGGTAACTTCAAGCTCGAGTCGAAACTCCTCAAAACGTGGAGGCTTGTTGGATGTCCAACTACACTCAATAACTATATATCCCTACTTAATCCCACCATTGATCTAAAACAGCCTCCAATCAAACTGCGTGCACCTAGACAATTGAGTTTGATGTACTAAGGCAGTACGGAATAAATGTAATGTTTAGCATTGATGATGTCTTAGGATTGCACCAGAAAAAAACTACTTCAGTCATACATGGAGTGTTCACTACTGCTTATGAGAGTAGTTCGTTCGTATGGCATGCAATACTGACTTTGAAATGTTTTGTTCGAATTGTTGGATGTAGATGGATAAAGTTGTACGTGTTTTGTTCGAGTTGTTGGATGTAGATGGATAAAGTTGCAATGTTTTGTTCGAACCATAATGCCATGTGACCACGGGTAACATGCTTATGTCTGCGGACTCTAATGTATTTCTGGTTCCGTGCCTCGCACTTTACCTTCGGTCGAAAGATTTCATCAGCACGAGTACATTTGTAATCTCCAAGCCTCGTACAAAAATTGGACTTCGTGACGATGTGAAAATGAATGATCCAAACATAACGATGTGAAAATGAATTATACAAAAATATTTATCCACAGATATACGTATGTTACCTTACCTCAAAAGTTCGACGCTCGACAACAGCCATCACGCCTTTCACAACTACGCATCTTTCATCAGCGGTGTCTATTGCATCATGCATGATTGTGTTTCTTATGCATGTAACCAAACCATGTGCGTCATGTAATTTGCAACTTTATTATAATGTATGTTTCAATTTGAGACTGCGTTGTAAAACCGAGTTCAAATCTCGTCATCTTTTCGCATTCAATTCTTCGCGTAGCAAGGTAGCCCACAACATATAAAAAAAGGTCCAAAATGTGTGTTCTGTAAGTAGTCACGAAATGGTCTACGACCCCAAAGTGACGACAAGCACCACCTATCATTAGAACAGGATGGCCAGGACGACATGCCTAATCATCCATCTGAAGTTGTGCATTCATGATTTTTTTTTGTTCTGATCCCATCTATAACTAAGTTGGTTTCCATGGATTTGGAGTATAGCACGTTTGTTTTGAAAGTGTGGGCAAGATTCTTTCGAACAACACAACGGGTTATATTGTTTCAGTTGTATCTTTTTTTGGCCTAATTTCTTTCTATTGTAAGCTCCTAAGGAAAAGTTCTGAGCTTGAAAAATCTTGAGAGATTTTCGTTCTACCCTTGATGGAGCTTCTATACTTCAAGTGAACTTTTGGTCGATTGTCTTTATCATCTAAGTAGCTTATTGTGTTGACATAAATGTGATTAGATGTGCCAACTTCATTACTGTGTCATTGTGTGCAGGGTCATGCATTGTTAACTCTATAAGTTTAGGCTACTCCCAATGGACAGTATCTTAGTGCAGTTTCTTAGTGCTTGAGGAGTGTTAGAATACTATCTTCCCAATGCATGGTTTCTTATGGTGTAGTATCTTAGACTGTTTCATTTAATTACATGCATGATCTTTACTAGTATTTGAGCATTGTAGCCTATTTGTGGCATGTACTAAAGCAATACATGTTTGTTGACACACACAAACGTAAATACATGAACATGTATCCGTACATAAAAAATGCCAACTAAAATATCATCAAAATATATTTTAGTGATGTATTACTACCATATGTATAAACTACATAGTGAATTTTCTTGCAAATTTTTTGGGGGATTCAGGTGTGTCCCTATGTACCTCTTTAAGCTCTGTCACCATACATAGGCCCTACTTGGGAGCTTTGTAAATATTTCCACATGTACAAAGTTTTCACTTGTATTTTCCTAGGCACAAGAAAACCCTTTGAAGACAACCATAATTTTTCCCCCTTGTAAACGTTGTTTGGGTAAAAAGAAAACAAGCCTTCACTTGGGCCATGAGTGAACACAGCTCTGCTAGTTCGGTCAATATGCATGGAGTGTTTGACGTAAGCGTCACCAAAATTGCCTAACAAGTAAATTTGCATGTTAACAAATCCACACGGTTGTCAAGAGCAAGGAACAAGTATGAGGCAAGAGGTGAAATCAACTATTTCAAAAGAAATATAAAGATCCAACAAAATGCCATGCGTGTTCAAATCCGCTGACACCATAGCATGAAATTTTAACCCTATACCAGTATACCACATATCAAACCTCTCAAATTAGCATTGCTTACAAAAAAATTCTGTGAAACACATCTCCCATCCCTTGCTTCCCATTAGCAGAGCTAACTAATAAGCAATTACCTACAAGACGTGTTGTCCAAAAGTAAACACCATATATATGTAAAGACGAGATGCACAAGATGAAACTCAATAGGCAGAAATTCTTCCGAGTATTAACATTAGGGAGGTCTCATTTTCGGCCCTCTCGAGATCAACATGTCTCTGTATCTGTATTGTTCCAGCTGCGTAACCTTGATGCAATCAAAAGTCGCTAAAACTGCAGAACAAGGAATCATCAGTAAATAACAAGTTCTATTCAGCAACAAAATTAAATGGAGGGCTGCAATGAACGTCCTAGCTATTTTGCCTCTCATGGCAATGCTTTCAATTTTCAAGCACTCAAGAAGCTTAAATTGAAAAATGGAAAATTGCCGATCAGTAAACAAAATAAAAAGTTTCCTCGCAAGAAAAGAAAGTCAAATGTATTCATTGACAAAGAACTCAACACAGAACAAATATTGTGATTAGAACACTGAAATCCTAGATCAAAATCTGAACCAGAACGTTTTGCTCCTTATTATAAAAAGTAACCAATTGGGATCATGGCAATTAGCAAATTAACACTGGTGGTTGGACCATACTTTCCTGAGACCATATACTACTACAGCACTATATAGCCCTTGGGCACCCTCATTGATCACCTCACACAAGCAATATACTCTTTGGCCTGAACAAATCAGAGACCCTCATTGATTTACCAAGTCAAATCAGCAGTAGTGCCAACTAAAATATCATCAAAATATATTTAGAGGTACATGAATGGAGTCATGAACATAATCTATTTCGGCCCAAACTTTTTCCAAATATGCTCAACTATCATCCCAGAACTTTTTCCAAGTATAATGATATGCTTTCTGGTTTCCATCAGATTATGTCCTATTTTGTACATTTGTGCATACAAACATATGTTCCATAAAAGAATTAGATGTGCCGAATCGATAGTGATGAAGTGATTGAAACTTAAAACTAGTTCTAATCTCAGACAAACAAGCGGATTATGTACTACTAATTTACACTACGAGAATGCATGCTGCAATTTCAGAGTTTAGGTGAGGATGTGAACTCGATGTATCTCGGAGGTTGATCTCTGGGAAGAATATTCATGGATTCTTCAAAATAAATTGCTGCCAATCATTCATCCCAATTAGTAGTTCGAAAATTTCATATGAGTCTGAAATCCAAACAAAGCAAAATGAACACAACCGCATCATCTTTGAAATTTCATATGAGTCTGAAATCCAAACAAAGCAAAAACATGGCCGAGGAGATAAGAAGAACATGCCATTGATTTGGTGGTCCTAGGATGACTAAGGAGCTCCAAGCAGGGAAATTGAATGGCGGCGGTGCTTGGCGGTGGTCCGCTCCCGGTGGTGGTGGCCCTCGCTCCTTATCCTACTTCCGTCCATGAGGTGCGAGAGATAGCGGCGGCGGGAGATGATAAGGCGGGCGGCGATGGGAACAAGATGGGGAGCAGCAGGAGAGGAGAAAAGGGACAGTCGTCATCGACGGAGAGGAGAAAGGAGGCACCTGCGGTCGGCGATGGGTAGGAGATGGGGGCAGGCGGCCGGCGATGGGAACGAGATGGGGAGCGGCAGGAGAGGAGAAAGGAGGTGCCGGTGGAGAGGAGAAAAGGGGCAGTCGTCGGCAGCGGAGAGGAGAAAGGAGGCACCTGCGGCCGATGATGGGTAGGAGATGGGGGCGGGCGGCCGGCGATGGGAATGAGATGGGGAGCAGCAGGAGAGGAGAAAGGAGGCGCCGGGAAAGAAAACGGAGAAGGGAAAGAAAATAGAGATGGGAACGAGATGGGCCACACCGCACGGGATCACACAATAAATTTTTATGCATTGGATTTCGAGATCAAACTGGTATCCAAATTATATACTAGAGTAACCTCTCTCTTCATTAACTATTGCGCCACATCATCACTTTGCCTACATGGCAGGCTTAAGATATCAGCCAGGGTGGAGCACTGGGAGCAGCCTTAGCTAAAGACAGGGTTGGCCAGGAATTGTTGTCTTCCTTCTTTTTCTTTTAAGGATGAAGTTTCTTTGGTTTCAAAGCAGAGTTCATCGTCCGAGAACACATTCAAATAATGTTTTGTCCTGTCACGCCAGGAGTGCGGGCATGACAGCTGCCACACAAGCCCTCCACGCTGGCACGACACACCCGTTGATGCGGACATGACCCCTATGGATACAACCATATTTACTATGCTTGTTGTTCCAATTACAAGAGCTCGGACGCTTCACTTAAATTGTCAGGTGAGCTCATTTTTAGGAGTGTCTTTATATTGCATGAACTATATGATATTGCCTAATAAATATGTTGTTATTTTTAGGAATAAAAGACAGAGAGTGGTTGATTTGCAAGAGTTCGAGCTGGACCTATTTTGGAATCCAATTCGGCCTCCGGAGATAGCATCGACTACAAACGTGCATAACTTTCACATACGGAGTCCGCTGGAGGTCCACGAGTACTTGATGGAAAGCTTATCTTATCATGTTTCCAACGGATCCAGCCACACCTCTAAATTCCGTATGTGCATGTCAGAATCACGGAAACAATCTGGCACTGGGACAACCCAATAGACCCGTAGTAAAAAGGCCATAACTTTTGCAAACGGAGTCCGATTCGGGTGTTCTTTGTCTTGTTGGAAAGACTATTCCGAGACCTTTTCAATGGATCTAGTCTCACCTTCAAACTCATTACGAGTACACCGTAATTATCAAAATAAGATGTTGCATCACCTGTTTGGGCCAAATTGGGCTTTGTAGTGTTTGTGCATAAGGGAAGGCGCCACTCTAGACGGCCCATACTGTTCACACATCACTATTCACGTATAAACAGTGCCATGAACAGTAGTACCACCTCCCCTATCTCATGCTATGTGTGGCTTCCCCCTCCCTATTTAAGGAGGCCGCACCCCTCTAGTTTTTCTTGGATTTCGTTTATATTTAGTTTGCCCTCGTTGTAACTTGTATCTTCTGCGTGTATTGACTAGACCACCCAGTCAAGATCTTTATTCGGAATCCCAACTTAAATCAAATATTTCAATCCTATTTGCAATTTCAGATTGCTATTTATGTTGTTCTTGCGTGCTTCTTCGATGTATGCAAGAATTGATTTTCGTGATCAGGTCAACCGGGTATTCGTGCACAGTTGATAATAACTTGTCGAGTAGTTCAGCGATTGCGTGGTTTCGAGCCTTGCGTGTTCGTAGCCAGGATCGTGAGAGTTGAGTGACTACTACCGAACTTACCTTCTCATCAAAAGATCGGGCCAGAATAGGACCTTCGTGGTTCATCACCCATGAGGGCTTGCGTGACAGCTTTGGCCACGCCGTGATAGGTGGCGTGACAGAACGTTTTGGTCATGCCACGGGTAATGACGTGGCCAAAAGGGTCAAAAATGGAAATAAAGTTAGCGAGGGGTTAACTTTAAAATATTAATAAAAAAGATTAAATAAAAATACACCAAGAGTGACGTAGTAGAATATGTGCAGTCAAATCCTATTAATTTCGATTAAAGATAATTTTAAAATTTTGTTTTAGATATATAAAAATGATATGAGTGAATTTGTTATACAAATTATTCTTCACAATGTTGCATTTTTATAACTTTTTTAATATATATGATTTTTGTGACAGAAGGGGTAGGTAGGTGAAGTTTTTTTTTATTAATTAACCTTTTTTTGAATTTTATTTTAAAGTTAACCCCCCGACGCATTTTATTTTCAATTCTGACCTCTTTGGTCACGCCATGGGTGGTGACGTGACAAAACAACACATCCACGCGCGAGAATAAGTCCCTAAAATAACACTTTTTGTCACGCCCTTTGGTTGTGGCGTGATAAACTCTTCTTGTCATGCCACTTCGATTGGCGTGACAAAGTTTGATCGAAATGGGGTGGCGTGCGGTGTTATTTTGTCACGCCACGGGTGGTGGCGTGACCAAAGGGTCGAAGTGGAAATAAAGTGCGTCGGGGTTAACTTTAAAATAAAATTCAATAAAAAAAATAATTAACAAAAATTTCTAGGTAGGTAGAAGTGAGGTTTGTCAAACTCGGTAGCGAGTGTGGGTTGTCTAGTTGACCCGTGTGTAGCGCTAGCTACTCGTCGTGGGTAGGTGCGAGCCACTAGTACTCCTACGTGGCAATATGAAGTGACATGGAAATGTACTGGGGTATCGTGTTAGGGCATGTACAATGGCATAGACAGCTGTTGTCTATAGCAACTCTTCATATCACTTGTAGACAGCACTAAAAGCAGCTTATACAATGGTACAGACGGTTGCTATCTTTTTAGTTGTCTTTATAGAATACACAATCTTTTAATACTTTTCTTGTTTCTTGTGCTATAGTCGACTATAGGATTGTAGACAACATTTTTCTCTCTCTTCATTCTCTTTCATCCACGTCAGCAAAAAGAGAGTGTCTATGCTTCAGGTGACTGAAATTTTTTTATCGATCAGTCATCTTTTTTCACCGTTGGATCAACATTCTATGGGTCAAATTGTCTCTTTCTAAAATAGACAAAAGTATTACAAGAAAAACACAAAAAAAAATAAAAAAAAATTTAAACTAGACAAAAGTAAATCTAAGTGAACCTTACAACCCTACAAATACAAAAACAAATACAAAAACAAATAGAACTAAAAGTTACAGTAGAGTTGTACTAAAATTGCACATCACTTGGTACTGCAATTTTAGACTTAGTACTATGCAGCTGTAGGTAACTAATGGATAAGAAAATTTCAGCCAACTGAAAATTAGCAAATCCGCAGCAAAAATCCTATATTGCAATAACTGTAGACTACTGACATAAGTCTATTGTACATGCTCTTAGGTTGACGCCGTAAGACCTTAACCGCTCGGCAAATTATGTCCGCATGGCGAAATCTTTAGACCTTCCCCTGCTGGTGGAAACTAATCGAGAACGCGATGCGTCCAGTAAACCGTGTTAGTTGGTGCGAGCGATTATGCGAAAAGAAAAACGCCGATGGCGAGAGAGTGGCGGCGGAGGCGCTTAATTGACCGGCGCCGGCCAGTCGCGTGGCACTAGCGGCCATTGTACATGCCCTAACACGCTGGCACGACGCACCTGTTGATGCGGACATGACCCCTATGAATACAACCATATTTACTATGCTTGTTGTTCCAATTACAAGAGCACGGACGCTTCACTTAAATTATCAGGTGAGCTCATTTTTAGGAGTGTCTTTATATTGCATGAACTATATGATATTGCCTAATAAATATGTTGTTATTTTTAGGAATAAAAGACAGAGAGTGGTTGATTTGCAAGAGTTCGAGCTAGACCTATTTTGGAATCCAATTCGGCCTCCGGAGACAGCACCGACTTCAAACGTGCATAACTTTCACATACGGAGTCCGCTGGAGGTCCACGAGTACTTGATGGAAAGCTTATCTTATCATGTTTCCAACGGATCCAGCCACACCTCTAAATTCCGTATGTGCATGTCAGAATCACGGAAACAATCTGGCACTGGGACAGCCCAATAGACCCGTAATAAAAATAACACTTTATTTTTGAATTTTATTTTAAAGTTAACCCCCCGACGCATTTTATTTTCAATTCTGACCTCTTTGGTCACGCCATGGGTGGTGACGTGACAAAACAACACTGTCACGCGCCAGAATAAGTCCCTAAAATAACACTTTTTTGTCACGCCACTGGTTGTGGCGTGACCATCTTCTTGTCATGCCACTTCGATTGGCGTGACAAAGTTTGATCGAAATGGGTGGCGTGGCGGTGTTATTTTGTCACGCCACGGGTGGTGGCGTGACCAAAGGGGTCAGAATTGGAAATAAAGTGCGTCGGGAGTTAACTTTAAAATAAAATTCAATAAAAAAATAATTAACAAAAAATTTCTAGGTAGGTAGAAGTGAGGTTTGTCAAACTCCAGCGCGAGAGTGTGGGTTGTCTAGTTGACCCGTGTGTAACTGCTAGCTACTCCGTCGTGGGTAGGTGCGAGCCACTAGTACTCCTACGTGGCAATATGAACTGACATGGAAATGTACTGGGGTATCGTGTTAGGGCATGTACAATGGCATAGACAGCTGCTGTCTATAGCAACTCTTCATATCACTTGTAGACAGCACTAAAGGCAGCTTATACAATGGTACAGACGGTTGCTATCTTTTTAGTTGTCTTTATAGAATACACAATCTTTTAATACTTTTCTTGTTTCTTGTGCTATAGTCGACTATAGGATTGTAGACAACATTTTACTCTCTCTTCATTCTCTTTCATCCACGTCAGCAAAAAGAGAGTGTCTATGCTTCAGGTGATTGAAATTTCTTTATCTATCAGTCATCTTTTCTCACCGTTGGATCAACATTCTATAGGTCAAATTGTCTCTTTCTAAAATAGACAAAAGTATTACAAGAAAAATACAAAAAAAATTCTAAACTAGACAAAAGTAAATCTAAGTGAACCCTACAACCCTACAAATACAAAAACAAATAGAAAAAAATACAAAAACAAATAGAACTAAAAGTTACATTAGAGTTGTACTAAAATTGCACATCACTTGCATGCTTGCAATTTTAGACTTAATCTTATCTGTTGTAGGTAACTAATGGATAAGAAAATTTCAGCCAACTGAAAATTAGCAAATCCGCAGCAAAAATCCTATATGGCAATAACTATAGATGGCTGACATAAGTCTATTGTACATACTCTTAGGTCGACGCCGTAAGACCTTAATCGCTCGGCAAATTATGTCCGCATGGCGAAATCTTTAGACCTTCCCCTGCTGGTGGAAACTAATCGAGAACGTACACGGTACGTCCGTAAACCCGTGTTCCGTTGGTCTGAACGATTATGCACGAAAGAAAACACTTCGATGGCGAGAGAGGAGTGGCAGCAGGAGGCGCTTAATTGACCGGCGCCGGCCGGTCGCGTGGCACTAGCGGCCGGCGATCCAGCCTAGTGGGCTGGCCACGCGCTCACGTACCAACGCAGCGCGCGACGCGGGCAGTTCGCGAGAGAAAAAAGAAGCCCCGAGCGCGCGCGCGCGCGGCGGGCCGCGTGCCGCCTCCAAAACATACAGCTTGCTGCCGTGCGTTGGACGCGCGTGCGGTGCAGATGGGCGTCGTGCTCATGCCGAGCGTCTCTGGTCCGGTTGATGCATTGCCCACCGAGCAATTGGCGCAGTGGATATGCGCTGGTGCCGCCGAATCCGATTGTTGCTTGGCTGTGTACTGCATAGCGCGCAAAATTCTCCATCTTTTGTCCCCTAAAGAAATCCATCTTTTTAAAGAAAAAAGGAAAATAAAAAAGAACCACGCTTGGAGATGCGGGGTATCGATCCCCGTACCTCTCGCATGCTAAGCGAGCGCTCTACCATCTGAGCTACATCCCCGCTGCCAATAGACCCGCAATGGTCGACAACAATATTTTGTTAACTAATAATCGTACTAAGCGGCGAGGCAATTGGGACATTGGGTAGCTGTAGCACAGAGTGACGCGGCGCTCGGCAGGAGACAATGAGACATAGCGGAGCACGCATAGAAGTGCAAGTGGCGCGGTCCGGCCCACTGGTCCTCTGGCCCGCCCCACAAAAATTGTAAATGTTGTCATGTGTGGGCCGCTGCTTTTGTGGGCCGGTTCGAAGTGGGCAGTCCTGCTTGAACTGCTACATAACGCCCGCAAGAACCCCAGCCGCCCGGCGGCCGTCGCCTCGCCTCCTCCGCGGCCTCCGCTGTCGCCTCCGTCCCTCATTGCACGCACCGGGCAAGGCTGATCACGTCGCCGCATGCGGCATCGCCGTGCCGTCCCATGATGCGTGCGCCGACCGAACGGGCGTGCGGCACGCATGGCGTTGCCCGCGCCGGCATGGGCTCTCAAGCTAGCGTCTCGTTGAATCTGCCTGGGCTCGTAAAGGCCCATACAGTAAGATGGGCTGCTCTCATCTAACTCTCGGCCTTCGTCCCGGCTCAGTGGGCTCCTGGGACGTTGGGCCATTTGCAGCCCGGGTAGGTCTACCCCATCTTCGATTTCCTAAAGCCCATCCTTCAGGACATGCTTACCTTCCAGGAAATGCCAATCGTGTGTGAACTTAATGTTAATGCACCAGGTAAGCAACCTGCTCTTGCTCCAACAAACTCCCTCCGGTACAAAAGAACTATGTTTTAGAGTACATACAGCCAAACATTCTAAACTTTGGCTATTGATATTTTTTAAAAATATTTAGATTAAACACACAAAAATGATATCTATAGATTTATCTTGGAAATGACTTTCATAAAAGTTTATTTTTATTCTGTTTTATAAATCTATTATAATACAAATTAGTGGTCAAAGTTATGTTTTAAGAGATCATGTCAATACCCAAAACAACATTTTTTTTGTGACCGGACCTCACATCTCTCTTCCTTGTGAGGAAGATGTAATGATGTTGTCTGCTTTATACAGCATTTCGCTACTTTGACAGCATGAGCATGATGTCGTTAACCTATTTCTAACCATCTGAGAGAGAGATCAAAGGTCCCAATCTAATCCCACAATATCCACCCTTGCACCATGCCCTATCGCATTCCCTGCTATTCTACCTAGTTACCTATTTATTTTCCGGCGTTACAGCAGATCCCTACATCCGTTCCCTACGAGAGGAATTTACCGCGGGTTGCCGGGGAGCGGACCCATTGCCATCTGTACCCATAGTCCGAATGCAAGGTGGGGAGGGGGAAATAGATTATCCCTATTCAAGGGTTCAATGCCACGCATTAGAAGCCGGTCTTCATCGTCCAATCGAAAAGCAAACGTCTAGATCAATCGCTATAGTATTTTGCTGAAGTGTGTTTTTTTGCTAGGGTAAATATTTCGTTGTTTGTACAGTATTGCTATAGTGCCACTGTCAAGTAGTGTTCACTCACTCACAGACCACTGTTCATGCAGAGGGTAGCTCGGGGGTGCAAACACGGTTTGAACTACACGGCAAGCGTGGTTGCCAACACCCACAGCCAGGAGTATGCTATATAGTATTTTTGAGGGCCATTAGGTAATTTCTCAATTAGAGAAAAGAAGAAAAAGAAAAATAGAAGGCGGGACACACCTATCATTGAGAAAGAGGGGAAGATAAGGTTGGAGACTTGGTCTCCAACCCTATCCTGAGGCGTCTTGACATGAGGGCTCCCGCTTGCAGTGGTGGCCTTGAGCTTTGGGCGGTCGGGCACCTTGTCTGTGGCAGTTAGCGTGGCAGCAGCCTTGCCTACCCTCCTCCTCTTCTTAAGGTGTCCCCTACTTATTATTTCTTTACCCCTGTACATAGTGAGCTTTCCCCTCTTTTGGTTCTTTCTCTCTTCCGATTTGGTTTCAGTTTTGGGCGGTGGGAGCTGCTGTGTCACTGTGGTTGTTCACGACGCCGTCAATAGTGAGGTCCTCCTCCTTGCGCACCCATGTTCGTTTCTTGCGCCATCTTCCTGTTGAGGTTGCGGTGAGGAAATTGGGGTGTTGCGCCATTGAGGATTGGACCCGACCGGCTCTTGCTTTATTTGGGAGTGAAGACTTCGGATCGATGGTCATTACTTGCTCCTTGGGTGCATTTAGTCGGTGCATCGATGATTGGTTCTTGTGCGACATCTCCTGTACCTCGACTTTACATTTTGGTGTGTCCCGGACTGTGAATTGACATTGTATCTCCGACAACCTTGTCCGTTCTTTGAGTCAGCACCTTCGACGTGCCTTGCCCGGTTGCTTTGAGTGCTATCCGCACCATGAGTTTGCTCCTTCTATTTTGCATTACTTTGCTTAGTGTGTCGTGCTAGTAGAAGCTTCAAATTATGTTGTCTTGGTTAATCTAGCACTGGGGGACTTTGCTTAGTAATGTTGTGGGATCAGTTCATGCTCGGTGAAGGTTTTGTCATATGTGAAATTGGATTAACAAAGTCGGTTATAAATCAGACATTAGCTAGTTGTTTGCATATTGTTGTTGGTTCATCTCTAGTGTTTCGGCTTTGTTACTTTCAGTAGTTCGGTTGCTTGTGTGACTGGCTGAACCTGATCATTTTGTGCACTGTGATTTGCATGATCTTTCTATTGGCCAAAACGTTTAAGTGTTGTTATTGTGAGATAATTGTTCCTCTATTGGCCGAAAGTATTAATTGTTGTTTTTTACTTATGAGATAATTCAATACCTGACATATCAGTATGGCATTCATTTGGGCTTAAAGTCTTATTTATTGTTGTCATGTCTAATTAGTGAAGAGTACTGACAAAAATAGCGAGGAAGCCAAGATTTGATTTTGAGCAGCCCGACATCTAAGAGCAAATCTAAACAATCAAATCTAAGCATTATGCTGATTTTGTATATTTTTAAGTTCTATCTTTTGGGCATATTATCATGTTTAATTGACATGAATAGATTACATATTTATATGTCTTTTATATGTTGCTGGAAATATGCTTTAATTATCATATTTAATGTTGTAATTATTTATGAATATTTGCTAAAACTGTTGATTTTACAACAATTCTGAAAACCAATATTTAAAAAAATGACTTCCTCTTCTGATGTCGTTAAGCCGGAAGTATTTGACGGTGCCAACTTTAAACGTTGGTAGGCTAAAACTTAGTTGTGGCTAACTAACCTTAGACTTTTCCGGGTCATTTCAAATATTCCAATGTTTCCATTAGAAACCGCTGCTATGACACGGTGAGAGGATGCAAATAATTTAGTCTTAGCTCGTTTGTTAGCCATCATATCCAACCGGCCGTTCTGGAATGAACTTGATGAAAAATACTCCAAAGGAAAATTTTGAATAAGTCCTTCATAACTGCTACCTACTTGAACTTTAAAATGGTTGAGGGGCGGTCGGTGATGGAGCAGCTTCATGAGCTACAACTCCATTTATGTGACTTAAGTCAGTACGACTATGTCCTACCAGAGAAGTTTCAAGTGAATATCATTCTGGCTAAGTTATTGCCCTAGTGACGTGACTTTGTGACCGCTCGTAGACATATAAAGGAACGCTTGACTCTCAATGAGTTGTCAACTGCTATTAATGTCGAAGAGCATGCAAGAGCCGATGACGGTACAGAAAAGGCTTATGTGCAAGCTCATCAGGTAGAGGTCAGGAATGCTGGAGGCATTAGGAAACAGAAGTTCAAGAATCAACCCTAAAATAAGATCAAAGGAAAGAAAACGAAGAAGGAGGAGGAAATTGTCTATTATGTTTGTGGAGTGGTTGGTCATAAAGCCAATCATTATTGCAATCGCAAAGACAAGGGTCCTTTTCTTGATCAGCATAAAGGTCACAAGGCTGAAGTGAATGTTGTATTGGCTAGTTTCAGTTCATAAGGGTATGTACCTCAGGCCTTTATGACAAGTCCATCTTTTGATTGGTGGGTTGATACAGGTGCAACTAGACATATATGTGCTGATCAATCATATTTCTCTTCATTTTAGTGTGAAGGTGGTGGATCCGTCCTAATGGGAAACGGAGCCGCTGCTACAGTACGTGGGATTAAACATGTTTGCTTGAAACTCACTTCAGGCAAAACACTCATCTTGAAAGATATGTTGTATGTGCCTACAATGACTCGCAATCTGATGAGTGGGTCTATACTGTGTAGGCAAGGGAAAAAAAGCTTGTGTTTGAGTCCAATAAGTTCGTGTTGACCAAATTTGGTAATTTTATGGGACAAAGGCTATGATAGCGAAGGCATGTTCCGCCTGTCTATTCTTGATTTCAATAATATAAATATTTTTAATATTTCCCATCGTAATAAATCCATTATGTTTGACATTCTGGTTTTGTCATGTTAACTTTGAAGCCATTGTGCGGTTAAGCAAAATGAGTTTAATTCCAAGCTATAATTATGAGAATGGTTCTTAACGAGGATATAATAATCCTCAATTAATTAAGTTATTTATCTGTAATGGTTATTATAGATATCAATATCCTCATGTTATTCATAAGTATACTTCTTATCGTTCATAAGGGAAAAGCTTAACTGAGTGGTCATAACCCATTCTACGACCACCCTATATGATCGCAAGATCTCCTACGACCACCCTATTTGGTCATAAGATTCAGTACGACCACCTCATGGTCGTAAGCTCTACTACGACCACCTTACAGTCAACAAAGCATACAGACATATGGGCCCAATCGACTGGGGACTCTTATACGCTGTGTTTGATACACACAATAGTTAATATGCGTTGTTATTCTTCAGGATAACTGCACGTATTAAGCCCCTGTCTCTGATATAACTACAAGGCGACGTGGGACATGGTCTCTCCAACAATAACTTCCATCAAGGTACGCATTTCATCAAGTGTTGAAGCGTCTCTTGGCGTAGAATAACTCCCACTTTTTCACACGCTATATAAAGGCTAAAATCAGTGGACATTGGGGCAGGGCAATCGGATGTAATAGATAGAAGTCACCAAGGTCTAGTTCGAGTGATTTCTTTCTGATTGTAAAAGCATAGTCAATACAGCAACATATGAGTATGGCTATTATTCTCCCAAGAGAAGGCCTGAACCTATCTAAATCTATGTGTCTTTTTCTGCATGAATCTAACTCAATGAAAGTCCCAAACATCATTCGTAAGATCGATACTAGGTCATCGACAGTTGGCGTCGTCCGTGGGGACCTTCCAGTTTTTCCTTTTCGGCAAATTCTCTTTATTTTTTCAACTCTGATGCTTTTATGGTAGGAGAGTGGAATGAGGAAAACTGGTTTGATTGAGCAGACTACGCAGAACTTGACATGGGTGCATGCTACGAGTACGAGCATAGCATCATTTTGTCCAATTGCAATCTTGTTTCCAGATATCTTTCACCAGACCCAGAAAACCATGCCGCGGACAAAATTAATGAGGGATCTTTCTCCCCCCACAACTAGGGGTGGAAAAAAACTCGTTAGTAGGGCTCGTTGGCTCGGTTCAAAATTACTCCAATTAGACTCGTTATTTGGTTAAACATTAAAACGAATTTGAAATTGAATTTCACTTTAGCTCGACTCGACTCTTTGGCTTGGTTCTAAAAATACTTTCAAACTATAAATAAAATGATATTAAATCAATCTGTGTCAATTTCGAAAAAAGCTCGGTAAGACGACTACTTGGCTCGATATCCACCCCTACCCACAATATTACGCCCAGATGAGGAACCAGATTCTCAAAAGGCAAGGGTCTATCCGACTAGGGTCAAGATTGCACTAAGTCGAGTACAGAACACAGCGAGAATTCCCGCTCCAAATACTCCAAATATTGTTAAACTGTCATATGGGAAGTTGAGACACAAGACACAATAGAAAATTACAAACACAATTCAATCATCTAGATACATGCATTCAGATACATGCAACCAAATGCGGAATTATTCTAGAAGAAATTAATGTGGACAACATGATCAAACACACCCAAACATTTAGGAAGTACATGAATCCTCTATCCAGTGTACACAAAAAAGCACCATGTATAACAGCCATCTCATTTCTCTCTCACACCCTCTCTCTCAAAGAAAAGGGGGGGACAAGCTTCATAAACAACACAATGCCTGTACATTTCATTCATGTCAAACCAAGCAGATCAAGCACCAATCCCACAAAATATGCATTCTACCTTTGCCTAAGGCACACTTTCTGAGCTCCCCTCTGGAGTTGACATTCCGTGGGAACTCACCGTCGAGTCTGGCCTGAACAACTCGTCATTTTCAAGCCTCAAAAGCATCTCTTTCGATTCACCTTTCAGCAACGACACAACTTCAAGCATTGTCGGTCTCTTTTCAGGTTCTCTGTGTGTGCATGCTAGCCCAATCAGAACCAATCTTTTTAATTCAGATTCGGAATACTTGTCGTTGAGTTTTGAGTCTGCAATTTCATCGTATCTACCCTCCTTTGCCAATGGGAGCACCCAGTTTTGAATTCCATACATTTTGACATAGCCTGATTTTTCTATTGGCTTTTTCCCACTAGTAAGCTCCAACAGTATTATGCCAAAGCTATAGACATCACAACCTGCTGTAGGTTTGCCAAACATAATATACTCAGGAGCAAGATAGCCTCGCTGGTTTTCACTGATTATCTTGTCATGGTCCGTTCCATCTGGAATGAGCTTTATAAGACCAAAGTCACCAACGTGTGCCTGGAAATCTGAATCTAGTAGCACATTGGTGGCCTTGATGCTCCCATGGATTATCTGAGGTGTCGCATGGTGGTGAAGATACCTGTGAGGAAGCGCATATGAGTTTCGTCAGTCGTACTGCTTATCGAAAGGAAAAAAATGAGTTATCTATGCTATGCTAACAAAGATAACGAGGATATCACTAACGTGATAGCCCGAGCAGCACCGATGGCAATAGATTTTCTCCTCCGCCAGTCAAGAAGGCACTCCGCAGAATGTGTTCCATGGAGATGTGCATAAAGACTTGAGTTTGGCATATAGTCATACACCAGAATGCGTTCAGGTCCATCAGCACAGTACCCACGTAAACTCAGGAGGTTTTTGTGTCTTACTCTTCCCAAAATCTCGACATCTGAAGCAAATTCCATTTCTGTCCCGTTTTTTGCATTTTTCAACTTCTTAACAGCTATCTGCATCCAGAAAGATCAGCAAAAGTCAGTTAATTAATAAGCTTTGCTGTAAAGCGGGATCAACAATAAAGGGATGAAAATAAGGTACCATGTAATATATGCGAATAGGTAGGTAGCACTTTTAGTCATTTAAAAAAAAAAAAAGACGTCACATAGTTGCAGCCATGACAAGGCATATGTGGAAATATATATTTTGTACTTACAAGATGCAGATTTGCAAACCTGTAGCCAGTTCATCTTCAAACTTTAGTCTAAGTTGACCTGCCTATGACAAGACATCCTACCTAGCCAATGCTTATGCAATCAAAGATCAATGTTCTAGAACAACATAAAAAATTATAACCGGCAGTTGCTTGGTTGTTTAGTGAGACAACTAGCAATAGAATTTGCCCAACGGTGCAAAATAATGATGACTGGCCCAACTAGAAAGCAAGAAACCTGAAAGCAATAGCTGAAATTTTAATTCTCAACATGGGAAATAGATAAAATGGATCAGGATGTGAAGAGCAGAAACCTGAGAACCATCCCAAACTTGTCCCCAATAGACACTCCCGAGTGGCCCTTCTCCGATCTTGTTATCATAATTGAAGCTATTTGTCGCTGAGCGAAGCTCCCTCAACGAGAATACCCACCTCAGCGATCCGCTCCCCTCATCGGTCCTGGCAAAACAAAAGCCAGGAAATACATGATGAGCTACCAACCAATGAACTTTCCAAGTATAGAAAAATAGACGTTCAAGCTCTTTCCCCTTCAATTGATACCCATTCACTTCTGCTCCTAAAACAATTTCGCCTAATCCAAGCATAGAAACTCAACCACGCATGTTAGGATGATGCATCAAAACCAAACCAACACGCCATTTCATTCTATGTCTAGATGTGAACATTATACAGTTCCCTTCAGTCTGTGACACCATTTGCAAAAAGAACACCACAAAGAGACAAGAGAACTTAGAAGAGACAGATGCATCCTCCAATACCAAAGTAACATGACATATTTAGACCTTCCCAAACAGGAGATTGTCACCCAAAATTGTAAATTGTAGCACACAAACCACCACTAAGTTCGCTGCTAACGCCATCGCTTCTACAAACCGGTTCGAAAACCGAACCAAGATACATCTTCTTTCCCATCAGATTGAACACCAAGCAGCCGCCTTTTGGCACCATCCTGTCAGCATCCAACAAAATCACTTGACCCGGGGCGTTCTAGATGGCATCCTGTATCATCTAATCAAAACCACCCAAGAACCAGGCAAGCGGGCACGCGAAATTCCCACCCTGGCTAAGAGCGAACGCCAAACGCGTACACCAATCTCGCGGCTCACCTCACGCGCCGAATTCCGCGCACCCGCACCGACCCAGCAAGCCCAAGAACGCAAAAGGGGGGAGAAGTAACGCGGCCAGGAAAGCGTGCCACTTACAAATCCTCCCCGGAGGCGGCCCTGCCGCAGCAGAGGAGCCTGTGGGCGACCCGCGAGAGCTTGGGGTGCATCGGAGCCCGCGCGCCCGTGGCCTCCCTTCGGGTGGGGATGGAGAGCGGAGGAGCTGTTGAGAGGGGGAGGACCGGAGGAAGGAATGGTGGGGTGGTGGGGGTGGGAGAGAGAGGACTTGTTGGACTAGAGGAGGAGAGGAAGACGGGTGGAAAGAGAGACGAGACGTAAGCGTAACAGCGGAGAACAGCCTCGCAGCTGCGCTTTCGGTGATGGCTTACTTTTCTCTCTCCTCCGCCTCTACCCGATTCTCTCCGCAATAGCATGTTGTAAAATTATCAGTTTTAGCAAATATTTTGCAATAATCTCAGCATTAATTAGGATAATTAAAGCATATTTTTAGCAGCATATAAATGACATATAAACATTTAATCTATTTGTGTCAATTAAATAGGAGCATTAATTAGGATAATTGAAGCATATTTTTAGCAGCATATAAATGTCATATAAACATTTAATCTATTCGTGTCAATTAAACAGAAATGTGCTTAAAAGATAGAACTTTAAAACATACAAAATCAACATAATGCTTAGATTTAGTTGTTTATATTTGTTCTCAGATGTCATCTGCTTAAGATCAAATATTGGACTCCTCGCCACTTTTGTCAATGCTATTCACTAATAAGATATGACAATAATAAATCAGACTTTGAGCCTAAATGAATGTCTTACTAATATGTCAAATATTGAATTATCTCATAAGTAACAAACAACAATTAATACTTCCGGCCAACAGAGGAACAATTATCTCACAATGCAAAAATGAGATCACAGTAAACCACTTAAACCTTTCAGCCAACAGAAAGATCATGCAAATCACAGTGCACAAAATGATCAGGTTCAGTCAGTCACACAAGCAACCGAACCACTGAACGTAATAGAGCCGAAACATTAGAGATGAATCAACAACAGTATGCAAACAACTAGCTCAGGTCTGATTTATAATCGACGTTGTCAATCCAATTTCACATATGACATAATCTTCATCGAGCATGAACTGATCCTATAACATTACTAAGCAAAGTCTCCCAATGCTAGATTAACCAAGACAACATAATTTGAAGCTTCTACTAGCACGACACACTAAGCAAAGTAATGCAAAACAGAAGGAGCAAACTCACGGTGCGGATGGCACTCAAAGCCACCGAGAAGTAACTGGCAAGTAACACTGAATGCGCTGACTCGGAAAACCAATTGCCCGTTGTGCCGCGAAGAACGGACAAGATTGTTGAAAATATAATGTCAATTCACAGTTCAGGACACACCAAAATGTGAAATCGAGGTACAGGAGAATGTCGCACAAGAACCAATCACCTATGCACCGGCCGAATGCACCCAAGGAGCAAGTAATCAACACTGATCCGAAGTCTTCACTCCCAAATCAAGCAAGAGTTGGTCGGGTCCAATCCTCAACGGTGCAACACCCTAATTTCCTCACCACAACCTCAACAAGAAGATGGTGCAAGAAACGAACCTGGGTGCACAAAGAGGAGGAGGATCCGGACCTTCTGCCGATGGCGTCGTGACCAACCACGGTGGTGTAGCAGCTCCCACTACCCAAAACCGAAACCAAATCGAAAGAGAGTAAGAACCAAAAAGGGTAGAAGCTCACTGTGTGCCGGGGTAAAGAAAGAAGAAGGAAACCACCTTAAGAAGAGGAGGAGGGGAAGGTCGTGTTGCCACTGCCAATGGCCAGCGGAGAAAGCTCCTGGGTCGCTCCAGCCGCCTGTGTCGTTGCCACTCGTGAGGGGAGAGCCCCCCATGCCACACGCCTCTGTGGTAGGTCACCTTCTATTTTTATTTTTATTTTTTCCATTTCTTCTTTTCTCTAATTGAGAAATTACCAAATGGCCCTAAAAAATACAACAGTCCACACCAATTTATCAATTTGATAAAAGATACTCAAAATCTCGTTTAATATACAGTTGTTCAACGATAGGTACCTTGCGGGTTTGAACCCAAAGCCTAGCATCAAGGATCACGACTCGCACAAACAAAGGAGGACTTCGCATTGATCCAATGCCTTGGTGTGAGAGTTTTCACCCAAGTTACATTCTGTACTGGGCGGCTTGCCCTTTTCCCTCTCGGTTTGGGACGTTATGGTCATGTCCCCATATCTATCTCATGAGTACTTAAGAAAGTATACCCTTATCTTCCTTTGATCGCGACCTAACGATCATACTCACATAGGTGAATTCTCCAGGAATCTGCAGGACGATTCTCGATGCCATATAGGTATCAAATTCATTAAGTGCTATTGTTCAACCTCTCATATAGAAGGAGCACTACAACTAATGGGACCCTTAGATGTGCTCCTAATCCCACATAGTTTTTTGTCCTAGAGCCCAGTTCACGGGATCTCCGATCTACTAGGATAGGTTACCACCAATGTAGGCCTTTACAAGGGTATGAGCCCTATTCCTTTTGACGCTGTAAAGATGGCCTTCCACGCCATTCCTTTGGTGAAAGGATCTTCCAAGTTCCTTTCAAATTGGATGTATTCCATAGTAATAACATCCGTCTCTCTGGCATACCTTACTGAGTTAAGTCGTCTCTTTATATGTTTTGAGGACTTCATATTTTCCTTCCTACTCTTCACCTTAACTAAAATGGTTTGGTTATCGTGGTAGGTCAATATAGTTGGAATTGGATTTTCCAGCACCGGTTGGTCATAAAGGAGTTCTCTAATCCATTCCGCCTCTACAGTTGCTGAGTCAAGTGCTACTAACTCAGCCTCTATGGTGGACCGTGTAAAATAGTCTATTTAGAAGACTTCCACGAAACAGCTCCACCTTCTAGAGTGAAAACATAGCCACTCGTAGCCTTCATATCATCCGAGTCACTAATCCAATTAGAATCACTGAATCCTTCCAAGACTGTCAGGATGGCCAGAATAATATATTCCCAAATTTATAGTCCCCTTCAAGTACCTAAGTACCCTCTCTAGTGCTATCCAATGATCATCTCCTAGATTGATCGTATAACGACTCAATTTGCTTACAGCATATGAGATGTCAGGTCTCATTGCACTAGTCAGATACATTAAGGACCCAATTATTTGAGAATATTTAAGCTGGTCTTTTCTATTTTCAGTGTTTTTATGTAGCTTAACATTTGGATCATAGGGTGTGGATACTAACTTACAGTCTATAAACCCAAACTTTGTTAGGACCTTGTCAACATAATGGGATTGTGAAAAAGTAATCTCATTCTCACCCTTTAACAGCTTGATGTTTAAGATAACATCGGCTTCACCCAGGTCTTTTATATCAAAGTTCTGAGAGAGGAAAGACTTGGTTTTATTGATTGCATCTATGTTGGTCCCAAATAGCAGTATGTCATCCACGTGTAGACAAAGAATGACACCTTCGCTCCCCCACTAAATTGATAGTAGACACATTTATTGTCTTCGTTTACACAGAAGTCGACCGATGTCATAATACTATCAAATTTCTCATGTCATTGCTTTGGAGCTTGCTTGATCATACAAGGATTTAATCAAGTGGCATACTTTCTTTTCTTGCCCTTCAACCACAAATCCATCAGGTTGCTGCATATAAATCTCTTCATCCAACTCTCCATTTAGGAAAGCGGTCTTTACATTTATTTGATGTACTTGGAGTTTGTATGCGGCAGCTAGTGCTAAAAGCACCTAAATTATGGATAAATGAGCCACAGGAGAGTATGTGTCAAAGTAGTCTTTACCATCTTTTGCGTGAAACCCTTAGGCACTAAACAGGTCTTGTACTTTTCTATAGTACCATCAGGTCTTTGCTTTCTTTTATAGATCCATTTGACTAACTCAAACTACAACTAAAGTTCCTTGTTGGTTTGTTGAGTTATTAGAGCTTTGTTGGTCTTTCCTTCTCGAGTCCATCCTTTACCCATCTCGGTCTAGACCTCCTTTGTCTAAGGCTTGTATGGTCCAGACCTCCTTAGGTTTATCGATACTGGATGGGAGGTCCGTGACCTTCCACATTACCTTTATTTGACCTCCCATGTCCTTGGGACCTCTCTATGATGGAATACATCTTGCTACGTCCGCCTCTGAGCCTAAGATCTTCATTGGAACGGTGGCGCCTTCCCTCAGTGATCGGACCTCCTCCTTGCACATCTGGACCGTTAAGACCTCCCCTTGGAGATAATCCACATCTTTGGAGGATATGATCCTCGGTTCTAGACCTCCCTGCGGTGAGGTTCTCCTTTGACCTTCTTGAGACCTCCCTCTGTGTATGCCTCTGAAAGGGTTAAGTGGTTCATCGTCCACGAGATAGGTGACATGACATTGGTATGTCATGGGTGTTTATTCATCGCCAGTTTGCTTAGTTGGTGCATGTCTATGCGAGAGTCGTGTGATCAGACACCCAGGGGTTGTGGTTTATCGCCCATGTCGGTTAGGACCGGTCTTTGAGACACCACTTGCTTTTTAGTCATCTACCTCTTACTCCTCATCAACTCCAATTAAATGCCACAACCACGGCGAGATGAGTACATAAAGTACTCCATAAGACTTACGTGTGAGATAACGAGAACTATAAATAGCTACATGCAAGCTTTATTTAAGTGGATGAGGCTTTGGACTCATTTTAGCATAAAGCAACATTTATTTGCAATAACATAATAGATTGAAGGCAATTTGGCAAAGCATTTTTAAATGTTGAAGTAACAACGAGATAATAACATAGTAACAACAACAAGATCAACTTTGGAAGTGACTAACCCAAGTCACCACAACAATAGCATGAACATCCATTCATGCCAACCCATCAAGTTTTAATTAAATGGTTGAGTCTAGTTCTTACAGGCGTTTACGGCGTGTCCATAACCTGGGGCGAGGCTATTGAATAGTTTTATCCTGCGAGGGTGTACCAATGTACCCACGTCGAGACCGCCTTTCCTTTAAGCACACTACCTTAGGTGTCTTGCCGCGCATTAAGTCTCTGAGACATTTCCAATGGACAATGCTAATTAAGTCGCACAACCCACGGGAGAAGGAGACATCACACAACCTACCGGAAGCTAATGCTCCCTCACATCACACACACATTTTATCTTTAAAAACACACCAACGGCGACCCCAATTAACACCGCCCAAAGTACTTAGTCAAGAGGGTTCCATATGCCCTAGTGTGGTTATATAAAATTGCTCGAGCAGTGGCGCAAGTAACTCGGTCATAATGACTCGGGCATACTACCACATTCCAAAAACCGCACCATCCATCCAATATGCCCAAGTCTAAATCAATCCTTTATTTTCAGTTTTGATTTTACAAATTAATCAAAGCACAAGTCTTTGGACATATAGGAGAATAATTATCCTTGTGTGATCAAGACCATCGACTAAGTCGATGATGGCCCATACTACCGATTAGCTAAGCATGTCTAGCGATAGGGAGCATAACTACTAAGTGATAGAGCTCATCCAGCGAGCTCAAATCACAGCAAATAACCTAGGCTCATTGGTAGTAGAGGATAAACAATTCCTCTGATTATGCAACTATAGGATTGCTAGCGATATTTAACACAAAGTAGCATGCATACATAGAAGTAAAACAATATATTAACCTTTAAAGTAATGGGGCGTTAGAGGATATGATCAAAGCTGCTTGCCTGGTTGCTGGTCACTTTGTTGCGGAGGGTCACTCTCGGGATCACCACAAATGTCGAAACCTAACGGAAGCGAAAAGAACCGATAAAACGACGAAAAACAACAAAGACAGCACAACAAACGAACTCCAAATTCTCTGAATTTTCTACAGCAACAAGAGGGTGATTTTTAGAATTTTGCAACAAGAACCAATTGATTTGGATTCTCGATGCAAAAGTTATGAAACAAAACAATTCTGCTCGACCCTAAAATATAGCGCACTATTCACTAATTTAATTATGAGGCAACATTTTCTAGAACAGAAGTGAAGCTGAAATTTTACTGTAAAACCAGCACCTCATGAGATGAATAACACAATTGAGTTCATCTCATTTGGAGCTATATTGCACTCTCTACAAATTTTCAAAAACAAGAACTTGAACAAAATTATAATGCACAAGTCCTCATTTTCCTAGCAACAACATGCTCAAAACTAATGTTCATAGTAAGACCATTAATGGAGAAACCAACAAAGTTGGTCTCACTCAAAAATAATCTCTGAGCATTAGTTATGTGTTTTTAAGTTAAGCATTGATTTAAGTGTATATTTAAAGTGAGTTTCAAAATCTAATGGCAAAGCGTGCTCTGGAGCTGAACTCAACTTACAATCATTTTTTGGATTAAAGTCAAGTTCAAGACAGAGCTAACACAATTTGAATGACCTCATTTGGAATTAAAATGAGAAGATCTGAAATTCTAAAGTTTATACCTTATTTGGGTTCATAATTAAGAATGTCTTGGAATTTCTAAAACCCATAAGGACATGGGAGGTCATGAGCCACAGATCACAGATCTAGCGGCTCGAGACCTCCCAGTGTTCTTGCCTGCACACTCGGGGAGGTCGAGAGGTCTGGACCTCCTAGCAAGCTTCTCTTGTGAGGTGAGGTCGGAGCCGTGAATCACGAAATCAGCGGACCACAACATGGAAAGGAGGTCAGGAGCGGACCAGTTTAAGGAGGTCCTCAGCGGTTGAGATCTTCCAAAGGAAGGTCAAACTATCAAGATCTCCACGAGGAAGATCTACATCGTCGAGGACCTCCGAGAGGAGGTCTGGGCCGTCTAGATGTTCAAGGAGGTCCTTGATGGTCCAGATCGTCCGAGGAGGACCTTGGCAGTCAAGATCTACGGGGAGGTCATGAAAGGTGAGATGGCCGGGGAGGTCCTAGCGGAGGTCTAGCATTCTGAGACCTCCGGGGAGAGTGCAGGCGGCCCGCGATAAGCGCAAGAAGGTCTTGGGCGCTCCAGTTTCCTCGGGGAGGTGCGGGCGTCCAGACCAGCAGCGCAGCGCTTAGACAAACATTGTCTGCAGCGGGACCACGAGGAGGTCGCGTCTTGGGAGGTCTTAAATGCGCATTAAAGGGTGGATTTAAAGCGGTTAAAACGCCCAGTGATTACAATGATTTGAGCACATGATTGGTGCGTGCTTGGCGGATCTATGTCGAAAAGCGGCAATAAGCGCCGCGATTCTTGTCAGAGCAAGATCGAGCTCAAAAGTGGTTATTCTGCGGCGATCGCGAACCTCATGGCGACAACCAAAACATCCCGTGTGCGCAATAGTGTCGCGCACACCATGGGACTCACTCTCGGCGGCGGCAGCGACCTTAATCGCCGTGGCGGCGAGAGGGCGAATGACCCGCCGCGGCCAAAAGACAAAATGCAAAAAAGCTCGCGCGACATTCAGCGTATGCTCAAACAAAAGCTCGCGACATTCATTCATCGCGGGTGCCGGCCACTAAGGACTACGGGGAGTTACGGAGGTCCTAAAGATCTGCGATGAGGTTGAGGATGGTCTTGGCGGAGTTGGGGAAGATGGAAGCTCCACGCTTCAAGTCAAACTCAACTCCAAGCTCCCGGCTCCACTAGGCTACCTCTGCAAATGCCCCAACCGGTGAAGTTAGGGTTGAGGTCAAGAGATGCCAGGATAGAAGCGAGAGAGAGAGGAGGAGGAGCCTTTGGAAATCTGAGCCGAGAAGCTTCAAGGACCTTGACAATGGCGGCCACGGTGAGGAGGTGAGTGAGGAGGAGCTCGACCACGCACAAGATGCAAAGTGAGATCGGTTGTGTGCAAAGGAAGCCAAGGAGGCTTCAAGGGATAATTATAACTGAGGTGATGGTTATGGTGGGGCTAAGCTCCATGGTGAGCTTAGCCACGGAGTTCAATCCATGGGGTGCAAGGACATAGGGTTGACAAGGCGGGCTGTCTTGACTGAAAAGTGAAAAAATGACTGCATTAATCTGGTCGGTGGTGTTGAAAGGACCTGATGGCGGTAGCGCGTGCTCCACCGCTCGAGCACGCATGCGTGACCAAGGTAGGAGAAAAACGAGGGAGGTCCTTATGGCCGTTGGATAAGACACAGGAGAGGTCTGGCCCTCGATGTCATTTTGAACCGTTCGCTCAAGGGCGGGCGGAGTCCCGCCACACGATCAGGATGGGGAGGTCGTGGCCCTCGATTTCCTTAATGTGTAGCGCGCGTGAGAAAATGGGGCGGGGAGGTCCAAAGCGTTGGATCTCCATCCAGCAGTGCGGACCTCTGTGAGGTCTTAGCCTTGTGAACATAAAAGCTGAGGGAGGTCATGGCCTTTGGATTTAAAATCCAAGAACCTTGACTGATGGGGAAGATACGTCGCACAAGGTGAAAGGGAGTGCGAGGCCTTGGCGTGGCGCAAGAATCTTAGCCCTCGATTTGGATCTAAGGAGCTCGAGATGGTCGAAGCGCCCATTGATTCTCGTGCGTTGGCGAAGATCAAAAGGTGGAAAAAAGACAAGGAGGTCATGGCCGTGGATTTTTCGACCCAAAGGCTATGACCTCAACAAGGTGGGAGGACCTTCTGCAATGTTTTGGAGGAGGTCGTGGCCTTTGGATGTAAATCAGCAGTGCGACCTCAAGTGAGTCACATGGCGGTGTTATACACACTAGGAAGAATAGAGTGTTCATATGAACCAATAGGGATAATGACTTCATTTGTTCTCGTAGGGAACACATTTTCAAAGAAGTCGCATCACGAGATTCCATCATTACAATTGCGGCGATGTCACTCACCTCATATTTGACCACCAGAAATCTATAAGCCGTGCTATTTTTAGCATACCCTAGAAAGATACAATCAACAATCAAGACAATAACTAACAAAGAAAGGATTCCATCATTACAATCGAACTTTGGTAGTCGTGTGTGACAACCGACTAAAGCTGTGTAAGGAAGGAGAAAGTTTGTTCCGATTAGACTGGGATTGAATCTGTTACTGGGATTGAATCTGTTTAAATACCAAGTCACCTACAATAAGGCTGCGAGGTTGGACCTTACGATTGTAATATTTGCGTAGGGCTTGTTGGTAGACCGCTGAACAGATTAAGCCTTGATTTCTCTTTTCTTCGAGTAGGTCGATATCATCTATTTGAAGTTGTTCTTGGCCGGGGTCATTTTAATTTTTCACCTTTGTCAACCGAATCTTTAGTTTAGGTGGAAGCATAGCTTCAACACCAAAAACTAGAAAAAAAATGGTGTTTCACCTGTAGCCTGACTAGCCGTCATGCGAATTGCCCTTAATACTAAAGGTAATTCTTTTACCTAAGCCCCCAGCGCTTTATAAGCTAGTCGAAAACCCGAGTTTTAATTCCTTGCATAATTTGGCCATTTGCCCTTTCGACTACCCCATTGCTTTGTGGATGGGCAATAGAGGCATAACATAGCTTGGTACTCAATTCTTCGCAAAATTCTTGAATTTTTGGACTCGAAAATTGTGTACCATATTTGTAATTATTCGACTTGGAACTCCAAACCAAGTGATGCATTTTTCATCATGAATTTCTTGGCAAGTTCTGTTGTTATCGGCAGCATGTTCAGCTTCAATTCATTTTGTGAACCTATCATTAGTCACAAAAGGAACTCGAAACCTCTTGGTGCTTTTGGAAACGGTCCAAGGATATCAATACCCCAGTTGCAAAAGACCAAGAAAGAGGTATGGTTTGTAATGCTTAAGTCGGTTGGTGTATTTGCGTGCTATAAAACTGGCATTGCACGCACTTCTTAACAAGATCTTTAGCATCGTGGAGGGCTGTTGGCTAGTAGAAACCTTGTCGAAGGTTTTTTCGACCAGCGTTCTGTAGGAAGCTTGAGTTCCACAGATGCCTTCGTGTATTTCTTGAAGGAGATTTAGTCCTTCTTTCTGCGATATACATCGCATGAGAACCCCTTGAGTACCTCTCTTATAGAGGACTCATTCGACCAAAGTATACATTTTGACATTACGGGATAAACGATCGGCCTCAAGATCGTTATTGGTTACTATGCCTTCTAAAGATACTCATAGATGGGACTCATCTAGGTATCTTCGTATTCTAGGGAGGCTGTCTAAATAGGAGATGTTTGTGGTGTTTCGACTAGACACAACTTCTGGAGCTATTCCAAGAAGACTCATTTTGGCATTTGTGATCGGGAAGAGGCCATTCGAGCTAACTAGTCAGCGAGAAAATTATCCTTTTGGTGGATATATTGTACCTCGAAGCTGAAAAAAATGCTTTTCAAGCTTTCTGACTTCAGATAAGTACTGAAACATAGTCGTATTAGAGCACTCTACTCTTTTCCGACCTGATTCACGACTAGTTGAGAGTCTCCTCTCACGAGTAGTTGTCGAATCCTGAGCGCTTTCGCTGTTCGTATGCTAGCCAACAAACATTTGTTGCCACATTATTAGTAGCAGGAAAGTTTAATTGAATAGCATACTTTAATATTTCTCTTGTAGGAGATTCCAGGACCACTCTAGCCCCCGAGCCACTTAGTGTAAGTGACCCATCAAAGTACATTGTCCACTGGTCATGGGACTCGTACTGGGGATCTTGAACATGTTCAAGATTTGTCCATTCGGCGACAAAGTCTGCCAAGGTCTGGGATTTAATGGTCGTTCGGGACACAAAATGGAGGTCAAACTCCCCAAGTTCGACCGACTATTTTGCCATGTGCCCCGCTACTTTCCTGTTCTGGAGGACCTCTCTAAGGGAAACTCAAATAGTACAATTATCTTGTGCGCCTGAAAATAGTGCCTTGGTTTCCTCAAAGACATGAGGAGGACATATAGAAGCTTTTGGACATTAGGGTATCGCTCCTTAGGCCCGTGTAAAACTTCACTAACGTAGTAAACTAGTCGTTGAACATTTTCGCATTCTGCAGCCAGTATTGCGCTCAGCTGCTTGTGGCGTACAGTTAGATATATTAAGAACGTCTCTTATAATTTCACAGAAACCAGAACATGAGCACTTGTAAGATACCTCTTGACATCCTCGAATGCATTGTTTACCTCCTCTGACTACTCAAAGCCCTCATGCTTCCTTAGAAGTTTAAAAAAATGAAGTTATTTTTCTCCCAAACGTGCGATGAAGCGACTTAAAGCCGCCATGCATCCTGTGAGTTTTTGGACTTCTTTCTTTATAGTCAAAGGGCGCATTTGTTCATTGGCTCTTATCTTTTCAGGGTTTGTTTCGATTCCTCGTGCAGAGATAAGGAATCGAAGCAACTTAATTCTCTAAAAAATGTTGGCGCTTCTTTTCAACGACAGTTTGCATCAAGCGCCTTAATCATATTCCTTGAGAAATCTTAATTAATTACATATAAACTTCCAGAATGTTTCTTGCATCAAGCGTTGAAAAGAAGCGATGGTATTTTTTAGACCAAATGACATTTTGACATAGCAAAATATTTCGAATGGTGTAATAAATACTGTCTTTTCTTTATCATCTAGGCACATACTTATGTGATGATAACCAGAATATGCATCTAGGAAGCTTAATATTTCACAACCAACAGTAGAATCAACCAATTGATCAATGTGAGGAAGAGGAAAATCATCTTTCGGACAAGCTTTATTAAGATCAGAAAAGTCTACACACATACGACACTTACCATTAGACTTTCTAACCATTACAGGGTTAGCCAACCACTCTGGGTGGTTGACTTCTCTTATAAAACTGCTTTAAGTGATTTGTCCAATTTAGATCTGATGGCATTTCGTCGATCATGTGTGAATCTCTGTCATTTCTGTTTTATGGGTTTCTTGTCAAGCCATAAAGCTAGCCTGTGCTCGATCACCTCCCTAGGGACTCCGGACATATCAGATGCTTGTCACATGAAGACATATGTGTTTGCTCGGAGGAAGATGACAAGGGCGTCTTCCTATGTAGGGTGGAAGTAACCCCAATGCGAACAGTCTTTGAAGGCTCCTCTAGGTTCAGTGGAACATCTTTGACTTGATCGTTCGGCTTTGATGCAACTTTAGGCTTCGTTGCTTGGTCGAAGGCTACCCCTTGCTTGCTTTCGAGTTGGTATTTGACCAACCATCTCGAGAGACTTTGAGGTTGCATGTGAGTGTCATTTTTTACCACAACGGACTTTATTAATCCTTTGGGACTTGGCATCTTAAGACATTGATAACCATAATGAGCAGCCATTAGGAATCGTGCCAGAGTTGGTCGACCGTGTATGGCATTGTATGCCATGTCGAAATCGACCACATAAAAAGAGATTTTCTCCGTTCTTAAATTGTTTTGAGAACCAAACGTTACAGGAAAAGATACTTGGCCAATGGGCTTGGTCGAAGACCCCGATACGATCTCATGAAATAAGTATCGTACTGGTTTGATTCAAGTCTATATGAGGTCGTCCGGTCTAGTACAACAAGTCCTAAAATCCATCATTCCGGGACTCAACCAACACATAATAATCGTCACCCTTTGGTTACACCCACGAGGTGCGTTGTTGAGCCCACTTTTCCTATGGGTGCACCACACCCTCGTAAGGTTCACCTTCAATTGGAGATGGTTATAACCAGCATTCCCCTTCCTGAAGGAGATTGCTCCAAGTCGCAAGACGTTGTCTTTCAACTACTACTCAAGTCAGGAGGGCTCAAGCGCAAGTGGAGATAATAGCATCCAGAAGGTCTTTGTCCTCCCCTTAGATCCTAATGTCTCTCCAAGAGGCAGTATTGGGGATGCTTCCCATCGCACACTCACTTTGGGCTCTCGTGGTGATGGCGAGGACGCCTCCGGTGATGAACAAGATCACCACCTTCATGAGCATGGCGAAATCCTAGAAATGGTCGTTCTCCACTAAGGCATGCTCCGACAGACTTAGATGTGGATGATCCTGAAACTATCCGGAGAAGAAGAATTGCAACCCAGAGAACTTTACCTGGGTGCATCCAATACCGGTCGGAGGAAGCTTAAGAACTTCAACGAATAAATGACTTGATCGAAAACTCGACTCAAGAGCTTGGACAAGTGCCAAGCTACGACCTCTTCGCTAGAGAGATCGCACGAAGGCTTCGAGATACAATAGTCAGGCTTGAGCGGACTCAGTGACACCGTTCGGATAGTCGTACCGGGACAACTCCGTCAAACGTCAGTCGTTCAAATGACTCTCCTAACCACAACTCCAATCTAAGAAGAGTCCTTCGAACAGCCGTTGATAAACAAATTCCTAGGGGAGATGGTCGTTCACCACTTCTTCCGAGAAATTTGCACTAGCAGATGGAATACGATGATTATTACCCTCGTATGACTAAAACCTATGATAGGTTAGGTCCACATACCACTAGGTATCATCGAGTACGATCGCCTGGTGACATCAACCATTCTTTCCCACAAAGAAGGCGTCATGATATTATCACCGGATGTCGTTTTTTTGGCCTGACCTTTGAGCAGTTCATTGGCGCCTCGTTTTCGACCAGCGAACATGGAGAAGTTTGATGGGTCACAAAATCCCATCGAGTTTCTTCAAATCTATACCACTGCTGCCCGAGCAGCGGCAGGAGGAGAGCATGTCATGACCAACTACCTTCCTACTGTGCTCAAAAAATCTGCTCGGTCATGGTTGTTAAATCAGCTACAAGAGTCGATCTACTCGTGGCAATACCTCTGCGATCTACTACTAGCCAACTTTCAGGGCACCTACAACCGTCCCGGAAAGGATGATGATCTGCACAGAATGCGATAGAATTCTCATGAGACCTTGCGTTAGTTTATCAAGCGTTTCAGCTAGGTTTGCAACTCAATTCCTGAGGTTTCTGACTCTTCTGTCATCATAGCATTTAAGCAGGGAGTCCGCAACAGAAGGATCACAGAGGATATCGCTTTAAATCCTCCCGCTACCGTCGCCGAGCTTTTTGAGATGGCTGGCCGTTATGCAACTGCTGCAGAGGCGGTCGAGTGGAATCGTACTATCGATCGAGATGATAAAGACACTCGAGAAGCAGGCAAAAGTAGCAAGAAGAAGGATAAAAGGTTAGGAAATCTAAGAGCAAGACTAAAGGCCAAAAGTCTCAAGTCAAGAGCTCTAAGGAGAATGATAAGCCTAGGTGGTGTCCTTTACTCCACGGGGGGCACAAAAAAAAATGATAAGTCTAGGTGGCGACCTTCCACAAAAAAGAAAGGACACGATTCAATTCTTGAGTTTTTAGCGAAAACGTGAATATTACTACATCGACAAAGGACAACTTCCTACACTTGAAGAGGTAGGGCAAACAAGTGGTCAAAAGTAATTAGACGACGATGAGGAGATGATGTTTCAAGATTCAAAGCACATCATCGATCACATCTATAAAGGATCTTCGGCATACGAGTCAAAACGATAGCTCAAGACCGTCGAACATGAGGTAAACTCCATCGACCCTTCTCTTGTCAATAAAGTATCAAAGTGGTCGCAAATCACCATCTCTTTTGAGAAATGTGACTGTCTAATCCCTTATACTCAACCTGATCGATTTTCGATCGTGGTCGAGCCCACCATCAACAACTGTCAAGTAAATCGTGTGTTAGTTGATGGTGAAAATTCGCTGAACATACTCTATAAGTGTCTAGGACGAGATGCAAGTACTTAAAACAAAGATGCTCTAGCAACTTGCCGGTCGTAGAAGAGGAAGGTCAGCATCATGTCGTGTTGCTCATGCAGCCATTGTCATTTGCACATGGACCTCGCTAATGAATACAATTAATTCCGCGATAATTTTTTTACGAAAAACTGGCGAGAACCCCACGGCTGGTTCTGGGCATTTGGAACACTTGTCGCTTCGGTTGGTCCTGGAAATGGTTGGGGAAAGAAAAGGAGCCAGCAGCCATAACAGCACTGGGGGTTGCATGGTTGGGGAAAGAAAAGGAGCCAGCAGCCATAACAGCATTTTGGAACGAAAAACGCAGCACTCTTACGCACCGTGTTTTTGCTTTATATTGGAATTTCAAACGACAACGCAAGTGTTCGTGCGTTCGTTGAAAAGCTTCCCTTCTGTTCAACCATGAGGGCCCGGCCAATAAGACGAGCCAATATTCTTTTCTTGGCTGAAAGAATGGAGAACTCGGAAGTTTAGAGATGCAGTCACCTAGTCCCACACCCAAAACTACTCCACTACGACCATTTTTGCCTTAAGATTTGCGCAATTTAGTTTTTCAAGGAGCACATATCTACGGCTCAAACTAAATACAGACATTCACTCATTGCACAGGACAAAGAACATAACTTATGTTTCCTCCGGTTCATACAAACATATCATTTTAGAACGTGTACAATTAAACTTTAAAAACTTCGACTATTGATGTCTTTTTAAATATACAAAAAAAATCATATACATAGATTCATCTCAAAAATAATTTCATAATATTATAATTTTATTTGATTTTACAAATATATTACAATAATTGTTAGTGATCAAAGATGCATTTTGGAGACAATATTGAAGTCCAAAATGACTAGTTTTTGTGACCTAGAGGAAGAATTTACAAACTACGGTAGCATAGCTACTGAGGGAAATCTTCACTGTTATCAAGGCGTGCACTTGTACAATACCCCGCCTTAAGGGCAGGCTACGACAAATGGTATACAATCTTAAGCAACAGACAATGACACAAACATCACGCCACCTGTTGCGTCAAGTTACAGGTTGCCGACCTCTATTCAAAACAGAGCAAAGTTCGTTGCAGACTAGCTATGCAAACACATATGGGGGAGGGTCCTTGCGCCTACGAGAAGGTGTCCTCCCTATCCCCCTCGGCGACCTCTCCCTCGTCGAAGTTGCTGAACTCCAGGAAGTGCGTCGGCCTGTGGTCCTCGTGGTAGAAGTGCCGGGGCGTGCCGAGCTTCATGTTGTACTTCATCAGCGGGTCATGCTTTACTCCCATGAAATTGAAGTTCCAAGGAACGTTGTCTGGAATCTGGTAAAGGCACAAAAGCGACGTGAGTCTTCGACGGCGGGTAATTTCGAAGCATAAGATGAAGGTAAAGCATTGGAGATCGATCCATACCATGTAGAATCCAAGGAAGCGGTCGCTAAGAAGCATCTGGACCTTCTCGTAGTGAGTTGGGAGATATCCATGTGGATTGCTTCCGGTGTCCTTGTTGCTACGGCCCCACTCATAGCCACTTGGTGTGAACTTGTATGCTGTCAACGAGCAAGACCCTGGGGTAAAGCTGCATGTCAAAATGATGCACTTCTCACCATCCCATTGTTTGTTATTCTCTAAAATCTTCGCATGTGATGTCAAATCCTGCAAGAAACAACATAACCAACAGTTCAGAGCAAGGATCAAATAACCGGAACCGGTTGAAATCCCGGTCGACGGCCAGTAACGGTTACCGGCCGGTTAACGGAAATCCCGAAAAAACCAGATGAAATTCGCGAACTGAATTTTGAATTGCGAATTCTGAAAACCGGTTACCGGAAAAACCGGAAAACCGAATTTAATTGATGAGAGTTAACCAGACTAACACATTGTTTGTATTCTCCTTCAAATTAAATATGACAAGTCTAATGCTGACTATAACTCTTTCAATATTGATGAGAGTTATAGACAGAGACTAGGTTGTACTAATACGGTAAAATTTATAGCCCTTAATATGATATGTAGTGATATATATCTTCCCAAATGGGGAGACATGCTGGTGATAGATACCATCTACTAGTAAATCAAATTTGAAATTTCCTGGCATGTTACTGTTCACCAGGTCCCACGGTAAATCCGGTTACCGGTGGTTACCGGCCAGGATTTTGATCCTGGTTCAGAGTTCAGAGTACAGCTCTGTATTATTTTGCAACAGCTAAAAAGAGCCAACTCGAGATCTAACCTGTGGTGATAGCTGAGGAGCTTCGTTTGGCTGGGTATGCATCCATCCCAGTGGCTCCAAGTCATTAAGGAACTCATGCTCAGGAAGATTTGCCGGCAGGGTAACCATCTGGTGAGTTCCATGCTGTGGAGGAATGGCTATGCATCTGATCTCCTTGACTTGGGGATTATCCTGTGGACTCAGCTCATACAGGAAGCCCGCAGTCTGTGTCCGTAGATCTGCTATGCAGATGAACTTCTTCAATATATTCTTTGGCATAATATAAGTGTAGCCAGTCTCCTGTAGGCAGAATACATGCGGTCTTGGTCAGTAACCATTCAGCATTTGTTATTTTGCAATTTTGTGGGTTATCAAGGAAAAGGAATTACTATACTGACCTTTATATCATCTGAGTTGACATAAATGTGATTGACACGAAGATATAAGTTCGTGGCAGAGATGGCTCTGACTCGCCAATCAGTCTTCGATGCAAATGCTTGCTGCTCATACGGACTGGTTGTCGTGATGATGAGCTCATCTCCATGCACATTAGTTGTCCTTGTTGTGACTGCAGTTAACTGAGTTGTCTCTTTAGACTGCAAAATCAGGTAACACCAAGAGTGAGCAAAACTAACATGATTATTTCTAGAAAAAAAAGGAATAAGTCCATTTTACACCCCTAAACTTTGGCGAAAGTCCAAAAAACACCCTGAACTACAAAACCATTCAATTTACACTCTCGAACTGTCAATACCATATCAAGTTACACCCTACGCTGGTTTCATTGGTGGTTTTGGATGACGTGGCAGCCACGTCACTGATTTTGGATGACGTGGCGTCCACGTCTCTCTCCACTCCTCCATTTCTTTCCCCGGCGCATTCTCTCCCGTCGCCGGTCCCCTTTCCATCCACTCCCAATCCGTCCAATCCCCCCTTCGGCCTTTCTTTTCCTGGCTCGAGCCAGCCCCAACATCATCTTCCCCCTGGCCGCTTCCTCCTGGCGCCTTCCTTCTCCAAGCCGGCGCCTCCTCCCTTGCCTCTCCGTGGGCGCAGCGCCACCTCCTTTGCCGCGCCGCTCGCAGCCTCTGCCGCTGGCGCCCCAGATTGCCGCCCGCTACTGACGCTGCGCCACCGTTCTGCCCGTCCTTCGGTCGGGCAGCGCCGTCTTTGCCGAGCTGCTAGCTGCACGCCGCTCGCCACCCTCCGTGCTCTCTGCGACGCCACCGCCACCGCACCATCCCTCGACGCCTTGGTGCGCCACCAACCCGCTCGCCCGTCGCCTCAAGAATCGCAAGACGCCTCCTCGGGTCAGCGCGCCTCAACCCCTGCGGCCGGGTAAGTCCACTAAGCAAAATAAATGCCGTTCGTTTGGCGGCCGCCGCCTCCATCGCCATCATTGCTGCCCGACCACCTCCGGCCATCAACCTCGTCACCGTGAGCCTCGGCCACCAGAACCTTTCGCTCAAACTCCTCGAGGATCCGCCGCCACACCGGCCGCGATTGGGCTTCTTCGCGCCTCGGCCGCCGGCCTTCAAAGATCCGGCCGCCACCTCGTTCTCTCGGCCTCCCTGCTGAGCCCAATGGCCCCGCCGACGAGAGCCGCCCGCTCGCCCTCTGCCGCCTGCCGCCACTATCACCGAAACGGCGACATCACTTTTTATCGCGCCCGTAGCGCCACACCGCCATCCGCCCGCCATCGCCGTCCGCCACTCGCCCTTTCCGACTTCGGTTCCGTGCTTATGCGCATTCTTGCCATAACGCGGCGTGCAGGCGGAACCACGCGCTTGCAAGACCTCCGGCGCCTCGTGCGTGGCATGTTTGAACCGTCCGGCCCCCATCATTAGGCATTAATGACGAAGTTTAAAACCTAATGAATCATTAGCCTTAATGATGTCCAAATCACCCCTTGGCTCTCGCTAACCGTGGGCCCTATGCACGATGAACCGCCCGATCCTCCCTTGCTCTCATCGCCCGATGGGCCAGCGGCGCCCTTGCTCCATGGGCCGGCGCCTGTCATCCCGAGGTACGTGGACGCCACGTCATCCAAAACGATGGCGTGGTCGCCACGTCATCCAAAACCACCAATGAAACCGGTAGAGGTGTAACTTGATCCGTATTGACGGTTCAAGGGCGTAAACTAAGCGGTTTTGTAGTTCAGGTGTTTTTGGATTCTCGCCAAAGTTCAGGGATGTAAAATGGACTTATTCAAAAAAAACACATGCTATTTTAGAGAGCTTTACCTGTTTCTCAATTTCAGCGATCTGTTGCCTCTGCTGTGATGGTGGAGCTATTTCAGCACCAAGTATTATATCACGAATTTCAGATTGCGTCAATGCAGAAGTATTAACATTGTTTTTCTTTGCATAATCAGAAAGAATGAGGTCCCTGAGTGCGCATTCGACCTTCAGCCATTGCTCATCATTCAAAGTTGGCCAGATATGATGTGGCTCCGTAACAATTGTCTTGTCAGGCTTGAGCAACATCTTTGCCTTCTCATTATTGACATGTAGTGCCCGCAATATAAGTACGATACGAGAGAATGCTGTGTATGATGAGATACTTTTCAACCAATCATCGTATATGTTATAAAGAACCATCTGTGGCTCTGTAGCCTTGAGAATAAGGTCACCAAACTTCTCGATCTTCAAGCAAGCCTGGAATGGCAGCTGCAACTCACTACCCTTAATAACTATGTTAGGGAAGTCAAGCAGATGGACCTCCAAAGGATCCAACATGCCCTTCCTTGTCACGATAATTTGCTTTGGCTGCTCTTCTACAGGAAGAGATCGAACTAATGCAGCAACCTCCTCAGCTGTTTTCCACTTGGCCAACTGCCCGAGACGCTTTTGTCCCGCCCCCTGCGGATTATGATGCATTTTCATTATAAGTCTTTTAAGTTCCAATACTGCACATTTATGCCAAAATTACAATAACTAGAGCTAAAATAAAAAGAACAAACCTTGAGAAATAGTTGGCCAGTTCTTGGATTGAAAATGAAAATAGCACCATTGCTTGGTTTAGTGGTCAGGTTACCCTCAAATGTTTTGTGAATTGTACTCGATAGACATTTGTGTCATCCACAAACCATATGATTTGATTGCTGAATATCTCTCCATAGTTCTGTGAAGACAGATATGGTTCGGTGGGTTCAGATGAATACAACTGCAGACCCTTCCTTATCCTTTCCCTCAGGACATACAAAGCAGGATTTGACTGTCAACAAAAAAAACTAGCGGGTTATTTAAATTGAACATTTAATACAATATAGAGAGATCATTATGTGAAGTACAGAGAGAGATCATTATGTGAAGCAAGGGTCATCTAACCGGTCCCGGGATGGATCCCGGCCAGCCGCCGGTACCGGTAACCGGCCGGTTACCGGTCAAACCGTTTTTCTTCCGGATGAAATTCGTTCAAATTTGATTAAAAATCATTTGAATTTGAATTTAAATTTGAATAGCCCGGGATTACCGGCCGGGATCCCGTATCCCGGCCCCCCTCCGGTAAGCGGTAACCGGCCGGTAACCGGCGGTTACCGGCCGGGATTTCAATCCCTGATGTGAAGTACAGCTAGGTTTGTTACAGTTAATGTGATTATATTACCTTCATGATCTTGTTCATTGCTTGCTGGAGGAGGGGCTTTGAACCGGGGAACCAGTTGCCAAAAGTGGAGTGCAAATTATATGCTAGATCAAGTCCAATCATCACCCCTACAAAAAAAATCAGCATTAGCTATGAACAATTCAGACAAGCTATGAAACTGGCAGTTCATGGGTACTCAGAAGCATACCAGTTGGAGACGGGTAGATGGACATATTGTCTGTTGTGTAGTCCATGAACTTGGCCCTTGTATAACGTTCTATGTCATGCGAATCGTAGTCTCCCCAGCGTAGTTGCACATCAATCCAGTATTTGTTACTTGCTTTCTGATCGAAGACATCCTTTGACTCAGAGACTAAGCTTGGCTTGGACATCTGCCACCTATGTGCAGCAAAAGGAGGATATCTGCGCAGGAGCTGTTCATCTTGTAACTCTTCCTGGGATGTATTGTCTCTTTCTGCACTGTCTCAATTTCCAGTGCATCCAACTCCTGGTCCAAAACTTGGCAAAGATCCATAACAACACTTTCATGGATCAGATGTGCGCGGAAGATCTGGATCAGAGAAATCTTCAGGGTCGGGATTTTCCCATGCATGAATATCCCTGTAAGATCTAGCTGAACCTGGAAACCAACATACACGTTTGCACGATTAATGGTTGGTGACCACCAGAGAGTAAATCTTCGATTGGGAATTTGATTGAGCCCAGAACGTTGTGCATTTGTCAGTTTCTTGTATTTCATTGACTCCTCAAAACCTGATGCCTTCTTCCAAAACAGACCCTCCCAAGTAGGGAAATATGTTCCTTTAAATAAGGTATGTTCCAAGATACCTTCTACACCACCAAGAGCTTGAATGACATCAGTTCTGTAGTTGTTTAGGTTCCATAGCTTTCCATCATGTCGCTGATGCGTCCACCAGAATGGGTTTTGTTTCAGCACTTGATACTGCTTAAAGTCAGTTCTAACTCTACATCCTTTGTCATATGCCAAAGTGTGGCGGTCTTTTTGGAAAAGAGTGTTGATATGGGGTATACCTCTGTCCCATGAATCTTCAAGATCCTCAAGTGTTAAGTGTCTGTTCTGCGATTGTGCTTCCTGCCTCTTCAAGGCATACTCAGCCCAAACACGCTGAGAGTCAATGAACTCACTCTCCCATGGCTGGATGTAGCGATACAAGTTTGGGATGAGCTGGTCCTCTTCGTGGCTCATACCACTTCGAAAATGTGTCACACCAACATCTGTCTGTTTGCTATACCTGAGATCACTCTGTGGTATCAGAATGTGACCCATCGACAACATTCCCAGACCTCCAATTTCCTTGGGGTGTATAAAATATAACAGGCGGAAACCTGCTAGGCATCTTTGAGTTCAGGCCGATCTTTATACGAGTCTGGATCTTGTTTTTGATGGATAAGTCTTGTGTTGGCTTGTGCTGTCCTCCAAGGACAGCATCTTTAGGACAGCATCTTGGACTGCTTTAGGACAGCATCTTGGCCCTTTAGGACAATATCTTGATCGCTTTAGGACGGCATCTTAGACTAGCATCTTAGCATATGCTTGGCTGGTGCCTATAAATTTGTATCCCCAACCCCTCAGGTTGGCATGGCATTGTGTGAGAAATAAACAAAGAAAATTGCCCCATCTCCAAGTGTCATCCTCCCAATGAGAGTAAGGATCTTGCTATCACCAAGTGCAAGAGTCCGGCTGACTAACAAGTGGTATCGAGCCGTAGTATCCTCAACCTTTGAGCATCTCTCGCTCAATCCCTTCTCCGGCCTCGCCTCGGCCCTTGGCAATTTCCAACCAAGATGCCAGCAGCTCTCTCCACGCAGTTAGTTCCCAGGCGCGCCATGTCCGCAGAGGGCAGTCTCGGCCTTCGATCGCCTCGCCAGCTTGGCGTAAGAAGCGAACTTCGGCGTGGCGGAGGAACGCAGCGGAAGCGGCAGACAAAGGCCAAGGGCGTGAAAAAGCGTCGGCAGCGGCAATGTAGCAGCGGCTTCAGCGGGAGGTGGAAGCGGCGGCGGCGAATCAGCGCGTCGCAAAGCAGTGAGGTCGAGGTTCTACGCTGGCAAGAATAAAGAAGCTCCATCTCGGTGATGGCATACCGACGTGGACCTTGAGCACGGAGAGGGAGGCGGCGAAGTGAGTGGCGATGAATGGCAACCGCGACACGCCACGAGCGCGCGGCAAATGCCGGATACAGCGGCGCGCATGGGCGCTCTCGAGGAGACGCCGACGGCGGCGGACGTCTGGTCGGCGGAGAGCGCGGCCTTCACAGCGACGCTCTCTCCCGGTTGCATCGTGGTCACCACGAGTACCAGTTGTCGTCGAGGACGTCGGCCCGGTGGCGGGTGGCCTTACCTCACCAAGACCAACTACGCCGAGCGGGCTGCGGTGATGAGGTAAAGCTCAGCGCGCATATGTGGGATGATCCGATGCGGAGACGTCGACCACGACCAGATCGACGGCGCTGGATGCTTCTCATCGCCGCATCCGCCGAGATGCGACTTCGCTACCAACAAGCGATCGCTAAAGAGGCTTGGGACGCCATCATGCCGCAAAGACGACGGCGGCGGCCGCCGCGCGCAAGTCTACATTGCAGCACTACGCAGGAGTGGGAGAACTCGCCTTCAAGCCGGTGAGGACGTTGATGACTTTGCTCTCCGTCTCAACACTCTGTTGCGAAGTTAGTGCGATTCGGCGGCGACACCCACTGGCGAGAGAGAGAGCGGAGAAGCTCTTCCACGCGCCCCGAGAAGTACAAGCAGATGGCTCGCTCGATCGAGTCTCTGCTAGACCTCTCCACGATGACGATCGAGGAGGCGTTAGGTCGCCTCAAGGTCGTTGGATGGCGATGAAGCCACGCGTCTCGGGACCCGTCACCATTGGCGGGAAGCTCCTCTCGCTCGGGAGCAGGTGGGTCACGGCCAAGGTGACAGGAAGAAGGAGCCTTCTTCCACGACAGTGACGCAATAAGCGTGGCAAGCAAAAGCGCAAGACGAGACAACTCTTGCACAAGCTGCGGCAAGCACGGTCATTGGGCCAAGGATTGTCGGCGACCACGAGGTGATGACCGTGAGGCGCCAGTATGCGGCGGCAAGCAAAAGCCGGCGATGGCACGAGACGACTCTTGCCACAATCGCGGCAAGCTTGGTCATTGGGCCAAGGATTGTCGGCAACCACGACGCTGCCAGCCCACGTCGCGCGAAGTGGAGAGGAGGAGCGGCCCGGCTCATTCATTGCTCATGCGAGCATCGAACTACCTCCATTGCCGACCGCAGCTGCCTTCCTCCACCTTGACGAGCTAAAAGCACATGCCTCCTCGGCGACGATTAAAGAACAAGACCGACGGGTGGTGCTCGACACCGGCGCTTACCCACCACATGACCGGGCGACGGAGTTCTTCTCGAGCTCGACTCAAACGCTCGAGGCTCCGTCAAGTTTGGGACGCCCGGCGTGAAAATGGCGGCGTCGACTCGTCATCTTCACCGTAGTTCCTGGCGAAAGCCTGTACGCTCCACGGCGTCTACTACATCCCCGTCTGCAGAACTCCATCATCGACTTTGGGACGGTGGATGAGAACGGCTCGCGATGTCGAGATCGAGCACGGTCTTGCGGATTTGGGATCTTCGCCGCCTTCTTGCCAAGGTAACGAGGCGCAAATAGACTCTACATCCTTCACGCGCAGTGGCACAACCCCTCGTTCTCGCCGCTCGTCGGACGACGAGGCGTGGCGATGGCACGCAGCGCTAGGCACCTTCACTTCGAGGCCCCGGCGGCTCCTGCCACGGAGATGGTGCGAGGCGCCGTCCCTTGACCATGTGGAGCGATTCTGCGGCGTCTGCGTGTTGACGGCAGAGGCGATTCCGCTTCCCAAAGGCGAGTTTAGAGCCAAGGAGAGGCTCGAGCTTCGTGACGGACTTGTGTGGTTCGGTGACACCGGCCACACCGGGAGAGACGACGCTACTTCTGCGCCGCCGTCGACGACCTCTCCCGCTACATGTGGTGATGGTCCTCGGCGGCAAGGAGAGGTCATGGACGCCATCAAGCGACGCAGTTGCTGCGAGGCAGAGCGCGGCCGTAAAATGCAGCGTCTTCAGACAGCCTGAACAACGCATGGCGAATTCACGGCGGGCCTCGCGTCATCTTGTCCGATGAGGGCATTCAGCGCCGCTTACCTCGCGCCAGACTGACCGCAGCAGAAGCAGCGTCGTCGAGCAGCGCAACGAACGGTTGTGGGGATGGCTCGAGCCCTCCTCAGCGAGGGATGCCTACCGTATCTTCTGGAGAGGCGGTGGTACGGCCGTCTACATCCTCAACCTTCGCCTACCGCACTCGGCAGCAGGACGCCAGACGAGGTTTGGCATGGGCGCAAGCGGCGGTTTCACTGCGGGTCTTGGCCTCGCGTTCGCCAAGGAGCTTGGCCACGGCAAGCTCGACGGCAGCAGAGCACTCGGGAGTGTTCATCGGCACGCGGCGGGGCTCGAAGGCCTACGCGATCCTCGACCGACACACAATGGCGTCCAAGATCTCGCGTGGACGTTGTGTTCGACGGCGGTGGACATGGGACAAGGCGGTGGGCGGCGATTCGACGATTCCGTGGACCGTTGTCGACTACGCCCATTTCGAGAAGCGGGGAGCTAGCTGCGTCTTCACCGGCTCGACATCTCGCCGCCGCGGCTCCCATGAGTGCTCCACCACCGGCAGACAGCCACGCCCACTTTCACCACCGCCACTCCCGCCGGCGGCTCGCCTCTCCTGACCGGCGTACCACACCACCGGATCGGCCCCGGCAACCGGTCCACGGCAAGCGGCGCGGTGGAGTTCGCTACTCATTGTCCCCACGACGAGATCGCGTCGACGCTTACCACGACGGCGAGCCTCTGCGCTACCGTACCATGGATAACATCCTCGGCGATTGCCGTCCTCGGTGGGGCGCAAAGACGACCAGCGAGTCTGCGCTTGCGCGGCGACGACGGCGAGCCCCGCCTTTGCCGAGGCGGCGGAGACGCGGCGTGGCGTGTCGCGATGAAGCAAGAGATGGACGCCGCCGAGCGAACCGGACGTGGGAGAGTGGCGGATCTTCCGCCGGTCACGCCGATCACCCTTAAGTGGGTGTTCAAGGCGAAGCGGGATGAAGCCGGCGCCATCGTCAACACAAGGCTCGCTTGGTGGCACGAGGCTTCATGCGGAGAGGATCGACTTCGACGACGCTTCGCCCGTCGCGCGCATGGAGTCCGTTCGTCTTCTCCTCGCGCTTGCGGCCCAGAGGGTTGGCACGTCCATCACATGGACGTCAAGTCCGCCTTCCTCAACGGCGACTTGAAGGAGGAGGTCACGTCCGTCACCGCCGGGATTTGTCATCCCCGAGCAGGTGGCAAGGTCCTCCGCCTCGCAAGGCCTCTACACGCTTGCGGCAGCACCTCGAGCACCGAACGCTAAGTGGACTCCACCCTTATGCAAATGGGGTTCCAGCAGAGCGCACACCAGGTCATGGGGTCTCGGCGGGCAAGGCGGCAACGCGCCTGGCGGTGGCGTCTCGCCGACGACTTAGTGATCACCGGCTCCAAGGAGGCCGAGGTCGAAGCGTTCAAGGCGGAGATGAAGACCGCCTTCGGATGAGCGACTTGGGGCTCCTCCTTCTACAGGGATCGAGGTCCACCAGACAGCCCAGATCTCCTTCGCCAGCATCGGGCCACGCTAAGCGCATCGTCGAAGGCGGGCGGGCTCATGCAACCCGGCCAACAGCTCCTATGGAGGAGGTCAAGCCGGCGCGACAAGACGGCGGAGGAGGTGGACGCGACGCGATCTGCGGCAAGTTGTGGGCGACCTTCGCTACCTTGTCCACACCGCGACCGGACTTGGCGTTCGCCGTCGGCTCGTCGGTCGGTTCATGCAATGATCGACGACGAGCATCAAGAAGTCGTGAAGAGGATCCTCCGCCACGTTGCGGGCACCTCCGACTACGGCTTGCACTACCCGAGGTGTCGTGTGGCAAGACTTCATCGGGCTGGCCGACAATGACCACGCAGCGACATCGACACCAAAGCAGAGCACAAGCGGATTCTCTTCTTCCGGCAAGTGCCTCGTTAGTTGGCGATCGATCAGCGGCAGTGGTGGCCTGTCATTGTGAGGCCGAGTACATAGCGGCCTCCACCGCCGACTCGGCGCGCCTGGCTCGTTCGATCGCTTGGTGATCTCTCAGAGACACAGAAGCGGTGGCGCTCGGGGTGGGCAACAAGTCCGCTCGCTCGCAAAGAACCCGTTTTCCATGAACGGAGCAAGCACATCCGGGTGAAGTACCGCTTCATCCGAGGTCATTGGATGAAGGCGACATCAAGGCGAGCTACATCAACACCACGGATCACCTTGCGGACTCGCTTTCACCAAGCCTCTTGGGAGGTCAAATTCTCGAGCTCTGCTCCGGGATCGGATGGTTCAACTCTCCCACAAGACGCACGCACAAGACTTAGGGGAGAATGATGGATAAGTCTTGTGTTGGCTTGTCTTTGTCCTCCAAGGACAGCATCTTTAGGACAACATCTTGGGCGCTTTAGGACAAAGATCTTGATTGCTTTAGGGCTGATCTTGATCGCTTTAGGGCGGCATCTTAGACTAGCATCTTAGCATATGCTTGGTCGGTGCCTATAAATTTGTATCCCCAACCCCTCAAAGTTGGCATGGCATTGTGTGAGAAATAAACAAAGAAAATTGCCCCATCTCCAAGTGTCATCCTCCCAATGAGAGTAAGGATCTTGCTATCACCAAGTGCAAGAGTCCAGCGACTAACAGTTTTCGCATTTGACAAGCAAGTCCAAAAGCTCCTGTGTATGAACAGTTGCTTCACGGAAATATGTCATAAGGCCAATGAGAGCAGTATTCCACTTATTGACAATCTTGGTAAATGTTGTTGACCCTGAAGACATAAAGATTTGCCTGACACGGTTCTCGAACACTTTCAAATGCTCATCATCAACCCTCAGAAAGGCAATAGCCGTCCTTTCTTTTGTCTGCTCATTCTGCAAATTCCATACTCCATCTTTTGTGTTGCTGAATGCCTCTTGAGTCATTCGTGTCTTTGGCAGTATACGGACCTCAAACCCACACATGCTAAAAAGCAAGTTTGGGTTGTCCTTGCTGTACACAGATACAAAGCTATTCTCCCATTCTAAGGTCGTAATGCTCCTTGGGAGGCGGTTCTTCATATCCCAAAAGACACCTCTTCCGAGATTTACGTCATGCTTCATGAGCCTCATTCTTGCATCTCTAGGCCAACATTTCTTGCTATTGTAACCAACCATGTTCTCGTTGTTAGGATCAGGATGCTCTGTCAAGTAACGCTGAATTAAATCCCGTGCTTCCTCATGAGTGAAGCGGAACAATACATGCACCTTGTCAATATATCGAGAATACAGCCTGATAGGATGCCTTGTCTCAACCTTAGTGTCAGCATATGTAAGGAACTCATTTGGCATCTGAGGAGGCCCAGCAATCCCACTTGCACGGGTTAAACCAAGAAGAAGGAGATCCAACACTAGTCCATAGTATTGCACAACAAAAGATGCAAACTGAAGACCTCGAATGAGACCATAAGAATTTGTATGACTCATATCCTTGTATGACAACACAACATTGTTCTTTGCAGTGACATAGTCAGCGATGTTATGATCCAAGACCAACCGTAGAAGCCTGTTCAACAGTGTCAGATCAATTTTTTCAAAGAACTTCTCAAATTTTGTCTCCAGCATCACAACACACTGCCCATCGCTCGTGTCCCATATATCCTGTAAATTATTTATGCCTTGGCACCATTTGTAAACAAGCAAAGGTGGTGGCTCTGAATCAGCAGGCTTGACCCAATTTGGGAATAGGTGCCGTTTGTCCCCCTCATACCACAAGTACTGGTCAAGGTATGCATCAGTGATTTTCTCAAGAGGCTCAATTTCATATACTGGAATCAAGTAGCTATACAGGTCCAAAAATTCAATGCCGATTTCTTTAAAAGCACGCTGAGTAAGAAGATGTCGTTTTATCCTTGACAATGCCTCATGTGGATTATCATACGCTTGTTCTATCAAGCCCAGTTCCTCTCGTTGCAGTTGGTTTAACCTAACTGCCACACTATAAGACTCCTTTAGCCTTTCCAATGATAATATAAGAAGTTTGGTATCATGCTTATACGACAGTGGAGGAAAAGGAATCGGTGAGAACTTTCTTGATTCCAGCCAGTGAACTGTTGTTGTATAAATAGCAACTGCTTCTTCAGGAGTCACATATTGCCCATCTTTCAAGTAGTTGTGTTGCCTCTCCTGTTCTGCCTTGAGCCACAAGCGAGTTAACCTTCCAAGATTTTTGCGACAAACAGTCTTGTCCACTGTAGCACCACGCCTGATACGCTCACGGTTGTAGTGAGCAACATTGGTCCACCAATCAGCCTTGGACTTCACGTAGCGTAGAATCATGTTCTCAATAGGAACCGGCAGGCCAGGTACCTTCCATGGGATATTTGCCTTCCAGCAGCGCCATGCCTCACTAAGATGCTGTAGTATAGTCCGAGCCTTGTTTTGCTTGATGCCCTCTGGCATAGCATCCAGGACATCATGCATAACAGCAGCTAGAAGTTCCAGATCAAAGTGAGACTCAACACGTTGCTTGGTTACAGTTTTGGCAACTCCCTTTGAATGTCGACCCTCAAACTGCCTTGCCAGCAAATTACCTAACCATCTTTCCAGTAATGGCACAATACCACGCAGGAAAAACAGCCACACTCTCCACGTTGGGGCCCAAAATCCACAGCCAGGTCCTTTTCCAACAGGGCCAGTGTTGAAACGATAATATATCAAGTGCTTCAGATCCTTGCACATCCTGATTTGCCGCATCAAACGATACTTGTAACGGTACATACCAGTCAACTGACCAACATGAGAGAATATGTATTGCAAACCATCGGCCAGCTGGAAAGCGTCAACATTTCCTAAGCGGAACTGGATGTTTGCATCAACAACCAACTTAGTAAGTCGTAATATCTCACGGCATAAATGGAATGCATTCCCAAAACGAGATTTCTTCCTTTCCTTTGTTGTAAGAGTCTTCACAGGTTTCAAATTGAAATTGTAGTCTAAGTGAAGATAGTTAAGATTCTTCCTGTGGATCAACAGGTTAAGCATGTTGTAGCCCTGCTTGCAAACTTGCAAACCTGCTTCTGCCCAGTCAAGCCCTGTAGTTTGAAAAAAAATTGTTGCTTGGAGCGAACGGAACAGATGTTTCTTCTTTTGTGCCTTGGGAGGCCTATGATGTAGCTCATTGAGCACATAGCACTTCAGCAGTTTCTGATAGCTCACACGAACTTTCACTGGATAAGCTGGTGGGCTGCAAAACAGATATCAAAGCAATTAGAATTGAAAAGCCACGTGAACCAAGTGGAAATTGATGAAAAAAAACAAGGGATAGGTATCAAAGGTGTCATTATGGTACTCACCAGTGCTCCTTGTACCACTCGGATACAAGAGGAATATCCTCAGCACGTCGTGTTCTACCAGATCTCATGTTAAAAGGCCTTGGAGCAAAAAGCAATGAAATGCCAGCTGCTGTTGTATCACTGTAGAGTTGAGTTCCTTTCAAGAGAGGCTCCACACCTTCTGGGAGACAAAAGTCATCATCCTCCTCCGATTCTGTCACTTTCCTTTCCCGACGATCAACCTTGCTAGTCGAAGTGATGGGATTTATCAGTGGATCATAGTAGAACGCAGGCAAATCTGGATCCTCTGTCTTGATATACATTATCATAGGAGTGTGGTACGCCCCAAGTTTCACTTTCCTTGGCCTGTTATTGTACAGATGTGGGAAAGCAATTCTGTACTCAGTCCTAAGTGGTTGACGGATGATGAGTTTATTGATGTCGTTAAATTCATTCCAGTCCTCATCCCCCTTCTCCATATCACGATACAACGGCTCAAACTTCGGACCTCCTGCGACAAAACAACAACATTACTACATTAGTGCCTTGTAATAAAACCTATGCTATAGCCAAAAAAAAAGTATAATACTTCTACTATCCTCCTCTTTTGATAAAACATAAGATAATACATTAAAGAAAATACAAAGTACTCACGTTTCCACAAAATAAAGCTTGCCAATAGTCAAATATCAGAAGGGATAAATTTTGATGTAACCATCAAATCAAAAGCTACAACTATTATGTTAATCATGTTGATGTGGTGAAGTAGATAAAATTGCTAAAGCAAAAATGTCATACGAAAGAAAAAGGCAAATATGATTACCTGGGATGGGATACACATGTTGAGTGCTTTGGCTGTAAAGAAAGACTCCATGTCAAACAAATAGAAATAATTCCGATCAATCAAGTCTTGACAGAAGTTGGCCAGCAAGGCGATAGAGTGTCGCCATTATGGGAAGCGATAGATGCCACTTCCTGTAGCTGGGGCCATTTATAAGCATAGTCTTCACAAGAGGATTGTGATCATAAAACCATTCATACACAGCCCCATCTTCTTCCTCATCCAACTCTAGTTGTATAGCCTCCAGTGGTTCAACATCCAGCAAATTATCAGCATAGTCCAGTGGAGGTTCCTCATCATCAAATGGAGGAAAGCGCATTCTTTTGAAATGTCGCCTATCTCTCTTCTCTCGTCGCATCATGATCCACATTGTACCCCACTGTGGAAAGCACATGATAAGAGAGAAATTTTAAGCGTAAAAAGAAACGGTAAGTGCAAGGTTGAAAGATCTAGTTGACTATACTATCTACCAAATGCTGAATGTAGATTCATAGAAATAGCAATTGTTATAATAACAGGGACAGCTTAACTTGCAGATATGAAGAAATGAAGCCTAGATCATCACCTGTGCCAAGTAAATGGGCTCGACCACCCATGGAATCTCGTTTACAAAGGTTATGGCGCCAGTGATATGGTACAAGATCATCACATGGCGAACCTGAAAACAAGAGTTATGTTAGTCAATCGGACAATCGCCACGGAATATGTAATCTTAACAACAATGAGATTATAATGTTCATATCTATGAGAATCACAATTCAACGATTTACCTGCTCCCAGGGCATCGGCATATTCTCAAGTAGTTTGTAAACAGCATGAGGCACAAATTTGAGTGCTCCAAGATATACACGCTTGTCGTGCCTATACTTCTTTGAAGACATGTCCCCATGGTCCCTGTTCAACAGAGCAAAGAAGCATAAATTGACTGCAGCGTAAACAGGATCTACAATCTTGACCACAGGATGGCTTTAGATTCTGATTGTGCTGGATGGGCAACAAAATGTATTTACAGCATGAACACAATGTATTCATAGAATATTTATTATCCAAGTCATCATAACTCATTCTTAGGCCTTAGTTGTAGTTTGCATCTCTGGTCAAGTGGCCATGTACATGTTCAGAGCAGAAAGAAGGATAAAGTTCGTTCATGGGTTACACAAGTCCAAGCATGGACCACATCATAAAACACAATACAAATAACTGAGAAATGGAACCTCATGTTTTCCAAAGGAAAAAAAGAAAAATAAACAATAAACAGAAACCAACACAGCAAAAGAAGGGGTGAAAATTAGCTACATAACACTACCTGAAGCATTCTGAAACATGTACCAGCTATCCCCATAACTTATGATCAAGAACAAATGGCACCCACGAGGCCTGAACCACAAAGCTTTCATAAATGAACAGCTAAAGCAACTAGCAAATCAAAACATTCACCATAACTAGCGCATCTAGCAGATCAAAACGTTCACCATAACTAGCGCATCAAAATGACAACATATCTAAAATCCTTACTCCTAAAATCTAGAGTTGGAGACTGAAACCTTTTGCCTAAATTCCGTAACCACAGACCACAAGCAAAAAAGAGAAAATTAAGTATTTGCCACTGCAATGGAGTACAGTGGCAAATAATTGAACTCCCCAGCAAAAAAATAGCAACAAGCACATCTGCCGAGAAGATAATAACCACAGTTATAACCACAAACTCAAAAGTCAAAACATCAAATCAAAGTACATACTCGCACCAGAAGTAGCATCGATCTAGACACCATCCAAAGCTACAAACAACTACAGAACAACCTAAAAGGCTAAAACTCTAAGCATCAGAGCGCGACATGAACACCAAAGCGCCAAAACTTAGCCACAAGCATAAGGCGAGGCCTGAAACATCCTGAGGCGGCGCGGATCTGGAGGTTACCTTATGATTTTCCGGACATGCTCGGGGGGCATGTCCTCCTTCTGCGCCTCGACGAACCCGAACCCGAACTTGCGCTTGTCGCCGTAGCGCTTGGAGTTGAGCTGGTGCCACTTGCGGGCCTTCTCCACCAGCTACGCCTCCAGCTCCGCCGGCGTCAGCGGCTTACCGCCCTGCGGCTCGGCTGCCGGCGGCGGGGGCGGGGCTGCGCCGGTCGTGCCCGGAGGAGGCGGCGCGGCCGTCATCGTCTGCGGCGGAGGCGGCGCGGCGTTCCACATTGGCGGCGATGGGTGGGGCGCGGCTCGGCGGCCTCCCGCTGCTGGTGCCGATAGGGTTTAAGTTGCCGTCGAGTCGGCAGGGTTCGGGTTCGAGAGGGGTCGGGACTAAAAAGGAAGAAAAAGGAGGAGTCAGGGGGAGAGGAGAGGAGAGGAGAAACCGTTAAGATCAGTTGGGTTGGGTGATTTTTATAGTGGGGCTCGTCTGCAGACTATAGCAATGAGGCGGGGAGACTGGCGCCGACTTTGGTGGTTTTGGGCCGGGCCTCGAGTGTCTGGACGGCCCTTGTTTCTTGAGTCGGCTACTCGGGCGTTCAGTACGTGATGGGATAAGCCGCCATCAGTGGTTCACATTAAGAGCTTGTTTGATTTGTCACGAGGTGAGCCAAACCAAATTTTAGTAGTGTTAATAAAATTTATTATTATTTACTTTGCTATCAATATTTGGTAATATTAACAAAATAATGGTAACACCAACGAGATCTTGTTCCTAAATTCATCTAAGGGCAGTATCTTCCTTTTGGTACTAATTTTGTTATTTTTTTATTTTATTTGAATTTGGCTTATTTTCGCGTATAGATTACGACGATTTCGGAGAACTGGATTTCGACGCCGTTTGAAAACAACAACTAATTGAGCAAGGCAAGTTACATCCTCTGATCATATTTGAATCCCAGTATTTTAAATTATTTAAATTATGTTTAAAATTATTATTGCATGCATATTTATATTCAGGTAATTTAAATCTCTGTTTTAAGCTTTATAGTTTTTCTCAATTCCAATGTGTAGCCATTTATTGCCAAGATAGTCAGTTTTGATAATCTTTCCGAATATGATGTATTTAGGGGTTAGAAATGGAAAGGATTTGATTATAAGAATACATTATGGTTGGATGTTTGATTATAAGAATATCTTATTGTTGGATTATAGCAATATACGATGGATGGAAGTTGGATTGTAGGAATACATGATTCTTGGATATTGGTTTAGAATTATAGAATTGTTGATTGTTGGATTATAGGATTGAATAATTGTTGGAGATTGAATCATAGAAATGCAATATTGACGGATGTGGATTATATAAATGGATTATTGTTGATATTGATTTGAGGGATGTGGGATTATAAACATATATTATTGTTAGATTATTGATGAAGGTTGGATTATAGACATATATTGTTATTTAATTGTTGGAGATTGGATTATAGGATTACCAAATTATGATGTTTCTTTTGGAGGATTAGGTTGAAATCACCAAGTATAGAATTAATTGGGTATTTTGGTCATATTGGATTTATCGGATATGATTGAATGATGAAGTTGGATTTAGAATAAATTTTGATTGAATTATAGAAATATATATCTTGGTGGGATTATAGGAATAAATCTTGTTTGGATTATAGAAATATATCTTAGATGGATTATAGAAATATATCGTGGTTGGATTATACAGGTATATTTTGCTGGATTATTAGAATATATCATTGTTGATATTGGGTTGTTGGTATCGGATTATAAAAATAGATTATGGTTGGATGTTGGATTATTAGAGATATATGATCGTTGGATATTAAATTATGGAAATATAGTATTGTTGGATTTTGTGGATTGGAAGAATTGAGAAGTATGTGCAAACCTTGTATAATTAATTGGATAAATTAGTTATATTGGATTTATGGGGTATGATTGAATCAATTGATTTAGAATAAACCTTAGTGGAAATAAATGGATCACTAGTGATTGTTGGAAGTTTAGTATTTATAAGATGATCAGGTTTAGGCGATGAATAAAAAATGAAGTTGGATTATTATAAAGAGTTATGATTGAAATTCTGGTGCATGGGTTGGATTATAGAGAATTATTGAAATCAGTAGAGTTGATTGAAGTAGTAGTGCTTGGTTAATCTACAGATGTTGGTGGGCTAATGTAAACAATAATGTGGTGGATCAACGGGCATAGTAGACTGATTTGGAGTTTATGATTATAATTTTGGAGGTTGACTTACTGATCTTGAGTGACAATTCTTGGGCATCAATACCTCACATCTTGTCACCTTAGATAAAACTCTGGTTAATACAATAGTACTGACTAAATGTTCTTGTGGGAAAATGTGCTTAGTCATGCTTAGACAAAAAATATTTAAATTTGGGGAATTTAGCCAAATACTCAACTCAGTTTGAAATTAAAACTATGGCATTGGGTTGTCATGGAAATTTGTGCAAATGATTGTTTTTGAAAAACAAAACAAAATAGAAAATTGGTTTGGACTTGAGGGAAATGGATATTTAGATAGTGCATGTTGATGCACGGGATCAAGTCATTTCTATGATCGAGGCCCAGGGGTTATTTTGAAAAGTCGTCCAAGTCAGTTAAGGACCGGTCTTTGAGCCGTATCTTGCTAAGCCCCATCGTACTACCACAATTTTGAAGTGGGTAGGACTTGGCTAACTAATTTACAACATTTTACCGTGGTCGTACCATCCGGTTGCGTGGGTGTCTTTATGACCTATTTTGATGTATTCCCACATGGCGCAAGAGGGGGCTTAAATCCGACGGGTTTCTATCCAAAGAAAGCGAAACCTTAGTGAGGCGGGACTACGGTGGGATGTCGCATTTGTAAAAGCCTTGTGATAGTCTCTTAGTCGCACACCTTCGAAAGCGTATGAGCGGACAATATAAGATGATTATCTCTTATGGGTAAAGTTGTACAACCTCTGTAGAGTGTAAAACTATTCGAATAGTCTTGTCCACGGTCATGGACATGCTCAGCAAAGCCACTCAAAAGTTATATCTTTGGTTTTGATTTCAAAAGATTTTATCAACTGTTTTTGGATATTTTATCCAATTGAGAAATTTGGCGGTTTGTCATGTGATAGGAAGATATCATTCACCACTCTTGGATGAATGTTATCTTACTATAAAATTTTAAAATTTAGAAAATGAATTTTAGCTGTGGAATAATTGCTTTGGAACTTATTACAGATATTTAAAAAGGAAACATTGTTTTTATGCAAATTCAACCTTATAAGCCTTCCATTGATATATCTCTGCATGCATTATAATTTTGTTATTGGGTATAACTTGTGGAGTATGGTTGTTTGTGTTTACTCTTACTTAATAAAACGTTGTTCAGAGGAGAAAGACTTTGCAACTGCTGAAGATCTCAACGACTAAGTCGCTGCCCCAGTCGATTGCCTATGGCAAATTAGCTGGGCTCTACTACTTATTCTTCGTCTTCCATTGTGTTCTTTATTGTTGGCTCATAAGCCTTTCTGGTAATCAACTCTGATATTTATTAATAAAACTTTGCAATTATGGATGTTACCATATTTGTTTACTATGTGAGATAGCCACTGATCATGGGACTGGTTCGGTAATACACATGGGATTTGAGAGTATTAATCCCGGGTCCTCACAATATTACACCATCATGACGTCAGCAATGATTTCAGAACTAAAAGAAAATCCAGAAAATAGGAAATATAGACTGACAGGTGGGACCTTGGTCTATGGATCGGGTCTACGGCTTTGGTCTATGGTTAATGGGTCTATAGAATAGTGGATCTGATATGTGGGGTCCATGCGTCATTGACACGGTCCACCAAAGACTAGGTTCTCCTAGAGTTGGATGTAGGGTTTGAGTCTGCGTCTGCCACGTGATGCTAACAAGGCGACACGAGGGCGGCAGAGCTGACATGGAGCTGAGGTGTACGGCCACAATGGTGACGAAGATGGCGCTCTGGGACCGAAGATCACCGGCAACAGCGAGGCGCGGTGGAACTGAAGAAGGTGCGGAATCGTGAAAAGGGGTTACAGTGAAGATGGTGACGCGAACTGTCTTCACCGAAGGCGACCACAGTGACGACGGCGAGAGCAAAGGTGGCGGGCAGCGAAGCGACGGTCTTCCAGAGACAATAAGGTGCACACTGGCTAGAACACGAGACAACGAAGCTAGGGAGGTGGATGATGGCGCTCGGGCTCACCAACGGCGAAAGAGATTGACGGTTGAACGGCGACGACGGAGGAAAAGAAGTCCAAGATCACGACGACGGCGACTCCTCTCTTCGATTAAGTGCTCCTGAAGCTTGGCGATGACGAGGCGCACCTTTCGACGTGAATAGAATCGATGGGGTAGCTTTGAAACGGCGGTGCGGCAAGCTTTCTCTTCGACTTCACTAGCGGTGGCGGCGAAAATCCACAAAGGCGAGGCGACTAGGGTTTATAGGGCAAGGACGGCTCAGGGTAGGGGAAAACAGAGGGTTGGGTGGCTTTATAAAGGCAGAGGATGGGGAGATCGAAGCAAACATGACGACAACTCATGTTGGAAGCGGAGACAGAGTCCAGACGGCAAGTAGGCAATCACGACAGCAGTGGGTTCGATTGGCGATTAGAGCAAAGGTGTGGCGAACACAGACGTGACACGTGGATGACGCAGAGAGAAATTTGGCGAAGCTAGGGTCTTGGCAGCGTGTATGGGCCGCCACGAAAAGGCAAGAAGCGAAGAGAAATGGGCCAAGGCAAAGAAATTCAGTCTAAAGGAATTTACTGAGATTTTAAATAGATTTTCTATTTTAGAAAATATTAGGAAATTCAAATGGCAAATTAAAAATAGCAAATGAACTTGAAACAATTTCGGAAAAAATCTAGAAAACATTCCCAAGCACACATAACTCAAATAAAATAGTTTTAGAATTAATTGATGTTCATATTAGTCATATTAAATTATTTTGACATTTGAAAGTCTCATTTAAGCTTGATCAAAGTCAAATAAATTTGGGTGATTTTTCTAAGGACTAAACTACTCAAAAGGTTTTGAAACTCAGAAAATTGGGATGTTACAGTACGATCAAAATAGAGACATTTATTGCCATATACATAGTGAGAGTTTTTACAAGGATATGATAATAATGAGATTGAGAGATTGTGATTGATTCAGAATCTAATTGTGTTACAAGATACGTGAGCTACCCTCTTTATAACTATCGAAGAGGTGGCGATTAATACCGCTGAAGACGCCTTTTGTCCTCACACATGCGCCGACGTTGAGTCTTAAATCACCACGTCTTTTAGCCAATTGTCGTAAGTTGCCAGACGTGCCAATAACCGCTTTCACGTTAGTCACGTGGGAAACTGTCATGTCCCTTAACCAGTTTTCTTGATCTGGGGTGGTCCAAACTATATGTCTGGTCGTATAGTATCCATGACTAATTGTCTAGAGTCCATAACTGGTTGTCTAGAGTCCATGACTAGCCGTCTCTTGACTGAAACTAGCTTACAACCAGTTTGGTCATAATAAAAGAGATTATGCTTCTTTTTAATCGTGGTCGTACATACATAACCGTTATAAAGTGAGCCCTTAATACAGGCATGCTTTCATAAAAGACTTTGACTTTGATTGAAAAATGTTAACGTAGTCAAGAATTCTTGTCACTTTTATCTTCTAAAACATACTTCGAATTTGAAGTTGGAATTTTAAAGGGCGGTAGAACACTTATATAAACTTCAGCATCATGTTTTTTTTGTATTTTTCCGTATTGATTTTGTATGTCACTGAATCAGCCAAATGCTATTTTGTCGCATACAATTGCATGCAATTCTTTTATGGTTATTGTTACATTTTTCTATTGAACTGATGCAATAAGCATTCCGCTTCATGCCCCTCGTGCTTGTCATCTCTAAAAAGAATAATCGATATCAGAGGCAAACCTTAACAAGGGCCAACATGGCCATGGCCGCCCTTTAAATTTTGCAAGTCTTTGAAGAAAATAGTAGGCACTAGACCTAACAAGTGCTTTAATACGTAAGAACGTAAGGGCATCTACAATAGTCCATATCATTTGTTACTAAAGGATTGACATATCAGTATTTAGGTGATGCGGAGGAGAGATAGTGAAGAAAGAATACGAGCTTGTTTCTAAATGAAGAAACAAGCAAGTTATTGATACCAAGATACAAAAAACAACAAATAGCTATTAGAGACTTGTTTGTTACTTAAAAACTTATTTGGTGGGTAGCAATTAAAGTATTAGATACAAGCTCAAGAAACAATCCATCGAAAGACTTGTTTCTTTTTATTAGATTGAATACTCTCTCTCCTCTTAGGGTATGTTTGGTTCTCTGCATACCCTTAGCCTGGTCCGTACGGGTCATCCAGACTGAAGTGAGTCAGACTGTGTGGATACAATATGGGTTGTTTGGTTGGTTGTTTCTGTTGGGCCAGACTGTGCTGAGATGTTATTTGGTTGGGTGCATAAGGACGTTGACCGCAAGCGTAGATGCAACAGGCGATGGAAAAAATTGTTTACATAGCTTTAATTTTGTCTTAATATATTTTAATAGTCCTCATTTTTACTTTAATCCATTTTAATCCACTCTAATACTACATAATATGCATTGATCACCTTTTAATAACGTCATTAGCACAGCCTGTATCTGGAAAAACGGAGAAATTGGATGTTTATGCCCAGCCTGACCCAAATGCACCTTTTGCATCTGCTCAATCAAGTTGCTTTACGTGTGTAGCCATCCAAACAAGCGAAATAAAAAAGATTATGCACCTGAGGAGCCTAGTTTAAACTTATGCACCCTACCAAACATACCCTTAGTAACAAACTAAGAATCAAACTACTATAGATGCTCTAAGAGCATGTATAATGGGCTTATGTCAGCCGTTTATAGTTGCTATCATGTAGGATTTTTGCCGGCGTAGATGAAAGAGAATGAAGAGAGAGAAATATGTTATCTACAATCCTGTAGCCGACTATAGCACCAGAAACAAGAAAAGCATTAAAAGATTGTGTGTTCTATAAAGACAACTAAAAAGACAGTACCTATCTGTACCATTATATAAGCTATTTTTAGTACTATCTACAGATAACATAAAGAGTTGCTATAAAACAACATCTGCCTGTACTATTGTACAAGCCCTAATGGCTGCCTTTTTCTCGTCAGATTCATTGGCTTTTAAGCCCTACTTAATTTGTGCCCAAGCTCTGCCGGGTGATGTCATCCACCCAAGCAAAGTCACTGTTCAAACTCATAAGAAATAACTAATACATTTTTGTTAGGAAAAGACAACAAGTTTTTTAGAGGGGGTAATGCTGGAATTAGCCACGACGTAGCACTAGGAAAAGGATTAGGAGGTAGTGAGATGAGATGACCCCAAATGCGCAACTAATCCTCAAATGGACTAAAATAAACAAAAGCAGGGGCCGCTTCGCAATTCCCACCAGTGCCACCACCACCACAGCCCACTCGGACCCAGATCCACCCGGCCGTCGTCGTCGTCTTCCTCCTCCGCTCCGCTCCCGCCCCCCGCGACGACGAGATCCCCCACCGCCTCGCCCTGGATTCCGTCGAGAAGATCGTCGAGGACTTCGCCATGGACCTCTCCATCAACCCCTTCTCCTCCGGCACACGCCTCCGGTCAGCCTTGGATCACACCCACCCCCCTCGCTCGCTCCCCTCAGATCTGTGCGCTGTGTAACTGAGACGTGTGTGACGCTGTCGCAGGGACATGATACGGGCGATACGCGCGTGCAAGACGGCGGCGGAGGAGCGGGCGGTGGTGCGGCGGGAGTGCGCAGCGATACGGGCGGCCATCAGCGAGGGCGACCAGGACTACCGGCACCGGAACATGGCCAAGCTCATGTTCATCCACATGCTCGGGTACCCCACCCACTTCGGCCAGATGGAGTGCCTCAAGCTCATCGCTGCCGCGGGTTTCCCCGAGAAACGCATCGGATACCTCGGACTCATGCTTCTGCTTGACGAGCGGCAGGAGGTCCTCATGCTCGTCACCAATTCCCTCAAGCAGTATCCGCCCCGCCTATGCTTATGCTCTGCGTTTGCCGCTGCTATTCTGTGCTGTTATCTTATTTTGACAATGCTATGCTGAGCTTTGAGTATTTGGTGGTACTTAACGTGGGCAGAGATCTTAACCACTCGAACCAGTTCATTGTGGGGCTTGCGCTCTGTGCCCTGGGGAACATTTGTTCCGCTGACATGGCGCGCGATCTGGCACCTGAGGTGGAGAGGCTGTTGCAAAGTAGGGAACCGAATACGAAGAAGAAGGTACTCATTTTGGCACGATAATTTAGTCCCAAATGAGGTCTTTTGAACACTATAGCAGTATTTCCATTCCACGAGTCTTGTTCTTCTGCTCCTACAGATGAAAGAGTTACTGTATGGAACTATGGATGTTTCAAGTATTGCAATGACCATTTCATCATTTACCCTAGATTTCTACCTAAACTATGTTTTAGCAGTAAATGGTAAAACTTGAAAAGTGTAATATGTTAGCATATACTCTGGGTAGTTTAGGAGCAGTAAATTTGCACTTGGACAACTGTTCTTTACTTTTGGGTTGTTCTTATCGATACCATCATTGTTTCAAACCTTATGTGCTGAGCATTTTTTTGCTCGTCATTATCAACCTGCACAGGTGTTCTTTTTTGGTTTGCTTTGAAATATGTGTTGTGGAGAAGTATTCTTGATTGTATAGCTCTTACTGTTTGTAGGCTGCCTTGTGTGCTATTAGGATTGTAAGAAAAGTTCCAGATTTGGCAGAGAACTTCATGGGTTCTGCTGCATCATTACTGAAGGAAAAACATCATGGGGTTCTGATATCTGCTGTTCAGCTCTGCACAGAACTCTGTAAAGCCAGCAAAGATGCATTGGGGTACTTGAGAAAGGTACAGTGCATGCTAGGAGCAGTGATTTTTTCCTTGGAGAATGTTGTACTACATTCTGTTTGTATTCTCGAAGTTGGATTATGCTACTAATAAATGTTCATTCATTCATTGCCTCTTTCATGTTAACATATACTGTTTCAGCTAGTTGTTTTCCCGATTAATTTATGTGTGAGAAACTTGATAGCTCTTGTTTTCATATAAGCCCTTGAAAGAAACTGTGCTAAACGAATTTCAAATTGTACCTTTAGTTTAAACTTGTTCAGCCTTTTACCAATTGGCAGGTTCTTGATTTTTAGTTGCTGCCAACCATGTTTTTTTCTGGAATACTACATTTCTGTTGCCTAGACTCTTGAGCATTTTTTTTACCATGAATAGTTTGAAACATTTTATCTAAAAAAAATATATTGAAACATGCTATCCCAAATGTCCAAAATGGTTGATTGAAAACTGTATGTTTCCTATTGTCATGTTTCGAGATATCTGGTAGTGGTACTGTTTATTTTGTTGTGCTGGACCATTCTTTGCTTGCTTTAGTGGGGTGTGTACGATGTTTGAACTTCCAGGTATTCATCTGTAGGCACGTACAATAGTATTTTTGGGATATACCAACAGTGTTTGCTATATTTTCTTGCATCCATCTAGCTTAGCCTGTGTGCTGTGTGAGAACCTCATTGATAGGTGTTAACCAGGAGTGCAGTACAGTCCCCAATTTCCTATGATTGACTAGGAAGAGGAGATGTAATGTTTAACAAATGCTGGAAGCACAGAGATAGTCAGTTTTATTCTTTCTTTCTAGATGGGAAACTAGTCCCAAAGAAACGTTGAAATCAGAACTGTATAATTTCCAAATTCATCAGACGACTTTACAGTTTACACTGACAACCTCTGCCCAAAACCCTGCTTGTTTAGTGTCCTTAATATTCCACATTGGGAAAGCATTAACCTCAGTCTCAATCCCTGCTCCTTTGGATCAATCATTTGGTTATGCATTGACACAATAATGTTATTTAAAAACATTGCTATAATAGTGTGACCATTGTTTTTTATGTAACACAATTCCAATGTTGTGTTTATTGAAAGAAGCAAAAATTTTCTTGTGTCCTGCCTCATAGCTGTATTCATCAACATTGTTGTTACCATACCTGCAAGATCATTGAAAACGTTCATATTCATTTGTGGCAATAATCCTTCTTGGAAAATATTGCTGTTGCAGAACTGCCTTGAAGGTTTGGTCCGAATACTGAGAGATGTGTCCAATAGTTCATATGCTCCTGAATATGATATTGCTGGCATTACGGATCCATTCTTGCATATCCGAGTGCTTAAACTCATGCGGGTGTTGGCTCAAGGAGATGCAGATTGCAGTGAGTATGTGAATGATATTCTTGCCCAGGTGATTTGTTCATCTTTGGTTTTACATGCAATGCAAAATTTCTCCATGCAAAGCACATATGCTCTCATCAATTTCGAGAACCAGATTCTTGATTATTACAAGTGTACATATTGCAATATTATTCCCTTTAGTGGCACTAGTCCTAGTAATTATAGCTTATTTAAATGCACTGTAATATTGTTCCATTTAGGTCTTGCTTGGGGCACTATTAGACTTGGATTTTAAACCTTTTTTTGTTATCTTTTGCACTTGCGCTTCTGTGTATCTTATGGTGGACAATTAACACTTACATTGCATTTCCAGGTTTCAACAAAAACCGAGTCAAATAAGAATGCCGGAAATGCTATTTTGTATGAATGTGTTGAGACCATAATGGGCATCGAAGCTACCAGTGGTTTACGTGTGCTGGCGATCAATATTTTGGGTAGATTCTTGTCCAACCGTGATAACAACATTAGGTAAAAATTTACTCTTGCTCTTGGACAGCTGATATGGCAAACCTCTTTCCTTTGTTAAAAAAGGGGGGTTAAAATAGTTTCTCTCTCTCTGTTGAGTAAGTTCATTGATCCTGACTTATTCCTGTGCTATATGAGCACTGTTCTACTACTACTTATGGGTGACTATGAATGGGGCTATTCTTGAATAACAAGAATGGACGGGACACTTGTATGATTGAGTTGTTTTTTACTAGTAAAATGTTCTTCTCTCTATGATAAATAGAATACTAACTGGGCATACTGCCTTTTCAGATATGTTGCTCTGAATATGCTAATGAAGGCCATGGCGGTAGATACACAAGCAGTGCAGAGGCACAGGGCAACAATTTTAGAGTGTGTCAAGGTAGTATATACAATTATCCAGTATAATGTGCTCTGGGCTTATCCTCTTGCTTGTGGGGAAGTAAAAAAATGCTCATGCATGTACAGCTTTGAGGTTATCTTCACCTACGATAGTTTCCTGAGAAAATGGTTTTTTTCTGCATTTCTTGAGAAAATAATTAAACATTACTAGTGACAAATGCATATTCTCTTGCTTTCCTGCATTTCTTCCAAGTTAGGCTCAATTCATTATGAAATCTCCTTTTTTCTGCTTTGTATTCCTTCCTCCTCTCAAGTGATATGTGAAACAAAAGAAAAATGACTATACTATATTCTTCTTCTTTCTCACCCTTTTGCCCCCCAATTGATCCCTGAGTAAGTGATTGTGTATATTTTCTTCCATGCAATGAAAAAGCTACCTTAACATACTTTTAACCTTTTTTTATTGCAGTTTGCCCTGTTTATGGGTTTGTGCTATTCACCTGTCACTCGTGACAAGATTCCTGATTCCTTTTATTTTGCACTTAAAAATTTGGAATCACATGCACTTTCAGGATGCAGATGTCTCTATTCGCAAAAGGGCCCTTGAACTTGTTTACCTACTTGTCAGTGATGCAAATGTAAAGTCTTTGACTAAGGAGCTTGTTGATTACCTAGAAGTAAGTGATCAGGACTTCAAGGAAGACCTCACATCTAAGATATGCTCAATAGTTGAAAAGTAAGTCTTGCACAATTAATTATGAATCAGGCATTTTCCCCTGTTATAGCTGACTTATGATTCATGGCATTTTTCTTTTATACATCATCTCTACTGGCTTTTGGAAGAACATCTGATTTCCATGTTTCGAAATTGCTCCAAAGATTGCTGTACATCACTGTTGTTACTGTATCTTATATAATTGACAAACAAGAAAGGATGTTCACCTTGTGCAATAAACGGCAGAATTTTCCTTATGGTGCAGTATATTTTTCTCCCCCCAGATGTAGAAAAAGGAAGTAGAAATAAGGGGAAATGATGTGGTTAACAACAGGGGACAGTTGCTTTGTTTTCATTTCATGTTAGGCCTCCCCTTATCATGTCCTCTTTCTTCTTACCCATCAGAATTAAGCAAAAGGCTTTAAGCTTAGTTTTTTCGGGAGCATATCATCATGTCAACTTAATTTTCTGCTTGCTGTTAGAATATACTATATAACACAGCATTTTCAATATACTTTCTTTTGCATTGTGTTATTTAAGGCTATAACATCAGTGTTCCAGTTTACAACATTCTTCTGTGTTGTCCCTTGAATCTTGACGCATAATTGCTGTGTAACTTTGTCTTTTGTTGCATTTCCATGCTTTTTATTCCTTTTTGACAATGACATGAAGCTGCTACTCACTCCTTTACCTCCCCACTACTGCTTAACTGCACCACATGGGAATTATCAACTTATTTTTAGATCCATATGTGTTCTCAATGAGATGTTTACAATTTTGTACCGGATTATCTTAATTATATTTTATATGACATTTTTGTTTGTCTCCTGTTGCCTGTTGATTTACGAGACATTAACAGCTTGGCATTTCTAATAGGTTTTCCCAAGATAAGCTATGGTACTTAGACCAAATGTTCAAGGTTTTATCTCTGGTATGTAGAGAAGCACTACTATCACTATGAACCATTTTTCTCTTGTGTTGGCCAACAAAGATCTGAATTTATGTTGCACCCTTCTGTATCTACAGGCTGGGAATTATGTGAAGGATGATGTATGGCATGCTCTTATAGTTCTAATAAGCAATGCATCTGAACTGCAAGGATACTCAGTCAGATCATTATACAAGGCATTGCAAGCATGTGGTGAACAGGTTTGGAGAAATAATTAGTATTTTCTGTAATGTATGCCATTGAATTGCATCATATCTGATGTAATTGAATCTCTTCTACATTGAATTGTTTAGGAAAGTTTAGTTAGGGTAGCTGTTTGGTGCATTGGTGAATACGGTGAAATGCTGGTCAACAATATTAGTATGCTGGATGTGGAGGAACCGATCACGGTGAGCTGAAAATTCTTGCCAGCCATCCTAATTTGCTGATACACTTTCTCCCGAGAAGTCACTATGCAATGGGAATTTCATTTTGTGGCATTACATATTCTTGTTACTTTCTTTAGGCAAGCAGTGCATCCATTTTGTTTGAACTGCTCCAAACTTATTCAATATATAACGCTGATAAGTGATAACTCTTGGATCTACAAAAAATTTCCTCACATTATCCTCCCTAAGCTCCCTTATGATCACCTTGCAATTACCTATATTAGCTGTAATGATTTTCACCAAGAAAAGCTACATGATCAATGATCATTCATTTAGTCACACGTCTGCATACATGGTTCACTGCTGAATTTTGGGTTTACAGAGTGTGTCAGTTCATCGGTTCTATGCTCTTCCAGAGCATGTTGGCATTTCTCTCTATGTATTTCATGTAGTAGCACTGCTCTTCCATTTTACTGTTGTCAAATGGCTTGGTCAATTCCTGGACATGTTCAGGTAACAGAATCTGATGCCGTGGATGCTGTAGAGCTCGCTCTTAAACACTACTCTGCAGATGTTACAACTCGGGCTATGTGTCTTGTTGCTCTTTTGAAGCTTTCCTCCCGATTTCCACCAACTTCAGAGTAAGTAATCATTCAACTTGACCTTGTATGTTGTTGGATAACATACCAAATGACTCAAATGTGCATTACATTTTAGCAAGAGCTAGCAGAGTTTGATTATTTCAGTTGTACTGGTTTCATGGGGTTCTGATTGACCTGAGGTTTGTTGTAAACCAGACCCAGCTATGGTCGCAGGATCATCATATTCTAATTTTCATCTCTATATTTGCACATGAACTATCTGCGCTTACTGACTATACAAGCTTTCTATGTAAAAAAGCAATTTCACGGCAAAAAAATTATTAAGTTGAAAAATGTTGTAATAACATATCATTAGTTCCCGTTCTTCAACTTTTTTGTGTAATGATCGGGTTGTTGAATTTTATATGACCTGGTTTCTTTTCATGAACCTACTGAATGAAAACTAAGTGTTGATGAGTATATTACCATACTTTGATATACTATTCATTCTTCATTTAACTTTAACTTTGTTTACAAGCATACAATGTTAGCATTGGAGCTTTTAACTTTTCTCATAATGGAAACTAAGGCTAATATGTTGGCTATTTGTTTCAAATTTCTGTTCACATTACCTTTTTTATATGCCTTTGAAACTAGTATTTTTCGTTTAACCATATCTTTATGCAGTTTTCTGTTATCTATTGCATAGTATTTTTTTTCTTCAATTTCATCATCCTCTTTTGTTATTGTGTTGCTAGGAGAATAAAAGAAATAGTTGTGCAGAATAAAGGGAATACTGTGCTTGAATTACAGCAAAGATCAATCGAATTCAGCTCCATTATACAAAGACATCAGTCTATAAAGTGGGTGACAGCTTTTAGCCCTTATTGTGGAGACTTTATTTAATATCATAGTTTTTGTAAAAATATATTAATGCTGAGAATGCCGGTGTATGTACAGATCATCTTTGCTTGAGCGGATGCCTGTATTGGATGAAGCTAGTTATTTGGTGAAGAGAGCTGCTTCTACACAAGCAACTGTTTCACTTTCATCAGCTAAATCTGCTCCAGCAGTCACACCTGGAGGCCCACTTAAGCTTCCAAATGGTGTAGCAAAGCCGCCGGCAGCTCCTTTAGCTGATCTGCTTGATTTAAGTTCTGATGATGCTTCAGCGAGTAGTTCTGCCCCTACTACAGCACAAAATGATTTTCTACAGGATCTTTTGGGCATTGGCTTGACTGATTCATCTACTGCAGGTTTTGACTCTTTTCTATTTTCCTTCATATTTATTCACCTCTGTTTCTTCTCTGTTAGCGCAAACGAAGTAAGTGATCCCTTATCACCTATTCACTTACTTAGTGTTTATGTATTCACTCACATTTCATACTAATCTAGGTTAGTAACGTATGGTCACCTGTTTAGTGTTTGGGATGGCTTAAGATTATGGCAGTTCTAAGCTTGTTTAAGCCCTCCTAAACTGGGCCTTGTATTGCCTTGTATTAATTCCTTAATTACACTGTTTGTGGTGCAACAGTGATAGTTCAAGTCTTGCTTATGAGTTTGCTTCTGGTTTATGTTAAGGTGGACCCCCATCTGCAAGCACAGATATTCTGATGGATCTTCTATCTATCGGTACATCTCCTGTACAAAATGGCCCACCAACAACATTAAATCTTAGCCCTCCTGGCCAAGGTAAAAGTAACTGTGATGTTAGTATTTGCATCTTTTTTCCCGGTTTATCATCCATGCCTAATTATTTAACACCATGCAGCAGAGACTAAACCTGCTCCTGTTACACCTCAAGTTTTGGATCTTCTCGATGGTTTGTCCTTGAGTACACCTCTTCCTGGTCAGCTCCTATCACTTGATTTTCTAACACCATACAGCGTTCTTAATCATTATGAAATTCACTGTTGCTGTACTTGCTTGCTCACCAGATGAGAATACAGCTTACCCATCAATCACAGCTTTCCAGAGTGCAACTTTGAAGATCACCTTCAATTTTAAAAAGCAGGCTGGAAAACCTCAGGAGACTGCAATCCATGCTACCTTTACAAATTTGACATCTACTACATTCACAGATTTCATCTTTCAGGCAGCTGTACCAAAGGTAGTCCTTTGAACTGTTGTTTTTGTGATTACTTCTGATTCTCGTACTCCCTTTCTGGCAATGGAACTCTTCATAAATGGTTAAGACTTAAGAATCAACATTAAGAATCAACATTTTTTGTCTGGTTTATTTTCCATGGCAAATCTATAATTATTTAACTTGAATGTTATTGGGTCAAAAGCCATCTATGTGGCCGGTCATTTATTCACCTTTTGTTTTTGCTGATAGAGTTTGAATACTACGTGTTTCATCTTAAGAGAGTACTTAAATATCTACTCTCAGCCATCATCATCATGGTTGATATGCTGTTCAGTTTTCTTTTGGGTCCTTTCAAGAACATTAGTTAAGACATGTATAAGATATTGGTTTGAAATGGCAAGGGAGTGACAGGATGCTTTTAGTTGTTTGGAAATTTGCTTTGATATTGATATGCAAACAAGGTTGCAGTTTGGGAGTGACAGTTTGCATCATCATCAAGGTTGTAGTTTGTTTTAATGGTTACAGAACTTATAAAATACTCCAGATCGATACTTCATTTCTCTGTCCAAATCTGCATTGCAGTTCATCCAGCTGCGTTTGGACCCAGCTAGCAGCAGCACTCTTCAGGCCAGTGGAAATGGTTCAGTTACACAAAGCCTCAGTGTCACCAATAACCAACATGGACAGGTACTTGAAGATATGTGCCCTTCAGAAGGGATTTTGACCTTTTTCTGGTTCTTTGGTTATTGGTTTTTTATAGCTTGAAAGAGCCTATGTAACCATTAACTCAGTTTTTGCATGGTCCTGCTAAATTATTATAAATCAAGAGCTCATCCATGTTTGCCAAGGTTACCTGCTTCTGGCATGTCTCCTGATTATCTGTTACGCATTTGCCTTTGTGTCATTGATCTGTCCAGTTTAGTTATATTTCAGCTCTTCAAGTTTGGATGGTCCTTTTCTGGAAATCTACTGATTAAAGTTCCATCCTACATGTATCAATGAAACAAAACAATATTCTAAAAGAAAAGCATAGTACTACTGCTATGCGTAGCGTGCTGTGTGCATGAATTCACAAAAGCCAAGGTGGTTTATTAGCTGATTCGCACAACCACCATGGGTAGTTGACAGTTTGGAACATACTTCAGTTTCTGTATGATACTATGATCCAGCAGTATCTTGGTTTTGCTCACTTGCTATTTCTACTTGATATACATCAAGGTTGAGTAAAAATCTGTCGGGCTCTGACGTGCTAATCAGTTCAATCTTCTATGTTGGTGGTGTCTCTGGAATTAGTTTTGTTTTCTGTACAGTCTTTATTCAATGACAAGCAAGCATTGAATGATTAAATCCATTACCAAAGCTTCCCATAGTCAACCCTACCATCTTCCATATAAACGACTGTTTAATACACAAACAGGTCCCCTGAAACATTGCGGATTCTTTTCTAAACATGGCTTATGTTGCAATTTCGTGGTCCTGTTCTGTTCTGTTTTCTTTTCTTTCCGTTTCGAGATCTGATATTGAATTTGCTTACTTCACAGAAACCACTTGCGATGCGTATCCGGATTTCTTACAAAGTGAATGGTGAGGACAGGCTGGAACAAGGGCAAATCAACAATCTTCCTGCTGGATTGTAGTGCCACCTGTCTATAATGTTGTGATAGCTCTTTCAACGTGTTGCAGGCGAAGGCGAGTTTTCCTTTTCTTCCTCACCATTGTTTTCCCTTTTGCTTGCCTATTAGTGTGTTATGTACACTGCTAGTTGGTTTTGGCCATTCATTCTTCCTTTATATTGTATAGTGGCTGGCAGCAATTAATGACATACCTGCAGTTTTGCCAAAATGTATTCATATGTTGGTGTATATCACGCTTGAGGATAACCAAAGTTTTCAGCCTCCCCCTCGTTTCAAGCAGCAAAGGAATCTGTTGTATCATGCTATTCTTCAATGTAATTATTTGTTTTGTTTAATCAAGCTCGTAGCTTCCAACAGGCTTATTACTCACAGGCTTCCAACTGAGCATTACGCAATTAGTCAGTACTCAGTACACAATTATTCAGGTGCAGTCTACCATTTACATCTTGCCAAACTATTTGGAATTAGAACTTTGTTAATTATGCACAGATTAACTAGGCAATGAGCGTTTGCTCAGTTGGCGTGGGGGCCGGTGTGCCCTCAGCCGACCCGCGCTCAACGCCCGGGATCGCCTATAGCTGGTTTCACTAATTGAAATCGGAGCGTTTGCTCAGTTGGCGTGGGGGCCGGTGTGCCCCCAGCCGACCAGCGCTCGACGCCCGGGATCGTCTATAGCTGGTTTCACTAATTGAAATCGGAGAAGATAAGCACCCTTTTAATAAATAAAAAAAACAAAATGCACAGATTAACTCAGTCCTGATTAATAAAAAAAAATGAACAAAATGCACAGATTAACTCGGTCCTGATTCGATGCTCCTAAAGTTTCACTGGATGCTGATAGTATGACCTGGCAAGCACTCGAGCAGTTATTGGTACATCCTGCGACAGTTGATGCCCAATCCATGATCATCCATCAGAGTCAGCATCAGATTGATTGCCCACTGCAGTGTGATAGCATCAGCACCATTCCAGAATAGTTGGTTCGACTGCTCCAGTAGTAGCAGCGTTCAGAACTCAGAAGCCTTTATTGTCGCCTAATGTATGTCAGCGTCTGGTTGGTTGTTAGAGCTAGTAAACAATTACTCTTTTCGGTCCACATAAATATCGTTTTAGCAAGATAATTTTGCTTTGCAAATACCTGTTTTGTTTTTTTACACAACTTTTAATCTATTTTAGGCCCCGCCGGGAACACGGAATTTTTCCCGATTCCTGTAGGAATTGGAATGTTTAGTGTGAAATTACAACGTTCCAAACGGGGCGATCAGAGGGAGTACACGATGATCGATCACTCTACACTATCGCAAGATGTGCTGAATGGTCAGATTACATCACTGGGGTAGAATCGGCTTTTCTTAACGAGGACTAACAAAATCATGCAAAAAAGCACATTGAATGCAGAGTGTGACGGCGAGGGATCCTGCCATCTCATTGAAGAATAGTATTGTTGTTCATTTAATAGCAGATACAGACACATAACCACACACCTAGTCCAGTGGCGTCACATGCAGCTGCAGTGGCAACGATTTAAGCCGCGGAGACCAAACGATAAATACGCGTCTTGTACGTGAACAAGTAGTAGTAGTATATATCTATCGCTTTCGACCGTTTCAGAACGCTCCAGTCCAGGCAACAAGCCGAGACATGTTAAATTTAATAATTTGCTTAATTGTATTCCTGCAGCTTTAATGTGGTCTTGAATCTTGATCACCAACAGAATCTACGCCCAAGCTGGCAGATGCGTGCACCCTACCTGTCCCGGAAGCCATTACTTCTCGAGTAACGTCACATTACTTGCACTGTCAGCTAAGGCTTGAGGCATCCCTGTTAAGTTTCAGTTCTGAATTTTAGCAGGCTTAAAATCTGGTTCAACTATGTGTTTTCAATTCGTCATCATCAGCCAATAAGCAGGTTCTGAAAAACTGAAGCCACAAGAATATGGCTGTATTGATTGCAGAGTTTGGCAGGGAAATTGCAAAGCTGATATATATAGTACAAACGAGCTGAATCCTGAACAGAACTATGCGTTCGAATAAACGATCGCTTCCGCTTTACAAATCTAGGGGATCACTTGAAGATAAAGCAAGAGTAGTAAAACAAATTCTTAATTCCATCATTTCTAGCAAACGTGGCCTAGAAGCTGAAATTAACTATCACTGTTGATGTGGTATTCTCTTTTGGAATTGCTACTTCCAAATTTCCACCAATAATTCTGAACAAGTCAAGTTATAATTAGAAGACACAAAGTTCATCATGGCCTAGAATCTAAAATCAAGTGATCAACAGCACAAGCACATGCAAAACGAATGGCTATGAACAAATTAAGGAGTTAAAAGGACGAAAAAAATTAGCTCAAGAAAGTTTACAACACACACCACAACAAAAGCAGCATTGCCCACGTAGAATCGTCGTGTCACGAATCCCCAATACTTCTCCTCGGCCACTGCAGCCTGCCGTCGACCGCCGGCGAGTCGTCGGACGCGAGCACCGGGAGCTTCCCCTTGCCGTTCCGCGGCCACTGCCAAATCTTGGACACCGAGAAGCTGTCGCCTTTGCTCCCCGCGCCGATCTTCTTCCCCTCGACGGCCTCGTTGCCGGCCGGGTTGGCGCCGATCCCTCGCAGCCTCACCGCGGTCCTGTCACTGCCGTCGCCGTGCCGCCTATGGACGGACACCTGCAAGCTGGCTTCGGCGAGAACGTACTGGTAGGAACCCATGGAGTAGCACCTCCTGGCATCCAAGCTGCTGCTGCTCGTCTCGCCCTCCTCCCTCGTGACAATGCCACCGCCGCCGGCGTTGCCGTCGTGAACGGGGCCGATCGCCCTAGACATGTTCTTGAACTTGCCGAGGCGCACCGGGAATACGGCGTCCTCCTGCCTCCAGTCCTCCTCGGCCATCTCGTCGAACAGGGCGGCGGCGTCCGCGCCGAGCGCGCACCGGCAGAGCGGGCACGTGGAGTTGGAGAGCAGCCAGGTGTCGATGCAGTCGATGTGGAACGCGTGGCCGCACAGGGGAAGCAGCCGGAGCCGGTCGTCGCCGGCGAACTCGCACAGGCAGACCGCGCAGTCGAACGGCTCCTTGGCGCCGGCGCCGACCACCTCCCGGTAGAGGAACACCGGGAGGGCGTCGATGACGGCCTGGTCTAGACCGGCGTCGTGCTGGTGGAACAGCTGCTGCAGCTGCCGCTGCAGCGCGGACTCCTCCGCGCCCCGCCACCCGCCGCTGCCTCGGCGGCGCCAGCCTCCGCGCGCGCGCGCGCACGGGCGCGCCTGAGCAAGAACCGGACCAGGAGGTGCAGCAACCCAGAGACGAACAGCACCGCGGCCAGTATCACCACGACGAACACCACCGCAGGGCTAATCCTCAGAGCGCCGGTCGCCGTCGAGCCGCCGTTCCCGGACGACGAGGCGCCGCCGCCGCCGCCGCCCTGGTTCTTGATTTCTTGGGCGAGGAAGCAGCTACCCGTGCCTAACAACATCCTCTCCTCCTCCTCGGCCGGTTTGCTCCGGGCAATGCGCTGCTCATTTCGTGCAATAGAGCTCAATGCTTTTGAGCTGAACACTAGTAGTTACCTTCTTGGTTTCTTGCAACTTGCAACAAGCGCAAGGATCCAGGCTATTAGGTGATGCGGGAAACGCCAAAGCAAAGGCTTGTGAAGTGTGACAAACCCATGTTTATATGTAGCTGGGGTGGCTGCTTTGTGAGCTCAAAGGTGAAGCCGTGAAGGACCGAAGGCTACTAGTAGTTGTCTACTACTACTAGTAGTAGAGTTCTTGTCTTCTTGAACTTTTCTGCTTCTGCAAGGTTGGTACTGTGTTCTTTTCTCTCTTCATTGGGTTTCAGACTTTGGATTTGGCATTGGAATATTTTGGGGAGTGACGCTGCAGTTAGAGGGCCATTTTCTTGTGCATCAACGAGCCATGGCGCCGGTGCAAGGAACCCGGCCTATTGGGATAGCTTGTGATTTTGTTCTTCCCTTTGGTCCCTCGTGTGATGTAAACAAAAGGGAGAAGATCCGAAGAATCAAGGATGTGTCTCAGTGGGCAAAAACTGGAAAATGATTGTGGTCGGGGCCGACGGTGATTTTTGTGCAATGTGACCCCTAGAAATGTTGCTTGCCTGGTCTGCCCGGCAGCTCGTGTCATCTGAAATTAGCAGCATTATCCGACCGAAAAGTTTAGACCTGTGAGATGGACTGATGTAGTGGTTAGGGAATGTACTGCTACCTCAGTTTCTCATCCGCGTTAGAGCATTTTCAATAGTTAGAGATAACCTTGTATCTAATCAGGAGCGGAACTATAACGAAAATGATCTGGATTCACTACTTCATTATACATATAACAACATATATAATTTTCAAGCAACAATGTACTAAATAATAATTTATGTAGCAAACATTGGCAAAATGCATCATTCAACCAGAGGTTGGGCTGAACCGGAATGCACAACTTTTGAGCCAGGGGTGCACGCGTGGTATATATGGACTAATCTTTGCTAAATTTTTTTGACCGGTGCCTGTGACACCGGGTCCTCTCATCTAGTTCTGTCCATGTCTCTAATATATGATACGTCATCTTTAAAGACAACGTCTTTAATAGATAGTCTTTAGCGCACTCTCCAACATTTGTATTTTATAATTTTTCTTTGAAACGGTCTTACATATCAACTAGAGTAGATTAATGTATCATGTGTTGTTTCACGTGCACGACCGTCTCTTTAGAAATAGACGATCTGTGCTCTCTCCTCCACGTAGTATTTTATTAACGTGGCATAGCTAAGAGCATCTACAATAGTTTGTTTCTTAGTTTGTTACTAAGAGGAGAGAGAGTACTCAATCTAATAAAAAGAAACAAGTCTTCTAATGGATTGTTTCTTGAGCTTGTGTCTAAGACTTTAATTGCTATACGTGTACATGATTCTTGATGATCAATAATGAAGTACAACTTTGTGGCCTACATGTTTTAGCTCATTTATCTTATAAAATAATGAAGTCAGGCTGCACAAATGATCTGGTTGATATTTTGCTTTAAGACAGTGGGACTCACAAAACACGTTTTTAGGTAACAAGTAAGGGCATGTACAATGGTATAGATAGCTGCTGTCTATAACAACTATCCATGTCACTTATAGACAAAGACTAAAGACAAATTTCATACTGATGGTATGGCAATTTCTTTGTCTTTTTAGTTGTCTTTATAGAACACACAATATTTAAAGCTTTTTTTGTTTCTTGTCTTTATAGTCATTACGAGGATTGTAGACAACATCTTTCTCTCTCTTTATTCTCTTTCATCCACGTCAGCAAAAATCCTACGTGGCAATGGTTATAGACGGCTAACATAAGCCCATTGTACATGCTCTAAGTCTCCAATATAGTATTTGGTTGTTTTTTGTGTCTTAGTATTAATAATTTGATAGTTTCTTTATCTAGAAACAACCTTACATTCTCTTCTCACCTTCTCTCATCTATATCACCTAAACGTTGATGTGATAACCCCTCAGTAATAGTAAACGTGAACTGTTATAGATACTCCGAGAGATGATAATAAATAAACTATTGGAGATGCCTTTAAACTGCCCGGCTCATGCCTTGGACGCGTCAGTCGAGACACCTGTGTCAGTGTGTGTGAGTGCGTCGGCCACCGGTATGGTTACGGTTCAGATCCCAGCCGTGCGGCTGTCAATCAACCTCGGAACTGAAACCACATCATAAAGAGCTCAAAGAGGCCGTGGAGTGAACCCCTTCAAGATAAATCCAAAGAATATTGTCCAAGTTCAAAATTTATACCTAAAACTATTTTTTCTGACTGAACTGTTCAGAATGTACTCGTACTTAGTACTTAATTGCTCCCTTCTTCCTCAAATAGACATTGTTTTAGAATTTATACAGTTAGGGTTTTAAAGCCTTGACCACTGATATACCACCAACGTATTAATATTTAATAGGTACTAATGGATTTGTCATGAAAAATATTTTCATATATAATATAGTTTATCGTAGCATAAAATTAGAGAGTAACAGTTAGATGTGTGTATGAACTATGTTCAAAACAAACGAGCCAAAAGAATGAAAGTGGGTATTCGGTTTTCAGTACCAAAGTCAATCAAATTCTGTTGGTAGGAAAAGAAGCCTATTCCAACCTAGATACACCTACGCAGCACAAATAATTGGATGCGCTCAAACTCATAGGAAGAAGATCAAATCATGGTACTGATGTGGTGTTCCCGGTTCCTGGCACGTTGACGAGTGTGGCAGGCAGGCAGCGCCCACCCAGACGGGCAGAGCCAGTGATTGGGTGGGCCGCGTCGTGTCGTGTCGTCCATCGAGCGCGACCGAATCCAGCATCCACCCATCCATCCAGTTGTTTGCGTGCGGCCTTTGCTTTCCTCCCCTTCGCACTACAAAAGACGCCTTTTTCGCCTCGTCGCGCTGCCGGCCGCGCGCGCGCCACGGAAAGCGAGGGGCGAAGCGCGCGTCAGCGGGTTGGGGTGAGGCAAGCGTGACGCGCGGCTGCCGCGGCGGGGTTTGATTTCTTTTTAAAAAAAAATAATATTAATTTAAAAGCTAATTACAAAAATAAATAGTCAAAATAAACAATTATAAAACTAGACGCTCTGTCGTAATTCTAATTAGCGACATGGACCTAGCCACTGACGACAGGGGGCTCAACAGTACCCAGAGTTTCTTGTCGCCAGTTGAAGCGTCATGGATCTTTTTTTAATTTTAGAATTTAGAAAACCGTCATTTTTAAATTCCTCTCAACTCCTTTTGTACTGAATATTTTCGAGCAGATATTTCGTCATTTTTTAATTCCTCTCCACTCCTTTTGTACTGAATAGTTTTGAGCAAATATTTTGTCGACAAATCACACTGATATTATATAACATTCAGCACAACGTCGTAACATCTTTTGTCGATAAGTCAAAATTTCTACTGACTATTTCCGAGCACATTTTTTATCGACAAATCACAATGACATTACATATCATTCAACACAATGTCATAACATATTTTATCAATAAATCACAATGACATAACGTTCAGCACAATGTTGGCACATACTTTGTAGACAAATCACACTAATATTACATAACATTTAGCACAACATCATAACACCTAGTTTTTTACAAATCAAAGTGATATTACAAAGCATTGAGCACCACGATTAACCATATATCTAAAACTAAACTATCAACCGAAAATATTTATGTACAATATACTACACTACGTAACCGTACATCTTAAACTATGTAATTCATTCGATTAAAAAAATTACCTTAAAGATGGGCGTCTGAACGGGTAACACTACACTAGCTCCCCCCCTACTCTGCTCTCTCCTCTCCCGCCCCTCTTTCTCTCTTTTTTTTTGAATAAAAGTGAGTTTCACCCGAAATTTAGGGTTTTTTTTATAGAGGGAGAGTGTGTCGCCATTTGAAATAACGATAGAGACTTACGGGAACCCTATCGTCATTCGAAATGGAAATTTTCCAAATTCTAAAATTTAAAAAATAATGATCTCTGTCTCCATTTGAATTAGTTTTCCAAATTAAAAAATTAAGGATCCCTGTCGCCATAAGAATTGGCGACAGGGATCTGTCGCCAATTCAACTGGCGACAAGAAGCTCTGGGTATTGTTGAGCCTCCTATCGCCAATTGGAATGGCGAGTTTGTCTCTATTCCAATTGGCGACAGGCACATAGTTTTGTAAAAAAAATCAACTATTTATTTTTGTAATAGTATTTTAAATTAATATTATTTTTTAAAAAATCTCTCAGTGGGCAGGAGGCGACGTGCTGGCATCATTTTTCTTGCCTCATCGCCTCATCAAGCAAGCAGCGGGCGAACGGGAGCGCCCCTTATTGATTTTATACGGTAGAAGTGTCATTTTTATAATTTCGTTTTCACACGACTAGTTTTTCTATTTGGTCATAAAAAAAAAGGCTAAATGAGGGGAGGGGGCTCGCGAACGGGTTCCTTTCGTGTATCGGCATTAATCGTGCCATTAATGTCTCGCCGGTGGCTATCCTGGTTAAGGAGTGGAGTAGGACTTTACTAGCCGAGGACAGGCAATAATTCAAGGTTTTGTTTGGAGGGGGTTGGCCGCTTGTAAGTACAGTCAGAGTAAAGTCCATTGTGCTGACAAGATTGGTGATGGTACAGTGCCAGTACTCCATAATTTTGGAGGAGAGGGTACAGTACTTAAGTGTGAATGATGAATAGTCGCTAGTGAGTTACTAATCTTCAAAGTTATGCTAGTGATCCGACGGACGGCTTTTAGACGCTGGATGCTTGTTATAGATGAACAATTTAGATGTTGTGGCTAGCTCAACTGAAATGTTGCCGGCGTTATTTGAGAATTTTTGTATCGCGGTAAGGACGTCAGATGTAAAGCTGACCAAATGGGTCGGGTCAATCGGACCAGCACGAGGCATGACACTGTAAGTCTGGCCCAAACACGACACGATCCGTACTATTCATAGGCCGTGCTGACCCGGCACAAGACCTTGGGCCATCACCTCGGCACGGTGGGCCAACCTAGAACAAAGACGATCTTTGGCCGAACGAACACGACGACACGGCCCAGCACGATTCGTGTGGCCCAGAGGCACTGGCCTGAGGCGGAGGGGCAAAGCGGCGGCGCCAGAAGAGAGAGGAGGAGGCGTCGCGGCGCATGGTCTTCTGTGATCACGGAGCGGGAGGAGGAGGCGTCGCCTGAGCTGCGCTGGTCGTCGAGGCGACGGGTCGTGAGGAGGCGAGGAGGCGGCGGTCGTCGATGATGTCGGCAATGGGTCATGGGAGGCGAGAAGGTGGCGGGGTCGGCGGATGCTATTTGTAAAATTTATCGCCATGAATTGTCTGCAAAGTCTACAGGTGGAACGGGGCACTTGATTAGACATGCTACAAGATGTCGAACTAAGCAAGGATTGATGATGAGGCAAACACAGCTGCAATACAACCCCGACGGTACGGTATCTAGTTGGGACTATGATCCTCAGGTAGCCCGCCAATCTCTATGTCGTTTAGTTGCTTCTGAGGATTTACCGTTAGGCTTAATCTGGCGAGTCTACTTCTTTCCAAAATTACATTAGGACTGCATATAATCCTAGATTTTCTTCCGTTTCTAGACAGACAACAACTAGGGATCTAGTAAAATACTATAATGAACATCGTAATAAAATAAAGGAACTATTTAGTACGTGCACATTTTCGGTAGCCCTGACCTCGGACATATGGAGTGGTAGGGCTAGGGAGGATTACCTTAATGTAGTTGCGCATTATATTAATGATGACTAAGTAATGGAGAAAAGGATTATAGCTTTGAAATGGAGGTAAGGTCGAACTCTACTTACCTCATGCTTAAGAATCCTTTACCATACAAGAGCACTTTTCTGTGTATTTATTCAAACGCACTATCCTAGCACTGACGGTACTATACTATTAACTGAGCAACATTGGTTCGTTGCTGAGAAGATACTATCGTTTTTAGAAAAATTTTATGAGGCAACTGTTGCTTTGTCCGCTGTCTACTATCCAACATCTCCTATCATTGTGCCTACTATTTTACGGATTGCTACTCAATTGAAAAAGTTTGAAAATGACTTAGTTTTACGCGATGCTGTTGTTTCCATGAAATCTAAATACCTTAAATATTGGAGAGAAATCCCTTACCTATATGCATTTGCATTTCTTTTAGATCATAGGGCTAAAATTGATCGTAGGGCTAAAATTGATGCATTTGGTACGGAGCTAGACTATACTGACTATTTTGCAAAAGTTCGTTCTCAGTTATACGAGGTTTACCAAAGGTATGAAAATAGGTTCCGGGGAGTCCGTTCGTAATAACCTCCAGTAGCCCCCACCTCAAGTGGGAAGACAAATATGTGGGGCACGATCTTCGGTGCCTCTTCCTCCGTGTCCAAAGTGAGGCTTCTTCTTCTTCTTCTACACCAACGCTTGCTCGGCCAAGACCCACAAGAGAGAAGAACTATCCACCTATCACGGACAGCGATACGGTGGATTTCAACTCGAAAGGCCGACATCTTGCAATGGTGGCAAGCCCATAAGTTAACATATCCCGTGCTATCCATACTTGCATGTGATGTGTTAACTATTCCTATCTCTACGGTTTCCTCCAAGTCTGCTTTCAATCTTTCTGGAAGAATATTGGAGGAGAGAAGAACAAGTCTCACAAGTGAGATGGTGGAGATCCTTTTAACTGTGAAGAATTGGGAACAAGCTGATTTACAAACACAATACTCTGTGGAAAATCCAGAGTTGTCAGAGGTGTTTGAAAATCTGCACTTAGACAATGACACCGACACATAGAACAAAGATGTATCATGTATGTAGAATTGTAGAGCTATAGGCTGTACTCTTTTTTCTTTGTCAAAGTTTTCTCATTTTGAGTTTTTACTTGGCGAAGGTTTTAACGAGGTAGCTAGTTAGACATTAATAAAGCTCTTTATTACATTTTCAATATGATTGTATCATTTTTAAAATTTTCATGTCTACTTCTAAATTCTACACATTTTTCTGGATTTTTTTTGTTTTGATGGGCCAAATAGGCCACATTTGGGCCAACGGGCTGAACAGGCTCGGGCCGGCCCAGCACGGCACGAATAGTAGCTGGGCCAGAATGGGTCGTGCCTAAACGGGTCGTGCCTAGTCGGGCCCGTTTGGCCAACCCTGGTCAGATGCCTAGCCGCTCCCATTTGAGAATGTTCCCCGTTCCTTCTTTTCTTTGGTGGGATTTGCCAGGTAGCGTGTGCGGCTTTCTAATTGCGTCTCGGGGTGGATTCTCGTGTTTCAGATATCTCGTGCATTTCGCTACTGGGAATATTGGTCTCTGCAAGTACAAGAACATAAAGATTAAAGAGGGCCCTGTGCGTTTCATGTTACGTCCGAGCCAATTTGGCGAAGTATACAAATATACGCTTAGAACAATCTTTACTACTTAAAAAGAATGTAGTGGTGGTGAGTGATGTGTTTTTCGTTCACTCTCTCGTGTTCTTGATCGTTCCACTACTCGCTCCAATCGCCAACATGTGGGCCTTCGCCACTCGATCGATTTCGCCTCCTTTCCCCGGCCCCCCTTGGCTTTCAGCTACAAAAACGCTTTCATATCAATAAGACACCCGATTCTCGCCTCCGCGTAAATAGTTCCGATCTCAACAAACAAATCCTAACAAAACTTGGAGGAGGCACGCCAAGTGCGGTACTGACTAGGCCGAGACCAAGAAGGCATGAGCGTTGTGTAAACACGTTGCATGGCTACGACCTCGGTAACTCGACGCTTGAGGTTGGGCTACAGAAGATGAAATAGAGAAGCATAAAGGGAAGAGAAGATCGTCTCAACACCTCAGTGCTGGGCGCGCGCTTCACGTCGGCGTTGTCCAACTGACACTACCTGACCGTGGTCCCCTAGAGCAACACACCACGCATCTCCTCCACCTTGGCCTGCACGCTCTGCGTGCTTCAGAGGACGCCCATGCTGACGGGCTATTCATGGTGGCGCTCGCTGGTGCATATGTGCACACGCATACGCGTGTTCTTTCGCCTGCTTGTTGCGCTCCTAACAGACTGCTACCCGGTGGTGGAGTGCTTTGGAAGTGTCATTTGTATGTTGATTGCAGATGCTATTTTTCTATTGCGCGTAAGTGTTTCATTCACATATACATTTGATTGCATCGTGACGATATGCGGTCATATGGCTAGACTATCATCATCATGTTTTCATTGTCCATTGAAAGGGCGAGGCCAGTGATCTGGACATCGACGACACTACTAGGGAGGCATTGGCCACGTTGTTGGGCCGCATATTTGATGTGTTCACTACAGTGCGGTGGAGCGGGCGTAGCGCATGACGGTAGAGTCAAAGGTGCAGCGCAAGCACAACGGCGAAGGGACTGCGCGGACCGCATCGGAGTTTGATCGTATCAAACACGGTAGCAAAGATATGAAGTAGGCCAGAGCGAACCTCACCGTGACACCTCGATGAGAGTAGATGGAAGCCTAGTGACGGCCAACATTAGCTCAATATGATGTGTTAATATGTTTTTTCTCGGTAGCAACACACGGGGCATATGTAGTTTCTTTTTTCAGAAAGGGGCAGAAGCCCATGCATTAGATAAAAGTTTTACACACAGAACAGGCAAGGACAACTGTTCCTAAATATTGCACACATGCCCCTACCAGACAAAAGATTACAACAAAAGAGCTCAGGGCCTGCGTCTTCGTCTTGACGCGCTTGCTGTCGCCGCCGACCATCGCTATCGCCGCCGAGCAAGAAGAAGGAATAACAAGACAACCACGCGTCACACCGCGCATCTTTGGCGAAGAAATTTGGACACTTTGTTTGAAACCGCATAAAGGGCTCCGCAGCCAGGATGGAGCCGGTAAATCTTTGAACGCGCGTCACCTGGAGCACCTTCATCGGCAAGCCAGTAGCAGCCACCTGCGTTGTCGCCCCGGAGAAAGAGACGACAGCCCAGACAACAGAATCCCAAAAGGGGAACGGCCAAAGCCACAAAAGAGGCAAAGCAAAACCGTCGGATCCAACCGAGATCCGCGGAACACTGATCTGACCTGCTTCGTTGCTGACGCCGGTGATGAGGTCACCGTGTCGGAGAAGACGTACCTCGAAGTCCTTATTCATTCGCCGAAGCTAAGGAACGATGCCAGGGGACGTCGCCATCGGAGCTGTCGACGGTGACAACCTAGATACTAGTATAGACAGGGCCACCAACGCCTGGGGAATCGGGTCCCCCTCCCCTCCTAGCGCCGGAGAGGATGCCGGAGGCGAGAGGGGCCGGCGATTACGGTGCCGAGTACTAGGGCAGAGAATTCGCCTTTTGCTCGCCGCTCTTGTACCATAGAGGGGGAGGGGAAAGCGAGTCGGGTGTAGCTAGTAGTAGTAAAAGCATTCAGCGCGTGTGACCTGGTGTTGTTAAGCTGATCCTCGCTGGATGTGGCCTTCGCGGCTGGTGAATTGGGCCTACGCTCGCAAGTCACCGTGCGCGCTCGCTCGCCCACGGTGACCTGACGGTTGCAGTTGGCCTGGGTCGCGGGCCACAGGTGTGGAGGCCGCGTTGTGTACTAATCGGTCGCGGGCTGTGTCCACAACGACTCCGTGGGTCGGTGTATGAACCGATAACACTTGCTTTCGTGCTTTTTACGTGATCCGGCTATTTTACCCCAGTTCTTTTTCATAACAAGCTTTTGCGGTTTTACCCCGGTGTCAACATTACCTTGTTGCAGTTCTAAAAAATAAACGTTACCTAATCCTAAAAGAAGAGTCACCTAATTACTTTGACTAGCTTCGTGGTGCTCGTCTGCTGCTGGGGTCAGGGCATGTTTGGTTCACTGTTAAACTTTGCCACGTTAAATTTTCGTAGCAAGCGTTTGGTTCGTACTGTGCTACGCTTTCTTAGCTCTTGCCTCACCTGTCGTAGAGGGGGTGTTTGGCATTAGGCAAGTGAGCCATACTTTTGTGGCAACCAAAATAGGTGGCACAAGTGTGACAAAGTTAGCCAAAAATCCGAGCCTATAACGTGTGGCCCATAGGGCTAAGAAAGTGTGGCAATATGCAACTGTAGTAAGCAACCAAACATTGGCTAAAAATGTGTGACATGCCTAAGGTTGCCACACTTGTCTTAGACAAGTTTGATTAAACGAGACTAGCGTTTGGTTCATCGTCACAACCGTGGCGTGCCATATTTTCTTAGCCACCTGGTCCACTCATCATAGACTCATGTGCCAATGTTTAAGGGTCTGTTTGGTTGATGTCTAACTCTGCCACAACTAACAATTGACATGCATGGCAACCAAAATGGACGCCGCAAGTGTAGCAAAGTTAGAAAAAAAATCTAAGCCTATAACGCGTGGGCGAAATAAAATGTGTGACATACCGTACTTTGCCATAGTTTTTTGGTACAATTTAGATAGAAACCATAAGAAGTTAAGAACCGTGGCTTGCCAAACTTAGAGCACAAACTGACAAAAGTGTGGCAAAATATGGAAACAACCAAACAGGCCCTCACAGTTCTTCAGCCTATGTTTTATTCGTGTTTTCTTCTCAAAAGAGGGTGATCTATATAATCAAATATGATTCCAAGCCACGCAATGAACATCATTTATATCTTAGACACGTATCAAGCTAAACGTATATGTACGAGCTCATAAAGAAATCAAATTGGACATATATGTCCACATTTAGTAGTGTGGTTCCTTGTCCAACATGGGTACAAATAAAATAGATAAGATATCTAGGACGTAAGAACATATTTGGAGATGATATTCTTGGTAAATGTGACAGCAAAATTTCTTAGGGAGACATTTTTTTACTACTCATTTCAAATGTGCATGTGCATTGCAAGTTGCGATGGATCTCAAAGAAATGATGCCAATATAATGTTTCAACTTTGAAGCACACCTCGTGCAAAAGCAACCAAACTAGACCAAAATCACAAAAAAAAAAAAAAAAAATCTAGCTAGTTATGATCCACACACTGAGCTGTTCTTCTATTCAACTTGATGTTCACTTGTATTAACACAACCATCTAAAAGCAGGCCAAGCGCACTTCCATGTACTGACCTGACAAAGACCACAATCATACTCATAAAATATTCTTTTTTTTATATAGTTTCTGCTAACCAAAAAATTGGTATCCTTCTATAGGAAGTCCTATTTATGGTGGACAATGTGATCATCACACTCAGGATTCAAACCATCGTTCTAGGAAGAAAAAAACTCCTCCATGGCCTGTTCCCACTTTTTCGCTGGTTACTAGGAATAACCGCTAAAAAACAATCGAAAAAACTGGATTCAAAATTTGAGTTCGATTTTTAGAACAAGTCAAAATTGGCCGAAAGTCCAAAATTAAATCTAAAGTTTTCAAATTTAAGCAGGTTTGGAAAATCTTGGGGTGCACCGAGATTTCCAAAACCCGGTTTTGATCATACTGATACCAAGCACAATGATAACACATATAATTGAGAATGGATTAGTCATTGCAATTTGCAAGTCAACAACAGAACAAAAGACATGGTACTGCCCTCAACTTAATATTGTTCAAAGGGTGCGTCTATACAACATTCGACTGATTTTTTCTTGAAAATCAGTCACTTTTTTAACCATCGGATGGAGATCCAATGCCCAGATATCACCCTCTATATCCCAATCAATCTCACTTCCCCCTCTCTCTCTCTCTCACCAATCACAGGCGCATCGGACTGACCTCTCCATCTCTCTCACCAATCACAAAGCGCATCCAACGGCCTAGAAATTGACTGATTTCCAAGAAAATTTCAGTCGACAGATTTCTAGCAATTCCCTTGTTCAAAAAGTCCACGATGATTATGGAAATTTTTTTTAAAATAATTTATTTTTTATTCGGAAATATAGAAATAATACCGCTTAATTTTTTTTACATAAATAATCCCGTGTCGCCGTACGGTTGGGCAAGTCGTGCAAGTCGCCCAACCGCACCGCGACCAATCTTCAAGTCGCCCAATGGAACGGCGATTTAAAGGTTCGAGGCGTCGTCACTTTATGGCATGACGACTTGGAGAGAGTCGTCATACGGTCGAGCGAATAGGTCACAACTCAACCCAAGTCGCCCAACCGTATGGCGACTTAGGGCGGCTATAAAACCCGTGCGCAGCCGAACCGTCGCCATTCCACGGAGCGAATAGACGAAATCTAAATCGAGAGGAAAGAAAAAGAGGAGAAGGAGAGGGAAAAAAGAGGAGGGGAAGAAGGAGAGGAGTAAAAAGAGGTTCTTCGTTTCGCATCGACGACTAGGACGGTGAGTTCGTAGTATTATTTTGTACAAGTTTATTTTTGAAACCATGGTAGGTTAGCAAGCAACTTCATGTGTAGTGACATATTGTTAGCAAATATTTAGAGATGGCATGATTAATTAATAACCATGGTACGTTAGCGAGCAACATCGTGTGTAGTGACATATTGTTAGCAAATGTTTAGAGATAGCATGATTAATACAATTAGTGTAAAAGTTCGTATGAAGGAAAAATGAGTTAGTGAAAATAAATTTAGTTGTACTATTCCGCGTGTTGCACTAATTGCATACGGGCTAGATGAATGATAACATGTTATTTTTCTATTATATAAACATGTCAATAACCCGTGCATTCGCAAATGCTAGTTTATAGAATGTTAAATACATGTATTTTTTTTTTGTACAGTAAAGAATTGAAAACATTTACTTTATAGTTTTGGTTGGATTAAGGAATCACAGATACATGTTCCAAACACGTAGGATTATCAAACATGTGAAATTTTGTTTTTTTTCCCGAAAGCTTCACCCATTATAAATATGCATAGTAATGATGATGTATCAAATATTTCGCAATCCATAGTAGCTGGTACATGCGTTAACGTAATATAGCCTTTCGTAGGAAAATTATGTCTTTACCACGTGGGTTTCATGAAATTGTATATGTATTTCCATTGTGTTGGAGCAAAGTGTTTAGGTGCTACTAAGAACATATCAAATATGATTTATTTCCCATTGGATTATAATTTAAATGCTTAAGTAATATGAATGCTTTTAATTTCTTAATTTGCAGGTATGGCTCAAGACCCTGGTGGTTCGGATTGGCATTTTGGTCTCTCTTGGACCGGTTGGTCGACGTCTTGACACCAAAGCGAGCCGTTATTGTGCCACATCCGGTTGGCGGGGACAACTTGTATTTGAGTTAGGGGTGGTTCGTCTGCGGACACCCGACGAGCTTGAGGCTGGACCTGCTGGTAGAGATGTTTGTCGATGGTAGTGCCACTTTGTTGTATCATATCGCAGACTATGTACTTACTTCTTCGTGCTTTGTAGGTGGAGTTTGGCCTTCTACCTCTCGCGGATGGTAGAGGCCACGAAGAAGACGACGGTGCAGTCGACGACGATGGGGAGGTCCAGCCGGTCCGGAGAGGTCACGACGATTCACGTTCGGCCGTCGCTCTTGACTACTACTGGTGGACCGTTGGCGGCCGAGCGACACCTTCTACCTCCTTTCGAGAGATGGCCCCTACTGCGGGATGTCGCGATCTTCGCTTGACTTGTCTATCGCGGAGCCCTGCATTCCGCCGGATCTTGTTGTCGTGGCGTGGCGCCTGTTGGGCGAGGTTTGAGGGTTCTTGGGGCGAGGCGGCGCCTCCGTGCCGACTTCTCGGGCGGCAATGGCATGGCCCGCCCTGCGGTGGCTTTTCGCGATTCGAATGCACGATACTACCTATTTTCCATATTTAGCGATTCATTGAGGCCTAGCCATATGACGGGCTTACTAATTATTCGTTTTGCGTAGGTCGAGCGGATGGTCCCACAGCCCACCGTCGACCAGGTGTCGCGGCACCTCGGCGTACCTATTGTGGCTCTTGGTACTGGTACTATTTACCGGCAGCCCACGGTGACTCCGTTGGCGCTTCGCCTGGGTACGTGCTGAGCGCCATCGCCGACGGCGAGCTAGAGATCGATTGAGATCGGTAGTACTTGCCGTGACGCATCGCGGCATGTGCGACGCGCGTCTTTGTGGGGCGAAGCCGCATCTATCCTCCTGTTGCCCCCTACCGTCATGTAGTTGTGGTCGATTCGAGCGCTTCTTTTCTGGACGGCCCATGCCGGTAGACTACGGACCGTCGACACGGACATGTACCATGGGGACACGGTAGACCGGCCGACCGTAGGGTCTCTTTGATGTCGTAGACGGGTACATACTTCCCTATATCTTTTGTTCAGTCGTATTATAGGTAATACTTTGTAACCACTGCTCGGCTCGCGAGTACGATGTATGACCGCGTCAGTCAGTCTGCGTGCGTCTGAGCACTTTGTGGAGCGGTTGACCGCCTCACCGTGACGGCGTGCATTGGGAGTCAGATACTCATCGAGCGGAGGTCCGTGTCTCGCGGTGTCTTCACATATGTTTTTGATATTTTCTGTAACGGTGGCTTCTAATTGTAATGGTACGTTTCGCAGGCATACTAGGAGGGGTGGCACCGGGACGCGATGGCGGGCAAGATGGGCCGTGCAGGCACGATGGGCTAAACCACCAGGAGGCTGCGTGCGAGGGCGGCTGTCGACCCGGTCGTCTGACAGTATCTTATTGATGCGCCCGCAGAGATCGCACTAGGCTTATGCATGTCGTCGACCCTCCTCCCGCTCGCGTGCTAGCACCGACCGACTCCTACCCTCTGCAATTAGCACGGAACGTGCACCTCGCGGTACATAAAATTGTGTTTGAAAATGTCTGAGTACTATTACCTGAATTATAGGTTTGATGCTTTGACATACTCCTTGCGCATGAACATCAACGTCGGGGTTGCGGCGATGGACGATCGATCTGGACAGATCGGCATTAGTCGCGGAGAGGTCACGCCACGACGAGCTAGTGCGATTTGTTCGTCCGGGCCTCTGATGCGGCGATCACGATGCATGGCCCCGACATCGTGCGGGGCGATCTGACAGAGGTGGCCTCGTCGGTGCAGGAGGTTGGCTCGTCGGTCCGGGAGGTGGCCTTGTCGGTGCATAGGTCGAGGACGTCACGTCCTCTGACCCGATCAGCGAGCTCAAGGCACGCGTCCGCGTGCCCGCTGTCTGTCGCCGCCTCCTCCTCCTGCGCTGCGCTGGCGGTGGAGGGTCGGGTGGGCACGTGGCACGCACCCCCATCGCCCGGCCGCCACCACCGGCGTCGTTGTAGGACACCTACCAGAGAGCGTCAGGGTAGTATGTTTTCATCCCCGACCCGACCGAACAGTATGGTGGGTTTGACATCTCGCGCATCGCCTTCGAGTCAGGTACGTTTCCTCTCTACAGGTTTGTGATAGTTGATATATTGTAGATATTAACATTATTTGCCGTGCAGGTGTTGTTTTCCAGCCGGCACCTGAGTTCTCCCCGCACGAGGACGTGGATCAATACTTCGCGGAAGCACCCGGGAGGTCGAGGCGATTGAGCTTGCACCTGTCGAGGTTATTTCGGTGGCGACTTAGCGGGCCCCGGTGATCACGCAGCAACAGGTGGAGTCGACCCCCCTGGGACCATGGATAGGCAGAGCTCTGGCGCCTTTCTGTCTGGGCCCGACCTAGGCACCCGCAAAGAAAGCAGGCGTATTTGCTGGCGTGGACCGAGTGTGGGACGTGGCGACGACGGAGGAGGTGCTGCGGGTGGCGCAGTGGGTGGCTAGTAGGGGGTTTACATATTGTATTTCGTAGGTACTATGACATGGTTGTCTATGCATTCTCTCTACCATTGTTGTATAACTTGTATTATGTGTTGACGTATTCTCCTTCGTAATTACTATGACATGGTTGTCTATGCATTCCCTCTAGCATTGTTCGTGACCTAGTCGAGCTAGTACTTACTGTCAAGTCGTCCAACGGTTCAGCGACTAGTCCACGTGTCGCTCAACCGCTTGGGCCAGCACTTCCTGCCAAGTCGTCCAACGGTTAAGCGATTATCAACCGTTGGACCAGTACTTACTGCCAAATCGTTCAACAGTTCAGCGACTAGTTCACGTGTCGCTCAACCCTGGGCGGCACTTCTCGCCAGAAGTCGTCCAGCGGTTGGCGACTATCAACCATTGGGCGATGCTTATCGCCTAAGTCGTCCAAGCGGTTCAAATGACTAGTCCATGTGTCGTTCAACCTTGAGCGGCGCAAGACTGCCAAGTCGTCCCTACGGTTGGCGACTATCAACCGTTGGGCGGTGCTTACTAGCAAGCCGTCCATGATTCAATGACTAGTCCACGTGTCGCTCAACCCTTGGGCAACACTTCTGCCAAGTCGCCCCACGGTTGGCGACTACGGTCATATAGAAAGCGGCCTGTGTCCGTCATGGTTTCTTTCACCATTTCTCTCGGTGGACAAGCATAACGGTCGGGAGAGGAGAAAAGGGGAGAAGGTAGGGAGAGGGAGAAGCAGAGGAGCTTGAGAGAGGGAGACAAGAGGAGGAGAGGACTTGGGAGAGGTACACAGGGAGGAGCAGAGCTCGGGAGAGGGCAGTTTGGGAGGAGAGGAGGTCGAGACGTGAAAGAGAAGGACGAACAAAGCTTGTTGGTATGAAGAGAAGGTCTCCGCGTGAAGGTAATATTCTTGTTTGTTCTTGTTCTCGGCCGAATGTAGGCGACGTGTAGCTACTTGTTTGTTTATCACGTATATGGAGAATGTATGTCGAGAAATCACTGGTTGCAACGTTTGTAATATTTGCAGTCATGTCGGAACCTACAAGATTGAAAGTGCATTACAGTGTTGGTACGGTTCGTGAAGGTCCGTATGGTGTTGACCTAAGTGATTTCCAGCAAGTCGATTTGGTACACCCGAACCTAGAGAATGCCTAAATCGGAGATGTCCTACACTGGCTCACCAGAAGCTTCTCCTTGGACCCCGAGGCGTGGAGTGTCATCATACAAGGGGTTTGGAGTAGGTCTCCCACGCACATTCGGTGGGAGTTGAGCAGAGTGATGTGCACGGTTGCATGGAAGGGATATCTGGAAGGCTGTAGGCACCGTGGCTACGAGTGCGTGCTACTCGTGCATCCATGTCCGAAGGTACTCCTCGGAGGCCCTTCCAACGGCTCCTGTCGGGTTGGTGGCAGCAGGTCGGACGCAGAGCGTGTGGTTCATGAAGAAAACGCGATGGCTGATGTTGTGGACGCACAAGAGGACAAGGTGGCCGACGTTCAGGAGGCAGAAGAGGACAAGGTGGCCAATGTTGCTGAGACAGAAGAGGAGGCTGAGGCAGAAGAGGAGACGGAGGCAGAATATCGTGCACCGCGACAAGCGAAGCGAGGCGAGATCTGGGAGCATGTCGACTGAATAGTACGTCAGATGGAGATTGATGACTTGACAGCTCGAGCGGAGGAGGAAGCTTTAGAAGAGGATGGTGATAACTCTTCCGAGGAGGACGAAGGTCCCATCCCGCAGTGATGGAATAGGGTGGACGTCGAGGGTCTTGCTGTGCACGACGAGCACGAATCACTGTGGGAGTACAATGGGACGGAGGTTCGGTTTCGTGCAATGTTTGCTGACAAGGGATCACTGCAGGATGCCATTAAGCTATGGGCCTTGTCCATGCAACGGCTCCATTGTGATGAGGCACAAATGTGTGTCGCGTCCGTGTGTCACGTCATGCTTTGCAGAGAGTGGTCACGTCCTGTTTTGCAGAGAGTGGTCACGTTCTACTTTGCAGAGAATGGACACTAACAATGAAGACAAAGTTTGCAATTACGATGCAATTAGTTCCACAGTGCGTACAACAAGCAAGGTACTTACTGAAGTACAAGTTACAACATGCTAACATTTCTAATCTTAGTACCACTACGCACACAACAAGAAACAGTGTTCACTTCACATGTCCTACGTGTCGGCAGGTGCCTTGTAAGTTCTCGCAATGTGGCCTTCCTAGAGGCAGCGGCCGCAACGTCTACCCGTCGCTCCAGCTTCCCCTTCATCCATATCGTTCCTAATGCGACGACTCTGCCGACGGCCCTTCCCACCCTTCAACAGGTCAAGATCCGGAATCCAAGTCCTTTGTGCAATATCCAACATGGTGAAGTTGCCCACAACTCTAAAGCCTCTTTGCTCGCCGCACCACTCCTGCTGCACCCTTTCCTTCATGAAGTACTCCAACATGAAGTTTGATGGGTCCATGTTGATGGTCCCATATGCGACGAGGACATCAAAGCATGGCTTATGAAGGAGCTTTGGCTTGTTGCATATGCAACTAGGTTCATTCACATGATATCCAAGGCATACCTCATGGGTAACAAGAGAGCGAGCCGTCCCAAATCTGGCTCTGTCCCGAAGGAGCACGTCGAAACGATGCTCTGTATTACCCATCACGAAGACCGTGTGCGACTGACCCTTCTCGGTCTTGGCCTACAAGTACGCTGTAATATTTAAGCAATACAGTGTATGTGGGTTGGCTGCATGAAGTATCGTATTTGCATGCCTTTCCCTGAAATATCTGATTGTACCGTGCCGAATGCCTTCCACGATGGAGACGAGGGGCTGAGAGCGGAGGCTCCTAATAACCCAGTTGTACACCTCGGCAAGGTGAGTGGTCATTTATGATGTACCTTGCCTCGTCCGTGTCGTGCAGGAAGGACCACTTCTCCAATAGCTTAGCCTCAATCCAATGGGAGAAGCACTCGATGTCCCTTGAGGTCCACCGCATCAAATGAGGAGGGTCAAGCTCCCGCAGTAGTGTGAGGCGTTCGGGTTGTGCCGCCCTAGGAATGAGCGGACACTTGTTCCTCTCGACGACGTGCTTCCTGGTGTGCTCCTCCAACATCTCCCACAACCCATCAATTTTATGTTGCTGGTTTTACATAGCCAGCCTCTTGAACAGCTTCACCAACGGTTGTTGCTTGAACTGCTTAAAGAATTGGCCCCCAGATGGCGAATGCACCATCTATTTCCTGATATCTGGCCAAGGGAACGACTCATAGGGATCTCGCTGAAGTTTTTGGATGGACTTCATCATCCCGAGGTGGCGATCATGGATTATGTAGACATCAGGACGTGCTCCAACTACTCCCTCTTTCAAATGTCGAAGGAACCACAACCAGCTGTCGAAATTCTCACTTTTGACGAAAGCAATGGCTACGGGCAGAATTCGATTGTTGCCATCAAAGCCAATTGCTGTCAGGACCATGTCCTTGTATTTCCTAGTTAGAAATATCCCGTCCACTGAGATCACGAGCAACATATGTCTGAATGCATCAATGCAGGGACCGAAGGCTAAGAAGGCTCTCTGCAATACCATGAAACCTAGCGGCGGTCTTCTGAATGGCTTTTCCTTCATAACAATGTATGTGCCCGGGTTTCTATCCTACAGTACCTAGAGCATACGAGGAAGGTTGTCGTAAGCCACCTTGAAAGAACCGAACCTCCTTTCCAAAGCCTTCTGCTTCGCACGTCATGCATTCGCATAGCTAATCTTGTACTTGAATTTCTACTCGATAGCCACCATGATGTGCTTGGCCTTCAGATTCGTCTTCTTCACTATCTCTCCGTACATGACATTGGCTATGAAGGTGAACGTTAGGTTGCGATGCTTCAGCAAAACACTACTAAACACGCAGGAGTGCGCCTCCACCTTGGAGACAATCCAGTGAGTCTCTCACTTAGGTCTATGTGCGTGCACACGCCAAGGACAACCAGCTTGCTCGCATACCACGGTGTACTGCTCCTGGCTGGATTTGAGAACCCGAAACATTCGCTGCATGGACAAGGCCCACAGCTTAATGTCATCCTTGAGTGATCCCTTGTCAGCAAACATTGCATAAAGCCGAATCTCTGTACCATGGTACTCCCACGGTGATTCGTGCTCGTCGTGCACAGCAAAACCATCAACGTCCACCCTATTCTATTCCTGCAGGATAGGACTTTCATCCTCCTCAGAAGAGTCATCGCCATCATCTTCTAAAGCTTCCTCCTCCGCCCAGGCCGTCAAGTCATCGATCTACATCTGACGCGCTATGCTATCGATATGCTCCCCTGCATCCGTCTGTGTAGTGGACTGAGTGTGTGGTGTGTGATATTCCTCTGCTGTCTCTGCAATATTGGTCACCACGTCCTTTTCTGCCTCTGCAACATCGGCCACCGCGTCTTTTTCATATAGCACGCGTTGCACGCCCGAGCTGGTCCCACCAACCGGACGAGAGCCGTCGGCATGGTCTCCTTGGACTCCCATCGGACCTGGTTGCACGAGTAGTACGCATTCATATCCACGGTGCCGGCAACCTTCCATGCAACCATGCACATCAATCTGCTCAACTCCCACCGAATGTGCGTGGCAGACCGACTCCAAAGCCTATGTAGGGCAGTGTAGGACATCTCCAATTCGAGCATTCTCCACATCCGGGTGTATCATACTGACTTGCCGAAAACCACCCAGGTCAACACAGTATGGACCTTCACGAATGATACTAACACCGTAATGCACTTTTAATCTTGTGGGCTCCGACATGATTGATTTCTCACTGCAAATATTTCGAATATTTCAACTAGACATTTGTCACAATACATTCACAAAATACGTGCTAAAACAATAAGAACAAGAATGGATGTGACTATTACCTTCACACGAGGACCTTCTCTCCTTATCAGCGAGCTTCCCTCTCCTCCTCTCCCTCTCCCGAGCTCCTCTCCTCCTCTCCCTCTCCCGGGCTCCTCTGCTTCTCCCCCTGTCGTTCTCTCTTATCTCCCCCTTTCCCGACCTTCTCCCCCTCTTCACTTTCCCTTTCCTTTTCTCCCTCTCATTTTCTTCTCTCTCGAGCTTTTCTCGTTCTCTCTCGAGAGAAATGACGAAAGAGACCGTGAGTGTGCTTTTCTATACAACCGTCTAGTCGCTCAACCGTTGGACGACTTGGCAGCAAGACGCCCCAATGGGTTCAACGACACAGTAACTATACTTGCTGCCAAATCACCAAATGGTTGCGCGACTTAAGACTAGTCGCTCAACCATTGGGCGACTTAACTAAATCGCTCGACCACCAGACGACTACTACGCGTGTAGCTCGACCGTTGGGCGGCTTGGGTCAGTCGCCCAATGGTTGAGCGACTTGTCCCAAATCGTTCAATGATAGGGCGATATAGGATTATTTTTGTAAAATAAAAAAAATAGGTATATTACTATATTTTATAATAAAAAATTGATTATTTTTTTTAAAAATCCTATCATTGCGCCCAAGATGAAGCAATGGCTCATCAATGATGCGGACAGTGAGGTCACCCGTGGATGACTGGAGAGCGGTCGCGAGGCAAGCTTCAGCCGCTGCACGGCTGCCCACACATCACCACAAGCGCCATGGAAAATGTACAGACCTTAGGAGATCGACAAAAAAAAAGCATGAGTAAATGGTTCCAAGCTTTGAACCATAGTTATTAAAACCGGACATGACTGGCAGTACGACCAGAAAAACCCAGCCAAAGCCCAGTCCGGTCCAGTTTTGCTATTGGATCGGTAGAAAAACCTAGACATGCAAAGCAACAATAGGGAGAACATTTTTTGCTACTCCATGAAATTCTAGAGTAACCGAGGGACATTGGTTTAATTCATAAGCTGGGTGAAAATCACTTACATGGGTATGTCTTGCTCCACTTTTGATCTTTCTATTTTTTTTCATTTCAACCATTACAGCTCACATGTGTATTTTTAATAATAACATCTGTAAGGTATCCATGTGTCGTCACAAAATGTCTGTCTTAGCATCCTATGCAAATTTGCTTCCATTCTAACTAACCAAGCAGAAATTTTGTTGATATTTGATAAGTTATAACACAATAACAAATCTGCTACACTAATTGACAAATAAAGCAGTTCCAAAAAAATATCGATCCGATATACACTCAGGCTGTAATCAAGAAAACTTCCACTCAGGTTATCTTGAACCAAAAAACAATTGAAATAAGGTGATGAATTTACCTCAAAGCTACACCAAGACAGGGGACCACAAACTTATTTACTAATTCACATCATTAGTCTTGTAATAAAACCACATAGATGCTCAAGGCCAAGCTTCCCATGACAAATTCTCAAAATCAAGTTGCACTTCTGGCATCTGACATGTAGATGACAAGCAGAAACCTCTAACATTTAGATTTAGATATCCCAACGATATCTCTAGCCATGGTGGGTACATTAGTATTGAGATTTTTTTTATTAATTCACATTTTTTGAATTTTATTTTAAAGTTAACCCATGACGCACTTTATTCCTAATTCTGACCTCTTTGGTCACGCCACCACCCGTAGCGTGACAAAATAACACTGTCACGCCAGCTTATTTCTGGTCAAACTCTTGTCACGCCACTGTCACGCCATAACCAGTGGCGTGATAAAAAATGCTATTTTGGGGACTTATCTTGACGCGTGATAGTGTTGTTTTGTCATGCCACCACCCGTGGCGTGACTAAAAGGATCAGAATTGAAAATAAAGTACGTCAGGGGTTAACTTCAAAATAAAATTCAAAAAAAGTTCTAGTATAGCTGACCCTAAACTTCCAGGTTCTAATGGTAGTCCGTAAAGTAAAATTTATGATGGTTCTTAATTTCGATTTCATAATACTATGTTGACTTGAGTGGAAGCAAAGATGAGAATTGAAAAATTAAAGAACGCATAATATTTGGTACCGCTTCAAGTTAGTGGTCTGACCCCTCATTAAAAAAAAGAGCAATATAAACAATATTGTTGTGCATGGTTTCCTCAAGAAATTATGGCATGTGTGTTGCATTAAAGGACAAGAGGACATACGCAGTTTGCATCAACCATCAGGAGGGGTATCCATGAAGCATACATAGAACAATAGCACCCATGTTCGTTGCTTGCAACCGCCGTGCTCTCGAACTTGGCGGTCTGAACGCATGTTCCTTCGTTGCCGAGACAAGCTTAATTTGTGCAGGGATTGGGATGCCCATTCCCAAATCCACCCTAGTTGAAGCCCATGGAAACGCAGGGATTAAACTAAAATCTTTTGCGGAATGGAAGGGAAAAAAACAAAAATTCCTAAAGCCAATTTGGGAAAGAACAACATTTATTAACAAGAATGCAATTGACGACTAGAAACAATAAAAAATACCCCAAAAGCCAACCTTTTCCTCATGCCTTCTTTCTACTGTGAATAACGGGTCTTCTTCAACTGTGAATAATGGAGGCACTGGAGTGAGAAAATGCAAGCACTCGATCTGGCTCACGATCTGGCGTGCGGAGCGGCGGGCGGCGTTGGCAAGGTCGGGGGCTACCAAATCTAAGCAGCGCCGCTGCCTTCGGGTGTCTTCTTAGGCCTCGCCCCTTCCGTTTCGACCGCCTCAAGAACAACTTCTTCCTCCTCGCCAAGGCCTGGCCACAACCGCCACCTCGAGGTTTGGGGACACCAGATCCGACAGGAGAGAGAGAGGGAGAGGAGAGAGGAGAGGGAGAGAGAGAGAGGCGGATCGAGAGCTGGGAGGCAAGGCGAGGGAAGCGCGAGTGGGAGGCGGGCATCACGAGAGTGGGAGAGGGAGGGCGGGCGCTGCTGGTGGGAGAGGGAGGGCGGGCACCACAGGTGGGGAGCGTGAGGCGCGAGAGAAAGAGAGAGAGGAGAGGGAGGGTGACGCAGGTGGGAAGGGACAAGGGAGTGGGAGGCGAGAGAGAGAGAGAGAGGAGAGGGAGCAGGGGTGGAGCTAGAAATTTATCATTGGGGTGCACATAGGATATAGCTAACATTACACATAAGTAGGGTTCTATTTCCTGTTGGGAACTGCCAAGTTCCCGGCCATACTGGGAAATTGAAATCCAACGATTCGAGATAACTTTAAATTGAATTTAAATTTAAATATGAAACATGAACTATGTAGAAAGAGAATGTAAGGTCTATTCTTCCCATAACAATAACAATAACAAAGAGAGAACCAAAATACAATGAGTAGAAACAAATCTATATTCATCTCTTGAATTGCCATGGTGGAAACGAGAAGAACCAAACTTGAAAAATGAAACACAAACAACAATTTTTCATGCATGCATGATGAGTAGTAGTTGGTCTACTCATGATGATCGTATCTGTTCGCAAAAATAGGGTCACACTGTTTTTTATGAGTTGAACTTAGAAAATCTGATTTATAGGAAACAATCAATCGGTTTTCATGCATGTGTACAACCTAAGTCATACCATTATGCCTATATTCATCGGCCCAAACAAGAAACAGTCGTCATGCGCGGTCTCGCACTGCCCAGCGGTGCCTCATCATCTTTCAACCAGGGAAAATATATCAACTTTCTTCTCCAGTGAAGGGAGGTATCATGGGATTTCTAGATACAATCTCCGGCCAAATACATACATGGTCCCTAGCAATTTTTTGCATTTTTTACGGTGCAGGTGCACACCAGAAACTCTATCTAGCTCCGCCCCGAGAGGGAGGGCACCGTAGCTGTTGTTGTTGTGCGCGTGACACGATGTAGACCTTTGGTCATTCAACCGATCCAATAGACGCGAAAGAAGGTGGAAAGACGACGACTACTTTTTAAGTAGCAGATCTCGGTACAATTGTACCGATGGTGCTCTGCGCAAACTACTGGTAAAGGGTGATCCATACGTTCCATCGGTCACAGTCACCACCAACACCACTAGTCCGACCCATCGCCCGCGAACCGCCTGGGGGTGCAGCTGCAGCGTGAGCCGCCGAAATTCGCTCGCGCGGTCAGGCAGGCAGCCTACCTTCTCCTGCTCCACACCCGCGATCCGGTGGGCCCTTTCTACCTGTTTCGTCTGTATTTTACTCGTGGCGCGAGGGAGAAGCGGCGCCCCCCCCCCCCGGCGGGCGAACCAGGCGCCAGCACGGAACACGACAAGGGAAAAAGAATCTTCACGAGCACGTCGTGGCGCGCTGCCTTCCACCCCCGTCCCGCTCGCTCGCGCGGCCGAACGGGTACAAAAACCCGATCGATCCCCTCCTGCTCCTCCTCGCCCACTACCACCAAACCACGCCGTCAGATACTCAGATCTCTCTCCTCCCCCCTCGTCGCCTCCCGTCCCGGGCCCTGAGCGCCGCAGGTTGGTTGAATCTTTTCTGTAATTGATCCTTGGATCGTGTGTTCTTGCTTTGCTTCTCACGCTTGCTCGCCATGTGTTCGATGGAATAGCTGTGAGGTGTAAGTACGTGTGTTGGTTCTTGCATGGGCCGATTCGAGACGGTGGTTTGATTGATGCTAATCCGCTAGTTAGTTGCTGCTAGTTGTGTGGCTAGTTGAGTACTTATGAGTGCTGGTTTAGACTTCGAAGCTCGTTGGTAAAATTTGCAGTTTTCTGTGCAAAAGTTATGGAAGCTTCTTACCTTTTACAAGAGCAGAACGAATTTTAGCAGGTGAAAAAGTGTTTTATGTTGCCTGCATAATCTTGTTCCAGGAAAGGAAAAGGAGAGCTGCTGTTCATGAGGTGCTCTGAATGTTGCGTTGAATTCTCAACATTGTCCTTCAGCAAAAAAAAGTTGTCCTTTTCCCTTCCCCCCGTCATGTCTTGAAATCTAGTGCTGCAAATCCTAAGGCTATCTCTTCCAATTCCGTTTATTTACACTGATATCCTAGTTTCTCTGCAAGCTTCACTTCTGTAAGGAGTTCTATTTGGTAATTTCAGTTCTCATCATAGAGATCTTTCATAGTCTGAGATGCTTCTTGTTTTCCACATAAAAAGTTCTGAGTAGTTTTCCCAGAATTTTAATTAGTTTGAGTTATGATGCATGTTTATAAGACCCTTAGTGCATACCTTTTCCTTCTTGAAAAAGTATGGAGCATCAATTGCTGTCTGATGTCTGATTTTTTCCAGTGTATATCTCACTTTATTCTGCACTAATGTTATATATCTCCTACTCAGATTCTGATGGTGAACATTCGATTTTTTCTTGATCCGTGCAAGGAAGTCTGAAACCTTGTGTCTTTTCTTGTTTGCAGATTTGGTATTGCTTGCTTGGTCCCTCGGTGAAATGCTTGACTCATTTGTCACTTACTCACCTTCAGTGGTAAGTTTTAGATTCTTATACAGCAGCATATAAATTAATCTCTTAATGAAAAACGAACATTCGGGTGACAGGGTAATTACTTATTAGGCATGTAAAGATCTTCAAAGAGCTGCAACTTTTGTTGTGCCGACATCTTTAAATCTTCTGGCACTTTGCAAGGCTCTGATCAGTTCTGTTTTATTTTGTTGGTCTAGGATCCGAAGATGGAGAAGAAAGCTGATGAGCTAATTACAACTGGTGTTCTTGCAAGACTGCAGAATTTTCTACGCAAATGCCTCATAGCTGTCCTCTCATATGGTCCAATGCCTAAACACATTGCATTTATAATGGACGGTAGCCGTAGATATGCTAAATTCAGAAGTATGAAGGAAGGCACTGGTCACAGGGTGGGCTTCTCCGCTCTAATCGCAAGTCTTCTCTACTGCTATGAAATGGGTGTTAAGTATATTACAGTGTATGCATTTAGTATCGATAACTTTAAGCGAGACCCTAATGAGGTGCAGTCCTTGATGGAGTTGATGGAGGAAAAGATCAATGAACTATTGGAAAACAGAAATGTCATCAACAAGGTTAACTGTAAGATCAACTTCTGGGGGAACTTGGACCTGTTAAGCGAGCCAGTGAAGTTAGCAGCGCAGAAGCTGATGGCAAGCACCGCTGAAAACACAGGGCTGGTCTTCTCTGTTTGCATGGCATACAACTCAACCTCTGAGATTGTCAACGCCGTTAATGAGCTATGTGCAGAAAGGAGGGATGTGATACAGAGAGAGCATGCTGGCAGCTGTAATGGTCATGCTGCAAATAATGGTGTGCATTCAGAGATCTCGGTAGCCGATTTGGATCGCCATATGTACAGCGCTGGCTGCCCAGATCCTGACATTGTGATCCGGACCTCAGGCGAGACTCGACTGAGCAATTTCCTTCTGTGGCAGACGACGTTTAGCCATTTGCAGAATCCAGACCCTCTGTGGCCCGAGTTCTCTTTTAGGCACCTTGTTTGGGCCATATTACAGTACCAGAGAGTTTACCCTTGCCTAGAGCAAAACAGAAAGCTGGGTAAGAAGCAGCTGTGATGTCATCTTGTTTGGAAAGGAAGGAGGTAGATATATAGCAAGAAGATTATAGCTATACATCTGTTGTAAACAGTGCATATTTAGCAAATAATCATGATTAAACCCAGCATACATTATCAGCAATAAAGCATAATACCAGCAAGTAATAAATGTCCATAATAACAAGTAAAGACAAAATTACGCTCAACATTAACATAAAAAAACAATCAAACAACAACATAAAGCACAGATGATTGATGATAAAATGTGCTCTCAGAAGGAGAGATGCAAAAGGACAAGTCTTTGCCATCTCAACCCTATTGTCTATACTCTTCATTAAATGATTATGACAAAAGTTTATAACTTTGAGCTCTAATCAAACTTTACAGAACTGTCAACTAGGATGCATGGACACGACACGTATCGGACACAGCATTCGCCATTTTCAAAAAAAGGGCTACAGAGGTGTGTGTATATATATATATATATATATATATATATATATATATATATATATATATATATATATATATATATATATATCTGCTTGAGAGTATGTACTCCCATACCTCTCCACCGTTCATCAACTTGGAGATGTGTACTAGCCCGAACGGTTCCTTTAATGGATACATCCATTAGGAGTCGGCAGCATGCAAAACTAATTGATGCAGAGAAGACGTCGTGGACTAAGTCTGTTGCATGCACAACTAATTCGCAACAGAATGCTTGAAGCTAGGAGCGGCAGAGGTTTTGTATTCTGGAGTACCAATATAATGTCAGTATATCTTGATAAGCAAAATGTCTTAAGTTTGAGGTATAAGACTATACTATGCATATGTTGAGAAATCAGAAAAGATACAAGATGTTCTGGGGCCTGCAGATTTTAGTCCTGTTATTGCTGTCAGCTATAATGTTTCAGCATACAAAAATTCCCAACAGAATGAGAAGTTATTGATGCATTACCAAGGTCCTGCTATTTGCTGTAATCCAGTGGCTCTACTTAATCTTGTGATGACATGATAATGCTAGATACTAGTGGTAACCACACCAAGTCCGCGAACAACCAAAATTGTTGGATAGATTGCACATACTTGTCAAGCATTAAGATTGCTGCTATTGCAATAATACTCTATGTAAACTTTTCCTGAGGCTTTCCTCCATGCAGTGGCGGACCCAGGAATTCGATCGACCCAGGCGAACATGTATCAGTAAAAATACCGCTGGACCATGGACGCCCACCGACGGTGGTCGCGGCCTCAAGTTTTGTCAAGACGGCCAGCTCGTTAGCCAGGCCATAGCCACAACAATTTCAAGAAGTCAGAAGACGCACACAAGACGGCCGCAGTTCGACGACGTCAGATGCGGCTATAAAGACTCACACAAGACGGCCGCAGCCGCTGCCACACAGATGGCCGCACTGCCACACGCCAGAGTCTCCCCACGCAGCCGCATCATGCAGCCTCACATGCAGCGCACTTCGCAATTTTACACGCGAAGGCTGCCGCTTCGACCCGGCCTACCAGACGATCAAGGACAACAAGAACTCGACGGGAGGAACAAGCAAGAGAGAGGAATGGGATTGGGGAAGAAATGGAATGGCAATGGGGATTCCAATCGGGGAGCCAATTAGGATTTAGGGTTGTCACCGTGCTCGCCGGATGCCCACCGCCCACCCCACGGCCATGGATGCTCGATCAAAGGCACTTGTGAAGGCTAAATCATTGCCGACCTACCGGCAATGGCGGCAGAGTGATCGAATCGGCGGTGCGTGGCGGCAAGTGATCGAATCCACCGGTAATGCCGAGGACACCCGAGGTCGGTTGCCGCCTTGAGGGGCCCCATTGGAGCGGGCGAGCACGACAAAGGCGCGTGAGGATCCGACGAACTGCACACGGGTTGGCCGGGCGCAGTGGGAAGGCCACATGGAGGTGTTCCGGATCCCAAGGAGGGGCGCCGCCACGAGGAGGGAGGCTGGGGCAAGGCGACGCAGAGAGGCCCCGGCCGAGGTTCTCCGCTTCCGCCCAAAACTCAAGAAATAGGGCCGAGGCCGATCCATCCGAGAAAATCAAGACTGCCTCGTGATATTTACTAAAGAAAAAATGAAAACGGGTCTCACCTCCAAAGACTCCAAAGAGTAGCGCTACCAGAAACTTGTTTGAAGGACATTGATGGAGCCGAGTATGTACTCAGAGTAGTAACCCTATTTTATATATATATATATATATATATATATATATATATATATATATATATATATATATATATATATATATATATATATATAAATGGTATGGTACTCTCTGAGACGTATTCCACCTCTCATATACCACTTAAATTGTATGATGATACCTCTTTATCTATTTAAGCATACTCCAATAATGATTATAAGATACCCCAAAGTGAGTTCTATAAAAAAATCATTAAATTTCACTTTTTATAGCAAAATTTGTGTATATACTTTTATATATGAAAAAGGGTATATAGCAAAACAAAGGGCTCCAATGAAAATTTTTCAATTAAGTCGCATTGAGTATCTTATAATTGGTATTTAAGTATACCTAAAGTGATAAAGAAGTATAATATCTTGCGTTTAAGTAGTATATTGAAGGAGTACATACTCCTAGAGTATTTAAACCAAGGCCCTATATATATATATATATATATATATATATATATATATATATATATATATATATATATATATATATATATATATATATGTATGTATTATTTAATGCTTTTCACGATTTATCAAATGAAAGTGTAAAATATTAGGAATATGTACCTCAAAGATGATCTTCGGCTCCTGGTCTTTTCAGTTCTTCATAAAGCATAAGTTCATAACTTCATATTAATACAAGAAGATCAGAATTCCTTTAACCTGTTAATAGAGAAAACTTGATTAATTGACAAATGATAACAATCAACAAAAAGTTACAATAGCACAAGCAGCGACTTTACACTTCAACAATAACAACGTATCCTCAACTAGTTACAATAGCAGCGGCATGACATACAGATGAAGGTGAAATATTGATGTTGTGATGCATGACATACTCAATAGTCAATACTCTGCACAAGCAGCAGCATCCGGCATGACAACAACAATTGAACAAACAACTCATCGACGGGGAGAAGGCCGAAGGGGAATCGGGGAGTGGCAAGTGGCGACGAGTAGGGCACCACTGGTCGAGTCGGCAAGACGGCAGTGAGAAGGCGCTCGGTTTCGGGTGGCAGAAGCGCCGGCGGAGAAGCAGACGCATCGGCGAGCACGGAAGGCGGCGTCGAGGAGAGGCTCGCCGTCGGCCATCATCGCCGTCGGATATGGTGACGGGCGGATGGGCGCCACGAGGCGCGAAGGGGAAGGGTGCATAAGGCAAGGCGAGAAGCGGCGCTGGGCGAGCAAGGAAGGGCGGTCGAAGGAGAGGTTTCGCACGGATCTAGCGACGGCTACTGGCACCGCTTGGATGTCGAGGGGATCAAGCGTCGGCGGAGAAGCGTGGTGGCGCTGGCGAGGATGGAAGGGCGGATCGGGAGGAGAGGTTTCGCCATTGGTCAGCTTGGATCACCGGCCGGATTCGGGCGACAGTATGCAAGCGGGCGCTATCGGAGGCGTCGAAGGGAAGGGAAGAGGGTCAGCAAGGCCGAAGGGAAGAAGGGACGACTAGTTCTGGGGCCAGGTTAGCTTGCATGAATGGGTCGCAAGTGTTTTGGGCTGAATTAATTGGGCCCAAGTGTCCGATACGTGTCCTATATGTGTCCAATACGTATCCGATTTTAATTTTGTTTTTTTTCGCGGCTGTAATTTCCGACACGCCTCGAATACGTGTCGGAGCCGTGTCCGTGTTCGACACGGACTCAGCACCTTGTAGACGTGTCGGTGCTTCCGAGACTGTCAATATAACATATTTGTTAAAGACCGCAGAAAAGACTTCCAGACTAAAACAGTATATAACAGGATAACTGAAAGATCTCAAGATGACTAACAGATAGAGATTACTCTCTAACAACTGACCAAGATACACATGATCAGAAATAAACCCAAAAATGGCTAACAGAGTAATCAGGCTGTAGGCAATAGATCAATTAAATCAGCAGAATTAAAACAATTATGTAACTCTAGAAGAACAGAATAACATGAAGTCTAACAAGAGTAGGTCTAAGTAATAGAAGCAAGAAACTCACTAGAGCTCAATTTAGAACTAATTATCATATCAATTTCAGTATAAGACTAACTCCATCATAGAGCGTACCACAAGATTCCACAAAGTTAAATTGCAATATCTCCAGAACTAGTCTCAGAAATCAAAATATCACAGTTCAAGGATATCAACTAGAATTGCAAGTATATATGTAAGGATCAACTGAACTGCCATAGAGGTGCAATACTTACTGAAGCGGTGGTACTCAAAACCACCAAGTTGCAACCGGCAAGGCGTGTCAATTGACACTGACCCAGAAAAACTATCGCCCTGCAAAGTCGAGCAAAGGATGAAGTAATCGAAGATACAATGCCACACTTCATCCTTTGGAACCGACCAAAGAACGAAGCCGAGGAATTGGGAGATTGCCACACAAGTCCACCAATAGAGTATTTCGGTCAAAAGCACTAATCAGCACTAATCAATCAAACTAGATGATCTTCACCACCAAAACTCATTCCAAATCAGTTAGGAACCGGACTCCTAACATAAAAGTCTAAATCTCCCTCCAAACCTCCAAAACCGAATGGCACAAGAGGGGATTAAGCCATATGTGCAAGGGAGTAGAGCTCAGAACCGAGCCACCACCGAAAGTCAAGATCCAAGGCGTCACCAGGAGTGAAAGGAATGACCCCAAATCAGATCGAGAGTGGAAGCACCAAACAAAAACAAAAACAAAAACAAAAACTAGGGAATTCTTTCTGTTCTCGGGTACCTTCAGAAGAGTCACGGTAACTTTTAAGAGAGAGGACGGGAGCACGATCCAGTTGGCTCCAAACCCCGACAAACCAAGAGCACGGCCGCTGAGGTGCCTCCACCCCTCGCCCTAGTCGCCGACATTCTCGAGAGAGAGGACCGAAGGGTCAAGCGACCACGTGAGAAGTGAAACGGCCGAAAGCCACACAGACCAAATCCTCCCCTCCTCTTCTTTTGAGAAGGGGCCCCACGCAAAGTCCTTTTCAGTTTTCTTTAATGCTTTTGTCACAATGAAAAATTACAAGAATACCCATATAATAGTCAACAATCCCCACCAATTTCTCAATTTGATAAACGATGCTTAAAGATTTGTTTAATATACAGCTGTTCAATGATGGGTACCTTGTGGGTTTGAACCTAAAGCCTAGCAACAAGGACTACGACTCTGCACAGACAAAGGAGGACTACGCCTTGATCAAATGCCTTGGTGTGAGAATTTTCGCTCAAGTTACAATCTGTACTGGGCGGCTTTCCCAAGTCCCTCTCGGGTTGGGACATTACGGTCATGTCCCCGTATCTAGCTCATGAGTACTGAAGGAAGTATACCCTAATCTTCCTTTGATCACGACCTCACGATCATACACAAGTAGGTGAATTTTTTAGGGAAACTTGTAGGATGATTCCTGATACCATTTAGGTCTCGAATTCATTAGGAGCTATTGCTCAACATCCCATACAGGAAGAGCACTGAAGCTAATGGGACCCTTTAGATGTGCTCTATAATCACACACGATTTGTTGTCCTAGAGCCTAGTTCACGGGATCTCCGATTTCCTAGGATAGGTTACCACCAATGTGAGCCTTTACACGGGTATGAGCCATATTCCCTTTGATGCTGCAAAGATGGCCTTCTGCACCAATCCTTTAGTGAAAGGATCTGCCAAATTCCTTTCAAATTGGATGTGTTCTACAGAAATAACATCCGTCTCTCTGGCATGCCTTACCGGTTTAAGTCGCCTTTTAATATGTTTTGAGGACTTCGTATTGTCCTTCCTACTCTTTGCCTTAACCAGAATGATTTGGTTGTCGCAGTAGGTCAAAACGGTTGGAATTGGCTTTTCCAGCACGGGTAGGTCAGAAAGGAGCTCTCTGATCCATTCTGCCTCGATAGCTGTTGAGTCAAGAGCTACCAACTCAGCCTCCATGGTGGATCGTGTAAGGATAGTTTGTTTAGAAGACTTCCACGAAACAACCCCACCTGCTATAGTGAATACATAGCCACTCGTAGCCTTCATGTCATCTGAGTCACTGATCCAGTTAGAATCACTGAATCCTTCCAAGACTGTCGGATGGCCAGAATAAGGTATTCCTAAGTTAGAGGTCCCCTTTAGGTACCTAAGTACCCTCTCTAGTGCTATCCAATGATTATCTCCTGGATTGGACGTATAACGACTCAATCTGCTTACAGCATATGAGATGTTAGGCCTTGTTGCACTAGTTAGATATATTAAGGATTCAATTATCTGAGAATATTTAGGCTGGTCTTTTCTATGTCCAGTGTTTTTATGAAGCTTAGCATTTGGATCATAGGGTGTGGCTGATGATTTACAGTCCATGAATCCAAATCTGGATAGGACCTTGTCCACGTAATGAGATTGTGTAAGAGTAATCCCATTCTCACCCTTAATAAGCTTGATGTTTAAGATAACATCAGCTTCACCCAAGTCTTTCATAACAAAATTCTAGGAGAGAAAAGACTTCGTTCTATTGATTGCACCTATGTTGGTCCCAAAAAGCAATATGTCGTCTACGTAAAGACATAGAATGGGCACATTCTCACCCACTAAACCGATAGTAGACACATTTATCGGCTTCGTTTACACAAAAGCCGACCGAGGTTATAGTATTATCGAATTTCTCATGCCATTGCTTGGGAGCTTGCTTTAGACCATACAAGGATTTAGTCAAACGACATACTTTCCTCTCTTGCCCTTTAACCACAAAACCATCTCGTCACAGATATAAATCTCTCATCCAACTCTCCATTTAGGAAAATGGTCTTTACATCCATTTGATGTACTTGGAGTTTATATATGCAACTAGTGCTAAAAGCACTCTAATTGTGGGTGTTTGAGCCACGAGAGAGTATGTATCAAAATAGTCTTCGCCTCTTTTTGCGTGAAACCCTTAGCCACTAAACGGGCCTTGTACTTTTGAATAGTACCATCAGTTCACGCTTTTTAAAGATGGAAAAGTCCCATTACTCCTCTAACTATCGTAAAAGTCCGGTTTACCTCTAAACTACAAAACCGGTTATTTAAACCCCAAACTTGTCAATCCGGCCATTTAACCCTCATAGCGGTTTGAATAGGTGGTTTTGCCGACGAGCGACATTCGCCAACTCAAAGATATGACGTGGCGACCCAAACTGCTTTTCTCCTCTCTCTCTCGACTTGTGGGTCTGCTTTTCATCTCTCTTCGCCCCTTCCACTAGCCGGCCCAGCCCCCCTGCCGCCCCAACACCCGCCTCCTCCGCTCTCCGGCCACCAACCATGGATCGAGCCCCACCCTCAACCTCCTCACCTCCTCCTTCGCCGCTTTCGCTGCCATCATGCCAAGGTTGTTTGGGCTTAGATATTTTCTGGCAGGCCGCCATGACCCTTCCGCCGCTAACGACACCTTTCGCCCTCCTCGCCAGTTCGCCGCCGCCTCCGTCCCTGCTCCCCACTTTCTCCTCCCGCCTTTCTCCTCTCCGCCACTGCCCTCGCCACCGCTCGGGCTTTAAGGCCTCCTTCCTTGCTCCTCCGGGCGATCCTCCTCCTCAGATCTCCGTCAGGTCTCTCCTCCCGCTTCTCTCAGCGCCACCGCCTCATTGCTCGGTTTCCCACAAGATTCACTCGACGCCGCCGCTTTCATCAGATCGCCCTGGGCCAGGTCCCATGCCGCCGTCCGAGCTCACCTTGACGCCTCGCGCTTCTTCCACTCCAACGGCCTTCTTCCGTGTTCTACCCTTGTCGACGACTCTGTCCGCCGAAGACTATCAAGGCCGCAGTGCTCCAGCCCACCCCGCCATCTACATCTACTTGCTCGACTCGGCCGCAGCCCACGCCAGACGCCTACACCGCCTCCTCCTCCACCGATGCCCACTCACTGGGTTCTCCACGCCTTTGGCCCGTCTAGGCCGGGCAAGGAGCGCTACATTTGATCGACAGGTGCAGTTCGGTGGACTACGGCCGCTTCCCATGATTTCCAGATGCTCCCCGTGGTGAGTTTCACCTCTCGCAGACTCCACTACGCCTAAGTCTGAGAAAGCACTCTTGCCGATCTTTCCTCACCGGTTCTTTAGTGCTTACAAGTCTTTGTTAGTGCCTTCGCCGTAATTTAGTGCATTATGAGAGCTCGTTGTTTATTCGCTTTGTTCACATTCATGGGATGAGAAAGATCTAGTGGGCTTGATTGGGGTTCAATTGAGCAATGATCCGTGATCTGGATCTACCGTATGATGGGCAGAGCTTGAAGTTTGATTTGCACAGGTCAAGTAATCGCCAACGAGCTCTCTCTCCCGGCCTCTCTCTCTCTCAACAAGAAACCATCGCCACGCCAAGAAACCACCGCCCAAACCGCTACGGGGTTATTTGACCGATTTGAAAAATTCAGGGGTTAAAAACCGTTTTGTAGTTCAGGTAAACCAGATTTTTCGATAGTTCAGGAGTAAACCTGACTTTTTCCTTTAAAGATCCATTTTGTTTCATCGCTTGAATCCACATGGGAGGTCCAGAATCTCCCACGCCCCGTTAGCTATGATGGAATCTATCTTGCTATGGACTGCTTCTTTCCAGTAATCCACATCCAAAGATGCGTATGCCTCTGAAAGGATTAGCGGTTTATCATCCACAACATAGGTAACATAGTCATCGCCTAAAGACTTTTCAGTCCTCTGCCTCTTACTCCCCATCAACTCCAATTCTGGAGCGGTGTTGTCCACCCTAGGAAGAATAGAGTGTTCACTTGAACCAATAGGCTCAATGGCTTCATTTGTTCTCATAGGAAATACATGCTCAAAGAATGTCGCATCACGAGATTCCATCTTTACATTTGTAGCGATGTCACTCACTTCGGATTTGACCACTAAAAATCTATAAGCCGTGCTATTTTTAGCATACCCTAGAAAGACACAATCAACGGGCTTAGGTCCAAGCTTCCTTTTCTTCGGTAATAGCACATGCATTTTTGCAAGGCATCCCCAGGTCTGGAGAAAGGACAAGTTGGGTTTTCTCCTCTTTCATCCTTCATAAGGTGTTTCCTCCTGATTGCGAGGTGGCACCCTATTTAGGACATAATTAGCTGTGAGAACTTCACCCCACCAATAGTCTGATATACTTGAACTTTGTAACATGGCATTAACTAGGTCATATAGAGTTCGGTTCTTCCTTTCGGCCATTCCATTCGATTGGGGTGAGTATGATGGAGTAACTTCATGAATTATTCCTTCACAAAATTGAGAGAAATCAAAAGAGACGTATTCACCGCCTCGGTCCGCTCTTAACCGTTTGATTTTCTTTTCTAGTTGATTTTCAACTTCGGTTTTAAAGATTTTAAAGTGTTCTAGTGCTTCATCTTTCGACTTAGTAGGTAGATATAACAATACTTAGTCTCATCATCTATGAGAGTTAAGAAATATCTTTTGCCACCTTTAGTTAATATTCCATTCATCTCGCAAAGATCAGAATGGATTAGCTCAAGTGGAGAGGTGCTTCGCCCTTCAACGCTATGAAAAGGTTTTCGGGGTTGCTTAGCTTGCACACACACTTCGCACTTTGAACCCTTCTCATAATTATAGCTGGGAATTAAATCCACTTTGCTTAATCGCACAATAGCTTCAAAGTTAACATGACACAAACGAGAATATCAAACATCATGTAATTTATTGCAATGGGAAACATTAAAAATGTTTACATTATTCGAATCAAGAATAGATAAGCAAAACATGCCTCCGCTATCATAGCCTTTGCCCATAAAGATACTAAATTTGGTCAACATGACCTTATTAGACTCAAAAATAAGCTTTATTTCTTGCCTACAAAGCATCGACCCGCTAATGAGATTGTAAGTCATTGCAGGCATATACAGTACGTATGTCAAAATGAGTGTTTTGCTTGAAGTAAGCTTCAAGCAAACCTGTCCAATCCCACGTACTATAGCAGTGGCTCTGTTGCCCATCAGGACGGATCCACCACCTTCACCCTGAAAAGAAGAGAAACATAATCGATCAGCACAAATATGTCTAGTAGCACCTGTATCAATCCACCAATCAATAGATGGACTTACCATAAAGGCATTAGGTACATACCCTTCAGAACTGGTGTTATCTAGAACGACATTCACCTCAGCCTTTCAGCCCTTATGCTGAGCTAGAGAATGACTCTTGCCTTTATGATTGCGGCAATGGTTGGCTTTATGGCCAGCCACTCCGCACACAAAACAGACAATGTCCTCCTCCTTCTTCTTCATATTCTTTCCTTGAAGCTTTTTGGGCTGATTCTTGAATTTTTGATTCCTAGAGCCTCCAAGATTTTGACCTCCGCTGATGAGCCCGGACTTGAGCCTTACCTTTGTCAAGTCATCGCTCTTGCCCGCCTCGATTATTGATAGTCACGACAACTCATTGAGTGTCAAGTGCTCCTTTATATGTCGCTTGCAAGTCACATAAAGTCACGCCACGAGGGCGTGACTTAGCCAAAATAACATTAACTTAAAACTCTTAGGTAGGAGACAACAGATCGATTAAGATCACGACATGGAGTCAAGCTCGTGGAGTCGCTCCATCACCAACCGCCCCTCTACCATCTTGTAGTTCAAGTATGCAACAATAATAAAGGACTCGTTATCATTATCCCTTCTAATACTCTCTCTAATTCGCCCCAGAGTTGTTTGGCATTAGTGAAATTGACATACACGCCGAACTACGGTTGATAAGATCGCTAATAACCTAGCTAGGGTCAATTGTTCGCATCCTCCCACCGTGTCATCTCAGCGGTTTCCAAAGGGAACATCGGAGGATTTGAAACGACCCAGAAAAGTCTGAGATCAGTTAGCCATAGTTTGGTTTTAGCTTGCCAACGCTTAAAGTTATCACCATCAAATACTTTTGGCTTTACGACATCTGACGATGAAACCATTTCTTTAAATATAGTTTTTCTGGATGGTTGTAAACAGTGCAGATTTAGCAAATAATCATGATTAAACCCAGCATACATTATCAGCAATAAAGCATAATACCAGCAAGTAATAAATGACCATAATAATATGTATCCACGAAATTCTTTCAAGTCATCTAAAGACAAAATTATGCTCAACATTAACATCAGGAAACCATCAAACAGCAACATAAAGCACAGATGATTGATGATAGAGTGTGCTCTCAGAAGGAGAGATGCAAAAAGAACAAGCCTTTGCCATCTCAACCCTATTGTCTATACTTTTCATTAAAGGATTATGACAAAAGTTTATAACCTTGAGCTCTAATCAAACTTTACAGAACTGTCATTATAACCTATTTGTTAAAGACCGCAGAAAAGACTTCTAGACTAAAACAGTATATCACAGGATAACTGAAAGATCTCAAGATGACTAACAGATAGAGATTACTCTCTAACAACTGACCAAGATACACAGGATCAGAAATAAACCCAAAAAGGGCTAACGGAGTAATCAGGCTGTAGGCAATAGATCAATTAAATCAGCAGAATTAAAACAATTATTTAACTCTGGAAGAACAGAATAACATGAAGTCTAACAACAGTAGGTCTAAGTAATAGAAGCAAGAAACTCACTAGAGCTCAAGTTAGAACTAATTATCATAATCAATTTCAGGATAAGACTAACTCCATCATAGAGCAACCACAGTACCCACAGGTTAAATTGCAATATCTCCAAGACTAGTCTCAGAAATCAAAATATCACCGTTCAAGGATATCAACTAGAACTGCAAGTATATATGCAAGGATCAACCGAACTGCCACAGAGGTGCAATATTAACTAAAGTGGTTGTACTCAAAACCACCAAGTTGCAACCGACAAGGCGTGTCAATTGACACTGACCCAGAAAAACTATTGCCCTGCAAAGCCGAGCAAAGGACGAAGTAATCGGAGATACAATGCCACACTTCCTCCTTTGGAACCGACCAAATGAAAGCATGTAGGCCCCTAAAAATTGTTTTAGTAATTAATGATAATATGGGATTAACATGTTTATTGAGTATTGACAAGGTTAAGTCCCAATGGTGAGTTTGACATCTTGGAGATATATGCTAAAGGACAACATGAAGATCAATATGGCTCAAATACAAGGTACAAGTAGTCTAGGATCTCTTTTATATTTTACCGGTCTTAGGAGATATGGATGGAAGATTGGATTTTAAGTTAAATGTCGTACTATTAAGAGGGATCATGACCAGTAGCTTGATAGCATATTCTTGTGTCATTTAGATCAATTTAGGATCATGCATGCAATTTGAATTTGTCTTGAAAAGCCAACTGTGCATTGTCAGGACAATCAAGAGTACCAGTAGTTGTGTTACGATTACCGCTAAGCTGTATGACCGGATTATGGTGTCAGACTACCGCAACCTCGGTTGTTTCGAAAATTAGTTACAGACGTAAAATCCAGAGAGACACCATTTTGGGTTGGATGCAAACCTTGAGAGTGGTAGTTCCGGAGGTTTATTGGTGGTACTACCGCAGCGCTGTATGACCGCACTTGTTCAGTAGAACTACCGCACCCCGGTGATTCTGAAAATGCAGTGGAACGTATTTTCCAGTAGGTAACCTTTTGGGTCCCTCGAGAAACGGTAGTGCCGCTCTCATTGTGCGGTATGATCGGCCAGCGGAACTACCGCATGATGGTTGGCGGTAGTACCGCGTTGAAGTTTTCAACGGCTATGTTAGAGCAGTTAATGCCGCTGTTATAGTCGTTACAGAGTGGTAGGTGAGGTGCGGTAGTACCGTATGATAGTTGGCGGTAGTACCGCTGTCGACGATCGAATCGCCGATCTTACGAAAATAAACGAGGAAAATGACGTGGAATATCCTAGAATGGAATGGGGGTCGCTTTTATTGATATGAACTGGATTTACAAGATGTGGCTAAGTACTACCTCGAATTACATCGAATGGAGGAATGCTTAACCGCAATCGACTTAGAATATGAGTCTAAGGTCGATTATCTAGCTTCTAATTCCACCGCTTAGGCTTCAGGCATATCTTTGCCTTGGCCTTGTTTTGTGTGTCGCCTATCGCCTCCCTTCTTGTCTCTCTCCTTTCTCTTCTTAGGTCTTCGTGCTTCACCTTTAAATAACTTCCAAGAGGTGGCGCATTCTCGGAGAAGACGCCCTCGTGAAGTTGCTACGATCGGTTTGAACTAGAGAGAAGCTTAGCAATGTGCTAACTTCTCTATGTTGCTTGTGAAAAGCTTAACCGTAGGGTGGTTAATAGTCAATGTCTCGTGGTTGTACCATCGCATGGTTTGGAACGATAACACGGTTCCATTCATCATACGATAAGAAATACCACCAAGAATTTTATTTAGCGTTATCCGGTCGGGATTAGGCACAAAGCCTCATCCCATCAGTGGTACCCATTAAGTAACCTTCGAATACTAACGACCAGTGGAGGTCGTTAGTCTTAGGGTTACGACCATGAAGACGATGGTCTTTTATTATATATTAAAATAATACATAGATGTTTTAATCTCGTCACCTAGCCCCTAACTTTAAATGAACTCGTCGTATATACCTTTTCCGATGAAATCGAGACAGCGCGACCCCATTTAATGTCGTGGTATACGGCGATCTCAGGTTCACTTTAAAGTTGAGAACTTGCCTTGGGAAACGAAGAGTTCCTTCGTCTGCTTGAACAAAAAGAAGCTTTTTGTCGGGCTTGACTTTTTGGGAATCCTTCAAAGTATCTAAGTTTATAAAATCTTCTCGCCGGGCTCTTAGAATTTTTATGCTTCCAAAATCCCTTCGATCCCCTTTAGTTTTCGCCAAGAAATCCTCCGTAGTCTTTTCCGTTTCTTCCGACCACAAAGTCTCCAACTTTTGCTACTCATTCTTGAGGATTTTCGCCATGCTCTGAGCAGACATTAAGTGGTTGCCTTCGAATTGGGCAAGAAAAGCTTGAGGCTTTGGCGAAGATGGGAATGCTCCCAGATAGAAATCTGATTAATTGGAGACCGCGATCGGAGAGCATTTTCCGAGCCGTGAAGATGAGGAAATCCTCGTTTTTCGCCTACATCGAATGTGTAATGAGATTATCGCAGACACAAATTCCTCCTCCGCTTCTTGAACATTACGGGTGGAATTGGTGAATTTGGCCCCAAATTCGATCGCAAATATTAGTATTTTCAAGATATTTGTGCGAGGCATACCGGGAATACAACCGAACTTGAAGCTCTTTAGTTATTTCTACCGCATGGTGATGGGAAAATCATGCAAAATCTGAGGCGCCTCGGGAATGCACATTGCGCCTTCATGACGGAAGGCCGATGAGTACATCTTCATGTACGCGAAATCTTCGTGGTCGCTATGGAAAAGTATCGGTTTTACATGACTACATGAAGACGATGGCCTCTATTTCACGAACTAGAGCAAGTGAAAACCCCAAATGGAAGGAGACCAGAAGAAGACAGGATAGTCAAAAGATGGGCGGATGCCATCTATGACTTGCGTAGTCAGGGCCCGACTTGTGGCATGTGGTGAAGGATTTCACCTTTCGCCGATTAGCCCATTGAAGCTCCTGACTCATTCCCCGCCTCGTGCCTTGATCGTGATGAAGCTACCTCGTAAGGTGGTAAGTCTTTGAGATAAATTCGATCGGTATTTTGATTTGATTAATGTATTACCTTAAAATTTGTCTATTCTTCCTTCATAAAGCTCTTTCCCCGAGGAAATTAGAGATCGAGTCAGATGATCTGTATGGGCACTCGAGAAAAGGTCAATGCCCCAAGATCTTAGCCAGAACTCCTATTGAAGGAGATCGGCAAGGCTTAAGGTAATTTAATCAAAATTCCTTTTACCATGTGTATACATATATTCCACCAGATTTCCAATCGTGTTTACTTTTGCAATGGCCGGATTGCGAATCATACAATCTGGTGAGGATCAACGCCCCACCTTAGTTCTCGACCGAGTCGTGCCTCGAGGCACTTGAAGGAGATGAATTCTCGAGGTAATAGAACATTTCGAATCATATATGTACTAATTTTTAGATAAAGGATTTCTCACCCAATCAAATTTGTTCTTTGATTTAGGTGGATAAGTTCGAGGGCCCGCAGAATGTAATAGCGGAGGTCAGAGACTCCAGAGTGGTCGCACGACCTTACGGTTGTTATCAAACAATCGATCCGAGATTGATGAAACCACTCCTCCGACCGATAGTCGAATGCGGTCCTTGATGAACCGGTCGAGGACATAGCTTCCGACATCTTGTTGGAGGATGAGGGTTCCAATAAACCTTGCCGGGTCCGTAACCAAAGAAATTGGAGAAGAAGAAAAGGAAGGCTAGCGGCATGATTTCTCTTCTTGCTGCTTTCAGAGTCAAATCCCTGAGATTAACAAGGTATGTACAAATGAAAGTGGTCGATAAGTATGTACCTCTAATAATTCCTTGATGATTTGATACTTTGAACTTCCCATCTTCGGTTTGCATAGGTCTTCGTGTTCCTATTGCTTCACTGTGTTCTTCCCGAGGACTCGCACTGTGGAAGTTCCCGATCAGAGCACTTCTCGTGACAAAGTTCCCGAGGAAATAGTGGTCGAAGAAGCCCTCGAAAGCAGTGACAAGGGCAACGGTTGAGTTGGATCCTTTGGTGATTGAAACCCCTTCGTGGAGGTAGATGCCTCGAGAGGTCTCAACAGTTCCGATCATCGTTGATAACCCTTCCCAACCTAACAAGTTCCTTTTCATCCCCGATTTATCGAGGATAAGGAGCTTGATGAGGCGTGGGCGTAAAGTATCTGATACTCAACTCAAGATGCACCTCGATTTGATTTTTGCCGGTTATAATGACCAGCAATTCGTAAGTATTCTACTTACCAAACTTCATAGCTCTTCTTAAAAAGTTTATAAGAAACTTAAGAAAGAGAACATTATTTGTGTAGCATTTGGTCGAGAACTTTTGTGGATCGGAGGATCCGACTCAAATGAAGTTAAGGACTTGGAGCAAAAGCACCGAGTTGGAAAGTAAGAACTTTTCCTTTTGAACTTTTGTTTCTTCTTCAATACTTTGCTCCTCTACAATTATTCTCCCTTATCGTATTCGATAGATCTAGAGAAAATAAAAGAGGAGGTTGTACGAGAAAGCCAAGATGCTCTTCTTGAAGAAGAAATAAAGCTAAAGATCACTCATTTGTCAAGCAAGTTCAAATTTAAAGACCTATTGATCGTCAAGCAACGACCAAATATGAAACACTTAGCAAAACAAATGAAGGTAATATGTCGTAAGTTTGATTTTTCCTTCACTTATGCTTGTGTTCATTAATCGATTTGTTTTTGCAGAGCAAACGCAAATGCCGAACAGAGTAAAGAAAACTCAAATTTGAGCAGATAAGGAGGCGCTCTTGCTCAAAATATTGATGAAAAGATTCATGCTTTGAACAAGATGATCTTTGATATGGGATCAGATCAAGCCCGCCTTCCTTAGGAGATCCAATAGAGAAAATGAACTATTTGGGTCAACTTCTAGAGGACCTTAAAGTTCGCTCAAAACTACTCTGACGAATTATGCCTGTGCCCTAAAAACAAAGTTGGCAGTGGAGTTAGTTTTGCTTTGGCAAAACCGAAAGCTTCCGACCCTCCATAGATCTCCAAGTGTTAAAGATGACTTCAATCGCCCACTGAGGAGGCCACCAAGTTCATGGAAGAACTCAGCCACTTGAGATATAGTTGTAGAGGAGATGGAGGTCTAATCTCCGACAAACAAGAGTTAGGCGGAATATTTATTAGAGTAGGTTCCTGCAAGTGTAAAAATATTTGAATATCTATGAAAACTTATTTTTATGTCATTGACAAAGCTTTTGTTTATCCTGCTTGACTTTTTTTAAAATTTCAGATATTTCCTAGCCCCGATCGCTTTATAGTAGAAGAACGCATCGCATAAGCAAGTGAGCCAAGAAAGAGAATAAAAGAGGTCATAACCATGTATGTGAGTTTTGAAGGTATGTTTGGACATGTAAGACAAAATCGATCGTTAAAGATTAGGAAATCAAATGTGGTCAGACTAACAGATGATTTCGACTAGTTATAGATCTTTGTTTGTCATAATGGAAATACCAATCAAAAACACTATATATGGTCGGAAAAAGACTTTGTCAAACTTGACATAAGAAGAAATGCAAATATGTATGCAACAAATTATAAGTGAACTTTGTTTATATCTATTGTCCCATAACTGCCTGAACTAATGCTAAGACTCAAGGCATACGACACATTTCTTGAAACGTGTTCAAATTCTCAGATCCGATCGTAGCGAGGATCGAAGAAAAGAACCGCTCTAGGAAGCTCCTTCCAGCAAGGTGACCACGCATGTAAAAAGGAGAGACTTCGACTAGGAGGCTTTCCGTGTCCCACCAAGAACTGTGACAAGAATAGACCGTAATCTTAAAATAATGAAGCATAATCTTCGTAATCGTAAGCATATCATTCATGAGATAGTTAGTTGTGTGGCGCTCGATTACTCATTTTCTTTGAGAAAAGAGTGTAGTCGCGTGGGAATCATTTGAAGAAAAATGCTCACGACTAGGACCATAGAGTATCGAGATCCTTAAAAGGATATCGAGAGAAAAATGTCTTCTCCGACTGCACTAACAATAATAAACGCACTGTAATGTAGGTGTATATATATAAGCAAGGTTGCACTTCTTAATTAATTAATGAATTTAATGAAATTGAAATTGAAAGAAATGAAAGAATGAAAATTAAACATAGAACTTACGAATTGATCGATGTTCCAAGAATTTGACAAAATTTGCCCATCGACATAGCCAATCAGATTTTAACCCGGCTCAAGTTACTTCAACTACAAAGTAAGGACCTTCCCATTTAGGAGAAAGTTTATTGCATTTGTTTGGCTCAATTTTTCGAGAACCAGATCACCTACAAAGAAGGTCGCGAGGTCGCACTCATTTACGACTATGGTACCTTCGCATGGCTTGTTGGTAGACCGCCGATCGCATAAGGGCTTGGTTTCGCTGTTTTCAAGGAAATCGACGCTGCCGAAGTCGTTGCTCATTCTCGATCATTTTCGCAAAACGATCGCTCGAAAGCAGAGCCAATTTTGAGTTTCGAGGAAGCATAGCTTCAAAGACCATAAACCAAAAAGAATGGAGTTTCACCGGCCGCACGACCGGGTCGTGGGTTCGAACGCCCATAACACGTAGGGAAGTTCTTAACCAAGCGCCGACCGCTTGATTAATCGGTCAATACTCGGCGCTTGATCCTCGCATAAGGATACCATTAGCCCGCTTCAATCGCTCCGCTGTTCGCGGATGTGCAATGTAAACAAAATGAACTTTGACACTAAGTTCATCGCACTCCCGGAATTGACCGCCGGAGAATCGGGAACCATTGTTCGTGATGATACGATCGGGTACACCAAATCGAGTGATCACATTTTTCAGAGAAATCTCTTAGCGCCTCGCTTGTTATTTTAACGATCGCTCGGCTTCAATCCATTTTGTAAACGTGTCAATCATGACGAAAAGGAATTCAAGCCCCGGTGCTCTTGGGAAAGGTCCTGTAATGTCCAAATCCCCAAAGTTGCAAAAGGCCAAGAAAGAGGAATTAGTTTGTAAGGCTTAGGCCGGCCGTGTACTTGTTTCGGCTATGAAACCGACATTGTACACACTTCATCACAAGCTCTTTTGCATCATGAAGGGCGCTTGGTCAAGAATAGCCTTGCGGAAGGCTTTACCGACTGTGGTTCTCAGAGGAATGGTGTGCTCCACGACACCTTCATGGATTTCGTTAGCAATCTAATGCCATCCGCTTGAGATATGCATCTCATCAACACTCCATGAGATCCTCGCTTATACAAGGTACTTTCGATTAGAGTGTATGATTTGGCTTTTCGTATATACGATCGCCTCTACATCATCTTCTCGAATTGTGTCATGTCAAGATAATTGTAGATCGATGTCATCCGCCTCTACCTTGATCGTGATAAATACCAACCGTCAACGACTGTGGAGCATCCATGTTCCTTGATTAGTTTGTTCAACTTGCAAAGAATCATGTATGTTCTCAAGGCTCAACTACCGAGGGTGAATTGAGTTGCTCGAGAAAACTTCCAAGTGACGGCCGACTCGTGGAGGCCATCCGTGCTAACCGGTCCGCCAGAAAGTTTTCCTTTCTAGGAATATGTTGATCCGAAACCAAGAAGTGCTTTTCGAAGTTTTCAGATTCCGCCAGATAAGATGACATCTTGGTACTAGAGCATTGATATTTTTCCCCACTTGATTCGCTACTAGTTGAGAATCGCTTTCACTAGTAATCATAATCCCGAGCTTAACGAGCCGCCGAGTCCCGCCAAGAAACTTCATATTCTCGCCACATTATTGGTGGCGTGAAAATTTAATCGATGGCGATTTGATGTGTTCGCCAAGAGGGATATCAAGACCACTCCAAATTTCGATCCTTGTAACATCAAGGAACCGCCGAATACATTGTCCACTGTCGTGGTGTTCGTGACTGTCCTTGGGTGGGTTCAGGTTTGTCCATTCGCAATGAATTCGCTATTGCTCGACTTTATTGTCGTTCGTGAAATGAAATGGAGATCGAACGCCCTAGCTCGACCGCCCATTTGGCTATTCGCCCCGATGATTCCTCGCTTCAAGGACTTGACCAAGGGATATCCGTAGGTACGCACCACTTTGTGGGCTCGAAGTAGTGCCTTAGCTTCTTTGAAGACATAAGGAGGCCATAGAGCAACTTTTGTACCTGTGGGTATCTTTCCTTTGGTCCATGTAAGACTTCGCCACGTAATAGACCGGTCGTTGGATATTATCCTTTCTACAACCAAGACACCGCTAATCGTCTCGTGGTGTTGCCGCCACGTAAATTAGCAATGTTTCTCCTTGCCTGAGAAACTAAAACCGGTACTTGTAAGGTACTTTTTAAGTTCCTCAAAGGCATCGCTTTGCCTCTTTAGTCCACTCAAAACTCCCATGTTTCCAAGAAGTTTAAAGAAAGGTAATCCTTTTTCCCCTAACCTTGCTATGAACGACTTAACGCCATACAACCTGTTAGTTTTTGGACTTCCTTCTTCGTGGCCTGAGGGCGATCTGCTCGATGGTCGCAATTTTTGCCGGATTTGCTTCAATACCTCTAGCCTAAACTAGGAAACCGAGCGCTTTTCCAAACAGTAAACTCCAACACACACTTTTTCCTGATTTAACTTGAGGTTATGTCTTCAAGTTATTAAAAGTTTCTTGTAAGTCAGAATGTGGTCGCCAAATGGTGGTCTTTACGACCACTGATCACAACATAAGCTTCTAGATTCCAACCGATTTGTGGACTAAAAGTTTTTGCATCAACCTTTGAAAAGTTGCACCAAAGATTTTTGAGACCAAATGACATCTTAATATAACAAGAAGTACCATATGGGGTGATGAAGGAAGTTTTCGCTCATCTTCTTTACACATACTAATATGGTGGTATTCAATACGATCTAAAAAACTTAGTAACTCGCACCCGTAAGTAGAGTCTACTAGTTGATCAATGCGGAAGGGGAAAGTCATCCTTCTGACAAGCTTTATTAAGATCCAGAAAGTCGATACACATTCGCCATTTCCCATTATTTTTCCTAACCATTACAGATTAGCAAGCCACCGTGGGTGGTCGACTTCACTAATAAATCTTGCCCGAGAAGCTTGTCAATCTCCGATCGATTGCTTCCTTCCGATCGGTGCAAAACGTCAGAAGTTTCGCTGATCGGTTTTTATCGATCGAGAGCAAGCCTCGGCTCGATCACCTCCCGGGACTCTGCATATCGACGCTGCCAAGCAAACACGCCTTGATTTGCTCGGAGGAAGGAGACGAGCGACTCTTCCTATTTAGGGTCGAGTCTTGCCCCGACCGTAATCTTTGCGCGTTGATCCGTTGTCTCGACCCATGTGACGACTTGACGCCGTCCCGAGAAGCGCTTTTGTCGAGTAGTACCTCCTTGGTCCGGTCGGATGGTTTGGGCGCCATCTTTGGCTTCGAAAGTGCTTGACTCGCATGGGAGACGGATTAACCTCTCGGTCGGAAGTTCATCAACCAAAGGCAAAGGATTTCCGATCGCATACGTAGCCATTTTCGATCTCCTCGATTGTGATGACTCCTTCGCCCCTAAGATTTTCAAACTTTGATAACCGTAATGCGTGGCTATCAAGAATTTTGCTAACGCCGGTCGATCGAGGATTCCGCTGTATGCGGATTTGAAGTTTACTACATCAAACGGATCTTCTCGCTCGAAATTGTCGTTTTCCAAACGCCACCCAGAAGGAAACTTGTCCTATTTGCTTAGCGGTAGAACCCTAACTATGCCATGAAAAGCATATTTCACGTGTTTCACCTTTGACATGGGGACCGTGATTTCTTCTAAAGCTCCTACAAATAATATATTCAAGGAACTACCCCATCCACTAAGACCCGATTAACCCGACAATTATTAATAGTTGGTTCAACGACGATGGGGAACCTACCCGGCCGAGTCGATGGATGGTGCAATGTTTTGTCAAGGAAATTATGTGTCCGACCACTTCGAGTGCTTGATTACGCTTGGAGATTCGACGAGGTTGACCTCCCGCCCATGGCCTTCGATGACGCCTAGACTCAGATGAAGAAGATCCTCCAAAAATCATGTTGACTGTGGTGTTGGGGATCCCGTACTCTATCTCCTCGCCGCCATCCTTGTCCTTTTGGAGCTCGCTTTCTCCATGTTCCTCAGATATCGAAATGGTCCTTACCCGCATAATAATCCTCCAGCTTTCTTCCGCCAGACACGACAAAGCGCAGATCATGCCTCGTCACCGTGAAGTGGACACCACTTATTCGTCTCGAATCCTTCTATCCGAACTTTTGCTTTGCTTCGACCCAAGATAGTCCTTCTTGCCCTTCCCGATCTTGTCCGAACGGCGAGGACTTCTTTGTCGCCTGGGTTCTGCGGTTTTTTTCTTCTTGAGAGACTTCTTGTTCTTTTTCTCCCGCTTGTCCGCACTGGTCGGGGAATCTTGTCTTTCCGATCGATGGCTTCACACCACTCGATTGCTTCACTAGCAAGGGCATATTTGTCCGCCATATCAAAAAGCTCAACTGTTGTTCTTCGAGGGTTCATTGCTATGTCCTCCGTGAAACCGCCGATTCCTTAGACCTGCTTTTAAAAGCCCGAATAACAGAGGACTCGCGACTTCTGTATAGAGTTACGAACCTGGTCAACCTCTTGATATATTGACGAAAGTCTCATCGATCCTCGCCGGATTCGTGGAGATCGCCCTCCTTCCTGTATGGCCAGACGCACTCGAAGTTGGCAATCAAGATCACAGAGTTGTTCCTAAGTATATATGGATCCGACCAGAAGTTTAACAACCACGACCGCATTCTTCGAGCACGCTGGGTAAATAGTTGGCCATTACATTCTCATCGCCACCGCCAGCCTCGATAGCGGTGGTATATATTTGGAGAAATTCCAATGGGTTTTGAGTTCCATTGAATTTGTCCAAGTTGGCTGCTCGAATCGGCCAGGCTAACGCACGCCTTGGAGCCCGCAGAGAAGGCTCGACAACCTGTGATTGATTCATGGCGCCTTCTCCGAAGGTGCCGGATTGTAATTCGGCCGGAGACCGATCCCTAAGATTGGAACGCTGAACTCCGGTAGTCGATCCTGGCCGGACATTGGTATGATGTCCACGATCGCCCACTTGGTTCAAACGATGTCGGAGATCGTTAGGTCCTAGCGGTGGTTCTTCTCGACGCAGCGGGGAGTATCCTCTGAAATAGCCTTTCTCCCTCGTGACTCCTTGGTCGAATCGCCGAGGAGGTCTTGTATCGATCGCTCTCGGTATGACCATGCCGCCCCTCACCGAGGGAGGAGCTGGGATGAAGTCCTAGTCCGACTTCCTCAACCCTCTCGCTCGATACGCCTGCTCACGCATGGTCTGCTGGAGAATTTTGATACCGACCCACGAGTTGTATTAAAATTAGGCGTCTCGCTAGAGCAGATCGAATTATTTAACATGTTTTGAATACGCCGCAAGTTTTGTACAGCTATCAAGGTCTCGTGGTTCATATCGGTCGAGGTGTTACCGTTCAACCTTCCCCGACCTTCGGATTTGTTCGGTCCCCGCTACCACTGGTGGGCAAAGCCAAAGTAGTTAACCGATTGACGCCGATTAGTTCCGCTGTTCTCCGGTTGGTGCTTGACGTCCGGATCATCTCTAACAACACGTGATGGCGTGGTAGAGAGTGTAGGACCGCAGGCATCTTGATCTTCATCTCCGATCGCTGACCTCGTGCTTCCAAAGATTGATCTTCCGATGAGCTTCCATCATAACTAATGGAGAGCTTGTCGCTTCGCCGTAATCTTCCACGATGGAGATCGGCGGAGATGAGCACTCTCGAGGTCTTCACCGATCCGACGAACCGCCGATCAGATGTCGAGTGTGATCATCCCCACATGGCCTACGCATCACTGGAGGTTTCATCGACACCGCTATCAGTGACGCTGACTCGAATTGCCGAAGTCGAAGGAGAGTATCTTTCACCATGATTTCATCAATGGTATAGAGTTTTCGGGTGATGGAGCTGAAATTTCTTCACTGCTTCACGGCCGAGAAGACCGGCTTGAAGAGATCCTTCCGCATTCCGAATCGGCCTGAACGACGGTTCTCCGGTTGCGCCACCAGAGTGGCGGCGATCTTCATCCATCCGACGACTCGCTAACGCTTCTACGACGCGGCGAGCCTACGGAGGAGGATGAGGAGGATGACTCGCCATTTTCTTCCATGGCGCGGATACATCCTTCCATGTCGAGGTTGGCGAGTCCGCCAAATCGAATCCGCTTTTCTCATCCCAAACTCCGCATAGTCGCATGAGCGATTGCAGAGTTTTTGGGCGAGGATTTTCTTGAGCTTAAAAGAAAAAATTTCTTCAGAAACTTACGCCTTCTTCCCCACTGACGGCGCAAATTGCCGACGATCGAATCGCCGATCTTACTTAAAATAAACGAGGAAAATGACGTGGAATATCCCGAATGGAATGGGGTCGCTTTATTGATATGAACGGATTTACAAGATGTGGCTAAGTACTACCTCAATTACACCGAATGGAGGAATGTTTAACCGCAATCGACTTAGAATATGAGTCTAAGGTCGATTATCTAGCTTCTAATTCCACCGCTTAGGCTTCAGGCATATCTTTGCCTTGGCCTTGTTTTGTGTGTCGCCTATCGCCTCCCTTTCTTGTCTCTCGCCCCTTTCTCTTCGCCTTCAGGCTTCACTTTTAAATAACTTCCAAGAGGTGGCGCATTACTCGGAGAAGATGTCTCGTGAAGTTGCTACGACCGGTTTGAACGGTAGAGAGCGCTTAGCAATGTGTTAACTTTTTGCGGTTGTTTTGTGAAAAGCTTAACCGTAGGGTGGTTAATAGTCGCTGTCTCGTGGTTGTACTGTCGCATGGTTTGGAACGATAACACGGTTCCATTCATCATACGATAAGAAATACCAGCCAAGAATTTTACGAGCTGTTATCCGTCTGGGATTAGGCACAAAGCCTCATCCCATCAGTGGTACCCATTAAGTAACCTCCGAATACTAACGACAGTGGAGGTCGTGCCTTAGGGGTTACGACCATGAAGACGTATGGTCTTTTATTATATATTAAAATAATACATAGATGTTTTAATCCTCGTCAACCGCATTTCGCTGAAAAGTTGAGATTTCACTCCCAACGGTCGTATTTGTTGGTGGGGGGTATAAATACCCCTCCACTTGCTCAAGGATAGTATGCTAGACCACATTTAACATATTTAGAGCCTTGAGCATCCTCTCCACACCTCAAATACATTTGTGCATTCATTGTGAAATAGTTGAGCCAAATTCAAGTACGTTCATTCTAGATTAATTCATTGCACTTGAGTGCCGTCAAGCAAAGATTGTTGATTCATTACTCTTGGTGTTTGCCAAACACCTAGACGGCTTGGTAGAGGTAGCACGGTGATCTCTTTAAGAAGGATTGTGAAGAGGTCTGGTGCCAATTGTGAGTGGCTTGGTGTTCGTCATCTCCAGAGTGGAGGAAGAACAACCAATAGTGATCGAGGAAAAGCTTCATTCGTGGAGCTAGCTTGATTAGTTCAAGCTTCCTCAACGTGGACTAGTGAAGACCAGCAAGTCTTCGATACCACGGGAAAAACTCTTTTGTTTCAATTGTGGTTATTTCTTGTCTTTACTATTTCCGCATTTACAATTCTAGCATTTAATCTTTTGTAGAATTGCTTGGCTCGAATTATAGCTAGTTTAGACTTAATTCATAATTGGCTTAAATTATTAATTAGTCAACAAATTTAAAAACCTCCTATTCACCCTCCTCTAGTCAGTTATCCTTGATCCTGCAAGTGGTATCAGAGCTTGGTCTCTCATTGATTTAGACTTAACCGTCTAAGAGAGAAAAGGATGGCTAGTGAGAGAATTGATATAGGAAAGGCTCCTTTGTTTGATGGCTCGAATTATGCTTATTGGAAAAATTAGAATGCCAATTTATTTAAAGGCCATGAGCCCAAGCATATGGAAAATCGTAAATGAGGGTTACGTTATGCCTCTTAATCTACTACTTACCACAGAGCTAGAGGGACGTAATGCTCATTTAGATGCTCAAGCTATGAATGCTCTTTTTGGTGTTTTGAATGCAGATGAGTTCAATAGAGTGAGTAACTTGTAAACCACTCACGAAATTTGGATCACCCTCTCGGAAATCCATGAGGGAACATCCACGGTCAAAGAGGCCAAATTACATAGGCTTCGGATCAAATATGAGACATTCGTAATGTTGCCTCATGAAAACATCACCGAGATGTATTCAAGACTCAACAACATTGTGAATGAACTCAAAGGTCTTGGCACTAACTTTCTTGATGTTGATATTGTGCGCAAGATACTTAGGGCTCTACCGAACAAGTATGAGACGATGGTAACGCTATTTCTCAACTCTCTCGAGTTGCCAAGAATGACACCAACGGGACTTTTAGGCAATCTCATAACAAATGAGTTGTTTAAGAAATATAAGAAAGAGCTATTGGAGTCATCTTCTTCAAAGAAGAAGATTACCGCTTTTAAGGCTAAAGTGGAATCAAGTGATGATGAGGATGAAGAAGGAGACTCCGAAGAAGAGTTTGCTTTCCTTGTGAGGAGAATGAAGAAATTCGTGGGATGACAAGGGCAAGTCATTCAAGAAGGAGGAGTTTGATGGTAAGAAGAAGCTCTTCAAGAAGCTTCACAAGGATGGCAAGCATGGAGCCCACATTAAAGAATGGGATTCCGATGAGGAATCAACTGACTCTGACTCCGATGAGGATGAGTTCCCCAAGAAGAAGAGACTCGTTGGCATCGCCATCAAGAAGGCTCCATCACTCTTCTCCACTCCTACTTGCCTCATGGCAAAAGGAGATAAGGTAAAATCCATTAATGATAATGAATCGATATATGATGAATTAAAGGACATGCTTGAAGACTTGAATGAATATCTTGGAAAATCAATGTCAAAATATAAAGTCTTAAAGAGGGGGCATATCTCTCTAAAAGACTCTTATGATGAGATAAAGGAAGCTCATGACTTGCTTATCTAAGAAAATTCAAGCAAGTCTTGCTCTAGTGTAGAAATTACATGTGGTATTCCTAATGAAATGCCTAGTGTAGAAATTGCTAAAACTAGTACATCTACTTCATGTAATGATCTACTTGCTATGCCATGTTGCTCTAATACATTTGTGCATTCATTGTAAGGTAGTTGAGCCAAATTCAAGTGCATTTATTCTAGATTGATCCATTGCATTTGAGTGCCGTCAAGCAAAGATTGTTCATTCTTTACTCTTGGTGTTTGCCAAACACCTAGACGGCTTGGCGGAGGTAGCATGGTAATCTCTTCAAGAAGGATTGTGAAGAGGTCCGGTGCCAATTGTGAGTGGCTTGATGTTCGCTTTCTCCGGAGTGAAGGAAGAATAACCAATAGTGATCGAGGGAAGGCTTAATTCGTGGAGCCGGCTTGATTAGTTTAAGCTTCCTTAGCATGGACTAGTGAAGACCGACAAGTCTTCGATACCACGGGAAAAACTTTTTTGTCTCAATTGTGGTTATTTCTTGTCTTTACTATTTCCGCATTTACAATTCTAGCATTTAATCTTGTGTAGACTTGCTTGTTTAGAATTATATCTAGTTTAGACTTAGTTCATAATTGACTTAAATTATTAAGAGTAAAGTCCATTACCGGTCCTTAAACTTTTTATGTCAGGTCATTCCTAGGTCCATAGACTTTAAAGTGTGTCATCTCGGTCCCTAAACACTGTTTTGTTCAAATTAGTCCTTAAACTTTTTATCTCAGGTCATCCCTATCCATAGACTTTCAAAGTGTGCCATTATCGTGCCTAAGCAAGAGGGCTATGTTTGAGACCAAAACAGTGTTTAGGACCGGATGACACACTTTGAAAGTCTATGGACCGGGATGACACAGCATAAAAAGTTTAAGGACCGGTAATGGACTTTACTCAATTATTAATTAGTCAAAAAGTTTAAGAACCTCCTATTCACCCCCTCTAGTCGGTTATCCTTGATCCTACACCAAAGAACGAAGCCGAGGAACTGGGAGATTGCCGCACAAGTCCACCAATAGAGTACTTCAGCCAAAAGTACTGATCAACACCAATCAATCAAACTAGATGATCTTCACCACCGAAACTCATTCCGGATCAGTTATGAATCGGACTCCTAACACAAAAGTCTAAATCTCCCTCTAAGCCTCCAAAACCGAATGACATAAGAGGGGATTAAGCCAGATGTGCAAGGGAGTAGAGCTCATAACCGAACCACCATTCGGAGTCAAGATCTAAGACATCACCAAGAGTAAAAGGAATGACCCCAAATCAGATCGGGAGTGGAGGCACCAAACAAAAACAAAAACTAGGGAATTCTTTCTGTTCTCGGGTACCTTCAGGAAGAGCCGCCGACCACTTTTTAAGAGAGAGGATGGGGAGCACGATCTAGTGGCTCCAAACCCCGACAGCCGAAGTGCACGAGCCGTTGAGGTGCCTTCACCCCTCGTCTCAGTCGCCGCCATTCTCAGGAGAGAGAACCGAAGGGTCAAAGCACCACGTGAGAAGTGACATGGCTGAAAGCCACATAGACCAAATCCTCCCCTCCTCTTTTTTTGACAAGGGGCCCCACACAAAGTCCTTTTCACTTTTCTTTAATGCTTTTCTCATAATGAGAAATTACAAGAACACCCATATAGCAGTCAACAACATCAACCTGTCCAAAGTTCTCCCTTATATTTTTCCTTGAATTGGAAATACCAAATGGATAGTTATGCCATTACGGACAGGTCAAACATGTGCATTATGGATTCTCCATTTTGCTACTGTATAGCTTATTCAAACCTGTACCAGTGTAATGACTCCCGAGGCCGAGAGCTACAGGCTTCACGGGGTCGGCACGATCTAAAATTCTCAATAAAATACCAGATTGAATAGCTAGCGTTTGGTCTAAGCAAAAGTTTCTTCACTGAATCAAGTGCCTTCAGCAGAGCTGACATGCGTGAGGGCAACAAAAACTTTACGTTTTCCAATTGCTATTTGTAATTTAAAGATTGATAGTTTGCACGAAATCGCGTAACGTTCGCACAGATTTCGTTCACGCGAAAGCAGCCAGCCTCTGCTTGGCAGAAAGGGCGTTTTTTCACTCGTTTCGCAGCGGTCGGTCACTCGTCAAAACCAGCGCCGCTGATTCGCTCGCTGTAACGCACCAACCGCTGGCCGGAGTCTCCCACGAGGACGAGGGGAGGCCACGACCTCGTCTCGCCTCCGCTCCCCAAACCCGACGCGGTCAAACGCCAAAACCTCAAGCCACCCCAATGCCCCCACCCCTCACCAAGTCAACCCCCGCCCCGCGCACATGGCTTCCCCTCCTCCCGCCCCCCTCCTCCTCCTCGTGCTCCTCACCCTCGCCGCCGCCCAGAGCGACCAGCCGCCGCCGCCGCCGCAGCAGCAGCAGCGCACCAACGTCTCCGACGGTATCGATTTCTCACTTCCTCTGAGCTCTGCTCGCTCTCAAAGCCGAAAAGTCACAGCCTCACCGATCTCCCGTTCCCGCAGCGGCTGCCCTGCGCGCGGTGTTCCTGCAGTGGGGCCTGGATGTTGCTGCGGCGGCGGCGGCGGCGGCGGAGGACCCGTGCGCGAAGAAAGTCTGGTCCAAGTCCTTCGCGAGGAGCGCGTCCATCAACTGCAGCTGCTCCAATTCCATCAACGAGTGCCGTATAACGCACCTGTGAGCGTCTTCCTCGCCCGAGGTCTCTGCTCTTTTGTTTTTTCCGACGCCTCTGTGCGTGGGGATTGATGCGTGGCTCTGGATGATGCAGGAACGTGACTGGCTACTGGAACATCACTGAGATACCACGGGATCTCTTCAACTTGACGGAGCTGGTCTCTCTGTGAGTTCTGGCATTGATGGCTGATACTGTGAAACTGCTTGCTATAGGAAATGCTAGAATTAACGTGATGTCGGAGTAGGAATATGCCATAATAGGTTGAAATGAGATTTATACTAGTTGTTATAATTATTACTCAGCAGCTTGTTTCTGCATCATAATGAATTACTGCAGAATATGGTAGTGTTTACTAAACAGATTAGGTATAGAACTGAGGTTTCCATGCCTATTATGGACTTGTCTACGCGCACGTAAAAAGTAAATGTTCTGAGAAGAATCTATTCTGCATTATGTATACTTCTTAGTTCTTACTGACAGTAGGTATGCTTCATGCTCAGTTCAGACACTTCGTACATATGCACTGCATTTGCTTTGGTATTTCAGATCTTTTTATTTGTACTGCATAGATTCAATGGCCACCCTGGTTATACTGAAAGTGGGAGGTATTTATCCAGTGCATGCATGGTGATGGTGCACCTGCAAAAATGCACGTGCAACATCCGTACATGTTTGAATATAATGAGAATATCTAGTAGAAACTTGTGATATCCATGTAGATAACATTATAACAATTAAATCGTACCACTGCATGATTTCACGCTATTAAACTTTAAGTGAACATAACAGTATTTTTCTGGAAAGGATGTAGGGGAGGACCCTACTGAAATTTATACATTAAAATAATAAAGTAGAAATTGTACAAAGGACGTGCTTACGAAACATAACAGAAAATTTTTCTATTAATGTTTAATTTTTTTTAAACAACTATTAATGTTTAAATTTGATTTAACCTGATTTAGCAACATCTTATTTTTTTACTTCACCCCCTTATTATCAATACCATAAAAAATGTTACACTTGTTGAGTGACAAAAGGATTCTTAGTACGATTGTAAGTCACTTATCATTTCTTTCTGTAGGGATTTGAGCAATAACAACTTGAGTGGTTTAATACCCCCAGAAGTTGCCAATCTCTCCAAACTGGAAACATGGTGATTGTGAAACCTTTTAGTTCTCTTGCAATTGAGATTGTAAATTTGATTTAGAATCTGATTGGGCAATTATTCCTGTAATTGTCATAAAGGAATACGTGCATTGAAAGTTCATGTTGCTGAATGCCATGGAATTCTGTAATATATATATTTTTGACAGGAATGGAACTCTGCAATATTTCCAAATGCTGATCTTTTCCCTGGTAGATTAGCGCAGTTAGTTGTGGTGGGTGGTACTTGGACGACCATCCTTGACCTTGCCTATTTCAAAATGGATGTCTTACTCTCCTATACACAGGAGCCTAACAATTATGCTAATCATTCCAATCCCTAGTATCTAATCTCTAAATAGTCTCATACCCCTAACTGAATATGATATTCTGATTCTAACAAAATATCTAAACTTTTTAACTTAAGTATATGAAACATCTAATTTAATCTAGTAACAAGAAGTATAAACTTTCTTACTTTATTGCGCCACAATACTATGGCCCCAGCATGCGTCCATAACAAATGCAGAAATCCTTTGTACTGATATAATTTAATACAACAAGTGATTCCATAATTTTGTGTACTCCGTTTCTCAAGTCTATGCTAGTAGACATAAACTCCTAGCTAGTTCTGAGATTAGTTTAGCGATTTCAAATGACATAACATCCATCTCTTATTCATTATTGACCTTTGTGCCTTTTTTGGTAGAATACTAACTGCTGCAGTCCTAGAAACTAGTCATTGTGTATTTAGTTCATGTTTACATCATAAACATAAGAGTAAATGTTACATCTTATGCAAAGAATTAGTCCTATTTCAGTCTTTTGTCAGTACTCGAATTGTCTTAATTTCAAAAATATTTGTTGTCAGACATTTTATCTTCTCATAGCTGATTGAATGCTCTCCACTTAGCTAGGCACTTCAACAATAACCAACTCGGTGGGCGTTTTCCTACCGAATCTTCACATTTGAGAAATCTTCAATCCCTGTAAGCGTGCCTCATTTCCCTTTACTTTCTCATATACTAAGTAAAAAACCATTTTATTTTGACACTTTCTATATCACAAGCGGAGTAAATTTGGAGGGTTATAGATTACATACTGTCTTGTTGGAGAAGAAAGATTAACTAATTTTGCAAGTGCATATGCAGGTGGATGTTCGATAATTACATTGAGGGGCCACTTCCAAACTTTATTGCAAACTTTACCAATCTCACAGATCTGTACGCATAACCGCCTGATTTGTTTTTAGTAGGTACAGCTCCTTCATTTTCAATCTTGGAGAGCTAATTCAGTTGTCTTGCTAGGAGAATGTATGGGATGAAACTTCAAGGACCTATTCCAAAAAATTTCTCTAATTTGATCAATCTGAAAAATCTGTAAGTCACTCTAATACCTTTTATTAAAGAATATAGCATTGTCCTTAATTTGTTTTATATCGTCATACTCTTAAGTAAGGGTATTATAAAAATATCACAGTAAAAATGTACTTAATCCTTGGCCATCTAATCCGAAGAAAGTTCTTGTTCACTATATTCACGAAAACTCAGCTACCATTTCTTGGAAGGCACACCAATCCGATTTTCATATTAATAAGTCGTTTTGTAGTGTTACCTTTAACAGGGATTTCCTTACAGGATGCTGGGTCATCTTGATGGTGGAAATTCTTCTCTTGCTTTCATAGCAGACTGGGCAAATCTTTCAACGTTGTATGTCTGCAAGTGTCGTACTGAACTATACATTGGTTTCACGATTAATACAATTACTTACTACAGATTCTTTTGTTTTGTTCTTGTTAAGCAGATCACTGAGAAAATGTGGAATCATTGGCCAGCTTCCTAATACTGCCCCAAAACTGCCCAATTTAACTTACCTGTGGGTTTTCTAAAACTTCTGCTTGAAGAGAATGTTTTTGTGTAGTTATGCTTGTTACATATGTATATAGTTTAGGGTGTTCTTTGCATTTTGCCTACTCCGCACATGTTATATTGGCCTTTTGGCCCACTGGAATAGATATGGGTTCATTCCAATATGGTATCAGAGCCATGGAAACCTAGCTCCTTAGACCACTTGACCACGCCATGGCCACCGCCACTGCTGCCCTCGCACTCGAGCCCCTTTCGCTCTGTTTTTTCTTCACACACAGGCTCCTCCTTCGCTCGACGCCACACACGATCGAGCCAGCCGCCGCCTAATCGGATCCCGCCTGCCCTGTTGATCCGCCGGATCCCACCGCCCCCGTGTGCGGCCGAAGCTCACCGCCATGATCCCGCCTCATGAGCTCTACTCCGCCACACACTTCCTAGACGTCTGCCGCCACAAGACACTCCTTGACGTCAGGCCACCGCAGCAAATGAGCTTCACGTCGCTAGCTCACCTCCCAAGCACAAGCTCTGCTCTAGAGAGGGCCGTCGAGCGCCTCAACTCCCGGCCAGCTATTGCCAGCTCGCTGCCGGCCAGCTACTGCCTCCCCGGCTCCAGATTCGGCCACCCCACCTTTAGACTCCCTTGCAACCGACTCCGAACCACCACTCTACTCCGGATGGCTTCCGCCGGTGGCTCCTTTGCCATCCCGCCCCCTTCGGTTCGTTTCGACGGGACGAACTTCCGGGAGTGGGCTGTTCACCCGAGGATTCACCTCAACAGCCAGCACCTCTGGGGTTATCTCACCGGTGAGCACCCCTGCCCGCCTCGCCATACGCCGCCAGCTCTTCCTGCTGGTGTGGATCAAGTAGGTCAGGAGACCGCCAATGCTGCACTGGAGGAGGCCCTAGAGCTTTACCAGTCTGAGTTGTACACCTACGAGAGATGGCAGGATGCCGAGGCTCGTGCTACCGCCATCCTAGTGGGTAGCATGCCCGTGGCCATCTTCATGGATGTGGCAGAGCTACCGACAACCCAGCTTATGTGGGAGCGCCTCCGAGCTCACTACCAGCCGATGAGTGATGCTATGTATCTCTCTGTCGTGCACCAGGCGCATTCTCTTCAACAGCTCGATGCCACCGTGGATGACTTCTACCAGCATATGTCTGAGGTATGGCGTCACCGACTCTCTGGGTCAATGTCTCACGGACTGTCCCATTTGTGCGGATCCGCTTCTCCGGAGATCGCTCTCACGACTTTCGACGATCTCCGGCTCGAGTTCGAGATCGTGCGTGTTTCGGCTCTCGACTCACCACCTGCGTTCGAAGCTTATGGAGGCTCTCACGCGTGTGCGTAAGGAGACTTATCGTGGCGCAATTTCGCCCTCTGTTGTTTTGTTCTGCTTCAAAGACTGCTTCCTTCAACACCGACCATGGTCCCTCCAGTTCCAGGGGTGCCAGTGGTTGCTGCCTCATCATGGTCTCTATTGCACCTCACCGCCGCGGATTGGCCACAAGTATTAGGATCACATAAGCGGAGGAGGGACAGGTCGCCGGGCGGATGTCCTCAAGGGCTGAGGTCCTCCCACTCAAGAGCCGACGCCTCTCGCCAAGGCTCAGGAGCTGACGCCTCTCGCCAAGGCTCAGGAGCTGGCACCTCTCGCCAGGGCTCTTCCGGTGACGCCACGCAGTAGCTCCTCTCCCTACTCCAGCGCCTCGATGTCGGCTCGTCCTCGGACTCCTCGGGTTCTACTCGTCTAGCTCTTACTTCTCAGTAGTCTTCCACGCCCCCGCCTTCTCCCTCATCAGGTATCTTGTCGCTGTGGATCTTGGACTCTGGTGTTTCCTTTCACATGGCACCAGATTCTACCCACCTCACAAATTGTGAGTCTCATAGCTCTTCCTTCTACTGTTCAGACTGTAGATGGTACCCCTCTTCCTGTTGCAGGTAGAGACATTCTTTCCACTTCTTCTTTTCATGTTCTTGTAGTCTCATGTTCCTCAGCTTACTATGCAGCTTATATCGGCTGGTTAGATCACTGATCACGACTGTCGTGTTCTTGAGTCTAACTCTTGTTGTGTCCAGGACCGCCGCATGGGGACTCTGCTTGGTACTGGCCCTCGGCGCCGTGATTTGTAGCGTCTTAGGGAGCTCGACTGGCTGCATCTTCCTTCCGCTGTCTCCACCAGCCAGTCAGCCACTACCATTGCCTCTGGTTTTGCCGCGTCCTCTACTACTTCCTTCGCTCAGTGGCACCATCGTTTGGGTCATCTCTGCGGATCGCGTCTATCGTCACTAGCAGGTCGTGGTGTTCTTGGGTCTGTTTTTTGGGACCTCTTTACATTGTATGGGTTGCAAACTTGGCAAGCAGCTGCAGCTCCCTTATCCCTCTAGTGATTCCGTTTCTACTCGTCCTTTTGATCTTGTTCACTTTGATGTTTGGGGTTCGGCTCCCTTCGTTTCGAAAGGGGGTCATCGATACTATATGATCTTTATTGATGATTATTCTCGTCATACTTGGATCTACTTCATGTTCTCTCGCACTCAGGTTCTCTCTATTTACCAGATGCTCGCCACCATGGTTCACACTCAGTTTGATTTGGCTATTCGTGTGCTTTGTGCTGACTCTGCTGGCGAGTACCTGTCTGTTGCTTTGCGTCGCTTTCTTGCTGAGCATGATACTCTTACCTAGTACTCTTGTCCTGGTGCTCACTTTCAGAACAGTGTCTTTGAGTGTAAGCATCATCACTTACTTGAGACAGCTCGCGCTCTTATACTTGCCTCTTCTGTTCTACCTCACTTCTGGGCTTAGACTGTTTCCATTGTTGCTTTCCTCATCAACATGCAACATTCCACCGCTCTTCAGGGTTCTACTCCTGTCGAGCGTCTCTACGGTTGAGCTCAAGAGTATAGTCACCTTCGCAGTTTCGGCTGTGTCTGCTTCGTCCTTCTTCCACCTCGTGAGCGCATCAAGCTGATTGCTCAGTCAGTTGAGTGTGTTTTTCTTGGCTACAGTCTTGAGCATAAGGGTTATCGCTGCTATGACCCTGTTGCTCACAGGATGAGGATCTCTCGGGATGTCACTTTCGACGAGTCCCGACCTTACTACCCTCGTTCCCCTACTGTCAGCTCCGATTATCTTATTGAGTCGATCTCCTTTCTGATTTTTCCTGACCATCAGCTTCCCACTTCTGTTTCGCTTCAGCCTCCACCTTCTTCGCTTCCCTTTTCTCCGACACCATCTGTTTCCCCTTCGCTGGAGGTTTCTTCCAGCTCTTTTGTTGAGATTCCACCCTTTGTCCTGCACTACTCTCGCCGTCCTCGGCTTACTCCTCCAGTTGAGCCTCTGTCTTTGCTGGCCCTGTTCCCAGCTCTTCTTCTCCGTCATTGCTGGGTCCTGCTCTGCCTTCTCCTCCCAGATACGATCTTCGTGATTGCCACATTGTCAGGCCTCTTGAGCGCTACTGCTGCGTACCATCGCTCTTTCTCGAGCCACGACCTCACCGGAGGTCGCCGCCATCCCGAGTGGCACTATGCGATGTCTAAGGAGATTGCTGCTTTGGAGCGTATTGTCACTTGGGATCTTGTGTTCTTACCTGCACGTGTCACTCCTATAATGCGCAAGTAGGTGTACAAGATCAAGACCCGCTCGGATGGTTCCCTTGAGCACTACAAGGATTGTCTTGTGGCACGTGGTTTTCAACAGGACCATGGTCGTGGTATGGCCCAACATCCGTGAGTACTGTATCGCACGTGTACTGTAGCATAGACGTACTGTGGCGCCACGTGTTACTGTAGCGTAACAGGTATTAGGCGGCCTTCGTTATTTAGGAATCTATCTATTAGGTGTTTGGTAGTATCGATTAGTTATGTAAGTTATTATTAGATTGCATTGTTCTTAATATTATTGTAGTTGTGAATATTATTTCTAGTCTGCCTTTATATGATATCGATCTACAGTATCTTATTGTCAAGCATCAATAGGCTATTAGTTTTAAAAAGAAAACAGTATGAACAGTTTTATACATAGCTTCCGGCCTTCTAAATTCTAGTGGTAGTGGACTAGTGGTTTGGTTACCTAGAAAATTTAAACTGGATTTTGCCAAATGTTACTTCAATTCAAAATTTTAAATGTTTTTGAATAAATATTTTTTTCTCAAATAAAGGAAGACCTGGGAGTGGTAAAATGTTCAATTTACTATACAGGCACAACTATTTTATCTTGTTCTTAGCTTTGCTATAATATTCGCCAGTGGAAGCATGCCAAGAATATTTAAATTCCTTATTGTTGAAAAAGTAAAATCTGTAATGTTAAAATAAAATTATGTATTCTGCTGGTATTTCTTAGTTATTTTTAATTTGAAACTGTGTGGATGCCTTGTATCTTTGCAGAGATTTGGGATCAAACAACTTATCAGGCTCAATACAAGCATTGCTTCAGTATAACTTAAGCTACCTGTAAGTTGGAGTAACAATCCTTGAGTGACATGTCATCTTCAATAACATATTGAATTAGGGGTGAAATATTTACCTAATAAATTGCAAGTAAAATTTAGACAACCTTGTGCATGACGACCAAGCTGCATAGGGGAATAGTGTGTTTGATCCAACAACCCTGATTTCTTCCAAGGCATATATCTGTTCACCTTGAAACTATCGTATAGTCTTCATATCTCTGCATCTACCCAAGATAGATGGAAGAGGAAGTCTTGCACCTTTGTCATCTCAATCTCCTCCACTACTAGAGGCCTTGCTGACTTTTGGATTTGTGCCAGCATTTGCCTGTCTCCTTGTCTGGCCTGGCATAAATATTTTGATATCTAATTCACTTGAGGAAACTTTGTCATGTAACTTGGAAGGTCAAGTGATAAGAAGAGAACTTCACCTGTATGGGAAGAAGCTAATCACTGTCAAGGGTTATGTTTACTGGTCATAATTAGTCAATATTGGCATAGGGTGATTCAAATGAATTTGTGTGTATTGCGGTTTATTTACACTATAATTGGATGAACCCAAGCTTTAATTATCTCACTTCTTTGCAATATTTACAAAAGCAAAGAAAATGAACATAAATCGTGGGTTCTTGATGTGGCCGAGTTCTTGCAGAAGGGTGATTTCTCTTTGTTATGTCATAGCAGACAGTCAGACACAACACTCTTGTTTGAGTTTTAAACTGGTTGGTTCTGGACCAGTTACTGTTGCTAACTGGCTGTGAAGTGTGAACCGTAACCATTCTGTAGTTTTTTTTCTTCCCTTTGAACTTTGAAGGAGAATGCAGTTTTACATTTTGACAGATGGGAATTATGGCAGACTCCCATCTGCACTTTTGAAAATTGCAATCAGCCATCTATACTTTAGAAAAATGTGCATTCCAAGTATGTTTTGTCTCCTAAGCAAGCTTCAAAATCCCACCAGAATCGGTTACCGAATTTCATGGAACAGGATCCAAAACCGATCGAATTCTTCAAATTTAAATTCAAATTCAAATTCCCGGCGGTTAGATCCCAAATTCAAATCTTCAGTAGTCGAATTTCGAGCGTTTTTTTTCCGGTTATTGGCCGGTAACGGGATAACGGCGTCGGTCGGTATTCTTTCTAGTACCAGGATTTTGATCCTTGCTCCTAAGGGCATAGAGTCAGTTGGCTAGCTCTAATTTATGCTCAGTTTGACAATAGAGACGGTAAACTGTGCGATTTTTTTTTGCGGTGGTGGGGAGGGGGGGGGATGTATATTCCACAAGGACTCTGGGAGAACACAACAGATTGGCAGGTGCAGTGGTCAACACTCAACAGAGCAAAAGTTGATCCCCAAAACCCACATTCGAACCCTGGTCCCGCACTCTTTTCACAAATATATTTGTTAGAAATGTAGAAGAGTGAATTTTCTATTCACAACTACGCAACTTATTCATTAATTGAGAGGTATATATAGGCATATGTTTGTTAGAATAGGAATTCTTTTGGTAGAGGCCGCCGCTGCTGTTGCTGACGTTGCTGATGAGGCCTTTAAGTATACCATAGACGCTTTTGAGCGCTGGTGTGCTAATGAGGCCTGTGTTCGAGCCATCCTGGTAGTCAGCGTCAACGACTCCATCCAGCCAAACATTGTTGGTCTGCGTTCCACTTGTCAGATCTGGGAGTATTTGCGTGAGCGATATTAGCAGAGCAGCGATGCTCAGTTCTTTTCGCTTCAGCGTGAGTTGGAGATGCTTCGCTAGGAGTACTCCTCCGTCGACGACTTCTTCCGAGCCCTGGCCAGTCTCTGGCGCCAGCTGAACGAGCTGTCTTCTCCGCTCTGCTAGGAGTGTCATAAGGTGCAAAAAGCGGATCGTGATCGTCTTCGCCTTTATGACTTCGTCTGCCATCTTCGCCCAGAGTTTGAGCCTGTCAGGGCTCGACTGCTGAGTCGCTCACCACAACCGATAGTCACCGAGGCACTTTCGACGCTTCATGCTGAGGAGCTTCGCTGCGGGTTAGCAGCATAGTTTGTTCCGGCTGTGCTTGCTACCCCTTCTTCTCCGACTACACCGACGGTTTCGCCGACTACTGACCCTCCTCAGTGTCATTTTGCCTCACATTACATCAACTGGGGTTCAGTGTAATTATTGCAAGAACTTTGGGCACGACTACCAGAGTTGTGCGGTGCGAAAAAAGCGAAACAAGACGTGTGGGAGTGGACGATCCAAGGGGGGCAGGGAGGCCCTTCCTCGAGGGAGGACAGACCAGCACGTCAAGACCTTCTCAGCGAGATGACTCTGTTCAACAGTTTTGTCAGGCTCTACTTCAAAGCCTCTTCACACATCGGCCAAGAGTTCTCGCTAGTCTAGCTCAGACGTCTTCTCCAGGTACTTCTTGGGTTTTGGATTCTGGTGCCTCTTTCCATATGACACCGGGCTCCACATCTTTCACTTCAGTAGGATCTCCTATTATTCCTATCTCTGCTCGCATAACCGACGCACTTCTTTGTCCGTCGACCATCGTAACACTCTTTTGTCCACCGATTTTTTGCTTTGATTGTTTCCCATGTTCCCTAGTTTACAATGCAATTTCTCTGGGTCACCACCGATCTTGGTCAGAGGGTTGGTTTTTACTCTCACCTCTGCTTGGCCCAGATCGACAGACATTGACGTTACTTGGGACTCGCCGGCGCCGTAGGGATCGTCAGGGTCTCTACATCATTGACCGCCTCCACCTTCCGTCCACTTTAGTTGCTCCTATCACCTCTACGTCTACCTCCACCGCCATTGCTGCCACCACCTCTGGTGTTTTTGCGCAGTGGCATCATTGTCTAGATCACTTGTGTGGGTCTCACCTTTCTTCATTAGTTTGTCAGGGTGTTCTTGTACGTGTTACTATTGGCACGACCATGTTTTGTTAGGGTTGTAAATTGGGCAAGTAGCTACAACTTCCTTATAATTCTAGTGAGTCCTTGTCTTCTCGTCCTTTTGACTTAGTTCATTCAGATGTATAGGGACCTGCGCCTATTATCTCTAAAGGTGGGCATAAATTTTACGTGATCTTCATTGATGATTATTTTTGTTTTACATGGATTTTCCCTATGTTTAATCATGGTCAGTTTCTTGCGATCTATCGTAGCTTCGCTACGATGGTTCTTACTCAGTTTGATTCTTCCATCCGCACTTTTCACTGTGATTCTACTGGCGAGTACTGTTCTGACGCTTTTAGACAATTTTTTTTTCTGAGCTGGGCACTCTTTACCAATCTTCTTGTCCTAGTGCCCATGCTCAGAATGGGGTTGCTTAGCGCAAATATCGTCATCTGATTGAGACTGCCCGCACTCTTCTCCTTACCTCTCACGTTCCACCACAGTTCTGGGTTAAGGTTGTTTCTATAGCTTCATATCTCATCAATATATAGCCTTTCACTGCTCTTAAGGGTGTCAGTCCTATAAAGCGTCTCTACTCTCGAGCCCCCTAGTACATTCACCTTCGTGTTTTTGCTTGTACTTGTTTTGTTCTGCTGCAGCCTCGTGACGCACCAAACTATCGGCTCAGTCAGTTGAGTGTGTGTTTCTTGGTAAGCATAAGGGTTATTGCTGCTATGATCCTTCTACTCGACGGATCAGGATTTCACGAGACGTTGTCTTTGACGAATCTCGACCTTTCTTCTATCGAGATTCGGCTCCTTGTCCTGATTTCACCGTTGAGGCGATTTCATTGTTGTCTCTTTTTGACTATTCAACCATTTCTCCCCTATCACAGTCTTCGCCTGGTCCGTCTCTAGTGGTTCCTTCTGTACCTTCACCCCCGGTGTTGCCTCTTGCAGTACCGCCTCTTGTTTTTGCAGCACCAACGTCTCGTTTCTTTAGTATTCACTACTCCAGGCGTCCTTATCCTTCACCAGTCTCCTCTCCTGCTATCTTGCCGACACCCACATCTGATCCTCCTGATGATGATCCCCATTACGTCCATCGTGACCGGACATTCCTTCGACCTCCTGATCGTCTTGGATTTGCTTCGATAGCTCATGCTCTCTCTGTCACTGAGCCTAGTTCTTATCGTGAGGCTGCTCCTCATTCTGAGTAGCAGCTCGCTATAGCAGAGGAGCTTGATGCTCTTCGACGTATGGAGACTTAGGATATTGTACCGACACCTGTGCATGCTCGTCCTATCACATGCAAGTGAGTGTACAAGATTAAGACCTGGTCTGATGGTACTATCGAGCACTACAAGGCTCGTCTTGTGGCTCGCGGCTTTCAGCAGGAGTACGGTCGTGATTACGATGAGACTTTTGCCCCTGTTGCCTATATGACCACTGTTCGCACTATTGTTGCGGTTGTTACTGTTCGCCGGTGGTTTTTCTCTCAGCTGGATGTTAAGAATGCCTTTCTTAATGATGTTTTGCACGAGGAGGTCTACATACAGCCACCACCTGGGTATTCTGTTCCCGATGGGCACATCCGCTGCCTTCGTCGTGGTTTTTATGGCTTCAAACAGCTCCTCGTGGTCCGGTTTTGCGCGTTTTACCTCGCTGATTACCTTTGCCATTCGCCGCCCTCAGATCCTGCTCTTTTTGTCCATGTCTCATCTCGGGGTAGGACATTGCTTCTTTTGTATGTTGATAATATGCTCATCACTGGTGATGATTCCTCATTCATCATGTATGTGAAGAAGCATCTTAGTGAGCAGTTTTTGATGACTGATCTTAGTTCTCTTACGTACTTCCTTGGAGTTGAGGTCTCTTCCATGCTTGAGGCTTACTACCTCTTCCAGCAGAAGTATGTCCAGGATCTTTTTGATCGGTCTGGTCTGACTGACACTCGCACTGCTGAGACTCCCATGGAGCTATCCCTATAGTTTCATGCCACTGATGGTGATCTTCGTGAGGATCCTACTCGATATCGTCATCTTGTTGAGAGTTTGGTGTATCTTGTGAGCACTCATCCTGATATTGCTTATGTTGTTCATATCTCGAGTTAGTTCATGGCTCGTTCTACCCATCTTCACTATAGTCACATTCTTCGTGTTCTTCGCTACTTACGTGGGACTATCTCTCGTCGTTTGTTTTTCCCTAGCTCCATCTCACACTACGCCAGCGCATCGATGCGACTGGGCAAGTGATCCTTCCGATCGTCGTTCTCTTTCGCGCATCATGTGTTTTTCTTAGCTTCTCCCGATTGCTTGGAAGATGTAAGTTGCGCTTCCCATTCGAGTGCAGAGGCTGAGTTGAGAGCTACGGCAGCAGTGACAGCAGATGTTACTTGGTTGAGGTGGCTACTTGCAGATTTTGGAGTGCCTATGATGGGACCTACGACTCTTTTGTCTGATAGTACATGTGCTATCAGTATTTCCCGTGACCCAATGAAGCATGAGCTCACCAAGCACATTGGTGTGGATGCTTCATACACTTGCTCACAGGTGCAGGAAGGAGTACTTGCTTTACAGTTTATGCCATCAGAGTTATAGATTGCTGACTTTTTCACGAAGCCACAAATTAGGGTACAACATTTGTATTTTCTCTCCAAACTCAGTGTGTGTGATCCAGAAGTCACAGTAGACGTGGGTGTGATAGCAGCGATTGCTCCAGTAAGTGCTCTCGGAGGCTCAGTAGGTGCTCTATGGCGACGATCAGATGGATATCTAGCACGATAATCAACAAGCTGATCTGTATGTAATTTGAAGCACTTGTCAACATGATGACCAGTACTCTTGCAATGAGAACATACCAACACTTCTGTGGGTGTAGCTCTGGTAGATCCAGACAGCTGTGAGAGACCCTGGACAACATGTGGTGAGGATCCTAAGGTAGGCATAAGCGAATGAAGACGAGTCTCCTCTGTAATCAAACTAGAGGGACTTTGCCTTAGTCGATGGAGTGGGATAGTTGAGTAACTGAGTACGAACAGGCTCAAACTCTGATCGAAGCCCCATCACAAATTAATACATGAGCGTCCGCTGAGCATACTCATCTTTGGCAATACAAGACTGGCAAACAGTGGTAGCCTTTGGTGTCATAGACTCTAGAGGGCCAGTGACATGAGTGAAAGCACTGTAATACTTCTCCACTGTCTGATCTTGTTGCTGCTGAATACTATGAAGGTTCTTGAGCAATGTGAAGCGAAGAGCACCCCTAGACCGAACATATCTCTTCTCAAAGTATGTCCACATCTGCTTAGCTGAAGTATGATACTCAAGACTCATCCTCAAAGAGACATCAACACTTAGAATAAGGCCAGTCATGACACGATCATCCTCTTTCTGCCAAGCATTTATTGCCTCAACATCAACTTCTTCGGATCAGGAGGATCGCCAGTCAAATGAGAGGTCAAACCATTACCCCTAAGAGTACTCTTGACTGAGAAAGTCCATGCTCGGTAGTTCAACCCGTCGAGCTTGATGTCCATAAACACGAGAGATGAACTGTCCCCAAACATTGAGTCAGATTTTGCCATCTTGATGGATCACAACCACACGGCAGCAAGCAATCAACAGTAGACAACACAGTAGCAGTACAGTATCAACACGAGGCAAGCAATAGCACAGAGGAGCAGTAGCAGTACCATGAGAGCAATACCATCAAGAGCAGTAGCAGTACCATCAAGAGCAGAAGATGAGCACATGCATCCTTCACACGGTCTGGCGTAAAGGTGCTGATGGTCGAGCGTCAAGGTGCTGGACCCGAGATGAAGAGATGAAGATGAGGCGGCTCTGGCGGCACAGCTGGACCCGAGATGACGACAAGGCGGCTCTGGCGGCGCTGCTGGACCCGAGATGAAGATGAGGCGGCTTCGCGGCGCAGATCCGGAGAGGCGGCGACCTCCAGGCGATGCAGATTTGGAGAAGGTGCGACGAGGCAAGGGAGCTCTAGCGGCGGCGTTAGCACTTGAGGGGAGGCGCGATGAGGCAGGGGAGCTTCAGCGGCACGACGGGCGAGCGATCCCGTGAGGTGAGGCGCCGGATCTAGGGCGAAGTTGGCGTAGGCGAGCGATCGTGTGAGGTGAGGCGACACGACGAGGCAAGGCAGCTTCGGCGGCGCGACGGGCGAGCGATCGTCGGATCTGGAGCGAAGTCGATGGCTCAGGCCCGCCAACAGAGGAGAAAGCAACAAGGAACAACAGCGGTTTGAGGAGAGGAAAATAGGGTTAGGGTTTGGATGAACCGTGCTATGATACCATGTTAGAAATGTAGGAGAGTGATTTTGCTATTCACAACTGTGTAGCTTATTCATTAATTGGGAGATATATATAGACATTGTTACATGGGTCTCATGGGCTACATGGGCCACATGGGTCAAGAGAGAGGAAATGTAAAGAATGTACAACACTCTTAACAATATCCACTACAGGAATGGAAGGAGAAGTTTGGGCCTTAGTACTGGACCTGTGGGTCGATGTCTTCGGTATATTGTATTCAAATAATTATTTTTGTCAGGGTTTTTTGCCTCTCTGGTTTAATTCTCGTACTAGACTGGACCAACCACCCGTCCTGGTTTGCTTTTTCCCGGCGGTTCACACTGGTTTTTAAACTATGGGTTAAGTTGTTGGTGATGGCACTAGATTGAGGCTCCACGACTAACGACAGTGCTGGATCTAGCCCACATAGTCATCGGTGGCGATGGGTCTAGTATATGTGGCCAGTGGGTACCAGGGGCGGATCCATGTAGAGCTATAGGGGTGCTCGGGACACCGGGTCCAAAGCCGTTTTGCCTCATTAAAACTCATGTACGCATAGGTGTGCACCCTGCAGTTTAATCCCAGTGACTCCGCACATATGTGGTAATATGTATGGTGACCCCTCGGTCGATTTCGTTCTAGATCCTCTACTGGTTACACTGGATCTAGACAACATGATGGACGGGGTGGTGGTGCAGATCTAAGTTACGCTGCGTACATCGTGTGTTGCCGCAAGACGGCCACCTTCTTGTGCTCAAAGAAAGCTCGCCACGCAATCTTTACTCTCACAGACGCTATAAAAGAAGCACATATTTCCGCGGAAATAGGCCGAGTGGGAGTCCATGGTGGGAAATGGAATAGAGCACTGGTGCCATGTATTTCCAGTGGCAAATAAAATAACAGGCAAATTCGGTTGTCAAATCAAATATATCACAAGCTCCCGGTGGCATACACGATTTTCCTTGAGTTTTATCTTGAAAGATAGCAAGCCATTAGTACTCACTCCGGTCATAAAAGAGTGACGTTTTTGACTTTTCAAAGTCAACGAGATGCTCTTTTGACTACTAAATTCTCTTATCATATATTCGATAAAAGTTGTAATAGTGCAGTAGTATGAAAGTATTTTTTATGACAAATTCACGTGTATCATTTTCATATATCCAAACCATATGTTTTAAACAATATCTTTGGTCAAAGTTAATAGGGTTTAACTGCATGCATTCTAGGGCGATGTTCTGCAATATTTTATCCTCAAATATTGAACTTAGAAGGATGTCTAGTTAAACCATACAATATGCAGTTGATCTGTTAATACTTCATTTGTAATCTTATTGTTCTTGTACATTAAACTTCAAATTCCACTATGTTTTTTAGGGAATCTTATTACTCTTTTGTTTACTTTGCTAATGAATTTTCATTGTTTTAGATATGTAGGTGAAAACAACTTCAGTGGACCTCTGCCTTCTAAAATTGTTCAACCGTCACTTGCTTTGTAAGTCTATTCATTTGTTCTGCGTTTGCCGTTTGCACTGGTTGATGAATTGGAAATAAATGTTGAATTCTTCCAGCTACTAGATATTGTATTAAAATAATTATATCAGCTGCCATTACAATGAAATATGTACTGTTTGCAATATTCTAACTCACAGTCAAGAATCATGCGTGTTACATATCTGTTTTTCTCACTAATGAAGGAAAAAGAGTAACAAATACCTTGATTTAGTGCATTAGCAAGCTGTTTGCAGGATCTAACAAAATGCTGAATTGTTTTTTAGTCTATTGGTCAATTTTTCTCAGATATAGCTATGAACTGCTGATCAATTTTAGCACATCAATAGTGGCTTTTTAATTAGTTTCAGGTACATCGTTCAACGTGTCATTATCAGTTAGAAATCATCAAATTCTTCTAGATCTGCCTATAATTCTCTGCCTTTTTAAGTCAAACATGTATTTATATATTTTCTCTCTGTGGAATTGATCTTTTTCTTCAGTGCAACCTGATCTTAAATATCTAACTCTTCTGAATTTTGGTATAAATACTCCAGGGATGTTTCCTATAATCTTTTTCTTAATGGAAGCCTTCCGAGCAACCCTGCTGATCAGATTTGGCCAGTGTATGTAATTCTTACTTTTACTCCTTATATTAAACATTAATGCTAATAGTTAAATCATTTATAGCAACCTTACTCTATTCTTTTGCAAACATGTTCTTCTATGTAGAAATTATATCGGAACTTCAATTGATGCAAACAGAGCAATTAACAGGTAATCAACATTTTAAATAATCGATTTAGTGGGCATGCTTTGATATTGTTGATGAAACAAGTAACAGCTTCATTGTTATTGTTTTCCCTGTTTGAATATATCCTCTAGTATATTCCAATGGGCCAAAGGCCAATATATAGCATGTACAAGGTGGGAACAAATGCAAATAACACCCTACACAATATATATATCTAACACCCCCTCAAACTCATGGTGGATCAACAACACTGAGTTTGGAGAGGTAGAAGTTATGTTGAGCTCGAGTGCGTGTCTTGGTGAAGAAATATGCTAATCAAGCTCAAGGCACATCTTGAAGAGCAATAACAGTCTTGTACCTGCGATCACATGTCTGAAGCATCCACTCCAATGTGCTTGGTAAGCTCATGCTTCACGGATCGCGAGCAATGCCGACGCACCAAGATACTATCGATAAAAGCGAGTCGGTCGTAAAGCGTAAACGCCAAAATCCGCAAGGAGCCAACGGCTGTGTGATCTCGGTATCAGCGAAGGCCATGGCTCTCAACTCGACCTCGGCCTTTCGAGCAGAATCGCATCGCTTCTTAGTCTTCTAGGCAATCAAGGAGGAACCAAGGAAAACACAATAAGCAGAAAGAGACCGGCGATCAGAATGATCGCTAGCCCATGTCGCATCAAAGTACGTCTGAAGCTGTAAAGAACTGGAACGAGGAAAGAAAAGGCATCGAGTGAGGGTTCCACGAAGATATCGAAGAACACGAAGAAGGTGACTGTAGTGGAGCTGAGTGGGAGCAGAGACAAACTGACACAAGATATGAACTGGGTGAGAAATGTCAGGTCGAGTAATCCCAAGGTAGACGAGGCTCCCGACAATATGGCGATAGCGAGTGGGATCCTCAAGAGGCTCGCCATCAGTAGGCCGAAGGTGAACACCTAACTCCATAGGAATATCCACTACGCGCTGATCAGTGAGACAAGCACGAGTAAGGATATCCTGAATGTACTTCTCCTGGGAGAGATAGTGTTAGTCACTGGATTCTTGCACTTGGTGATAGCAAGATCCTTACTCTCATCGAGAGGATGACACTTGGAGATGGGGCAATTTTCTTTGTTTATTTCTCACACAACCCATTCCAACTTCGAGGGTTGGGGATACAAATTATAAGTCGCTAACCGACCAAGCATATGCTAAGATGCTAGTCTAAGATCTTTGTCCTAGATGCTAGTCAAAAGTCTGTCCTAGATGCTAGTCAAAACTCGTCCTAAAGAGATCTTTGTCCTCGAAGAGGCAAAGCAAAAATCAACACAAAAGAGACTTATCCATCACTCTCCCCTAAGTCTTGTGTGTCTCCTTGTGAGAATCTGAGCCATCCCGATCTGGCGCCAAGCTCCTGGAACTTGATCCGCCCAAGAGACTTGGTCGAGGTCGGATTTGGTCTTGGGTGTTGATGTAGTTGGCGGGACGCCCTTCATCCAGCGGCCGATGAAGTGATACCTCGCCGGATGTGCTTCTTTGCGCTCATGGAAGACGGGGTTCTTCGCCAAGGCCAAAGCGGACTTGTGTCCGCCTGAGCTCGAGCTGCCTCTGCGTCTCTCGCCAAGGAGATCGCCAGCGGCGTGCCGACCCAGAGCTGAGTAGAAGCGGTAGTGGGCGCAATGTACTCGCCCTTGACTAGACAAAGCCACTACTCGCCGCTTGACCGACCGCCGGTGATCGGACATTTGCCGAGGAAGTATAGCATCCATTGGTGCTCTTGCTCGTGTCGATGTCGCCGGCGTGGTCATTGTCGTATGGCGATGAAGTCTTGTGGGGCACCTAGGTAGTGCAAGCCGTGGTCGGAGGTGCCCATGACGTAGCGGAGGATCCTTTTCACGGCTTCTTTGGTGCTCGCGTCGTCGGTCATTGCATGAGCCGTTGGCGTGAGCCGACGGCGAACGCCAAGTCCGTCGGCGTGTGGACAAGGTAGCGAAGGTCGCCACAATCTTGGCAGTCTTGCGTCGCGTTCGCCTCTCCGCCAGTACTCTCATGACTTAAGCCGACCTCTCTCCATAGGAGTGTGGGGTGGAGTCGCGATCGGTGAGGCCGCCATGACTCTACGATGCGCTTAGCGAGGCGATCTGGCGAAGAGAGATGGGAGTTGTCTGGTGGACCTCGATCCCGAGGTAGAAAGAGAGGGCCCGAGGTCGCTTTCATCTGGAAGGTGGCCTTCATCTCCGCCTTTGAACGCCTCGATCTCCTTCTCCTTGGTACGGTGATCACAAGGTCGTCGACGTGACGCCTATCGCGAGGCATTACCTCACTTGCCCCGCCGATGAGACCGCTGACCTCGTGGCCTTCTCTTTGGAATCCCATTTGCTTGAGGTGGAGTCCACCTTGGCGTTCAAGCTCATGCGTTCGCCATAAGCCGTAGAGGCCTTGGCGTGACGGAGGACCTTTCTTCTTGGGGATGATGAATCCGGCGATCGGCGGACGTGACCTCCTCCTTCAAGTCGTAGATTGAGGAAGCGGACTTGACGTCCATGTGATGGGCCGCGACCCTCTGAGGCTGCGAGGCGGGAGAGCGCATGGAGTGGCGAGAGAGACGCCGCGGACTCCATCCAGCAACAGCGGCCGGGAAGGCATCGTCGGTCGACTCCTCTCTGCTGGGCGAAGCCTCGTGCCACGAGACGCGCCTTGTGCTTGATCACCTCTCCGGCCTTGTTTTTCTTGAGCTTGAAGACCCACTTGAGAGATGGGCGTGGCGGCGCCGGTTTGGAAGATCGGCCGGCTCCCACGTCTTGTTTCGCTCGGCGGCGTCCATCTCTCTGCATCGCGCACGCCATGCCGCTGCGTTCTCTCCGCCTCGGCGAACGAGGCGAGGCTCGCCGTAAATCTGTGCGAGGCGCGGCGCTGGGTCTCGAAATCATGCTGCGTGGATTCGAGGCCATTGCCGGCGAGGTCGCCCACGATGACGCAGATAGCAGAGGCTCGCCGCCGTGGTAGCGTCGACGCGATCCTCGTCGTTAGACGGAGTGGCGAACTCCACGTGTCAGGCCGCTCGTCGTGGCCGGCCGCCAAATCCGAGAAACTGAAGAGTAAGCGCGCGGTGTGGGAAAACGGCGTGGCCGCGGTCTTTGTGGTGGACTCGTCGAACTGTGAGCTTCTTGGGCTTGCTGAGTGGTGGCGGTGGTGAAGGACTCACGGAGGTGGTGGCGAAGCGGGTGGTGGGGTAAGCGAGCTCGGTGAAGACGAGTGTTAGCTGGTTTCGCCTCGAAGTGGGCGTAGTCGACAACGAAATCGCCGGTCGCCGGAGTCGAGCCGTTATCCACCATCTTGTCCCACGTCGGCCTCGCCGCCCGTCGAACACGGCGCCACGCGTGATCTTGTGGCCGTGTCGTGGATCGAGGACGCGGTAGGCCTTGGCGCCCGCGTGGCCGATGAAGACTCTGGCGTGCTCGGTCGTCGAGCTTGCCGAGCGTGGTTGAGCTCTTGACGAAGGCGGTGGCGAAGACACGGAGGTGGCTCACCGCGGCTTGCGCCGTGCGAGCCTCGTATGGCGTCTTGCCGCCGAGGGCCTTGGTGAGGCGGTTAAGCAAGTGAGCGGCGATCATCAACGCCTCCCTGATAGAATCTGGCATCCTCTCGCTGAGGGCGCGGCGGCCACCTGCCGTCTGGTTGCGGGCTTCGGCGACGCCGTTCAACTGCGAGGTGTATGGCGCGAGAAATGACGATGGATCCCTCGTTGGCGCGAAGACGCGCGAACTTCGCCGCCGTGAACTCGCGCCGTTGTCCGTCGCGTAGGACCCGGCTTGCGGCGCGACTCCGCCTCCGCGGCGGCTTGAAGGCACTTGATGGCGTCCCGCCGGATGCCTTGACGTCGGCGGGACAGCCCACATGTGGCGGGACACGTCGTCGACGAGGAGGAAATGGCGCCGGCCTCGGTGTAGCCGGTGTCACGGGCCACAGAGGTCACCGTGTCTGACTCCGGCCTTCTCCTTGGCGCGAAGCTTCGCTGGCGAGGGAAGAAGCCGCCGCAGCTTGGTGAGACGCAGTGTCGCAGAAGCGCTCCACGTGGTCGGCGCGCGGCATGCCCCGCACCATCTCTCCCTTCCGAAGCCGTGTCTCGGGGCCTCAAAGTTGAGGTGCCCAAAGCGCTCGTGCCACCTCCAAACGCCGTCGTCGCGGCGGTCAGCAAGACAAAGAGGTTGCGCCACTGCAGCGTGAAGGGCGTAGAGGCGGTTGCTCTGTTGACCTTGACGAGGAGCCGGCGACTATGATCCCAGATCTGTGAACACCGTGCTCAATCTCCGCGCGATCCGTTCTCATCCACCGTCCCCAAGGCGATGATGGAGTTCCTCAACGCGGGATGTAGTAGACACCGGTGGCGGCCGGTGCTCGCCCGATCTTAGCGGCGACAGCAGCAATAAGCGCGCCTTGATCTCCACGGCGGGCGTCGCCGAACTTGAGCGGTGCCTCGAACGCTCGAAGTCGAGCTTCGGAGAAGAACTCGCCGCCGGTCATGTGGTGGGTGGCGCCGGTGTCGAGCACCACCCGTCGGTCTTGTCATTCTTGGAAGCGCCGTAGAGGAGGCGTGCTGCTGGCTCGTCAAGGTGGAGGAGCCAGCTACGGCCGGTCTGCCGTGGAGGTAGTTCGATGCTCGCATGAGCAATGAACACGGCCATTGCTCCTCCTCACTTCTGCGACGTGGGCTGGCGCGTCGTGGTGTCGACAATCCTTAGCCCAATGACCGGGCTTGCCGCGATTGTAGCAAGAGTCGCCTCTCGTCTGGCTTTGCTTGCCAGCCAGCCGCATGCTGGCGTACCGCAGTCATCACCCTCGGACGTCCTCGCGCCTGCTGGCGTCTTACGCGGCTTGTCGCGCTTACCACTTGTGGCGCTTTGTCGTGGAAGAAGGCTCCCTTCTTCTGTCGCCTTAATGGCGACCAGCTGCTCCCGAGTGAGGAGCTTCCGCCAATGGCGGCGGGTCCCGAGAGACGCGTGGCTCATCGTATCCAACGACCTTGAGGCGACCGCGCCTCCTCGATCGTCATCGTGGAGAGGTCAGCGAAGACTTCGTCGGCGAGCCATCTGCTTTTACTTCTCGGGGGCGCGGCGGAAGAGCTTCTCCACGCTCTCCTCGCCAGAGGTGTCGTCGCCGAATCGCACTAACTTCGCAACAGAGTGTTGAGGCAGAGAGCAAAGTCATCAACGTCCTCGCTGGCTTGAAGGCGATTCTCCCGCTCCTTGCGTAGTGCGCAATGTAGACTTGCGCGCGATGCGGCCGCCGATCGTCTTTGCGGCGATGGCGTCCCAAGCCTCTTTAGCGATCGCTTGTTGGTAGCGAAGCGCATCTCAAGGCGGGGCTATGGCGATGAAGCATCCGGCGCCGTCGATCTGATGCGTGTCGGCGTCTCCGTCTGGGATCGCATCCCACATATGCCGCGCTCGAGCTTTACCTCATCACCATGACCCGCTCGGCGTAGTTGGTCTTGGTGAGGTAGGCCACCCGCCCGGGTCGATGTCCTCGACGACAGCGACTGGTACTCGTGGTGACCGCGATGCGAACCAGGAGAGAGCCGTGTCGCTGTGAAGGCGGCTATTTCTCCGTTGACCCGTCTGTACGCGCCGTCTGCGCGTCTCCTCGAGGCGCCCAGCCGCGCGTCCGCTGTCTGCTGCCGCCGCGCTCGTGGGCGTCTTGTGATTGTTATTCATTACTTTCGCCTCATGTTGCCTCCCTCTCCGTGACTCGAGGTCGCGTCGGCGTTGTTATCGGCGAAGATGGAGCTGCTGCTGCTACGCCACGAGAACCTCGACCTCTGCGGTGCCGACGTCTTTGCATCTGCGCCGCATTGCTTCGCCTCCATTCTGGCTGCTTTGCCGCTCATTCTTTGCCGACCTTGACGCTTTTTTCGCCAGCCGCTTTTGCCGCCGCTCGCTCGCGTTCCTCTGCCACAGCGAATTCGGCTTCTTCTTCGAGGCGTGCGAAGGCCGAGATCGCGTCTGCGGACATGGCGTGCCACGAGGCTAACTGCGTGGAGAGAGCCGCCTGCTTGGTTGGGGCTGCTGCGGGGCTGGAAGCGAGGCTGGAGAAGGGATTGAGCAGGAGATGCTCAGGTTGCAGGATAGTACGGCTCTGATACCACTTGTTAGTCACTGGATTCTTGCACTTGGTGATAGCAAGATCCTTACTCTCATCGAGAGGATGACACTTGGAGATGGGGCAATTTCTTTGTTTATTTCTCACACAACCCATTCCAACCTGAGGGGTTGGGGATACAAATTTATAGGCTGCTAACCAGCCAAGCATATGCTAAGATGCTAGTCTAAGATGCTGTCCTAGATGCTAGTCAAAAGCTGTCCTAAAGAGATGCTGTCCTTGAAGGGCAGCAAAAACCAACACAAAAGAGACTTATCCATCAGATAGTAGCACTCAGGCGTAGAAGTGATCTCAATCTCAAGGAAGTAACGAAGAGAACCCAAATCAAACATCAAGAACTGCTTACTGAGACGCTCTTTCACAAAGGCAATGTACTGAGAGTCATCTCCAGTAATGATCATGTCATCCACATATAGAAGGAGGGCGTCCAGGCCAGTGGAAGGTGTGAACAAAGAGAAGCAGGTCGTGATCCTGGCAGAGAAGCCGGCAAAGGATAACAGAGAGGATAGCGATCAAACCAAGCACGCGGGCTTGTTTGAGCCTATAGAGAGAACGACGGCGACAAACCATACCATCGAGACGAGAATACGTAATTTGCATGTAGACCTCGCGCAACTCGCCATTGAAAAGGCATTTTTAACATCCAAGCGAGAGATGGGCCTTTGGCGAAACAGAGGCCCGGACAAGGAGAATACGATCGATAGTCATGTGGCGACAAGGGCAAAAGTCTCATCGTAGTTGCGACCATGCTCTGCTGAAAACTACGACTACAAGACGAGCCTTGTAGCGATCAAGGGAACCATCCGAGAGGGTCTTGATCTTGTACACCCATTTACACGTGATAGGAGTAACACGCGTGCGAGCAAGGGCACAAGATCCCAAGTGCTAGTGCACTCCAGCGACAATCTCCTCGGACATCGCGAGTTGCCACTCGAGTTAGCGGCCTCACGGAGGTCGAGGCTCAGAAAAGCAATGCCATGGCCGTGTGCCGCAGCGACTGATGGTGTGACAATCACGAAGAGCATATCTGGGAGGAGAAAGTGAGCTGGACCCAAACAATGATGGAGAGGAGGATCGGGAGCAGGCCCCAGAGACAGAGGCTCAAGAGAGGAAGTAGGAGGCCGAGGACGGAGAGTAGTGCAAGGGTAAAGATGGAGCCTCAACAAAAGAGCGGAAAGAAAATCCGGTGGGCGGAACGGATGGGCCGGAGGAGTAGATGGAGAATGAGGTAAACAATGTGGAAAGCCGAGAGTCGGGAAAAATCGAAAGGGATGGACTCGGAAGAGAATGCAGGGGTGACGATTGGGGAATGAGGGTAGTAAGGCGGGACTCGTCAAAAGTGACATCCCGAAAATCCTCATCCTACGAGCAACAGGTCATAGCAACGATAACCCTTATGTTCAAGGCGTAGCTAAGAAAAACACACTCAACCGTCGAAGCGATCGGCTTGTGCGCTCACGAGGTGGAAGAAGGACGAAAGCAGAGACGGTAAAGCTGCGAAGATGATCGTAGACGGAGCTCGACCAAAGAGGCGCTCAGCAGAGTAGAACCAAGAAGAAGAGAAGGTCAGAGGTTGATGAGTTGATGAAAGCGGCGATAAAGCGACCTCGGCCAGTGAGAACAGAGGAGGCAAGCATGAGAGCATGGCGGTCTCAAGCAAGTGGCGATGTTTACGCTCAGAGACACCATTCGGCGTGAGCACGGGACAAAATCTTGAGGAAGAGTGCCACGCTTTCGAGAAAGCGACACAAAGCGTGAGAGAGATACTCACCAACAGAAGTCAAGTCGGCCACGAAAAACACGAATGACTGAATCAAACTGAGTGCGAATCATGGTGGCGAACATTTGATAAATAGAAAGAACCTGGTTGCACTCGGACATGAAGTAGATCCAAGTATAACAAGAATAATCATCAATAAAGATCACATAATAGCGATGACCCCCTTTCGAAATGAAGGGAGCCAGACCCCAAACATCAGAGTGAACAAGATCAAAAGGACAAGTAGAAATAGAATCACTAGTAGGATAGGGGAGCTGCAGCTGCTTGCCAAGCTTGCAACCCATACAATGTAAAGAGGTGTCCTTAAATGGACCCAAGAACACCACGACCAGGCTAAAGGCGATGAGACGCGAGCCACGAGATGACCGAGATGATGGTGCCATCGAGCAAAAGATGTAGTGGAGGACTTGAGAAGAGCAGAGGTAATGGTAGTGACCATTGGTGGTGGAGATAAGCGGAAGGAAGATGAAGCCGGTCGAGCTCCCAAAGACAGCTGCGAATCACGGCAAGGCCGAGGGCGATGCCAAGCAGAGTCCCGTCTTGGCGGTCTGAACACAACAAGAGTCAAACTCAAGAACAACACGACAGTCGTGATCGGTGATCGACCCGGTAGACATAATTGCATAGTAAGTGAGGAACATGAGAGATCAGAGGAACATGAAAAGAAGAAGTGAAAGGGGTGCCTCGGAATGAGGAAGGAGGTACCATCTGCGATCTGAGCAGTGGAAGAAAAATCATGGACCGCCTGAGAAGTAAGGTGGGTAGAATCTGGTGTCATGTGAAAAGAAGCACGAGTCCAAGATCCACGGAGACAAGATACTGACGAGGGAGGGCGGAGGCGGAGGCGGAGGCGGAGGCGAGGCGAGGAAGAGCTAGAAGCAAGCGCCAGACGAAAGTAACCCGAGGAGTCTCGAGACGAGCCGACACCGAGGCTGAAGCAGTGAGAGGAGGCTGGCGTGTGGCGTCACCGGAGGAGCCTGGCGAGAGACCATCTCACGAGGAGAGGAACCTCCAGAGCCCTTCGGGGCGTCCGCCCCGACGACTCTGGTCCTCGTCGCTTGTAACAATCTCGATACTGTGGTAAACGGCGACGAGAGGTGCAATGGAGACCCGCGAGAGAAGCGGCAACCACGGGAGGAGGTAGGGGAGGGATCACGGTCGGTCTTGAAGGAGCGAGAGCAACCACCGGAGGAGCAGGGTGAAGTAGACAAGACAGATCAGATCCGAGCCACGCCACGTGATGTGAGTCTCCTCAACACGCGACATCGTGAGGCCTCCACCAAGCTTCGGGCGTGGGTGGCGAGTCGAGCCGAGCGCGCATGATCTCGAACTCGGTAGCCGAGCAGCGTCAGAAGTCGAGAGGCGGTGAAGTCTCTGGCGAAGCGCGAGCCGCACTGGCGAGGGACAGTCCGCAAACATCCGCCCCAGAGAGTCAAGCCGACGCCACACCTCGGCAACCGGTAGAAGTCATCAGCGGTGGCATTGAGTGCTGAAGAGTGTGCTCGATGCACAACCGAGAGATACATAGCATCGCTCGTCGGTGTGATAATGTGCTCGGGCGCCCCACATAAGCCGTGGTCGTGGCGGTTGCTCGCCACATCCATGGAGATGATCACGGGCATGCTACCCGCCAGATGGCGGTAGCACGAGCCTCGCCCCGCCAACGCTTCGTGGCGTTCACTTCAGATCGGTAGAGCTCTAGCGCCTCCAAAGTGTAGTATTGTCGACCTCTGAGCCGCTTTATCCGCACCGAAGGAAGCGAGCGATGTGGGCGGTGTAGAACGAGGCGGACATGGTCGCCACCGGTGAGATGACTCGAGACGCTGGCTGTTGAGGTGGATCCTCGGTGAACAGCCCAGCTCCGGAAGTTCGTCCTATCAAACCGGCGGGGAAGCAGGGATGGCGAAGAGCCTCCGATAAAGCCATCAACTTTTTTTTTCTTTCTTTCTTTCTCTTTTTTTTTTTTTTCCTTGCCTTCTTCTTTTTTCGGCTAGGTAGCTTAGCCCAATGAACACATCACCTTGGAGGGAGGGAACTTTAGGTTCCTCCGAGCGGCGGCGGCGCCAGTGTGACGCGCGCGCGCAAGGCTGGCGGGCGGCAGCAAGCACTGAAGCGGCGAGCGAGCAGCGGCGACGGCAAAGGCGTCGGTGGAAAGCACGGCGGCGTCGTAGCGGCGGCGAAGAGAGCGACCAGATCGGCTGGAGGCGGCGTGGAAGCGGCGGCGGCGGCTTCTGAGCGGCGGTGGCGGCGAAAGGGAGGAAGGCGTGGAGCAGCGTTGGAGACGACCAGATCCGGCTCTGGAGGCCGGTGTGGAGACGGCGGCGGCGGCTGGTGGCTAAGAGGCAGGGTTTCAAAACCCTAGTTCTGATACCATGTTTGAATATATCCTCTAGTATATTCCAATGGGCCAAAGGCCAATATATAGCATGTACAAGGTGGGAACAAATGTAAATAACACGCTACACAATATATATATCTAACATTCCCAAGTAGCATATGCAGTTCTATTGTTGTAAGTTTTAGAACTTCAATGTGAGACTTCCTATGCTGCCTGTTTTTTCAAGACTGAGGTGGACACATTTGTTAACGAAGAGAGCTTCTCTAACACTGTTGATAAAAAAAAACATTTCCTGTTTGATATCTAATCTATGCTGTTCTCAGCATACCCTTTCTTTCAAAACCAAGAACCCTTTCATTTGACTGAGCAATTTCTGAACAATGCAACCGTATCGCTCCTGTAACTGCTCTTTTCTCTTGATGCACCTTAGAGAAATAATTAAATATGTTGGAGAATTGAAGGGCCATGAAAGAGGAGATCAAGGTTCTTGGCTTCTTGCAAGTTTTCCTTCTTCGCAACTCACCGGGCCTACATACGCATTATAAATTTGTCACAAATTCAACCTATCTTTGCATTATGGAGAACAACCTGGGATAGAATAATTAGAAAGTTATAGGAAATATTCGACAAGGAAAATGTGGAAAAGGAGTGTTAGCATTGATACTTCTATAAAAAGTACAAGTCATGAGCTTGCACTTGTAATTTGCAGTAGAACTTAATCTTTGGATTATTTTGAAATAGTGCACTTCATATTTCTCACTCTGCTATATTATCATGCAGTGAAAATCTTACTCTCCTCAACTGTCTCCACATGAAAGAAATCAAAGAATGCAACAGAAATTATTACACTAGTAAGTTTTCAAAAATCTTTACTGTTCGATGTTTGAGCATGCCTTTCTTTGCTAAACTTCTAGTAATCAACTAATCATATATTAACAATGTTAGTCACTATTTTGGTGTACATATTATGGTGTTCTGTAGGGTTATTAAAGACTTGTTAATGCTTCTGAAGTTGTACTTAAATCTTGTCAATTTATTTCAGAACCTAACATGTGTTTCACACAAATTTTTAGCCTCTTATTGTCTGATCATAAATGCAGATCCTATAACTTCATTCGCTGTAAACTGTGGTGCCAAGCAAAAGATTTATTCAGATCCACTGTCAACTATGTTCTACGATGACCCCACTGATCTTGGAGCAGCAGGCTTTCATGTTAATACTGACATTCAATGGGTAGTTAGTCATGTGGGTTCTGATCCTTTCAGTGTCTCTCCTGGTATCGTACATACAAGTCAGCCTGTTTCGGTAACAGACATGCCTGAGCTCTATGAAACAGCAAGAACGTCAACAAGTGATTTATGGTACTATGTGGTTGGTTTGGCTAATGGGAAATATATAGTTCAACTCTTCTTCGCAGAGATAGTTATAGAAAGTCAATTAATTTATGGACCAGGAATTTATGGACCAGGAAGGCGTTTATTTAACATTGATATTCAGGTTTTAGATCTCTCTCTCTCTCTCTGTGTGTGTGTGTGTGTGTGTGTGTGTGTGTGTCCATGTGAGCCAAAAAGAATTGCCTGAATCACTGCAGGATCAGAATATCAGGACAGATTTCGACATTATTAAGGAAGCAGGGGGTTCCAGAAGACCCACTAACATAACTCATGAAGTGACTGTGGACAACTCGATGCTCAAAATACATCTGTATTGGAGTGGACGAGGCACGTGTTGTATTCCATATGAAGGAGCTTATGGGCCTCTGGTGTCAGCAATAAGAGGTAATTACAGTACAAACACTGCCCTTTGTTGATATATTTTTCTGTTTACGGGAAAAAAAAGCATTGGCTGATAAGGAAGTGCTCTATATCCGCAGTTTTCCGCCCCCAAGACTCGAACAACAGCCCCCCACCGGCGCCACATTCAGCACGCCGGGATGAAAAGCGAAGAGGAGTGGTTGCAGGCATTGCAGTCCTTTGTACAGTTGCTGCAGTGATTTCTTCATCCGTCGTTTACCTCTGGTGGAAATGGGTTTCACTTGTGAAGCATCCAAAGACACGAGGAGTTTAAATCAAATGTGTATAGCCAGTTGTTCTCCTGTTTTCTTAGCTTGAGAATGATCCTCGGTATTGTATGTGCGTTGATCTTGGTTGGGACATGCGCCTGTACAGGAAAAGGTTCTGCATAACGTGAAGAGGAAAACAACAGCATTGATGTACAGTTCGGTTTGTGGTTAGGATCTTTAGGTCTGTAGTTTTGTGTCCCAACCATCGATTGTAACTTTGTAAGTTGTAGCCAATGAAGTTATCTCAAGATTTTCTACAAATGTTGCACGCATGTTTATTTGTTCATTAATCAAACTCATTTCCCCCCATAGTCGCAGTCTTATTGAATGGCTGTTACACCTTTTAATGCCTTTTGTTCTGCATGTGGTTCGAACATAATTTTTCTTCTTCGGATTTTCATCTAGAATTTGAAAACTTTCATCTGGATTTTGGGCTTTCAATAGGCGATATTTGCAGACTGGATTGTTAAAACACAGAGGATCAAGTGTAATCTTAACTACATCTCGGCTCTTATACAAAAGCTTGAACTTTCAGCAGCAATATTTCAACTCCTCGCACGCGACGTGGACAATGGATGTGGATGTCCACAGGATAAGTTTCATGGTCCGCAGATTAACGTTCCCGCTTTCCTACTTTGCATTCAGTAGTACGGCACGTACAATGCAAAATGGTTATACATAGATACTTCAAGAGATAATATAGCCAAGCTATGTCATCCAACACTCGTGTAAATATCATTTCCTCTTATGCAAGCATATCTCCATAGGTTATCTATTAATTAGATATAATTATATGTATAAGCACTTGTTAAGTAGTGATGCATACTCAAGCATTGATGCTATAAAATAAATAACTAAGAAAATCTAGTTTTTCTTTGCTAAGCATATCTTCAGGCACATGCATTGTGTGGGAAATCAGGAGAAAACTCACACATGGTTTCCTATCTTGCGCTTTACACACACAAGGAGCACGACCATATGGGCACCTTGTGTGAGATCGGGACGACCACAAGTGTGTATGATCTGAACACAATTGCAGAAAACAACAAGGGGTTTTCTGTAAAATAGGTGAGCGCAAAACTGAAGGCTGTTGGTTTGGCTGGGCTCACCGGAATTTCCAAAAATGCGGGGGATTTTTCGCAAAAGCAGAGACGTGGGGGCGCGCAGGGCTCGCGGTTTCCTTTCGCTCTCTGGGAGGAGTAATATAATATAATACTAGTTAGGTGCCCGTGGGTTGCAACGAAAAACCAAACTTTATATGAAATGTTTTGTTACAGATATACATTCTTGCTCAAAGGAATAGAAGTTTGTTGTTGCTTGATTACGTCAACTAAAAACAATTGACAGCCTTGATTGAAACAATGGCTAAGATGCTAATTAATGAACAATTGGGATCCGCACACAAGTAAAGGAAGTACATTTCAAATGTATACATATGCTAACTTTTACAATTCACAAGCTTCAAACAAATATTTTCTCTGTGAGACGTATGAATGCCTAGCAAAGTGATAGCCTGATACTACTATAGTCGACATAGTAGGACAATCTCTCTATGGAAGCTAGGAGTTGCCTCCCAGATTCCGTAATGTTTGTTGCTCTCTATCTTTGTTATCACCATCCATGCACCAACTCAACTATTTGCCATTTATTCCCTCCGACGCCAGAAAACCATGGCCAAACAGAATTACTATAACAAGCTGCATGTTTTCTCTTCATAAGGTTCACTATACCCATAATTGCATTTCGCTATGCTGTGACCAAACTGTGTGCAGAAGCAACCAATTACTTCAACGAAGATAATCACAAGACTTAATAAGCAAAAAAAAAACTTCAAGCATCATAGGTACGTAGAAACAAAACATTGAGAAAAAAGGAATGGTGTTTCGGACCGAAGGAAGTAAATCATTAATCATCGAATATTACTTACTTTGTTTTTTTTTCTCTTTAGATGAAAAATATTCATTTCGTTGTTTTTCCATGTCTGCAAACGTATTTATCCCATCCATGAGCTCAAATTTGTGATCAACCCCTGAAATGAAGTCAAAACGAATGCTAGACTTGAACTGAAAAACCACAAGTCTACCACCGTTGATGATTTTAAAGAGACAACAAGAATGAAAGAAAGTAGATTCTTTCTTACCTCAATTCTTGTAAGAAGTCCACCGGGGTTCCACTCATAAATTTTGACCTCACCTGGCTCGTCAAGTTGCATAAAATATGTCTGACAAAAACACATGAATCACCGCATCAGTGTCTCATGCTTTCATATCCCCCACATGATGAGGACATCCCTGCTAATTATGAGGTTGTTCATGAAGCAAGAGCTAAACTTCTCAAATAACAGGTGCAGTTGTTTCTTAATGAGTTTCCTTGTGTTGTCCATGAGAATTGGATACTACCTAAAAGCAATACTTTTTGCATTCTCAGATTTGACAAGCTTAAAGCCTTTGGAACTGAGAGGGAGGCCAGAACCAAAGCATTGGGGGAGCATATGGAAGACATTAGCCCATGTGGCCAGCAATCAAAGGGGCCATACGGCCAAGGAGGAGATGGCCAAGGCCCAAGCCGCCAAGCCCAAGATAAGGAGGCTATGGCCATTCGGCTAAGGAGAAGCTATGACCCATTCCGATGAGGGCATCTCTAGCATTCCATCTTCACGAGAACAATATATCACTCTAGAATTGCCTAAGGGGCCAATTACTAGAGCACATGCCAAACAACTTCAACAAGATGTGAACTCACTCCTAGCTGAGCATAATAATATTTTTGATGATAATTTTATACTACCTAAAACTTGTGTTTTATGTGTGCTCGCATTTGAAGAACATACAATGATAGATCCCAAGTGGGAGGCATGGGAGAACGGGAGCTCATCAAAAGAGGATGTTCAAACAACATCAATCAGAGTTAGGTTTGACAAAGAGGAGGCATGGTCGGTCGAAATGAAGAGAGAAGAAGAAGGAGAAAAACAACATATTGATTTTAGCCCAACCCTATCAACAAGAGAAATAGCACTTTTTTGTCAAAAACAAACAAAGCATGAAGAAAGAAATGCACGAACGAAAGAAGGAAGAAGCAAAGAGAATTTGTAATCCGAAAATAACTAGGAGTTAACTTCGGATTACTGTTCACGAGGGGACTGTCCATCCGACCCGGAGTATTGTTCATCCGACTCGGATTACTATTCATCCAACTCAGATTATTGTTCGTCGAGACTATATATTGAGGGTTAGACCCTCATTGTAACCTCAGACCAGTTTACGCATAAGAATTGAAACATAGCTATTGCTTGTTCTTTCGAAACCAGAGTTCATGCGAGGACACTGAGAGAGGACTCGACGATCCATTGATTCGTTTTGCAATTCAAGGTCAAGCCGTCATTCCATTGGGAATTGGGGACTTGATGATCTTCGTTCGTGGTCTTGCGACGATTAACTACTCGGTGTGTTTTAAGCGTTATCCAAAGAGTTGAGGGTTTGTGCATAGGCGCGAGTGTTCAGCTAGTGATATCGTCTACTTCGCATCAACTATCCACGGTTCCTCGTCGAGTAGATCGGGCCTCTCCCGTATCATGTGGTATCAGATTCTAGGTTTACTCGGTGAGAGCTGTTTACCCGTAGTTTAGATTCGTTTCCTGTCCTATAGTCCATTAAACCAAAAATTTGCAATACCAAAACTGTAGTTAATCTATTATTTCATGTGAGTTTAGTTAAGTTTTCATCCATTAGAGTTTTTGTTTTAGTGCTGATCCTTGTGTTTCCATTACGTAGCTTAATCATTGTGAAAAAATTGCTAGTTGTTTCCCTCAATTAGCAACCAAAAAGAGTAATCCGAGTTCTTTGTTGTTTCCTTATCCAAACAAACGTTTGGTCTTCGAAACGGACTACTAGCGTTTGTATTCGAGTCTACTTGATACCAATTGAGTTTCGGTCCACTTAACCCTTGCCAGTCGAAACACTTTTGTTATTTTGAGCTTCACTTAAATCCTTTCTTCTTTGAGACTGGCTGTTGATATTGCATTAGGGCTGCTCTTTGACTTTGTTTACACTTTGCTGAACTTTGTGGCTTGTGCAATCAACACGGGAGCACACCCTAGTTCAGCCAAACAAGAGAGAAAAGAAGAGAAACATGCAGCCACCATCAAGAAAACCCATGGCTTGAAAAGAGTATAAAAAACAGAGAGAAAAATCGCACATTTTGAGAAAGAAAAGAGAGGAAGAGAAAAAAAAAATGCTTTGTCGTTTGCTACAGTAACCACACATGTTTTTAGCTGCTACAGTACCATCCGTGTTTTCATATTGAGCATTTCATTTTTCTTTGAGCAATCTTGTGTCCTTACATATACAATTGCAATCGGCTAGTGTCTCTCCTAGTACTTGGTGCAAAACGAGCTAGTTTCATCTCAATTTTAGATTGCTTTTCACTAGCTCATTCCTTTATTTGCATTGAGTCACATTCGTGTTTGTGTGTGTGTTCCTATTTTTCACGTAAACCCATTGGATTAGCATATAGGCAGGATACTCTAGCTTGGATCATTACTTAGCTTTATGTAACATCCGTTTTCGGACGGACAAATAGTAAATAGATTTCGTTTCGTTCTTCGCCGTAATTCAACTAGCGTCTATTTTCAAAAACTTCCGTTCTTTCTCGGTCTGAGTTTCAAATGTAACATTTGAAACGTTTGAAATTCAAATTAGCGGTTCGGAGTTTTTCTCCTCCGTTTTGAATCTCTCGGGCTGATTTCGAACTTGGATCTTCCTTCCTTCTCGGGCCAAGCCCATCCCCAGGCCCGGCCCAAGCCAGCCCAGCCCTCCTCCTTCTCTCTCCCCCACCCTCCTGGCTCTCTCTCTGCCAGCCCGTGCAGCAGCCACTGGTCATCTTCTTTTCCCCCCGTTCTTCTCTCTCTCGGTCAAACCAAGTAGCAGCACCACCAGCCCTGGCTGTCACCTGCTCTCTGTGCTGCTTGCCCTCTGCGCAGCGCCTCCATCCCGTTCCTCCCCCTGGTCAAAAAGTCGGCGGCGGCTTCGCCCATTCCTCTCTTTGCTCCCTCGCTCTGCGCCTACTCCAGCGTTAGTTGGCGCGCCATTCCCATCCACTTTGCTCCTCTGCGCCACCGCCGCCTTTTTGCCCTTTGCGCGCCCAAGTCTGGCGCCGCATCACCCGCGTCCTCCACGGCGACTTTGGAGCTCCCGCGCAACCCAACGCTACCTGCGTCTCCTGCTCGTCCTCGTCGCGCCGAGAGCACCCGAGCCGCCCGTGCGTAAAGCGTCACCCTCGTCCCAGCTCCGCGTCCCGTCGCCTTGACCCCGGAGCCGTCCGTGCGAGCCGCCCGTCATTGTGGCGTCACCCGTCGTCCTCCTCGCGGACTGAGCACTCACCCTCGTCAGCGAATCGTCAAGGACGCACCCTGGACATCACCAACTCCCGCCCTGTTGCCTCGGACCGTGCAGCTCGCTCGTCATCGCCGCGTCATCGCCGTGGGTCGAGCAGCCTTGCTGCAAGCGGCCTGACGCTGCAGCGCCGCGTCATCCTCTCGACACCCCGCCTGTGCCCTCGCTTGGTCACCTCGCGCGCCCATCTTTACTGTGAACGGACAACAGACCGACCCGCCCGTCCTTGCCTTGACACCCGCTCGCTCCCACGACCTTGCCCTCCCTTTATAGCCCCCTTCCTCTCCAGGAGCTCCCCCACGCCGCCCCCCTTGACGCTCGGTAAGAAACCCACCTCATAGCCGCCCCTGTTTCCCGTTTTGGCCGCGCCGCCTCCGCGCTCTCTCGCCGCTCCAGTGAGCCCCCGCCTCTGGAGACCACGTCACCACGTGCCCCGTGGCCCAAGGGACCCATTCCCCACCACCAATCATCCTCCCCGTCCCCGGGACGTGCCACCGACGGCGTCCCCTCTCCTCCTCCCCGCCATGCCGCCGCCCGCACTGTTGCCCCAAGCTCCCGGCTCCACCTCCGGCTTCTCCATGTCCTCGCCTGCGGCAGGTGCGCGTGCCCCCCGCCATGGCGCCACCGCTCGCCCGGACGCCCGTGGCGACGCCGCCATTGTCCGCCCCCGCCGCTTCCGCCTCTCCCGAGCCGCCGCCCTCCGTCGTGGCGCGCCTCCGGCGACCGTCTGCCACCCGCCCGCCGCCCATTGCCTTGCCATGGCGCCATGCCCCAAGGCTGGGCCAGCCCAGCCTGCCCCTCTGTTCTTCTCTGTTTTGGGAGGAAATCAATTGGGTTTTTTGGGGATGGTGGCCCACCTGTCATAGGCTCCTTCCTCCCTATTAAAGCGCGATGGGCCTAAGCGCCATTGTTGCGTGAACCCGAGCGCGCCTGTGCGTGGACCGAGTCCATGCACTGTTCCATGGACCCTGACCCTTTTCTCCCTCCTTTTTCTTTCCAATTAAATCTTCAATAATTCGTATCTCCTCCGTTTTAACTCCAAAAATTGTAAAATAAATTTCTAAAAATCCGTTAAATCAAGATCTTGCTAATGGCATAGGACTTGATTAATTTGGAGTTCATTTGTGTATTCTTTTGTATTTACTTGCTCTCTTTGCCGTTGTGCTTTTTCCGGTAATTCGCCCGTTTAGGATTCGAAGACGCCGGAGATCCTCAAGTTGATCAAGACCAAGAATATCCCGATCACTTTGCCTCTAACCAAGGCGAGTCAATACTTTGACCATGTTGCTCCTACATTTTATGTAAATTATGTTCTTTTAAATTAACAAATTGCATGCTTTAATTTTTAATCAAATGTATGTTAAAGCTTAAGGTAGTTAAATGCCCACTTGATGTTTAATTAATTAATATTGCCATCCTTGATAACTTGATTCCTTTAACCTTTGTCACCCTAGTATTTATATGGTAATACTAGTTATAGGGTGTACTTGAGCGACATGCTAGCCTTGCTCAAGTACCGGGGTATTAAATACCCCAATCATCATGTCTTTAAATATAAAATATTTTGGATAGTCATTGGTGGTCCATTGACTAAGGTGAGAACATAATTTGGTTTCCTTATCAAAAACCCTAAATTGCTAGCTCTATCTGGGCGGATGGTGAGGCGGTTGGTGCTCCGGGAGCACGAGAATGATTGGGTTGTGGAATGAACCGCTGAGATAACCCTAAGGACTTAATCTGGTCATGACCTCCGTGTTAAACAAGTACAACCACAAGTATCTAAAAAGCTGCGACTTGGCTTAGTAGATTTATTGAACCTTGGATGCCATTTAGTTGGGCGGATAAATGGGGAGCCAAGTGGATTCATTCTCTTGAATGGGACAGAGAGGAGGTGACGTTTTGCCGGTCCGAGGTATAGCACCGCTATGCCGGTCGAGGTAAAACATCCGCTCAACATCATGGGCGTAACCCTATATGTGCGAAATGATGAAGGGCGAGATAAGTCGAAGCGTTATTGTGACAACCTCTCGACTACACATCTAAGGAATTGTGTAGGGCAATGAGTTAATTGTCTCTTGTGGGTAAAGTGTACTACCTCTGCAGAGTAATAAAGCTGTTTAAGCAGTAGTGCCTCTACGGTCAAAAGCGGACATGGGAACTTAACTTGAGTTAGTTCTATTTCAAAACTTTGTGGGTGGTATAAAAATGTGGCGGGCTCACCTAGCCCTCGAATTTGGTTTTTCCCTGGGTGGATGTACCCGGTGTTGTTAATAAGGTGGATGTAACCTTAATCAAAATAAGCATGAAGGTGGAGGTAACCTCTCTGAAATAATTATTGCACATACTCTCTTTATAAAAATTGCAATTTGTTAAAAATGCTAAGTCATAGGATTTGTAACTATAATATTGCAAAACTTGCTTTCATAAATAAAAGAAACTGAGCCATCCTTGTTAAGCCTTGCATATATATAATTGCATTTGTGTGTTGGCTCATGAAAGCACGGTAGTAGTGCTCATTCTCGCTTCTCTCCCCACCCTTGAGATAATGAAGATGAAGGAGACTACGCCTACTACGATGGACGGAAGATGATTGACAAGGATATGACGAGGAGTAGAATAGTCTTGTAGTTTAGATCTCGCCCGATCTAAGTAGACCGTTGGTACCGCGTACAACCGATATTATCCGACCCTTGGTTAATATCCGTCGTACCTGAGCCACCCGATCGCTTGCTGTGTGGGATGAGCCCTACCTTCCCTTTTGCTTCATTGTAGACTTGGTCGTTCTTTTGTAATGTAATATATTTGGCCTTGTGCGGCCTTTTTGTAAACTTCGACCCGATGAGGTCTATGTTACCTGTGTTGTAATATATTTGTTTGATTCCACGCCTGTATGAATGATTGACAATGTGTCTTGTGAAGTGCTAACTCTTGATCCGAGGAATAGCACAGTGATTCACAGAGGATTTGGATTCACAGAATCCGGGTCCGACACTTTACAACACATTGAATATCAGTTTGCATAGTGTCGGTGTTTTAGAACTGAACTTACATAAAGATTGTTTAATTCGGGGGGTCTCCTAAGCTCAAATCACGCAGAGAGGGCGACACGGGGATTTTTATACAAGTTCGGGCCTTCTCCGGAGAGAATAACAACCCTACTCCTGTGTGTATGTATTGAGTATGCTTGATTACAAATCAAGAGATAGACTCAAATGAAATGTCTTGTGCTCTTGATTGTGTTTCTGATTGCCCTCCTCTTCTCCTCCTGATGATTCTGCCTTTTATACAGTACTCGGAGCAGGCTGCCGTTTCTCCAGTTCAAGAGGCGCCTTAATGCTTGAGATGGTAGAGCCGTTACTGGAGATTACTGTGGGAGTAGTAACGTTCCCACGTCGCTAGGCAGTTATCACCATAACAGGGAGTTAAATCGTGCCATTATTCTAGAGAATAATGACGTAATTGATGGCTCATATCCTTAGATATGGCACAGAAGATTCTCTGATTGACTAGGCCCACATGTCTGTGAGCCCTATCGACTAGGGACTGGTCGTAGAAGAACTTACGATCAGGTAGCGGTCGTAGTAGAGCTTACGACCCTAGTCTAATCGTAGGAGAACTTACGATTAGGGTATAGTCGTAGAAAGGCTTACGACTATGGGGTAATCGTAGAAGGACTTACGACTATGGGGTGGTCGTAGAAGAACTTACGACCTCAAGCTTCTCCCTTATGAATATAAAGGGGTATATTCAAGAACCATATGACGACATTATTATCCATAATATGAATTACAGATAAATAATTAAATAAGGATGATTAGATCCTCGTCATCTAGCCCCCCAACTTCAAGTGAAAATAACTTTCTTGGAAAAGGAGCTATAGATGACCTTACGACCAGTAGATGGTCGTAGAATGGTGGTCGAAGGAAAAACTCTTCGGCTGGTGTTTCATTTGACCAGAAATTAACTTGGTCAAGAAGGTTGTAGAAAACCTTACGACTTGCAAGGTGGTCGTAGGAGATCTTACGATCACCAAGTGGTCACAGTACTGTAGTCAGAAGCAAAACCTTTTCGATGGCTGTCGCATTTGACCAGAAAAAGACTTGGTCAAGAAGGTAATTTCGCTTGAGGTGTAAAGATAGAGTCGGTTTTTTCGAGCAGACAAAATTAAGAATCTTAATCGACTCTCACAGACCTGTCTGTTGGAGCGGTTCCCAAAGCGGTGGCAACCGTTGGGTCGCCATGTCTTTAACTCAGGCGTACGGTTATAAATACTTATCGTGGGTGAGACTTAGGTTTTTTACCTTTCCCCAAATCGTTCCTACTATTCACCAAGCTTTCGTGTTCTCCGCCGCTGACCAAATCGAGCGTCCTCCTGAAATCTTTCCAAATCCAAATCTCTGACCTTTGAGAAAGATGGCCGGAGCCGGTTCTTAGTGGGCTGAATCGGAGATGGATGCGACCAAGATCAAGGCTTTGGTCGCCGCCGAGAAGATCCCGAAGAGAAAGTTCGTGAAGTGGATCGAGGCTGCTAGGCAGCATTGGCCGTCGGGGGAGATTGGGCAAATTCTCGTCTTCCAGGCGTTCTGTCAGTGTGGCCTTCGATTGCCTGCTTACCCTTTCCTCACACTTATACTCGAACACTTCAGGGTGGAGATGGTGAACCTCGTTCCCAATTCCATCACGATTTTAGGTGTGTTCGTTTACTTGTGTGAGGTCTATCTGGGGATTCCGGCCGACTTGGGGTTGTTCCAGTATTTCTATGGAATGACCAGGCTAGCTGGAGTTGCCGGTAGTTGTAGTCTGAAGCTCCACGACGGAAAGTCGAGGGAGTACATTTAGATGTTCACCTGGTCGTCATGGTCGGGATGGAAGAAGAGGTGGTTCTACTGGGAGACGACCAGTCAAGACAGCCTCTCTTTCATCGGAAGACCGGCCGAGAATGATTCTTCTTGGGATTTGACTCCCAAGGATCTTGGCCGGATCGCCCCCTACATTCAAGCCATCAAAGACTTGAAGGAAGAGGGGCTTACCGGATGGCACGTGGTGAAGAACTTCATCACGCGCCGTATTAGCCCTCTGAAGAATAGGGCTCATCACATGTGGATGTATTCGGGGCCGCAAGACCCGACCAGAGATTATGATGTTGTTCATGAAGCAAGAGCTAAACTTCTCAAACAAACTGTGCAGTTGTTTCTTAATGAGTTTCCTTGTGTTGTCCATGAGAATTGGATACTACATTAAAACAATACTTTGTGCATTATCAGGTTTGACAAGCTTAAAGCCTTTGGAACCGAGAGGGAGGCTGAAACCAAAGCATTGGGGGGGGAGCATATGGAAGACATTAGCCCATGCGGCCAGCAATCAAAGGGGCCATGCGGCCAAGGAGGAGATGGCCAAGGCCCAAGCCGCCAAGCCCAAGATCAAGGAGGCTATGGCCATTCGGCCAAGGAGAAGCTATGACCCATTCTGATGAAGGCATCTCTAGCTTTCTATTTTCACAAGAACAAGATATCACTCTAGAATTGCCTAAGGGGCCAATTACTAGAGCACGTGCCAAACAAATTCAACAAGAGGTGAACTCACTCCTAACTGAGCATAATAATATTTTTGATGAGAATTTTATACCACTTAAAGCTTGTGTTTTATATACACTCAGATTTGAAGAACATATAATGATGGATCCCAGCCCATCAAAAGAGGATGTTCAAACAACAGCAATCAGAGTTAGGTTTGACAAATAGGAGGCATGGTTGGCCTAAATGAAGAGAGAAGAAGAAGGAGAAAAACAATATATTGATTTCAGCTCAACCCAATCAACAAGAGAAATAGCACTTGTTTTTGTCAAAAACAAAGAAAGCATGAAGAAAGAAATACACGAACGAAAGAATGAAGAAGCAAAGAGGATTTGTAATCCAAAAATAAGTAGGAGTTAACTTCGGATTACTGTTCACAAGGGGAATGTTCATCCGACCCGGATTACTGTCCATCCGACTCGGATTACTGTTCATCCAACTCGGATTACTATTCGCTAAGGCTATATATTGAGGGTTAGACCCTCCATTGTAACCTCAGACCAGTTTATGCATAAGAATTGAAACATAGCTATTGCTTGTTCTTTCGAAAGCAGAGTTCATGCGAGGACTTTGTGAGAGGACTAGGCGATCCATTGATTCGTTCTGCAATTCATGTTCAAGCCGTCGTTCCATTGGGAATTGGGGACTTGACGATCATCATTCGTGGTCTCACGACGATCAACTACCCAGTGTGTTTTGGACGTTATCCAAAGAGTTGAAGGTTCGTGCATAGGCGTAAGTGTTCAGCTAGTGACATCGTCTACTTTGCATCAACTATCCACAGTTCCTCACCGAGAATATCGGACCTCCCCTGTATCACCACACTAACAAGGGAGCAATGCACTCGATCTAAACAATGTCAGATGTAAGAGGACATTGTGAGGAGGACTAACCTACATGGTGTGGTTCCACACGAGGTGCCGGAGAACCACCTCGCTGACAACAACAACTAACCGATCAACATGCATCCAAGTATCTCTGCAAACACCACCGTGATAGGCGCCACCAGTGCCCTGCCCATGGGATTCTACTTTTAGGCCTCCTCATCTACCGAATAGGGGTCCCCCACGACGCTCACGCTCCCCAACTGAGGCAGAGATGCTTCAGCATCGTTGTTTGGGAGCTAAGCGAGGCAGAGCACGAAGAGCTCCTTGGCTAGGCGGTTGGTGCCAACGACGCCGTCGAGGTGGGCTTCAGTGCCAGAGACGACGATATAGACAGCTAAATCCCACAGCTTGGGGTCGTAGTGTCGCAGTCGCGGTCCGCATCCTCCTGGTCAGCGTTGAGGAGGTATTAGCACTCAATCAACCTAAACAAACAAAGATTCATCCATGCATTACCACGCTCGTACGTCATGAACAAAGAACATAGGAATAATCGACCAGATCCTAGTGCCCACCTCCAAATCCAATTGGATCTATGGACCACCCCCGACACAACTTCTCCTTCCTCTCGCGTGCATCAGAAGGGGGGAAGGAAAGGGAGGTGGACCGGAATAACAAGGGCGTGGTGATGGTAGCAGGTGTCGGAAGGGAAGCCGGGTCCAGGGCCAAATCCTCGTTGCCACCAGTGGGACACAAGAGGAAGAGAGAGAGGCACGACCGAGTGGTGAGAGGGACATGCATAACATGGGGAAGGCAGTTGCAAACATGCCGAGTGATTCGAGAGTCCCACTCGTCGGTGCTTATTTCCCCGAGAGGAGCCGTGTGAAAACATGGTCCCAAATGGCGGCGCAGGTGTGATTGTGAGGAGAGGGAGGGGGAGAGAATAGATGATGACCACCAAGTCGAACCGGATCTAAGCTCGATTAGTACGATCGCCAATGCACAACGCAAAGAACAAACACGATTGATTATTGTACCAATCATTCTTACCGTGCCAAGAAGGTAGAAGGCGTTGAGGTTGCCGGTGTCCCCGCAACGCTGCAAATCCTGGACGACAAATCATTGTGGGGATACCCTCGCAAGCACCACTCTGCACTGCTCTAGCTCCCTGAATCTCACACACCCGCATGCACATCCAGACAACACCTTCGTGAGAACTTTCATCACGAAAACAATCTCTTTCTTGGTTCTTATAATTGAATGAAACCAGGGTTAACATGCATGTACGTGAGCATGGCACCAGCGAGGTCGGCCGACGACATGACGGACGCCTCCACATAAGTTAGCATGGACACCAACACTAGGTCATGTCTCCGTCTCTTCCGCTAGTTAGTCTAAGGCCTCTCAGCCGCTGTCGGACTAGACAAGTAGCACGTGCGGCCCCTTGTCCTCATGCCTCCTCAATGTGACGTCGTTACTTTCTTACGACGACTAGTTACATCTCTTGGATAGAGATAAAAAGAGAAAATGGGTGAGATAGTGGCAACGGTTGTTAAATATCAAGAGATGTGGGGGGATGAAACCACCGACGGTTTCGAGGGCAAGGGTGAGGCCACGATGATTTTTGACAAGACGTGTGAGAACGAACGTTTGATACACTAAGAATAGAGATGGACTCCATCTGCGACCATACGGACTAAACTCCATCTACAACTGCACAAGGCTTTTCTCTTCTTGCAACACAAGTAGATCGCTCGTTAACCTCCGTCAAAAAAAAAAGATCGCTCGTTAGCCTCACCCGAGTCACCTCCCCACTTCCCCCAAATCCCGAATCTAACAAAACAAATCCCCAATCTCTCGCCGCCGCCGCCGCCGCCGCCTCCGCGATGTCTCGCCGCTACGACAGCCGCACGACGATCTTCTCGCCGGAGGGCCGGCTGTACCAGGTGGAATACGCGATGGAGGCGATCGGCAACGCCGGCTCGGCCCTCGGCATCCTGGCGGCCGACGGCGTGGTCCTCGTCGGCGAGAAGAAGGTTACCTCCAAGCTCCTCCACACCTCCCGCTCCGCAGAGAAGATGTACAAGATCGACTCCCACCTCGCCTGCGCCGTCGCCGGGATCATGTCCGACGCCAACATCCTCCTCAACACCGCGCGCCTCCACGCCCAGCGCTACACCCTCGCCTACCAGGAGCCCATCCCTGTCGAGCAGCTCGTCCAGTCCCTCTGCGATACCAAGCAGGGATACACCCAGTTCGGTGGCCTCCGCCCCTTCGGCGTCTCCTTCCTCTTCGCCGGGTGGGACAAGAACCACGGGTTCCAGCTCTACATGAGCGACCCCTCGGGGAACTACGGTGGCTGGAAGGCCGCCGCCGTTGGGGCCAACAGCCAGGCCGCTCAATCCATGCTCAAGCAGGACTACCGCGACGGCATGATCCGCGAGGAGGCCGTCGCCCTCGCTCTCAAGGTCCTGAGCAAGACCATGGATTCAACCAGCTTGACTGCCGAGAAGCTGGAGCTGGCCGAGGTGTTCCTGCAGCCCGGCACCGGCGAGGTGCAGTACCAGGTGTGCTCCCCTGAGGCCCTGGGGAAGCTCCTCGCCAAGTCCGGGCTCACGCAGCCGGCGCCCGAGGCGTGATGTGCTGGTTTGTTGCGTCTGTTGATGCCTACTGCTCTTAGATGGCTTAATCAGTTATCCTTCTGTTGTCTAAACTAAACTATTTGACAATTATGTGTTTTAATTTTACATCGAACATGCTTGATCAGGTTATGCTTTATCGATAACAGTGGATTGCCTTAAATTTGTTGAAAATTGCGATTTTTGTCTGCTATGCTTGATTGTTGTTGTGATTAGGGAGTATGGGAAACAAGGGCATATGTAAAATAAGTCGAGATCTATGTTTGTTACCGTGTTTTTATCAAGTGTGCTTAGTAAATCAACTCAAATTGTAAGGTGGTTTTGGTGTTTAGGATCACCTAGAAGGCTTATGTTTATAAAGCTAAGCATCTTGGATATATTCAATTTTCAATTCAGCATGTAGTTTGCCGATGGAAAGGTTGGTAATTGTGTACAGAACATGGTTTAGAATTGTAGGTTCGAACCTTCGTTGGTACAAATTTTCTTGTTGCTTATGGGTAATTCAAGATGACCATAGATAACAATGATCAGTTAAGAACAAAAGATGATGGAAATATGAGAGGCACAGCTTACCCTGTGCTGCCTTCTCTATTTTTCTGGCAGAGTTGCCTCCAACAATAAGACATGAATCTTTGGGCGAAGTATATGAACTTGAGGGCATTTTTTGTATGATTTAGTCACCATGAGTGTATCTTGGCCCAAATTTTGGAAGGTCCCTGTTACAGGTTTATCTTGTACCTTGATTGGAATTTTCTTGATTTCTCTTATGCACTGGACTAGTTTGTTATGTTCTGTTTAATAACTTGGGAGGGTAACATGCTGCTATGCAGTATGATAAATTTCAATTAGTTATAACAATTTTTTTATCGTAGTATGGTTATTTATGTTGGACTTAAACTGGATTTGGAATCTTGAACTGGTGTTCAGCACTTTAAATTTAGTTAAGCATTCTATGGGTTCTATCTTCTATGGCAACAAAGAACTGTAGATCTAGTTCAGTTTCTAAAAATTGTGCTGGTTGTTTCCTTTCTCCAATGTTCCAGTGCTTTTATTCATCTAGGAAAATGATAATAAACTATAGTTGTGATTGCTCAATTTAATCCTTGGGTGAGCAAGTCAATACTGTGAGCCTGTGACTTTCCAATTTAGCTTAAAAGTAGTATTCCTCTTTTGAGGTTGTAGCTTTGGTACTGTCTAGGATTCTCCTTTCGATATTGCCTGAGGGCCCTGTATTTCAAGTCCCCAATGAAAACAACATTTTGTTAAAACAGGATTTTGTGAAGTCGAGATTTAAATCTGAAAGGGTGTCACTTATGAATTATGATGATAATTTGTGTCGGCTGGAGATAAGCATATATTATTTCAGTTGGCTGGAGATATACTGGTGGTTTGCCCTTAGCATGATTGGTAGGATGGTTCTTATTTGGTTGTGGTAGTACTTTTATAATCAGGTTTTTGAACAATACAAACAGGCTTTGATGCAATATATTCAGGTTGTTCTTCAAAATACCGTGAATGCATACTATTCTGCTATTGTCACTGTAGAGGTCCTTGATCATGATTTGACACGTGCTGGAAATTATAAACTTGGCATGAGGAAGTATTCTGCTTGTATGTAATGTACTAGTTATTTACCTGGTTTGGTCGTAGGAATCATATTATCCTAAGCGTTGCAACAGTCAAGAAGTAAAATCGATTTGATTGTATGAGTGATTGAACGCTGCTAAGTTTGTAGTTTGTACTAAAGTCTCATCTTGCTTGCTACTTCTACATTATGGTTTCTCATCGGGTATGTGCTTCATAATCAGACACGTTAATAAATTAGTCTTAATATGACCGCTGGAGTGCTGGGTTTTAAGCAGTTTCTCCAGCTTGCTTTGTGTTCTAGGGAGTGACAGGTCCAGCTTATGTTCTTTGGCTGTAGCTAACATGCAGCGGGTTTTCTCCTCTCCAAGGCCTGAAAATTCTGGGGTTTGTAAATATAGATTTTGGTTGGATGCTGTGGTCAAGATGATTTAGGAGTATGTTTGTCTGACCGGTGTGTGACTTGTTATGAGTCGCGTGTTAATTGTGACAGTGATATATGTCGTCGATGCCTTTGGTCCCGATGCTTGTCCCTCCTACATGCCTCATGCCCATGTCTCCTTTGAGTAGTTTGCCAATACGAGGGTTACCTACGGACCTGACATATGCTGGAATCACTCGATACTGGATGGTACTGTGGCAACTGTAGAAGAGAATCCTGGGTTACATTATGTGCGATCGATGGGGAAGCTTTCGATGGTGTCCAGCCGTAATCGCATTAATAAAAATGTATCCATGACTCCATGTGGACTCTCTTTGCACGGATTAAGGATTTCTTCCAACCTTTTCGTTTTCTGTAGCAGTGGCGATTTCCGGCGGCGTCTGCCAAGTACCAACTCGAAAACGCCATATGATTTCGTTAGAGAAGCAAGCACAAACAGCAGACATTACCCGACGAACAGCAGCACCACTGGTGCACCGCCGCCACCGTGACCCGACGAACAGCAGCACCACCGGTCCACCGCGAAACCGCTTCCACTCCGCAGCAAATCGGAGTTTTTTTATATTAAAATAGCACTTTTTTTTAAAGCGAAATAGTAAAAAACCTTATCCCCCATCCCGCACAAATAAAATGGCAAAAATAGCATCTCTAATACGAAAATACGCGGCGAGTTACTACATCGTGACCCCAGACATGACGAGAACATGCGGCGAGCTCTAGCCAGTGGCAGGCGGCCTGCCGCACATTTAGTTTGCAGCAAGTCGTCTGCGCACGCTCCTGCCTGCCGACTTGCGACGGACTAGATGAGCCCTGTCATGGTCTAGGCGTGCGGCAGGCTGCCTGCCGCCGACTAGGAGCTCGTCATGTGTCCTGCTGCGGTCTAGGTCAACAACACATGGTCTGCCACAACATTTTTGCTTGTACGGTGCCATATTTTATATTTTATTCGCGGAGACTATTTTGAATAGGAATAAGTCCACTTTACCCCCCTCTAAAATATGGTTCGAGTTCAAAAAAACACCCCAAACTACAAAACCGTTCATTTTACACCCTCAATTGTCAAAATTAGATCAAATTACACCCTAGATTGGTTTCATTGGTGGTTTTAGCCATGTTGGCAGCCATATCATTGGTTTTAGCTTACATGGCATCTAAATCAGCTATAGCAAATAAAAAAGAAATAAATTTTATACATGGGTCCCGCGTGTCAGCACCATTTCTTTCTTCTCCAAATTTCACCAACCACCCTTGCCTCAAGACACCAAAGACGCTATTTGGCACGTCTGGCCGCACCAGAGTGTGCTCTTAACCTCCTCGCATGGCGCCCTTGCCACTCGCCCGCGCGGTGCAGCTCCTACCTTCCCCAGCTAGCTCTCCCCTGGTTCTCCCCCCCCCTGCGGCTATAAGAACCACCAGTGCATCTCCCTTCTTCTCCTCCCCCTTCTTCCTCAAACGCAAAGCCGAAGCCGAGCTCTTGTCTCCACCGCACCGCCTCTCCGCCGTTCGCCGCCTTCAGTGAGTTCCTCACCACGCCGGTCGTGTCACCCTGTGCCTCCCAGGGCCCTCCACTTTCCCCCCACCTCCCCTCTTCTTCTTCGCCACCGAGCAAGCCGCCGGAGCTGAAGCCCCCATCTTCGCCCAGTTTTCTTCTCCACTGCCGAGAAGCTCCACCGCCGCCACTCCTCCTCCGCCCACGGTCGCCACCGACCTCCCCACCCCCAAGCGCAGCCCATGCGCACCCCTTCCTCCTCCCCACGCCACGCATGCTGGCTGCAGACAAGGCGCCGAGCGCCGCCCTTTTTGCCACGCGCCGCCACTCCACAACACCGTCGGTCCCGTCGCTGGTGCCCTTGTGGCCGCCGTCCCCTTGGCCACCCTTTCCCAGCCTTGCCTGTCGCCGCCTCATTCCAGTTGCCTCCATCCACTTCCTTTGCTCATCCTCCTCCTCTGGCCAAAGAAGAATGGCATGAGTATGCCACATCAGCGGAACATGTACATGTGGACACCACGTCATCCAAAACGGGGGTGGTTTAGGGTGAGGGGGTGATTTACTCCAGTTTCAATAATTGAAAGGTGTAAAGTGAACAGTTTTGAAGTTGAAAGTGTTTTTTGGACTCAGGCCATAATTCAAGGGTGTAAAGTGGACTTATTTCTTTTTACTATTGCGATTAAGATGAAAATACAGAAGAAAAAAAGTCTCATGCATGCAAACGGCACCGCGTGCCGTCACCACCGGCGCGGCATTTCCCAGTGCCGTGTCTTACTCCAAAGTTCATGTTGAGGAACCGTTGCTGGCGAGTCCAGTCCGAGCGATTACCTTGTAGACAAACTCAGAATCGTAAGAACAATGCAAGAACACAAGAATAGAATAGTAGATTGAACACAGAGATATATGGGGCTTCTTGCTTCTCTTTATTCCTTCATCAATCAATCAATCGTTTATAATGAATAGTAGGGGTGTTCGTTCGGTTTTTTCGGTATATACGGTTCGGTAAATACGGTGTATACGGTAAATATGGTATTGTTAATTCGGTAAATACGATATTATTTAAAATACAGTTCGGTATCGGTAAATATCATTTTATTTCGGTACGGTATCGGTAAATACCATATTTACCAAAGTTGACGCGAATTGAGAATGATACGACGAGCCAAAAATACTTGCGGTCACAAAATCCTTGCAAAGTTTAGGTTCTATAAGACTGCAACGGACTAACAAAAGTGAACACTGAGTACTAGTGCTACTGGAAGTCTGTAACTCACTAGTCACCAAGTGTTCTGTACTTCTGTTTGTTGGCTAATACTACTCGATCATGCAGCATGCTACTGTAACTCAGTCTATTGCTGCATAGTCACTGCTGTCTGCTGGCTTGCTACCTACTGCCTAGGGGCGTTGGGGCTTGGGGCGGGACCGCGGGATGCTGCCGAGATGAGTGGATGACACAAGTGATTAAGTGAACACTGAGTAGTGAAGTGAGTACTAGACTACTAGTACTGCTGCCTAGGCGTGTTGGGGTGCGAGACGCCGAGACAGCAGAAGCGAACACGGGGATGACCATTGACCGAATCACCGAATGACGGAATGAGAGAGCTGTGCTGGCTTGCTGGGCTCTGCTCGGAGGACTCATGGGCCAAGGCCACCGAGCGTAGACGCGGAGGGAGCGCCCGAGCCTACGAGGCGAGGATCGTGAGCTCTGGCGCTGCGTCTGAGGTTTTCGGTTGTCTCGGTTTTTTCGGTTTTTAGTCGGTTTTTACCGAAAAAACTGAACTACCGAAAAACCTGGTTTTCAAAAACCGTCCCGAATACCGGTCAAACCAAGTTGACCGGTACGGTTCGGTTTTTTCAGTTCGGTTTCTTCGGTTCGGTTTGAAAATGAACAGCCCTAATGAATAGCGCTCCCTATTTATAGACTAGAGACCCTGCTAGGGTTTAGGATGAGGAGTTCATCTGGGCTAGGACTCTCTGGCCTGGGCCCAGTTTTTTAACACTTCCCCTTGGACACTCGTCCGACATGTTCATGTCTCGTCGAAACTCCATAAAAACCCAGTGGAAAAAATTTAGAGAAAGAGTACATGACACGCGTTCCGCTGCGTTACACGAATTGCCTCGTTAAAAACCTTAGCCGAGAAACTTCAGGAAAACTCGTCAAGGGAAAAAGAGTACAATCCACCCAATTTCATTTAATCTCCAGGATTTATTCTTTGGGTACTCGATCTTCGTGATCAAGCTTTAATGATGAGTTTGTGAAGGTTCTCCCCCTGAATTCTGCACTTCTCGAAGTCTCATCATTCCAATTCCACATATGCATGTTTCAAAGCTAGATGCTGGAAGTGACTTAGTGAATAAATTTGCAAGATTTTCATATGACTTAGTATGCAGTACTTTAACTTCGTCCATCTTTTGCAATTCATGAGCATAGAAGAACTTGGGGTTGATATGCTTTGTGAGATGACTCTTTACATAACCCATCTGTACTTGTGCAACACAAGCTGCATTATCTTCATAGAAAATAGTGGGGGTTTATGCGGCATTTAATCCACACGACTGCTGGACGTGGTGAATCATCCGCCGAAGCCAAACACATTCTCGTAAGGCCTCGTACAGTGCTATGATTTTCGAGTGGTTCGTCGAAGTCTATACAAGACTCTGCTCAGACGATTTCCATGGAATTGCAGTTCTACTACACAGGAATACATAGCCAGTCATAGTTAGGTCTTGGTTCTTTCTGTAGAACAGTCCAAGATCTTTACTTTCTTGGAGGTATCAGAAGATGACATTCATTCCCTACCAATGCCTTTGGTAGGTTCTGCACTATACCTGTTAATAGGTTAACGGCAAAAGCAATGGCCGATCTAGTACAATTTGCTAAATACAAGTGCTTCTATTGCACTTAAGTATGGGAATTCCGGTCCTAGGACTTCCCCCTCTTCTTTAGGTCTGTACGGGATCTTTGTATTGCTGTAAATATCTCCCGACCATTGGCACTTTTGAAGGGTATACCTTTTCAAAATCAAACATTTCTAACACCTTCTGAGTATAGCTTGACTGATGCTCTAAAATCCCTTTAGGGGTATGCTCAAGCTGCAAACCTAGACAATATTTGGTTTTACCTAAATCTTTCATTTCGGACTCTGACTCCAAGTAAGAGCTTGATTTCTTTATACCTTTCAGGGTTCCAATGATATTTAGATCATTTTCATACATTGAGATTATACAAAATCTATTCTGGGATCATCGTATAAGTACACAGAGATTATTTTCATTGTTCGTGTAGCCTTTCTTGCATAGAAAGTCACTTCAAGCAATTATACCACATCATGCCTGATTGCTTAAGTTTGTATAGTGACTTTCTGAGTTTCACACTATACAGATTTCTATTTGCTCTGTTTTGGCTCGGGACATGGATACATTCAAGTACCTTCATATGAATGTCCGAATCTAATTTTTCATAAAGGTACGATGTTACCACATCCATCAATTTCACTTTTAACTTCAAGTTTACTACCATTGATATTAAATATCTAAAGGGTGGTTTCGCCCATGACCGGGGAATAGGTTTCTTCATAAACAACTCCTGGATGTTGAGTGAAACCTTGTGCAACAAGCCTTTCTTTACTTTATTATTTTCATTTCTCTTTCGAACAAATATCTACTTATGCCCTACGGGGTGCACATGGGGAGGCAACCGGCTTACAGGTCCAAACACCTTTCTTTTATTCAAAGATAATAATTCTGCTTCTATTGCCTTCTTCTAATCTTCCCAATCTGTTTTTTTCTTTCATTCAACGAGCGATACAGGCTCTGGATCAAGATCGATGATTGTGACAATTTTCTTTGCAAATAAATGTCGACATTGGTTGTTGTCTTATTCATAGATTCTCCCGTGGTCACAAAGTTTATAGTTATTTCTTCAAGGGGTGATTCTTCTAATGCTTATAATACTTCTACTTGCTCACTGTTGCTTTCAATTACAGGGGCAAATCCCTTTAGTTTTTCAGATCCGATGTGTGCGCACACATCCATGCTGATGTCCCCCTTCATGGGGTTGTTCAATTCTGGTATGCCTTATCTGAAGGTGCCATACTGGTGCCAGGTCTCAACTGTCTCCCCTTCTAGTTCTAGAGAACTTCGGTGATCGGCTGTGTCAAGTCCTTCTTATCTTTTTTCACCAGGCGTCCCCGATTACTTCAGATTCGAGGGGTCGAAGTTCTCATCCTTGCAGAGGCCTTAGGACGGGATTAGGAATACCTTCATTGGTATTTCAACCCTCTTCGGTGCATTGCGTACAGGCATATGCGACTTGGTCATGCTCTTCAAATGACTAAAGTGGTCAAGCAGTTGATTCGCTAATGCTTGCAAATTAATTATCTTCTAGACTTCAATTGTCTTCTAGACTTCAATTGTCTTCTAAACTTCAATTATCTTCTGGACTTATCTATTTTCTTCACTAGTGCGTGGGTCATGTGCATGAATTTTGATTATCTTTTGGACTTCAATTATCTTCTGGACTTCTCTATTTTCCGATATTTTCATCAAGGGGTTGATTTCCTCCCCCTAATGACGGGAAACTAGCCTCATCTAATATATTATCAGCGAATCGGGTAGTATGCAAATCTCTCATCATAGGATCCAAATACCTGGTTATGGAAGCTGTCTAATAACTAGCGTATATCCCAGACTTTCTAAGAAGGCCCATTGCAGTTCACTGTGGTAGTGGTATAGGGTATATAAACCTTGCAACCAAATCTTCAAAGATGAGAAATTTTTTGTGCTGACCCTTGTGCTAGTTGCATAGGTGAATGGATGTTATATGCCCGTGGTCTAAAATTGATGAGAGTTGCTGCGAGCAGGACTGCGTGTCCCCAACATACAGTTGTTAAATTACAATTATTCAAAGGTGGTCGGATAATAAATTTAATCCTTGTAATTAATGCCTCTGCTAGTCCATTCTGGGTGTGGACATGCGGTACGCAATGCTCAACTTTAATTCCCATTGCCATACAATAATCATCAAATGTCTTTGAAGTAAATTCTCCAGCATTGTCCATTCTGGTGGACTTCACGTGATGATTAGGGGAATTATTTCTAATTTTAATTATCTGCGAGATTTAGCTTTGCAAAAATGTAGTTTCTCGTAGACAATAAACATACATGCGACCATTTGAAGGAAGCATCGATGAACACCATAAAATACCTAAATGACCCTTACAGGGGCTGTGTAGGACTACAAAAGTCTCCCAGGATACGGTCCAAGAATGTAGGGACTTCATCCTTCGCTTTCAGAGCAAAAGGTCTAGTAATTAATTTTTCGGTGGTGTGTGCCGGGCACATAAAATCTTCCTGATTCGATAAATTCTTTACATTGATATTATATCCCTATAAATTATTAATTATATTTCTCATCATCCTAAGACCTGGGCGGCATTATCTATCATGCCAGAGATAGAAAAGTTCAGAGCTTCTAAATACGGTTTTCAGGGCAGTATAGGCTGCAGATGCATTAAAAATAGTGTAGTATAGTCCAGTTTCAAATGAAGGAAGTCGTTCTAATACCATTTTTCTACTTTCTTCTCGCTTTGTAATGAGTAGGTATTCCTTACCATACTCTTCTTCAGTCTCTACGTGGAAACCATTAGCGTGAATATCCTTGAGAGTTCTAGTCGATTCTGGGTACAACAAGGTTTCTTTAATGACCAATGTTGTGCCCATTGGGAGTATAATTGTGGCTTTTCCTAAGCCTATTATACAGGTATCGCTTCCTGCTGTTGTCGTAAGATTACCAGCATTCTTACTGATCGACTGAAGAAGCTTCGTCTTTCTCAAGATGGTATTCATTGTGCCGCTACCTGCTAAGCACACTCCCTCCATAGGGTGCCACACGTGTTCTAATATAATGTACTTTATTAATATGCAGCAGAAAGCAAGCAACACATAAATAAAATACTTCAGATAGCAGAACATAACTTGCTATTATAAATATAGAAATAAGTATCGCAGGACTCATCATTAGAATTTAATATTTTGCTCTCCTAGAGCTTACAACCATTATTCAAAAATAATTCAATGTTCTTCTTCAATTACAAACTGCAAGTTACTATAAAAGATCCAAGTACAATGCGTGCACTAGATCGAATCAGCCAAGTATTCAAAAACTTCTGCCTCAATCTGCTACATGGCGATCTTCTTCTCTTAGGCAACTACGGCTGTGGCCACTGCGATGTCCAAAGAAGGGATGATGGGAGCTTCTATGAGGCTGTCCACATCCATGAGTGCAAGTAATGGATGTGGATTCTCCGTGCCTACAATAGCAAGGTATGTCTCATGTTGTCTTATGCCCTTCTTCTTAGACTAGAAAGCATCAATAACGTGCGACCCACGACCTTACCCTTCTCGCCCCTTTCCTTCGTGAGAGGCTTCATCACCTTGTAGCTACTAGCATTGGCTTCATGGCCAATATTGCTACTAGGCGGCTCTGAGATATAGTTCTTCCTTAGAACATCATCTTGAGCTTCTGCAATTTACATGGTATCAATTAATGCGGCGTACTCCTTGTAGCCGTCTTAACGATAGTTGTGTATGGATTGCACTGTATTTGGGTGGCAGGTAGAGAAAGTTTTCTCAATCTTCTGCTTATCCGTGATTACATTATCACAGAGTCGAAGAATTGTACAAATTCTGACCATGCTGGGTCAGTTCTTCGAACTCCTGGCTTGTGATGCCAGTCATTTCCATATTCATGCAACGAGTTCATAAGATTACTACTAGTAATTTACATATAATGGTTGCAAAATTCTCATAATGCTCTTCGAACTCCCGGTTCGTGTTCCCGTACTTTTCTATGCATTTTTCATGATTTACTGTTATTTTCAGTGATTAAGAGCAATATAAACAATCACAGATAATCAAAATAGTAAATACAATACATAAAATGCATAGAAATAATAATAACAAAGTTAAACATGCTTCAAATGCAAAAATTGAATCCCCGATGCCCTTTTCTGCTGGAAAATGAATTTTCGGCGAATTCTGCAATTGTCAGGGGTTAAATCATGAAATTACAGTTATGAGAAAAAAATCGCATAATTTTCCAATTTTCAGGGGGGTTTTCGCAAAATTTTCTTATTCGCGATTTTTTCCGTAATTTTCGAAATGGCGAGGTCCTTTTTGCAAAAATCCCCCCCGGGGGTTTCCGAGTAATGGCCGGCCCCGATTTCCTTTAGCCCATAAGGCCCAAAGCGGTTGCTTAAAGGTAGGTGCTAGGGTTTCCTAGCAAGTGTTTCATAAGCGACAATGAATGGAAGCTGATGCTTTGTGGCGGGCTGGCCAGGCGGCAGTGGCGGCGTATTTGCTTCTGGTGGCGTGTGGTGGCGGTCTTGGCCGCTGCAGTGGCCGTGGCAAAGACGCGTGGTGGCGCCCGTCGCGGTGGGCAGCTCCGATGGGTGCTCACGCTGTAAGTCGTCGCGGTGCTTCTGGCGGCGGCGTGGCGGCCATCGGGCGGCTCCGCTCTGGCGGCGGCTTTATGCGGGCGGCGGCGCTCCTCATCCTCACTCTTTGCCGGGCGGATCGCGGACTTTCGTCTGGCGGGTACAAGGATCGTCCATGGCGGTCTTGGCGGCACCGACCATCTGCGGGCGAGGCGGCCGGTGGCTGTTCATGCCGTTCCTGAGCGGTGGCGGCTTCATCTGGCGGCGCCGACGCTCCAAGTGCGGCCGGTCGGATCCGGCGACGCCATGCGGGGAGGCGGCCGCAGCAGGCTACCGACCTCCCCCTTTTGTTTTCTCTCTCTTTTGCTTCCTTCTTGCCGTGGCCGTGCGACGACTTCATGGTGGTGGAGGCTCCGGCTGTGGACCGGCGGGAAGGGGTAGGGGGCGGTGGTGCCGACCCGTGGCGGCTCAAGGCCGTACGAGCATCGGCAAAATTTTCGTTACTGTTCGTATATGCAAAGTATTGTTTATCTGAAAATACTGTTCATGCATGCGATGTAGTGCAATTATGTTCTTTCATGCAACAACTGATCGGCTTGGCCGACGACTTCAAGTTGGCTCGCGGTACGTTAGAACGGATTTGCAACTTTCAAACTACGGTACAATCGACATCCAATTTTTTGTGCAATCTATCGATCGACATTATGTCGGCGACTTTAAGTCGGCTCGCGGTAGATTAGAGTAGATTTGCACCGTAGAAAATCAATCTAGAAAGCGAATTTGCAGAATTGAAAGCGATCTAGAAAGAAAATTGATTCAATCTACGAGTGTCGTTCTTTGACAGTTACCTTTCGATTCGAGGAGAGTCGATCGTGCTGATAACGTGTTGAGAAATCGTCACTGGCGAGTCCAGTCCGAGCGATTACCTCGTAGATAAACTCAGAATTGTAAGAACAATGCAAGAACACAAGAATAAAATAGTAGATTGAACACAGAGATATATGGGGCTTCTTACTTCTTTTTATTCATTCATCAATCGATCAATCTTTTACAATGAATAACATCCTCTATTTATAGACTAGAGACCCTACCAAGATTTAAAACGAGGAGTCCATCTAAGTCAAAGCCCTCTGGTCTGAGCCCAGTTTCGTAAGTTCAAACGCCACAATTTCGCTACAGCGAATCAAACAACAACGTTTGCACGGTCCGCACGGCACGTCCCGCCACCGTCGCCTACGCCGACAGGCGAGAACCGCTTCCATTCCACCGCATCACAAGTCACACACCCACTACCGTGCAAACGGCCGCGCGCACGGCGTACTCACCCGTCCGCACGCGCTCGGTGCTCGGCGCGGTTGGCCTCCACGGCACGCGGCGTGGGCTGGATCGTGTGATCCGTGTAATTTTGACTTCGGATCCGATTTTGTGCTGGGCCGAGCCCACAAACCGATGCTTCGTCACGTCGGGAATAAGAGAGGAGAGAGCCGAATACAACGAACCATAAACCTTTTTTATTCTCTTTACCCAAACCCCCCTCGTCCTTTCCCGAAACCCCAACCAACCCTCCCGTCGATGGCATCGGCGGCGGCGGCGGCGGCGGCGGAGTGGGAGGAGGCGGCGCGGAAGGTGCTGGTGGCAAGGAAGGCCGGCTTCGGGCTCCCCACCGCCTGCCCGATCTGCCTCCCCGTCCTCCTGTACCTCCGCATGTCCCATGTCCCCTTCGACATCCACGTCGACTCGTCCTTCCCCGACGCCGGTGAGCCCCTTGCCGCACGTGCCCTCTCTTACCATATTTTTTAAAACTATAAGCTCAATTTTGAGTCTCTGAACCGCTTGATGCGCCCGCGGCGCCCTGCTAAGATCTCTATGCTCCGAGCATCTCCGTTCGGCGTCACTCGGCGTTGGGTTGCGGTGCGGGGGCTTGGTGTTCTGTGTTTGGGTTGCGTGAGATTATTACTTTGCTTGGTGTCGTAGAATCCTTTGCGCTTGAGTTGCTGCATTCCGTGTTGCCGTGTTGGTCCTCAAGTGTGCAGAGATCAGCCACACTGATCCATGAGATGCAAGCTGGGTTCTGCATGTCTTCTTAGATTCGGAACTTTTATTTTCATGGAAGGATTAGTAATCCAGTTTGATTAGTCAAACATGATAGAAATCATATACCTAAAAGAGCGCAAAAGTCAGATGCATAGATGGGCCTGCTTTTTATGAACTACCATGTGGTCCTGTAAATGACCTTTATTCCCAGGATAATGTAGCAGCAGATACTGAATGTCCTAGACAGTTCTGTTTCACAGATTGCTTCTAAGGCTGGCTTGGAACTGTAGTCTTTTATAGCTTCAAGCTGAAATTTCAAGCAAACTTGTGTAAATGACTGAAGCAGCTTGCAGTGATAATGAGCTATATCGAGTGTCAGATGCTCTACTGTTTATTTTGTAGTCCTACTTCAAACAGTGAAAGGGCAAAAAATTTGTTTCATATGGATCATGAGGGAGAGTTAACTCTGAAAGTTGTAGTAAGCCTTTTATGGTTCAATGTGTGCCTTTTGTCTTCAGTGATACTGTAATAAGGATATAGAACTGGATGAACGGCTCCGGTTGCACTGCTGAAGTTTTTAATGCTTCTTTATGGTATGTTTTGGGTTGGCACAGCATTCTACATGGTGCTGGGCCCATAATTGCAAGCCGTGTTATTTATTTACTGGTCAAAGGCTTGCACTGTTGCAGACATACAAAACCATTTCAATAGATGACAGAAACAATTCTCTCCATTTCAATAGATGACAGAAACAATTCTCTTCATTACCGAATTCGTAGCTCAATATCATCTTTTGAAGCATCTTAAGCACTTGTCCTTGGGAGTTTAGAGAATTACCGAATGACAAGACCAATGCATGCCATTTTGCCAAAACAAACATGCTGCCATCAGAGTAGAGCTCTACCTAACAAAGAATTAAAGTAGATGAGCCTCGATACAAATGGATATGTGACCTCCATAAATGGTTAATTGAAGCAATTTAAAGTACCACCACTGGTGTTTACAGTTGTTATGCAATTATGTTAGGATATGCGACCATGATTTGGCTCAGAGGTGACAATTACTGTTGCTGCTTAAATTCAATACCTCCTACATAATGTGTTTGCCACACACGCACACACACACACACACATGTATATATACACATATATATACATGTATACACATATATATAGCAAAAAGAAAAGACATCATATCTCTAATCGGAAGGATGCCAAACTTTCCTCTGCAAGACAGTTATTTGTCATGAACACATCCTAGAAAGTTTATATGTGTATTACCTTACCAATAAGGTTGGAGGTGATAGCAAAGGGGGGCACCTCATGGGTGGCAGTGGTGGAGGGTGATGGTGATTAGAGGATGGCAGATTGGGAGCGAAGCAGCAGCATAGAGCCATGGATGGCCAGCATTAGCTGCATTGGACTTGCCTCAGAGCTTGCCCCTCCCTTCCCCTGTCTTTTCCGGTGATGTTGGCACCTAAGTGGCTGAGTGGCGGTGGAAGGATCCGGGCCCATCAGGGACAGTCCCTCACTCCCTCTGCAATCAATCATGCACTGGGTGAGATGTGGGTAGGAGCAGCGGCGGAGTGTCGTTGAGGCCATACTGGACCTTGGCCACCCCTTGGATCCATTAGTTGGACATATATATATACACGTCTAAGTCTCTTTGTTGCTGACATGCCTTTGTTGTTTGGGCAATTAGTTGACAGTTTCTCTCTATTCTATATAGCCTTCATTCCTTTTCCTTTGGAAGCAATTAGTTGACAGCATGTCTTGTGCTCGAATCTCCCAACTTAACAAGATGCACATACTAAACCAATGGTGAGGTCAAAAGCTCTTTTGTAGCGACAGCACGCCGTAGTTTGCTTCTAATTCTGCTTCCTTCTTTAACGTTTCGTTTAAGTACGCAACTGGTTTCACTGTTTTGCAATGGAAGATGGTTTTTGATGGCAATAGCTTTTAGCCTCCCCTTAATTTTGGGTCATGCTCCATCACTGGGTAGGAGGCAGACAACTAAGTAGAGGGGGAGCTGGGATCTTTTCTTTCTTTATTGTGGGGGTGGGGGATTCAAAGGAGGGAGGCAGCTAGGACAGGCTTGGGTGCAGTGAACTGGGGAAGTCTACTATAGCAACCAAAGAGGGAAAGAAGTGGGCCCCACTTGTCAGTTCATAAATTAAGGGGATAGAACAGACAAAAGAAAGAACGAAGAACGTACCACTACGCTCTTTTTGTGGAGACTATATATACTTCTTTTCTTTGTACTATTTGTGAGTTATATTTCCTGCTCTGCTGCTCTTACACCTTAATATTTGTTCCACAGATCACATACCATATGTTGAATTTGGTGAGTGTGTCGCATTCAACAATGAAAAAGGAGGTGTAATTGAATATCTCAAGGAGGAGAAAATTGTTGACTTGAACTCAAAGCACCCAAACGTTTCTTACTCTGATGTACTATCCACAAAGGCCATGGTTTTGTCCTGGCTTTCAGATGCTTTGCAATATGAACTCTGGGTGGTTACTGATGGAAGCATTGCACATGATATCTACTTTTCTGATCTCTCCTGGCCCGTTGGAAAGATACTCCATTGGAAGAAAACAAGAAGTGTGAAGCAACTACTGGGTATAACAAAGCTTAATGCTGCAGAAAAAGAAGAGGAGGTTGGTACTTCCCTACTCATTTTCAGGCTTTTTTTTGTCACACGCTAGTAGCTTATGATGCGCTTATAATTTCTTGTGTGAACAGATATACCAAAAGGCAAGTGCTGCTTACGATGCTTTATCTATGAGATTAGGGGATCAAGTCTTTCTTTTTGACAATAGGTATACTGTTGTTTTCTTGTGTTTTGGCTTATATGCAACGTATTTCTTTGTATTAAGTTTACATTCTTAGTGTCTCTTGATATGATAGAACATTTACAGAACACTAACTGTTCTTTATTTTGATTTGCGCAGCCCTACAGATGTTGATGCTCTTTTCCTTGGACATGCTCTTTTTGTCCTTAATGCATTACCTGTGAGTTTTCCTCAATACTCAGCTTTGCCACCCAAACCCAGACATTGATATATGAGCATCTAATTGCATAGATAAATCGATAAAAAAACACAGAGGCACATTGATATTTGACAAGCATTTGCACATACTTCCTGGAAGCACAAGTGCACATCTCAAATGCTCCTGAACAGTAGGATTCTTTATATGCTATGGAGAAATTTTCCTAGCCATAAGCTTAAGCTATGAAGCACATCCCCCAAAACATGGCATCAGTGATGTTTTGACAAACTTTATAACATGTTCTGATCTTACTTCTGCTTCTTAGGATACATCTGTACTGCGAAACTATTTGCAGAAGCATGACAACTTGGTAAACTTTGCTGAGCATCTCAAGCTCCAATTGCTGGATGTCGGTTCATCATCAGCAGGATTAGGATCATCAACTGATCCGTCGTCCTCCTCCACACCCAGTAAAAGAGCATCTTCTGGCCGAAGTAAGTTATTAGATTTCCTTATTATAGTTCAGATCATAATTCAGCTAGTGCTACTAGTTCTCATATTTGTTGGTTGCTTCATATTGGGAACATGTGTTCATAGTTACATTTTTTTCTATTCATGTATATAGTATCATTTTCTGTGTTTTGTGTTCAAAGATTCTGATCAAAATTCAGAGTTTGCTAGATATATTGTATACTTCATTAGATGAACTTTCGAAAACATTTTTTTAAAAAAAAACTAAAGAGATCCAATGAACCCATTTTCTTATCTAACTCTACGTGGCAGACTAGCAGCATAGTTATGTTTGTTTTGGAGGTCAGTTAAGACCCAGACCTACCAGTTTTAGCAATCTTAGATTTCTGCGTGAGATTGCTACTCATAAGTAGTATAAGCCTGGAGTTCCCTGCAAGGATCCAAAAGCCACTACCAGAACAAATCCCGGTCGCCGGCTGGAAAAAAAAACCGGCCGGTTACCGGATTTCCCGAAAAAAATCCGGACGAATTTCACTTGAATTTGCTTAAAAACCAGCCGAGATTCGAAAATTTAATTTAATTTTGCAAAACCCGGAAAACCCGGATTTTTCCGTTCTTGGTTACCACCGGTAAATCCGGTCACCAGCGGTAACCGGCCGGTTTTTTCTTCCCTGGATCCCTGTGCTTTCAAACTTTCTTCATTGTTTGTCAATCTGTCGAATCTGATGTGGGCATTACGGCGTCTTCCATTAAAAAAATTTGTCAGGCTTGATTTGGATTTAGGAGTGTAAGACATACTTGTCTGAAAATTCTTATTGTGGATGTGTACTTCATAGTTATACATTGCTTACATATGGCAAGGCCTCCACAAACGATAATGCTATTGGGTCACGGGGCACGTCCTGTAAAATGAATTTTTTTAGATACACTTGTTTTGGGATATTTGGCCAAAAAAATTCATGTCCGAGGGGAAATAGTTGTTCTGCTAGTTAGCAGGACTAAAATGCATCTTCATTTGAAAGGGAGATAAATAAGATGGTAGTATTGAGATAAAATCAACCAAAGCAATAGTAATAAGTCTACTTGAACTTTACCTCGTTCTTTTTTCCTGCTGTTGTGTCTCGGCACTTGTATTTTTCACTTCTAGGCCTGATCGTTTTAAACATTTATTTGCCATTTTGATTTCTTATCGACCTGATCTTTTCTAGGTTATAAGCCAAAACCCAGAGCTAAGAAGGAAAGGACAGAGGAGGAAAAGACATTTAGGCGAAGAGCAAAGTATTTCCTTGCGACACAACTTGTTGCGGTTCTTGTCTTCCTATCACTTATGGGTGGGGTTGATAGTTCCGAGCTAGACGATGAAGACGCTGTAGATTATGAGGTTTAAATTCTTCCTTTGTTGTACCTGAAGATTCTTTCCGAAGACTAATTTGCCAAAGCACTGGTTATGGCGCTTAGTTTATTCCCTTGCTAGTCAGAGATACCGCATACTTCATATTGTAGCTAGGAATACACTGAGTGGGTTAGGAACCGGCAGTTTCGTAATTTCAGATACTTCACATGTGAAACAAACTTGTGGCGAATTTTGTATGGCTTCATGGAAAGAATTTTGTATGGCTTCATGGAAAGCTACTATAAGCATATTCAAAAGTACTTGTGTCGATTGTCCCCTTTTCTAGCTAAAATATTTGCTATGAGAATTTTGAATGGTTAGAGATTTGCTAAATAAAGAGTACTATTGGAAGTTCATGGCAGTTCTTTTTTTAGATGAAGTTAATGACAGTTCTTCTATTTAACAAAAAGTAAATGGCATCTTATTAGTAGTCCACAGGTTGTATTCGACAAGAAGTAAACTTCATGGCTGAGCCGGAGTTCCTTCCTGACGGTTCCTTCGTCGATCATGGAGCGCAGGTTTATCCAAACCCACCGGCTCAACAGAGGTGCGCCTTGCACTCATGTAGTATGACCGATTAGGGAAGTTGAATAGAAGGTTTTAAAATTTTTTTGCTCTACTTAACAATTTTAACAAGCATAGTCTAATTAAAGATTTTTAGCACAAGTCAAAAGATATATTTCAAGTTTTCACTAAGACACCTAAGGATATGTCAATACTAAACACAATTCTGGCTAATCGCTTCTACACAAATAAATAGCTAGAAATGTAAATGCGAAAATAGTAACAAGAAAAAGAAAAATCGCAATGAATGCAATTGATGTTTTCCTGTGGTATCGAAGACTTGCTGGTCTTTACTAGACCACTCACAACTGGTGTTGAGCCTCTTCACAACCTTCTTGAAGAGATTACCACACAATTCTCTTTCAAGCCGTCTAGGTGCCGGCAAGCACCAAGAACAATAAATCACAGCCCTTGTTTGAAGGTTATCAAGTGCCCAAAGATCAACTAATGATGCAAATACACTTAAATGCTTTCAACTATCTCAAAATATGAAATATGAGCAAATGAGTAGGAGAGTGCACCAATGACAAATGTATTCAATGTGGTCCAGGGTTCTGAGCTTGGTGCTGTTGAGGGAGTATTTATAGCTCTCAACCACAAATTTGATCGTTTGACGCAAATCCCAAAAAGATTTAGCAGGTGCGGTACTACCACTATTGATCGGTCGGTGCTACCGCACCTACTATTCAACGATCATTTGTTGTTCATTTAATGTTTCTGAACTAGCTGTTACAGTTTGGAACGGTACTACCGTACACACATGGTCTGATACTACCGTACAACGGTAGTACCTCTCGGCTCAACCGGAACTATCGATTTCCAGGGAGGAAACCTTTCAAAAATATGCTCTTTGGAATTTACATACCATCTGTAATATCTTAAAATAATCATTTGAGGGTCTATGCATAATTAGACAAAAGGGATACTAAAAATAGAATATTTTAGAGTTTTAGAAAAGAGTTGGTTCGTACCATAATAATAAAAGAACCGTGGGAATACTGGATTCTAGAAACCTAAAGTATTTTCTTTTATTTCCTCGTGCGCCGCCACCCTCTTCGTTTTCTTTTTCTTTCGCCTTTTTCTTTCGCCTGCGCGTGTTTGGCCGTGAGCCTACGTCCGCGTGAGTGGATCCGCCAGCGCGCCTGCTGGCTGCACGCGTGGGAGCATCGGCCGACGTGTGGACACCGGGTGGTACTACCGCTAGACCATCTTGCTCACTGCGTGCGCGTGAAGAAGCTGCCCGAGCGTGGAAATTCCAGCCGGCCCTTTCCCAGCCGCGTGTGATTCCAGCCGATTTAGTTGCAGCCGCGTGGAAGCTTTTGGCCGATTGTAGCTCTACTGCTAATTGGCACTAGGTAAATGTTGCATGCATGTGTTTCTTTAATTGGAGTAGTAAGAGAGATAGATGAGTTAGATAGTGCTAATTATTATTTAACTAGTTTTGTCCTCGTAGCATTGTATGCATGCATGCATGCTGGAACAGCAAACATGAGACCTTTCCAGAATGGCTGCTAGTGCTAGACATCAACTAGTAGTGCAAGATTTCTTAGTATGCATGCGGCTGCTAGTAGTGCAACTAGCACTAGAAATTAACTAGCAGTGTATTTTGCTTTGTATGGATGCATGCTGTCTTGAACAGTAGATAGAGAGAGATTTAATTAGATATTTGAATCAAGATTAATTAGAGAGGGGTTTTAGAATTTCATAGTCAAGGGGTCAATTAGTAGATCTGTTTAGTCTGTTGTATGATTATTTCGGGCACCTTAATGGCGAATTTTGAGAATGTCATCTACTAGTTAATTGTAGATAATTTCGGTATATTTCCATGGAGTATTTAATTATATTGAGCGGACAAGTAATTTTTAAGTTATGAATTTAGTAAGGCTCGCTGTCCAGAAGATGACAGATCGGTCTTCTGGAATAAAAACAAGGGGTTAAATGATTTAATTAGAAGTCTTGGTAATCTAAGAAAATACGGGGAATTTTGTATAGATTCCAGAATTGGGTGGTTTGCCATGATCGGACTTGTGAGTCAAAAGTTACGGCCTTTTTAGTACCAAAACAGCAAGGGGCGACTGTTCGGTATTGGGGAAGCGTTGTGGATTTGGGGGACGTGTAGGAGCGATGTCAATTAATTGTTGTTCTTATGATGTTGTAGCTTAATTGTATTGAAATTTGAGTATTTATTGTAGGAGAGACATCGTGGTTCTTGCCATCTTCTAGCCAAACCGTGCGTCGCAACTAGTAAAGGCAAGTGCATGTTAGACATCGATCAATGATTGATCATTGTATTTCTTTATCGTTCATTACCATTATTGTTGTGCTTTTATTTTATTTAATTGCAAGCAATAGAACGATATGATTATATCTTGTTGATGAACATGAGAAAAAATTGGATATAATGAATATGGTGAAATTATGCACTTTTGCATTCATAAGTATATTTGCATATGAGCAGGTGATCATAATTGATCACAACTCCACAGGAGTGGAGGAGGTCCCCGATCCTTGAGGAGGAGCGGGCTTGAGAGTGAACGTTGTCACGAGCGTTCACTCACGTATACGGGTATACACGAAAGAAGTGCATATGGACATGTAGAGTAGGGTTGTATTGAGATATGAGATGAATGTGTGTGAAAACAAAGAGAAGAGAATGGCATGAGAATATTACTAGAAGGACATGTAATGATAATGAAGTTATTGAATACTGTTGTTTTATCATTGTTTGTTGTTTATTGATGTATTTGTGGAGTCGTGGACTCATCCTTGCTTCCTTGTTGTTTTTAGATGATCGTTGATGGCGCTACGATTGAGAGAGACTAGTGTACATGGGATAGTTTCATACTTTAGACACTTGATTATTTGCCATAAAAAACCATTTGAGCCATTATTGCTGGACTACTTTTAGGATATGTTAGAAATTGAATAAGCTTAGATGAATGCTTTGGACTAGTCTATTTTGTTCCAAGGTTTTGGATTTACTGATTCTGATTTGGTGTTGTTTTAGACTTATTATCTTGTCGTGTTTCCCTCGCTTATTTATTCATGCTTGACAAGTCGTTATTCATGTTCTATTGTGACCCGTGGATGGGTTTATTAATGCTTTGGTTGCTGAAATTTTATAGTGTGTTGATAGATATGTCTTGGAAGGGTTGTTTAGTGGCATTCCAGGCTCAGTGTTGGGCTGGGGTGTTACACCATCAACTAGGAATCGGTCCTACCATGATGTGTTATTACCACTCCTCAGGTGCGGTCATGCCATTTTATACTGAAACTTTCTAGATGATGTTCTAAATGCAATGCATGACTCTTAATTGATCAATATGGCACAAGATAAATCCTCAAGTTACTAGCCATGATTCCTCTTTATAGTACGGCATCTAGCCTATAAATCCGGTCTTTTCACTAAACGCCGAGACCGATAAAAACTATAAAAGGGTCCTTAGGCTACACAATACCTTTGCCTTGAGCCGTATCAATCCTTTGTTTTCTTTGCATTGCCATTTCCATGTTGTCATCCATAATCCGGGACTAAGCCTTTAAGACATCTCAGCACACATGTTAGTCTCTTAACACATTGTTGTCATTAATTACCAAAATCATTTTTAGGGTCCTAGATACTTTCAATCTCCCCCTTTTGGTAATTGATGACAACCTAAACAATATGAATGAATTGAAGGTTTGAATATACACTAAGTTTGAAACAAGTTGCATATTCTTGTCTTGACTTTTGATTTACAAATAATTCTTGAGATGGGCTCAAAAGATATAAAGAATTAGTTGATTTCAAAGTCACTCAACAAATAAACAAAACTGCTATTGGTGAAGCCAGTTCTACCTCAACAACAAACATGATCTGCAAATGGATTCCCCCTAAACATGTGCATATATGTTCATGAAGTGGTTTTCATACACATGTGTGAATTTTGGAAATTTTGACGGAGTTTCATCTATTTATAGAATTTGTGGAAGCATGTAAAGAATTAACCATATGAAGCATAAAGGGATAACACAACATGACAAATATACTTAACATAAAATTTGATAATGTAAGCATAGATAACAATGTAGCATAACACTAGAGTCAAGGAACTTCATAAGTTCAATAACTAAACTATTACAATCTGATTACAACCAAAAGAAGTCCAAGTAGATAAGTCCAAATAGATAATATTATATAAGATAATATAAGAGTCTTGTGAGAGTCTTGACTAGTTTCATTCTTCATATTTCTTCCTTGCTCCCCTTGATCTCTCCCCCTTTGGCATCAAATACCAAAAAGAGTCGCTCCTGAGGAGAGGGATCACGACGGCAACGACGACGGTAATGAATTGGAGAAGGAGGTGTTGCCGAAGAAGAAGCATGCTCGAGCGCACCCACACGCTGAGCCAAGGAAGCCAACTAATAGTTCGTCTCAGCCTGTGCATCGTGGTTCTCCATGACTACTGAATAAATCTGAGACAAAGTGATAGGATCTGCAACCGGAGCATCCTCTTGTACCTAAGCATGTTCTTCCTCCTCTTGAACATGAGGGGGGACTACAGAGGGAACAAGAGCACCTTCCCTTGTCTTATATGCCTTGTGAACTACCGGCCAAGCTCCACGGAAGTATGTCTTCCTCATGATAAGAGTCATAATATATAGAGCAAAGTATATATATTTTTGTCTATCATTTTTGATGATGCTATTTCTCTTATGATCAAGTCAACCGCATCAAACTTGCGTCCTTGCATGATGTAATCAATGATATTCCAAGCATGCCCGCGAATAGCATCGAAGCTTCCGCTCTTTGGGAAAAATATATGATTAATGATGCGGTTGATGATACTTGGCAAAGGTAGGAGTCTGTGACGACCCAATCCTAGGGTTCCCGAGAGATCCTCCAGGACCTCTGGAAAGTCCAAAGAGACCTCCCAGAGGTCCTCAAGGACCTCTCGGGTTGACCTTCAAGACCGCGGGAGGTCAGCCAAGACCTCCTGGAGGTCCAGGAGATCACAACCCGAGAGAGGGTCTTAGAACCCGGAGCACATGAGAACTTTACCACAGCCAAACAGAAGAGGGTGAGGAGGACCGAGAGGGCTCCCAAGATCTCCCACGAGCCTCCAGAGGAGGTCGTGGAGGTCTGAGACCACCTCAAGATACCTCCTACATACACTCCACGGTGAGGTGGGGAGGTTCAAATTACTCAAGGTTCCTGTGAAACCGAGCCGATCTCAAGGATCATGGCTAGCTCTTCACAAGACAAGCACAAAGGTGATGACATCCGAACATACCTTTATTGAAACATAATATTTAACAAAGTGTTGATTACAGGATGGCCTTGGGCCCAACACAAGTACATAAAAGCAAAAATAGGTCAAAAGAAAACACAAAAGTCCATCAACACGCCACAGGCGGTGATTTGGAGGCATAACCTAGTGCTTTGATCTCCATCACTACCAAAGTCTTCTCTGGCAAAGATTGTAATGAGCAAGAGTGAGCACTACCATTGTGCTTGCAAGTTACACCGTGGATTAACAATATGACATGCATAATGGATAATCAAGAATGGCATAATATGGTTATTTTGCACAAAGCCAATTTTCTTTTAAGTACCATTATTATGTTCTTAAAGCCAAATTTTAATAAATAATACTCCTTATATCAAAACAATTTTTCAGGTTGGATATCAATCATCAAAAGCGGTGAAGGATACCCTCGATATTAGGCTCCTGCCCAAACCCAAGGGATAACAATCCCAAAACAGATTTGAAACCATTTCGAAAACCCCAAAATCAATATCTAACTTCAAGTGGCCTTTGCCAGCATGTCCTTGACCGTGGACACGGCTATTCGAATAGATTTAACTCTGCAGAGGTTGTGCACTTTACCCACACGACTTGAGTACCCTAGTTTGTCTGGCATTCGTCAATACCATCTCTCACTACCAAAGGTAAGAGATCTAGAGCTCAAGACAAGGCTTTTACAATGCATCACTCCACCACAGACTTTCCTTGCTAAGGTTTCACCTTCCTATGGATTGCAATCCGGTGGAAAGCCCCCTCTTGCACCAGTGGGAACAATGGGTCATCAAAGACCTCTAGTCGACAAGACCTCCCACACCACCAATGGAGCAGCATGTAGTGGAGTTTTGCAAATTACTCAGCCAGGTCCCACACCCCATTCTGGAGACATGTGGTTGCACGATTGTGGCATAGCCCATTATAGGCATGGCATTGGTCGCTCAAAGACCGGTCCTCACATGACTAGGGCAACTTTCACTAACCCTTGGACCTCCACCCTAGCCAGGTTAGAGTCCAGTGCATAAACATTGCACCAACCAAGCAATCCAATTTGCCCCAGTCCAAACCAATTGTTTGTTCTCTTTGCTTACCCAGCACCATTTTCATACCTCCATGACAACCCAATGTCATGATAAAAACATTTAAATATTATTTGGTTGTGTTGGTAAAGATTTCCCCAATTCAATAGTTTTGGTCTAAGCATAACTAAGCATAGGTTTTATCAAATGTTCTTGGCTTGTGCTACGGCATTAGCCAAGTTTAACTTAATGGTGACAAGGTGTTCAGTCCAAGCACAACAGAGGTCATACAAAGGAAATGGGGATACTCTAAAGTTAAACTGGAATTGAATTAACTTGATAAACATAGGCATGCAATATATATTAAAAACAGAACATAATACTTTGAATTACTGGGTGCAATATGTTCAAAAGTGCAACTTGCCTTGCTCACTACTTTGAGATTCTTCTTCTTCAGAGCTCTCAGAGTCTTGGGAACCCTCACAATCTACACACATATACGAAAAGGCAAATTCAAAGAAGATTCAAATAAAGATCCAATTAAAGAATCAAAGAACTCTAGAGAAAACTCCAAAAACCCAATTACAGAAAAGAATTATACTTAGACTAGGTTACTTGGAGAAGGTCTAGCTTACCAAAGGAAAAGAGGTCTTTAGAGGAAATCCAGAAGATGTGACCTAAGCAGAGAGCAGAGAGGTTCCAAAGGCGAGGTGCTTGCGCAAGGTCAGAGAGGAGGTCCTCACACGAGTACCACAGAGTTCTAAAAGAAATTCACAAAAGAAGGTCTGTGAAGGACAAGGTTAGCTCAAGATATTGGTGAAGACAAAGGATGGAGCAGATCATCAAAGGAGCTTACCAAGTAAAGGAAGGAACAATGGATGAAAGGAGAAACCGTGAGCAACAAAGTTCTCCCCGGGAAGCCACTGAAAGGGAAACTAAGTTGACGAACGTGAAAAGGGTAGTGTGACGGTGCTCTCTGGACTAATCGTAGTCAAAAGGTGAAGGAATCGACACATACGTGCGAGGATAAGCACAAAAATAAGTCAAAGGTTGGTGATTGTCGTAGGCGGTGTCACTACCACCAGGTAAAAGGTACATTAAAAGACACGTAAGTTGCTATGGGAAGGAACAAAGAGAAATATCTATATGCGGCTAAGTGACTCAATTCAAAGTAATTACCACGAGGTGAATGTATTTGACGTGACAAGACCTACATTAAATGCCCCATGTACAGGCGTGGCGGAAGAAATGAGAAAGTCTAAGACTGGCAAGTGGGGCCGGTCAAGATAGCAACAGTCGGGTCAACATAGGGAGGTCTTACCCCCGCAGAGGAGGTTCTTAGGGAGGTCCGAGTGGTTTAGGAGGTCTTAAGCCCGGGACGGGGAGGTCTAAAGGTTATGGAGGTCCAGACAGGGAGGTCCTCAGAGAGAACAGACGCATGGGAGGTCTAATCCCTTGGATTCAAAGCAAGGCGAGTCCAAATCGTTGGATTTAATGTAGAGGGAGGTCCGCTAAGGGTATAGCGCATGGGAGGTCCGAACCATTGGATTCGAGGTGAGGGAGGTCCTAGCCGTCCGATTGAGAACAATTAGGAGGTCTCTAAAGGGACATAAATTTGGAGAGGTCTAGACCCTTAGATTAGAGAGGGAGGAGGTCGAGACCACGGATCAAATACAAGGAGGTCCATGCGGAGTGGTTCCAGAGACATTCCACAAAGGAGTTCCTCTTGAAGGAGGTCTCCTCGGCCCAGAGCGAAAGCCAATGCAGTTCAATTGAACTAGGAAAAACGAAGGCACACAAAAGGGCCACGAAATTACAAAGAGGTCCAAATAAAAGGGATCTGGGCACTATGAAGTGCCCGGGTGATAAGAGATCTAAACCTAAGAGAAGTCTGAACAGAAAATTGGTTTGAATCCTAAGAGATTCAAACCAACAAAAGATCTAAGTGACCAAGTTCAAAGAAAGGAGACCTGGACAAAAGGGGATACTCCAATAAGACAAAGTCTTAAGCTTTTAAGGGAGGTCTAAATCTACAAGACCGAAGGAGATAGGTTCTGAGGAGAGTTGTCGAGCTCACTAACAAGAAGACACAACAACCCAAATCCTTCCAACAGAACCCAACTTTGAATTCTCACTAAAGCAAAATAGTTTTAATTTATTTTACACATTTTAAAAGCGCTTGGAAAAATCAGAATGTTACAGAGTCCCACAATTTTCCCAAGTGTGTATCTAACATTTCCATCATAGAAGGTACACCACGCTGGTGTCTGAAGTGCTCCACAGGAATATACCTTTTCTTGTGGGTCTGAGTAGGTCCTTAAAGCTTTCTCGAAGTCGGCCTAGAAGCTTCCACTCTTTGATTTCCCGTCATCCACACCAAGGAATCGAAATTCGGGGAGACAAATCGTGGCATAAAATTGTCGAATCATGTCCTCTTGGTAATCACATTTTAGTGCCACAATCTCTTGTAATCCCGCTGCATGGAATAGATGGTATGCACCAGCAAAGCGATCAAGAGCGTTCAAGTGTGCCGAATCCACATACTTGTGGTCCACAAACTGTCAGTGATGGTTGTAGAGTTGGGCATGCACTTCTTGTTGAACCGGGTGTGGAATCTTGGATCTGTAGAATTTGCTGGTTTCTCAAACTGATTTGGGTGGCGAAGAAGCACATAGTTGTCACTTGTAATTTGCATTAGATTTATCCATGGCTCGTCGGCCTCCGCCATATCCTCGTGATCCTCATTTTGCTCTTGAGAAAAATCATCATCCTCTTCTTCATTGCCACTTTCTTCATCTTTATATTCTTGAGCTTGCTTTCAAGATTGACATTGATCTCTTGTTCTCATATCTTGCAAGAACGAGTCTGTTTCAGAGTCGCTATCTTCCCTTGGAGTTGCAAGTGCTCTTACTGATGCCGACTTCTGGGAAGCCGCCTTGCGGCGAGAAGATCCAGCATGAGTTGCTGGAGGGTCATATCGGCCTGCGAATGGAGGTTTTGGTCCTTGGCATAATTGTTGAGTCAAGAAAAAGCAATTTAGGACAAGGTAGAACATGACTTAAGTAATGGAGCATGATATTTTTCAAGTTTTCTCTACTAGAGCGGTAGTACCGCTGTTGGCACTCCGATAGTACCAGTAGGTGGTAGTACCGTAGGCCTCGGGCGGTAGTACCACACATGCAGGGAGTTCTTAGGGCATTTGATCAAATTTGTAATTTGTAGGTATTTGACATGAGAAAATTCATGGAATAGACATAATATGTCACCAAATACCAGTTCCAATCATTTTGCCCAGAAGAAATTGGTTAAATCATGCACATTTTGCTCAAACCCTAGAAATTGAGATAGATGCCAAAAATGAAAGAGGAGATGATTCCAAGGGCATTTACCTAGAGGGATGGATGAGAAATGATCTCAAACACCAATGTTCAGTCAAGGATCCAAGAAATCTCCACAAACTTGAAGGATTTGGAGAGAGTTTTATGGAAGAAGAGAGAAGAGAGAGGCTTGGTGGTTTCTAGAGAAAGAATGCCGGTTGGACCGAAGGGAACAAAAAAAATGCAAGGGATAAGGAGTCGGCCACAACCGTTTCTGGGACCATCAGTCGGGAGCGATAGTACAGCACTTAAGATGCGGTAGTACCGGACATCGGTAGTACCGACGGTATAACCATTTTTCCTGAAAAAACAGGGGCTGAACAGGGATGCAAATGATTCTTAATATAACACTCAAATAAATACTTTTTCAGGATCATCTGTTGTTTATTTAATGCTTCTGAACTAGCCGTTACAGTCTGGCGTGGTACTACCGCACACACATGGTCTGGTACTACCACACAGCGGTAGTACCTCTCGGCTCAATCAGAACTACTGATTTCTAGGAGAGAAAAACTTCCAAAAACATGCTCTCTGAAATTTACATACCGCCAACTAGGAATCGGTCCTACCGCGATGCGGTACTACCGCTCCTCAGGTGCGGTCATACCGTTTTATACTGAAACTTTCCAGATGTTGTTCTAAATGCAATGCATAACTCTTAGTTGATCAATATGGCACAAGATAAATCATCAAGCTACTAGCCATGATCCCTCTTTATAGTATGACAACTAGCCTATAAATCCGGTCTTTCCACCAAACACCGAGACCTGTAACTATAAAAGGGTCTTTAGGCTACACAATACCTTTGCCTTGAGCCATGTCAATCCTTTGTGCCTTTGCATTACTATTTCCAAGTTGTCATCCATAATTTGGGACTAAACCTTTAAGACATCTTAGCACACATGTTAGTCTCTTACACATTGTTGTCATTAATTATCAAAATCATTTTACACACATGTTAGTCTCTTAACGCATTGTTGTCATTAATTACCAAAATCATTTTTACAGGTCTAGATGCTTTCAACTCGGCTACAATGTCCTAGTTCACATTCATTTCGTTGAAGATTTCTCTTCGTCGACGGATCCGTACTTGCCATTTGCGCCCTCGAGTGATGACTTAGGATTTGGGGGGGCTCCCTGATGTGGACTCCGAAGGCTCTAGTCCTCGTCGGCATCTTTTCAGCACCATCTCCGGCGTGGCCGATGACAAGGCACGACTTGCCGGAGGGGGACACAGAGGGAATCATGGTGGCGGCGAGGGCCAGGGTGCCCATGGCCGCTCACAGGAAGTTACCTGTAAGATACCTCACATGGGCAACGCGGGCCTACTCTCAAACTTGGATCACCTATAGCAGTGGGGTGCATGTGGTGCAAGCCGCCTAGCGGCAAAGGCTGCAAACCGGGGTCCTGGTCCGATTCTTGGTTTTCCTTAGGCAAGGCAACAATCCCAAAAAGCCCATAGTTGAATGCAACGACGAACCCTTTTCGGTCGATCAAAAAATGGGCATACACTGTGTGCCAAACAGAGAGCTTGGTGTCAGAATCCCCTGCGGCGCGCGTGGATCTCATGCTGGGGATTGAGGACTTTTTAGGAGGGGTCCATGAGAATCGGCCCCACTGGTTTGCTGCTGATTGCATTACAAAATACCAGTACTCACTGCAGACACAAATCGTGCCTTGGGTGGAATCACTAGGAGAGGGTCACACGGTAGGTTCTTTGGCGGCTGACAATGTCGCTTCTGTAGACTTGCCGCCTTGCACGGGGAAGCAACCTTTGCCAAATTTTATTCACCCACAAGCTCAAGATTTGGGTCCGCTTGGGCAGTAGGCCGGTCCAGAGGCTAGTACTCCAACGTCCACACTGGCAGAGACCCCTTTGGTAACGTATTCACGCAGTCAAAAAGCAATTGTCCATTCCTTTCCACCCGTTGCCGAATTTGCAACAGTCCCGTCACAAGGTGCTTCCCGAAAACTTCACTCCTAGGCGTAGCGCGCGCTTGGTCGTGGCCAGTCGTCGAGGCGGCCGGGCAGAAAACTGCGTTCAGCTATACCTAGCAAGCAAAGTAGGATTAGTCCTCAATAGCGGAAGATCGGCAGATGCTACCATTTTCCAAATTCCACGAGTTGTTCGACTCACAGCTTCAGCAACATCATCTCTCGGCTTTGGCGGCGCTTTTCCAATTGTCCATCCCAGAGGCGCTAACACCAGAGACAGGGGATCTTCGGCTGATGCAGTCTATCATCGCATCGGTCCTTGCTTGTTAGCGCGCGCCAATCCGGGCCACTGGTCGTGTTAACCTGGCTTCACGGAGATCAACTGTAATCTTCTCAATTGGAACGTCAGGGGTTTAAACAGTCCCACCAAAAGAGCGGTGGTCAGAGAAACTATAATCTCGTCGCTAATATCGGTCACTTGTATTCAAGAGACAAAACTAGATGTCATCAATTCGGCTTTGTTAAATGAAATTTTAGGGCCATCTTTCGATAGTTTCTCCTACTTATCGGCTTCCCAAACTAGAGGGGGAATACTTATAGCTTGTAATTCTGCTAATGTGTCTTGCACCTCGCCCAGTATTAGGGAACACTCCATTACTACGAAGGTCGCTTTCCGGGGGGGTGTCCTCATGGCTCACAGTGGTCTACGGACCATAAGAACAGGTTGCCAAAGAGGAATTCCTGCAAGAATTGTGCTAGATTAGAAGCGTTACCTCAAGCTCGTGGATGGTGTTGGGAGAATTCAACCTAATTCTTCAAGCCAGGGCAAAAACAACAGTTGCATTAATAGGCATCGGGTCGGCAGTTTCAGGCACATGGTGGATGATCTTGAGCTTAGAGAGATCCATCTCAACGGCCATGCGTTCACCTGGTCTAATGCGCATGAGCGTCCGACGCCGGAGAAAATCGATATGGATTTCGTCTCCACCGATTGGGAGATTATGTTTCCAAATTATTTCCTCCGCACCCTCCCGTCCACAACCTCCGATCACTGCCCACTTCTCTTGTCCACAGCTTTTGGCTTTCCAGTCAAGAAATCTTTTATATTTGAATCTTTTAGGGCAAAGTTGGAGGGGTTCCATGCTACAGTTCAGTCGGCTTGGCATTGCCCACATACTATTCTTGATCTGCTGCAAAGGATTGACTTCCTGTTCAAAAAATACTGCTCGTGCTTTGCAGAGCTAGAGCCAACGTTGAATAGGCAATGTGCGCCAGCAAATCGACTGGGTGAAGGAACTCCTGTGGCAGTTCGATGTGGCCGAGGAGAAGAGAGTTTTGGTGCTAGAAGAGCGTTGGCTTCGGGGGGGCTCTTAAAAAAAAGATGCTTGGCTTGTGCTCATTGCAACGCACGATTGCACACCAACGGTCTAGGGTTGACTGGTTGCGCGAAGGAGATACCAACACACATTTCTTCCACCTATTTGCAAGCAACAGGTGATGTCGGAACTTTATAGCGCAATTGCAAGTTGATGGAGTTTGCTTGTAGTCGCAGGCCGGAATGGAGCAAGCTTTGCATGAGTATTTTGTGCAGCTTGTTGGCAACCCAGCGACAAGGTCGCACACCCTAGATCTAGACTAACTCGATGTCGCCTCCTTTGAACTGGCGTTCTTGGAGGGTCACATCACAGAGGACGAAGTTGGGAGGCCATTAGGAGCTTGTCGTCGGAAAAGGCGCCTAGATCGGACGGGTTCACTGCCTTGTTTAAACAAACTTGCTGGGGCATCATTAAGGGATCTGTCATGGCGGCCTTCTCTTGCTTGGGTCATTCTGGGGGCAACAATTTCCATCTTCTCAATCAGGCATTGATCACCCTTTTGCCAAAAAAGCTAGAGGCCCCAGAACCTAAAGACTAACGTCTGATTAGTCTGTTGCATAGTTTCGCCAAGCTCTTTTCCAAGGTGTTGTCCAAAAGGCTCTCACCGCACCTTGCCACCATAGTCGAACCAAATCAATCCGCGTTCATCAAGCTCTGATCCATTCAAAATAATTTCAACCTCGTTCGGCTTTCCGCAAAGTCCCTACATCAAAAGAAGAAAGCAAGCTTGTTGCTCAAGCTAGACATCGTGTGTGCTTTCGACTCAGTGTCCTGGCCGTTCCTCTTGGAGGTTTTGTGTCGCAAAGGCTTCGGGCCTAACTAGTGTAGATGGTTGGGTATCTTACTCTCCACGCCGTCCACTAGAGTGCTTCTCAATGGGCAGCCGGGTCCAGTCATTTGGCATGGTCGGGGGCTCCGCCAAGGCGATCCGTTGTCTCCAGTGCTCTTCGTCCTGACGATGGATATTCTCAACAATCTCCTCCAGTGAGCCGAAAACTGCTCCCTCCTTGCTCCGGTCGAGGGTCCGAGAGGAATACCTTACCGACTTTCACTATACGCAGATGATGCGACTCTATTCCTCACCCCGGTCATCACCGACTTGCATGCAATCAAAGCTATTTTGCGGGTTTTTGATGAGGCTTCAGGTCTTCATTCAAATCTGGCCAAGATCTCTGTATTGTCGATCTGGTGTTTTGAGCAACATCTACAACTAATAGCTGATGAACTTCAATGTCCTCGGGTCGACTTTCCATGCAAGCATTTAGGGATCCCCCTATCCCTGAAGGAAACCATCCAAAGGAGAATTCCAGCAGTTGTTAGACAAGGTTGCCAGTAGGCTGGTAAGTTGGCAATCTCGTATGCTGTCGCAAGGTGGTAGGCTAGCTTTGATAAACAACGTCTTGACGGCGATGCCACTCTATCACCCCATGACGTTAAACCTGCCGGCTTGGGTTCTCAATCAGATTGACAAACGATGCTGAGCTTTCCTTTGGAAAGGTTCATAGTTAGTTTTGGCTGGGAATTGTTTGGTCACTTGGTCGTCGGTGTGCAGACCGCTAGAGTGCAGGGGTCTGGGCATTCATAATCTGAGCGTGCTTGGGAGTGCGTTGCACATACGTTGGTTGTGGCTTCAGCAATCTTGGGATCCTAGGCCTTGGCGGGGTCTGGCCGGCACCGCAAGCCGGATGGAGCGAGAGCTTTTTTAGGCTTCTATCACGGTGCAGCTGGGTAATGGCGAAGATTCCTTGTTCTGGCCGGACAAATGGTTGGAGGGCCGGAGCATCCCCTCCTTAATGCTTTATCTGATCAACTCAGTGCCCATTGCAATCCGGAAGAGAAGAACAGTGGCGGAAGGCTTATGTAATGGGACTTGGGTGACAGATATTTCTAGACACCTGGATATGCAGGTCCTCACGGAGTATCTGCAACTCTGGGATAGGCTTCGCAACATTCGCACTGTGGCAGGATAGCACGACTCCGTTCGTTGGCGATGGGAGTCATAAGGCCTCTAGACTGCGCAATCCGCGTATAGGGCCTTCTTCATTGGGTCTGCGCACTTCGTCGGCATGGAGGCACTTTGGAAGGCTTGGGCGCCCTTGAGGTGAAAGATCTTTATGTGGCTGGCCTTGCGTTGCCGATGCTGGACGGTGGACCGATTGCAACGATATGACCTGCCCAATCAAGGCGTTTGTGTCTTCTGCTTTCTTTTGCCGGAAACCATCGATCACATTCTTACTGGTTGCGCGGTAATGGCCCAGATTTGGAGCCTTTTCTTTTCTCGAGTGGGACTTAATCGTTTCATTTTGGCTAGCCAGGGTTCTATCCAAGATTTTTGGTCAATTGAGCGTGGCCAACTCGGAAGGCAAGCCAGGAAGCTATTGGATTCTTGCATCATCTTGGTTGCATGGATGGTTTGGAAGGAGCACAACAGTAGAGTGTTCTCGTAGTAGCACACACCGATCATTGTTCTTCTACAACGCATCCTAGACGAGTTCGGCCACTGGCGCTTGGCGGGAACTCGTTTTCTGGAGGACCAATCAAGTCGGGAGTAGTCGTTACAGCCTTCTAGTTTGGTCGCCCGATCCTCGGTTGCTGTTCTTGTCGTTCTTTTAGTTCCTCGGCTGGTTTTTCTTGTTGTCGTTTTTATTGTTTCAATCTTAGAGTTGATCTTGTAACGTTGTTGGCTTCTTCTTAATGAAATGATGCGCAAGGCTTTTGTGCTTCCTCGAAAGAAAATAATAATAATTTGGTTATGCATTGTGTTTTCGCCATGCTGCTTGACTGAATCAAATCGTTGGCTCGTTCTGGTACAAACTTTTACTGGTACAAATCTGCAAAAGAGGCTTTCTCCCAAAATAAAACAACCCAAGAGACGATGAAAGAGAGAAGCTGGAAAATGTATCTTAACAGCTAGAAATACTGAAATAACCACCAATTGCATTAGGCGGGCACAATCTGTAGACAAAACCAGTGTAGGAATAACCACCAAAAATTAAGATTAGTTATGAACTGAAACCCTTTGTTTCCATAGATGTATCTTAGACAAGTTTACATCGTCACTGTCAGAACAAGCTACACAATTCATTTGAGTGCGTAGCAAGTCGGATACCCCGCAAGCAGGCATGCAGTTCATAGGAAAAGTAGCGAGTGGTATTGACGGTCTCTACACTTAGGAATTAGGATGGATGAATGCTCGTTGCCTGTATCTACACTCAAAGATGAAAACTTGCAGTTGTCATTCACACCATGTACCATTGTTTCTGACTTTCTACTGAGTAGCCTATGATTCATATTCATATTCAAAACCAAAACAACACTACTTGTCTTGACAAGCAGCTAATTAAGGATAAGCCAATCCGGAATTTCCAAGAATAATTCGGGCACCCCCATCTGCAGAGCACGCATGGCCAATTGACGAGCAGCACCATTGGATTCTTCTGAAATCTCAGCTAGGCGATGCAGAACTTTTCTCAGTATTGCCTTCAGCGCTAATACTACTGGCTGTTGAAGCACATTTTTGAGCAGAGGGAATAAATGGGACTCCAGAACAACAGCAGCAGTTGGTTGACAGAGCTGAGCAATTTTGATCGCTTCACAACAAGCAGCTGCAAAAACCATAGCTGGCTCCATGCTCGGTATCGGAAAACATGATGCGGTGATGAATTGCCCCTTGCTGCCCCTAATCAACACCCCTGCAAAGCCTTTAGTGCCATCGGATGCAATCAAAGAAGCAACGCTCAACCTCACGCTCTTTTCCTCTTGCTGGATTATCTCTGATGCATCGCTCATTCCTTTGCTATCAGCTGTGGGCATCACTGCAAAATGACAAAAAACAAAAAACAAAACATGTATGCATATGTAGCTTCCACCTAGAAACGACAAACAGTTAAAAAAAAAACTAACCTTCTGCATTCTGCATCAGTTCCTGTGGAACGAATTGCTCTGATCCAGGTTGGCGCAGAGATAGTATTCCAACTGCTGGTGTACCACGATTGCTCCGTTCCAGCTCCTGAGGAGAAACAGTGTTCTGTATCAGCTCCTGTGGAGCGAATCGCTCTGATCGAGGTTGGCGCAGAGATAGTACTCCAACTTCCAGTGCTGGAACTACATCGTTGAAAGATACGTCAAGCAAAACATTATAAGGCACACCTTTCAATGGAAATATTGCTGCGATATAACTGATTTCATCTCTGAATTGAAATATTATTGCGCCAGAGAGAACACTGCAAGAGAAAGCTAAAGAAAATGCAATCAGTTGCTCAGATTTTATTTGAAGTGTTGAAACTTCCACGCATTTGCATAAAGAGTAGGCATTGAGTTCTGCTCTGATAAATAAGTGATGCTCTCATTCCAGCGGCAGCTAAGGTAGACATGAAGTTGTATTTGCCTACTGGTCATTGGATAAGATTGGTACTGTAATTGTATCTTTTTTTTGCTGGACCAGAAATAATTTCACATGGGTCCTTTGCATATGAAAACATGTGTGGGATTCCTTCTTTGCTATAGCAGCTTTTAAGTATTTAAATATGATACAGAGAAAGTTGTTTGCCAAAAAATATCAAGAAAGAGCAACTTCACAAAATGACAATATGTTAGGTGACAGATATGTAGGGTAAGAAAAAAGGAAGTACTACTACCATGATTAGAATTTTCCTGCAATGGAAGGACCATCGCAGCAGGAATCCCTGTGTTAGAAGCAGATACTTGATTAAGCATTGCAGCATGTCTGAGATTATAATTGGTCACTGCACATGTGACATGATGATTAGCGAAAAGGCACAGTAAACTGAAAAATATGTAGGGTAAGCAAACAGGAAGCGTTACTGACCATCATTAGAATTTGCTTGCAATGGAAAAAATGTTGCAGGAGGGATCCCCGAGGTAGGCGCAGATGCTTGATTAAGCATTGTAGCATGTCCTAGAGGATCATTGACCACTGCACGCATGTGACATGATGATTAGTGGAGACACACAGTTCAGACGGAAGCAAATACAGAACTTAACTACTTACCATTACTGCGAGTGCCAGGTACGAGACTTGTCAACATTCTTCCAGAACATGAACTTGAATTGTATGGATTCATATAATGACCTGCAAAAGAATGACAAAGATCACCAACCATAGTTATACAGGTATTCACCGGACTCCGGGTATTACTAGTGAATTTGCACATCAAGCAGGAACAACATCACAAACTAACAAATAGGCAGTGGCGGAGCGAAGAATTAGAGATAACGGGGACCAAATAAGTCATACAATGCAACAATATTTGATAAGAGGGGCCAAATAGTACTAATACTATCATATTTTGTTGAATTCTAAAGATCTAAACTGCAAACTTTGAGATCATGAGGGAGGCCATGGCCCCGATCAGCACCCCCTCCCTCTGCCACTGCAAATAGGTTAAGTGACAAATAAGTAGGGTTATGAGACGTTACTAACCATCAGTTGAATTTGCCCGCCATGGAACAAATGCTGAAGCATGAGTTCCCAAGTTGAAGGCAGATGCTTGATTAGGCCTTTCATCAAGTATAGGGAACTTGATCACTGCACACATAAGACAGGATGATTAGTGGAAAGACAAACATAAGTGACAAATATGTAGTGTAGACAAACAGGAAGCATTTACTAACCATTATTAGAATTTGCCTGCAATGGATTAAAAGTTGCAGCAGAAATACTTGAGCTAGAATCAGATCCTTGATTAGCCATTGCAGCATGTCTGAGCACTGCACATTTGTGACATGATGATTATTGGCAAGACACAGTTCAGTCGGAAGTAAAACACAAAATTTAACTGCTTACCATTACTGCCTGGTACGTGACTTGTCAACATCCTTCCAGAATATGAACTTGAATTGAATGGATCCATAAAATGACCTGCAAAAGAACGACAGAGATCACATACCATAGTTATATTCACCTGGACCTCGGATATGTTGTTCAGAAATGTCATAGAACATGAATATGAAGGTACATCTTAGATATGCTGCCCATGTGACATTCGCAAAAACAAGACATTTCAATCAAATCAGTGAGACACTTCATATTCTGCATTTGCATCTATTTGTGGAATACAAATGTAAATGTTAGATACGTGATGAAGAACCATTTACAATAACTATCATATTGACTACACAATACATCGCAAACTATCCTAACTTTAGTTTCTATTAGCAAATGGTCATCCTATGTCAGAAAAAAAAACTGCATGATAGGAGTTCGAGAAATAATTAATTACCTAAAATATATTATTAACGAAAAATTGTATGCATCGGTCCTTTTTAGTCTTGGATAAAAAGGGGTTGTAGACAAAATTGATCGGTTACAGTCGCACATTCACAACATATACAACTTAGTGGGTTGAAGGTAATCTTCACAAAAATGGCAATAAGCAAAGGCCCAAAGGTACAACCATGTTTTTTTTTGGAGGAAGACATCTACAAGTCATAGTAGGGAAAATTATCAGGTAAATGAGCATTCAATAAAGTGCTCAACGACATTAAAAGTCAAAAGAGGATCTGTTGAAGTGCTAAACCTGGATTTGGAGAAATATTGGTAGGATTATCAACCATCTCAGGGGCACAAAATCTGCAAATAATCAAACATATTAGATGATTTTCATCTAGTTGAAGTTCATTTTTACATAATAGAAGGCAATGAATGCATAGGGGGGTGATCGTCTTCCCTCCTGCTTCCAACAGATTTTTTACTATTAGTCTGTAACTACTAACTAGTGTTCAAATTTCTACCAAATGGGACAATGGAAACAATTATCTATCTAGGCTTTGTGTGGCTATGCTTGTTGACTGCAACTGACAAAATACAGAACCACGAGACAGAATGCGATGGTGTTCAACTGAAAGGCAGCAACACCATGGGGTGTTAAACTGAAAGGCAACAACACCATGGATGTCAAGGTTGGCACAATTTATGATTCATTCGGGTAAAATTGAACAATTGTCCTGCATATAGCTGATTAAAAAAAAACAAAGCTCCTCTAGAGTGCAAAATCAAGACAAGACCAATACTAGCCCAGGATTTAAAATACCGATACCAAAAATATTCCAAGCCCGGTATGCAGTTTATCCGCTGGTTCCAGCAAAACAAAAGTATTTTTCTTTCCTCTTCCTTTTTCCCCCAGGGGGGGTCCTTAGTTCTGCACTATCCATATCCTTTCAAAATAGCACTCATTGCCCCTAATTCTGGCCATACAGCCCATCACCGGTTACCGCTGTTAAATGGGACACTAGTTGTGCACACAACTTCCTTGATTTTTGTGGACTCCCCAGGAATCCGATAAGCATGTGCATATCCATTACCACATTGAAAATGAAGCTTGGGATTGGGTCTTACTGACAGATTCCACCGAATGCATAGCAGTTGCAAAAATTCTTATAAACTGCTCTAGAAAAAGTTTAGGGACAAGGATCAGATGCTGGTACTTCATTTTTCCTCTTAACCAATATAATTTCCCAATGTGACGGTGACTTGCCAGTGTAAGAAGCTTCCAGGAAAAGAATTAGATAAAGGATCCTCTCGCAGAACACAAGACTAAACCAAACCTTTTAGGCCAAGAACAGCATTAGAAATAAATTAGCAGAACCATTCATTCCAGTGGCAACGATTCTTCTTCGCGCCATACTAAACCAAATCGTTCATTCCAACAGGGAAAAAACATATGTACAAGAGGCTAAAGCAAATCAACCAAGTACTTGAGCACGTAATAATTCATTCCAATAGCAACATTCTGCGCACCATACTACGCCAAATCGTTCATTATTCCACCAGCAAGAAATCTGCACACAGGAGACCAGAAGGAATTAACCAAGCGTTTGCACTTAATCATAGAGCCCTACACTTAGATACGTGAGACCATTTTCTCCGCGTACGAACATCGAACAGATTGCGGGCGGCATGGTAAGGAGTAAGGATGCTACATTAGCAAGATCATCACGAGTCTCTAGGAAGAAATTTCATGTACCGACCTGCTGGTTTGCGCCAGCGACTTCGCTACCATCGCGTTCTGATGATACCAGGCCGGGCCATCCCTGACCGGGACAAAGCCCCTGGAGGAAGACAGAGAACCATCGCAAGAATCAGAGCAAGAACGGAAAGAATGGATTAAGCGAGTCGACACCAAGAACCGTCGCACCTTACGGGATTCGGCAGGAGAAGCTCCCCCATGGCCCTGATCGTGCGGCAGCTTGGGTCATCGGATGATCCGGGGATGGAGTCCAGGTACATTAAGATGTCCTGCGATCTGCGGTTGTAGAAGAGCGCGTAGATGAGGTCCGGGTCGAGGTAGCCGGGGCCGGAGGAGGCCATCTGCATGCGCGAAGAGAGAAGAACCCAAGTGACTACGAAAGGGAGCAGAAATGGGTAGGCGGAGAGGTGGAGGAAGAAGATGCGGGCGACCTCTCACGTCGATGGTGGTGGTCCACCGGCGGGGTGTGGAGTGGAGGAGGTGGTCGTGGTGCTGGCCGGTGGGCGAGCAAGCCAAGAAGGGGGCGCGGCGCGACGCTGCCGCCTCTTGGCTTCTTGTCCCTTCCCTTCTAGGAAAGAAATGGGGGGAAAAGGATCGAGACGGCCGTGTGCCCGTGGATGCGCCGGGTTTTATCAGAGAGCGAGCGTTGCTGGGCCGACAGTTCGTGCGACGAAGGCTCGCACGCAGCGTTCGCGGGTTCGAACTATCAGCGCCCAGCCGCCGGCCGGCGCGCGTGCGTTTTGGGAAGGGACGGGTGGGCTGGATCGTGGCGTAGGCACGCACCCGCGCCTGGGCGGACGCGTGTGGCGACGTGGAGTGAAGTGAAGTCCGTGGTGGGCCGACGATGGCCATGGATCCGAAATGGCTGCGTCGCAAAAGGAAATGGTCACGCACTCAAACCGGGACGGTTTCGTACCAGGAATCTGTGTTGGAAGCATATTTACCCCCTTTTCTCTCGTTAGCTTAATCTAAACTGAATTAGTTGCTATATAAAACGCAATACAGTATCAGAACTAATAGATCGTGAATTCAACAACTGGCTAGCACAATACTAAAAAAATAATTGCGTCCTACTTCAAGTTCATGCTTTAGGCCTAGTGAAGTCGTGAGTGCGAGTGTTGAAGTATATTATCCATCTTCGTTGCTTCTCCTCTTCAATTTAAAATTTTTAGGTGAACTTGCTATTGCATGAAACTGAATAGACCGGCTTTATAGGCTTGGAACAGGTCGAACTCGTGTCATGAAATATTTTACTTGTGCATGCGCAGTGGCGGATCCACCATGGGGGTGCGAGGGGGCTAAAACACCAGCTCCGCTTGTCACACCCTTGGTATGCTCTTAGTACCTTTGTCATTATTTGCATTATAAATCCAGTTAATTTTATTCTTAAGATTGGTACTTGTGCATATTTTTAGGTCTTTGGAATGCACTATCCATAATTAAGATACCACATTTAATGTATTTTTAATTTTAATTTTGTTCCTTATAATTTATGTATCAATTTGCATTACACATAACATTTAAATATATGTTCGTTAGTTTATCTTATAATAATTTTGTCCCACCAGTATCTCTCTATTTTCGTCCTACGTATACCACTGTATATGCATGCCTTTTATATGTCCCTGTCTAAATAAACGGCTTGCACCTCATCGACAACTCACTGCAAGAATTCCATAGTATCGATAGCATGCGATATCACTCGATAGTCGTTCCCGTACGTACAATCGCCGTACGCTTTCGGTCCTTCCACACAGCTAGTCGTGTCGGTGAAGACTAAAGAGCGTAGCTATGGGTGTGTTTGATTCTCTGCATAGGGTTAGTCTGTCCTGTACGGATCATACAGGCTAAGTTCAGCCGGGCTGAGTAGATACAAGATAGGGTGTTTGGTTGGCTGTTTCTGTTGAGCCAGGCTGTACTGAGATGTTGTTTGGTTGGCTGTTTCTGTTAGGCCAAAATTTCTATGCTAAATAAAATTCAGATGCTACTGTGAACAGTATGAAAAGTTGGTATCTGAAAATTAGCAGCATTTTCTTTCGCTCACATTACCAACGGATTAGTATTCTTCAAATCTAGAAATGTACATATGATTCGGAACAAGGTGATTGTCGTTTCGATATGACAAAAATGGCTCAATGTCTTGTTCCAATTACCGAAATTGTTGGTGTCAATGTTAAAATCGCCCATGACCATCGACGCGTCGAGGATGGTGATGGTGAGCAATATAATCTTGGCGCCTTCTTTGGACTCGACTTCGCTTCACCCATCGAGCCCTCCTCACCGTGAGTTGGGCGCCTCGATCTTGTAATTCGATACCATTGCATCCTCGGCCTGCTGATTGGGGATCATCCTTATCTTCGCGTAGCGCGATAAGTCAAAACATTGTTTTTGCTCAATTACATAACTACAATAATCTGTACAAAACGGTGTAAAGGTCAAGCAGAAAATATGCAATGTTTTTTAGCCAAATCGGTTCATAACATTAATTGCAGCGTATTGAATTGGTTCATAACATTAATTCCAGCGTATTGAATCGGCTAAGAACAAACATTGGAGATGCTCTAAGGGCTTTCAAGTTATCAATCAGAAGGCACTGGTAAAGTATCTACTTCAGCAGGTGAGCAAATGAGAGGAGCTATCTCCACTCACTGTCCCATTTTAACACCAAAAGCTTCAGAGAATACATGAACTTGCCTTCCTGTTAAAGGAAACTAAAGTTTCATCTCAAGAAATGGTGAACTGGTGAACTCATGGGCTGGTTTCATGCGATTTGCAACTAAAAGATAAATTAATCTACACTACTTTCAGAGACAGGATTATAATAAGAATCTGGATAGGCTAACTAAACCAAAATGCAAGCCAAATGCCAGTGTTCTGCTTCGATCCTTTTAACAAAACCATGAAACATGTCATGTAATCATATTGCTACATCTCATAAAGGGACCAGCAAATTTGAAAGGGGAATAAACATGGATCTCATTACACCTTATCAGCTGATTATCCCAAAGAGTTAGACCAACTTTCGGATAAGCATGTAAAAGCCAAACAGTACTAGTCTATATTAGACTGACAAAACAAAGCTAGCAGCGTACTAAAGGCTAAACAGAGACCTAATCATAATTAGGAGTTGTCGTTTACGCGCCAAGTCATCCATCTACGAACCAAATACATAAACCAATATATCAATTATGCATGTCTACCACGGCTGCCACACATCCTAAGGATGCTTCATATTAAACATGTATGTGTATATCAAGTATGCAGATCAATTATCCAGTTGTTATAACAGCATAACAGCATGAACAGCATAACAATTATCCAACTGGTAGCAGCAAAGCAGCCTTAAGAAGAGGTGTCCAGTTGCATAACAGCATAACACTACGAAGAATAATGAAAAATAACAGATCAAGTATCCAGTTGCATAACAGCATAACAACACAAAATGGAAACAAAGTTCATCCTCAAGAGTTCAGACTTGTTAATCTACAAGCTAGTGAGCATTTAACACGGCTCAAGGCAAGACAATGACAATTCCAGAGCTTCATTTTCCCAAGAAAAGCAACAGCCACAGTGCAATATTCGGCCAATACAGCAAAAAATCAGGCTTGAAGTCAAAATTCCAATTCTGAAAGATGCAGTAACTTCGCTCACAAGTTTAAAGTATGCTTAAAGCAGCACATAATGATTCTAAGATTTTGCTAGCACAGACTGTAAATGTAATTCGAACAGGCAACAACTCTAAGCACTGATCGCAACTTAAGGAAGGAGTGAAGTCCCCGGTCACAAAGAGCAAAAACAGTGAACAACACAGGTCACCCTATTCCTCTTTTGTTTTTGCATAGAAACCAGAGGTCTACCAATTCCTCTGTACAAGATTGTCTTATTTACAAGACCACATATGTTTTTATGAAATTAAGCATTAACAATACACAGGCTTTTCAGAGTCCATAAGACATGGTTACTATCATTATAAGACATTTTCCCAATGGAAGGCAACAATCACTACTATTTACCGAACTAACTCCTATGTGATTGCTAAAAAAGAACCTTGAACATGGATTTAGTTACAGTGTCATATTACTTGTCGGCAACCTTAAATATAGATAGATCAAGTATGTAGATCAAGAATGCTGGGTCAGAAATGCTTAGGTGGTATACCATCCTCAGAAATAACAGATCAAGAACTAACAGGAGTCGAATCAAATATTGATGCTTCAAATTAAACAAGTATACAGATCAAGTATGCAGATCAAGAACGCTTAGGTGGTATACCATCCTCAGAAATAACAGATCAACTAAAAATAATTGCAGATCAAGTAGATCTAGGCACAACATGGGAGAGGGAGGGGGATAGGAGGAGGGGGCACCGGGGCCGAGAGCACCGCCCGCAAGGCTTACCTCCGCCGGCGAGAGCGTTGAGAGTAGCGAGGAGGAGTGCGGCCTTGCGCCTGGAGGAGGAGAGCAGCGAGAAGGAGCCCGGGTACCCGCCGCTGGAGGGGAGAGGGGAGGCAGCAGTGGAGTCCGATGCGAGCAACCGGAGATGGAGGAGGCGAGGCGGAGGCGGAGGCGGAGGCGGAGGCGGCGAGGCGGAGGCGGCCTTGCGCCTGGATGGATCCACGCGCGGAGGCGGAGGCGAACTTGCGCTGGATGGATTGACGATTGCACGCGGATGATGTATCTGCTGCTTGGCGCTTCGGCTGCTTTCATGGCGAAGGCGGAAATGGCGTTTGCGTCGGGCCTGGCTCGGTGTGGCCTTTTGCACGAGCCGGGCCTGGCTAGAACTACCATACAGTGAACCAAACATGCAATACATTGTCTGAGGTGATACGGGCCAACTAGAAATAGGACACCAAACACACCCTATATGTGTTCGAAGCATGTTCTGAAATATTTGATCAGCCCGTGAACGAGGCAAAACAAGCTAATAAATCTAGCCGCCGTGCGTGTGTGGGAGGCCGTGTGCAACGTACTGTGCCCCGTGCCGTGAGTGTTGCAACGTAAAGCAAACGCGGCCGATTTGGGTTGGGCCCACATTTTGTCACCCGACTCACTGCGGCCTAGTTGTGGCCTTAGATCGGACCTCTCTACACCCGGCGAACCCGCTCCTAGTGGCGGAGCCACATAAGGTGTATCGAGTACAGTTGTATCTCTAAAAATTTTGCATGCAAACCCACTATGTAGTATATATACCTAGTATAATGCATATGTTATTCTAATTCACACGTACTGTGCCCCGTGCCGTGAGTGTTGCAACGTAAAGCAAACGCGGCCGATTTGGGTTGGGCCCACATTTTGTCACCCGACCTCACCGCGGCCTAGTTGTGGCCTTAGATCGGACCTCTCTGCACCCAGCGAACCCGCTCCTAGTGGCGGAGCCACATAAGGTGCATCGGGTACAGTTGTATCTCTAAAAATTTTGCATGCAAACCCACTATGTAGTATATATACCTAGTATAATGCATATGTTATACAATGAATTAGACTATGTGTTATTCTCAGCAATTAATAGTTAGCAGTCCAACAACACAAGCTATATTTTTTTTTATCGGTTGTACTGGAAACATGTATGGGTTTGCTATTTCTAAGTCGACTAAAATTTTGTTAAGTTTAAGTTAATTGTTGTGGTCGTTGGATTAGTATAGAGACTGATGTGCTATATGATTGGATTTTGATATAATGGATAAAAATGTTACTTTTGTTTAAGAAAATTTTAGTCATCGTACGAATAGACAATCTCAAACATGTAATTTGTTCAATGTAAACATTTACTATATCATTTAAACTTTTATGGTAGAATGTACCATTTAAGTTTGCACATTTATGCACCGCTAGTGCGCTTTCAGTATAAATTTTGTAAGGTTGTGGATTTATTCTCGACCTCTGTCTTTCTAGACGTATGCTAAGGAAACACACTGACGCAGGTGTGTGATGGTGTATATATATCTTCCTTTCCTTGTAATCGCAAAAAAAAAATTGCACTTCTATGTCGAAATCACCGCCCACCATTTACCGCTCACGACGCCTCCTGAGCAAGGCATACGGTGTCAATACCACCGCACATGGAGATCACCATGCAGTAGCGCATAGCTCGTGTGGCCGCATGCAGGGGCGGACCTGCCAATATGGCGAGGTCTGGCATCTGCCAGACCTCCTTCCCGTCGCTGACCCCCTCTACCCCCCGGTATTTTTGTCGCTGGCGTTGTTGAAGTCTTGAAGATGAAGATCGATCGGAAGAGAAGAAGAGGTCAAGAGTCGCCTGCGCTGGGCGCTGGGCCGCCATTCGCGATCTCCTCTCGGCGTCGTGGGCTCATGCCCACCACCCACCAAGACCATCGCCGGCCCAAGCCAAGTGCCCACGCCGATCGCCAGACGCCCATCGCCATCGCTTGCTTATGCATCTACTTCCACTCCAGTTGCGGTGCCCTACACCCAAAATCCTCAAATCCAGATCAGCGCGGGAGGCGGGTGAAAGCGGCGAGGCGCCACGGCAACGCAGCGTCGGCCTGTCAGGGCTGGGGCAAGAATGACGGAGCAGCGCTAACGCGGCGCCGGGCGAGGCCGAGGCGTCGGGACTCGGAGAGCCGGAGAGGGAGACAGAGCCGTCGGAGCGTCGAGCCGCCGCTTAAGCCACCGCCGCCGGTGCTCAATGACCAACATCGAGCCTCGGCGGCGCTTGGCGGCCAGGCGGCTCATGGCGGGGCGTGCTGCTCCGTGCTCATTCTCTCGCATTGCGCTCCTCATGGCTCCGCCTCGGCCTCCCTAGTCCCTCGCCGGCTCGCCCCTCGGACCTCTGGTTCTTCTTTGGTAGTGGTGGTGGTGAGTCTTGAGTGGTCTGAGGTCCGCTGGCGCCTGACTCAGTGTCTCGGTTTGCAAAGGGCCCGGGCCCGGCCAGAACCCCAGAGGGCAGAGGCATTGAGATATGAGAGTTGAGATAATCAGTTTATAATTTATGATCAATTAATCGTGACATTACTAATCTATTTATTTTTGACAGGTTACTTCTTCTATGTACTATCTTTATTCAAATTATTATGTTCGATAACTTGGTGGCAAGTTATTAATTAAGCTTCATTAGTGAGGTATTTCTCCATATCCAACATTTATCTTCAGTCGTTGATATCATTTAATGTCATATATCGTTTTGGTGTGATTGCAATATAGTTCACATATGAGTTCTTTTGATTTAGGTAATACACTTTAGTCCGTATTTCATCATACCTAAAATTATATCTTGGGTCCGTCACTGACTGCGAGTACTTGGCCGACTCGTCGTGCGCGGGAGGAGACCACCAACACGTCCGACGTCGCCACCAACACGTACGTTCACGTTGTCAAGAGCCGCCCGCGCGCGTGCCCCCACCTCGTTGGACGGCACCAAGCCGCCAGCCGTTGCGCCTCGGCGGGCCAAGTCGATGCAGAGACGAGTGCCGGCGCAGCACCCTTGGCAAAGATACTCGCTCAGCCGGACATACAGAAAGGTCCTCGATCGGGTGATCTCACTCGGAAAAGTTTACAGAAAATCATTATTTTGTGCAGGACATTCTAAGTACAAAAGGTAGCCTTGAAAGAACCGCGGCATGAAATTTCCAATTCAAGTTTCTGAAAGTACTAATTTCTGTTGGTACAGAATGACCAAAAGAAGCCTTCCCCCAAAACAAAATCCACGAGAAGATGAAATTTAGCATCACAGGCAGCTAAGTCACACATACGACCAACTGCATCAGGTGAAGACAATACGTAGGCAAAAGCAGGGCAGGGAATAGAGCTCTTTTATGGTACACTTAATTTAATATGGATATATCATTATCTTTGATCCAATGGTTTATATTAGTTACAATTTAGTTATACAACACCTGGTAGTATGAGTAGTAAAATTTCGAGGAGGGTACAATTGTAATTGCTCATGTAGGGATAACCTGCCACAAGAGTAATATTTTCAACATAGTTGGAAAAGTCCATAATACCTCCACGAAAAATTATAAAGACAAAGAAAAATCTATTATGCCCTTAATAAATCAATGGTCAGATTTGATTTATACTACCACCGTACACTACTAATAGAATGTACCGTAAAATTTATCGAGAAATAACCACAAAAAATGAATATTACCTATGAACCAAAATCATGTTTTCCATTGATAGTTGTATCTCGTCTTAGACAAGTTTACACCATAACTATCAATATTAAGTTGCATGCACCAACCAATTAACTCAAAAGCTTAAGCGTACGAGAAAAGATGGACAATTCACTTACACTTCAACTCTTTCCCTCGCGTGTAGGCTCCCTCAGGTCTAAGACGTGTAATAGAAGTGGGCTGTAATTTTTTTTAATTGCGTCAGCCGGGTCTTAAACTGCGCTGACTATATTGAGTTGCATGCACAGACTAGTTCACCCAAATACTTAAGCTTACGAGAAAAAACAAATAATTCACTTGCACTTCAATAGTCAGAACTAAGTACAAAATTCGTCAGGATACCTAGGTACACAGTTCATAACAAAAGTAGCAAGTGGTATATTGGAAGGCGGTTAAATTGACGGTATCGACAATTAAGGATGAACGAAAACTCCTTGTCAACTGTATGTACACTCAAAGATGAAAACTTGTAGTTGCCATTCTGACTCGTTTGGCTCGGGACCGCGGGAGGGCGCCGAGCCGGATGCAGAAGGAGAGGCCATCGGGCGAAGGTTGGACGCTATGTGGATAGGAGAGGGTTGCGGCTTGCTAGGCTGAGCTGATAAGCTTAGGTTGGTATGTTCTAATTGGGTTACTAGGCTTGTTGGGTTGTATTCTAATATAAACGAGCTTGACGAGTTGGTCGTGAGCTGGCTCGAACTCGGCTTGTTAAGATAACGAGCAGAAATGTTAGCTCAACTTAGCTTGTTTATGGCTCAAGTTTAAACTGAATTCTTAACGAGCCGAGTCGAGTCGGTTCGTGAGTTTCGAGCTTTTTTTTTTCCCACCCCTGCCTTTAGTGCCATCGGATGCGATCAAAGAAGCAACGCTAGACCTCAGGCTCTTCTCTTGCTGGATTATCTCTGATGCATCGCTCCTTCCTTTGCTATCTGCTGTGGGCATCACTGCAGAATGACAAAAAAAAACTTTTATGCATATGTAGCCTCCACCTAGAAACGACAAACAGTTTTAAAAAACTAACCTTCTGCATTCTGCATCAGTTCCTGTGGAACGAATTGCTCCGATCCAGGTTGGCGCGGAGATAGTACTCTGTTGGGGTTAGTATTAGAGTTTAATAAGAGTTTAAATCGTGTTCGAATCGAGAGTTGTATTAGAATCGGATTTTAATATTTGACACTATAAATAAAGAGTAGGGGGTTTTAAGGGACATACACAATTATTTACAAAATTCTACATGGTATCAGAGCCAATGCATCTCAAACCCTAACCCGAGCAAAACTCTTACCTCAGAATCGCCGCCGCCATCACTCCTCAGTCGATCCGCCAACCATCTTTGCCTCGTCGCACGTGGTCATCTGCGACCACGTCATACGGGAGCGGACCGTGGCCGGCCGGGTTGTATGCGGGCAAGCTGGGGCGGCTGCGTGAGGAGGCGCGACCCGAAGGGTGAGGCGGCGGGGGAGGCTTAGACTCTCGCGGTAGGGGTGGATCTAGCGGCAAAAGCTTGGGCTTCGATGACTCCGATCTGGCACGATGGTCGGGCTTATCATGTCGGTCGGCCAGAGAGGCTAGCATGTTGTGTCTCGATCGGCACCCAGGTCCACGGCATGATCTGATTAGTTAGTCGGACCGGCTATGCCAGACCTAATAGGGTTTATGCCATGCTGAACGACCCATTTAGACACCACTGGTGCTGTCTGCCGTGGTGGTGGTAGTGATGGTGGTGCGTAGCCGACCCCGATACAGTCATAGCCGACTATTTCACCGTAGCCCAAACGTTGTTGAGGCCGACCCACCGTTGAACTGAAGCCGCCTCTCATGGAGTCATGGTATTGGCAGGAAAAGGCTCCACTGCAGCCGCATCTAATCTATCTAGCAAATTGTGACTTTTTTTGTGTGGGAAAAATTGTGATATTACATGTGGCATCCAACTAGCAACTGGTACAATTGGATTGTTGACCTCACGCACGTAGTTGCAACACATCTCGGGAAAGTTGTACACTCACTTGGCCGGCCTTGTTAATCTTTGATGAGGATGCGAATGTACCACGGAACCGTATCCTCTGCTTTTGCTGTGCAAAGGCAGGGGCCCTGTAGCAGTAATGTTCGGAAACCGTAGGTCAAAAAAATAATTGTAGCGTATGTACTGTAGCACTGGTGCTGTCTATGCACGATCTACGCTGTCCATTCCAAATATAACGGCTGGCATTTGCTCAACGGCAGGGAGTTGTCCCTAGAGGCTCCATGTACTACCTCCGTAACATCCCAAGTTGTGTCCTTTTTGTTAAAAATAATAATTAATTAATTTAAAATATTGGCTTTTAATTGAAGTTCTTGCATTATTCAAATCAAATCAATTGGAAATCAATTCCAAATTTTCAAATCTCAATTCAAAATCCCTATTTAAAATTTCCCTCTTAATTTCCCTAGGGCCAAAACCCATCTTCTTTTCTCCCGGGCCAATCTTTCTTTTTCCTTTTTCCTGGCCATCTGGCCCACCTTTCTCTCTCTTCTCTCTTCCTTTCTTTTTCCCATGCTTCTAAGAGTGCCTTGCCCCATGCATTACTTTGAGCCACGCTACCACGTCGTCGCCACCTTCTTGCCGCCATCAACACCCCACTACTGCGAGCATTCACTCTTGTCGTATCCGTTGCCAAGCGTCGCCATCAATGTCGGTCGAAACCGCCGTCGTAGCTCCCATCGCGCCCGCGCCGACTCGGTTGCCGCCCTCACCTATAAAAGGGGAGCACGGGAACCCTCTTCCTTCACCCCACACTCTCCCTTTCTCGCCGTCTCTGGAGCTGCATCGCCACTGCCCGAGCCATCTTCCCTGTCACAGCTGCCACACCGCCCCACCCCGATCTCCCTCTCCAGTGAGCCTCTTGACAAGCCTTGTGCGTCACCACGTGTTCCCGAGCCTCCTCTATCGTTTCCCCCTCTCCATTCGGTCGTGGAACCACTTAGGAGTCCCCGCTGCCCCTTCTTCCTCACTGCCGGTCATCGTCGTCCCGCCACCTCGAACCACAACAGCCTCCTCGAGTGACTTGGCGAGCTCCCGATTTCAACATTGTGTCTGTGCTTGTTCCACCTCCCGGAGGACGTCGCCAGAGCGCCATTGCCCTCGCTCGCCCGAACCGCCGCCGTCACCGCCAACGTCGTGCCGCCCCGCCCAGAACGCTGCCACTCGAAGGACCGCCACCTCGCTGTCGTTCCATCTTTCCCTTCTCCCTGCCTCCCCGTGTCGCCGCTCGCCACCGCCGAACCGATCCGCCGGGCATGGTGCTTTGTTTCCCCTTTGTTCTCTCTCTTTTCTCTCCATCTCTCAATGACAATAGGACCTCACATGTTATTCTCTCTTTCTTCCTTTATCTCTCTTCCAATGACAAGGAGGCCCCACCTGTCATTTCGGTTGCTTTTATTAATTAACCCGAAAATAATATTCTTTGTGAAGAATCTAGACCCGCCATTATGAGTTAATGGAGTATTTTGATGATTAATGACAAATATATATGTGAGACTAACACTTTTATTGATATATCTATTGTGTAGTCGTATTTGGATGAAAAGGTGAAAATCAAAGAGGCATTCGACATCATATTCCTATATCTTGTTGCATTTCTCGGATCCAAAATATAGCTTGAAGTCTCGGATCCAAAATATAGGTTGAACTCCACTAAAAGTCTAACTTGAATATGTGCATATGTTTTTTATTACACATTCGTGTATGCACACATTTAGGGGGAGTTCAATCTATGTTTTGTGGTTTCATTAGTGTTGATCCATATTTCTTTATCCACATATATTGGGAATCTCTACTTTGAAACATATCCTTTGAGTATATAAAACTTGTGTAGTTCATATATACTCATATTACTTTATATGCAATTACTTGCAATTGTGTTGTGGGACTAGTGTGTGTGCTAAGATGTTTTTAAGGCTTAGTCCCGGAGTTTGATTGATGATATGAAAAGAAAATGCAAAGATGATAAAAGATTGACATGGCTCAAGACAAAGGAGTCATGCATTGCATTTTGAAAAGCTTCTAGAAGAATTTCAGTGAAAATCGGTATGACCGCATTTGGTAAGTGGTACTACCGATGTGCGGTAGTGCCAGAGCTTATTTGGCGGAACTACCACATAGCAGTATGACTGCAAATCTCTTAGCGGAACTACCGCATCTTGGTTCTTCCGTATATTTGTTGGTGGTACGTTATTTCCAGTAAAGGCATGTTTTGGACCTCGAAGGGGAGTGGTCGTATCGCCCTTGTGATCGGAAGTACCGGCGAGCGGAACTACCGCATAATCAGTGGCGGTAGTACCACACCTGGTAGTACTGGCTTGTTTAGAAGCATTATTGCAGGTATATCTTGGTAATTAATGCTAATCATTGTGGGACTAATATTTTTCATGAGTTGGATAAATAGGTTATGTTCCAGGGTGATGAAGACTTCGAATGGCATCATGAGTTGATCGTCGTCAAGTCAAGGTTCAAGAAGAGGATGTATCATGTGTTAATGCATATCAAGATCTCGAAGAGGAGATGATCATGAGTTGATCATCAAGTCAAGAGAAGACCCATCATGTGTTAATGGAGGTCAAGTAAAGTATGCATCATGGGTTGATGCATGTCAAAACAATGACCCGGACTTGAAGTGAACATGTGCGTCATCAAGCTTCAAGAGGATGGTTAAGGCAAATGTATGACTAGCTAGGGCTAAGGATGTGTTCCTAGTCTTTTACCGGTCTTGGTGTTTGGTTGGAAGACCGGACTGCTAGTATAGGTTTACCGTACTATTAAGAGGGGTCTTGTCTAGTAGCTTGAGTCTCATCATGTGTTGATAGCTCAATCTCGCTTGCTCTAGCTCACCATGGCATGATGCTATTATTTGCAAATAGTCGAGGCTCATACATTTAATCCTTATAGTATGTGACTATACTTTGCAAATGGTTGAAGTCCATGTACCTACTCCTTGTGGCATGATCTAAGTTTGCAAATGTGTTTTACAAATTGTTGGGATTCATGCATTTTCCCTTGGTATGGTCTAAGATTGCTTGTTGCTATTTCTTTGGACTTAGACTGTGGTAGTGGCTCTTTAGAGTTGTGCTTTTTGATTTGATCAAATGTGTTTGAGATCAATCAAATAGGTGGGTTTGTGTATCCCTCTGAATAAACTTTCCATAGAGTCCAAGATCACTCTATTTCGACATCGAAGTCAAAAGTTATTAACTTTTTACCGAGTGTCGTCTGTGCTGAAATTGGACTGTGGTACTATCGCCTGAGAGGAGAGGTACTACCACAGAACAGTAGTTCCGGCCATTGTACTACGGTACTACCACACTAAAGTATTTAACGGCTAGTTTTTAAGCCGTTAATGCACCCGTGCGGCCGATGAACAGTAGAAAACGGTAGTGCCGGAGTTTGTACGGCGATACTACCGTAAATCCTGATTTTTGGGGATTTCTGCTCCCAACAGCTAGTTTTTGTGGGGGGGGCTATAAATACCCACCTTAGCCGATTGAGAGACAACTCTTGGCATCCCATTTCACTCACTTGAGCTAGTGTGAGATTCTCCTCTCAATTGTGCATGTGTTGCACCTTATGAGCAAAGAGAGAGGTCTCTAGTTACATGTGTTACATCTAGAGGTGGATTTTGTATCCACTTGAGCTTGTGCATTTGTTGCACATGGTGAGAGTCAAGCAAGGGGCTTGGCTTATTACTCTTGGTATTTGCCGACATCTAGACGGCGTGGAGGCGTCGTGGACTGGTGATCTTCTCAAGAAGCTTATGAGAAGGCCCACCGTGTTGTGAAGGTTGATGCTCACCTACCCGGAGTGGGAAAAAGCTACCACTAGTGGAATTGAGGTGTTTGGCTTAATTCGTGGAACCGGTCCAATTAGTTTGGGCTTACCTCAACGTGGATTAGGGGAGACCGGCAAGTCTCCGAACACCATGGTAAAACGTCCTCGTGTCATTGTGGTTTGCTCTCTTGTGATTTACTTTGTGCAATTTACATTCTTATAATTAAATTGCTTACATATCTTTGTATGATTGCTATCATTATTAATAGTCTTATATTATTGGTACACTTAGTCAAGACAAGTTGATTTAGGTTTTAATTGAGAAAAAATGAATTGATTTATAATTCCGCATAAAACTCGGTTTTAACCAAAAGATTTTAAAAACCGTCTATTCACCCCCCCCTCTAGTCGGCCTCCTCGATCTTACACTTTAGAATATTCCTTTCTCTCCATTTTTCTTTCCAATAAATCTTCCGATAGTCCATTCTCCTTCGTTCGAACTCCGAATTAGTTGATTCAAATTTCTAAATTCAATATCTATCTATCAGTACTAATTTTATAATGTTTGGATTTTATTTTATTTTATTGTGTTTGTTTGTCTCGTTTCGCGCATGTAATATCTGACGTTGCCAAAGCAAGCTTGGACCAATCTGAAGGAGTAACTCCCACCTTGAACGAAGGCAAGTCTCCGTTGATCATGTTGTACCTATGTTTCAAAGTCCTGTTTTATATTATTCAAATATATTATGTATTGCTTTTTACATAAAATGATGATTTAATTCTTAGGGTGTTAGTTAATCTTAATTTGAATATACCTTCATTTGATGTTGTTAGCTATGAACCATTGTCGTCCTAGCATAGCAAATACACAGTAATGATTACATTATTGATACGGTAGAATTGTTTAGACAAGCTTTATCGGTCATGATTATCCTATGGGAGGGAATTATTAATACCCTTTATGCAAAACAGTTTGAGAAATGTATGACAATATGTATTGCCAGTAGTTTGAAAAATAAAATAAAATGGTGGAAAACTTATTTAGATTGAGACGAGTGGATTGAGTTATTGACTGACTCGCCTTGGTAAATTAAGGACTAACGCTTGTGTCTATCCAAACCAAGCACTACCGTACAACCACATGTCCGAAATGGGACGGACATGACTGGATAATTTACCAAGTCCAAGCATTAAGCCCGCAGGCTGTAGTTGGTAGGTGTTACTTGGGTTGTGCAGACTATGGTAAATGTAATTGCATGTTTGTCGGGGCTTGCACCGTACAATAGTAAATGAACCTCCACATTCCGACAGGTTATATCCCACAACTGTGAGCTCTCTTGATAATGGTAAATGTACTTACATATCTTGAGGGTATAGCTCATAGGGCGGGCTATTGTAAGGACAAAGTATTGTAAAGGTCTTGTGATAATTGTTTAGTCGCACGCTCAAGGAAGGGTGTCATGGTTAACATTATAAGTTAATTATGTCATGTGGGTCAAGCTGTATAACCTCGACAGAGTGTAAAACTATTTGAATAGCCGTTCCCACGATCAAGGGCGGTCAAGGTTCGTTTTCATATGGTATATGTTGGTTTTGCTTTCAAAGAAATAAACTTTGGGAATCTTGGAGCAGTTGGAACTCTCGGATATTTGTTCTGGCAGCTAGAGCCCTATCCTTTGAGCGTTGGCGGATAGAGCTTTGATACTAGTAATTGATAGCTAGAACATTCACTAGTGAAATAATTAGTTTAATTATTGAAACTAGTTTTTTGTCAAATGTTGCTTTATGAAAACGGTTGAAACTTAAAATATTGCTTTTTGAAGAAAAAACATATATGCCCCATTTGTTAAGCCTTGTGTATTGTATTTTCCCCAAAACATGTAGAGTACTTTATGTACTCACGTACTGTACTCAAAATATATTTCAGAAGCCAGAAACCTTCAACGATGCCGAGGAGGATTACGACTTCTACACTTGTGGCTTTGATGAAGGTTATCTGGAGTACTAGGCTGCGCTCCACAGTCAAATGTTGTTAGGCAATTTGATGGGCCATCACTCGAAGTTTATCTTTTATTGCTTTCGCTGCTATAAAACTTGGGCTCATGTGATATTTGTTGTAATAAGTGGACATAAGGATGGTACTCTGTTATTTACTTTTATATTGAATCGTGATTCAAATTTGTTATCGACGTTGTATCCACTGTGTGCACTAGCCATTGATATGAGACTGGTGCAAAAACATACAAAGGGTTCGAATTTAGGAATAATAGCTTACGATTACCGCAGGTACCAACTTACCATAGCCGCAACTTGACTACTCCACACCATCCTGACGGCGCCACCTCCGACTAAAACTAGCAAGAAAACACGTGTATCAATCCCTGCTATTAGAACCACAAATCAGAGAAAAGAAATCGTCTATCCCTTCCTGGGAACTGACTGGACGCGAGCCGACGATCGCGTTTAGGCATCTTCAATAGTGTATTTATTTTCGTCTTTTAGTTATATCATGTTAACAAAATTTTACATAGAGGAGAGGGGGAGGAGAGAGACTATAGGTCGTCTCTTCCTAAAGAGACTGTTGTGCACGTAAAACAAAACATAATACAGTAATCTACTATAGTTGACATGTAAACCCGTTTCAAAGAAAAATTATAAAATATAAATGTTGGAGAGTGTGCTAGAGACTATCTATTAGAGATATTGTCTTTAAAGATGATATAGCATATGTTAGAGATAAGATTATCTTTAATTATTGGAGATGCCCTTAGACGTAATACTAGCTATCTCATTTGCCATGCCCGGGGCCTCGGGCCGGACAAAAGATGTGATCATGTGATGCGGGGCCACGCGCCCACGACCCCCATGTGGCGTTCAACAGCTATCCAAGCACCGAGTCGGTGGGCGCGCGCTGCGAGTGTGCAGCTGACGATTCGGCTAGGCCATTTGTGTTATCGGTTGTATGTCATGCATGCCCACTAGTCAGTTACAAAAGAATGTTGTTTTTGTGATATGTGCAGTCAAACTTTTTAAAACTTTGAATGTCGATATATTTTTAATATTTAAATTGAACACATGAAATGATATGCATAGATTTGTCACGAACAGAACTTTCATAAAAAAAATAATGTTATTAGGTTTTATAAATCTATTACAATAGAAATTATTAGTTAAAGTTACATTTTAGACCGTATCGATGCCTAAATGACTTTTTTTACCGGAGGTAGTATAATGTTAATGCATCCATCGCCAGTCGCGCTCACCTAAGCTTAGTCGTCCAAATAATGCTCGCCGCAGGGCGAATCAGGATAGGGCGGTACGGCACCACCGCCATCGTCGGTCGCCGCCGCAACAACTCGCCGAATTTGTGCGCTTATATTCCTAGAATTAACAAAGCTAGTGGAGGGAGAATTGGGTGTTCCGTGGATGGCTAGGTGTGTGGTGCATGCTTGTAACTAGTTTTTTGCTCATTTTGTCTATTTTAAAACGAAATAGCAAAACTAGCCCCCATGAACGAAATGACAAAAATGACAACTGGGACCACAGAAGACAATGTGTTGTGAACCGGGGTCGCGAAAGCCGATCAGCTGCGAACCGGGCCTGCAGTTGAAAGCTCGCTCTCTCAGCCCAGCCCACCAAATAAACACAACATAATTTTGCTGCTATAAAGAAACCTAATGGCTTTCTTGGATATGGAAGGATTAGAACAAATCCCTTCGGATTGAGAAGGGTTTTAGTTCAAATTTCCAGTCAATCCGAAAGAATTGAGTTGGATCATAGTGTATCCAAACAAGTCCTAAACTGGGTTTAACAAGTCACCCTAATCTGAGTCCCGATTGGTGAGTTTCGGACAAAAAGAGTCCTGGTAGGAGGCGCGTCTCTTTGGGTTCCTTAAAAAGCATCGCTTTCACTACCGAGAACGAGAACGGGCAGAGAGTATCGGTATCGATCCATCATGGAAGCGATGAAACTCCAAGTCATGGAAGCGCTGCGTGACTTCGACGAGATCACGACACAGATGGTGGCGCTCGGTGCCAACCTCGACGAGACGATGACCTTGATAGACGAGATGTTCGCGCAAGACGACGGCGCGGCCGCTGCGTCGCTGTCCTGCAAGACGCTGTCTGCGCCGACTGGTGAGTTGCTGCTGGCGTGGTGGAAGCGAGCCGATTGGGCCTTGGTTGCTTTCGGTTCTGGCTTCACCCGACCGCATCTATATAAGTCAGCGAAGATGTTACTATGTATAGGCCCGTTTGGGACGACTTTCCAACCGCATCAATAACTGAAAGGAAGTTGACGAAAATTATGTCCCTCGTACTAGGTATAAATATCATATCCCACCTCTCTCACGGTCTCACCCTATTCTCCTATCCGCATACCACACAAATGGACGGGGCGGCGGCGCTAGGGTAAGCCCCTCCACCCCCCCCCCCTCCCCACCCTCCCCAGCCGTGTCTGCCCAATGTCACCTCCGAAGGTTGCCGCCTCCACCTCCGACCTCCGCACCAAACCGCCTCCGACGCCACCCTCCTTGTCCCCCGCCTCAACCTCCACCGACTGCAGCACCTTCGCCCGATGCGCCACCGCTCCTCCCTAGGCTCCGACCAGGCACCTCCACCCGTGTAGATCTAGGTTTTTTTTGTTTTCCTTTTTTAAAAGATATTGATGAATTACTTTGAAATTGAAAATGTAGTACATTTAATGCTTAAATTTACATTTCTACATGAATATACAAAAAAACAAATCCACTCATAATATCCTTTCAAATGGTATCAAACAAACCATCATTTGTCTTAAAAGCATTTAAAATATTTTCCAACTCATAACAACCAACCAGCCTACTTAAAAACTAAACTGTTAAACACCAAATTTTTTCAACTCTTTTCGATTTTTTGAGTTTATATTATAAAAAAATAGTCATGTGGCTTGTAACAGCTCTGGCTAATTTTTTAACAAGTTGAAAATGGAAAATGATGCACAGAGCCAGAGATGCGTTAGTTCCAGTGTACAACTGACGATAAAACAAGAGCAAATACAGAACCATCAGAGACCATTGCACAAACAAATGTAATAGCACAAATCAATAACATTAACGATAGTACATATATACATTTACAGTAGCCCAAGTATTTCGACGGTACAATACAAGCTAAAGGTGAAATTCAACGATCAAGGCAGGCCCAGTATAGAGATCACAACTCAACATACTACATCGAGGACTCCCTTTCAGTTATTGAACTACAATGATCAGACGGTTGTATAATGTTGTTGTCTTGGTTAAAAATAGATGAGTGACGTTGGACCGTATCTAGCTTCCGCACGCCAAGCACTCTTCCCGGTTGTTCAAGGAACAAACGACTTGCGCCATTTTAGCTTCAACATCCTCTTCTTCTGTAGGCTTGGTGTTATTATTCTGCACACGCTGTGTGTTTTTCATGGTGAATCATGTTTGAGCAGCTGACTGGAAAAGAGTGTAAAACAAATATGGAGTAAAAAGCCAGAACACATACTCCATTCTCCTTCAGAAGGGTAGTATCCACTGTAAACTTGATTGCGTCAGCAGCTGCTCGTGTTCTTAGATAATACATCCCAGTTTTCAGGCCCTGACAACAACCAATATTAGAGCACACAATTACTTATCACTTAAGATACTTGTTTGAGGAAAAAGCATTACAAAGACGATGTTTCCTCATGGCACCACGATTACAGAATGAATATGAACTGGGAGGTGATTCTATGCTCTCCCAAATAGTGAATTGCACAAATATTAAAGCACCAATCAAGGGCGGATTAAGGCTACTTACCACTTGGTTGGTGCTTTAAGATTTGTCCATGTTTATGGGAGTGAAGAGCATGGAAGCACTACTCGAACTGACAGTGCTTAATGTTCAAGAAAAATGCTTCAAAATAACAAGGCTAACTACCTTGGACCAAGCATGGAAATGCAGCGAAGTTAGCTTCCCAGAGTTTGGTTGTTCCATGTGAACATTAAGGCTCTGGCTCTGATCAATATAGCATCCACGATCAACAGCCATGTCAACTAGAGTTTTTTGCTTGATCTCCCAAACCGTTCTGGTGCAATAGTTATGAGTATAAACTTTTAGACACATTAATATTAACTGCATCCGGTAGAATATAACAATAGGAGGATGGAATACATACTTGTAAATTGCTTTAAGATCATCTGGGATTTCTGTCATCTTTTGAACAGAACCATCTTCATAAATAATCTTGTTTTTCAGAGTGGGGGTCCAAATACCCATTTCAGTCAAATCATGGAGAAGATGCTTGTTAACCACAACAAACTCCCCACTGGAAGAAATATAATACAAATCAATCATATGCACCATTAGTTAAGAACGTAAGCATACTTGTATATTTACAAACCTTAGAACCCGCCGACTGTATATGTTAGATGTGTAGGGTTCAAAGCACTCATTATTGCCAAGAATCTGACTAGTGGAAGCAGTGGGCATGGGAGCAACAAGAAGAGAGTTTCTCAATCCAACTTTAGAAATAGTCTCCCTTAGAGCTGGCCAGTTCCATCTGTTAGATGGCACTACGTTCCACATGTCAGGTTGGAGAATACCCTAGAAGGAAGTGGGTAAAGAACAAATCTTAGGAAGAAGATTACTCATTACTTTCCAACCAGTGATTTAGTCAGTATGGTCAATGGATAGAAATTTGAGAAGAAAATTAAACAGAAAACTACAGCAAGAAATAAATTGGCAAACATTAAATAGTGTCAGCAATAAAAAAAGGGAACATTTGTAGGGGGAAAAAACCTTGCTGACAGGGCATCCTTCGTATGTTTCATAAGGACCTTCTTTAGCAGCAAGTTCAGCAGAAGCTTTCAGAGCATGATAGTAAATAGTTTTAAAAATATCCTTATTCAACTGCTGAGCCTGAAAAAGAGATTCCATTTGTTACGTATCAGCTAAGTACAGAAAAGAACGAGTGCTAGCAATGAGCTGGGAAAAAATACCTCTGGTGAATCAAATGGCATGCCAAGTAACATGAAAGTATCTGCCAAGCCTTGAACACCTATACCAATTGGCCTGTGCCGCATATTTGATCTCTTTGCAGTTTCAACAGGGTAATAATTAATATCAATTATTTTGTTGAGATTGTATGTGACAGTTGAAGTAACCTGGTAAAATCAATAATGTATCAAAAACTGACATAGGCCAGAATTGAGGATCTAAAATAAGTAGGATCTGAGCAAACCTCAGCTAACTTGTCAAAGTCAAAATATCTATTTTTCGAATCACTGCTACCGACAAGCTTAGATGGATGGGACTCTATAGGGACACCCTGCAACGGAAGTTTATTATAAGGCATGTCAGAATGCAACCTTCATGATTGAATTCAGACAAAGCACTGAGAAGATATACCTTTTCCCTTACAAAACGTGGTAAAGCAATAGATGCTAGGTTGCAGACAGCAGTTTCGGTTGGACTTGTGAACTCAATTATCTCAGTGCATAGGTTTGAAGATTTGATTGTGCCCAGATTCTGCTGGTTACTTTTCCTATTGCATGTATCCTGTAGACAATTAAAATGTTTGAAACAAAACCTTGGAACGTGATCATACCAGTAGCAAAATTTGGAGAAGGAATCATGAGTCCATAAGAAAGTAGTCCTATTTGTTTCGCTACCAAATGTACCTTGTAAAGCATATATGGTGTACCAGTTTCTATCTGTGCCTTCAAAATTTCAAACCAGAGGGTCTGTGCTGGAACAACTTTCTTTGCCTTGCCCTGAAACCAGAAAGATAGATTAGTTAAGTCTGTTACCATTTCAATACATTGCATATATATAATACAGTTTCCAGCTTACTTTTCTCTCATATTTCTTGTACAAATTCTCAAAGTCCTCACCCCAGCAATCAGCCAACCCTGGAGCTTCACTAGGACAAAACAATGACCATTCTTCATTATTTTGGACTCTTTCCATAAATAGATCAGGAACCCAGAGCACATAGAAAAGATCCCTTGCACGATGCTCCTCCTGTTAAATTGTCATAACAATAACAAGCCTTTTAGAGTTTTCTTTCAGGCAAAGCCTTTTAAAGTTAGAAGAAATGGGATACATCAGAAACATATATACCGGCAAAGCACATATGCTAATTCCGTGATCAAAGTAAGCAGACAAAATATTTAACAGCTTCTACATTATGGAGAAATACAGAGAAATATACTGCTATCCACTACTTTCTTGTAAGGGAAACTACTTGAAAAGCCATATGTAAGGTATGACACCCATTACAAGCAAGGAACCAATTTCAGGTGACATAATCGAGATAGATGTAAACCCACATTTAAATCAGCTTATCATCACAGAGAGTACAGAAGGTGTGGATTGTTACAGTTGTCCTAAGCAAAAAAAGAAGTTAAATATCATTTGGTTGAGATCTTACCGTCCCATGGTTCTTTCTCAGATCAAGGAACTCCAAAATATCAGCATGCCAAGGCTCCAAATATACAGCAAATGCACCTAGTTTTAGGAGATTGTAAGAATCTCTGGAGACTATGGAATCAGATTTATTTTTTAAAAATGATAGAACCTACCCTTTCTCTTGCCTCCACCTTGATCAACGTAACGAGCAGTATCATTGAAAACACGTAACATAGGAACAATCCCATTAGAGGTTCCATTTGTTCCTCGAATATAACTCCCAGTAGCTCGGATGTTGTGAACTGAGACACCAATTCCTCCAGCAGATTTGCTTATGACAGCACATTCCTTCAGAGTATCATAGATTCCTTCAATGCTGTCATCTTTCATGCAAATAAGGAAGCAGCTACTTAACTGCATCATAGAGAATGAAACAGTAAGTATACAATTTCACAATCAAAATTTGGGATTTTTTTGGTGGCAGAATGCACAGTACTTGGGGCCTTGGAGTGCCGGCATTGAAAAGGGTTGGCGAAGCATGAGTAAACCAGCGCTGGGACATCAGATGGTACGTTCTGATGGCAGACTCAATGTCATCCTTGTGTATCCCCACTGAAACTCTCATTAACATGTGCTGCGGCCTTTCAACAACCTTCCCGCTAAGCTTCAAGAGGTAAGACCTCTCCAGAGTCTTGAAACCAAAGTAGTCATAATCAAAGTCCCTATCGTAAATTATCTCACTATCCAAGCGAGCAGCATTCTGAAATCAAATGTCACAACATTAGAAGCTGCAACGTACATCAAGGAGTATGCAGTGCAGAGCAGGCACATTGGAATACATCAATACTCTTATGAAGAGTAAATACTCCGATGGAACAGTAAATTTAACCACCAAAGAAGAGCAACAACAGTTATCTACAGAGAATTCCTGTCAGAAACCAGTCATCTCACCTTCATAATGACTTCATATACATCGTCAGCAATCAGAGGAGCCATCAGCCCAGATCTCTCGTTGCGGTGCCCGTACATGTCCTTAATCCTGCATCAACAACAACCAAATCACACAATTCACAAGCCAATCCATGAATCCAACAGATCGAATTACATAAAAAGGCAAACATCGCTTACGTATCCGAGAAGGACTTCTTGGTGTTCTTGTGCAGGTTCGACACAGCAATCCTCGCCGCAAGCTTCACGACAGCAGAGCATATGTCAGGAGCAAGCATCGAAAGGGGAAGGAAACTAATCGGATGGGATTTAATGTTTCATCGGTGGTATTTTGCGGTTGTTACCGAGGCGTAGTCGGGGTGGGAGGCGGTCAAGGCCGCGGCGGTCTCGGCGGCGAGCTCATCGAGCTGGCTGGTGGTGACGCCCTTATACACCCCCGCGCAGACCTTCTGCGCGACGAGCACGGGGTCGCAGTGCTCCTGGCTGAGCCCGTAGCTGAGCTTCTTGAGCCGCGCCGTGATCTTGTCGAAGTGCACCGTCTCCTGCCGCCCGTCCCGCTTCACCACGTACATCTTCTCCTCCCCCTGCGCCGCCGCCGCCGCCGGTGAGACCTTTCGCCGAACAGGTGGTGCGCGCGCCGCACGAGGATTGGTTGGATGAGAGAGGCGCGGCTGGCTGGATGGATGGATGGATGCGGTAGGGTTTGAGGGCTCGCGTGGGGCGGTTTTAAATGCCTTCCCGGCGAGGAGAGGCGAGCAATAATTGAGCGGAAAAAAATGGAGGAAATTTTATGCGCTTCTTCGAGAAAAATGTTTGGATTTTGGAATCGGGTTTGGCGCGCGGGCGCGGAGCCGTTTCCCGCGCGCTTTTGGCGTGGTGGGGCTCGACCGGGGTTGGGTGGGGAGGCGCGCGCGCGAAACCGATATGTGGTCCCGGTAGCTCGTTCAGTTCCGGTGGGTCCCACATGTCAGTTAGTAGGATTCGACTGAAGCCTGGTGCCCTGCGCGGCTACTGTACGGTGAGGTGTCACGTGGAGACTGGCGGACGGACATGTGCGGGGGTGAGGCGGGAACCGGGGAGCGTGCCGTGCTTTGAGCTCGCGGACGGAACGGCCGCTGATTCTGAGACGGCGGCGTGGACTTTTCGGAACCGTATGATTGGTTGGTCGCGTCATCATAGCTCACGTATCCTCGGTGTTTCTTCCAGGAGAAGATGCCGCTGTTTCTTCCAGGAGAAGATGCCGCTGTGAAGTGTGAAGCGACGAGATGCGATCCGGATTATCTCATGCACTAGTGAACACAGTAAGAACAGTACTCTGTAGTAGTAGCGGTGTAGTGACCAGGTGCTCCACAGAAATCCCCTCATGAGCAGCGTGCGCTCCAGGCTTAGTATTGTCGGCAACAACGGCTCGCCCTCTCCAGCGAGGAATGCTGCCACAACTGCGGTAGCCAACGCCACCGTCATCTCCATCGGCCTCATTAGAGGATCAAAGTGTTTGCTGCTATGGTTCGGTCGTTGCTGAAGTTTGTGCTCTGATTCACACCCCCTCACCCTAGTTGATGACGAGAAGGTGTTATGGCGTGGCTTTCGATGGATCGCAAGCGGAGGAAGAAAATGGTCGCTGGATTGCGGATTGGAACGTAATGGATACCGAGGGATAGCAGGAGGCAAGCAATCGCCTTCCCGGCCACGACGCTCCGTGACAGGAAGCTCTGAAGCTACGCAACTAAGTTTGCTTGTATTGATTTTTGATGATCCTCACGATTACAAAACGTCCTCTTATATAGAGAAGACAAACTTCTGGTTGTTCAGCTGAAGCTACATTACCCGGAAGTGCTTTTGATCTCCTTTGATATGTTTTTGCCATAAAAGGCGTCTATACTAGAGCCTGGGTCTGGGTACGCACATACACATCTATCTTGTCAATCATAAAGTTACATTAATATCTCATTAGAGCCTGGGTCACTGTGGACGGCGGAGGTGCCTCTTGGTAGAGGTCACAGGCTTAAGGTGGGTTGCTGCGGAGAACAAAATGACTCCAAGGCTTGGTCGTTTTTAGTAAAGCTATCTTACGGTCATCCTCCATTAGTTTCTACCGCTGCAAATAAGGCATTCTCATAACCAAGATGAGCCTTTAGTTTGTGCCGCTGCATATAGGGCATTCTGATATCACCAAGATGAGCGTTGTTCCATTGCACCAAGAGCACTAGAACAGTACCCTGCGTGTAGGTCAGTGTGCACAGGGGCGGACCCTCCATGGGTCAAGGGTGTGCAGTTGAACACCCTTTTTTTCTTTAAAATATCTAGTATATAATAGGTATATTAGATGTATATGTTATTAATTATGCCAAAATTGTATATTTGTGTCCGCAAATGACTTTAGTCGGCACTCCCCACACCTCATGCGTGGCCCATGTAACACATTAGGTCCATTTTCCTTTATACTCTTAGGGGGGCTCCGGCCCCCCAAGTGGCGAACGAGCAAAGGTGCAAGCTATGAAGGACAGCGATGGTCGGTGGACACGGCGCTACAACACGATGGCAAGCAGGTGTGAGACGGCGCAAGACAAGCGTGCGGCGGCTCACCTGCATGGGCGAACAAAGATGCAGCGTGAGCAAGTGGGTTTCAACGCAACAAACAGGGAGGAAGGGAGCAGGCGGCACCAAAGGAGCAACGCGGTGGCCGACAGGGAGCGTGGCAGCTGGAAGGGAGCAGCATATCCAGGTCACCATCATCATCCTCTCTCCAGATCTAAGTGTGCTCTGTGCACTCCACTTCTTCTCCCTGACTCTGCTCTACTTCGACTCCAGTTCTTTTTGGAGTCTAGCCCCTTCCCAGGGGCGAACCCTCCATGGGTCAACGGTGTTCAGCCGAATACCCATTTTGTCAAAATATCTAGTATATAATAGGTATATTATATTTATATATATATATATATATATATATGTTATTAGTTACGTCAAAATTATATATTTATGTGCACAAATGAATTCAGTCCGCACTCCCCATACCTTGTGCATGGCCCGTATAACACATTAGGTCCATTTTCCTTCCTACTATCTGGTCCACCAAACCCTAACCTCTATTCTCTCTCTCATCCTGTGTTTGTTGGTAGGGGCCCCTAAGTGGCGAATCTAAGCAGAGGCTTGAGCTCTGGCGGCGGCGAGTCGGTGGACACAACGCGACGACAAGTAGGCGTGAGGCGGCGCAGGGCGAGCATGTGGCAGCACACCTGCACGGGCGAATAGAGATGTGGCGCGAGCAAGCAGGTGGCAGCGCAACAAACAAGGAGGAATGGAACGGGCGGCACCAAAGGAGCAACGCGGTGGCTAGGAGGCAGTGTGGCGGTGGGAAGGAAGCAGCATATCCAACTCACCATCATCATCCTCTCTCCGGGTCTAGGTTTGTTCCGCGCACTCCACTTCTTCTCCCTTGCTCTGCTCTGCTCCAGCTCCGGTTCTTTCTGGAGTCTAGCCCCTTCCTCTACTCTGCTCCAGCTCCGGTTCTTTCTAGAGTCTAGCCCCTTCCTCTACTTTCTTGATTCTTTCGAATGGATGTTGTACAAAAATACAATCTTTGTCTTGGGCAATGAATAGATAGTTGGACCCTTATTACATATGTTTACATGCTAGTTTTTACTCTATGGAAGGAACATTCTTAGATGAGGTTCTTACTAACAGGAAAAGAGCAAGATTAGCAAGGTATGCAACTGTAAAAAAATTGAAAAAGAAGGCAAAAGCTCTGTAGATCACTATTAGAGGAAGAAAATAAGTTTTATCAGTCTAGTTACTACAACCCAGAACAGAAAAAGTGAGAAAACAACAACGACCAAGCACATGTTTTTTTTTTAAAAAAAAAAGAAGAAGATAGGAGCTCTACCAATCACTATTAGAGGAAGAAAATAATTTTTAGCGGTATAGCTGCTACAGCCTAGAACAGAAAAAATAGAGAAAACAACAACGGCCAAGCACCAAACACAAGTCTTGGCCGCACCCTGTAAAAACAACATAATTTAGCAACATATGAAGCTTGGAGCTAAAATAGCTCTATTCCTAGTTTTCACCTCCTCAACTGTCATTAATGTCTATAATTTTCTATTTAATTCATGCCATTATGATTGCCTTATCTCGTCCGTTTCTTCATATGAAATCATTAATTTCTATATTTTATTATATATATATATGTGTATCGCCGTATCATTGTTTTGGGGGAAATATTATTTCACGGTATTGACGTATTGGTATCGGCATATCTGGACAACCTAACTCCAAAGTCTGAACACCCATCCTAAAAATCGTAGGTCCGCCACTGAGTGTGCACACGGATAGCACTCCAGTATAGATGATGACTTGGGATTGAAATACTCTAATTGGATCTAAGATAATAGAGAGAGAGAGAGAGATAGAGAGAGAGAGAGAGTAGTAATTATGTAATCAGAACGAGCTTTGTAGGTAATAGTTAATTCCATCTCAATGGGTTTATTTGTTTGAAAATATACGCATTTCTTAAAAGGAAGGACAATAGCTTGGTGAAAGAGAAGCCTCACATTGAGTCCACTTAATGTTGGGCAACTAGAGCAATGGCTGCAAGCTACCCATGACACGTCACTTCCAGTATCAATCAGCAAAGTAAAATTCTTTAGTGGGGTTCCCAATTTCACACGGGTCAAATAGGGTCTGCAAATTCAAACGTTACGATCAATAATTGTGGAAGAGTAAATTATATTATAAAGTTGGGTAACAAACTAAAATGTGCACACTACCCAATTTAAGGACAGTAAAAAATAAATAGCATTCTTATCAAACATATCACTACATTCAGTGAGATATTCTATAGTTAGTTCATAAATCACAATAGATATGTAACTACAGCCTATAGCTTAAAACACATATACTAATCGAATTCAGGAATTCATGTAATTGACTCTTTTCAATGGCAGATCTAGAATGAAGTAAACTCGATGCTAAGTTCTGACTAACTAGAACTATGTAAAATTGTAATTTTATTTAAGGATAGAAAAAGTACATAATGTATGATGGATTGAATATGTAATTAGAGTATGGACAGGTAGCACGAAACTTTATATAGATGGATGAGACTTTTCTTTTTTCCTTATTAATATCAGATTTTCTAGCTTTCTTCTCGTTTTCTTCTATTAACGTGATAATTTCTAGATATTTCACCTCCTATGATTAATGTGGGACTTCTAAGAGAGCCTCCAATTAGTATAGATATAGATGTGAATCTCCGTAGCAGGCTTTGGAGCTCATTTGGACATTGGACAGAGAGCTAGGCCGAAATGTCTTGGTGTTACTTCGGTCTTGGTGGTCGGCTCGCAATGGAATAATTTTTTATTCCCTAAAAAAATGGAAATAGATGCTCTGTACAAGTGCAAGCAGAACACTCCAGCCTTATAAAAAAATGAAACATAGAAAAACTTACGAGAACGTGGAGAGGTTGATGGAGCCGTGCACAGGGAACTGCATGACTCCGGCCATCGATCGTGCCCTGCCCAGCATCCTTCTCGTTAGGTATCGTGCTTTGTCCCACTGCACCAGGTGCTCCACGGACATCCCCCTCATAGGCAGCGTGCGCTCCAGGCTTAGTGTCGCCAGCAACAACGGCTCGCCTCTCCGACGAGGAATGCTGCCACAACTGCGGTCACCAACGCCACCATCACCTCCGTCGATCTCATTAGAGGATCAAAGTGTTCGCTGCTATGGTTCGGTCGTTGCTGAAGTTTGTGCTCTGGTTCGCACTCCTCAACCCAGTTGATGACAAGAAGGTGTTATGGCGTGGCTTTCGATGGATCGCAAGCGGAGGAAGAAGATGGTCGCTGGATTGCGGATTAGAACGTAATGGATATCGAGGGTTAGGAGGAGGCAAGCAATCGCCTTCTTGACCACGACGCTCCGTGACAGGAAGCTCTGAAGCTACGCAACTAAGTTTGCTTGTATTTGATTTTTGATGATCCTCACGATTACAAAACATCCTCTTATATAGAGAAGACAAACTTCTGGCTGTTCAGCTGAAGCTACATTAGCCAGAATTGCTTTTGATCTCCTTTGATATGTTTTTGCCATAAAAAGCGTCTATACAGAGCATGGGTCTGGGAACGCACATGCACATCTATCTTGTCAATCATAAAGTTACATTAATATCTCATTAGAGCCTGGGTTACTGTGGACGGCGGAGGTGCGTCTGGGTAGAGGTCACAGGCTTAAGGTGGGCTGCTGAGAACAAAATGACTCCAAGGCTTGGTCGTTTTTAGTAAAGCTATCTTACAGTTATCCTCCATTAGTTTCTGCCGCTGCAAATAAGGCATTCTCATAACCAAGATGAGCCTTTAGTTTGCGCCGCTGCATATAGGGCATTCTGATATCACCAAAATGAGCTTGTTCCATTGCACCAAGAGCACTAGAACAGTACCCTACGTGTAGGTCAGTGTGCACACGGATAGCACTCCAGTATAGTAGGTCAAGTCCATATTTTTACTATTCTCTTTTGTACTGTAACGATAGATACTTTGTGTTTTTCTTTTCGATGCCGAGGATCCGTACACGTCCGGTGTTCAAGCATTGGGAAAAAAAAAATGGGGGTTTTGCCCCCCCACTGTACCGCTCGGGGAGGGCCTCACGGTGAGGCCCTCCCCCAGAGAATTTCCTTCCAAGCATTGAGGAGATCTGGAGGGCATAGGACAGATCACGAGTTTGAAATTCTGGGAGAGGAATCGTGCGGGGGAAGGGAGCGAGCGAATGTAGAATTGCAGATGCAGTACCACGACAAAGGCCGTTTCGTTCACAACTTCACTGGTCTCAATAGAAAACGTTGAGATGCAGTGACAACCGCCAAGGCAAGAGTGTAGGCCTTGTTTCTGGTTGGAGCGGGGCAGTATTCCACATATATATCTTGCCATATGGAAAATATCCCGTTCCAAACAGAGTATTAGGGTGTGTTTGGTTGTTTTTACGAAATGATACATGTATGGGTTGGTTCAAGAGAAAACCCATTCATGTATTTGGTTGCTTGAATGGAATCATTTTATCCTAAATGGTGGGATATAAATTTGTGGAATATTATCTCTAATTGTTGAACCATCTCATTCCCTCAAAACAATGAAAACACATGGTATAAGAACATCTCACTGTATTCAACTCTATCGCACCAACCAAACACACCCTTAATGTCGTACTGATATTAAGCGTTGTATGCAATTACAGACGAGGAAGCAATTTGTAGCCAACATTTGAAAGACACATACTAGCTTTTACATATGCAAAATAGTTTTGCTGATATGTGGTAACACCTATTCAAGCATAAGGGGCATGCATGCTGGAACAGTGTGCGTGTCATTGGTTCATGAGTGTACATCACAGGTTAAGCCAGGATCCTGGTCTTCTCGATCATTCTTAGACCAAGAGATTTCTTCATAGATAAACCCAGACTAGTTTTCATAGATAAACCCAGATTGGTTTACTCCTTGCTGTTAACATGTGTTTAGAAGCCTTCAAAAAAAGCTAGCATTTGCGCGGCTACACATTTTATAAATGTTTACCAATTTCTATATGAGATAATACTATCCTACCATTTGGAACACATGAATAAGAGGTAATTCTTTTGTAATTAATGTAGATTTTCTTGATTTTTCTAAAAAAATCCATTACAACCTACTTTTTTTTAGCTTGTTTGTGTAGTATCGAGGCAGCACGCACTACTACAAAATAGACTATATTGGACGCCTCATCACGTCTGTGTTGTAATTATCACAGACGGTTTTTAATAAGAACAGTCTATGATATGTAGCGATGGCTAGAACTGTTTGTGATACATAATTATCACAGACAGTTCTTATCAATAATCGTATGTGAATCATCACAGACGGTTTTAAATACAAACGACATGTGATGTCTTCGAATATCACAGACGGTTTGTATTTAAAGACGTCTATGAATAATCACATACGACTTTTATCACGGACCGTCTGTGATTATAATCATATCACAAATGGTTTTGCAGATAAAACCGTCTCTGATACTTTTGTTTTGTCAGGTGGGGAAACAAAAATTTAGACTTAATGGGCGGGCTGTCGAAACTCGCTTTATGTTAAAAGCCACCATTATCCATCACACACCTCCATCTTGTCCTTTGCCATCTCTCCTCTCCCCAACCCTAACCGAGTGCCATCGCCTCGCCCTAACCTTGTGCCCTCACCTCCCCCGAGGTTGTCGCCCGCGGCCTCCTCCACCTCGCCCCGGCCTCCCCCGACCTCATAGCCTATGGGCTCCCTCAACATCGTCGCCCTGGCCTCCTCCACTTCGTCGTCCCGGCCTCCCACGACCTCGTCGCCCCCGGCCTCCTCCACTTCGTCGCCGCTGGCCTCCCCCCAATCTCGTCGCCCCCAGGCTCCACCTCAGATCGTGCACTGTCCGGTAAAACAGCCATAACTTTTGTTGTACGAACTCGGATTACGACGTTCTTTGGCTCGTTAGAAAGCTAACGAAAAGTTGCATCCGAAAATCCATAAGTGAATCTTTGAATCATTTAGATAGGGTCTCTACACAGCATCGGAAGTTACGAATCCGAAAAAGTGAAAACCCCAAAAAAAGGTCGTTTAGGGTCTCAAAACGGCCTCCGAAGTTTCGGCACCCGTTTTCGCCGTTTGTTCGCCGTCCGATTTGAGTTTTCTTTCATTCCAGATTGTGTAATCAACCATGTGCAGATACTCGGGTCCAACTGTCCAGTAATTGATTGGTTTGGCTCAAAATTCTTTTTTTTTTGCAATAGAAAAACTATCACATGCGGTTTTTAGTAAAAATCGTCTGTGATAATCAATTATCACAGACGGTTATTGTTCAGAACGTCTGTGATAGTTTTTTTCACAGACGGTTCAAAAAAATGTCTGTGATGACCTCATATCATCACAGACCCATAAAGTCAGAGGGTTCAAAAAATAGTCTGTGATGACGATTTTGAACCATCTGTGATGACCTTTTCTATAGTAGTGGCGAGAGACTTAATTAATTTTGTTTTATAATTTCTTACCACAAATTTTCAGTGTTTTCATTAGTCCCATCCAAAAGTTAATTCATGCCATTTTGCACTTGCGTTCCTATCAATTTTCTTTGTTTTTTTTCTCATGTTTCTCCATTTTTCTTAATTAAAAGTTCTAAGAATTTTTAGGTTCTTTAGGTACTTTAAATATTTTAAATTTTAATAAAATCCTGTAGCCAAATACATATCGAGAAATCGTAATTGAAGTATGATATATGTCATGTAAAATAAGAAACGATGCTACGAGGGAAAGATGTAAACATATTTGATGCTAGGAGGGGAAGATGTGTACATATTTGATGCTACGAGGGAAAGATGCTACTGGCCTGTTTGGTTTGTGGCCTAAGGTTGCCACGCCTAACGTTAGGTATTAGCCTGTGGCTTGCCTAATTCTATGACAAAATCAAGTTATTTGGTTGGTAGCCACGACTAAGGTTAGCCATGACAAATTTTATGTGGCAACTGTTTGGATCGCTACCACGAAAGTTTGGCAAAAATCTATGGTAGTTGTTTAGTTTGCAGCCAAAGGTGGTTATGATCACTAAAAACTCGATGAACATCATTCCATACACAATGATTAAAAGGATAAATGTATTGGATTTGATAAGAAAATAACAGTTATGATCTTATATATGGTCGAGTTTACATTTATTCATGCATGTAGGGCTTTAACACTAAATAAAATAGCAACGGTGTAACGAAAGCAACTTCAACGGAACCCATTAACTTATCACAGGCAACCAACTGGGAACAAGACTTAACGATTAACCTCCTTGTAGCACTCCTCCTCTAGAGCGGGCGTTGACTCCTCCACTTTTCTCACTGAATGATGATTATTGCAAGAGTAAGTACATGGAGTACTCAACAAATTGTACCACAAAATGCAAGTATAGATGATGGTTTATTCCAAAGGATATGGCTACTAAGGTTATTTTGCATAAAGCGAGATTTGCATTTGAATACAAATAATAGGTTGAAAGCATAATAAAACCATAATAATAAGTAAACAAGAATTTAAACATTTGCACAAAGCCTAATCATCACATTCACTTAGCTTTCCACCCATATTTGTTTTATAAAATTCTACCCCTCGTGTGAAATTCCAGAGCATGCCCATGACCACGGACGCGGCTACTCGAATAGATTGTTAACACTCTGCAGAGGTTGTACACTTTACCCATAATATGCAATCAAATTGATCGGAGAATATCACAACAAAGCCTTTATGCAACTTCATCTCAATAATTGGCCCTCCCGATGAGCATAAAGCCGGTAATCGAAACCACACAAGCGAGACTATCTATTTACTATACTAATACACACAATAGCACACAACTAGTAGCACACAACTCATAGTACACAGCTCCCACACACAGCCCACCAATTCACACAGTTCTTCCCACTCGCCTCGATCTAAAACATCGTTCGTCTCATATCGTGTCGTGCGTGGGCCCGCGCCATCCTAGAGAGCTTGAGCCTGAGGACACGCTGGTGTGTCACTACGGGAAGCACGCGAGGGGCGACGGGATGACGGACAAGCAGGGCCCAGGGCGGTGACCCGCCGCATCGTGAGGAGGGCACCATGGAGTTGGTGGTAGGATGACTTAAGGGGGAAGGGGATGAACAACATATCGGATGCAATCATACCAACACTTAAGAATCGAATCACATTTGAACTTTGAAGTTAAGTGTGCTTGGGAGAGAGTAGTACTAGAATAGGTGACCTCCTAGGAAGTCCTTATGTTGCATCCCTCATTTTTGTTTTTTTAGGCAAGAACGTTATGGAGAATGTTTTCGCATGAAAGAAATCCCCTTGCATGTGTATATGTTTTTACTTGTTTTTACGCGTCGCCCGTTAACACCTCGCCTGTCTCATACCGTGTGAAGTGTGGGCCCCACGCCATCCTAGAGTGCTTGAGTTTGTTAGATACAACACGAGCGTGCACAGTGTTAAGAACGAAATAGATGCATTTCGTATAGAGAACTAAAATAACGTTGATGAAACAACAACGTCGAGAGAGAAAGATTTAATGAAATCGACCGCAAATTCCTTAAGCACAACCTGAAAATATTACAATAGATTGTCGCTCTATCACAACCCTCTCGAACCTCTTAGGACCATTGAGTCTCTGTCCTATACAAGAATATAGTGCTAAAAGAACAACCAAGCCTCTAATCTTCTCGTGCACCATCTGCTTTGGATAACTTAGATATAGAGATTGACAGACACACACAACCCATGGATATCACTGGGCAATGACAGATAGCAAGGCATCGCTGTTGCTGAAAAGAGCGCGGGGAATGAAGAAACTATTGTCAAACTACAAAACAAATGGGAATATGATTCATATATTGTACACATCCAATTGGCATGATGGGCTCCAACCGTCCGAGTAACACAATGTTATGTTATTCATCTATAATTTAGATGAGCGATTTTTAAGCAACAAGAACGTGTTGGATTCGAGAGGTCGAACAAAAAAAGTTACATTAACGCCACAATTTTTTTAAGCATGCATTATAAATAAGGGAATCTACACCTAAGACTTGCAATTTTCCAAAGGTTCATAATAAATAATATTCCTACCATGTTCCCTTGCCAAAAAAAAAAACAGTGACATATTGTCATAGTGGATTCAAGGTTTCAGGCATCAAATTGAAAAGGACCGGGCGAACTCACCTCCTCTCTCAAGAAGAAGAAGAGCTGGTCACTAAACGGTGTTGGATCCACTGAGCTCGTATACTTGCTGCACACTTGGCACCTAAGCAAAGTCCCAAATCAACCGGGCGCCAGATATCCCACCGGGTTTAATATATTTGGATTCCACTCGATTTCAATTTTTTATGAACTCTTAATATACTTTGGTTTGATTCTACTTCTACAACCTATACAGAAGTCTTCTTTTTCAGATAGAAGGTTTGGTTTGGGTACAAATTTTAGAGGAGTTCCAGGTAGACTGTGAGCTAATGGGCTTCTATCCATGCCACACATGACGAGCAGGGAATGGAGAGCTGAGCCGGCATGCGCTCATTGTTTGAGCCTGACACCATCACGGCCTATTGGCCCATACAATTTTGAAAAGCCCAACACCTCATAACAGTCCACAGTAAGTCTTCCCCGGCCCCGGCGGCGGAGACGGAGTTGGCGGTACTTAGGGCAGCGACCGTGGAGTTGGTGGCACGTACGGTGGAGTTAGCGGGATGTAGGGCGGTGGCCGTGGCGTTGGAGGGGTGTACGGTTGGTGGCACCGCGAGAATTTGAGGGGGGTGGGGTTGTGATGGTGGTGCTTGGGCGGCTTGTCGTGGTAGGACGGGCTCTAACATATCAATTTTTTTAGTATTAAATTTTTTTTATTAGTTAGTAGTTGAAAAATTCACTCTTTAGTTTGATTTGAATTTAATTTCAAAGCTTAACATGGATTTTTAGTATCAAAATAATTTAATATGTTAAATATCAACATCAACAATTGTCAAAATTATTTTATTTGGATTTTATGTGCTTAGATATATTTTCTATATTTTTCTAAAAAAAATCGAGTTCATTTGCTATTTTCTATTTGCCTTTTGGATTTTCTGGTATGTATAAAATGGAAAACCTATTTAAAACCTTAGTTAACGGATTGGGTCGAAACCCAACCCTATTCCACCCTGGCCCATTACTGTGCAGCCCATCATCGCACGTGCTCCCTCGCCCGATGACATCTGAGGCCCGTGATATCAACCTCTCTCTTCTCCACAGACACGCCACCTTGTCCTACTCATCAACAGAAATCAGGGTGTGCGATGTGAATCAAGACGAACCACCATCGCTGACGTGTGGGCCCCCTGTATCTCCCGTTGACCGTCTCCGAATCCGTTGAGGATTTTGTTCCGCCGTCGTGAGGCCGTTTTGGGCGTTTGTGCCCTGGACTCTCCTAGCCAACCGCGTATAAAAGGGAGGCAAGCCCTTGGCCTCCGCATCCAAACCGTAGCCGCCAAAGCTTGAGTGCCAAACCCTAGCCGCCGGGAGAGCTCGAAGAAGAATCTGCGCTACCGCTAGCTCCGACGAGCAATTCTGCCGTAAACAGAGCCGCCCAAGCCTCGTGGTCTGCACCTTTGCATCGCACGGACAAGGGCTAAACCTTGGACGCCTTCACTTCATTGGAGCGTCGCTAAAACACCAATCCCGACGAGCCCGTGTCTTCTCCGCCACTTCGACATCGTCGTCGGTCACCACAGACGTCCTTGAGCACCCATGAGCACATCCACGAGATCCCCGTGTCATCCTCTACCTCCTGGTACCACCCATCTCCGGCGAGGAACCGTCATTCGCTGGAAACCTCGGTTCCCGAGCCGCACCGTCGCTGATCTGATGTGTTCGTCCACACGCACAGCCACATCAACCTTGCGTATGCGTGTCGTCCTACGTGGCGCTGCGTCAGTGGCCACACGCACGCTTGCGTGGGCGGTCCATCTAACCCTGAAGCCCAAGGCTCGGTGGATCTAGTCTACCGTGAGTCTTGTCATTGTTATGTGGGTCCCACATGTCAGGTTCCGGGTAGTGGCCAGTTCCGGGGGGAGGTTTACTCGGGTCCCTCCTGGGCAGAGGATACCAGGGCCGGGTGCTGTGGCTGGGCACCGGTGACGGGCAGTACCACGCATACAAGACGGGGAGGAGGGAAAGGCAAGTTAGGGTGGCCATGGCTCGCGCTGCTCTGACAGGGTTGCTGCCTTTTATAGAGGAACACGGTCGGTCAAGTGCATCTTTTTTATATATAAAAGGGTATCCCCCATTTCTATTAATAGAAACCAAATGACAAAGTTCAGAACACAATCGAGAAACAAAATAAGTTTCAAAGCATCCACCAGTCACATCTTCGGAATACAATTCCAAACAAGGTAAGCGAACTAACTAAGTGAAGATTTGACAATCCGAGCGTAAAGAGATAGCCAAAACATCAAACTGCCAACCACTCGGATACTTCCCATCTTCCAGCCTTATGATCCGTCGAGTCCAGCTTCTCCTCACCCCAAAAATTTCAGTAGCCACTTGACAAATCGCCCTAGCGCCCTTGGTAAGCAACTCCTGTTCATCCTCCTTTTGTAGATTGTCCCAACGATTAACCCAACGACAAATAACAAAATTCACTGAAATAGGTTCCGCCACCATTTTTGTTGGAAACGTACTGAATTGTGCACTCTTCAAATACTCCAAAAAATGGCTACTAAACCAACTAATACCAATGTCCTTGCCATCCTGGCAAAACCATCCACCCAGCCAGTCACCAGCCAATGAATATCTATTGGAGGACCAGGCAAGCCGAAACTGCAGCAAATAACATTCCAAATAAATCTCGACAAAGGTCAAACCAAAAAAAAATGATTGATACTCTCATCCATCCCGCAAAAAACACAGGTCTTATCCCCTAGACATCCTCGGTGTAAAAGATTATCTTTAGTTAGTATTCTTTTTTTAAGAACTAACCACAGAAAAACCTTGACACTCAGAGGTAATTTAACAACCCATATAAAGTGACATGGGAAATCTACATCCCTGGCTCTTAAAGCAGTATAGAAAGATTTCACAGGGAAAACCCCAGATGAAGACAACATCCAAATCAATTTATCACATTCCTTACTCAACTTCACACTTCTGCACTCTTTCAAGAGTTGATTCCACGACTAGATTATGCCCAAAAAGTGTTTTTTATATAAAACTAATGAGATTTAAACCTTTCTTGAAGACCTTTGCTACTGTGGCATGTCTATTAAAAGCAAGGTTGTAAAGATTAGCATATTTTATAGATAAAGGTGCATTTCCCATCCATAAATCATCCCAGAACCTAGTTTTAGTTCCACCCCCAGCTTCCTTTTGCAATTGGAGAAGAAGATACCCTTTATCTCCATCACACCTCTTCAAAAATAAGAATCTCCAACCTTTGCTTCTACTTGAGTCAGAGTATTCCTGCCAAGGTACTTCTTCCTTATAATTTATTGCCATTGACCCTCTTCATTCTCTAACCTCTATAATCATTTACCCAACAAAGCTAGATTCATGGTTTTGAGATCTAGAACACCTAACCCACCTTGATCGTTTGGCAAACATATCATTGGCCAACTAACCAAGTGGTATTTCTTATTGCCTTTACTAGAATTCGAAAGAAACTTGGACCTAAAAAAGTCAATTTTATTTCTAACACCCATAGGCAACTTGTAAAAGGACCTCATATATAAATGTAAACTACTCAAAGACGAGTTCACTAGCACCAATCTCCTTCCTAATGTTAACAATTTCCCCTGCCAACAACTCAATTTATGTTCAAACTTATCCTCGATACCTTTCCAATCCAAATTCCTCACCTTCTTTCTATCCATAGGGACTCCCATATATTTAAGGGGCAACTCCCCCCCCTTACAAGTAAAAATTTCCTCATAAATATTATGCTTAGCTCCTGCACATCCAATACAAAAGACCTCACTCTTATGGAAATTTATTTTTAGACCTGACAGCTGCTCAAACAGACAAAGAATAAATTTGAGGTTTTTTGCACTCTCCTCATCCTCCTGTATTAGAAAAAATGTGTTATCTACATATTGCAATATAGCCAGCCCACCATCCATTAGGTGAGAGTTTAAACCTTTGATCAAACATGTTACACGTGGTCACATGGCATGATGGTTTAGCTAATTGTTTTAGTCATCCTTACAACTACTACGGTACACTGCGACACAAGCATCCGGACCATGTAAGTACATATGCTTTCAGGAGATAGGAATAACATGGTGGGTAGGACGGGGGACTACTACGAAATGGCCCGACCTACTGCGTGGACCGGGGCCATTTCCTCTTTCTTGCGAGCTCAGCGTTGTACTCCTCGCCGGTTGCCTCAGCCTCGGCCGTCATTTCCCTCTTTTTCTCACGCTCCCTCTCGTGAGCCTCGCGCTCCATGCGCCTGCACGCCTCGAGATGGGCTTGTGTATCCCGCCAGATATGCTCGTTATGCTCTTCGTTGTGGCGCTCCTCCTCCCTCTTCTCGCGGTGCCTCTTGGCATCCCACTCTTCGCAGTCGAGACGCCATTGGTCGTGTGGGTGGATCCCTTGGTCGATCCACTTGCGGTAGCCACATAGCAAATCTAGGGACTACGGGTAGACGAGAGAGGTTGTTAGTGCGTACTTTGAAAGAGAAATAGTAGGGGACCATACTGTAACTGATCCTCACCAGCTACCGATAGTGGCCCATGTCCCAACGGCAGTCGAGATAATCACAGGAGTAGTTCGTGCAACTCCAGTAACACATGCCCAAGCTAAGCCGCTCCTTAGACTTGAAGAACTTGCATGTGTCCTTGCACCAATAGAGGGACGACGTCTCGCCCTCGGACGGGTGTTGCGGCGAATGCTCGGTTGGAATGTTCGGGTAGGGGTTACTGCTCCGAGGGGCGTCATTGCTGGGAGGTGCCCTCCTGGCATGCTCCCTTTCTTCGTGCCGGGCCACAAGACTCCTTGCGTGTTCGCGGATCTCGTCCCATTGGTTCTCCATCTGAGCAAGATTGTGTTGAAGTCTTGATGCAGGAGAACTAGCCGTGGGAGGGGTAGTACTTATATGCCGAGCCGGCCCTGCGTACACAGCTGAATTTTAATCGGGTTGAAGAAAATTCGCGTCCGCGAGGAAGAATCGTGTGGTCTTGTCGTTTTGAAAAGTTAGCGTCCCAGTGTGTTGTCTTATCGATATGCAAAAGTGGTAGCGTGTGGTGTGACAGGGTGCGGTCTTTTCGGCCTGAAAAGGTCGCGTGACGGAGTGTGTTCTTGTCAGTCTGAAAAGTGGCCGCTTGTGGCTTGACAGGGGCGGGTCTTTTCGGTCTGAAAAGATCACAGTGTGTTGTCATATCGGTATAAAAAGGTGGTGGTGGGGGGTAAGGCTAGAAAGAGGGTGGTGTAGGGAGTTCCAATGCTGACTCCCTCATGATTTTTTTTTTCAATTTTAGAGGTTCAGCTAAGCAAACTTTATTGTCATGAAGCTCTACCTACCCTACTAAGCTACTTTGCAATGGAGTTGTAATGTATGTTTTCATACATAAAATTGACGACATTTGAAGCGTTACAAGCATTACGTGATACAGATGCAGATTTATTGCAATCGGGATGAAGGAGGAGGGGGTATTATCACATGTAACCCGATCAAATAGACACTATTTGTTAATTTATTAGTTTAATGTGGATGATATTCTTTAATACTGTATTGTACCACATGCTAGATAAGTTTGTACATGAACCAATTGAGAAAAATACGTGGCATAAAAATCATATAACGATATACCGTAGCCTCCGACTCGTGTGCGTTTCGAAGGCTACGGTACATCGTTATATGATCTGCAGACCACACATTTCCCTCAGTTGGTTCATGTACAATACGGTGTTAAAAAATGTCATCGACATTGAATCGATAAATTAACAAAGAATATTCTATGTATCATTTATGCAATGATGTCTGCAACTGCCCCTTCCATGATGTCGTAAGTTGAAGTCGTCCATGTCATGCGATCGTATTGAGTCGGAGGAGCCTTCCCCTTTCCCCTAGTCGCGAGACTCCCCGTGTCGGTGTCGTAAGTCAAAGTCGTCCATGTTCTGCGATTCCATAATGTAAGTGCACCGTACAGTGAAAAACGTAACAAGGATTTAAATTCTGCTATCATAAAAATTTCACTGTACATAGCAAAACAAGGCGAAGAAAATTACATTACAACATCAATGACGACCGCATTTAGCTGTCTTGGGGCAATCGCCGTTGAGTGCCCAGGGGTCTTGCATATCCTGCACTTATTTGTGCGGCTAATACTGGTACATTAGCTGACATCCATGCCATTCCAAAAGCGCTGCGTCTGCCGTCGATCCTTCCTTGTTGTCTTGAAGGCCTTGTTCGAGCCCCCATTGCACCCTGTCCGGCCAAAGATCCTTGTGGTTCATGTCCAAGCCGTACGAGTGAAACTCTGCACTCCATGTACTGAATAGGCGCTGCATGTTGTAGTACTCGGAGATGTACGGCATAGATATCTGCCTCATTTGAGCACACGCCTTGTACACGTGCGAGTATAGCTTGTGCAGGAGCTTCGACTTGTTGCAGGTGCATGTCGCCACATCACCTAGGGTGCATGCCTGTTTCCTTTCCCCCCTGGCATGACTATTGACATATTTCTACCGAAGCATGATCTCGTACTTCCTCCTAAGGCCATCGATCACTCTGATGTCGTGCGTTCGGGCCTTCTCCATCTTCTGGTCTATTTGCATCTACATGTTCTTGGACCGCTGCTTGCCTTCCTCCATCTATCGCTTGGCTGCGGTGGCTCTATTGATGAAATAACCAACAGTGCGAGTCTGTGTCTCCTCGACGATCGCGGTGATAAGGAGGCACCACACACCTTTGAGGACATTGTTGTACACCTTGGACATGTTGGTCTCCATAGTCCCGTACCTCGCACCGTCCGTGTCATAGAGAAGAGACCATTTCTCCAATTCAGGCGTGGTGATGAATCCACTCCGAGAAACATATGGCACTGCTGGGTTGCTCTCCCTCCAGAGTGGACTCCCTTGTATGTCTCGTAGTCCGGTGTTTGAGGTTTCTCTAGATGGACTCAAACTTCCGCCTCTGGTTCTGCAGGCACAATGCCTTGAACGTCTTCATAACCTCTTAATTGCGAAACCGTATGAACAAGTTAGATGGCCTCGTGCACCACCTGGATTGCACGTTGTTCCACTAGTGAGGGGGTGTCGTCCCATGCTGCATGGTGCTGATGGCCGCTAACAACCTAGTATTGTGGTCTGTGATAAGACATACATTGTGCCAGTCTCCCACCACTACCATCTTCACATTCGACAGGAACCACAGCCAACTGGATGTGTTCTCGCTCTCTACAACGGTAAATGCTACCAGGAGGAGCTGGTCATTTGGCTCAGCTGCCACCACGGTGAGAATGGTGCCCTTGTACCTCCCCGTGAAGAAAGTGTCATCCATCGTGAGCACGGGACGACAGAACTGGAAGCCCCGAACGGCCTGGGCAAAATCTCAGAACACCTGGTCCAGTATGAAGCAGTTGGGCCCTCCGTCAGCATCTTCACTCTCAAGCTTGTTTATGTACGTACCGGGGTTTGATTCGGCAATCTGGTGAAGCAATCTCAGCACAAGGTTGTACGCCTCTTCGTGTGTCCCGTACATAGACTCGATGACCTTCTATTTGGCTTGTCAGACCTTGCTGTAACTGACTGGATAACCAACCAGATTGACGACTTCTGACATCAGCATCTTCAGGGAGATGGACACGTCCGTCGCAACTAGGTTCCTGATGAGGCTTGCCACATATGCGAAAGTCACATTCCGATGCTGTCGCAGGGGCTCGCTAAGCTTGCAAGTGTGGTCGATCAGCGCCTTGACCTTGAAGACCGAGCCAAAGATCGTCGCTCGCCAAGCGCTAATCTTGCCAGGGCAACCTTCTACTACGCACCTCACTGCATACTTTCCTGGGTTGGACCGGTGCACTCGGTACACACAGCTGATGGATAAGGTGTACCGTGCTATAGCTTGTTGTACGACCACCTTGCTAAGGAAGCGCTGCCCAACTAGGAGGGTGTCGGCATCAAACCCCCAGTGGGAGCCTTCTTCTTGCGGCAGTACGAGCGAACGCACTGCAATATAATCAAGTCTTGATGCCACGTAAGACACCTTCGATGACACAATTCCCCCGGTTGGACCACCGGCCTGGTGTGTGTCCTCGTCGCTACCATCCGAGCTTGTGTCGGCGTCCTCGTCGGACTCCAACCCGAGAGGCTGGTTCGGTAGATACTCGTGGCAGTTAATGCGGGCCGACCACTACAATTCTGCCCCCCTCATTTCACACAAAATTATGCGCGAGTCTTCCCTCTGAGGCAGCACATTCCGCGCTGCCGTCTTCAGGCTCGGCTGCGCTTGCCCGCTTGTAGAAGCCCTGACATCATCAAGGTGGGCCGGCGCCCTGCGTACGAAACTCACGTAGACCATTGGCCTCCTGTAAATGGCCGCCTTGTGCTGGGACGAAATCTACATGTATTGGCTCCATGCTACGCTTCCAGCCACCTTGACGAGCTCCCACATGGCATTCGTGCAGATGATCCCCTCGATCACAACTTTCTTCGTCATTGCCTAGTGACGCACTACCTCCGGATGCAGCTTCGAAGCTCGTAAATATTCATCACGTCGAGCCCCTCCGCCCGGACCACCTTAGATCAAGATCTCGACAGTCCAACCCATCGTCCTACCGCACTGAGACCATCGCCATAAAACACTAACAAGTCTTGCATGTTCGAAATTATCTAAAGCCACAACAACCCCATCCACGGTACGTATGTGTAATTAAATACGACAAGTTGCATGCAAGTGATGGATGACATATTGGCATATGTGTAATTAAATAGGAATAATTAATTAATTACCAAATATTTCAGAAAAAATGTTGGTAATTCATTACTACCGTGCTTACCACTATTAAACCACATGTTCATTGCCACTTAATTACTTACGACTAACTAATTTGTACTAAATGAGTTATGCCTAACTAATTGCTGTTGAACTAATTATGATTGATTAATTACCACTAAATAAATTATGAGTAGTTCATTTTCACTAATTTGGTATGCTAGACTGATAACCACTAAACTAATTAGGATTAATTAATTACCACTAAACTAATTTATTACCAGCAAACTAAATAATTACGACTAAACTTACTAATTACGACTGATTAATTACCTTTAAACTAACCAATTACGACCGATTAATTTCCACTAATTAAATTACCAGTACTTCATGTGCACTAATTTAATATGCCGTAATGATGACTACTAAACTAATTGCGACTAATTAATTACTAGTAAACTAACTAATTGCGATTAATTAATCACCACTAAACTAAGTAATTACAACTAAACTAACTAATTACGACTAGCTGACTAAGACTGATTAACTACGACTACGATAATAACGACAAAAGCATCTGACAAATTACCTGCCATTCGGGGGAAAGTAATCAAAAAAGGCCAAGCGACGAGCAACGAGGAGCAAACAAATACTTAATGTCCCAAAAAATTTAATTATGTTATGTTCTTTGAGTTCTCAGCGACGAGCGTCAGAACGAGAATCAAAACACAATTGAGATGAGCAAAGAGCGACTGTGAGACTTCGGTATTTAAAGCGGAGCGAAGGAGGAGCCACGGCGTTGCCACCGGGAATTCCGGAAGCGTTTGTGTCGGGAATTTTGGACGAGGTGACAGATATACAGAGGAGGGGGGACGAACGGTGCGAAAGGTGGCCACCGCACGGTTTTTTTATTCTCCGCAGAACCGGACGGGTGCGTGGCAGGAGGGGAGGGTCGTGCATGCGGGGGTGGGGGGGACGCGTGGTGGCGGCGAGGCCACCGCACGGTGGCGGGCTAGGAGGGCCTGCCACACGGTGGCCGTGCGGCAGGAGGACATTTTTTGCAAAAAAAATTCGAGGAGGACCACTTTTGTAAATACGGAACAAAAAGACGCTAGATCGGCCAAAAATTCCATTGTATTATCCAACACTGTCGACTGATCCTTAGTTGGTGCTTGCTGATACTGAGGTTATGTTGAGATGTGCTTTGTCTAGCTGTCAAACTTTGGACCCCCAGATTTTGACCCTGAGGCTGAACATTTCCTTGTGTTGGACAATGTTGATTGATAATGGATGCCCGGAGTGTTAAGACATACTATGCACATACATAGGCAATAGCTAGCTGATAGTGGAAAATAATGGTGAGATAATGTGAGCATCTGCAACTCTACTTGCCCTGGCCTAGGCATTAGACGCAGAAGCACAACCACAAATGGCAACCATTTGTTCCCACGAACTCCAACAACACTACTACAGGCCTAGGTATACACCACCAAGCATTCTCGTTGATACGTGAAACTGATACTTAAAAGAGGTTATGTGAAACCGATACTTAAAAGCGTACACAGAAGTAAGTGTGATTCTGTGAAACTGCTACTTAAAAGTGTGGTTTTGTCACTTTGTGATAGTTTTATTAGGAAATAAATTCTATGGAGAGGCCCCCGTGAGGCCCTTTCTGTTGGGTTTTAAGCAAACCCTAGATTGATTTTGTGGTGTCTATTTCGGTCTACCCTCTATTCCTCTGTCTTTTCCGTGGTGCCGCTCACAATTGCATGATGAGGCTAGAGGGTAGGGACCTATTTATAGACTCCACTTCCAGGTGTTATAATTGACACACCTGTTTCCGGTACACCGTGAGACTCCTGAACCATGTCACCAACCACGATCAGACAGGCCAGTTTAATGAGTCTAAAATATATTAGTCCCTAGCACACATGTGTGAGTCATGTGCCATGATCGATTGTTTACGAGATTAATTCCAATCTGATCATGTGGGTCAACAAACTGCAGAGTCGATCTCGCAAAACAAACCCGGCTATTCCGCCTGTCAGATCCGGATTTATCATACGATGCATATTAAATTCCGAAGAGACTCGATCTCGAGAAAAAAATGTCTACCTATTCCAAAGGTAGTCCTCAAAGACCTCGAGTATTAAAATCCTCGAGTTAGATTCCGCATCAAATAATTCCCTATCACATATATCAATATTCCACATTGAGTTAAAAACAGATAACAACCAAAATAAATGTTGAAAGCCACATAAAAATCCAACATCTCCCACTTGACTGAAAACATTTCAATCAATAAACTGAAGTCCCATGTCTTTAACATGCTTAGAAAATAATTCCTGACTAATTGGCTTAGTCAGTGGATCTGCAACCATATTAATGCTAGGCAAATAAACCAAACGAATAGATTTGAGTCTATTTATTACATCACGAATATAGTGATACCTTCCTTCAACGTGTTTACTTTTAATATGAAATTTAGGATCCTTTGAGACCTTGATCGCTGCCTGGTTATCACAGAAAATAGTGACAGGTTGTGATGCACTTTCCACGACCTTAAGTGATGCAAGAAATTCCTCACCATACTCCTTCCTTTGTTGCTTCAGATGCAAAGAATGTATTCAACTTCCATAGAGGAAAGAGCAATCTGTTTCTGCTTCGCCGCACCAAGAAATAGCACCTCTTGCCAAAGTAAATAGATAACTAGAAGTTGATTTTCGGTCATTCGATCCCTTGCCAATCAAAGATCAAGATAACCTCATAGCTTGAAGATTATGACCATTAAAACATAATGAATAATCTATAGTTCCTTTGATATAACGCAAAGACATATTTGATTTGTTTTCGATGCTCTTCCCGTGATTCTTTTGATATCTACTAAGAATTCCAATGGCATGGCTAAGGTCGTCGTAAATAACATAGCATACATGAGACATCCCAAAGTCAAGAATAAGGAATACCATACATTCTGGTTTTTTCCTCAGGAGTTTTTGGACATAATTCCTCACCGAAGTTTAGTTCCTTTACAATAAGTACATTAACAGGTTTGCTGTTTTCCATAGAAAATCGTTTTAAAACACTTCGAAGGTATGCCTTTTGAGACAAACCAAGAATCTTTTTATTCCGATCTCTATGTATTTCAACTCCTAAAACATAGGAAGCTTCTCCCATATCTTTCATATCAAATTTATAAGACAGCCAAGCTTTCACTTCCATCAATGTATTTTTAGAATTTTTTTTTAAATAATCTATTTTTATTCAAAAATACGTAAATAATACCGCTTAATTTTTATTTGAAATAATCTCATGTCGCTGCATTGGCCATGAGTCAGGAAAGTCGCCTAATCAGCGGTCGACATATATTGAAGTCACCCAATGGAACGGCTATTTAAACGTTCGAGGCGTAGTCGCTTCAAGGTATGGCGACTTGGATAAAGTCGCCATACGGACGAGCGAATTTCTAGCGCTCAATCAAAGTCGCCCAACCGTATGGCGACTTGAACACGTGTCAGTAAACCCTTGGTCCAGCACTTCCTGCCAAGTTGTCCTACGGTTGAGTGACTACAGGGTCATATAGAAAGCAACCCAGATCCCGTCATGGTTTCTTTCACCATTTGTCTCGGCAGAGGAGAAAAAGGGGAGAAGGTAGGGAGAGGGAGAAGCAGAGGAGCTCGAGAGAGGGAGACAATAGGAGGAGAGGAGCTTGGGAGAGGTACACAGGGAAGAGCAGAGCTCGGGAGAGGGCGGTTCGGAGGAGAGGAGCTTGGGAGAGAGGTACACAGGGAGGAGCAGAGCTCGGGAGAGGGCGGTTCGGGAGGAGAGGAGCTGTAGACGTGAAAGAGAAAGACGAACGAAGGAAATACTCTTGTTTGTTCTTGTTCTCGGCCGAATATAGGCGACGTGTAGCTACTTGTTTGTTTACGACGTATATGGGGAATGTATGTCGAGAAATCATTGGTTGCAACGTTTGTAATATTTGCAGTCATGTCGGAGCTCACAAGATTGAAAGTGCATTACGGTGTTGGTACGATTCGTGAAGGTCCGCAAGGTGTTGACCTAAGTGATTTCCAACAAGTCGATTTGGTACACCCGAACCTAGAGAATGCCCGAATCGGAGATGTTCTACACTGGCTCACCAGAAGCTTCTCCTTGGACCCCGAGGTGTGGAGTGTCGTCATACAAGGGGTTTGGAGTAGGTCTCCCACACACATTCGGTGGGAGTTGAGCAGAGTGATGCGACGGTTGCATGGAAGGGATATCCGAAGGTCAGAGGCGCTGTGGCTACGAAAAGTGCTACTCGTGCGACCATGTCTGAAGGTACTCCTTACAGCCCTTCCGACGCCTCCCGCCGGGTTGGTGTGGGAGCTTCGGTTGTGGTTCATGAAGAAGACGCGGTGGCCGATGTTGTGGACGACAAGAGGACGAGGTGGCCGACGCTCGTAAGGCGAAGAGGACGAGGTGGCCAATGTTGCGAGGCGTAAGAGGAGGTCGAGGCGTAAGAGGAGGCCGAGGCGAATATCGTGCACCGACGCCAAATTTCACCCCTCAGCAGATGCAGGGAGCATGTCCACAAAGATAGTACGCCGATGGAGATTGATGACTTGACGGCTCGGCGGAAGAGAAAGCTTTAGAAGAGGACGGTGATAACTCTTCCGAGGAGGACGAAGGTCCCATCCCGCAGGGATGGAATAGGGTGGACGTTGAGGGTCTTGCTGTGCACGACGAGCACGAATCACCGTGGGAGTACAATGGGACGGAGGTTCAACTTCGTGCAATGTTTGCTGACAAGGGATCACTGCAGGATGCCATTAAGCTGTGGGCCTTATCCATGCAACGTCCGTTTCGTGTACTCAAATCCAGCCAGGAGCAGTACACCGTGGTATGCGAGCAGGCTGGGTGTCCTTGGCGTGTGCACGCAAGGAGACCCAAGTACGAGACTCACTGGATTGTCTCGAAGGTGGAACCGCACTCGCTTGCTCGAAGAGTGTTTTGCCGAGGCATCGCAACTCGACGCCCACCTTCATAGCCAATGTCATGTATGGAGAGATAGTGAAGAAGACGGACACGGAGGCCAAGCACATCATAGTGGCTATCGAGCGTAAATTCAAGTACAAGATTAGCTACGCCAAGGCATGGCGTGCTAAGCGAAGGCTTTAGAAAGGAGGTTACTGTTTTTCGAGGCGTCTTACGACAACCTTCCTCGTATGCTCCAGTGCCGCAGACGTAAACACAGGCACATACATTCTTTGTGAAGGACCAAACCACCCAAAAGACCGCCGCTAGGTTTTATGGTATTACAGAGGACCTTCTTAGCATTCGGTCCTCGCATCAATGCATTCAAACACATGTTGCCCGTGATATCAGTGGACGGGACATTTCTAACTGGGAAATACAAGGGTATGATCTCGACAAAGCAATTGGCATTGATGGCAACAATCAGATTCTGCCCTTAGCCATTGCTTTCGTGGAAAGTGAGAATTACGATGGTTGTGGTTCCTTCAACATCGAAGGCGGGAGTAGTTGGCACGCCCCGATGTACGTGATAATCCATGATCGCCACTCCGGATGATGAAGGCCATCCGACAACTTCAAAGAAGACCTCGATGAGCCGCTCCTCGCCGGACTGAGGAATGATGGTGCATTCGCCATCTAGGGGCCAACTTCTTCAAGCGATTCAGCAAAGAACCGCTGATGAAGCTGTTCAAGAGGCTTGCTATGCAAAACCAGCAGCGTAAATTTGATGCGTTGTGGGAGAGGTTGGACGAGCACACCAGGAAGCATGTCGTCGAGAGGAACAAGTGTCCCCTCATTCTTGGGGCGGTACAGCCCAAGCGCCTCACACCACTGCGAGAGCTCGACCCTCCCCATTTGACGCGGAGGACCTCGAGGGACATCGGGTGTTTCTCTCATTGGATTGAGGCCGAGCCATTGGAGAAGTGGTCCTTACTGCACGACACGGATGGCGCAAGGTATGGCATAATGACCACTAACCTTGTAGAGGTGTACAACCGGGTTATTAGGGCCTCCGTTCTCGACCTCTTGTTGCCATCGTCGGCGTTCGCATAGTACAATCGGATATTTCGTGGAAAGACATGCAAATGCGGCACTTCATGCGACCAACTCACGTACACCCTATCGTCAAGATTACAAAGATACATGCAAAGCCAAGACCGAGAAGGTTTAGTCGCACACGGTCTTCGTAATGGGCACACGGAGCATCGATTCGACGTGATCCTCCGAGATAGAGCCGGATTCGGACGGCTCGGTCTCTTGTTACCCATGAGGTATGCCTTGGAGACCATGTGAATGAACCTAGTCAGACATGCAATAAGCTAAAGCTCCTTCACAAGCCATGCTCTCATGTCCTCGTCGCTGTGGGACCATCCGCATGGACCCATCGAATTTCGTATCGGAGTACTTCATGAAGGAAAGGGTGTAGCAGGTGTGGTGCGGCGAGCTAAGAGGCTTCAGGGTTGTGGGTAACTTCGCCACGTTGGATACTGCAAATAGGATTTGGATTCGGATCTAGACACGCTGAAAGGGGTGAAGGGTCGTCGCCAGAGTCGTCGATTAAATAACGATATGGACGAAGGGGAAGCTGCATGGCGGGTAGCGCGTTGCCATTGCCGCCAGAAGGGCACACTGTCGAACTTGCAAGGCGCATGTCGACATCGTAGGAACTTGTATTACAACCGCTAGTATGTTGTAACATGTACTTCATCAAGACTTTGGTTCTTGTAAGCAATTGTGGAACAAGTATGTTGTGGAACTAATTGTAACGATGTAATGTGCTTCATTCATGCGGACTTTAATGTACTTCTCGCCCGTGTCTCCGCTAAGCCATCAAAGCAAGCCTATATTGCAAGTCTATATTGCTAAATACAATACCTAAAATACCTAAATATATATATATATATATATATATATATATATATATATATATATATATTAACACAATTGTTCCAATTGATTGGCAAAATTCGGTATGGGGCTAAAATCGCCCAATTGGTTGGGCGACTTGAACTAAGTCGCCCAACCAACGCGACGGCCCAAAACTCGCAGACATCCGTTTGGCGACTAACTTTGTAGTCGTTGTTCCATCAGGCGACTTCAATATGTATGCACTTGACGGTTGGGTGACTTTTTGACTCACCCAACCGCATTTGGCGACACGAGATTATTTCGTAAGTAAAAATTAAGCGGTATTATTTCAGATTTTGAATAAAAATAGATTATTAAAAAAATCGTATTTTTATCATTAGAAGCAATCAGAATATCATCAACATATAAAGACAGTAAGACAAAACAATTACCCATAACTTTTGTATATATGCAATGATCACCTTCCGTCATTGAAAAACCATATGACGTGATAGCACTATCAAAAAGAATATACCATTGACATGAAGCTTGTTTAAGACTATAAATTGATCTATTCAACTTACAAACCTTATTTTCATTTCCTTTTTCTCCAAAACCTTCCTAACAGATCATAGATATTCCTCCTCCAAATGACCATTAAGAAAAGCGCTTTAACATCCATTTGGTGGAGTTCAAGATCATAATAAGCCATCAAAGCACTAATAATACGAATTGAAGTAAACTTTGCAACAGGAGAAAAAGTTTCCACAAAGTCAATACCTTCCCTTTGTGTAAAGCTTTTAGCAACAAGCCTAGCCTTATATTTTTCCACTTAACTCGCTGCATTCAATTTCCTTTTAAAAATCTATTTACAACCTATGGGTTTACGGTTGTTTGGTAAATCAACAAGTTCCCAAACTTTATTCCTTTTCATCGAGTTTAATTCTTCCCGCATTCCTTCCACTCATAGTTTTGATTGAGAGCAGTTTATTGCTTCTTTATAAGTCTTTGGTTCCTCCTCTAAATCTGAAATTTTAGAGTGAACTTCCCCCCAAGAACAAATAATAATCATCTAGATATTGCGGTGTACTAAAATTCCTCCCACTTCTCCTAAGCATGTTAGTATTAGGAGTTTGGTTTGTATTTTCTTCAGGAGCTGAACCTCCCTCGTCATGAGAATCAATTCGGATGTATCCATCGTGTTTCGTAGAGTTGCTAATAATTCCACCCTAGCCCGCTTAGCACGGCGAGGTGTGTTTTGATCTAAAAATATTGCATCCTCGCTTCCACCAGTTTATCCTTTTCTTGGTCATAGAACCTATACCCTTTTGATTCCAAAGAATAACCAATAAAAATTCCTGGCGTGGTTTTAGGTTGCAATTTTGTACGATTTTGCTTTGGCACTCTAATTTGTGCATTACAACCCTAAACAGCTAAGCGGCGAAGTGAGGTTTTCTTCCGATCCACAACTCATAAGGAGGATCATATCGCTTTAGATGGTGAATGATTTAATAAATAAACAGCAGTATGCAAAGCTTCACCCCAAAAAGATAAAGGAAGATCTGAATAAGTCATCATAGATCTAACCATATCTATGAGTGTTCTATTCCTCCGCTCAGCCACACCATTTTGTTGTGGAGTGTAAGGCATGGTATAATGATGAATAATTCCATGCTCTTTACAAAAATCATTTAATATTTCTGAAGTGTATTCTCCTCCACGATCAGTTCTCAAAACTTTGATCTTTCTATTCAATTGATTTTCCACTTCAGTTTTAAATGACTTGAATACATCAAATCCTTCCGACTTATGTTTAAGAAGATACACATAACCAAATCTTGAATAATCATCAATAAAGGTGATAAAATAAATCTTTTGTCCTCTAGTGGGAGTAGACATCTCACCACAAATATCAGAATGAATAATAGCAAGAGGCTCATTTGATCTTTCCACCTTTGGAAAAGGCGCACGGGTCATCTTACCCATTATACATGCCTCACAAATACCAAAATCCTCCCACTTAAAATGCAAAATTCCAGAATTAATAAGCCTCTTAATTCTGTTTTTAGATATACGACCAAGTCGTAAATGCCATAAATAAGATTCCGAGCATGTGTTCCTATTATTAGTATTCCTCACTATGGAGTTATTTTCACCAACCAAGCAATCAATATTGTCATCATGTAATAGCTCATCAAGAAAATAAAGACCTTCATGACGAGTTCCAGTATGCACTAATTTCCCATTGAGCAATATTTTAACTCTTCATTTTCCAAACAATATATCATAACCAATAGATTCTAATTGAGCAACAAAGATTAAATTCCTTCCCATGCTAGGTGAATATAAAGTGTCATGTAATAATAATTTTCCTCTATTGGGGAGTTCCAGGACATAAGTTCCAATTCCAAGTACATCAGTTTTGACATCAGTGCCCAAAAAGATATATCTATTTCCCCTTGGAATTGTTCGCATGGAAGTAAAAGCTCTATTATCTTTCGTAATATGAGATGTAGCACCGGAATCAATAACCCAACTATTTGGAAAAGTAGTAGTAAATAAAGATTCAGTGCATACAAAAATATTAGACATACCGTTAGGCGATGAATCGTCTTTACGCTCAACCGGTTGCTTGTCTTGATTCTTTTGCTCATTCTGCTTCTTCTTTTTAATAATCAGCTCTGAAATGCCCATACTGACCACAGTTGTGACACTTGAAATTCTTGTACTTATCATTCCTCTGACCTGAGTTAAAATTTCCACGATCATCCCGATCGCGTTTCTTGTTAAGCTTTTCTCTCAAATCACCATTAGACTTCCTCTTTTGCCAATTCCTTTTATTAGTACATTTTTTCCTCTCCAAGATGTAACTCAGAATTGTGAGTATTTCTTTCTTTTCCCTGAGAGAGTTTTCTATCTTCTTCCATAAGCAAATGATGCCTCAGAGTGCGCATATTGAGTATCCTTTCAGAATGACAGAAAGATATCTTAAGTTGTTCCCATGAATTTGGCAAAGAGTTTAGAACAACCATGACCTGCACTTCTTCAGAAAAAGGATAGCCAGCATTTTTTAATTCCTCTGCTAAAGTACAGAGTTTATTGAGATGCTCATTAATTGAAGTCCCATCATACATCTTGGTGGAGAGAAAACGATTAACAAGATTAAGCACTTTAATAAGAGATACCTCACCAAAATCTTGTTCCAGACACGATTATCTTCCGCAGATTCCGTTCACCTTCATACTCGCAGCCTAAAGAATCGGTCATTGATCCCAACATAAAAATGCGTGCCCTTTTATTATCTCGTGTCCAATTTTCATATTCTTCTGCATAATTCTCTTTTTCCTCAACAGTGGCATTTTTTTTCTGGCTCTTCCGGTTTGTTTTTGTCTATTACATAATCAATATTTTTAGCAGAAAGCAAAAACGTGATTTTTCTTTTTCAAACCGTGAAATTTGAGCCATCCAACTTGCAAGATCTAAGTAGTTCAGAAAAAATGATATTGATTGCCATTGTGAGAAGATATCTAGATCCAAGATAGAAGAAACAGAGAAATTTCCGTTGTCTCCTCTACTTTGGCAACGTAGATCAATGTGCGCAGCAAAAAATTTGATGCTCCTCTGCTGCTATCTTCCTTTGAATTAAATAATCAAAGTAACCTTGACTTCCTGTGTTGCTCAGTGGAAACAAGCTTCAATTTAATGCATCTATACTTTAAGGACGTGACTGTATCAAGCTTCACATCAAGTCAAGAAAACAACCAGTATTGAATTCACGTTGCTTCAGATCGGAAATTGAAGACTTCGGCTTCCTGTGTTGTCTTCCTGTGATGCGCAAGACCACAAAAAAATTTGAATATTCAATGCGGCAACCGCTCGCCTCGATCAGCGCGTGTCTTCCTATGCTGGACGCCAATCGCCACGAGCAAATCGACAGCACTGAACGCGCCGATCGAGGAAAAACGATAAAGCGAGACGAGCCTCAAACTCAAGCGGCAAGGCAGACAGACAGCGACGTCGCGGATCGATTTTTAGATTCGACTTCCACGAATGAGGCGACCGTCATCGACCTGTCTTCAGATACGGACGGCAATATGGTCTCAGACGCAAACTTTCGTCGCGTGCGCTGCCACCGGCTCTGATATTAATGTTGGGTTTTAATCAAATCTTAGATTAATTTTGTGGTGTTTATTTTGATCTACCTTCTATTCCTCTGTCTTTTCCGTAATACCGCTCACAATTGCATGATGAGACTAGAGGGTAGAGACCTATTTATAGACTCCACTTCCAGGTGTTATAATTGACCCATTGTTTCGAGACAACCGTGAAACTCCTGAACCATGTCACCAACCACGATCAGACAAGCCAGTTTAATGAGTCTAAAATATATTAGTTCCTAGCACACATGTGTGAGTCATGTGTCATGATCAGATTGTTTACGAGATCAATTCCAATCTGATCATGTGGGTCAACAGCCTGCAGAGCTGATCCTGCAAAACAAACCCAAATTTATTCATACAGGTCAGATCCGGATTTATCATACGCATGCATATTAAATTCCAGTAGACTCGATCTCAAAAAAAAAAAATCTACCTATTCCAACACAACCGTCCTCAGCACCTCGAGTATTAAAATCCTCGAGTTAGATTCCGCATCAAATAATTCCCTATCACATATATCAATATTCCACATTGAGTTAAAAACCGATAACAACCAAAATAAATGTTGAAAACCACATAAAAATCCAACACTTTCTCTATAGCCGTCCGATCGCCAGATATGCACGCAGATATACACTGTAGCACGTGTGTGTGGGGTGCACGATCCACTGGCTATGAGGGAGGGGTCTCACGGGATCCTCCCCATAGAATTTATTTCCGTTTTATCAAAGGTGGTGTGGTTATGAGAAATTTACTGGGAATTAAATTATTATTACACATTGCAATCAGATACATCGTTATCTCGCTTCTGCAATCAGCCAAACATAGTGAGTGATCTAAGCGAGACATCTGAGGGGTGTCAGATCTCCAGGTATTGCATGGTGATGAACATAAAACCTAGTTTCGCTGTACAATTAAAACAAAAATAAGCATCCGGCAATGCGAAGAATCGTAAAAATGCAGCTTCTGTTGCGATGGAACTAGTCATTACCGACGCGCCTTTCCTGTCATGAAAAAAAGAAGACTTGCAGTTAGCTTCGTTAACTAGTGTGAAATTTCCCCTTTTCAATTACTGACCCTGGATACTGCCACCCTTACAAAAGAACAAAAGATACTTCATTCTTGCAGTTCAAAACCAAATTAGGGTGGCTTTGGTGATAATGAGTAATTTGTTCGGATGCTACTCACCGCGCTGAGATGACCGAGGCCTGTATGATGCAGATGCCATGTCATTTAGGTCCTGCAATGGTGTCAGATGCTTGACAACTTCATCCATCATCGGACGAGACTTAGTATCACGACTAAGGCAGTGGTAGCAGATCTGAGCAACCTTCTGCACCCCTCTAATAGAATAGTTTAGCCCCAAGCGAGGATCTACGAGCTGATAGAGCCTTCGCCGATCACTTAGATGTGGCCTTGCCCATGCAACTAGGTTCTGCTCCCCAGTAGGCCGCTTCTTGTCCACTGATCTTCTGCCAGTCAATTCCTCGAGTAACACAACTCCGAAGCTATATACATCACTCTTAGATGTTAAGTGCCCTGAACAGTGTACTTTAACATGAGCTATGGAACTTGACATGTCTATTGCTAAAAGAAAGAAGGAATAAGTCCATTTTACCCTTTCGAATTTTCCAAAAAGTTCACTTAACCCTTTCAACTACAAAACTGATTTTTTATCCTCTTACTATTTCAAAATCGGGTCAAATAACGCCCTGCGATGGTTTGACTGATGTGGTTCCTAGGGCCCACCTGTCATATATATATATATATATATATATATATAGGAAGCCTTTTTTCTACTCCTAGGTGTAGTTACTCCCTATTCCGTATCTCACAATATAGGGAGTATTTTGCACAACCGAGAGTATGTATGTGTTGTATACGAGTATATAAGACCACCTAGGTGGTATTCACACCTTTTTAGGGAGTGGTATGTACAATTTTTTAGACATACTCCTTTTTATGTGACATACTCCTTTTTATGTGTGAATATGAAGGTATTTACAAAATATGCTAAAAACTATAGACTCTCTTGCAATTTTTTCGTGTGGTTCATATTGGAGTATCTTATAATTAGTATATGAGTATACCTAAAGTGATAAAGGAGTATGTCAAGTTATTTTAGGTGGTATATTAAAAGTGGGAGTAACTACACCCGGGAGTAGAAAGTATTTTTCATATATATATATATATATATATATATATATATATATAGAGAGAGAGAGAGAGAGAGAGAGAGAGAGAATGTGCTCCCCTCCTTTTTGTCCCTCTCCCTCTTCACCGCCGCCGCCGCTGCCCCTCTTCTTCCCTAGCACCGGTCGCTGCTCGGTAGGGGTGCAAACGGAATGGATAATTCCCGACCGACCGACCGAAGGCACGCAGAGCGAATACAGGAGGGAGAAATGGATATATGGAAATATATGTATCCGACTCCGACTCTGAGGAAAAAACATGGAATATGATACAGGATGAACGATATTCGTCCGTATGTGTCCGTTTGTCAGGTGGTATGAGAAAAGTCTGTTGTGACTTCACTTAGGAACAATATAACAGATAGATGAGTTGCTGCATCTGAGTAAGCAGGGGATACTAAGTGTTTTTCCTTCGACATCTCAGCTATTAATCCCTCCGTATTCGCTCTGATTGCATTCCTATTGACTAATGTTTTGTGTAGGGGTGCAAAGAAGCAGATATTTTTCGTCCGGTCGACCGAAGGCTCGCAGAGAGAATAGGAGATAGAGAAATGTGTATCCGACACTATCTGTGTCCGACTCCGACTCCGTGAAAAAAAATACGAAATATGATACAAGATGAGCGATATCTGTCCGCATCCGCTCCGATTGCACCCCTACCGCTCAGCCTTGCACCCCCACTCCCCCCACCCCCGCGCCATGGGCCATCTCTAAGGACGAGCCGGTCCCAGAGACCCATTTTGGCCACCGCGGCCACCTTCGGAGCCGAGCGCGTTGCCTCCTCTGTTTCCTCTCTCTCTCTCTCTCTCTCTCTCTCTCTTTGTTCTCCCTCTGTCTGTTGCTCTCTCTCTCTATATATGACAGGTGGGCCCTGGGAGCCACATTAGCCAAACTATCTCATGGTTATTTGACCTAATTTTGAAATACTAGAGGGTAAAACCCCGATTTTGTAGTTCAGGGGGTTAAGTGGTCTTTTTGAAAAGTTTGAGGGGTTAAAATAGACTTATTCCTACCACGTATGCAAAACCGCTCAGCCAAAACACCTCAAGGTGTTATTTGACTCGGTTTTGAAAGATTAGGGGTGTAAAAAAACCGGTTTTGTAGTTGATGGGGTTAAGTGAAATTTTTGGAAAGTTCGAGAGGGTAAAATTGACTTATTCCAAGAAAGAATCGTAAAATGAGGTTTGATGTTACAAATTTTCTAATTTTTGTTTTTAGGCAGGCAACATAGATCCCTTAAAATGTAAATTTGTGGGATATGCGGATGCATACAGTAGTACTCCCTCCGTTTGGGAATAGTTGCCGTGCTCCTAGGAAAAATCATACTCCAGGATGTCATTCTTTTAAAAACGGAGGGAGTAATGTTTATTAAGAAAGGCAAAAAAGAAACATGTAATACCAAACAGAATTCAGGACAAAATCACCTTTTTATAGTTAGTCACACGAATTCAGGACAATCAAACCATGCTACGGAAACAAGCAGAAGAGTGCTCTAAAGCAGTGCCTTTCATTTCATATATCCCAAACAAAATGATATAATATCATACAAAAGCAAAATAATAGACATACATAAGAGTTCTCTAAACCACTAGTAATCATTTGTTTTCCTTCAATGCTATTGATAGCACGAGGTTCCGGTATTCATGTCTAGGTACTGCAGTAGTTACGACTCCAAAGAAAATCCTAAGCCATCATAGTACTCAATTTAGTAAGAACATCATTATGTATAACTGAGTTCTGAAAAGATAAATCAAGCCAATGTCATATAACCAGAAACCAAGTTGATATTATCAGAGACTAGAGGCTCAGGGAAACATTGTAAAGTACCAACTAGTGAGTGCATGTAAAAGAAATTTTTATCCAAGTAGCTACTGAAGCCAAAAGTTTCTGTTCGATACCTGTCATTACATACTCAGGTGCGGCATAACCATAGGTGCCAACAACCCGAGTAGAGACATGAGTTTTATCACCTTGAGGACCAGCTTTTGCTAACCCAAAATCTGAAAGTTTTGCATTATAATCCTGTAGAAGAAGAATTTCTGCTGTTATTAAAGTAACATGCAACATATAAGTATGGGATGAAACAAATTGACGAAAGATATTACCGAATCAAGAAGAATATTCGAAGTCTTAAAATCCCTGTAAATAACTGGTTTGGGACCTCCATGAAGGAAGGCTAGACCTTTAGCAGCACCAAGAGCAATCTTCATTCTGCAGGACCAAGGTAGGGGAAGAGCCCCTTCAAGATTAAACAAAGTAAGACCACAGAAGCATAAGAGGGGGAAAATAATCTAAGATCTTACAAATCAAGAAACTTCACAACAAAGTATAAACGGTAAAATTGGTTAGGCAGGGATGACATAATAGATAGGTACGATAGGAGAAACCCCAAAGAGATCATCGTTGATGTAATGATTTGTATCAAATGTCCTAGTTTTCAATAATAGTTAGCAAATGACTGGACAGCACCTGGAATAAGTAGAGCGGTCCAGTCTTAGGGTTCAACAACAGGGATTCTAAAACTTTATTGCTATAACTATTGTGAAGTTTGAACTTCAAAAAAATAATTTAGAGATAGCACTGCATGCATATCACCTTGAGATAAAACAGATAAACATGCAAAGTGTCACCTTCAGACTGTTTTTGCCCATTTTGGGAAAAGTTATTGATTTTTTTTTAAAAAAAATCAATATGTTAACTTCAGCAAGAAAGGTCCCCCAAGATATGAGAATATCTAAATGTTCATATTGTTATATATATATATATATATATATATATATATATATATATATATATATATATATATATATATGTTGTGCTATTCTTTCCTAGTCTAGGGGTTTCCTGCATTTTGGTGTACTTGTACATATAGGCCCATTGGCCCCTTGCAATATAACAATTCTTCTTCCAATATGGTATTAGATTAGGTTTAGAGTTTCCTTCTCTCCAACCCAACTCCAGATCCACCGCCGCCTCTTCTTCTCTCCCGTGAGGCGAGCCGAGGCGGGCCATCCATCTCTCTCACGACACCGCCGGGCCTCCCCTACGGTGAGCCACCTCTGCTTCCCCGCTCCCCCGCACCGCCGGGCCTCCTCTGGAGCTCTCCTGCGCCGTTGGGCCTCCTCCGAAGCTCCCCTGCACCGCCGGGCCTCCTCCGGGCCTCCTCTGCTCTCTCGTCTGCTGGATCCGGCGTCGCCGAGCCTCTCCCGCCCGGCTCGGCGTCGCCGCCCTCCTCGGCCGGTTCGCTCCTCCTCGTCGTTTGCCGCCACCGGAGCTCTCTCGCCAGAGCCTCCGCCGAGCCGCCGCCGCCGCCCGAGCTACCACGCAGAGGCGACAACTTCCTCGTGCTGCACCGCCACCAGAGCTCTCCCGCCGCTGAGCACCCTTGCCGTGGTCCTTCATCCGCCGAGCACACCTGCTGACGCTGGGACTGACGAGGGGGCTATCGTCTTTCCCGGCTGCTGCAACCTCTCGTGCCACTCCGGCGTGCAGCGGCCATCACACAAGATGGCATCCTCCGGAACCTCGAGCACGGGTATCGTCTCGGTTCCGAAGCCGCCGGTCACCTTCAATGGCGTTAACTACCTCGAGTTCGTCCAACACATGCGGATTCACCTACGGGGCCAGCGCTTGTGGGTCTACCTCACCGGCAAGCGACTTTGCCCACCCCGCCCTGTCCCGCCAACCGAGCCCATTATCCCTGCTGGTGCTACCGAGGATGTTCAGCGGGCTGCGGTTGCCGCCTTTGAGGACGCACTCGAGGAGTACCAGACGCAACTCCACGCCTACGAGGTGTGGAATGATGGGGATGCTAAGGCATCTGCCATCGTGGTGGCCAGCATTGAGCCCGAGCAAGCATCAGATGTGCTTGGGTTGTCTATAGCCAAGGAGATGTGGGATCGTCTTCGTGCCCACTACGAGCCGAAGAGCGAGGCCTTGTACCTTTCCGCTCTTCGGGAGGAGCAGTCTCTTGAGCAGCAGGACGCCACTGTGGACGCCTTCTATCAGCAGTTGGCCGCGGTTTGGCGTCAGCTTGACTCCCTGGGGCCGGACGTCTACGGTCTGCAAGACTTGTGTGTACGTCGGCGAGCTCACAGAGACTAAATCGCCTCCACGAGTTCCTCACCCGCCGTCCGGAGTATGAGGTGGCTCGCTCTCGATTCTTGATGAGATGCCCCTTCCTCCATATTGGAGGCTCTCGCTGCTATTCGAGCTGAGGAGGCTCGTCTTCGCACGGCAGGGATTCTACAGCAGCCATCTTCAGTCTTGGCTGTTCACACCCCAGCACTGGTGCCTACACCTACCTCTGCCCCTGTGGCTGCTGCTGCTACTTCCACCGGCCTTCACTGTGACCGTTCTGGGTGTTATGAATATTGTGTGTATATTCAAGAGGGCCCAATGGGCAATATATATAGGGAGTACAAAGGGGTTGCCATATCTGAGATAAGGAAATACAAATAGAGTCCTATTCTAACACCCCTCAAACTCATGGTGGATCACACACACCGAGTTTGGAGAGAAAATACAAATGTTGTGCTCTAGTCTGTGGCTTCGTGAAGAAGTCAGCAACCTATAACTCTGATGGCACAAATTGTAAAGCAGGTACTCCCTCCTGCACCTGTGAGCGAGTGTATGAAGCATCCACACTAATATGCTTGGTGAGCTCATGCTTCACTGGGTCCCGAGCAATCTTGATAGCACCTGCATCTTGTCGACAAAAGAGTCGTAAGTCCCATCACAGCACTCCAAAATCTGCAAGTAGCCACCTCAACCAAGTAACCTCTGTCATCACGCGCCACGACTCTCAACTCGACCTCTGCGCTCGAACGGAAGCTGCGATGCAGCTTCTTAGTCTTCCGTGCAATCAGGAGGAGTCAAGAAAACACAAGAAGCGTAAAGAGAACGACGATCGAAGGATCACTAGCCGGATCGCATCGAGTATGCCCAAGTCAGAGTGAGGTAGAGCTAGGAAGAACAAACAACGAGAGATAGTCCCACGCAAGTAGAGAAGAACACGAAGAAGGTGACTGTAGTGAAGATGGGTAGGACGAGCCATGAACTGACTCAAGATATGAACAACATAAGCAATATCAGGACGAGTGCTCACAAGGTACACCAAACTCCCAACAAGATGGTGATATCGAGTAGGATCCTCAAGAAGATCACCATCAGTGGCACGAAGCTGTAGGGATAGCTCTATAGGAGTCTCAGCGGTGCGAGTGTCAGTCAGACCAGACCGATCAAGAAGATCCTGGACATACTTCTGCTGGGAGAGGTAGTAGCCCTCAGGCATGGAAGAGACCTCAATTCCAAAGAAGTACGTAAGAGAACCAAGATCAGTCATCAAAAATTGCTCACTGAGATGCTTCTTCACATATGTGATGAATGAGGAATCGTCACCAGTGATGAGCATATCATCAACATACAGAAGAAGTAATGTCCCACCCCGAGATGAGATATGGACAAAAAGAGCAGGATCATGGGAACTGACAGTGAAACCGACAGCAGTAATCACTGAGGTAAAACGCGCAAACCAGGCACGAGGAGCCTGTTTGAGGCCATAAAGAGCACGACGAAGACGACAGACGTGCCCATCAGGAACAGAATACCCAAGTGGTGGCTGCATGTAGACCTCCTCATGCAAAACACCATTAAGAAAGGCATTCTTAACATCCAGCTGAGAGATAGACCACCGGCGAATAGAAGCAACCACAACAAAAGTGCGAACAGTGGTCATATGGGCAACAGGGGCAAAAGTCTCATCGTAGTCACGACCGTACTCCTGCTGAAAGCCACGAGCCACAAGACAAGTCTTGTAGCGCTCAATAGTACCATCAAACCGAGTCTTAATCTTGTACACCCACTTGCACGTGATCGGACGAGCATGCACAGGTGTCGGTACAATATCCCAAGTCTCCGTATGCCGAAGAGCATCAAGCTTCTCTACCATAGTGAGCTGCCACTCGGAATGAGGAGCGACCTCACGATAAGAACTAGGCTCGATGTGAGAGAGCATGAGCTATCGAGCAAATCCAAGACGATCGAGGTCGAAGGATGTCCGGTCACGAAGGACGAACGAGGAGCATCATCGGAAGGATCGAGATGTGGGTGGCGGCAAAACACCGTGAGAGGAGGCGGTGGAGGACAAGGACGCTGGAGAAGTGAATACCGGATAAATGAGGCGGTGGTCTGCAGAACAAAGAGGCGGTCTTTGCAGGAGGCAAAGACCGGGGTGGAGGTATGTATGAACCACTTGGAGACAAACCGGGGAAGGCGTGATAGTGGAGAAATAGTTGAAGAGTCGAAGAGACAACCATGAAAGCGACTCAACGGTGGGAGGAGCCGAATCTCGATAGAAGAAAGGTCGAGATTCGTCAAAGACAACGTCTCGTGAAATCTCGATCCGTCGAAAGCGAAGGATCCAAAGAACGATAACGCTTATGCTCGAATCAGAATTAAGAAACACGCACTCAACCGACTAGGCCGATAGTTTAGTGCGTTCACGAGCCCGCAATGTAACAAAACAAGTCTGACCAAAAACACGAAGGTGGGTGTATTGGGGGCTCGAGTAGAGACGCTCTATAGGATCGACACCCTTAAGAAGCGGTGGAAGGCTACATATTGATGATATATGCAACAGTAAAATGACCTCGACCAGGCGTGGTGGAACGTGAGAGGCAAGGAGAAGAGCGCGCGATCTCAATCGGATGACGATGTTTGCGCCAAGAACCCCATTCGAGCATGGGCACCGGACAAGAAGACTAGTAAAGAGTGCCTCGCTTTCGTAAAGAAAGCGTCTAAAAGCGCCGAATAAAGATTTCGCCAAACAGAATCACAAATAAAAAGTATGGATGGGAGAATCAAACTGAGTACGAACCATCGTTGCAAAGCTACGATAGATCGCAAGAAACTGACCACGATTAGATATAGGGAAAATTCATGTAAAACAGGAATAATCATCAATGAAGATCACATAAGATTTATGCCCGCCTTTAGAGATAATAGGCGCAGGTCCCCATACATCTGAATGAACTAAATCAAAAGGGCGAGAAGACAAGGACTCACTAGAATGATAAGGAAGTTGAAGTTGCTTGCCCAGCTTACAACCCTGACAAAACATGGACGTGTCAACAGGAACACGTCCAAGAACACCATGATGAACTAATGAAGAAAGACGAGACCCACACAAGTGACCTAAACGATGATGCCATCAGCAAAAAACTCAGAGGTGGTGACAAGATGGCAGTGGATGTAGAGGTGATAGAGCAAGCGAAGTGGGACGGAAGGTGGAGGCGGTCAAGAATGTAGAGACCACGACGATGCCTACGACGGCCATCCCAAGTACTGGTTCTGTCTGCCGGTCCTCAACAAAACAGTGTGAGAGTCAAAACCAACCCTACGGTAGAGATCGGTGAGTTGACCCACCGAGAGAAGCCGCATGGTAAGCCGAGGAACATGAGAAATTTGGAGCAGTAAAAGTCGATTGACAAAAGAGTGCCTCGATCACGATGACAGAGAGGAGTACCGTACCGTTCGAATCGAGATAGGAAAAACAGGAGGTCCATGAAGTGAGAGATGTGAGTCTGGTGTCATGTGGAAAGAGGCACCGTAATCCGTAACCCAAGAAGTACCGGAGGAGATGTCGAGCTAGACCGCGTAACTGTTGAACTAAGAGAGAGTCTCTTGAACTAGAGCTCGGCATAACTCTTTGAATGTAATCACCCCGCCGAGAAGATCTGACGTCTTTGGTTCTGTCCTCCTGCCGAGGAAGGGCCTCCTCGCCTCCCTTGAGCGCCCAACTCCACGCGCTTTATTCTCGCTGCACCGCACAACACCGTAGTCGTGCGAAGTTCTTGCAATAATTGCACTAAACCCCGCTTGGTGCAAAAACAGAGCGTAAATGACACCTTTGGAGGATTGTAGTCGAAGCGGTAAACCGCTTGTAGTCGAAGAAGAAGGGGTAGCAAGCCTGGCCGGAACAAAGCGTGTTGCTAACCCACGCCAAGCTCCTCAAGACGAAGCGTTGAAAGAGCCTCGGTGTGATCGGTGGCGGCAGATCGGCGACTCAGCAGCTTGAGCCCCGACAGCTCAAACTCGGGCGAAGATGGTAGACGAAGTCATAAAAGCGGCGATCACGATCCATATTCGCGACTTTATGACACTCTGGCAGAGCGGAGAAGCCACCGTCTAGCCGGGCGCCAGACCGCCAGGCTCGAAGAAGTCGCCGACGGAGGAGTCCTCCTGGCGGCGTCTCCAACTCACGCCGGTTAAAAGAATCGAGCATCGCCGCTCTCACGGTATCGCTTCGCGCAAGTAGTCCCAGATCGATGAGTGGCACGCAGACCAACAATGTCTAGCCGATAGAGTCGCTAACGCCGACCACCAGATGGCTCGAACACGGGCCTCATCAAGACACCGCGCCAAAAGCATCTATGGCATACCGAAAGGCCTCATCAAGAACATCGCCAGCAGAATATCGCCCCGCCTCCTTCTTGGCGGCCTCATCTTCGCAGGACGTGCGTAATTTGTCGAGGGGAGAAGGCCGGATCGGCGATGGCGGACAAGGTTGGCGCCATGACATGTCCCCGTGAGGCGAAGACCATCGAGCGTGATCACCATGAGTGAAGACCACAACTCGTAGTTCGCCCCATGAAGCTTAGTTCGAGAATGGGATCATAGCCGATGGAGGAATGGTTATCCAGATGGCGGCGCCGACGGCGGCGACTAAGGCAACGGTCTAACGGCGCCGACGACGCGGTTAGAACAACGTTTTTTCTCTTTTCTTTTTTTTCTTTTTTTGATTTTTTTTACACTACCGCCGCTAAAGGAAACGCCACTACCGATAGAAACAAAGCGACGGGAACCGAACTAGGTTCCCCACTTGTATGGGCGGCGGCTTTGAACGGCAGTGGCGGCAATAAGCGATGGCGGCGTCTGTGGGTCGATCGTGGCGGTGGTCGATCGGCGGATCGTTGGCTCCACAAGCGGCGGTGGCGGCTAAGCGGCGGCGGCGGTCGATGAAGCGGCGGTGGTCGGTCGGCGGCGCGTCGGGCTCCATAAGCGGTAGCGGTGGCGGCTTGCCAAGCTAACGGCGGCGGCGGCGGTAATAGATTTACGCAGCTGCGGCCAGCAGACGATGGTCTGGTCACGGCGCGTCGGGATCTGGTCGACGCAAGAAGAAGACGGTGGTTCGATCGTCGGCGTCGGGCTCCTAGCGGCGGTGGCGGCGGCAATAGACGGCAAGCGCGGCGGTCAGCGGCAGCTGCCAAGGCGATAAGCGGCAGCTGCGGCAATAGCGACAACGGCGGCGGCCAGCAGTGGCGGCGCTCGAGTCGAACGGTGACCTGGCGGCCGACTGTGTCGGGTGGCGAGATGGCAGCGAAAGGAGAGCTAGGTTAGAGCTCTGATACCATGTTATGAATATTGTGTGTATATTCAAGAGAGCCCAATGGGCAATATATATAGGGAGTACAAAGGGGGTTGCCATATACAAATAAGGAAATACAAATAGAGTCCTATTCTAACACTGGGCACACTGTTCAATACTGTCGTCAGAAGCAGAAGGCTCCCGGAGTGGCCGCACTTCGAGGGGGGGAGGTGGCTCCTCCTAGTCCAGTTCACGCCAGAGTTCCTTGGAGCAGACGCACCAGGAGATGCTCATACTGCTTCGACGCCTTGCTGCTTCTGCTCCTGCACCAGGTTCTGCTACTAGGTCTTCTGGTCCTGCATCACCACCTCCTTCTTTAGGTATATCATCTTCTTGGATTCTGGATTCTGGTGCCTCCTTCCACATGACACCGGACTCCACTCATCTTTCTTCTGTGAGACCACCTGATCTTCCTCTCACAGTTCAGACTGCGGATGGGACACCTCATCCTGTTGCAGGACGAGGCACTCTTTCCACTTCATCTTTTTGTGTTCCTACTATATCTCATGTTCCTATTCTTACTATGCAGCTTATGTCAACGGATCAGATCACTGATCATGGTTGTCGTATCATTCTTGATTCTGACTCTTGTTGTGTTCAGGATCGTCGTACGAGGACTCTGGTTGGGACTGGTCCTAGGCGCCATGATTCTCAACGTCTTTGGGAGCTCGACTGGTTGCTTCCTTTGGCTTCCGCTGTTTCTTCCACCAGCCAGTCAACCAGTACCACCGCCTCGGCTTCCGCTGCTTCTTCCACCACCACTTTTGTCCAATGGCACTATCGGTTAGGTCACATTGGTGGTTCTCGTCTTTCGTCACTAGTAGGGAGTGGTGTTCTAGGTTCTGTTTCTGGTGACACTACTTTACATCAGACGGTTGCAAGCCAAGCAAGCATTGCAGCTCCCCTATCCCTCTAGTGATTCTGAGTCTCAGCGTCCTTTTGATTTGATTCACTCTGATGTTTGGGGACCAGCTCCCTTCACTTCGAAAGGGGGTCATACCTATTATGTGATTTTTATTGATGATTATTCGAGATACACCTAGCTCTATCTTATGTCTTCTCGCAGTCAGTTTCTTTCCATTTACCAGCAATTTACCACCATGGTTCGCACTCAGTTTGAGTTGATCATTCGTATTTTCCGTGCAGATTCTGCTGGTGAATATCTCTCTACTTCACATCGTCGTTTTCTTGCTGAGCAGGGCACTCTTCCGCAATATTCTTGTCTTGGTGCTTATGCTCAGAATGGTGTCGCTGAACGAAAGCACCGTCATTTCCTTGAGACAGCTCGTGCTCTCATGCTTACTGCTCATGTCCCACCTCATTTTTGGGTCAAGTTGCTCTCTCATTGCCTTTCTTATCAATCGACACCCTCTTTCGCTCTCAAGGATGCACCCTTTTGCGCGTCTCATCGGTTCGCCATCCCAAGATCACCTTCGATGTTTGGCCAGGTTCATTATGTGCTTCTTCCACCTCGTGAGCGCACCAAACTGACTGCTCAGTCGGTTGAGTGTGTTTTTCTTGGCTACAGCTCTGAGCATAAGGGTTATCGTTACTATAATCCTGTTGCTCGACGAATGAGGATCTCTCGCGATGTCACTTTTGATGAGTCTCATCCTTACTATCCTCGTTCCTTTGCCATCAGCTCTGCTTCTGCTGAGTCACTTTCCTTTTTGACTTTTCCTAATTCTTCGCCTCCTCCAGTTCGAGTCTTACCACCCTCATCTCAGTCCCCACCGTGCCCTCCACCACAGTCTCCTTCGCGTCACTCTCTCTCGTCTCCTCCGGTTTCCTCACTTCCTCCGGAGGTCACTACCCGCTCTCCTGTTGAGAGATCTCCTTTTCCGCTGCACTACTCTCGCCGTCCACGCCTTACTACTACTCCAGTTGAGCCTTCTACCTCGTCCTTGCTCGGTCCCGCTCCAGCCTCGCCTCCTAGGTATGATCTTCGTGATCGTCGAACTATCGAGCCTCGAGGCGTTCTGGCTTCTTGGCCGCACGCTCTTGTTGAGCCTATGACTTACCATCAGGCTGTTGCTCATCCGGAGTGGCAGCATGCGATGGCTGAGGAGATTGCCGCCCTGGAGCGCACCGGGACTTGGGATCTTGTTCCCCTACCTGCTCGTGTTACTCCGATCACGTGCAAGTGGGTCTTCAAGATTAAGACTCGCTCCGATGGCTCTCTTGAGCGCTACAAGGCTCGTCTTGTGGCCCGTGGCTTTCAGCAGGAGCATGGCCGTGACTACGACGAGACCTTTACGCCTGTTGCTCACATGACCACTGTTCGGACCCTTCGGCGCTTGCTACTCGCCAGATGGTCCATTTCTCAGCTGGACGTCAAGAATGCCTTCCTCAATGGCGAGTTGCGTGAGGAGGTCTACATGCAGCCGCCTCCTGGGTATTCTGTCCCTAACGGCCTTGTGTGTCGTCTTCGACGCTCTCTCTACGGGCTCAAGCAAGCTTCTCGAGCCTGGTTTGAGCGCTTCTCCTGTGTTGTCACTGCGGCCGGTTTCACCGTCAGTGATCATGACCCTGCTTTGTTTGTTCACACCTCTCCTCGTGGTCGGACTCTTCTTCTTCTGTATGTTGATGATATGATCATCACAGGTGATGGTCCTCAGTACATCGACTTTGTGAAGAAGCGTCTCCATGATAAGTTCTTGATGTCTGACATGGGTCCACTTCGCTACTTTCTTGGGATTGAGGTCACTTCTACGCCTGAGGGCTACTACCTCTCCCAGGAGAAGTATATTCAGGACCTTCTTGCTCGCGCTTGTCTCACTGATCAACAAGACAAGGATACTCCCATGGAGCTTGGAGTTCACCTTCGACTCACAGATGGAGAACCTCTTGAGGATCCCACTCGCTACCGTCACCTTGTTGGTAGTCTTGTTTATCTTGGAATCACTCGACCTGACATCTCTCACTCTATTCACATTCTGAGCCAATTTGTTTCAGCTCCCACTCACCTTCTCCATCACCACCTTCGTGTCCTTCAATATCTTCGTGGCACCATTTTCGTCGCCTTTTCTTTCCTCGCCCGGCTCCTTGCGGCTCAAGGTGTACTCGATGCCACTTGGGCGATGATCACTCGATCGTTGATCTCTTTTCGCCATCTTGTGTTTTCCTTGGATCCTCTCGATTGCCTAGAAGACCAAAAAACAGATAGCGCTTCGCCGAGCGCCGAGGTCGAGTTGCGGGCTATGGCGTCGTTGATACCGAGGTTACTAGGCTACGGTGGCTTCTTCAGACTTTGGTGTCTCTGTTTTACACCGACTCCACTTTTTTCGACAAAGATTGGTGCGATCAAGATTATGCTGAGATCCGATGAAGCATGAACTCACCAAGCATATTGGAGTTGATGCTTCCTATATGAGATCGCAGCAGCGAGCCTGTGTCGTGGCTCTTCAAGACGTCCAGAGCTTCAGATAGCCGACTTCTTCACGAAGGCCCAGACACGAGCTCAGCACAACCTTTTCCTCTCCAAACTCAATGTTGTTGATCCACCATGAGTTTGAGGGGGGGGGGTGTTAGATGTATATATATATATATATATATATATGTTGTGCTATTCTTCCTAGTCTAGGGGTTTCTCGATTTTGGTGTACTTGTATATATAGACCCGTTGGCCCCTTGCAATATAACAATTCTTCTTCCAACACATATGACAGTATTCATTTTCTTTGGAAATGAATGATTATGCTAATATATTGGCACATGAAAGTACATATATATAGCCCACATGAATTAAAAGTAGGAATAAGCCTATTTCACCCCTGAACTTTGGAGGTGAGTCTAATCTACCCCTGAACTATAAAAACGTCTAAATAGCCCTCTGAACTATGCAAAACCATCTAAATAACCCCCTGAGACGGTTTTAGAGGCGGTTTTGCCACTATGGAGTGGTTTCGCTGCCGTGGTGGATGACATGGATGACATTGTGGCATTGCCACGTTGGCTTTGACACCGTGGTGGATGATGTGGTTAACAATGTGGCAATGATTGTCAGTCATGTCATCTGCCACGATTGCAAAACCATCTTTGAAACCGTCTCAGGGGGTTATTTAGATGGTTTTGTATAGTTCAGGGTGCTATTTAAACTATTTTGTAGTTCGGGGGTTGATTAGACGCACCTCCAAAGTTCAGAGGGTAAATTAGACCTTTTCCTTAAAAGTATAATGCCAGTCTCATTTCAAATGAAATTTTCCAATTTTCAGGACTAAATGTAGTAACACTAAATCTAAAAACACTAGCATCAAAATACTAAAGCTTGTAGTTGATTGCTTACTTCTGAAAAGATGATTTTCAAGGCTTCCTCGTGCCATGAATTCATATACAAGCAGCCTTTCATCATCCTCGATACAATACCCAATCAGCTTAACAAGGTGTTTGTGATGCAATTGTCCCAGAAAGTCAACTTCTGCCTGCAAATATGAATTATTTCGAAGTTATAACTCAACTAAATAAATATATTTATGAGGCATAAAAAAATGCTTACCACCCATTCTCTATGACCTTGAAGAGCATCCGGCTTCAAACTTTTGACAGCTACAGTAAGACCAGTGCCGGGTTTTGCAGGAGCTGTGCTGTTCGGCTCAATCCATCCCTTGAAAACGTACCCAAACCCACCCTCTCCAAGAATACTGTCTGGCCTAAAGTTAACAGTGGCAGATTTCAACTCTTGGAAAGTAAATTGAAGTAGCTTGGGTGGTGTTTTCTTTTCAGTTGATGCATTAACACCATTTTCATCATCAAGGTTTGTCTGAAAATGATCTGCAAGATCTCGATTGCTAGCATTTAGATATCTCGTCTCTGCTGCTATAGAGAAAAAAAATGCTTGAGCATTTCACAAAAAAAACTGGAGATTTACCAACTGAAATTACCAAGTATATATCATGGAGTACCATCCAAAATGCACTCTGAGAATACTGTGCTCAAATTAAGCTCGAATGCATAATCTAAGACGGAACATATCTGCCAAGGCGAATGCTTATTAGCACTTGGGCTCCTCTACATATCCAAAATGGTCAACCAAGTAGGTACACATTGACCCAAGAGTTTTATATACTAGGCAGATAATCCAAAATGGTCAGTTGGTCACCCTCAGCTTTTAATATAGGACAAAACCCATCTAGTTGACTTGGAGTATCACGAGTATATTTCTTATATTATCCAGGTTAATCATCCGCCGTGTCAATGTCAACCAATACGATCAGCATAACAGCAGAAAGCAACACAATTATATGTATTTTGCTCCTGAACAAAAGGATCAAAGACTTGCTTCATGCTTCTGTCGTATTTACCACATGTGCTTCTGCGGTTATTTCACAAGGACCAGAAAATCTCATTTGACATTTGAAATCTATCATAATGAACTGCATAACAACAATTTGCACTAAAATAGCAAAAACCATTGGTCTGAAGGGGATTTCACATAGAACATACCTCTTCTTTGTCCACAAATGAAACATACCACCCCTCTTACCGCAGAGCATACACCGTTTACATAACTCTGCTCAAGATCGTATAGATGCCATGACTGACGGCACAAGTTATTTAAGATTAGGACAATCGTGCTTATTGTAACTTAGTGAAGTAAGCGAGGTTAAAATCACCAGGTTTCCCAGGTGCCCCTTTGTCAGCTTGGTACCGAAGAAACACATTCCAATTCCATGTAGAAGGTACATGCCACCTATCTCTAAGAAAATAAAAGGTAAATGCCACCCATTGCTGTGTTAGAAATAAGTGCCTTATTACCATGAATGGCTTGTTGTGACAAGCTGGCCATTACATTGGCATGCTTTAACACCACTAGTAAGGACAGGATCCTTCTACTGATAAACAACATAAGAGCATTCTATTGCTATTTGGTCTGAATTTCTTTTGCAAGGTTGACACGTTAATCCCAATTTCCCATTTCACCTTTCCATATCTCCATCTAAGTTACATCATGACAGTACTAAGCAAAACCATCCGATCAAAAACACAGTAAAGCAGTCCACAATGAACACGACAAAACTTTTTCCTCTCGATGAACAGCATATCAATTGCAGATCACATCATGACAGTAGTAATCGTCAAACAACTCTCCGCTCACTAACGAAGAAACATGCAAAATCTATCCCTTAACCAAACAAAATATCCCAATCCTACCAACCAGCCAAAAAACAAAACCAGGGGTGAAAACAGGGGGAGAAAAGAACAAGAAACCACCTGCGTCGTGGACGTGGCTGCCCTTGGCCGCGCCACCCACGGCCGGCCCCCTCTCAGCGCCCGCCGCCGCCGCCGCCGGCCGGAAGCAGGCCCCCCTAAGGCCGCGCGAGACGGCGGCCCAGCACCCGCATCCCCGCTCCGCCCGGTGCCGGCGAGGAGGCATCTTCCCCTTGTCCGTCCAGGCGGCGAGGCCAAAAACTGCTTCTTGCGGCTGCCACTACAACCACACCACCGATTCTTCGCTCTGCTTTTCTTCCCCCCTCCCCGTCGCCGTCCAAACCCCCCAATAGATAAGTGCCCGCGGTGCGGATGCGCAAAAGCGAAAGGGAGAGAGGGAGAGAAAGGTGACGGCTGGTGCGTGGTGGGAGTACACAAGTAAGAGAAGCAAGCATTAGCGCGGGAGAAAGGCGCGCAGACGCGGCTGGGTGAGTGGGAATGGATCCGAGTGGAGTGGCCGGGTCAGTGGGTAGTCACCACGGCCACCACTGGCACTGGCACTGCCAGCGCAATCGATCGCCGTCGTCCCGTGTCATGATGACGGCGATGGCACGTAGCGGTAGCGGCAGATGCGGCCGAGGGGGGCAAAGGGCTTTTTGCGCCGATCTTCTGCTGCCGCTGCATCCGCTTTAACCGTGGAATCCCTCCACACTCTGCCTGCGCCGCTGCGCGGGCGGAAATGGAGCTTGGCCAGCCAATCATAGGGCATGTTTGGTTCTTAACCCTATCTAGTGTCGGGATCTAAAAATATAATTCTAGACTATCTGTATATAATGCACTAGTTTATGGTCACGTTAGTGCACACAGTGACAACATCAGTGAAATACCATTTCCATATACAAAGATGACTAATAAATAGACAACTAACGATAAATATTATAGTAAAGACCTTAAGGTTAAAACTTACAATTAATACTTCAAAAAGCAAAAAGCTCAATGAAGCTGCAGCGGAACGTAACGGAATAACTCCAGTGAAACCTATCCATATGCCCACAGGTAATCGGCTGGGGTGCGCAACCTAGTTCTCCTCGATCCTTGAAGTAGACATTGTTGACTGATGATCCATTCACTTCTACTTGATTTATTAAAGCAAGTATGAGTACATAACCGTACTCGCAAATCATACTACAGAAATGCAATTATACATAATGGCTTATTCCAAAGGAATGGCTTCTATGGTTTTTTTTTTTGCAGAAATGCAACATTTGTGATTTGAATACAAATAATAGATTGAAAGCATAATTCAAAACAAATAGACAATAATAATTTATCAGTTGTTTTCACAAAAACACGTAGCCTAAACAAGTTATTCACATAGCCATATGACTTAGGTCACATAGCTCCCTTCCCAAGGTTTTTATGAAAATCTACCCCTCGTGTGAAATCCCCGAGCATGTCCATGATCGCGGACGCGGCTATTCGAATAGATTGATTTAACACTCTGCAGATGTTGCACACTTTACTCACACGATACAACTAGTGTTGCAAGCATTAATCATAACAAAACGTTTCAGAAACTTCATCTTAACATTGACACTCCCAGTGTACTTACAAACCGCCAGACAACCCCACACAGGAAGTCAGTCCGACACACACCGTTGGACAAGGAAGCGACGAACGGTCCCGTGATGTGACTACTTGGTAGCACACCTCCACCCATGCAACACAACCTAACCTACTACCTGAGTAATCAATGTCAAGAATCTATAACTTACTAAGTTAGACCCGTTCCATCAGGCATATGGTTGAACAGTATGGCTCAGTTCAATGGCGCACAAAGTTAAGTCCTTAATTGACCAAGGCAAGACTTCCAATGTACTACAAATCCCTATACACACAGATTGTTAAGCCCATGCACACAGTATCCACCACATGCCTCAGTCTAAATCCTTTCCCACCATGTTGGTTAAGTGCAATATATGCCATCAACGAGTAATAGCACACAGTACACATAGTTTTATCACTTAGTTCCATAACCACTTAGTCAAGTTTATATTTGCAACTTACATGAGATGACGACTCGTAGCATGGCTAAGCAATCTAAGCGTATCTAACCGACCCACGTTGGTACTACGATAATACCAACTAAATATACCAATCTAGGGTGACAAAAGGTTATGACATAACAAATAGACAATGTGGATATAACAAATGGGATAAAAACTACACCCAAAAGCATTTAAATAAATACTTAAAATAAATGCAATAATTTGAATCAAAGTAATTTTAGAAAACTGGGTTCAATATGATCAAAGGTATAACTTGCCTTGCTATAACAATGATGATCTTATTTATCTTTAATCTTCTACTTCCTCGATCTTCAGCTTCTTCTTGATTAGGACTTCTCGAAGTATCAACGTCTACTCGCAAACAAGCAAATAAACTAAATAAATAAACAACAGAGAGCAAACAAACTCCAAAAATTAAATAAAAATCTCAGATAAATAGATCTGGAATTTAGATGAATTTAGGAATTCGAATGGACTCAAACGGAGTTCGAATGCAAAAGATATGAGCTTTGAAAGATCACATGAAATAATGAAACTGAGAGAGAAAAGAATATTCCGAGAATATTCCTTCGGATTAAAATAGATAAAAAGTTAGAGACTTACGAGTGGGGTCCACTGGTAAGCGAAACAAAGATGAAAACAATGGATGACATGTGAGCCATGGTGCTGGAGAGAGAAAGGATTAAAGATAGTGGATGGCAATTGGGGACCCGCTGATCATAGGCTTGGTGTATGGTGGACTAGGAGCACTGGTTCATGTGTTTGGGTTCAATGTGGATCTACCACATGGTGATGACTTGGCGGCTGACGGGTATGCCACAAGGATGACACACAAAGGAAAAGGCCGACATGGCCACTGACACGGCATATATGTGGCAAGCTGACGTGGCTCAAGACAAGCAAAAAGGAGCAAGGAGGTGCTGCCATGGCCGACGACGTTGAAGGAGACCTCGCCGGTGAACAGCGATGAGCGAACGGCCGGGAAAGGCAAGAACGAGATCCCCTGAACTAGGCGAATCTTCGGGTAGTGGTGGCTCGACAGCTCCGGCAATAGGGTGACGATGGTGGCGACATGAGCGGTGGCGGCTTCACGGTTGTGGCGGTCTTGGCTATGGAGTGGCGCCCGAGGAAGGAGGGAAGCACCGACTCGGCGACGACGAGAGGATCGCAGAGGTAGGCTCAGGACAACTGGCAATTGATCGGAGCAATGGTAATTCGAAGATGACCGGAGACAGGGAAGAACCACGGTGGCGGCTTAGCGGCAAAGAAATCAAATTAAAGGTGGGGATTGGATGAGGAGAGTTTGGAACGCGACATGACGCGCTTAGGAGGCAAACAAGCTCACCGGAATTGTAGATCGACAATGGATGCTGCAATCGGTTTTGATGACGAAGACGACAACGGCAAAGGAGTGGCCCTCGGAACAAGATGGTGTGAGCACAGCGTAGCCCTCGAGGATACGATCACAACGGCGGTGGCGGCTTGAGCTGAGAGGGGCCAACGGCGATGAACTCCGGCGAGGACGAAACTTCAATGCCGCTCGGATGTTCGACGATTGCGGCGCAATGCGGACGAAATCGGAGCAACCGAATTAGGGTTATGGGAGAGGAGATCGAAGCACACGATCTGACGTGGTCGGGCTCCTTTTATAGGGCCGGATGGGAGGAGTCCAAGTCGGGGCCGGTGCTGCTTCCTCGTGTGCAGCTCGCACACTAGGAGTCCAGCTCCCAAACGATTTGGGGAAGATGACCTTGAGTGCTGACCACCGGGGCCACAAGGCAGGGACACAAAGAAAATGGAAAAAGAGCTGCTGCTGCTTGGTGGGCTTCGGCGCGCTAAAGGAAAGACAGGCCGGTGATGTGCCTGGGACGCGCATGATCCGATCGGAGAAGAAATGGCGAGCGAGCTGGGTTTCCACGCGCACAACAAAGGAACGACGGCTTGGGCTCGCCCGCGCGCAAGGAATAGAGGCGGACCGGCTCGGGCTGTGACGCGCGGAAGGACAGCAAAACAGGCCTGGCTCGGATTGGCGCACGTGAGAAAAAGCCAAGGTGGTGCGGGAGCAAAGCAAGGACGGGCTGGGCCTTGGCTGAGGCGCACGCGAGCGAAAATGGCCGACTCGGGTTGGCTCTCGGCGCTGGTGACTCGGACGCGTGCAAGGAAAAGGAGCAGTGGCCCAAGCTTGGCTGCGCGCGGGAAAGAAGTGAAGGCGGTTGGAGTGGATCGGGAATAGAAATGGGCCAAAGGAGATTTGAGCCCAAAACAATCTGAGATTTTATATTAGTTTTCTTTTTAGAAAATAGCAGAAAACGCAAAGGGCAAATAGAAAATAGCAAATGCACTAGAATAAATTCTAGAAAATATATCCAAGCACAAAGAACCCAAATAAAATAGTTTTGATAATAGTTGATATTGAGATTAATCATATTAAATTGTTTTTTATTTATAAAAGTCCCAATTAAGCTTTATTATTTCAAATAAAACTGGTGAAATTTTCCAGGGACCCAAACTACTCAAAAGATTTTTGAAAAGCCAAATTTTGGGATGTTACAAACCTCCCCTCTTAAAGGAATCTCATCCCCGAGATTCAGGCTGACTATAGGATATATTAAAGAATTCAGCCTTCGGGTTCTCTTCTGGCTTTCAAACTGCTTTGACTTTGACAGAACTGCTCTTCTGAACACTTACGAGACAAATGTCTAGTTTCTTGTTGAACTTCTTGCTTTAACGGAAACTTGACAAACTGGCTCTTGGTAGGAAAGGCATCTTGAAACTCGATTGCTTCTGACGGACTGCTTTATCGGTGCTCGAAGACACTTCTGGAGTTGAGGAGATCCTCCTGCTGACTGGTAACTCAGGTTGACAACTAACTCTTCTTCTGAGCTTCGGAATCTGAATAGACTGACACACCTCTATCATACAATCCTTAACACAGATCTTCAACATGTATACTAACGATAACATGACTGCGAGGGTGATAATCTGCATAATCCGCGTAGCTTTTCTGCTTGAACTAAGCTACTCACAATCCCTTTAGGATTAAAGACTCTTGGTCTTCGGCTTCCTGATTAATGCAAAAATTCACATACCTTGTGATTTGATCTGCTCTTAGCTGAGCAATGACTTGTATGGTCGACCATAGAGAACTTCCAATGGTGACAACTGCAAGCTAGCTGACATCTGGGGTTGTAGAGGAAACTCCGCACAGAACACTTACTTGCTTGACCTGGTACTACGAGTTAAGGCACAACTCATAAATTTTGCTTTCAGAGAGGGCCCATTGCAGTACGCTGTGGTGGGGGTACATGTACATAAACCTTGCACCCAAATTTGCGAAGATGAGAAATTTTCGGTGCTGACCCTTGTGCTAGTTTCATAGGTGAATGGATGTTATATGCCGATTGTCTAAAGTTGATGAGAGTTGATGCGTGCAGGACTATGTGTCCCCAACATGTAGTTGGTAAATTACAATTCTACAAAAACGATCGGGCAACAAATTGAATTCTTTTAATTAATACCTCTATTAGTTCATTTTGGGTGTGGACATGTGGTACGGAATGTTCAACTTTAATTCTCATTGCCATACAATAATCATCAGATGCATTTGAAGTAAATTCTTCGGCATTATCCATTCTGATGGACTTCACATGATGATTAGGAAAATTATTTTAAATTTTAATTATCTGCAATATTAGCTATGCAAAAACATAGTTTCTCGTAGATAATAAACATACGTGCGACCATTTCGAGGAAGCATCGATGAGCACCATAAAATATCTAAATGGCCCAGACAGGGGTTGTATATGACCGTAAATGTCTCCCTGGATACGTTCTAGGAATGTAGAGACTTCATCCTTCACTTTCAGAGCAGAAGGTCTAGTAATTAATTTTCCGACGGCACATGCAGGGCACACAAAATCTTTCTGAATCAGGAAATTCTTTACATTTATATTATGTCTCTGTGAATTGTTAATTATATTTTTCATCATTCTAAGACCTGGGTGGCCTAATCTATCATGCTTGAGACAGAAAAGTTCAGAGCTTCTAAATATAGTTTTCAGGGCAGTATATGCTGTGGGTGTCTTAATATTAGTGTAGTATAGCCTAGTCTCATATGAAGGAAGTCGTTCTAATAACATTTTTCCACTTTTTTCACGCTTTGTAATGAGCAAGTATTCTTTATCATACTCTTCTTCGGTCTTTACGTGGAAACCGTTAGCGCGAATATCCTCGACACTTAGGAGAGTTCTAGTCGATTCCGTGTACAACAAGGCTTCTTTAATGACCAAAGTTGTGCTCATTGGGAGTATAATTGTGGCCCTTCCTGAGCCTATTGTACAAGCATCGCTGCCCGCGATTATCGTAAGACTACCGGCATTCTTGCTGATCGATTGAAAGAATTTCATCTCTCTCAAGATGATATTCATTGTGCCGCTATCAGCTAAGCACACTTCCTCCATAGGGTGTCACACGTGTTCTAATATAAAGTACTTTATTAATATATAGTAGGAAGCAATTAACACATAAATAAAATACTTCAAATATCAGAACATAGCATGCTATTATTAGTTGAATAAATGAATGAATTAAATAATATCATCCGATCATCACGAGGAATAAATTATTTAAGGCTCTACATGAGCATACAACCATCATCCATGCAAAAGCAGAACTTATTTCATCCACACACAAAATAAATGACATTTAAAGTCTATGTGCATTTCTATGCACTATACTAAGTCTACCAAGAAGTTGGAGACTTCAGCTGCTATCATCTCAGGGGTGACATGCTCTTCCTGGAAAATCATGACGGCAGCAGCTGCAATATCAGGGGGGTGCGGCTGCAAGAGTGGAGTCCAGCTCCATCGATTTAGGCAGTTGTTGTGAGTCCTCGCCTCAACGAAGGCAAAGTGGGTTACATGCTGCCCTTTGCCACCCTTCATCTTCTTGGCCTTAAAAGCGTCAACAATGTGCTGCAGTTCTTCACAGATCCACGACCAGTGCCCCCACTTGCCACACTTGTAGCGGGTTTGGTCTTGTTGACCATAGGGCTTGTCGTTCCGCTTTAGCTTGTTGGCATTCTTTTCCCGTGGAGCATTTTACTTGCCTTTCTGGGCTGCGGCCTTGCCCTTCCTTCCCCTTTTCTTTATTATAGGCTTTCGCACCTTGAAGCTCCCAGCGTTGGCCTATGACCAGTGGAGCTCCCAGGTGGTTGGGCGACGAAATTCTTATGGAGAACGTCATCCTGAGCCTCTGCAATCTGCATAATATCAATCAATTCGGTAAACTCCTTATAGCTGTCTTGACAATAGTTGTGCGTAGAGTACACTACACTAGGGTGGAAGGTGGAGAACGTTTTCTCAATCTTCTACTCATCTATGGCTTGGTTGCCACATAGTTGAAGATTGGTACATATCCTGTGCAAGGCAGAACTGTACTCTCCCACGGTCTTGAAGCCAGCAAACCTCAGTCGGATCCATTCCTGCTCTGCCTAAGGAAGAATGATGTACTTTAGCTTCTCGAACCGCTTCTTCAGTGCAGTCCACAAGGCTAGTGTGCTCTTCTCTACCATGTACTCATTCTTGAGTGTGAGGCAGAGGTGGTGCCTGAGAAAATGAAGTGTCTGATCATTTTCCTTAGGGGTGGGTTTGGCATCCTTCGATGCACCAATCCCAATGGCAGCGCGGAGCTTCTTGGCTCCAAGTACAATTTTGACATCGGAAGCCCAAGTCAAGTAGTTTTGGCCGTGCTAGGCCAGCTCTTCGAACTCCCGGTTCATGATGCCTATTATCTACATGCGCATATAAGAAATATATAAATTTACTGCAAGTAAAAATACATGAAATAAATTGGATAATGATACAAATTACACTCGTAACGTACCAGAAATTTCTACGTATTTTTCTATAATTTCACATCTAATTTCAATGATTAAAGACAATTTAAGCAATTACGATTAATCAAAATAGTAAATAAATACAGAAAATCATAGAAAATAATATCAATAGTGCTAAACATGCTTTCAATGCTAAAAACGATTCAAAATTTGAATTGCTGAGGCTCTTTTATGTTGGAATATGAATTTTCAATAAATTATACAATTTTCAGGGCTAATCCGCTAAATTTCAATTCTATGAAATTTTCCACGTAATTTTCCCATTTCTGAGGGGTTATTATGCAAGAAAGTATAAAATCCGGAATCCGCCGTAAAATTTCCCAACTCCGGGGGTTTTCACAAATTTTCCTTATCCGCCAAAATTCCTCGTAATTTTCAGAACTCCGAGGGCCTTTCCACAAATGTGTGATCCGGATCGAATCCGCCCCGATGCCACCACCGACTCATTTGGCCTGCTTGGCCCGGGTATATCGTGCGCTAGGGTTTCCAACCCTAGCGTCATGCGTGGTGGCGACGTCATTCGCAGTTAGGTGGCGAGCGCGTCGGGCGGCGGCGTGGCGTGGTGGTCGCGACCGCGAGCGAAGCGGCGGTGTGGGCAAGGGCGGCGGCAGTGGTCGGCGGCCATGGCGAGGAAACCGCGCGTCGGCGATCATGGGCATGCACATGATGGCCTTGTAAGCGCAGCGAAGCGGCCAACACGAAGCAAGACAAGGCGTTAGGCGCGCGGCGAACGGCGGCGCCGCGATTAGCGGGCGGCGCAAGGCGTTTATGACGACGGCAGAAGAGAAGAAAAGGCTACGGCTTCGAACGCGCGACGAAGCGCGACGCGGTGGCGTCGGCGGCAGAACAGTCTTCTGATGCGGCGACAAAAGCGAGTTAGAGAGCGCGCGCGCTGGCGGCGGCGATCTGCAGTCTGAGCCGTGGCGGCGCCAGTCGTCGATGGCGGTGGCGTCTCAGACATCGCCAGACGTCGTCTGGCCGACGGCATGCAAGGCTCCTTGTTTTCTCTGCATCAATCTACAATGCAATCAACATCTACCGTTTCATGCAATCTACCGTTCAGCTTGGCCGGTGACGCCAAGTCGGTTAGCGGTAGATTAGAGCTGATTTGCACCGTAGAAAATAATCTAGAAAGCAAAATTTACAGGATTTAAAGCGATCTAGAAAAACGATTCAATCTACGAGTGTCGTGCTTCGATAATTACCTTTGGCCGGAGCAAATCGTGCTGATAACGTGTTGAGGAACTATCGCTCGCGACTCTAGTCCGATCGATCACCTCATAGACGGAATTTAAATTGACAGAGATATGGGTAGCTCTTTCTTTATTCCTCTTCTCAGTAAAAAAACACGTATAATGATTGGAGATCCCCTTGTATAAATAGACTAAAGATAGATGTGGAGTCCGCCATGAGCCACGCCGGCACGGTCAGACCCAGGTTTCCCAACAAATTTGGATGTTTTCGTAGTAGGAGGCCCCTTGCAGTCAACGCGGGATACTTTCCCAGTTCCTAGATGAATCGAACGGTTTCTTGTTAAATTTCTTCCAAAATTTCTATGAAATTCATGCATTCACCTGTAAAAAATGCATTCCAAACGGAGCCTAAGCTATGCACAAAAGTTTAGGATTATTTAGTGCATTAACCCTTAAAACAAATTATTAGTTTGTGTCTAGGCAACGTTATGTTCGCCGGTCGACTGAGACGTAGGACCGGTTGCCTACATCACGCACACACCTGTGCTTGGTGTGCGTGCGTGCGTGTTCGCTGTTGTAACAATCCTGTAACAACAACTATTGGTTTAGTTTAGGTAGATTTAAAATGTTTCGGGTAACCCGTGCCTATTCAACGAAACATGTTCAGTTCTTCCCAAGTTGTCGGTTCCTGCCTCAGCAGTAGTTTAAGTTTGGTAATTGAGTTTTCAACGAATAATTAGTTATCAGAGACAAGTAGGTCAAAAAAAAAATTGGAGAGGTTTTGACGCGGATTAGACAAACATGTGTTATAAGAACTGGTCGTACAAAATAAGTAATTCGATTATCCTAAGATCAATGGAACTTTGACATCTTGTACATGTTTGTCCTTGTGCCGGCGTTCAACGTGCTTTATGACAGTATGTTTAAACAAGTTCATTGCTGTTTCATTTTGTACAAACTCCAATTATAAGCCGATCTCACTAACCAATTAAGTAACCAGTAACAACTTCACTGCTAATACTTTTACACCAGAACGGGTAGCTCAATCTGATTATAAGATATCTCGAGGGCTCTTCTTTGTATCTCAATGATAAAGACAAGAAGACTTGGGAGTAACTGAAGAGCAATTTCTACTTGACAAAACAAAATCTGAAGGCTGGATAAATCCAGTATAGCTGTCAGTTTTTGATTCAGATAAGCAATACCGCAAAGTTTTACTTACTCACAAACTAGGAAATGCAAAAGCTGGTAGCCAATTCAAGGGTTACAATCTCCCGCAGAACAGATTCCAGGAATACAACAGTGGCAATATTTGACATCTTGTAAGGACTTCAGTTCTGGGTTGGCTGATGCTGAGTAGGTGGAGGGCCTTGAGCCTGCTGCTGCCCTGCTGGTGCTGGTTGTTGGAATGAACTTGCTTGTGACTGTGCTGGTGGTGCCAGCATCGGCTGATATGGTGGATACTGCGGTGGGTACGGCATGCGAGGCGGAGGCATGTAACCGCCATATGGTGGGTAGTATGGTGGGTACTGACCATGGTAGTATGGCGGGGCCACTGGATAGCTCTGTCCTGAGCTGCTTGCTGGCTGACCTTGCCCTGCCTGTTGTGGCCCTGATTTGCCATCGCCCTCCTGTGACTTGACCAGAGCACCCATCCTCTGGGGATCCATTGAAGGGTACATTGTCCTCTCTGCCGCTGGTGGTGCTGGGATGTTGAAGTAGTATGATGCTGGTGCCGCCTGCTGTTGGCCCTCCATGCCAGGAGGAGGTTGAGGCTGGTCGCTGCTCTGCTGTTGAGATATTACAGCCCTAGGGAGCATTCCTCCATGGGCAACATGCCCTTGCTTCGCAGCCTCATCCTCCTCTGGCTTTGGGGCTTGAGGCTTGCCCCACATGAGCTTCAGGCGCACGCCCTTGATAACTAGCTTGTTAGCAAGCTCCTCTGCAGCCTTCTCAGCACCTTCTCTTGTTGTGTATGTCACAAATGCACAAGCACGTTGGAGTACCATCCTGATGGATTCAATCTCACCATGTGCATAAAACTGATCCCTCAAATCCTGCTCAGTGATTCGGCTATCAAGGCCACCAATGTAGAGGGTCCTTATACTCTCATCATCCGGAGGTGTCAGGGATGGCATCTCACCTGCCTTACCCAGAAGTTTCAGAGCAACTGGGTCATTAACTCTGCAAAGAGTAAGAAGAGACAGTTAGAATTTAGAAACCAAGGCAGAGGAAAGAGTACATATAGAAGATTAAGTAAAGTGGATTAGATAAAGTCATTCACCGAAGAGTTTGCAACAAGGAATAATTCAGTCCAACTCATGAACTTGATTTATGAAACATCAATGCTTGGTATAACTACACTCATCAATTAGAATGAGATACCATGTTTTCATAAAACAGCTGCAAACTCAGTTTTTCATCTAAGTTTGGATGGTTTCATGGCCAAAAAAGATGAAAACATATGAAGATTTCCTTCACATTGTTCGTCCATACACATTACAACTGTAAGTCATATTCAAAGGTACAAGTATTAATACCGCAGATGCTGGTTTCCATCCTCAGAAACCACGAAGAGGTTTAATTTTGGCAGTACCATCTTAAAGTCAAAACGAAACTAAAATATACAGGTCTAAACAATAGAGATAAAAGCCTAATATACTTCTTCGGTTATGTCAGCTAAAATCCAAGGTTACCACAGTCAAAGTATTGCATGATATGTGACAATCTGATGGTCCTTGCCAGACATTCCAAAACAACTATGGTGGACTTTATGAATACATGAATTGGTAATATACTGATATGAAGTATTAAGGTTAAATGGAATGTAACAAATCCTTTAAACTCTATAATGTAACCACTAGCAAGTGCTGAAGTATATTCATGGATATTCAATATCAGAAAACAGGATGAACATGGGTGTCAATGTCTAAAAGCTAATCCCAGGTTCATATGCATCAATATCAGAAAACAGGATGAACATGGGTGTCAATGTCTAAAAGCTAATCCCAGGTTCATATGCACGCAAAATTTCTAATTAATATGAGGCTCATTAATAATTACCTCTGAATGTGATGTAATAATACCTGTCGAAAACTACAAACATGCAACTCATAATTTTGTATGCACAATCACAATCACATACCCATAGTAACGATCTTTGATGTTCTGCTGAGATAACTCCCCAGTTTCAGGCATCTCATGCCGATATGGGCACTCAGCACCTCTTGTACATTCACCACGCACATAGAAACTACAAACATGAGCACGGTTCCTCTTGTAATATGGCGCTGTCCTCTGAAGCTTCAAAATGGTGTCGTTTGGACGGTCCTTCCCATAGGAAGACTCGTAGTCTATGCCAGCTCTGGCCTGCATTTATATAAAGCATGAATTCCCATTAGGAACAACTAATCATAGATTAGAGAGGCATGAATAAGAATAAGTTGATCAAGGACAATATATGCAGAGAATCAGTGCAAGGCACTGTGGTACTACTTTAAGCGCATCCATCTCATATTTTTTTAGTACATTATGGTAGGCCATATAGCCCATTGATTTCTTTATGGTGTCATCCTATCATAAACCTATTCGAGACATGCTCACTACAGTAAAAAATGGAAATAGAATATGTGGATAATTAGTATGCAGTTATGGGCATTGCCGAATTTAGTTAATAATGGCAACAAGATTCAGTAATGAAAAATGAAACATACCTTGCGATCATGCTCTTCTGCAAAATACTCACGGTTCACATCACTCCTTGGAATTGCATCATTCAAATTGACAGAGAGTGCTGTATCCCGAACCTGAACCGGTAGACCATATTCAAGATCTAGCAGGCAGACCTGGCAGACATTTTTCAGCTTGCAACACGTCTGGCAGATCTCTGTCTTCTTGTACCTTGCATCCCGACCAGGTCGCCAACGGAAGACAGTAAAAGGACGTGCACATATCTTGCACTCTTTGTCGTATTCTGCCCTTAACTGCCAAGACAAACAAGAAAGCCACTAAATATTGTGTCTACATGAAGAACTGAAGCAAACAAAATGTGAAAACAAAGCGCATCTGATTACAATCATAAACATTGGACTGTAAAGGTATTCCCATCCATATCTCTTTGCTTGGACCCCCAGCAACATGCACTGTCTTCTGCTTGGTAACGTTCTTCTATTTTCACCAGCTAGCTGAACTTAATTGAATATAGTTCTCCTATAGTATTAATAATATGATAGATCATAGAACCACACAACACATGAAGCCAAAGCAGTTCAATTCACCCAGAGCAATCACAGAACCATCAACAACCAGAGCTTTTTTGTTTTCGAAATGCTTCTCAGTATGAATGCCCACCGGAACAGACACCTAACTTTGTCTCCGATCTACTCCGACACACAAACAACAATCGCGCCAAGCAGATCACCGCGGCGCACATCGAATCGCGCCGCCGCCGCCAAACCAACCAACCAACCACACGAATCAATCAGACAGGGTTAGGGTTTGAGGCACGATACGGTACCATGCGGACGTAGGGGTTGTCCCCGAGGCAGGACTCGCAGATGATGGGGAAGTCCGACCGCTCCCACCCGTCCGCCTGCGCGTCCCGCAGCAGCCGGTGCGCCATCTCCGCCTCCGCCGCCGCCGCCGAGAGGAGAGAGAGAAGCGACCGCACGGAACGAGACCTCGAATAGACGAGGCGCTATCGGGCTCGGTCTGGCTCGGCCACCTATCTTAAGTGGGCTCTAGTGGGCCAGGCCTTAGGTGCGCATCTACGTGGGCTTGGCCCACGTAGGTGCCCAGTTATTTCGGTGGCTTAAGCGACCGGCGGAGAATTATCGAGTTGCGACGAAAGTTCACAGAGAGAAACATCGAGCTGCGACGAGATGGGCGGCGGCGGCAGGACCTCGATAGCCGCATACGGCTGCTGGAGTCGCATCTTGTGACCAGTTCTGTGGTTCCTGCTTCGCCTGCGGAAGAGGGCGGGGCGGCGGCGCTAGGAGTAGGTGACGGCGGATGCGGCGGCGGCGGCGCGTGCCAGAACCGCCGTGGCAATGGGCTTACGCTGGCCGATGGCCTCCCGGCCGACATGATCTATCGGTACAGCCGCCACCTCATCCTCAACGACTTCGGAGTCGAAGGGGTGCACTATCATCGGGTCAGCTCAGTGGAGCATCTCATACTTTGTTAACTATGTGGCAGGCCAGCGGAAGCTATCCCAGTCGTCGATTTTGGTGGTCGGTGCGGGAGGATTAGGCTCGCCTGTCGCATTGTATCTAGCAGCTTGTGGTGTTGGTAATATTCCTGTATGTTGCTGAAGCTGTGTTTAGTAAGTTTAGTTTTAGTTCCATGAAGAAGCAGTTAGATTTTTCTGAACTTATAAGTTGCTCTTTAGGCAAGGTGCTTCACCTTGTTGAGAAGAATTATTCTTTTGGGCTCTACCTGATGCTGAAATTGATGAATTGCTGGGTTGTGGTTCCCTGACTTTCTTGCAATCACTAACACATTGGTTTCTTATAACCGGCTATCTGCCTAGGTTAATTAGGTATTGCTGACGGTGATGATGTTGAACTTAACAACCTTCATCGACTGGTACAAATAATTTAGAATACGTTTTTATCCCTCTTATCCCCCTTGTACATTGGTTGCTTATAAACTGCTAAAAAGGACTGAACTTTAATAATATGCTTAGCATTTAGCAAGTCTTTTAGAAAATGTACCTTGCAATATAAATCAGCTGGACTATTCTATTGGGAAAATTTTGGCTAATCCATAGTCTAACACACGAATATGGAGTGAAGTCATTTTAAGGAGCATCCTCTAGGACCTCTACAGCCTGAGTTGGAATGTGGGTATGTTGTATGCAATAATGCAATCCAGGGTTTTTGGGTCTCACAGGGAATGGCCACTGTCGATAAAAATCCCAACCAGCAACAGATGGTAAACAGTAAGCCAGCTGATTACCATGTTGGAGTTCAGAACGTGGTAAAAAAATCAAATGAATTTGACTGCATGGAATGCATGGTTATTTAGTATTTCTCCAATTTCTCCCAATAGGTTATTCTTGTTAGAGATATATGTCTAAGTATGTTATTCCCCATTGTTATGAGTGCATATTCACCACCTGTATTTGTGTATATATACTGGCCCATTGGCCTCATATTGAATACAAGCGATATTCATAACATGGTATCAGAGCCTACCTAGGGTTTTGGATTTTCCGTCGCTTCGCTTGTCGTCCGGACGGCCTCCTCATTGCGCACAGACGCCGGCCTCCTCTTCTGCGTCGACGCCTGACCTCTCTTCTGCGCCGACGCTGACCTCCTCCGCCATGGGCCAGGATCTCGCCGGATCCTCTCGCCGTCTTGGTCGCCATTGTATCCGAGCCGCCGCGCCTCGGTCCGCTCCTCCGTCGGATCCGGAGCAGCTGCGCCTCGGTCGGCCCGCCGCCGCGCCTCGGTCCCGGCCTGCCACCCGCCTCGGTCCGGCCCGTCGCTCGGCCCGTCGCCGCGCCTCTGGTCCGCCACACTGCGCCGCGCCTCTGGTCGGCCCATGCCAGTGCCTCCGGCCCGGCCCCGCCGCGCCTCGATCCGGCCTCTCGCCCCACCTTGCTCGGATCCGCTCCTCCGCTGCCGATCCGGAGCTCTCTCTGGGGCCGCTTCGTCCTCTCGCCGCCGCCATCGAGGATCTCCGCCGCCATCGAGAGAGCTAAGCAGGGAGCTAGGGTTGCCCTGCCGATTTGTTTGGAAATTTTTGAGCAGTGCAGCTAAGCGATCTCTGTTCGCTTTTAAGTCGCCCAAAAAAAACGTTGTTCTAACCGCGTCGTCGCCCAAATACCGTTAGACTTTCGTTGGTTTTGGTCGCCGCGCCGTCGAGGTCGCCTACCAATGGCCATTGCTTTCTCTCCGCCGCCGGTGATCTTCGATGGTGTTAATTACACCGACTTCGCCTCACATGCGCATTCATATGAGTGGTCTTCGTCTCGGGCATCTCTCTCGGCGATGTCATCTGTCGCTTTGCCCGCTCCTCCGACAGAGTTTACACTGTCGCGGCGCTTCGACAAATGACAAGGTCGCCATCGAGGCCACTCACTTTGCCGATGATGCGCCGCCTCGCCTACCAAGAGGCCCTCGATTCCTAAGGATCAATCGACCGCCTATACTCGCTGGTACGACGATGACGCCGAAGCCGCTGCTGTCCTCATTGCGATGTCGGCCTCGGTTCTCTTTCGAGGTTGTGGGACTCTCTCGGCTTTTCAGATGTGGACTCACCTTCGCTAACGCTTCGAGCCCTCCGGTGATGCCTTGTACTGTCCGTGGTCCGCCAGAGCACTCTCTTCAGCAGGTGATGCTCTTTGTTGACGCTTTTACGCCGAGCTCATTGTCTGGCGTCGATTGGACTCTCTCCGCTTCTTGGTTGTTGCTCTGTCCGTGGCCGCCTAGTATGCGTCTTGACACGAGTTTCAACGGGTCACTGAGTTCCTTACTCGCCGCCCCGAAGTTCGAGCAGCAGGCGTGCCCAACTCCTTGCACGCCACCTCGTGTCACTCTCCTAGAGGCCCTTACCGAGATACGTCGCGGAGGAGACTACTTTGAGTGGTCTTTGATCGATGCCACTCCTTCGTGCTTTCGCCGCCAGACACTGCTACACGTCGGCTCCACGCTTCAAAGACATCGCTGCCTCCTCCAATGGCCGCCACAGCGGTGGTGGCCTCCATCTCGAGGTGGCCGCCTCATCGCTTCCTATCGCAACAAGGTCGGCCACATTGAGTCCCAGTGCTATAAGAAGAAACGTCATCTTTCACGCCGTTCTTCTACTAGCGGCCGACATCGGTCTTCTACATCGACGCCAGCATCGACTCTTCAGTTGATTTCTCTTCACGGAGCGAGAGATAACCAGACTTCGACGCTTGCTTGCCGCTTGAGTTCTCCTCGGCAGTTCTGCAGCTCACATCGATTCTTTGCACCGAGAAACCACCTCTACACAACAGTACCTCCGTGGATTCTTGATTCGGAGCATCTTTTCACATGACTTCGATGCTTCCACTCGTCCTTCATTACACCTCTTGATTCTCTGTTAGTGTTCTTACCGATGGTACCTCTCTCTCTGTCTCTCGGTCGAGGAACTCTTAGCAACTCATCCTTTCATGTACCGTCTCTGTTGCTCATGTTCCTCGCCTTACCATGCGACTTCTTTCACGGGCAGACATCGATCTTGGTTGTCGAGTCATTCTCGACTCTGACTCTTGTTGTGTTCAGGACCGCCACACGGGAGCTCTGGTTGGTTCTGGCCCTCGGTGCCTTACTCACAGCGTCTCTGGGAGCTTGACTGGCTTCACCTTCCTTCTGCTGCCAGATACACCTATATCTGTTTTGCCCTCGTCCACCTGTCCCACTGAGTCTCCACATATTCCTCCTGTAGCCTCTCCGCCGTTGTCGCCGACTGCTTCGTCTCCTGCGGCTCCTCAGGCTCCCCCCACTACACTCGTCGACCTCGTATTGAGGATCTTCCAGATGAGCCATCTTCTTCTGATGTTCCATCTTCTTCTGATGCTCCATTTTCCTCTGATGGGTCATCTTCTCCTCGCTACGCTCTTCGCGATCGCCAGTCGATTCGGCCTCCTGCTCATTTTGCTTTTGCTGGTGCAGCTACTTGTGAGCCTGTCTCCTACCGGGATGCTGTTGCTCATCCTGAGTGGCAGCATGCCATGGCCGAGGAGATTGCTGCTCTCGAGCGTACTGGTACTTGGGATATTGTTCCTTTTCCATCTCACTCTCGTCCTATCACGTGTAAGTGGGTCTATAAGATTAAGACTCGCTCGATGGCTCTCTTGAACGCTATAAAGCGCGTCTTGTTGCTCGTGGCTTCAAAGAGAGCATGGTCGTGACTACGACGAGACTTTTGCTCTGTGGCCCACATGACCACCGTCTGCGCTCTTCTTTCGGTGGCGTCTGCTCGCCATCGGGTCTGCTTATTCTCGGCTTGATGTCAAGAATGCCTTTCTTAATAGCGAGCTGCGTGAGGAGGTCTACATGCATCCGCCACCGAGTATTACATTCTCGAGGGCATGGTCCGCAGCCTTGCCGCTCTCTCTATGGCCTTAAGCAAGCCCTCGTGCTTGGTTTGAGCGCTTCTCCTCTGTGGTCACCGCTGCTGGCTTTTTAGCAAGTGATCATGATCCTGCGCTCTTTGTCCACACTTCGCCTCGTGGTCGGACTCTTCTTCTTCAGATGTTGATGATATGATCATCACGGAGATGATTCTGAGTACATTGCCTTTGTCAAGGCTCGTCTTAGTAAGCGATTCCTTATGTCGATCTTGGTCCTCTTCGTTACTTCCTTGGGATTGAAGTTACTTCCACTTCCGATGGTTTCTTTACGCCCCAAGAGAAGTATATTCAGATCTTCTTGATCGCGCCTCTCTCATCGATCAACAGATCGTTGAGACTTCCATGGAGCTCAATGTTCACCTCCGACCCTCGATGGCGAGCCTCTTTCGATCCGACTCGCCATCGCCATCTTGTTGGGAGCCTTGTCTACCTTCTTTGTTACTCGTCCGGATATCACTTATCCAGTTCACATTTCGAGTCGATTCGTTTCGCTCCCACTCAGTCCACTACTGACCACCTTCTTCGAAGTTCTCGCGATACCTTCGTGGGACTATCTCTCGCCGTCTCTTCTTTCCACGCCCAAATCGTTCTGACTTCAGCTTATTCGGACGCTACTTGGGCAGCCGATCCTCTCGATCGCCGGTCTATCTCTCGCCATCTTGTGTTTTTCTTGGTGGTTCTCTCATTGCACGAAGACAAAGAAGCAGATGCGGTGTCCTGCTCGAGCGCAGAGGTCGAGTTATGAGCTATGGCTCTCTTAACAAAGCAGAGATTACTTGGCTACGGTGGTTACTTGAGGATTTTGGTGTTTCTGTCACTACACCAACTCCTCTCTTGTCTGACAGTACAGGTGCTATCAGTATTGCCCGTGATCCTGTGAAGCATGAGCTCACCAAGCATATTGGTGTTGATGCTTCCTTCATGCGGTCTTGTGTGCATGATCAGGTGATTGCTCTTCAGTATGTGCCTTCCGAGCTTCAGATAGCGGATTTCTTCACGAAGGCCCAGACTCGAGCACAGCATGGCTTCTGCCTCTCCAAACTCAATGTTGTTGATCCACCATGAGTTTGAGGGGGGGTGTTAGAGATATATGTCTAAGTATGTTATTCCCCATTGTTATGAGGGGTTTTGTGCATATTCACCACCTGTATTTGTGTATATATACTGGCCCATTGGCCTCATATTGAATACAAGCGATATTCATAACAATTCTAAGTGTCAGACATAACCATGCTGCAATCATTTTCCTTGGAATTCAATCTCAAACTTTCCTGAAATGCGGTGTCAAAGTTGTGTCCGTCCTCCCAAGAGATCAAAGGTAGTGGTCTCAAGCTGCATCGGTTGCTAAAATGAAAGAGAAAAGCGAGGATAGAAGAGACTTCCTATCATATGATACCATTGTTTTTTATGCATTACTGCCGTTGTTGCCTTGAATTTCTTCCTCATGCGAGTGAATACAGTGAATGATGTTGAAATTTATGTTGCCTCACTGTTACGTTTATTGCAGTCAGCACCAAGTCTGAACTTACTTCCAGAAAGTGCACGCATCTCTTGTAGTGAATACAAAAGGCTGATTGATAATGGTGGTGAACCTCATGTATTGTTGGATGTGCGACCTGCGCATCACTTCCAAATAACTTGGATTTCCCACTCTCTCAACATCCCGCTCACCATGTTGGAGGAGAATCTGCCTATGCTCGAAACCTCATTGAAGGAAACAAAGGATGCCGATGCCACAGATAAAGAGCCTGCCTTATATGTCGTCTGCAGAAGTGGCAATGACTCGCAAAGAGCCGCCCAGCTTCTCCAAGAGAAGGGGTTCCTTTATGCGAAAGATATAATTGGCGGCTCGCAGTCGTGGGCACTGCCCAAGATGTTGATCCCGATTTCCATGTTTATCTCTACTATTTAAAAACTAGAGTTGATGATCATCCGTTCCTCGTACCCTTTTCAGCGTCACCCTTTTCGGCGTCTGTTGGATTGACGAGCGGAGCATCGACAAGCCAGATCGTGTCACTGAGCACAATAATGGTTGTCGACCCGATATGATGGGATTATGATTTTTTTTTTAATCCGTATCAGAGCACAGGCATTGAGCTAGTTAGTTAAAATGGATGTGGAAACTGGTCGGTTAAAATGGTTGACAACCTAACATGGCGTGACTATGATTTTTTTTTAATCTGTAACGGAGCATGGTCATTGAACTAGTCAATTAAAATGGATGTAAACACTGTAAGGTACATTCGAGGCTTCGTGTTCAAGTTTCAATGTTCTTGACATCAGACTTGGGGGCGAGTTTGGGATGATTATGTTGCACGCTATTAGCTGTTCTCAACTCAAGATACGCTTGCAGTCGTGGGCACTGCCCAAGATGTTGATCCCGATTTCCCTGTTTATCTCTACTATTTAAAAATTAGAGTTGGTGGTCATCTGTCCCTCTTACTCTTTTTGGTGTCTGTTGGATCGGCGAGCGAAGTATCAACAAGCCAGATCGCGTCGCTAAGCACAATAATGGTCGTCGACCTGATATGATGGGATTATGATTTTTTTTTAATCCGTATCAGAGCACGGGCATTGAGCTAGTCAGTTAAAATGGATGTGAAAACTGGTCGGTTAAAATGGTTGACGACTTAACATGGCGTGACTATGATTTCTTTAAATCCGTAACAGAGCACGGTCATTGAACTAGTCAGTTAAAATGGATGTAAACACTGTAAGGTACATTCGAGGCTTCGTGTTCAAGTTTCAATGTTCTTGACATGAGACTTGGGGGCGAGTTTGGCATGATTATGTTGCACGCTATTAGCTGTTCTCAACTCTAAGATACGCTTGGCCTATACGAGCTATCTTGTAACAGGTTGAATACGTTGTTGCAAGAACCGTGACTCGAGTATCATTAATCTTTCAGCATTGTCTTGTGGTCAGGTAGCTACACGACGCACCTCTACAACTTATACGGACGCGTATTGAATTTGTGTAATGGTAACGAAGGTCCGATCCGCAGCGATATATACACTGAATTTGTGTCGATAACTTTATGAGGGCGTCTTTTTTGGTTGTTTGGGATGGCAAGCTGAGCTCGAGTGAGCTCAGTCCCAAGTTGAGCACAGGCCTGAGCATGATTTGCGCTTAGATCGCGTCGTACGACGGCCGCCGGTGCTACCACCACGAGCCGCCGAGCGTCGATCTCACTCTCGCTCGCACCCATGCGTGCACACTGATTGGCCGCGCGCGCACGTCCAAGTCACCCCACTGCTCGAGCAGCGCTCGATCTCGCCAACGCCCCGGGTTGGGATCCCTATGCATAGGGAGCCAATGCAATGGATCTATATTTGTCGGACCCCAAATTTGCAATTTAGAATCCACTGCATCAAGTTGTGTCATTCTCTGAATCAGTAGATAGTACATACATATATATTCTTGGATCGTTCACATAACCATGGAGCTCAAAGTAGACCTACGACCAGGTCCATTGTTACGACCAAGTCCACGACCAAGGCCGCGACCAGATCTTGGCTGAAGGTTGTAGTTGGGGTGTCCATGACCAGATGTTACCATGCGGCGCTAAGAAGGGGTCCACGCAGCCCAAGACGCGAACAACACTCGGTACAAGCGATTGCTCGGTCGTCTGGTGTTTGGTGTGAATAACGATCAAGATCTGAACAAAGATTCGGTATGAACAGTGCTCGGTGTGGACATTACTCAGTATAAACAGTGCAAGCCCATAATATATTACATGACAAACCATACGGCCAACTGTTTTACAAAAGAGCCACGAAGGTAGCAATTCTACAAAAGTCAGAGTACAAAATTGAGAATAAGAGTGAAAGCAAAACAAGTCGTGATGGATCCATTCACTCTGCCCACAGGCAAGCGACTGGGGGTCCCGCCCTAAGTTTCACTATCTTCCCCACCATCAGGTCCAGCCTCTGGGTAGTAGTTGTAGGGGTCTTAATCGAGTGGGTCTGAAAGATTATATTGGACGAGCCTGAGTACACAGTCATACTCGCGAGCCAACACACAATGCAGTTTCTTATAGATGCAAAGCTGATCAAGGAAAGCTTGGAGTTCTTTTATTTGCACAAAGCCGAGTTTGAAATAGGTTAAGTAGTAGAACATCCTGTGACTTAGCATTTTTCAACAAACAAGATTTTATAACTGAGTTTTTATTGGTAGAGTACTAGTGGAGATCTCATCTCCTATACCATCGAGTGGCTCCATTCACCCAATGCCCGAGCTATCCCGTATTTACCACTGGTTTCAGACCATGCCTTTTTAAATCCTTGGGGTCCCACCCCATCTTTCCATTCCATCCACAAATCGTTTTATAAAACTGAAATCTAGTTCAAGCGAGTTCTCGGCACCGCTCTTGACTGTGAGCACGACTATCTAGATAGTTTTCTTACTCTGCAGAGTTCGTACAATTTACCCACAAGAGATAATCGCCTCGATATATACACATGTTTCCTTAGACATGTGAATCAAAGGGAGATTACCACAGGGCATGTACAATACTCAACCTCAACGCAACCCTACCCGCTAAGGTTTCCACCGCAGAACCACGCTCCCGGGAGGCCCCCTCTTGCACCGTGTGGTTTTCCAGTAGCTTCTACCCAATACCCACGCCACATCCATCAGTGGCGAAGCCACGCTGAGGCGAACAAACTAGTTAACCAGGTCATACCCATTATAGACATATGGTTGCACTGTTTTTACACGAGAGGTCATCACAAGAACTCGACCCTTTATTGTAAGGACCCGACCCGAGAGCACCCGGAGGGTTCTCCTAGGACCACCCAGGAGGGTTCAACCGAACCACCTGGAGGTCTAGGAGGTCCTCCAAGGACACCCGAAGGTCCTCCAGGACCACCCGGGAGGTCTCCAGGATCACCCGGACGTCCCAGCCTCTGTGCTCAGAGCTAGTCCCAAGATCAACACGCTAGCTCGCACAGAATTTACAATGGTGACTTCACATCCATACAACAAACTCAAAGATGAAGCTGACAAATTAATATTTATAGACAAAAGACCTTACGGTCAAGCTTGTTTACAGGGAGTGCCACGCAGGGTAAACTACAAAAAGAAACACTTGCAGCAGAAAGCAAAATACAACGCGGGCCACTCGGCAAGCCACATGCTATCGAGTGGAAGACGTTCCCTAGTCCACGAGGTCTTCAATGAACTCCTCCTCATAGTGCTCGGAGCACTCGGGGAGGTCTTCAGCTGCTGATTAACCAGAGGGCACAAGCCATGAGTACTTTGAATGTACCCAGCAAGCCATAGAGAAAATGGATGCAATAACATTTATGCAAGGCTTGACAAAGAAAGATGTATGGTTAGTTTGCATAAAGCAGCATTTATTGGAAATACAGTAAGTAGATTGCAAGGCACAAGTTGAAAAGGGTAATACATAAATAGACAAGTTCTTTGAAAACAGCACACGACCACCCGGGTCGAGAGCAAAACCACACGAAACCAACCACAACTTTTTAGAAAGCTCTACCCCTTGCGTGAAAGAACCGGTCATGTCCATAACCGAGGATGCGGCTATTCGAATAGATTTTACGCTCTGCAGAGGTTGCACACTTTACCCACAAGACACAAAGTCCTCTAGCTGGTCTGCACCGCCGATGCCCTCGCCACTTCCTTTGGTAAGGCCTAGAGCTCGTGACAAGGCCTTTACAAAGGTCAGTCCAGACTTGGTTCTGTCCGCTGAGGATTCGCTTTTCAGGGCCCCCTCTTGCGCCATTCGACCACCACGACAGAACCGCATCAGGACCTCGCTAATTAGTTGGCCAGGACCACCCCACCCTGGACTTGTGGTTGCACGGGAATGGCCCAAATCGATGGCGTACAAGGTTAAGTCCTTAGTTGGCTGCTCAGGCGAGACATTCCACAACCCAATGTGCACAAGGCACCCACTACTCACTACCACCCACTCGCCCGAGCATAAAACATTTTTCTGGTTCAACATGACCAAATGACCACTTGGGTCACAGCACACAAATTTTAACGAAAGTGGCATTGCCACAATTCCATAGCTCATTAGTCAAGATTATCATTGTTGGGTTCAACCCAGCCAGAGAACCACCCAGTCCTGGCACATAAATTTTAGTTAACGTGACAACAAATGTCGTAGCCTCACACGGAGCCACACTTCATTTTAATCAGCTACACCGGCTGCTACTACACAAGCCACAACCGGTGCGCTGGGGGTAAGCTAACAATGATGATTCATGGTGAGAACGACGTCTACTACAGCATGACTAAGCAATAATACGCACCCTTGTTGGCATACAGAGACATATCCATCGAAGATAACCCATCATACGGATTTCCAAGGGTACATGTCAACATGTTGCATTCAAACATATCAAGGAGTCATACTGGCAAGTAGTGCGTAGCTACTCCCAAAACCATTTTTCTATAAAACTAGCCATGCATGTTTATAGCAAAACAATATATTTTTTGCAAAATGAGTTCAATATGATCAAAGGCCTATGACTTGCCTTCACTGATGAACTGAGGGTCTTCTGCTGTGAAGGCCGGGTCCAGGAAGTCTTCAGAACAACCGGGTCCTATACGTTTTCGAAAAGAGCCAAGTCAATAAAACAAACCCACAAAACTCCAACGAAGAACTAAATTAAAGCCAAAAGAAAGACACGGGCTCAGGGCGAAGATAGGAACTTGATCCTTAGAACCGGAGCTCCTACCGAAGAAGAAAAGCTCTCTAGAAGGGCGGTTCAAGGTTCTGGGAAACTAAAGAAAACAGGAGGCCTCTCTGGTGATTTATATAAGCATGGGGAGGCTTAGAGAGTGGGAGACAGCGCAATTAATGCTCACGACGGGAGCAGGTAAAGGAGGTGACAAAAAGATAAAAGACAAGGTATGGTGGAAATGATAGCATTTAAGACAACATTAATTGCACGAAGGCTTTTCTCCCCCACGGTACTAAGACCTGAGAGAGCGGTCCCACAGAAGAGGTGGTCCTTGCAAAAAGCCAAGGAGGAGGTCGCTACCCAAAAGGGTGGTCCTTGCAAAAATCCAAGGAGGGTGGTCTTTGCAAAAAGACCACATGGGAGGTCATGACCGCCAGGGTGGTCACGATAAAACGCCAAAAGAAGGGAGGTCGCGGCCTCAAGGGAGGTCGTGACCCAAAAGGGTGGTCTTTGCAAAAGACCAAGAGGGTTGTCTTTCCAAAAGGACCACAAGGGCGGGGAGATCCAAACAAGGGGAGGTCTGGACGGCCAAGATGATACCAAAGGAGATCTCGACGGTCAAGACCAACACAGGGGAGGTCTCAACGGTCAAGATGAAGCCAAAGGAGATCTCGAAAGGAGGAGATCAACCTGAATGATGGATTTCGGAAATCAAGGATGTTTGAAACATAAACCCGAGCGGAGAGTACCTCGGGGGTGGTCGTGACCCAAGGGGAGGTCAAAATCAAAGGAAGGTTCAAATAGAAAAGGAGGTCTAAACCACGAGAAGGTCTGAACAAAGAAGGTGGTTTAGATCAAAAGGAGGTCTAAACCTCGAACAGAGATTCAAACCAACAAAGGGGTCTGAAGAAGGTCTGGACAAAAGAAAAGTCCAAGCAAAGGCACAAGGGGAGGTCCAGAGAGGTCTGAACGAACCGAGAGAGAGGAAAGCAAAACCAAAGCTAGATCAACTCCAATTAAATTGAACTTAGGATTGGTTGAAGTTTGATTTAGTCATTTTAAACACTCAAATTTTCGAAAGTCTCAAGTTAAGCTTTGAACTCTCATCAAAACCAAATGGTTCTTTTTATCTTGAAAGCTTTTTAAGAACTCTAGAAAATTGGGATGTTACATTTATTGACTCGGGCGGTACATCCACATGCCAACATCTTCTCGTGCATCCAGCACCAGCCACTCTTTCTAGCCACCCGAGTCGAAATCTGTTTTTTAGTTTTCATTCGTTTTTAAAATAACCCTTAGTCCAACATACCAGCTAGGCTCCCAGCCTCGACTGCCCAAATCCAGTTTTCATGTTTTGAATGATTGTGGTAAGGCAATTTAATGCCCGCATGACAATGTATCTAAGCAAGGCTAAGCATGACACTTAGATACAGACTTATTAACTAGTATGTAAACCATTAATTCTAGAGTAGCAAGGGATAGTGTTCAAGTTCAAGTATTGGAAGTTTATACACAATTATTATTAAGGCATTAACTATGAACTAGACCAATATAGTTGTATAAATCATATTAATGAAATTTCATAACTTGAAGCAACTATTTTTGCAAAGACTGGGTGCAATATGATCAAAGTGTTGACTCGTCTTGGTCGAGGTTCTGCTGATCTTGTTCTGGATCAACCGGAGGATCTTCGATCGCTTCGGCTTCTATATACGCAAGAATAACCTGTTAGACCGAAAAGGCGACTAGAGGGGGGTGAATAGGAGCACGCTCACTTTTTCACAAAGATAAGATTCAACACCAATCTCACTCCAATAGCTATGAAGCTATGAAGATCAATAAACAAGTACAGCGGGAGACTTGTATTGAATCCAATCTACCCCAAAGCAAAAGACCAAAACCCAAGACTCAAACCCTACGGGCGGTCGGACTGGCTTGTATTGCGCGATCGGACCGGCGGGCGGTTTGACCGACAGTAAAATCGTGGTCTGACTACTGGGCGGTCTGACCGGCGTTGTAGGAGCGGTCTGACCGACCGATGATGAATAAACAAGAATCACCAAAACCAAAACTCAAATCGATCTAACTTTTGATCTATAAGGCCAAACTCCACAAAACTTGAGACACACCTTCTCTGAGATATTAGGAATCTATTCCAATCAAGGATCGCGTAGATCCATGCCAAAGTTCCTATCTTTTTCAGTTTGAAGGAAGGGTGCTCCAAAAACGAGTCAAAATCGAAATATGATCTAAATACTTGCTCGTGGGTGAATGATGATCAAGATGATCCTAGATGGTTTTCCACATGTTACAGCAAGTTAGATCAAGGCAAGAAACCAAGCAAAAACTCGTGAATCAAAGAAGGACTCAAAATCAACAAATAGAGAGAAGGAAAGCAAATAGACTCATCTTGAGGAAACTTTTCTTGGATTGATTTTGATATGGTATTGGTTTACAGCCACTCCATCAAGGAGGACAAAGACTCAATACATGAGCACGAAATCAAATACAACTCTCTAGAACCATAACCTCCAACTATCCTCTCCCTAAGCAAACTAGGGTTTCAAAACAAATGAAAGGGTTGAAGAGGTGTAGCCAGCACCCTCCTCTATTTATAGTGGAGGCCTAGACCTTATAGAAGATTGAACCCTAATGGGCCCCCGTTAAGCCCACACATAAACGGGTCACACACGCACGTATTTTAAAGCGCCGTCTTCATCTCCTCTTGGCCTAATCCGCTTCACCTTGCGCCATCTTATGCTGTGGGTTGGCAAAAGGTCACCAAGGCGGTATTTGGTAAAATTACCAAAATACCCCTTCTCGATCTTTTTTGCAAAGACCGAGTCCCATCTTCGTGAAACACTTCCATGCTTCGCCACGTGTAGGTTGATCCAACGGCTCTCATCATATCGGCAAGTCTCTCCCATCCGACTCCCATCGAAACCACCATGGCACTTGCACCGACCCCCGCGCCGCTTGATCCAACCCGTTGCACCGAACTGCCCGTTCGATCACCTTTATCCCTTATGCGCCATGCTTGATTCCATTGACCTCACCCGACATCCTCGATCATTCTGGACTTCAGCTCTCCAAGCTTAGTCCCAATCATCCTCACCGTTGACCGTCATTGACCTTCAAGCACCCTGCACAACAATAGACAAAGAAATCAGTTCCGGGAACAAGTTCTTCACAACTTGACCCACGTTAGTCAAAACATGCATCATGCAACATATATGCACTGAAACCAATGAACTTGACCTAACCCAACAATCATCGCCACTTTTGGCCAATGAACAGTAGCAAAATCGGTCAGACCGCCATTCATTGGTCGGTCTAACCATTGGCCGTTTGGCCGATGGCTGGCCCGACCGACTTGACTCGACAAAGAAACCAAACTTTGACGAAAACGCGTGTTTCGACAAACCGTTAACGACATTGCCAATTATAACATCATCCTAAGATCGTGCACATATCCCCATGATATCCACAATCTCCCCCATGATGAACACATTGGCAATTTCCCTCAAAAGCAAAGTTTGAGGTTTGAAAAGTAAAAACTCGACGTTTTCGCACAAAGGCACAACTTGATCCAAATGCAAGAGAAAGCAATGGAAATGACCAAGTTGGCTTCAGAATAGCAAAAGCAAGTGAGATAAGGCAAAAGAAAGTGAGAAAGCTTTATTTTCCATAAAAGAGTCAAAATCTCACTTAAGGTCCATATGAAAGAACAATTGTTCAAATTGACCTTTGATCATTGTGAGGTTGCAAGAATTGCAATTCAAGTTCAAAAATGGCAATAAGATCATAAGAATGAAAATAAGAAACTCCCCCTCACTATGATCCTTAAATTTCAGAAAATCTCAAATTTTCAATTTTCTCCAGAAGGCTCCCCCTTTCAAACATTTTTAATACATCTTCTCCCCCTTTGACAATGGAGTCATCAAGGAATCACGCCTCCTCTCGTCCAGAGATAACAAATACAGAATGGAGGAAAAAACATAAGAAGGAGCATGCAAGATATGCAATGGAGTGGCTTCATTTTTTAAAATATTTTTAAATTTTGAGTACAAGAAGCTTTGGAGATTACCCAAAAGAACACGCTAGTATTTCTAAGATTGCACAAGAGCATATCAAGCCTGAATGCGCTAGCAAGATCATGTTAAGACATATATATCAAGGTTAAGCTCGAAGGCTCAATGTAAAGCAATGAATTTTATCAATTTAAGCAAAACTTCAAATTTAGCAAGTTCATCAACATGGATCCTAAAATGATAACGACCATCTCAAAATGTTAATGTGAGATCAAAAAGTTAACAATGACCATATTAAGAGACTAATGGTCTAACTTAGTGAAGAAGATCCTGGACTAGGAGCCATCAGCATCCACAAACTCTTCCTAAGCTTCTACAAGGGCGGCAAATCTTGATGTTCATGTCAGTTTTGACAAGCAGTCCCAATGAAATCGTCTGGATCATCAAACTATCTTCAAGTTCATGTTTATGATATGCAGTCTCGTGAGAGTAGTTTGGCACATTTTAAGCACAAGACAATCTTGAAATTTAATTTCACAAGAGCTGTTTTAGATTCTTAGAAGAACAAGAAGCTCAAGTAATAATCAATTTTAGATTCAAGAGCTAACAAAGCAATTTTGACAGGGCCAATGTCACAAAAGGAGCACTAATTGCGCAACTAGCTAAAACATCCACAAATTACAAGTTTTAGTTCAAGTTGTCTTAAAGTTCTAGCTCATTTTAGCAAAGACTTAGCTACATATGTGAAAACATGATAATTCTAGCAAGTCAAAGAACTAGACATGGCATTGAGCAAGAATTAAAATACTAAAGCTCAAGAGGGTAATAAGCAAAGCTTCATCAAATAAAAAGACAAGCAGTAAAGCTTATATTATAATGCATCTTTTTGTGTTTTTCATACGAATGCAATATGATACAATGAGATGCAAGAAAAACTCAAAAAGCCTAAAAAGATCAACAAGTTCAAAAAGAAGATTAAGAAAAGATCAGATGAACAAGGAAAAATCAGAAAAGATCCAGCTCCCCCTCAAACCAACACATAGGGTTAAATTACCCTTAACTCACTACTCAAGGTGGCAAACCTTGTTGGGTCTAAAGGCTTGGTGAGGATATTAGCTAACTGAGCCTCGGACTCCACAAAATGCAGCACAATATCACCCTTCTCAACATGGTCTCTAAGGAAGTGATAGCAAATATCATAGGTGTTTGGTCCTAGAATGTTGCTCTGGGTTTTTAGCAATGTTAATGGCAGAAGAGTTACCATAGAAAAGAGAAACACTAGCAAAATTTAACCCAAAGTCCTTAAGAGTGGACACCATCCACAAAATCTGACTACAGCAACTAGCAGCAGCTACACATTTAGCTTCAGCAGTGGATTGTGCAACAGAAGACTACTTCCTAGAGGACCAAGAGACAAGAAAAGTGCCTAAGAAATGACAAGTGCCAGAAGTACTCTTCCTATCTAACCGACAGCCCGCAAAATCATAATCAGAAAACCCCCGAATGGACAGCAAAAAAGAACAGGAAAATCAAATACCATACTGGAGGGTAGAGTGTAGGTACCTGAAAATGCGCTTAACGGCTTGGCGATGTGAAGTCCCTGATACGCTCAAACCTCGCGCACAGAGGCGCATGCAAGTGGATGTCCTATCTTGAGGCCGTTAGGTAAAGGAGGGAGCCGATCATGCTGCGGTACTCGCGTTGATTCACGGCTTCTCCTTCCTCATCTGGATCCAAAGCAGTCAAAGTCGCTATGGGAGTGGCGATCGGCTTGCAGTCACCCATCTCGAAGCGCTTGAGCAGATCCTTGGTGTACTTTGTCTGATGGATGAAGATCCCTTCCTTGCATTGCTTGATTTGAAGCCCCAGGAAGTAGTTGAGCTCTCCCTGAAGGGATACGGGTAGGCTACGATAGCGACAAATCAAAATTTCTACCACGTAAACCAGGAAGCCAAGCAAGAAGATGATCATAGATTGTTACCACTAGACGCGCAGAGCAGCGGAAGAAGTGTCGGAGCAACCGTCCGACGAAGAGCGCCGATGTATCGGTCGAGTCGATCGTCCAGCGTCTTCGTTGGTTGATCGTCTCCTCCAAAGACCTCTCGCGGTTCCTTGCGAAGATCGCGGATCGCCCTAAGCGCAACAACGAGAAGCGCCTCTATGGTATCCACACGCCCATGGAAGGAACAACCGACGCGGCAGTGCTAGCACCAAATCGCATGGGGAGGCTCTCAAGAAGATGGCGGCTAGGGTTTGGTAGGGCAACTCACGCCAACTCATCTTTTCAATAGCCTCATGCATCTCCTTATATAGAGCCCGTGACGGATCCTATCCAAACACGCCATTTAATCGATTCATACCGGTTTGTTCCAACCTGCTAATGTGTGACCCGTTAGGTTCATGTGTAGTTCGGTTGTGATTCGAAACCCTTCCGGCCACGAGTCGAAGCGGTTCCTAGCAGACATAACGATTCCCGAATACACACAAATTATATCGGACTAACCTTAATGCAATATGATCTTGACTGTGTCCTCATCACTTACGACTGTGTCCTATCTCTATCACTCAGCCAGATTCGATCACGACCAACTCAGAACTCCCACGACTTGGTTTCACCACTGCGGATTACGCTCGACCCGCCTACGACTTGCTTGTATCTCCATACGACAAATCCAGAGTCGGGTCGAACCAAGCGACCTACTCATGTATTCTCCCTTTGCCTCACGATATCTGGTTGAACTCTGTGAGATGTTGTGTCATCCATGGATCTGCTCAATGCTTTTCGATCGAGTATCGATAACCTTATGTGGTCGAACTCTTCGACCACTAGTGGCATGGCCATGCACTTTCTTTATCCGACCACTTCAAGGGCCCAGAGATATCTCTCTGTTATGTTAGGAGGGCAAATCCCATATCCCACAAATCACATCCTCTCGCATGTTTCATGGCATACCCGAAAGCTACCTTTATAACTACCCGATTTAGTAGCGTTTGGCAACCTCTAAGAGTGCTATTACACATGTAGGAAACCATGCCGATCTCGTGTCTAAGGATTATACATCATCATTGCTTGAGACCAACTAACGACACATAGAATCATAACAATCTCAATAGTGTCTCAAGGTGGGTCTTATCCAACACCACGTTCTCTAACACGTGTCCACATTATTGATTCGATATCCTTATATCCATGACCGTGAAACATGGTCATCAATCATCGCATGTGTTAGTCGAGAGTCACTAGTGTTCACCAAAGGACTTTCGACCGAGGATACGCTTAGAACGACATCATCATAAGTTAAAAAGAGCTTCACCAACAAGTCACATACTCGTTAATCTTCATGATGATGATTCATTCAAGGAACATATTATCAAATATTGTGAACATAATGAAATATAATCATCTCTATGATTGCCTCTAGGGTATATTTTCAACACTCCCATCATACTCATCTCAAATTCCCTGGACATGGTCTCAGAAAAACTGGAAACAAGAGCATGAGAAGAACAACCAAAAATAAATATCATCAACGTAAATCTGAGCAAGCAGGAAGTCATTGCCATGCCTAAGAATGAAAAAAGTCTTATCTACTTTTCTCATTTCAAAATCATTCTTAAGTAAGAAGGTCTTAAGTCTATCATACCAGGCTCTAGGGGCTTGCTTAAGACCATACAAGGCTTTGGATAGCTTAAAAACACGATCTGGGTGCTTGGGATTCTCAAAGCCAGGGGGTTGCCTAACATACACTTTGTCCTCTATAAAACCATTCAGAAAGGCACTCTTAACATCCATTTGATACGACCTAAATCCTTTAGATGCAGTAAATGCAAGTAGAATGCGAATGGCTTCTAGTCTAGCAACAGGAGCAAAGGTCTCATCAAAATCTAACCCCTCAACTTGGCTAAAGCCCTGAACTACCAATCTAGCCTTGTTTCTAACCACAGAACCATCCTCATTTTGCTTATTTTTGAATACCCAACGGGTTCCTATAACATTATGACCACTAGGAGGTTCTACAAGGTTCCAGACTTTGTTTCTTTCAAAATTCTCTAACTCCACATGCATGGCATTGACCCAGCTAGAATCAGATAAAACATGTGATATATCGCGGGATTCAAAAGAAGCTACAATTGCAGAATGAGAGAATAGACTCGGATTATGATACCTGGAGCTAGGGATGGCAATCGAGCGCGGCGGGTACGGGTAGTGCTCACCCATACCCATGCCCGCGACCCCAATTTTCTCCCACGGGCATGCCCGCGAAGGACGACAGGCGAAGAATCTCGCCCATGCCCATCGCTCATGGTACCGTCGCCGCTCATGGCATGCCCGTTACTCCATGAACAGCAGCACTACCACCCGTGGGTACCCATCGCCCGCAGGTACCCATCGCCCACGGGCATACTCATCACATAAACAATGCACACATCAAGTTCATCTCAATTCACATCAATAGTGCATCACACATTCAACAACTAAGAAATTTTATCGCAAATCACACATCAAGTTGACAAAACAACTAATCTTTCCTCAACTATCAGATGAGAATAAATAAGTGTTAACAAAGAATTACAATGTGTGGATAACGTGTCCCAGCCACCTTCCACCAACCCAGTATATCAAATTCCTCAAAGTGATCCACATATCTTTCCTCAACTATCAGATGAGAATAAATAAGTGTTAACAAAGAATTACAAAGTGTGGATAACCATAAGGAAAATGCAGCTTTGCAATCTGAGAACAATAGTTCTGGAGTTCAAGGATTACTGCCGTTGTAAAACCTCATCAAGATACCATGCATTTAAGACAACAAAGAAGATCACTATCCGCTCTGTGGTGTCAAAATTCGTTCATGCCCACAACAGTTCTCCTCCTTTCCAGCTTTTAGCCTCTTTTCCTATATTCGAGAGAAAGAGGTGACTGGTGAGACGATAAATATACACGTGGTTTGAAACATAATATCATCATATGATCATGGGTCCAATTACATCCACCAATTATTATTGAAGGGGAATGCGAGCTTTTGTATTGTTCTATTACAGCACAATTAGATGTAGCTTCAACCATTGATGGCCTTGGTAAAAAAATGACAGCCTTTGTGAAATAGAAAACAAATGAAGGTATATTAGAGAAACAAGCACAAAATGTCCCACTCCTACGGCCCTACCAATCCTATCCATAGTTCAAAACTGGAAAGAAAACTCACGATGATCTCATATGATTTACAATCACCTACACCACATAATATGAGTAAAATCAGGAATACAAGTATAAAACTAGCTAGCACATTCTTCTTGCAAATATAACTTTAAGATGTCCACAGAACAAGCAGAGTAGATGAATTTCCATCAATTCAAACAAGAAAATGCTTACTTGGTAAGGAGCCAGGGTTTCCAGATATTGTACTTCTCATTAAATTCAAGGCACCTTCAAAGAATCATCATTGCGCTTTTAGCAACTTGATCATCATTGGTAGATACCTTTGTTGGTAATCGCATGAAGGCTGCCTTGAAGAGGATATGTGGTGCTTGCGCCAGGCATTGATCACTGAAAAGTGAATTACATCATGTAGTCTATTAGCGAGCAATGAAACAGGTTAAAAGCTTTCTAACGGATGAACAAAACAAGGGCCATAGCTTAACCAAACTGTGGACTTACAAGTCAATGATACTGTTGCACCTCCACTAGGTGGCATACAAGGTAACCCCACTTGGTCAAGCTAGTTGGCGGCGCACGGGAGGAGGACATGGTGGCGCCGGGAGGAGATGCGCAGGGCGGCGGGAGGAGGCGGTGGACTCGAGAAGAACGACTGGAGAAGAACGGCGGGAGGAGGCGGTGGGCAGAGGAGGCGGCGTCGGGAGGCGATTGGCCGGGAAGGGAGCCCAGGAAGAAATCTATAACTGGAGAGCAGGCGGTGGACCTGGAGAAGAATGGCCGGGAGGAGGACGCCGTGGACCGGGAGGAGGGCGGCGACCGGGAAGGGAGCCCAGGAGGAGATCGGACGGGAGGCAACTGGGAGCCAGGAACGGGGTTTGGGAGGAAGAGGAAGAGTGATGGGAGGAGCCAGGAGCGGGATCTGGCGGCTGGATTTGGGAAGCGAGGGGTCGAGCCGCCAAGGGCTAGGGTTTTAGTTTTTACTCAGTGAGGTCCCACCTGTCAGTGTAGATGGCGGGTAATCGGGTGAAGCGAGCACGGGTGGAGCTTACCCATGCCCGCGCCCGTTTACCCGATGGGTAAGAAATTGTGCCCGCTTATACCGTGGGCAAAAAGACGCCCATACCCGCCCCATTAGGTATTCGCCACGGTACGCTGTCCGCACAATTGCTATCCACTACAGAGCGAGTGACTCGCTCATGAAGATTACCCTCATCCGATCCGGAGGTGCCGCTTCAATGTGCAATGAGCGCTGGGAGATAGTATCTCCTCAACCTCCGCAGATATCGCTAATGATAAAGATCTGGCAGAGCCTCAATTGAGGTGAAGCAACAGAAGGAGTTCGTAGTTTAGACAGAACATCGCCAGAGGTGAAGGAGCAACATCGAATTCATCCTCATCTTCTTCAACAAAAATACTCTCTATCACCAGAAGTCACCAAACATCGGATCTAGCTCCGGGCTAGTCTCATCAAAAGTGACATTGCATGTCTCCGGACAATGTTAGTTTCAACATTAAAGACTGAAACCCTCGAATGAGCAGATAACCCGTAAATAAACCATCATAAGTCCTTGATTCAAATTTATCTAGATTTCTGCTTTGAGAATAAAACACTTGGATCCAAAGACTCGAAAGTGAGAGACAGAGGGTTTTCTACCAAAACAAAGCTCATAAGAAGTCTTGCCCAAAGACGGTCTCAAGAAGACACAGTTTGAAATATGGCTAGCTGTAGCAACAGCTTCGGTCAAAAACCTCCTCGGTGTGCTATACTCATTTAGCATCGTCCTAGCCATCTCGACTAAGGTTCTGTTCTTCCTTTCCACAACGCCATTTTGTTGAGGGACATGTGGAGAAGAGAACTGATGCTCAATACCACGCTCAGCACAAAAAGAGGCAAAAGAAGCATTCTTGAACTCTGTGACATTATCACTGCGGATCGCTCTCAAGGCACCAGGAAGTTCAGAAGCCAAACGAAGAACAAGATCATGATAATGATCAAAAGCCTCATCCTTCGAAGCAAGAAAGAACACCCAAGAGTATCTAAAAAAATCATCAACTATGACAAGAATATATCATTTGCCACCGACTGACCGAACCCTAGCAGGACAAACAGTATCCATGTGAAGCAACTATCCTGGTCCATCAGTCATGACCATAGTCAATGAAGGGTGTGAGGCGGCAACTTGCTTTCCATGCCTACAGGGCACACATACAGCATCCTTGACGACTTTGAGTTTAGGCAAACCTCTTATGAGATCAAGGCCGCTAACTCGCGTAAGATGATCAAAATCAATGTGCCCCAAACGTCGGTGCCAAAGCCAGATATCAGAAGAAGATGCAATTAAATATTTGAGAGATCTAGCAAGAGATTCAGAAAAATCAGCTCCAAAGATTCTACCAACTCTAGAAATCCCAAAAACAAGCTCACCGGCAGAATCAAGCACACGACAGTCATTTTTCTTAAAACAAATTTCGTAGCCATCATCAAGAAGCTGCGAAACAAAAAGCAAGTTGTACCTTAGCTTGTCCACAAGGGCGACGTCCTTCAAGATGAATATGTCATTCACCTTGATTGATCATGTTCCTTCAATTCGCTCTTGTGTATCATCTCCAAAGGTGATGAAGTCATCACCTGTCGACCGTGCGAAGGAAGTGAGCCATCTTGAGTCTCCGGTCATGTGGCGTGAACACCCGGAGTCGACGAGCCATGTGTTCTTCCTCCTTCCGCGACGATCCTGAAAATCAAGGCACAAAATATCGATGTGTCTCAATACTGGGGTTAGTTTAACATGACTTGGGAACCTAGTACTGAGATACACGTCTGCGAGTAGTCTACAAAGCAGAAGTACTATCCTTGATTTTATTTGAAGTTCTGTTATGAGCAATGGTTACACAAACATGAGAAACATCCTGCCTAAGAACCTTATGATGATGAGCATGCGAAACAAATCCTAGTCCAGGTTTCTTCCTTTCTAAATGACCATGTCTCATAAAATTTCTAGGTTGATTAGATGAAATTCTAGCAATATTTTTCTTAGTGTTCTTCAACCTACGCCAACAGAACTCAACCAATTGTCCACTCTTCTTGCAATAGGTGCAATGGTATCTGGTACCACTGGGAGAAGCACCTTTTGACTCAAAAGAAGGTTGGACAAAACCTGCAGATTTGAAAATTGTTTTTGCAGGTTGGGTTGTGAATTCAACTAAACCATTTTTCAAGACCTGAATGACATTAGACTTGGATTTGTCCTGGGCAGAGTTGTATCCTAACCCTTGCTTCTTATAAGGAGTTTTAGACGTGTCCAGAATCATGTTTAACTGTTTCTTACATTTAGAGAATTTTTCTAGTGTGTCCTTAAGGCAAGCATTTTCTTTTCCAAAGTTAATACATGATTCACAAGTCTTGGCCTTAATGGCTCTAGCATGTTTCTCCTTAAGAAAAGCAACTTCAAGCTTATAGGCTGCACATGAGGCACAAGGTGTAGACTCAATTGTGTCATTAAACTTGGCATATTTAGCTCTAATTGCTTCTAGAATGTTTTTAACTTCATGTTCACGTTCTACGCAGAAAGAGCAAAAGCTAGATTTAACATTACCAGCATCCAACTTGCTAGATTCTAAGCATTTTTCACAGGGAGCAAATTTAACATCAATTAGCTCAGTCCTACCATTTTCAAGTTGGTGCAAAGCAATATCATGAGCAGATTGCAGTTTAGCAAATTCAGAGTGTAGAGCATGGCGAGATGAACATTCATCAGATTCAAGAGTCTTAGCATTTACAAGTTCTAAAGTCAAATTATCTACTTGTGACTCTAAGTCCTTGTTCCTAGCCATGGTAAACTATAAGGCCTTATCCTGACTCATGAGTTGCTCAAACATGGTGTCGCATCTAGCAGAAAGAACATCATAGGAAGGAGGTACCTCATCGTTGTCATCAGCGTCGATGGAGTCGGCCAAGAAGCACATGCCGGTGAAGTCATTGGCCTTCCCTTTCTTGTCTTGAGGGAGCTCCTCCTCCTTGTCCTCCTCGCTCCCGGAGTCCACATCGCTCATGGATTGCTCTCCAAAAGCGGTAAGGACCCGGTGAGCAGCCTTCATGAGCTTGGCAGCATCATACTTGGGCTTGCTCCCCTGAGGCTTCTCCCAAGCAGGCTTCTCATCCTTGCGGTTGCCCTTACCTTTCAGCTTGGGGCAGTTTGTCTGGATATGATATAGCTCTCCACACTCATATCACGTCACAGGGCCACCTCTATTCTTGTTTCTAACATTGTTATAGGCCCGTGTGACTTTCTTGGCTAAAAGAGCTAAATCAGGCTTAGGAAGACTCTCAAACTCTTCTTCTTGAATTGCAGGTAAACACGCAAGAGAAAATCCAGAAGAAGACTTAGAAGAACCATCCGAAGTTCTTTTCAGAGGATCAGCTACCAAAGCCATGTTATCCTTCTTTGATCTCAAGAGTCTTGAGCTTGCTATAAAGCAGCTCCAAAGTGAGACTAGAGAGATCGACGTTCTCCTCAATGGCAGTAGCCTTCATCTCCTACTCCTTGGTGTTGATTGCAGCCAAAAGATAGGTGACATTCTCAGATTGAGAGTACTCAATGTCAACAGCTCTCATATGATTGATCACCTTGTTAAAGCGAGTAAAAACGTCATCGATGCTCTTGCCAGGACGCATCTCGAATTTGTTATACTCTCGCTTGTAGACCGTCTGGCGCACTTGCTTGATCTGGGACGATCCCTCATCATAAGTTTCGAGGGTATGCCAAATCTCATATGCGGTCTCAAGGTTGCAGATCCTATCATACTTCTGTCTACCAAGCCCAGCATATAGGAGATTCTTAGCCTTATGGTTGTTTGCCAAGAGGGCTACTGAAGTCGGTGAAGTAACCTCGGGCAAAACGAGCAGAGCTCAAACAACCTCCTATATAGTTTGTCTTTCGCTCTGAAGGAAGACTCGCATGCGATTATTCCAATAGGCATAGTCGAGCCCATCGAAGATATGCGGCTTGGTCGAGTACTTATCCATCGCCAAGTTCAGTGACCGGTTAAGATCAAGATTGAACTAACCGGGCTCTGATACCACTTGTTAGACCGAAAAGGCGACTTGAGGGGGGTGAATAGGAGCACGCTCACTTTTTACAAAGATCAAATTCAACACCAATCTCACTCCAATAGCTATGAAGCTATGAAGATCAATAAACAAGTACAGTGGGAGACTTGTATTGAATCCAATCTACCCCAAAGCAAAAAACCAAAACCCGAGGCTCAAACCCTACGGGCGATCGGACCGGCTTGTATTGCGCGGTCGGACCGGCGGGCGGTCTGACCGACAGCAAAATCGCGGTCTGACCGGTGTTGTAGGAGCGGTCTGACCGGCCTTGATGATGAACAGCGCAAATCAGCCCGAAAACCAAAACTCAAATCGGTCTAACTTTTGATCTATAAGGCCAAACTCCACAAAACTTGAGACACACCTTCTCTGAGATATTAGGAACCTATTTCAATCAAGGATCACGTAGATCCATGCCAAAGTTCCTATCTTTTTCAGTTTGAACGAAGGGTGCTCCAAAAACGAGTCAAAATCGAAATATGATCTAAATACTTGCTCGTGGGTGAATGATGATCAAGATGATCCTAGATGGGTTTCCACATATCACAACAAGTTAGATCAAGGCAAAAAACCAAGCAAAAACTTGTGAATCAAAGAAGGACTCAAAATCACCAAATAAACTCATCTTGAGGAAACTTTCCTTGGATTGATTTTGATATGGTATTGGTTTACAGTCACTCCATCAAGGAGGACAAAAACTCAATATATGAGCACGAAATCAAATACAACTCTCTAGAACCCTAACCTCCAACTATCCTCTCTCTAAGCAAACTAGGGTTTCAAAACAAATGAAAGGGTTGAAGAGGTGCAGCCAGCACCCTCCTCTATTTATAGTGGAGGCCTAGACCTTCTAGAAGATTAAACCCTAATGAGCCCCCGTTAAGCCCACACACAAACAGGTCACACACGCACGCATTTTAAAGCGCCGTCTTCATCTCCTCTTGACCTAATCCGCTTCACCTTGCGCCATCTTGCGTCGCGGGTTGGCAAAAGGTCATCAAGGCGATATTTGGTAAAATTACCAAAATACCCCTTCTCGATCTTTTTGCAAAGACCGAGTCTCATCTTCGTGAAGCACTTCCATGCTTCGCCACGTGTAGGTTGATCCAACGACTCTCATCATATCGGCAAGTCTCTCCCATCCGGCTCCCATCGAAACCACCATGGCACTTGCACCGACCCCCGCGCCGCTTGATCCAACCCGTCGCATTGAACTGCTCGTTCGATCACCTATATCCCTTATGTGCCATGCTTGACTCCATTGACCTCACCCGACATCCCCGATCGTTCTGGACCTCAACTCTCCAAGCTTAGTCCTGATCATCCTCACCGTTGACCATCATTGACCTCCAAGCACCCTGCACAACAATAGACAAAGAAATCGATTCCGGGAACAAGTTCTTCACAACTTGACCCATGTTAGTCAAAACATGCATCATGCAATACATATGCATTGAAACCAATGAACTTGATCTAACCCAACAATCATCGCCACTTTTCGCCGATGAACAGTAGCAAAATCGGTCAGACCGCCATTCATTGGTCGGTCTAACCATCGCCGGCCTCGATCGATCATTTGTTTACAAGCCCGACTGCGGCGCCTAACGCCGGCCTCGATCAAGACTTAACCTCGACAAAGAAACCAAACTTTGACGAAAACACGTGTTTCAACAAACTGTTAACGACATTGCCAATTGTAACATCATCCTAAGATCATGCACATATCCCCATGATATCCACATAACCAGAAGTCAAATAAAGACATACGAATTCAAATCGCATTCAAAAATCCAAATAAACTCCAGAGAATGCAAAGTCTTAGACCAGAAGTATTAGATCTGTGTGGTCAAGGTCATAGATTAGTATGGTTGAAATAATCCGGTCGAAGACATAGACCATTGTGGTTGAAGGCATACACCAGTGTGGTCGAAGGTTTGAATCAATATGGTCGAAGACTTAGTGGTCGAGGCTGAGTGGTCGTGATTCAGTGGTCGCAACTGTGTGATCGAAACACAGTGGTCAAAACTGTATGGTCGAAAGACAGTGGTTGAAAATTGGTCAAAACTATGTGGTCGAAACACAATGGTCGATGATTGGTCGAAACTGTGTGGTCGAAACACAGTGGTCGGAGATGAGTGGTCGAACTGTGTGGTCGAAACATAGTGGTCGCACTGTGTGGTCGAAATACAGTGGTCAAAGATGGGTGATCGAACTGTGTGGTCGAAACATAGTGGTTGAAGATAGGTCGAAACACAGTGGTCGAACTGTGTGGTCGAAACACAGTGGTTGATGATTGGTTGAAATTGTGTGGTCGAAACATAGTGGTCGAAAGGGACTTCGAGTTCTGTACATCGTTTTGAGTACCTAGTCGGAAGGGGTTTTCGACTAACTGGCTGGGAAGGTTTCGACCATCTGGTCGGAAAGGATTTCGAGTTTTGTACATCGTTTTGAGTACCTAGTCGAAAGGGTTTTTGACTGACTGGCCGGGAAGGTTTCAACCATCTGGTAGGAAGGGTTTTCGACTACATTCCAAGCGAAGGGAGGGTCGACTACTTGGAGGTTCGATTACCTGGTTCAGAAAGAAGTTTGATTATGCGTAGTCGAAAGAAGTACAACAAGGTGCAGTCGAAGAAGGTACAACTACCTATAGTCGGATGAGGTACGACTATGCGTAGTCGGGGGGGGGGGGTACGACTACGTAATCGAAGGAGTTTCGACTACGTGGTCATATAAGATTTGACTGGGCGTAGTCGAAGGAGTTTCGACTACGTGGTCGTAGAAGGTTCAGCTGTGCGTAGTCGAAAGAGTTTCAACTACGTGGTTGTATAAGGTCCGACTGGGTGTAGTCGAAGGAGTTTCAACTACGTGGTCGTATAGGGTTTGACAGCGCTTCTATGCAGCAAGAGGGCATGGGTATCTAGTGGCCACTAGGAATGTACCGATATGACGCAAAGGGGACGAGCTAGCTGTAGCTGGGTTGGCGACCGTAGGCAGTGATAGCGAGAGAAGCTCCACGCTACTGCAGTGGCTTGAGGAAGAAGAGTAGTCTTCGATCTCCAGAATAGTTCCAAGGAAGCAGGTAGATGGTCCTGAAGAGATGTCTTGGAGTATTCCACACCGTCGGGGTCGATTCGACTACTAGGGCTATTCTGGTTGGAGGGGAGGAAGAGCGAGGTCAATGGCGGCTCCTGTGAACACCGTTCGATCAAAAATCAAAAGCCGAGATCAACTGACACAATATTTTGCTATGGTAAATCGCGACAACACTTTCCCCATTGTTGTTGCGGTACTCACTACAGTACTACTGCAGAGCGCTGTTCACTCTCTCACAAAACAATATTCACATGGCGGATCTCTGCAGTACTGCAAAGGATTTGGATCCCCACGCCCCTCCCCTGATTCGTCACTAATGTGCACCACTGCGTGGTGCCGTGCATACCTGATGGACAGTGTGCGGCCGCACCAAATCGAATCGAGGCAGCGAAGCGAAAATGTCCATGGTCCACGTCCACCTGACCCGACCGACCATCATGGCCGCATAACGTACCAGACTACCAGCGCGTGCGCATCGGCCCGTCGACGTCACGAATATTTGTGCGTCGTCAATCGCGCGCGACTGTTCGTGCGACGTCGGCCAGGCAGAGCCCAAGCGTGGTTATATTTGCGCGCTCGGGCGGGTACGTGCACCCCCGTCTCGCCTCGTTCGATGCCGGTAGGGGTACAATTAAAGCGGATACGGACGGATATCGCTCATCTTGTATCATATTCCGTTTTTTCCTCTCAAAGTCGGACACAAATAATATCAGATATCCATTTCTTTATCCCGTATTCGCTCCACGAGTCTTCAGTCGGTTGGCCGGATAGAAACTATTTGCTTATTTTGCACCCCTACACAGGATATTTGATAGTAAGAGTGCAATCAGAGCGACACACAGAGAAACTAATCGTTGAGATTGTCAAAGGAAAAACGCTCAGTATCTCCTGTCTACTCAGATACAATAATCCACCTATCTATTATTTTATTTTTAAGTGAAGTCATAACATACTTTTTTTATACTACCTGACAAACGGACACATACAGACGTATATCACTCATCCTGTATCATATTTTATATTTTTTTTCTCAAAGTCAAAATCGTATACGGATAATATCAAATACCAATTTTTTCATCTCATATTCGTTTCGCCAATCTTCGGTAGGTATATAGGACGCGCGGCTCGGCTAGAACAGTCGCCACTCCACCCGCCGGTGGCGCGCGTAAAAAGGGGTGCACCGCACGGGTGGGCAGGTGTCGCCCGCGAAGGCAAAATTTGTGACGAACGTTTGGCACGTGCTGCCGTTGTATGGACGTACCGTACAGCACGCGTTATGATGCTGCCTGCCTGGATATAGTACCTACGTGTAGAGCTGAGCCTCACCGGAGAACCGATCGGAGGCGCTGCACTGGATCTGTATGATGCTGCTAGCCACCAATTAGACCATGAACCACTTTAGAGCGAAAAATGGGTAGTTTGGACTTTGGACAATTTGATGGGAGCGGCGAAAGACAGAATCATACAAAATAGTGCAAATTCCTCTAAAAGTGTTTGTACAAAATTTTTTATAAAAGGAACCAAAAAATTTGCATAATATAGGTAGGTTCATGGTTTATATTCATTAAAAAAAATTAAGAATAAACTCAACCGCGTTTGTGAGATACAAAAAAAAAACAAATAATACGTGTAAAAATGTCCCAAATCCCTTAAACATTGTTGATACTTTTACACATCATATTTGTATCTTTCGTATCTCCCAGACAGGATTGAGTTTGTTCTTAAAATTTTGCATAGATATAGATCATGAATTTACCTATATCAGATTTTTTTATAGATTTTTTGAAAACTCGTACCGGCACTTTTATAGGAATTTACACTATTTTAATATAAAAAAGTCATTTCCACCTGATATCTCCCCTAGAAATATAGAGGTAACATCTTGGTATTGTGAGACATTAGAACATTTTTTATTAAATAATCTTTTTTTAACTTTTATTTTAAAATTAACCTTCGGCGCACTTTATTTTTAAAAATAACCCATTTGGTCACGCCATACCACCCATGGCGTGACCAAACAATATCACACGCTTAGGGCAAACTCTTATCACGCCATAAGATAAGTCCAAAAAACCTCTTTGGTCACGCCACCACCCATGGCGTGACTAAACAACACTGCCACGCCACCACCCATGGCGTGACAAGAGTTTGCCTTAAAAATTTGGCGTGATAAATGTTGTTTGGTCACGCCATTGGTAGTGGCGTGATCAAAGGTTATTTTAAAAATAAAGTCTTGGGAGGTTAACTTTAAAATAAAAGTTAAAAAAAGATTATTTAATAAAAAAATTCTGAGACATTACGGCGAAGACTTCGTAAAAGGTCTTCATTTGTGGTGTCTAGGAATGGTGACACACAAAAGGACAAATATGATAACGTTGTCACCAAAATGCTCGCTTGGAGTGATAGTAGGACTTAAGAATTAAGATGTAGGAGTAGGACACCACCTATAATTTCCGGTACCACTCTAAAGCGAGCATTTCGGTGAAACTTCCGCTCTTCGCGGTAAGCGGTTTTTATGTTGGGTACTGTGAGAGCAAGTCCCAACCTAGAAACATCTAAATTTAAATTCTAACATTTGAATTCAAATGTATGGATAGTAATTCCATCAGGAGATGGTTTCGTTTCAGAATCTCACGACTAGAGATAGGAGCTGTTTGGTTGATGGCTAAAATGAGTCAAGCTAAAACCCAGTCAAAACCAAATATTAGCAAAAAGAATTTTGTTTGGATTGTGGTCAAGTTAAATTTTGGTGTTACTAAAATTTTAGTGAGCAATTTTTTCGTCCTCGGATTGCCCGCATATGACATTAGATTTCATTGGTGTTATCAAATTTTAATAGCAAATCAAACAAGAGCTCATTTTGGTCAGTGTTATCAATATTTGGTTTGTTAGCGTAATTCAAATATACTGTGAGACCGGTCCTAGCAGGGTCCATTCCGCGAGCTACCTTGAAAATTCGTTTCAGAATCTCACGGGTTGCTGAGTGCACCTTGCACGCAGGTTGACAGTTGACTCTCCGCAACCGGCAGAGAGATAGATTGAGCAGCGAGAGAGCGCACGGCCATTGCCATTTGCACCGATAGACCGCTCTGCGCGCCGTGCATGCGCGTGAATCGGATGAAAAGGTGGCCGGACGGCGAGGAGGACTGAGGAGTATCGGTTGTTCGCTTGTTTCGAGGCAGTAAAGCACTAATAAGCAGGATGGGTTTCAGCATCGGGGAGACGGTGGCGTCCGCCGTGGTGAAGGAGGCAGTCACCAAGATCCGCGGCGCGCTCGAGGACGAGGTCGGCCTGCTGTGGAGCTTCAGGGAGGACCTGGAGGCCATGGGGGACACGCTGCAGGCCGTCCACGCGACGCTCAGGGACGCGGCGGGGCCGCAGCCCGCGCCGCCGGCGAGGGACGAGAGGGCTCAGCTGCTACTCAGGAGGCTTAAGTCGGCGGCCTACGACATCGAGGACATGCTGGAGGAGTTCGCCGCCAGGAATCACCGGCAGGGCGGCCGGAGCCGCGCCGGCGAGGTATTGGCATACCCCATTCTCGAAATAGTGCTGTCCTTTTCGTTCTTTGACATGGACACTATCCGACTAGTTCTTCGTACTCATCTTAGCGTTTATAATACAGAAGTCAAAGATGATTGTGATACCAAAAAAAACTTCCTTTTTAATGTTTATAAATCGTTCAATTCGTAAATTGTTTGTACATCAGTGACATTGTGAATTTCTTCATTGTAATGCCAGCGTTACTCTCGGATTTCAGGGGTTAGACTTTGGAGTTCAGGATAGACTGGAGTAGTTAAATCACTTATATTCAGCGTTGATCAAATCTTTCGTTCTTTCTTGATTGAATTTTACTAGTTATTTCACACAGGTCTCCCAGTACTGCAACATTGTATCTTTATCGCGCAGCATTATAGCCCACAAGATGAAGAACATGAGGGAAAGATTGCAAAGAATTCAAGCAGATGCAGGGCTTGCTAGATCCAACATTAGCACGGGCAGTGACTTCCATGATGGGGAAGATAACAGCCGAAGGGAAACATGGCCAGATTTCAGAGAAGACATTGTGGGGCGTGAAGAGGATAAAGAAAGGATACTGAGTTGTTTGCTCATGCATAGCGAGGAAGAGATCTCTGTTGTTGCAATACATGGATTCGGTGGTTTAGGGAAGACAACACTTGCTCGGCTAGTCTTCAATGCTGACCCTGTGGCAAGGGCCTTTGATCAAAGGGTATGGGTTCATGTATCTACAAAATACGATTTGATGAAAATTGGGAAGTCAATAGTTTCAAAGCTAGATGGGAGAAACTATGATGATTTGGATTTGCTGAAGAAACAGCTAAAAGGATTGCTCCGCAATAAGACTTTCTTGATTGTTTTGGATGACATTTGGCAGGGACATGGGTATGAATTGGAGAGTTTAATAGATTTTCTGAATGTTGGTGCAAAAGGAAGCAAGATATTAGTTACTACACGATATGAACAAATTGCATTGAAGATGAACCCTATCCTGTGTTATAGACTGGAGGGTTTATCTGACGAAGAATGCTGGGACCTTTTCAAGAAAAGGGCTTTCAGATCTGATGCTAAGGAAACTAAACTTGAACAGATTGGAAGAGAGATAGTAAAGAAGTGCAAAGGTGTTCCTCTTGCAGTAAAATCTCTTGGATTTATATTGCAATCCAAGGAAGGAATTGATGACTGGGAAGCTGTGAGAGACAGTGATATCTGGGAAATGGAGGAAGATAATGATACCTCATTTGAGAAAATCCTACCGTCGTTAAAACTGAGTTTCCATCATATGACTGCCAGCTTGAAGCTATGTTTTGCATATTGCTCCCTCTTTCCAAAAGGTAGTGATATTGACAAAGACTTGATGATCCAACAATGGATAGCACTTGGGCTTATTCAGCGTACCTACGGATCGCCTGAAAGGCATGGTGAAGAATATGTTAAGCAGCTACTGGGGATGTCTTTCCTTCAGATTTCAACTACACTGGCACGCGTGAGTTTCTTCATGCACCTTTGTTGTAGCGTGTTCCTTTAGTTTTGATGTCACTCCAGGTCACTATATGATTATTAGTTTTTTTTAACTGCGTCAGTAAAAATTGTATGTGTAGAACCCTATACTTATGAGCATATGACCTTTATTTTTGTCAAATCACCTTTCACATTTTTGCATCAAATTATTGTTCAGCTTTTATTGCCAGATGAAAAATTGGAGAATGGCTTGACCAGAACATCTTTGATCCAGTCCAATGGGAGTATTTATATATGTGTTCTAGTTACAATTACACCCTCAACATAGATGCTTTTTGTTAAGAGTGTTGTATAAGTGTTGGTGTATATTCTCTCTCTCTTAGCCCATGTGGCCCATGTAGCCCGTGAGGCCTATGTACTATTCTCTATATATACTCCTCCATTAATCAATAAGCTGCACAGTTGTGAATAGCAAAACCCTAGCCTCCATAATTTCTAACATGGTATTAGAGCCATCTCCAACCCAAATCCTATTTCCATAAGAAAAATCCTCTACTGTGTGATGTCTCCGCCGCCACGGGCCGGCAGGCTCCTGCCCAGGCCACCGCCTCGTCGCCTCTGCCTCACACTAGATCGAGGGAGTCGCTGGTAGCCGCACCAAATCTTTGTTGTCGTGCCGGATCGAGCTCGACGCCCGCGCCTCATCTTCCTCGTCGCGCCGGATCCAGATCGAGCTCGAAGCTCGACGCCCGCGGCTCATCTTCATCTCGATCTGTGCCAGATTGAGCTCGCAGCTCGTCGCCCGCTCCTGCTCGGGCCTCGATCCGCGCCGGATCTGCGTCGAGTAGTTGCCTGGAGGTGGTACTCTCTCCAGCTTTCTCTGCGCCAAGACCTTGCTTTGCGCCGAGCCATCGCCTGGAGATGGTCCCAAGTCGTCGCCTGGAGGTGGAGCCATCGCCAAGACCTTGCTCTGCGCTGTACTCTCTCCATCTTGCCTCTATGACGTTTGTGTCGATTGGTCCGCATCGATCTCGCCATCGCTCTCGTGTTGATTGGCACCGCTCTCGCCATCGCTGATTACTTGTCGCCGAGAGCTCGCTTCGCCATCATTGCTGATGTCGCCACTATTGTCGCTATTGATGCACCATCGTTGTCGTTGTTGATTGTGGTCCATCTATTGCTCTTGATGCTATTGTGCTGCTCCTCGGTACTATTGTTGTTGGCCTGCTACTGTTAACTTGTGCTGTGGGCTATTGCCTGTGGTGTTGGTACTGCTGAGGTTGTTGCTTGGTGTTAGTGTATTTGATCATATCGTGGCTCTTGATGGAATTCTTGGTCCTGGACCTATTCGAGGTGATGGTGCTATTGCTTGTTCTGTTCCTGCTAATGTTGTAGAGTCTTGTGCAACTTAGTTTGATCAGATTCAGACTCAGATGAGAAATCTTCAGGCCTAGTTGTGTCGACTGCAGGCATCTTCTAGTGCATCCACTGGCTTGACTGCACCATCATATCCTGTGTCAGGTGCTTCGCTCCCATGGATATTGGATTCAGGGGCTTCTTTCCATGTGACATCTGATGCAACTCTGCTCATATCATGTCGTCTTGCTGCACAAGGTATCAAAATTCAGATAGCTGATGGAACACCATGCACAGTCACTCATCAGGGGACTCTTTCCACCTATCACTTCATAGTTTCAAATGTCTCACTTGTCCCCACGCTCTCCATGAATCTCATCTTTGTCGGGCAGCTCGCAGATATGAACTGTTTTGTTGGGTTCGACGATAGCTCCTGCTTTGTGCAAAATCGTCGAACAAGAGTTGTCATTGGTACAGGTCATCGTTAGAGAGGTTTTACAGGGTTCTATGTTCTTGATCGTCTCAGTCTTCCTTTATCCTCCATTTCTAGTACTGCTCTTGCCCCTATTCCTTCACCCTCTGTTGTTGGTTCATCTACCCATTGTCCTTCTGCATCTACTTCTATTTGCCAATCTTTTTCTCAATGGCATCATCGCTTGGGACACTTGTGTGGCTCACGCCTCTCTATCTTGATTCATCAAGGTGTTCTTGGTCCGGTTTCTGTTGACACAAATTTTCAGTGCAAGGGTTGTAGACTTGGCAAGCAAGTACAACTCCCATATCCTTCCAGCATTTCTCTATCTGATTGTCCCTTTGATTTGGTCCATTCGGATGTTTGGGGTCCCTCTCCTTTTGCTTCAAAGGGTGGTCACTGTTACTATGTCATCTTCATTGATGACCATACTCGATACACTTAGATCTACTTCATGAAACACCGTTCGCAGTTGATTTCTATCTATCAATATTTTGCTTGAATGGTTCACACTCAATTTTCTTCTACCATCCGTGTTTTTCGTTCTGACTCTGGGGAAGAGTATCTTTCATCAGCCTTTTGTCGGTTCCTTTCTTCTGAGGGTACTCTTCCTCAGCTCTCGTGTCCTGGTGCTCATGCTCAGAATGGTGTTGCTGAGCACAAGCACCGTCACATCATTGAAACTGCTCGTACTCTTCTTATTTCCTCCTTTGTTCCTTCTCACTTCTAGGGGGAAGCAGTCTCTACAGAAATATGTCTTATTAACCGTCAGCCCTCTTCCAAGTTTCAGGGCAAGTGTCCTGGTGAGGTCCTGTACAAAGCACCTGCTCACTATGGTCATCTTCGTGTTTTTGGTTGTCTGATATGTCCTTCTAGCACCTCGTGAGCGCACAAAGCTGAGCCCTCAGTCAGTTGAGTGTGTTTTTCTGGGTTGTTTTTCTGGGTTATAGTCTTGAGCATAAAGGCTATCGTTGCTATGATATCTCAGCACGTCGCATTCCTATCTCTCGTGATGTGACTTTTGATGAGGGACGACCTTTCTTTATCATCCTTCTACACATCTCACTTCTTCTTCCACAGATTCCACTTCTTTTTTGTGTCTACATCTCATTCCTTCATCAGACTTGCCTTCTCCAGATACACCTTCTCCACCAGTTTCACCTTCTAGTGTGCCTCCTCCACTAGCTCTACCAGTTTCTGACACTTCCACTTTTCCCTTTCACTATAGTCACCGACAGAGAGTTCTTTTTGATCCTCAGTCCTCCCTTCTCCACTTGACCCTCCGGCCAGTACCACCGACTCTGACGATCATTCTACTACATCACGATATGCCTTACGTGATCGTTCTTCTATTCAGGTACCAAAGAGATGGGGTTTTTCTCGTGCAGGTGTAGTAGTTGAACCGAGTACCTATCAGGAGGCTGTCAGTATACTTGAGTGGCAGTTGGCTATGATAGAGGAGCTTACAGCATAAGAGTGTACATGCACTTGGGATCTTATTCCGCTACCATCTGGAGCTGTTCCTATCACTTGCAAGTGGGTGCTCAAAGTAAAGAACAAGTCAGATGGGTCAGTAAAGCGATACAAGGCTCGTCTTATTGCAAGAGGTTTTCAGCAGGCTTATGGACGAGATTATGATGAGACTTTTGCACTAATTGCTCATATGCCCACAGTCCGTACTTTTATTGCAGTTGCAACGGTACGCACATGGACTATATCTCAGATGGATGTCAAGAATGCTTTTCTTCGTGGTGATCTACATGAGGAGGTCTATATGCAGCCACCCCCTGGTGTTGAGGCTCCTACAGGCTATGTTTGTCACCTTAGGCGTGCTCTATATAGTCTCAAGCAGGCTCCTCGTGCTTGGCTCGAGTGTTTCAGTTCTGTGATTCGAGCTGCTGGTTGCACTCTGAGTGAGCATGATCGTGCCTTGTTTATTCACACTTCTCAGCGGGGTCGTACTTTGCTTCTGATGTATGTAGATGATATGCTGATCACAGGAGATGACATGGACTACGTGGCGTTTGTCAAGAAGAAATTGAGTGAACAATTTATGATGTCCGACTTGGGACCATTGAGTTATTTTCTAGGGATTGAGGTTCATTCTGATGGTGATGTCTACTATCTCTCTCAGCATTGCTACGTTCAGGATCTGCTTGCTCACTCTGAGATGACTGATACTCGTACTGCTGCCACACCCATGGAGCTTCACTTGTAGCTTCGACCTACAGACGGTGTACCCCTAACAGATCCTTCCCGTTATCGTCAGCTCGTTGGGAATCTTGTCTATCTCACTGTCACCAGACCAGACATTACTCATGTTGTTCATGTGCTCAGCTAGTTTGTTCATGTGCTCAATTCAGTATGGTCATGTTCTTCGTGTGCTGAGATACTTGAGAGGGACTGCGTCCAGACGTATGTTCTATGCCAGTTCGAGCCAGCTCCAGCTCCATGCTTACTCTGACTCCACTTGGGTGAGTGATCCTGCTGATCGCCGATCTATCACTGGCTACTGTATCTCTCTTGGTACTTCGCTCATTGCCTGGAAGTCCAAGAAGCAGACTGCGGTGTCACGCTCTAGTGTAGAAGCTGAGCTTTGAGCTCTTGTCGCTACCACCTCAGAGATTATTTGGCTTCGATGGCTCTTGATGGATCTCGGTGTCCATTGTGACAATCCTACACATTTCTTTTGTGACAATACAAGTGCCATTCAGATTGCCAGTGATCTAGTCAAGCATGAGCTGACAAAGCACATTGGTGTTGATGCATCCTTCACACGATCTCATTGTCAGCAGTCGACCATCGCCCTCAAGTATGTTCTCTTAGAGCTTCAAGTTGCAGATTTCTTCACTAAAGCTCTGACTCGAGAACATCATCGACTTCATCTACTCAAGCTCAGTGCATCAGATCCTCCTGATCCACCTTGAGTTTGAAAGAGGGGTGTTAAGAGTGTTGTATAAGTGTTGGTGCATATTCTCTCTCTCTCTCTCTCAGCCCATGTGGCCTATGTAGTCTATGAGACCCATGTACTCTTCTTTATATATACTATCCCATTAATCAATAAGCTGCACAGTTGTGAACAGCAAAACCTGAGCCTCCATAATTTCTAACACTTTTAACATATTTTTCTTCCAGGTCACCAGCAAGCATATCAGAGCTCCAAGGGTATTCCAAATGCACGACCTAGTACACGATTTGGCCACATCTGTTGTGTTAGATGACCTCCTTTTCCTGGACACGGAAGATATTAGCAAATTTAGTTCCACATACATGGATTGCCGCTATGCAGTACTTGTTAATGTCAATCCAACAGCAACAGTTTGCAATAACATGCTAACAAAGGTCAGGGCTCTCCATATTAGGGATTGCCAGCAAGTTAAGATTCGGTACAAAGTGTTACTGACTAAATTTTTGAGAGTCCTGAATTTAAGTGGCTGTTCTCTCAAGAAGTTGCCAAACTGCATAAATCGGTTGAAGCTACTGAGATACCTAGATGCTTCAGGAATGCAAGATGAATTGCAACCTAAGCACTTGAGCAGGATGCAGAATTTGCATGCATTAAATCTTTCAGATAGTTTGCTTGGGGCACTGCCACACAGAATCTGTTGTCTTGTGAAGATGCGCTATTTAAATCTACATGGCTGTTCTAATCTCTCAACACTGCCAGATTCATTCTTTCATCTTAGAGACCTGCTGCATCTAGACTTGTCAAGTTGCTCTGTCCTTAGAGGGTTGCCCCTGCATATTGGCAATCTTGTTAACCTTACATTTCTGAATTTGTCTGGCTGCCCTGTGCTCAAGATGTTACCGGAATCTTTTAGCAACCTTGTTCGGTTAATGAATCTCAATTTGTCATCTTGCCTTGAACTAACAAAGCTTCCTGAGAATTTTGGCAATCTTGAAATTCTTCATGTTTTAGATTTCTCTAACTGTAGGAAACTTGATACATTGCCTGAATCTTTTGCTAACCTTCGTTGTCTGGAGGATCTTAATTTGTCATGCTGTTATGAACTCAAAGAGCTACCTGAATTAGTTGGCAACCTTCGGTGTCTTCGAATTCTTGACCTGTCAGATTGTCACAAGCTTCAAAGGCTGCCTGAATCCTTTACGAGATTAATCAATTTGGAAGTTCTAATTCTATCTGATTGCTGGGAGTTATCTGGACTTCCAGAGTCATTTGGATGCCTCAAGAAACTTCAATATTTAAACCTATCGAACTCTCAAATTTCTGCATTGCCTGAGTCTGTTGGTAAACTTACCAAATTAGAATATATGGATCTCTCATGGTGCATGGATCTTCAAAACTTACCTGGTTTCGTTGTCAATTTAGAAAACCTTGAACAGTTGAATATCTCATATAGTAGCGATGGTTATATCAACATTCCTAAAGGAATGGCTAGCATGTCTAACCTCAGGATTCTATTGGCGGATGGCTTTAGTTACATGTCATGGAAAGATGAAGATGATCTTCTGTTCTTCAATGATTTGAGTGGCTACAAGTCTAAATTCATTTTTAGTGGAGGGCTTAAGCCTAGTGACTTCAAAATGAAGTTTGACACTCTTCAAGTTGTAAGTCTTGGACAAGTTCAAAATATTGCAGAAGTTGAGGAATTACAGCTGTGGAGAAGGCATCAGATGCGCTCGTTGCAAGTAACTGGGTCCGAGTTGGCAGAGAATTCTGTGTCTCATGAGGTTGTGCTTGAGAAATTGCAACCTCCGAGGACGCTTGAACGCTTTGAACTATGGTGTTGTACCTTTTCTACGTTTCCTAGTTGGATGATGACTATTGCATCTTTCCTCCCAAACCTTGCTCACTTACAACTGTGTTTTTTGGATATATGTGAGTACCTTCCTCCTCTTGGACAGTTGCCTAAGTTAAGTATGTTGGTAATTTCAGAAATGCCTCTCATTAGGAAAGTGGGTCAACAATTCTCAGGAGGTACCAAACCATTTCCAAAATTGAGAAACCTTGTGATTGAGAATATGAGTAACCTAGAAGAATGGCAAACAGTAGATGATAACAAGGAGTTCATGTTCCCTGTCCTTCATCATGTGAAGGTATACAAATGTCCAAAATTGATATTTGCACCATTCCTTCCGCAATGTGTTTCATGGGAAATAGAGAAGAGTAATTGTGTGTTGTCATCGGGAGTACACTCAAATGATCCTTCGTATTACATGCCAACAACAAGGATGGTGATCAAGTCTTGTGAATTATCATCTGCTGGTTTCATGGGGTTGCAGTGTTTCATCTCCCTCAAGTTCTTGAGTATGTACAGTTGCAAAGGACTGCATAATTGGAGAGAAAGCATGGGGGTTCTTACATCTCTAAAGAGTTTGAACATAAAGAAGAGTGATGTACCTGAATGTTTGGAGGGCCTCATATCACTAGAGTTTCTCCATATTCAAGGTTGCCCTCTGCATCATAACACTCTTCAAGGAGTACTATCTCTTACTTCATTGGTGGACCTTAAAATTAGTTGTCAGTCAACTTTATTGGCATATGAAGAAGAGGTAAGAACCGTAACCAACTAGACATCTTGCACATAAATAAATAAATGGATTAATTTTTTTTATCTCTGCTGTTATTAGCTCTTCACAAATATATACTGTTTAATTCATATAGTCTGATGCCATACATGTTTCACAACGGATTTGGGACAGTTGTATTTCACAGGTATAGTCTTGAAAAATCACATCAGTACATCACAGGATAAAAGTTAACTTTTTTATCAGCAATATGCAGTTTATGGAGGTAGTATCAGACTTCTAGTAGATTGTAGAATGCTAAGGAAACAACAGAGAAGAAAAACGTGAAAAGAATTAATTGGTGAATTTACTTGTTTTCTTACCATTCAATATCTTGAATTTGCAGGTCAGTTGGTTGATGAGTGTTCTACCTTATCTGCAAAATCTTGTTAATCTTGAGCTCAGTAATTTCAGTTGCTGTGACCGTCTCCCTCCCCTTGGCCAGCTAAGGAAACTGCGCTCATTGACACTAGGGCGCATACCCAACCTCAAGAAGGTGCACATGGATGTCTCTGGTGGAACTGGATCTTTTCCGGTGTTAAAAATCCTCAAAATAGAGCACATGCGAAACCTGGAGGAGTGGTCCACAACACAGGTTACCGGTGGCAGGGAAGAACTTACCTTCCCAGAGCTTGAAAAACTGGAAGTTCACAACTGTCCATTGCTGCAGTTTGTTCCATTTCTTCCACCATGTTTGAACTGTGTGATAAGTGAGAGCAATGAGGTACTCCAGCTGGGACTCGAGGACCAATGTCCGTACCCCATGCTTACGTCAGAGTTGTCCTGTATCCGTCTCTTTCTACATAGTGACTGCAGAGGGCTCCAATACTTCGCAGCTCTCAAGTCCATAACTGTTATTGAATGTGAAAATTTGAGCAGTTGGTGCAAAGGCATGCGAGAACTCACCTCCCTTCAAAACCTAGAGCTATACACGAACGAAATACCAGACGGTTTGGGAGACCTCACCTCACTACGTAGACTTCACATTAACAACTGCAGACTACCCTGCAACCTTTCTCAGTTGGTTCCACATCATATTGCCTTTGAGACGTTAACAATTGAGAATTGCTGGCAAACACTCACAGAACTGCCTGAAGGAGAGATCAGGGCCATAATAAGTCGAATCGCTTGCTTGGAAATAATTGATGTAAGTTTTATTCTTCATCCTAAATAGGTGGATATACTTCCATGCTATATTATTTTTTATAAAATATACTCTGTTTACCATTTCCCTCTACGGTTGTACCAAAATGATGTAGGGTTGGTATATTTTGCAAGAGCCATTTCTTATCAATATCATTACCAGTAGGCATTGGCTTAAATTTTTACACACATGTAAAATTTTGATATGCTGCAGAATTCATTAAAAATAAAATCATTTTTTCTCTCTGTACTAAAAAGAAATTGATCTGTTGCAGAGTTCGTTGGTAACTTTGAATTCTTCACATAAATGATAGATCTGATGTTTTTAATAAGATGAATGCATACAATTCAAAATTTCACTGTACGCATGTCTCGACTGCTGCCAAAAAAAATTACATCCCGACAGGCGTAATTCACCATTTACCATTAGGCATTAGCCATCATAAAAGTACATTTTTAAAAACAAAAGAGAAAAAATTCAAGTGCTAACATTTCACTGTTACCATTTTGCACAACTTTGCTTTATTTTTCCATTCTTGTCATTAGGACTTGGGGTTGCATCTGATTCAGTCATGTGATGAGATGACTATTTTCCTGTGTTATCCATACTGAAGTAGTTTTCTAATTCTCTTGTTTTCAATGCTAGTGTGCGCCAATAAGATTAGTGCAATGGCGAAACCGTACACTCTCCGAGTGCAAACTTAGTTCATCGAGATCGGTATGGCTTGGCAGCTCTTCTGAGTGTTTTGCATATTTAACACATCAGTTCAATCTTGTGATTTTTCTAGCATCATATAGACTGATCGACAATAGTTCTGAACTGAGCAAAAAACAAAAAAAACTGAATTTCCTTGATACTATGCTACATAGCATGAAAAATATAGCACAGCTCATTTGCAGAGCAAGCGAGCATAATCATCTGGGGGACTTCCAGTATTAGTTATAACTTAGTACACTGGACTAATTGTTTCTTTTTCCCTTTAGCACTGCACAGCATTGGATACTTGACACAGTGATTTTCTGAACTGAGAAACTACACTGAAGAGAGCTATTTTGCTGTTGCAGTGGTACGTCAAGCCTACCGAAGCTGGGGCTTTGCCAGTCATTCTAGGGTCGTGGATAAAGGTGCCTGCAGGACAAGAACAGAGATGCTGCTTCTGCTTGGAGTAGTTTGCGTAATGTCTTTCTAACTTTGGTGCTTTACAAATTCTTTTGCTGTTAATGCAGGCACCGAAGGAGTCTGCTTCTAGTGATGCTACCAACCTGGACCAACCAGGCCCTTCAGGACGAAGTGAGGGTGACCATTTCCAGCTCAATCAATGAAGAAAATGGCGGCAATGAAGACCTCCTGACGCATTTTTTCTGAACAAATACATGAAAATGGAAATAGGCCAAAAGAATCATCCTGGAGAGACTTGATGGATCTCTTCTGTCCTTCCCCTCTTTGTCATGAGTGACCTCAGGATTGAATGCAAGGAGGAGACTCGGTTGCAGGCTTGCAGCTAATCGACAATGACCCGGCACAGTGCCAGTTCTGGCAAGAAGAGACCGGTGGGACAACTGATGCGAAATTCAGAGTAAAGGCAGCTAACAAAGCTCACTCTTCTCACATTTCACTGGGAAGCAAAAGCATCATCTCAAACTCAAATGCAATCATGCAGTGTACTATTCGAGATCATTTTCCGAAAACAGCTCACCTCTTCACTTCTTCTGGCAACCTGATCAAGCGAGTCTGGACAGTGGACACAGCCTTCCACCTGCTGTTTTCTGGAAGCAAGCTGAGGGAGCAGTTGTTTCTTCAGGAAATTAAGGATGGGTACTTTCTGACATCAACTTCTACCAACAGTACTTCCTTACAGCAACTTATAGCTAACTAAGCAATTGATCAACTATTCGGCCAAAAGATTCCAGATCACACACTCCCTACAACTAAGGTCCGTACCAAAGTAAGCTTTTAGTTGTGCAACACTCCAAGTCCAAGAGGATGCATACCGAAACAAGGTCTCGGCGGCCGACTTCGCGGCGGAAGGAACTGCTCCGCTGCGCTCACCGCCCGGGAGGAGCGGCGCGTCCTGTGCTGCTGACGCAGCGGCGGCCGGCGAGGACTGCGGCGTCTCCTCCGCCCTGCTGAGCTTGGAGGCGGCACTCCGGCCAATTTTTTCTAACTGTTGACCTGTGTCAACCGTTCGATCGACTTGAGCGGCCTAGATTGAGTTCTGAATACAGCTTTCGTATATTTTTTCTACGGGGGCCCTCATTTAATTTCAGTTTCCGTTTATACTACACGCCCCTTGTGATCGTTACACCGACTTGTGGGTCCGAAGAATCGCGAGCCCACATGTCAGAGACGTGTAATGCTGCAAAAGAGACCCTTTAACATGTTTTGTGTTACCATCTGCGTCACCCGCGATCGCGACGGAAATTCGCGATCCAAATCTTTAACCGTTCGATCTAAGTGAGCGGCCCAGATCGAGTCGATGAACGTGGCTGATGTTTATTTTTGCCATGGAGGGACTCAATTTGTTTCATATTTTCGTTTACGACTAACCTAGTCTCTGCTCCGGCCGACGGTCGAAGGGCGGCGGAACTCCGGCGAGCGGCGGCCTTCCGGGGTTGCTTTTGCGATCGGCGCGCTGTATGTAGAAGCTTCAGAACCCACTCCATTCCTCTTCCCAAGAGCGTCGTCCTCCTCACCGGCCTCCATGGCGTCGTCCTCCTCTCCCCACCGGAATCTCCTCCACCCCGGAGTACCAACTTTACTGTGAACATGAATCGTATGCCGAAGATTATGCCTTCTTTCATTTCTTCATTTGGTTTGCACTTGGCAATAGTTCTTGTTCTTGGTCCATCTTCCTCTCTGATACACAGCTTCTCCAACTGCTGTCAAATCTAGGAGGCACCTGCTCTGCAGGTTGCTAGCCTCCCTTGTAATCATGTAATAGTTTTGAGTTTTTAATGAATCGTTCAGGAGGGCCTTAACCCTCCGTTGATTCTTCTTTAAAAAAAAATACAGCTTCTAATCTGCAGATGGTACTCTCTGCATCACAGCTACCGGTATGTTTTATGTTTCATTGATGTATTGCGTAACTCCATGTTCAATTTTTGTTATACACCATTGTTTCTGGTTGTCTGTTGGAAATAGACTTGTTGTATTGCAAGAGATCAATGAGTCTATATATATAAGTACACAGCAGGTGCAATATGCAGGAAACACCATAAACTAGGGAAGAATATAACACACACACACACACACACACACATATATATATATATATATATATACCCCCCCCCCTCCTCTCTTAAACTCATGGTGAATCAACAACATTGAGTTTGGAGAGAAAAATGCTGTGTTGAGCTCGTTTCTGGGCCTTCATGAAGAAGCTGGCTAGCTGAAGCTCCGAAGGCATGTACTGAAGAGCCACGACCTGGGCCTGCACTTGTGATCTCATATAGGAAGCATCAACTCCAATATACTTGGTGAGTTCATACTTCACTGGATCTTGCACAATACTGATCACACCAGTGCTGTCAGACAAAAGTGGGGTTGGTGTCGTAACAGAGACACCAAAGTCCTGAAGGAGCCACCGTAACCAAGTAACCTCAGCTGCCAACAATGCCATAGCCCTCAACTCAGCCTCAGCATTCGAGCAGGAAACTGCTGTCTATTTTTTGGTCTTCCAGGCAATCAGAGAGGATCCACGGAAAACACAATAGGCAGAAAGAGATCGACGATTAGAGTGATCACTAGCCCAAGTTGCATCAGAGTACACCTTGAGTTGCAAGGAATTGGAGCGAGGAAAGAAAAGGCGACGAGAAATGGTGCCACGAAGATATCGAAGGACACGCAGAAGGTGACTATAGTGAAGCTGAGTGGGAGCCGAAACAAATTGACTCAGAATGTGAACAGGGTGAGAAATGTCAGGTCGAGTGATCCTAAGATAGACAAGACTACCAACAAGGTGACGATAGTGAGTGAGATCTTCAAGGGGCTCTCCATCAGTGAGTCGAATGTGAACTCTAAGCTCCATGGGAATATCCATTGTGCGCTGATCAGTGAGACAAGTGCGAGCAAGAAGGTCCTGAATGTACTTCTCTTGGGAGAGCTAGTAGCCCTCAGGCATAGAAGTGACCTCAATCCCAAGAAAGTAGTGAAGTGGACCCATGTCAGACATCAAGAACTTATCACTGAGACGTTTCTTCACAAAATCGATGTACTGGGATCATCAACATACAGAAGAAGAAGAGTTCGACCACGAGGAGATGTGTGAACAAAAAGAGTAGGGTCATGATCACTGACGGTAAAACTAGCCTCAGTGACAACAGAGGAGAAGCGCTTAAACCAGGTTCGAGGAGTTTGCTTGAGCCCGTAGAGAGAGCGACGAAGACGACACTCCATGTCATCAGGGACAGAATACCCAGGGGGCGACTGCATGTAGACCTCCTCACACAGCTCGCCATTGAGGAAGGTATTCTTGACGTCCAGCTGAGAAATGGACCACTGGCGAACAGAAGCCACTGCTAGAAGGGTCCGAACAGTAGTCATGTGAGCAACAGGCGCAAAAGTCATGTCATAGTCACAACCATGCTCCTACTGAAAACCATGAGCCACAAGACGAGCCTTATAGCGCTCAAGAGAGCCATCGGAGTGAGTCTTAATCTTATAGACCCACTTGCATGTGATAGGAGTAACACGAGAAGGTAGGGGAACAAGATCCCAAGTCCGAGTGTGCTCCAGGGCAGCAATCACCTCAACCATCGTCTGCTGCCACTCTGGATGAGCAACAGTCTGACGGTAAGTCATAGGCTCAACAAGAGCAGCAACCGCAAAGTTGTAACGCTCAGGAGGCCTGATAGTCCGACGATCATGAAGATCATATCTGGGAGGCGAGGCTGGAGCAGTGAAAAACTTCTCGGTTGCATTTTTTTACCGAGGGGGGGGGGACCGGTAAGGCTGGTAACCGCCGAAAATCGAAAATTTCGACCAAATTTCAGTCGAAATTTTCAAAAAAAAATCGATTTTTTGGGATTTTAAATTTTAAAAAAAATAATCAAATTCGAACAAAATTCAAGCAAATTCGAATTTTTTAAGACAAAATTCATCAAAACCGAAATTTTTTGGCCGGTTTGAATTCCTACCGGCTATCATTGTAACACCTTCTCGGCGTGAATCGTGAAATCACGAGAAATTTTTCCATGGGCTGGAGTGGGATCGAGCAATGACGAGGTAGTGAAAGGAGTAGAAGGCTCAATTAGAGGAGTAGTAAGCCGTGGACGGCGAGAGTAGTGCAGCGGAAAAGGAGAGATCTCAACAGGAGAGCTAGTAGGAACCTCCGCAAGTGAAGAAACCGGAGAAGATGGGAGAGAATGTGGTGGAGGAGATGGCGCGGACTGAGATGAGGGTGGCAAGACTCGAACTGGAGGAGGCAAAGAATCAGAAAAAGTCAAAAAGGAAAGAGACTCAGCAGAAGCAGAGCTGGTGGCAGAGGAACAAGGATAGTAAGGACGAGACTCATCAAAAGTGACGTCTTGAGAGATCCTCATTTGTCAAGCAACAGGATCATAGCAACGATAACCCTTATGCTCGAGTCAGAGCCCAAAAAACACACTCAACCGATCGAGCGAATACAGTGCGCTCACGAGGTGGAATAAGCACATAGCAGACACAACCAAAATAGTGAAGGTGATTGTACTGGGATAGCAAACCAGTGAGATGCTCAAAAGGGGTGCATCCCTTGAGAGCAGAAGAGGGTTGCCGATTGATAAGAAAGGCAGCGGTAGAGACAGCTTCGGCCCAAAAATAAGGTGGGACATGAGCAGTAAGCATGAGAGCACGAACTGTCTCAAGGAGATGACGATGCTTGCGCTCAGTGACAAGAATACTGAGGGAGAGTGCCCTGCTCAGCAAGAAAATGACGAAGTGAAGTGGAGAGATATTCACCAGCAGAATCTGCACGAAAAATACAAATGTTCGACTCAAATTGAGTGCGAACCATGGTGGTAAAATGCTGGTAAATGGAAAGAAGCTAACCACGAGAAGACATAAGATAGAGCCAAGTGTATCTCGAATAATCATCAATAAAGATCACATAATAGGTATGACCCCCTTTTGAAGTGAAGGGAGTCGGTCCCCAAACATCAGAGTGAATCAAATCAAAAGGACGCTGATACTCAGAATCACTAGAGGGATAAGGGAGTTGTAGCTGCTTGCCAAGCTTGCAACTCGTATAATGTAAAGTAGTGTCACCAGAAACAGAACCTAGAACACCACTCCCTACTAGTGATGAAAGACGAGAACCACCAATGTGACCTAACCGATAGTGCCACTGGACAAAAGTGGTGGTGGAAGAAGCAATGAAGCCGAGGCGGTGGTCTTGGCCGATCGGGTGGTGGAGACAATGGAAGGAAGATCTGACCAATCGAGCTCCCAAAGACGCTGAGAATCATGGCGCCTAGGACCAGTCCCAACCAGAGTTCCTATACGACGATCCTGAACACAACAAGAGTCAGAATCAAGAATGATACGACAGTCATGATTAGTGATCTGACCAGGTGACATAAGCTGCATAGTAAGACTAGGAACATGAGATACAGTAGGAACACAAAAGGATGAAGTGGAAAGAGTGTCTCGTCCTACAACATGAAGAGATGTCCTATCCACAGTCTGAACTATGAGAGGAAGATCAGGTGGTCTCACAGAAGAAAGATGAGTGGAGTCCGGTGTCATGTGGAAAGAGGCACCAGAATCCAGAATCCAAGGAGATGATATACTTGAAGAAAGAGGTGGTGGCGCAAGACCAAAAGACCTAGCAGCAGAACCTGGTGCGGGAGCAGAAGCATCAAGGCATCGAAGCAGCGCGAGCATCTCCTGGTGCATCTGCTCCAAGGAACTCTAGTGTGAACCTGACTAGGAGGAGCCAACTCCCCCCTCGAAGTGTGGCCACTCCGGCGAGCCTTCTACTTTTGGCGACAGTACTAGACAGTGTACCCAGAACGGTCATAGTAGTCACAGTGAAGGCAGGTGGGAGTAGCAACAACAGCCACAGGGGCAGAGGCAGGCATAGGCACCAGTGCTGGGGTGTGAACAGCCAAGACTGAAGATGGTTGATGTAGAATCCCTGCCATGCGAAGACGAGCCTCCTCAGCCCGAATAGCAGCAAGAGCCTCCAATATGGAGGGAAGGGGTTGTCTCATCAGCAACTGAGAGCGAGCCACCTCATACTCCGGACGAAGGCGGTGAGGAACTCGCGAAGGCGACGAGTTTCCAAGTGAGCCTGCTGACGTACACAACAGGTGCAGGACCGGCAGACATCCGGCCCTAGAGAGTCAAGCTGACGCCAAACTGCGGCCAATTGCTGGTAGAAGGCGTCCATAGTGGCGTCCTGCTGCTTGAGAGACTGCTTGCTCTTCCCGAAGAGCAGAAAGGTACAAGGCCTCGCTCTTCGGCTCGTAGTGGGCACGAATACGATCCCACATCTCTTTGGCCGTAGACAACCCAAGCACATCGGACGCGTGCTCGGGCTCAATGCTGGCCACCACGATGGCAAAGGCCTTAGCATCCCCATCATTCCACACCTCGTAGGCGTAGAGCTGCATCTGGTACTCCTCGAGTGCGTCCTCAAAGGTGGCAACCGCAGCTCACTAAACATCCTCAGTAGCATCAGCAGGGAAAACGGGCTCGGTTGGCGAAACGGGGCGGGGTGGGCAAGGTCGCTCGCCGGTGAGGTAGACTCACAGGCGTTGTCCCCGCAGGTGAATCCACATGTGTTGGACGAACTCGGGGTAGTTGACGCCGTTGAAGGTGACCGGTGGCTTCGGAACCGAGACGATACCCGTGCTCGAGGTTCCGGAGGGTGCCATCTTGCGTGATGGCCGCTGCACGTCGAAGTAGCGCGAGAAGCTGCTGTCCACATTACATGGGGTAGCAGTCGGGAAGGACGACGAGCCCCCTTGTCGGTCCCAGCGTTAGCAGTAGGGGTGCTCGGCGGATGAAGAAGTATCACGGCAGGGGTGCTCAGCAGCAACACCGCGGGCAGAGGAGACACAACCTGCGTGCGAGCTCAGGCGGCGGCGGTAGCTCGGCGTGAAGAGATCTCGGGCAGCACGAGGGAAGGGAGCTCGGGCGGCGGCGCAGCTCGAGGGAAGGAGCTCGAACGGGGTCGGGGAGCCAGATCCGGGCGGGAGGCAGAGCAAGAGGATCCGAGTGGGAGAAGCTTCGAGGCGACACATGAGCGAGAGGATCCATGCTGGATCCCAAGTGAGAGAGCTCGGGGCTCAGGAGGCCCGGCGGCGTGGGAGTAGACCAGTGGCGCCTCGGGAGAGCAAGGGAGGATTGCCTCACGAAAGAGAGGGAGAGGCGGCGGTGAATCTGGAGTTGGGTAGGAGAGAGAGAGAAACTATAACTCTAACATGTCTGATACTATGTTGGAAATAGACTTGTTGTATTGTAAGGGGCCAATGGGCCTATATATACAAGTACACAGCAGGTGCAATATGCAGGAAATACCCTAAACTAGGGAAGAATACACACACACACACACACAGATATATATATATATATATATATATATATATATATATATATATATATATATATATGAAAATGGTATGGGACTCACAGGAATACGTACTCGACTTCTTATATACCACTTAAATCGTATGATGATACCTCTTTAGCTATTTGAGCATACTCCAATAATGATTATAAGATACCCTAAAGTGAGTTCTATGAAAAATTCCATGAAAGTCTGTTTTTTATAGCAAAATTTGTGTATATACTTCTTTTATACATGAAAAAGGGTATATAGCAAAAACAAAGGACTTTAATGAAAATTTTCAATCAAGTCGTATTGGAGTATCTTATAATTGGTATTTAAATATACTAAAAGTGATAAAAAAGTATAATATGTGTATTTAAATAGTATATTGGAAGTGGGAGTACATATTTTTAAATATATATAATATATATATATATATATATATATATATATATATATATATATATATATATATATATATATATATATATATATATATATCGCTTGGTTAAGCTGCCCTGAGCCATGCCAATAATACCCATTCTACTGTTTCTTTCTGCATAGCAAAGCACTGATTGACATGGTACTTTGAGAATTCCGTATCATAAGAGCTGCAAAAGTTGATAGCGTAGCTTACACGGGAAATTCGACCAAATACTCACCGTGATGCTCTGAAATTTTGCTGTTTTCTATCTTCCCTCACTACTATCATTTGGTACAATGTAGAGGATTCTAAATTAGAAGTGTGCGCCAAATATTTCTGCACCTACTTACCGTGTTACGTTTCTAAAGAAATTTTCAGAAATTCTCCGCATATCTTTATTCTGTTTGGTTGCACGGAGTGTATGTTTAGGTCACTTTTTTTGTTTGCGAAGTACGTTTAGGTCACTACTGTCAATTCCTTCACAAATTTGCATTTGCGATGCAAGGACGTATAAATATATGTTGCAAAAGACTGTTTTGTTTTGTTTGGTTAATGATATTGTGATTTCACGAAGGTCATTGATGGTTTCTTGTCTATTTTCCATTCTGTAGGAATCAAAGACAGCTATTTATCGTAATCGATTTAATCTCCAAGAAGAGATATCTTCAAGTGCAAGATTCACCAAGCTGGCTACTACGTACAAAATTCATGCAATGTTCAGGAACTTTTTTTTTATTAATTAACCTTTTTTAAATTTTTATTTTAAAGTTAATCTCCCGCGAACTTTATTTCCAATTTTGATCCCTTTGGTCACGCTACTACTCGTGGCATGACAAAACAACATTGTCACGCCATAGGATAAGTTCGCTAAAATAGTACTTTTTGTCATGCCACTGGTAGTGACGTGACCAAACAATACTGTCACGCCATGGGTGATGGCATGACAAGAGTTTGTCCAGATACGGACTGGCGTGACAGTGTTATTTTGTCACACCACGAGTGGTGGCGTGACCCAGTGGCGGAGCCACGTGAGACCATGGGGGTGCAGTTGCACCCCCAAAATTTTTGCAATGCATTTTCAATTTTTTGCATGTAGATTTTTTATACAGTATGTATATCTAGTTAGCAATCAATAGGTAATAGCCCACCAACATAAACAATATTTTGTGGTGTCGGTTGTACTAGAAATATATAATTTATTCCACTTGAACCTGTACTGTGTCATTTAAACTTTTATATTGAAATATATCATTTAAGTTCGCACATTTATGCACACACGAGTGCACTTTCAGTAGATATTTTGTCAGGTCGTGGATTTATTTCCGTCCTCCGTCTTTCTAGACATGTGATATGAGGCGTATTCACGCGTGTGTGTGGTGGAGTGTGTGTATATATGTCTTCCTTGTAATCGCAAAAAAAAAATTTGCACCCCTATAGACGAAATCCTGGCTCCGCCACTGACGTGACCAAAGAGGTCAGAATTGGAAATAAAGTTCGCGGGAAGTTAACTTTAAAATAAAATAAAATAAAGGTTAATTAATAAAAAAATTCAATGTTCAGAGAGGCCATCTCTTGTTAGTTTGGTGTGAACCATTGAATGCTGGGGCTAGTTAAAACATCTATGCCTTTTTCAACACAGTGGAACTGAAGTATGCCTTTGCCTGTCAAATGAAGCTGATGTTGATGACTTCATATTATGATTGGTTAGCTTTGTCCATAAGGTCTGTCTCGATGTTTTTCACTACATTTCTTGCTTGCTCAACCTTAGGTAACATTGTGTTTGGTTTGATTTAGGTTCTCGTGCTTTCGTCAATGTGTGTGAAAATTTGCTTTCATCTGACATGTCATTTGTAGCCTGCCCCAGTACTCAGTTAACGCAAAGTAAATTTGCGATATTTCTTCTGCTGCTGCCTGAAGGGGTGATGATGAAATTGAAAAAGGCAGCAGATTCAAGAAACGCATTTGTTGCATATGATCAGACTTGGCTAATCTCCAGGCTGTAATGCTAAATCATCCCAGTTGCATTTGATCAGAGGCATTCACAGATTCAACAGACACTTAATGTGAAGTCTACACCAGGGCGACACTAGTTGATAAAATTGCTACACCGAGTGTGCCGGCAAAAAAAGGGCTTATTGACGGAATTACCGCACCGTCATCTTTATTCCATCAGCAACACGCTGTGACGTGTGTTCGATGTGAACAGATTATATTCAGGTTCTTGACAAATGGTTGCGTAATAATAACCTAAACTACAGCCAAATTCTGCATTTAGGCAGATGGCTACTCAAATTCGAAGATCATCAAAAATTGGATTCAAAGAGCTATGAAATAAATGTAGTCAACACCAGATTGTGTATTTACATCACTGATTATGTATTTTGCGCAGCTTATTCTTACTCTACAAAATTTGAAGCGCCTATATTCCCAAGACCGCGAGTCACCGCAGAGGCGCACAGGTAATAATGACTGCACACCTAGTCTCGGAGGATGTTAGGACTCAAGTATCAGTAGAAGTGCTGGATTGCGCAAAATGGACAGCATGCTGGAGGCAGCGGCAGACTTTTAAGGGATTCAAAGTACATCATGCCAAATTTCTTCTGAAGCTTGTGTTGATGTCGACAAAAAGAAGGCAATATGTTGTTTCTGTTCCGCTTGACTATAATCTTTTCAGGTCTGGCAGTTCAATGTTCTGCTGACTTGGGTTGATCTTCTATTGCATCCTCGCATTCCTTCACAAGTCTCTCAACCGAAGGATCATAAGCAACAGCTCGTCGCAGGTAATTGGCAGCCTCAGATTTCCGCCCTTCTTCAGATAATACACTGCAAACCAATGTCAGCTACATCAGTAACCATATAGTGCACTAGGTTTCTCTTCCCAAAAAGAAGGGCAGAAAAAAGAGACTTTAGTTATAAGTTCACAACCTGAATTACCAGTGGAGTTAAACGACGATACATAAGTTAGCTATTTCTCCTTACATAAGTTAGCTACATGCAGTTGAAAGTATGACACAACGGAATTCGAGTGTTCAACCCAAACACCACATGTGAACTTACTTTTCAAGGTTTCAACAAGCACCGTGTGTTAAATACACACACACACAAGCCACGGACTGCAATGGGGGCAGAATTATGCTGCTTACAAGATGTACAAAATGGAAAACAATTGGCAAGCATTCCTACTTCGTTTCGCAGCAATTAATACTTGGAAGTATGCACTCTTGTCAGCTGTCACCCTGTGAAAGCCTCTCTTGATGAAATGATCTGAGAAGGGATTGTTTTACCTTCCTAGAAGAACCAGACCTTGGAAATAGCATGTTTTGTTAATGGACTTTTCTGGTTCATTAAGCTCTGCTAATCTTTGCAGGAGTTTGATTGCCATATCGTTATCGCCCTACGATGGAAAATCACACAGTGATTATGTTGTTCACTGTTATTTCTAATGTTTTTAAAAACCAGGTCCGAATGTAATATTACTTTACCTGCTGTATACGTGAAAGACCTGCCCCGAAGTATGCAAGCACAAGAAGAGGATCCTGTTCTTCAATCTACACAACAGAGACCACTAAGTCTTAAATCACTGTCCTTTATATTGCCTCAAACCATGATCTTCAAAGTACTGAAAAACATCTGAAGTTACATCAGACCTTTGGTATAGCATGTTCAAAACACACTGTGGCTTCAGGAAACAACCTGTTTGAGAACAAGGTCTGTCCCATTCCAATCAATGCTGTAAATAGATCTGGGTTTTTCTCTATTGCTGTTCTGTGGGAAAACAATTGTTCACCAACTTATATTGTTTGCAAATTTAGATGCTAGCTTACTGAAGAAGTCATCAGACACAGCTTAACACCAACTAACCTGATCAGTGGAATAGCTCGATCTCGGCAGCTAGTTCCCAAATATTGTAATGCTTGCTATTTAAAAAAAAACATATATGTGCTTCAGAATTCATATCAGAATAATATTCCATGACAAAGATTATGTAGATTGTAGTCATTCATACTTCAAGAAGCTCCTCAGGTGAACTGGACTCAGATACATTTCCTTCCATAATGCTACTACTCTCCAGCATAAAATTTGGAGTTGTATTCTCACTGGCAGTTCCATTATCAGATGATATCAATTTCGTTTGCATGTGAGCATTTCCAAGGGTCCACCGCTGCAAGTTTCATTATAAGAAGAATAAACTTCAGCAGCATAACTGGCATGTGTTCAAGAGGAAGAATAAATGCAATAAAGTGGTCTAGTTGGGGTGATAGTGGATGAGGTACTAACAAATCAACAGTCAGATTAGCACGATGACAACTGCACATAATGCATATAATTAGAATAGTCAATGGCTACATACTGCAGATGGTTCTACCTGCATCATCTTATGACCATCAAGAGGAGATTTTTGTGCTGTATAACCAAGGCGAGCTCTAATATCAGGCAGCCCCAACATCTTGCGGACAACATCATTTCTGAGGGACAATTGCTGCATTTTTATCACTTGAAAATCAGAATGCAACGCAAAACACATAATGTTGACTTCATCACAACGAGTTTGTTTAAAGTAAAATATATGAAAACGGAAAACCTGATCTGATCATTTCATCGACTATTGGAACAGTAATATAAAAATGTGCTAAGAGTAATTGTATAACACATGGCCAACTCTTTGATATTGGAATATATACTGGACAAACTGAGGGATCACCCCATCCTAGAATGGGTTGGTCCATCATGGGTTCATCCCATCAAAATTCGTGGGATTACCCAATCCCTCATTTTGTACTAGCCTTGTGCTTACGAGGGATGGGGTGGTGATGGAGCAACTCATTCTGCTCCTCGAACAAAACAAGTGGTTTAGGTTCGGAGCTAGGGTCAGATGGTCCATTCACTGTCCAGTTCCTCAAACCAAACACCCCATAACAAACCTGTTGTAACCCGTCTTGCCCTATTTTCTAGGTAAGGTGTAAATTAGTCCCTACCATATGATTTTGTTTACATCTCTAGAAAAACTGCAACAGAACTGGTGGGTCATACAAGCTTTCATTCTATCCATCAAATATCAACAAATATAGCGCATGGAGTTGCAAGAAAAACAGGTGCCGCAATATCCCAAGTTGACAAAGAGATGGCTTTAGTAATGCAAGTAATAAACTACAGTTCTGACCTGAGCAACAGTACATAAACTATTTGTAGTCCAGTAGACCAGGCTCCCCTGCAAATCAAAGATAGTATGAGTAAATGGAATGCATCACTATCACCTGAATTGAGATCTGAATGAAACAAAAGCTGCAACAAATTGTGATTCTCCTTCTTTCACAGTCTCTTTGGACGACAATAAGCATGCTTCTTTTTAAGATAATAAAAACACCTACTGAACAATTTTGTGTAAATTACTTCACATTGTACCTTAATATAACAACATATTCTTATATTAGCTTCAAGCCATGTTCCAAGAACTCATGGTTTCTAAAACAAATCAGGTCATCCACAGTTCCACACATGTAACATCCCAAATTTTGGTCTTTGTAAATAAAAAAATAAAATTATTAAATTCAAAGTGTTGGATTTCATTTGGAGTTTTTGCAATTATTTAAAATCCATATCCAAAATTCAAATCCAAATTCCATCGTCCCAATTCAAATCTCGTCTCCAAAATCTAAATTCAAATTTTGTAATTTGAATCTTTCCCGCGAACTCACTCCTGGGCCAAAGCCCATTTCTACGGCTCACTTCTTTTCTCCCCTTTCTACTTTCTTTCTTTCCTTTCTTTTTCCCTTGCCCTTGCTCTATTCCTACCGAGCTGTGCCACCCACGCGCGGCCCACCCACGTCGACGCGTCGTTCCGGCCGAGCCGATTGCGTCATCACCGCGACACCATCATTGCGAGTTCAATCCCCCTAATGCTGCAATCCATCATCAATGCGCTGTAGTTTCGATGGTTCCAAATTCAAAACCGTAACGTCGCTTGATGCGTCATGTTTGTGTTCGCCGATTCTGACCATGCCTTCAAATAGGAGCTCTGTGACCGCCTTCACACCCCCCCCCTCGCACCCCTAAAACTCCCATAGTCTCTGGAGCGTCGCCGCCGAATTCGTCGTCTTCCTGAGTGGCGGCCGCCACCTCGCCTTGTGCTACCGTCGCTTCGGTGAGAATTTGGAATCCCTAACCGCGCATATCGTGTTCCCAAGATCCATGAACGTTTCCCCTAAATCAATTTCACTTTTGGTTGTAGTTCTTCGTCGTTTTCTTTCTCTCGGTCGAAACTCCTCCGTCGCTCGATCACCTTCTCCGGTGAGCTCCTCGCCATTTGGATCCTGTCACAACGTGTTCCCGGCCGCCACCAACCCACCCCCACCTCGATTCGGCCTCTCCGTCACCGAAGCAAGCAAGCGCCACCCTATTCCAGCCGCCTCGGCAGGAACAGAGCAAGGGCAAGGGAAAAAGAAAGGAAAGAAAGAAGAAAAAAGAAGTGGGCCGTAGAAATGGGCATAGGCCCAGAGGGAATTCGCGAGAAAAATTCAAATTACAAAATTTGAATTTGGATTTTGGAGACGAGATTTGAATTGAGACGATGGAATTTGGATTTGAATTTCGGATATGGATTTTAAATAATTGCAAAAACTCCTAATGAAATCCAACACTTTGAATTAAATAATTTGAATTTTATTTTTACAAAGACCAAAATTTGGGATGTTACAACACAATATGCCCCCCCCCCTTCAAACTGCAATATCTTAATTCATCCAATGGACTACTTTGTCCAGTTTGCTTGTGAGTTGTGACAGCACAAGTAGGAATAAGTGAAGCTAGTTTTCATTATTGTGACACTGAAAAGATTGTAATGTGAAAGAACAATATGCTAAACAGAGCATATTGCTAGAAACTCTTCGAAAATTTATGAACCTCCAAGATAATAATTACGCAAGATTCTTTTAATTCCCGTCTCTATACCAAAATGGAGCATAGAAAGATAGTCATATACTTTGTAAATATTAATTAATCTGGCGTGCACAATATTCATCTCTAACCAAATAAAACAAATTGCAAGAAACTGACCTGAGGAACCACATATGCGATAAGAAACAAAGGGATAGCCAGGATGTCAAGGTATAACTTGTAGTACTGCAAACACGATAGAAATATTCAGAACATAAAAAGAGTGCAGATTCACATAAAAATACGGGGGGAAAGATACAACAGCTACAAGTGAACAATCACCCTGGAATTAAATTCACAGGCACATTGATGAACCTTATTGGAGAAAATTAAGAAAAACTTAATGCCCTTTGTAGATACCAAGGTCAAGAGTGCTGGATCACCAAACATAATCCATATTCCATGCCTCTAAGCAAGGTTTTCTGCATCTTTATAGGTAGAGATCATAGCTTGTACTTGATTATATTAGACCAGAAAATCAGCATAGCAGATCAGCAACGGCAGCACTAGTATGTTAACCAATACGCAATAAAAGTATAACATCCATTATACAGCTCTAATAATGATGCTGTAATGGGCGTGGGCCATCCTAGAAGGTGGCATATGCAGGACAGTCCCTCATCCATGGCGTGAGGATCAGCAACAGCAGTAAGCGCCTAGCAGCAATAATGCTTCTGTTGGCGTCCCTTCCGGCCGACCATATGTGCATAGGCTAACTCGATCACGATCTGGGAGTTAGCCAATTAGTTCAATGCAGTTTCTGTCTGTTAGTTGCATATCTCGTTGCTAGCAGAGTAGATGCATATCTTATCTAGTTAGTTGCTTATCTTATCTAGCTAGGTGCATATCTGTTCCATTAGTCCAGATTGTTAGGGACTCTTCTATTTAAAGGAGACGTCATATGTTGAGAAGGTTAAGCAAGAAATAAACAATAGTTCCTCTACCTATCTCCCAGCCCTTGTGGTGCAGCCGCCGGTCATCGGAGAGGTCACGCTGCTTGGGTTCAGGGCCATCTAATACTAGCATGTGACAGATGCTATTTGATAGTGGTGGATTGAAGATTTTGACCTCATGCGATCTAACTACATAGAGAAAACCTGGGTATATTCTTAGTAATATTTGCCAAACCCCATAAGTGTATGCGTTGTTCCACCACTACTGGTTGCCGCCAAACAAGTCAAAACCACGCAGTTTCCTGATTGAGTTGTCAATCATTCATATTCTTCAGTCTTCACAACAAGATCTTAGTAATGGGACAGTTACTTGTGCCAGTAATTTAAACTTGTGAGTTGTGACAACTAGCAACTTGTATCCAATCTCCCATTGGTTTTATGAACATACCTTTGCTAGTAAACCAAAAATTCCTGGATGATGCTTGATCTGGGATGTCTGGAAAGAAATCTGAGGCAAAAATCAGAAAGTCAGGATAATTTACTCCAAATAGGCTCCTAGTGTTGCTGATCCAGTTAGCAACAAAAACAGACAATCTTCCTAATTTTATTGGAAAATATTTTATAATTAAGTCAAGAAAATGCAGTTTTGTCAGAACACAGCCAAAATTAAGTAACCGATTGCCACCCTGGTTCTAGGTCAATTCATAGGTGGGCTGATCTCTTGAACTTTGACATTGTTCTCCATCCTCCACTATGAGACCGATAATTGTTAGCAACCAACCAGAAACCAAAACCACCACCAACTTATAATCGGTCCAACACTAGTAAAAACCCTAATTGCAATAGCTCAATCCAGGGATCACGTAACCGGTACCAGGGAACTTCCCGCTGGCTGGCCGGGACCGGTAACCCGCCGGTTACCGGTCAAACCGGTTTTTTCCGGATGAAATTCGTTTGAATTTGCTTAAAAACCAGCCGAAATTCGAAGTTTGAAATTTGAATTTGCAAAACCCGGAAAAACCGGCCGGGATTTTGGATCCTGGCCCCCGGCCGGTGAATTTATTCCCTGGCTCAATCCACGCTCACATAAGTTCACAAAGTTGCAACTCCCAGGTATTTAGAGCAGATGCGATTGGAATCCGCCAGAATCGTACGCAGAATCGCGATTCTGCGATCGAGGGTTCTTGGGATAAAAAAAAGCGGCGTTTTTCCAATTTTCATATGAATTTCAATCAAATTTGAATGAATTCGACCGAATTTACAGTAACCGCCGTAATCGGCGGGCGATTCTGCATCGGAGGGTGCCGGATGTATACCCGGTCCGGTTTCTTGATCCTTGGATGCGATCATGCGACTTGCAAAATTGAAATATTCATCATCCCAAGACACATCAACTTGTTTGCGAAATTCAGTAACCAAAGGATATGTGCAACATTCACATTAACGATCACAAAGTGCAAGCCTACCAGAAGGAAATTGAAGCGATCATGACCTTCAACCTTTACAACTTCTGTGTGTTGGCCAGGCACTAGACTTACATGATACAAGGTAAATCCCCAAAAAAGGAAAACTAGTAAACAAACCTTACAAAACAAAAAAACTGGGTAGAGAGTAGTAGAGTACCTGAACATTTAAATAATGGAGACCGGCAACTAAGATAGGAAAAACAGGACCAAAAGCACCATGTGAAAACTCGGTCAAGTTATGAAACCACAGAATACCACCCTGTATAGTTGTCAAGACATAACAACAGAAAGTTGAATTTAAATTGAGTCAAAACAAAATTAACTAGACAGTGTAAATGACTAAATGTGTAATAATACGAATATATGTACGCATCAACAACTAGAAACCTTGGAACATTTGCAATCACACAATGTATATCCGACAAATAAAGATGCAGGAAGTTTTTTTGGCACCAAAAACCACTGCCTTTGTTGAAACATTTTTTTCTAAAAAAAATTCTTCTGTGACACAGAAAATGTTGAATTTACCATGCTCATCAGTTATGTACCTTTTGTGTTCACCAAATTTCCTTCATTTAAATATGAAAACACCTCATTCATCATTTCATAAATATTGCTGAAATATATTCCGCAATTCCACTACTCCATCCTTACCTATTAACAGCAGAACTTAAACAAACCATGGCTAACCAATCCTTTCCCCCCAGACGCTGCCCCTGACTCCTAAAACCACCAATGCCAAGATTATACTGTATTATCAACACCTCCAATAGAACTGCTGCTACCACCAAACATGCCATTTTACTAAATATGTTGAGCTAACTCTTGTTGCTCATTTAACAGAATTGTGCCTACGACACCTTAGACAACACAGTACCAATCCTGTACGTTACACTTCGACATCTGCCATTTCAGTTCTAGATGTCCCAAAGTATATGTAACAGCACTAATCAACTGTACTCTATTCAATCCGGGCAACCATGCCAAAGTCATTGTAGGACTGAAATCTGTTAGCTATGATTCACGACATGGAAATGGGCAGCATCATCGTATGCTCAACATTAGTTGCCCTGGTGTATCTCCTAGAGTTTTATTCTCTTATAATTTAAATAAGTTGCATTGTAATTGCAAATAATAAAAATGATTTGTTTGCATACGAAACATCATCTGTAACGTAATTTTCAGCTGCAAAACAATGCTAAAATGAGCATAGCTCGTGAATGCCTATAAAAACAGAAAAAACACTATAAATAAAAAACAGTATGGTTACTAACACCATGACCTTCACAGATCATACTCTTTTAGGAAACTTGAGCCTAGTAGAAGGAATGTAATCAATGTACTCCCTCCGGTCACAAAAAAAAATATCGTTTTGGGGTACGTGCAGTCAAACTTTCTAAACTTTGGTCATCGATATCTTTTTCAATATTTACATTCAACACATGAAAATGGTAAGTACAGATTTGTCTCGAAAAAAACTTTCATAAAAGTATAATTTTGTTAGGTTTTATAAATCTATTGCAATAGAAATTAGTGGTCAAAATTACGTTTTGGGAACCGTGTCAATGTCCAAAACGACATTCTTTTGTGGCTGGAGGGAGTAGTAAAAGAGAATTGAGTTAAGGGATACCTTGAACATACATTATCAAATCCAGGGTGATTACTAAGGCACATACTCCGGATGCTTGTCATCCACAGTATAAAGCAAGGGAACTGCATATACAACCAAACACAAGAGTGAAAAGACGAATTTGTGTGTGGGGGGGGGGGATATCATTACCTGGACTGAAAAGTAGGCCAAATTCCAAAGAAACGAGGGGCAACCAAGCTCTCGCCTTTTCTTCTGGAAGAGAGAGTATTGGTCACGAAAGCTCCTTCCTGATAGACGAGGGGGCAATGGAGGGGGCACTTTAAAAGGAGATATATGAGAATAAATCAGAAACACATAAACAGAAAAGAGAAAAAAAATATAAACAATCTAAATTCAATCAGACAACTGTATGGTCGAATCAAGGCTCACCTAAAATAAACATTTTGACCTAAAGAATAGAATAGGCTCTGGAAGGGGTATTCTCTGTAAATTAATTATACTAGATGGTAAATATATATAAACCCATGTTTAAGAATAATTTTTCTAATCAATTTCTGAAAGATAAACAACAATATTAATTGGATATTTTTTGGGCACTAGTTAGCCAATACATTGCAAACATTTTATTACAAAATGAAAAAAGACAGTAAGAAGTTTGCAGAATAATTGCAGAACTTACATTTTGGAAATAGTTCACCAATTTTAGAACTTTTCTTAATTTGCAATATAAGGGCAGGAAGTATCAATAGTCTCATGGCCACAGTTGAAAAGGAAATTGTTATCCACCTGCAATGAAAATCAGTGTTATATTCATACAGACAAATTGTCCTTAAAAATAAAGGATCCAGTGTATTCTGTCAAGTCAAGATGACAAGTCACAACACTGCAAATACCAAACAAAGAGCAATGATTCAAAAGAACAAGAATAACCTAATTGCTTCAATAGAACATGTTTTGACCAAAACCTCATGGAATACAGTTGCATATGGCTGTGTCAATTTGGAGGTCCCTGACATGGAAACATATCTCAACAGAGCTCTGAAGAAGATTCCCCAATCCCTCACAAAACGAAATGTCACGGCACAAAGGTGAGGTTTGGTTTATGAGCAGAGTTATAATTGGCATTGTAAGTTAGACTCAGCATGCAGCACAGCATACCACACAGGAGCCATGTTAGTGCATGGAAAATGCCAAATCAACTCAAACCTATTAAAGTTTGATCTAATGGCAGCGGCGACAGCAGCACCAATAACAACAATGAAGGAAAAATGGGGAACTTTCCACAGCAGGAAGCCTACCATGGTAGTCCGGTGAGACTATGGAATCCGTCGACGAGGTCGACCACCGTGCCAATAGCCAAACCCGACACGCCGCCTCCATCGCCACTGGCAGCGACTCCCACGGCATCCGCCGCACCACCTGCCGCGCTGGCGAGCCCTTCCCCGTAATCAGCACTACTCACATCATCCAAGTAGACGCTTTCCGTCTCTGTGTACGCGTCCTCGTCGGGAACCTCCGCGGCGGGGGCGGGGGCGGGGGCGGCGGAGGGGGAGCGGGAGTACCAGGAGAAGTTTCGCGCGGGGACGGGAAAGGGAGCACTCGAGGGGGAAAAGGGAGAGGGGGAGTGGGAGTGGGGGAGTGGTGGCTAGGGTTTTGGGCCAAGGTGGAGAGGTGAGCGAGGGCAGCGAGCGGCGGCGGCAGGCGGCGGCGGCCGAGCAGGCGAATCGGAAGCGCCATGGGTTTTGCGATGCGGAGATGCAAGGGACAAGAGGAGGATCTAAACAGGTATCACGTGCAAACCTGATCCGTTCGATCGGAAATGAACAGTTCAGATCCACGCGAAAATGTACTTTTCCGTAAAGCCCCGTGAACTTTACGAAATTGTAGTTCCGGGCCTCTTCCCCTTTCTCTTCCCGTCCGAACCCTAGTCAGTAGTCACCTTACTCTCCTCCCAATTCAAACCTGACACGGCGCGACTCTACGGCAGCTAAGCCTGCGGTCCAGGCGGCGGCGGCGAGATGGTGGTGGCGTCCAGCGGTGGCGGGAACGCGTGGGCGAAGGAGATGACCATCCGCCGCAGGATGGCCAGCATGTGCGCTCTCCACCCTGAACTCCTCAGGTTCTTTTTTGTTTAACTTTCGCTGTCAAGCTGCTAAGTCTGATTCTTTGTGTGGATACGATTTCAGATTCAACAAGACGCAGGAGCATTTCCCGTCGTTGAAAGATTACAACGATTATCTAGAAGAAGTTGAAGATACGAGTAAGTTGTTCTTCTAGTTTGTAGGTTGGTCGATCTTGAATGGCAGCAAGGTAAAGATTTTGATCAAGGCTTGTTTGTTTCAAATTCGCCTTTTTGAAGCTTTCAACCTGATTGAAGGAATAGATGTCGAGGCGATTGAAGCTAAAATTGCCAGGTACCAACAGGAAAATGCTGAACAGATATACTTGTCCCGAGCTAAAAGGGTATGTTTTGCTGCGGGATCTGATGGAGTAGAAAAAAAGTTCTGTAAAGATGCTTTTTCTTCATATTTCCAACATATTTCTTATGTAGGCTGAAGACCTTGCCGCGGCACTTAAAGCAAGCAGAATGAACCCTGTAAAGGCTGATGCCAATGATACGGTTAGTTGATGATTAGCAAACTGGATAATACATTTCATATATGTTTGTAGAAATATATGTCTGACTTCTTCAACGGTACCATTGAGGGTTTGATAGTTGGATGTTTCTTACATGTGCAATCCCATTAACTTTGGGTGATTGCATATGGAGAATATTCATTACTGCTATTGTCTCAAAAAATGTATTCATTATTACTATTTAATCTTAATAGTTTTTAAACTATAAGAAACTCTAGTCAATTTCTTCAGAAAAAATGGTGCCGATGAAATGCTAAATTGTGAAGTGTCAACTTTTAGATTTTTCACCTTGATAACCTATCAAATATTTTTGATAGGCAACTGTGAATGCAATCAAATATTATCAGCAAGTTAATCTAGCTGAAACATGACCACAGTAGCAATCACGGTTTGGTGATGGGAAAGCCAAACTTTAGCAACTTGAATCCTTCTCCAGCAACATTTCAGTTGACAGTGAATATGCATTTCATCAACAAATTAAGTTTGCTTAGAGGCCTTGCCGCTTTAAATATTACCTGCTTAGTTATCTGACCACATATCATGTAGCAATGTCCAAGGTTTAGGAAGATAGGCTATTAGCCTATTATCGTGTTCACTTTGCAGCCTTAGTTTCTGGTCGCTAATTATGTTCAATTATTTTATTTCATCTGGTCTGGCTGCACACTTTTGAGGCATAAAGAACTTACTGTAAGCTTCTCATTTCTTCCATTTGTTTCTCTGTTCTGTACTACATGAAGTTGATGCGTTGATGCAATGCATTTTTGTCTATTTTAGGTGCTTCTGAGATTTATGTGGTATAACCGTATAAGTGCCTATGTTTGCTACTTTTGCAACTTGTAATAGGCTGCTGAAAGCTCCCAGGGCATTAGCAGTGGGGTGGGAGTTCAAGGCCAGTATGCACCTGCTGCCGTTCCTGGTGGGCTGGCTCAGCCTCGTCCGACAGGTATGGCCCCTCAACCAATTGGTGGTCCATCAGATCCTCTTCAAGGAGAGGACGAGGAGACCATGAGACTACGTGCGGATAGAGGAGCTCGAGCAGGTGGATGGACTGTTGAATTGGGTAAGAGAAGAGCATTAGAGGAGGCGTTTAGCAGTATATTCATCTAAAAGGTCAGATCAGAAGCAGCACCTGGCCTGGAGGATGCCTGGTCAACTTAATATTTGTTAAGCTATAACATGGTTAGCTATGGCCCACATCTGGACTTCAAGAAGAGGGGATTAAAGTATCAATCAGCGTCAGGGGGTCAGGTGATTGGAAAATCATCCTTTCTTTGCAAGCTGGGAGCTTGCATATTGATGTACGTTTGCTCATAGCAATTACTGCTATGTACTCGCCAGTCGTCCCAAGTACGTCGTGACGATGAAACCTGTGATTTTTCCTCTGTGATGACATAATTTGTTGTTTTTCAAGCCTCACCTCTTCAAAAAAATATAATACCAATTTGCCCATGTGACATTACTTCTTCGTCGGAGTTTTTAGTTTAACACAACTCCTGGTGAGCATCATGCTTGTCTGGTGAACCGGAAATTGTCACTCCATATGAAACCCCAATGTAACCAAAACTACGATTGTATCAGATCCTTCCACTCTAGCATGTCTTATGGCTTATGAGTGTACTTATATTTCCAGTTCCCAGATAAGTTTTGCATATTTTAACCGAACAGTTGCTGATATGCAACCGACACCTACAGGCCGGTCAGAGATGGATTACTTCAGCAACCTGAAGAAGATTACCAAAACTGGGGACATAAATTGACAAATCAATAGTTTCTCAGTCCCGAGCTTTCCGAGATCCGATAACTAGAGTTTTGTTAGAATGACACTGTATAAACAAGTTGTAAGAATGTTTTCACTTTTAGACATTAATGCAGGTTTCAACTTAGAACAATGTTGTTTTTTTACATGTTATACTTTTTGGTCTTTTAATCAATTGAATAATTTGCGCATAAATGATCAATAAAATAAAAATGTTACACAAGGCATAACTTCGACTGGGGGACGCTATATCCGCTTAGAAACTGGGCTCACTTTGCAGACTTCCACATCAAATCCAAAATCCATGAGAACAAGAATCCAAGCACGTTGTTGCTCGGACAGCTGATCCCTTGGTCCTTTGACCTCCACGAGTTTAGCTTCAGCGCCACCTCGTTCATCGAGGAAACGCCACAGCAGCAAATCGGGCATTCCGCTAGACCAGCTCCTGTAATCAAGGGCTAGATGCCGGAGAAGTAATGCCAAGCGATGTCCACCAACGCATGCAACGGCAGCTCGTAGATCGGTCAAGCAATGCCGGTCCCAATTAACACCCCTGCAGGATGTCCCTTGATGTAGCTCCCAGGAGCTGATAAGCATCTCTTCAGCCATTCCATCTTGTATCCTTTTCAACTGGGATTCTATAAGGTCCTTTCTTGACCTGTAGAAGTCATCTGTTTCCAAATCAAGAGGGGCTATCTGCAAGAGAACACGCAAATCAAGCTATGCATAAGCGCTGTAGGGAAGCCAAGTAAAACATCGTGTTGAGGTTCAACAACCTATCAAAAGATATTAACAGGGATTTCACATCTGGAATCTACAAGAGAGTTTGTGGTGACCTTACATTAAAAATAGCATTCACCGTTGACTGGATCATGCAAGCAATAGAATTACGAAAATCATAATGATTGCCAGAGTTGCGTCAGCGTAATGCATATGGTTATGCACCTCTAAATCTCTAATAAATAAAGCATGTTCTATAGGTCATGTACCTGAAATTTAGACTGGAAAACATCCCGTACGTCTGAAAATATAACATCCCACATTAGAAGACCAAAGACGGTCATCCAAATGCCACCTTCTGAATGGGTACCTTGCCAACCGCCTCCTTCATCAGCATAATATTGTAAAGCCAACTGCTCTACCCCACAAAGTTCACCATCATAACCATAAAATACATTCTTTGCTCCTGTTTCACAATTTAACGGCCTTCCTTCGATGTTCACCTGATAATAGAAGATGCATCCCAAGCACACAGTATTTAGCATAGTCCATGTTACCTACAACCTTGATCCAATAGATCAGAAAGAAAGTACAAAGTTTGTCCTCAATGAGGAACATCAGAGTGATATATGTACCTCTCTTAGATTTCTCTTAACTGAATCGGCATAACTGGGAACTTTCCAGCGCCGTGGAGGTTTGCTTAGACGCAACACTCTCCTTTGAAGTGCGATCTTCGACCCAGCACGGACCCATGGATCAATTACTCCCCCTTCAGCTATTGAAAGGCTCTCATTTGGTCGACCCATATGTTCCAAATCAACAGATAGCCTCAGTGTCCAATATCCTCGCCGTCTACCAGAAGCAACTTTACTAAGTAGTATCTTTAGAATCCTTATTGCATCTGCATACCTGTAAAATATAGTATTATAATTTATAAAATCTGGTTCCCCAAAAACCTAACAGAATTGCAAATAGGAACATGCCCATCCCATGGAAAGAAGCTAATGAAACTTTAAATATTCTCACCTCAACAATTGAGCATAGTATGTGCCTAAAAGAAGAGTATGAGGTGTGAAGCGATGCCTATGTGGGTTTTTTTTAATAATCGTTACAATTTACAATGTGAAATTCAAATCATTGCTTCTTCTGATCAAAAGCACGAGTTAGAGTTCAGTTAAAAAACTTCAATAAATATCAGCATTTACTAAAATGTGAATTCAACATCACAGGATACATTGCATGAGAATATGCATATATATAAGTTATAAACTTGCCCCAAATTTGTAGTAAAAAAATGGATTTTACATTAAAAAAGGAAAGTTATAAGAAAATTATAGGATATTGAGTAAAAAGGCACTCCAGGGGATTTAGACTTAAAAGTTTCTTATAATTATAAATTTCAATGTAGAAAGAAAATGGTCCTTCGTGTGGATGCATTTATATCTTCCAGTCAAACAGGGTGCAAGAAAAAGGGAAAACTGCTCTTGTAGGACTCCTTAATTCAATTAGGTTTTCTCATGAAAATGTGTAGCTTCAATGCAAAAGTTTACATTTAATTCACAATTTAAATTCAAGATGAGAGTTTACAGCCTGCCTAGTAAAAGCGTATCTGCAACCAAAGTGCCAAATATCTAACAACTGTAAGCATATAACACCTGAGGCATCCCATTATGCAGCACAACTAGAAGACATGTCAACACAAACCAGAAGGGAAGATATCAAGTATGGCTAAGGCTTCCAGTTCAACCAAATTGTATGAAGCATCTAAATTCATGCATTTGAAGACACTAATTGAGTTGATCCATAATTTTATCACAACTTACCTACGTTCGCGTTCATAAACAGAAACACCTAATGTAAGTATTTTTGAATAGACCCAGGATGCTGAAAAGCATGAAAAGAATGATGGCGGAGGTTCAGGTAAATTTTCATTTTCTTCTTTTGGCATAGTGCATAGTCGATTCTCAGACAAATCAGCACATCTTGTCACAATTTCCATGTTATTATTATCAAGAGATTCATCCATCAGCTGCGCCACTCGAATAGCCTGATTGCAATATAAGACATTAAATACAAGTATACAACTGAAGAGTGGCAAGTTATGCTTCTTTTTTTGAAAAGGAAAAGAAAAAATCACCTCTTCATACTCAAGTAGATCACTTCTTTCTTGAAAAATACAGTGAGAAATGTTGCAGGTATAGTCTGGGAACTTCACCAGACCAAGATCCACTAATAGAAAGGATGAAAGATCTTGATCACCATTTAGAAAAAAGAGCCTCTGCATGATTGCTCTCGATCATCATGGATGGCAAAAGTAGCTGTTGGATGGAATAATACTGTTGGCAGAATAAACAGTCTAAGCAAGATTTAAGCTTTGTAATTAAAAGTAGTAAGTATTCACCTGGACACGCCACAGAAGTTCATCAGCCATATTAGAAGTTCTTATACAGGTTCCAGTCCATTTTACAATCCGCATTGGTAGTGCTGTGCTGCATGTTCCAGAGATGAATTTTCTTATGAGGCCAAAATGCCCAAGAATGCAACAGCCAACAAGCAAGAGTCTTTACCAGGTTCCATTATCGTATAAAGACAGAAGGGTGCTAAAAAGCTCATGTCGACGAGTGCAGCTTGTGTTATCCTGGAAAGCAAAATAAAAGAAAGAAATATCCATTAAGAAAACCAGGTGAGGAGTAGAAACCAACTGAAAGCTAGCACAAAGGGAAAAACAAATTGCAATGGCTGTCTCCTTGCAATAGTTAACTAGAATGAAAAGGAATGTCTGCAGTTCAGAGCGAACTGCAAGCTAGCGCTGGCTGTCATCAAAATATCAAATCAGTTGTCCAATATAGAGATGTGATGCTTGTATTCTTGCATATTTAGAAAAGCACTCTGTTAACAATGTAATCTCGAGACTTTGTGGACAGCTTCCCGAAAAACATAAAAACACTTGAAATAAGGTCTGGTGGGTAATTATAATGTAACATTTTCCAATCTCATCAAGATTTTCAGGCTTTTCCTCTACCAATTTGATCTAGGGAATACATTAATATGGCATTCCATGCTATCCCTTATTGAACTTGTTATGATCCTTAGATCATAGGGGTAAACATCACTGAGAGGATAGCCGGATGACGTCGGCTGCTAAGGGAGAGGGAAGACTATAGATTGGGGAGACAAAGGGATTGGGACTTAGACTATTGTATTCTTATTGCTTGCTTAAAGAAGATACAATGCCATCTCTTTTATATGGATAACTTGACTTGAACCATAAGAAAAAATCTCAAACAAACTAACTGGAGATAAGCTTCCAAACTAAGCAAATCAATCTAATCCCTAACTAAGGAAACTATCCGTGGATGAACAGTAAACGCATGAACAGTGCATATGGGCAGTAACCGCACCTGTGGCAGAACTCAATATTTTTTGCAAGTTTTTTAAGGGCAAAACTAGAGTTCTATGTTCACAATTCCACATCATTTTCTTTCAGCGTTAGTAGGTAAATTGATGATAGTCTATTGCCACATCCTATGCCTTAGCAGTAACATTATTTTGCAGGATATGAATTATCATGTTTGTGCCATGATATTATGTGTTATACATACATCCCCATGTGTTGTCCATTATGAAATCCTAAAGTAGTGTATTACTTTCAAAAGTAGAAATGTATGAACAAATGGTGATTCTCAACGACAAGGGGCAAATGCTTGGACGGAAGCTGAATCTCACTGTCAAATATTCTATCAACTGAACAAAAAAATAGCAAAAAAATGTCACTTCCGCAAATCTTGGATATGCCTATTTATTCAAAAGGCAGACAGTGTACTTGTGCATAATGAGAAAGGGAATTGATGGCAAGGATAGAAAACCTTAGGAAGCTCCTTTAGTATTCCTTTCATTTCAGGAACACTTAGCACATCAAGAATCTCTTTCATATCATATTCAGATGGATCATCGGTGCAATAAAGCATGTCAATGTAACCTGCCACTTTATAAGAAACAGCTTTCAATTCAAACAGCTAAAGCATGGCAACATGTCAAGTTGTCAACTACTAAAATTTGAGTAGGTCCAGGTTATTACACTTTAACTCCATGGCTGCATGCTCCAGATCTGATATCTCACGATATGAGATACTGCTCAATCGAAACCATGGCCCTGCAAGAAATTAAGCGAGTCAAGTGCAAAGTTGTATTTGCTCAGTAAATTGCTCCATTTTTCTCAAGCTACTGAAGTAACACATGCACTGAACTTAAACCACTGGCACGAAAAGTCTAAAACATACAATATGGAGCGAAAATGCAACCAAATTACATTTTACCTACCAATGGACATCAGGAAAGCTAACCTTTTCGAGTGTAAATCCTCACAAAAAGCCTTTGCCCATCATTCGATAACGACTTAAAAGAACCTGTTGAATGTAAGAACAAACACTAGTCATTAAGACATCTTGATCAACAAACATATAGATATAGAGTGGGAAGAGAAAAAAATCAACAACCTAAAAATGATGTTTCCTTATCACTAAAAAGGTGTGCATGGTTGGCCATAACATCCGCTGTCATCAAGTTAAAATTTGTCTGGTATCTTGCACTACGAGGTCGCTGCAAGTTTCCATTTCTAACAGCACCAACAAAATTTTCCCATAAGGACTGCTGACATTTCAGATCATCGTATCCCTGATTGTCATTTTTACATTTCTGACATGTAAGCTGGATGGGAACATTATCAAGCTGTTGTTCAGGCAAACCGACCACAAATCCCTAACAAAATAGAAAATGAAGCATTAGCAGTTGAAGAGTTATTGAGTTGGTGGAGAAAAGTCTATCTGTCAAAAAAAATGCCCAAAGACCTAATTGAAGTTGGAGCAGAAACCTTGCAGCCTTTCTATAGCAAACAGAGTGAAACTGTTATTGCCACCAAGATTGATGTCATCAGCAGAGCTGACAATGAAGTGACCACTCACCACTAAATATATCTTTTTAGTTTTGCTGGGTTAAGGGAATTGATCTCATTTACAACTTTCCAAAAGTATGTCCTGGCTTAAAGAGAAAGGCCACTTGTGATTAAAGGGCTGTTTGCACAAGAATATAAATGCATGTAAAACGTATCAGGTTGGACTTACTGTTTTACTGGCAGAGTGGGCTTTCTATGACTGGAATGGCTGTTTGCATCAGAGTATCAGAGTATTAAAAAAATGGAGAACATGCAAAAGCTCTGCATGTCATTCCATTAAGAGAGTATAACTGGATCTGAAGTCGGGTTAGACCTTTCAAGGGGTTTAGTTGGGAAAAAGTACCTCGCAATCCTAAAAGCCTTTTCAACTAACTGCACCTTTTTTACGGGTAGAGTGGGCTTCGATTTGGATAAGAAAAGAATTGTAGATGGGAGTTTGTATATGAACATACGAACTTTTGTTGGTTTCCTAATCGAAACAGGGGTAATGTGCCTCTGGTTTTAGAGACACCGTAAACTGTCTCTATGAAACTCTCTGACTGCTAAACAAACCACATAAATTACAGACAGACCATTAACACCTTCCAAAATCATTACCACCACAACATGGCTCACTGATGGCATTCAAACTGATGCAGCACAGTAACTGTCCTAGATATCTTCTTTTTACAACTGTTGGGTATGAAGAATGTTAAGGCTTATAGCAAAATAAGCAGAGAACTAACTAAAATATGCAAGCAGAAATATACGTAGGAATCTTATCTGATTTTACAGTTATTATGTCCATGAGTGCAGCATTTAAATGACAACTCATAGCATAATTATAAAAATTAACTTTGTCAGTGAGCATTCACTATGATGGCATGGAATGATATTTCAAAGAGAATCTACCACACAAGCCAAGGCTAGTTTATTCATCACCAATCGAGGTCCATCTATAGGATAATTAAAGTATAACTGAAGAAGAACTTGAATGGCAAGATGTTATAGCTGTAATTCCATCATTGTAATGCATTGTGCATAAATTAACTACATATGTTCATTCAACAAGACGACCTAGTGACTGCATGCTATATTACACCTTTTCAGCAATATAAGAAGAGAATTTCACCTTGCATTCAACATAATGTTTGTCCAGTAGAGGAGCCAAAACTTTAGCCAGCTCTCGAGGCAAGTATCCAAGAATCTGCTCACATTCAGACCCCGCATAAAGCACCTATCGATGGTATTGAGAAAAGTTATCTACATGAAAGGCATATTAACAGAAATTTTATTAAGAAAAGATGGAAACCTTGATAGCGTCAGGGTCCTTAGCATTCCGAGGATCTCTTACAACAGTAATGCCCACACCTTCTTGTAGTTCAATGTTTTCATGAAACCTCCGGCCCACTATGACAGTGTCAACAGCTACCGCGGTGCTAGAATCGGTGCTTGCACATGCATCAATACTGCCAGAAGTTGTTCCTGCTGGAAGCATGCAAGAAGAGCCCTTTTCAACTGCATCATCATCTGCGGCATTCTTCATATTTGCCAAGACAGTAGTATTCAAAGGTATACAGGTGTTACATGTCTTGGAAATTTCAAGTGAGCCATGCAGGCAACCAGGTGATAAAGCGGTAGCACTACCCTTTGAACCCCCAGTTTCACTATTCATCAAGAAGAATGCTCTATCACTAGATATATCTCCATCAATTGGTTCCATATTTTCTGCCTCATCATCATTGTTCAAACTGTCTAAAGCGGGCTCAGCTGTGGTTTTTTTACTGAATCTGAAATCAAGAAGGGTGCTCTGTGTCAACTTCCGTTTCGTTCCTCTTGTAAGGCATGCATCTGCATTGTTCATGTCAAAACAAAAGCAAAAAAAACTTCAGAACGTGTCGGTAAGTATGGCATGCTTACTGCTTGCTATGTGTCTCATGATACTAGCAGCAAATTTCGCAAACGACCGATTCGCCTACCGAGTGACGATGCGGCACATGAGAGCGGTATGTTACAACTGCGCAAGCAACCGATCACTTACTAATGTGAATTTGAAACTTGGCACGGCAGTAGCTAACTGGAGCAGCACCTACAGGTATTGTCTAGACTCTATACCTTAGGGTGTTGCGAGTTACAGCAACAATTTAGTCGGCTGAGATGCTACTAGCGTTTTGGAACAAACACAGCCGGAGCCGGCTAATCTCCAAAGCCCAGCCTAGCAAACATGAGAGAACATTCAGCATTCCACGGATTCAAGACAAGTGTGGCTTGTAGTTTGTACGGACCGAGGTGGGTGTTGACGCAGTAGTCCGTGCCGCGGATGGACTCGCCGCAGACGGGGCAGGCCACCCACTCCGCGCCGACGCCGCCGCTCCCTCCCGACGACGAACCACCAACCGCCTCCCTCGCCGCCTCGCCCGCGCCCCCGTCGTCGGCCTGGGGAAAACCGTGGAGACGTTAAGAGTCGGAGAGACGAGGTCAGTGGAATCGGCGGTGCGTTCGGTGGGTGTGGGGTTTGGGGTTTTTCACCTGATGCGGGGTGGAGGGGGAGGAGGGTGAGAGGAGGAGGGCGAGGGAGGCCGGGAGAGGGGAGCGGCGGCGCCTGCCGATGAGGCGCACCAGGCTCTCCCGCCCGGTCAGCATGGCCGGCCGCGGAGAGGAGGTGGTGGCGGCGCGCGAATGCGCGATGGGGCGGGAAGGAACGGGGGTGGTGTGGCGTGAGAGGGGGAGTGGAAGTGGTCGAGCCACACTGGTCGCGGGCCGCCTCCCGCCACTGCGGCGCGGTTTTGGTATTTCGCGGCTAGCGCGTAGCGTTTGATGGACGGGTGGGTGGGTGGGTGCAGGTTAAGAAAGAAAGCTTGCGGGTTTCGTCCACGCTCGCTGTTTGTGACTTTAGAGCCAGCAAACACATGCTAAAATTACTCTGATCCTATCTGCATTGCTCTTGTTGTGTAACTTCTAAGGAAAAAAAAATTTGTTGTGCTAAATGATTTTTATAAGACTGTGGTATCTTAATCGATTTTTTATAAGACTGGTGAATACCGTCAGAGGTTATTATGGATTAGAACGGAAAGCTAAATGTTTTTCGATACAGTCTAGTGAAAAAATGCATGAAAACTAAAGAAAGTCTTCACTAAATATGATTTTTTTTTAACCTTGAGTTCTAACTTTGCAATCACATGATCTACCTCTGTTCACAAAAGGTATACAAAGAGATGTTTAGCATAATCATACACTACATTTTAAAGTCAGATGTTTAGCATAATCATACACTACATTTTAAAGTCAGAGCTTCGGTCTTTTAGCTACTCAATTGCGGCCAATATTACGCAGACATAATTTCTCTCAATATAAGCTAAAGTAAAAAAAAAAGGTTGGCTATAGGTAATTATATCAAAATCATTCATTACACATACAAAAAGGTTTCTTATATGACTTCTATAATTAACGAAAGTACAAATTGGGCGTGAAGCATTCTAGCATTAGTGAGTGCATATTTTATTTGTTTGTGTAAACAATCTTCAATTGTGTTTCTAAGTCTCTTTTTAAAAAAAGATATTGTGTGAGCTTTGCCCGTGCATTAAAAAGGGAGAGGAAGAGCATATTTTAAAACATAGTACAAAGCAGATGCCATGGCAACACGGAAAAATAGAGCAAGGAAACAACTAAAATTGATAGGCACTCGGGAGTTATATGTGTTGAGGAACTGTTGCTGGTGAGTCTAGCCTTAGTGATCACCTCGTATATAAGTATAAATCGCACACACGAACACAAGTACAGAATAGTAGATTAAACACAGGGATATGGAGAGATTGTTTTCTTCTCTTTATTCCTCTTCTCATGTTCAGCCTTTTACAATGACTAGTACCATCTATTTATATAATACAAACCTGCTAGGGTTTTGGATGGGGCACCCACCCATAGACTACTTGTAACATCCCAAATGTATAATCTGGTGTACGTTTCAAATGTAATTAAATGTGTAGAAATTAAAACTTTTTTCTCACATCTTGAAACTCTTGAACTCACTTATAATTCTTGTCCAATAGTTGTGGAATTCAAAAACACAAAGCTCTTGTTGACAAAAGTCAAACCGATTTTTCACTTGTCACAAATCTTGTGCCAAACTTGGGGAAACATTTTCCCTTGGTCCTAGAGATGTTGTGGGACCTCTCTTAAAAATATCATAAGTTTTAAAACTTGTTTGATAATTTTTGGAGGTAAATCAAACCCTAGAACAACCTTGATGAATTTCTGGAGAAAAATGCAGTGCACAAAAACCTCTGGAAATTTTATGAAAGGTTAATCCTAAAGTCAGCAAGCTCCAGTTAAAATTTCATAAATTTTGGAGTTGATTTGCTATCTCATTTAAATCTGCAAAGTCTCAGCTGTTAAATTCAAACTCAATTGGCTGCACTGTTCCTCGGGCCTGAGCCACTTCCCAAATTGGGTCTAACCCAACCAATTCCCTGGCTCAGCCCAAACCTCCTTTTCCCCCACGTGAGGTCATAGCCGTTGGATTCAGATCCAAAGGCCACGACCTCCTCCACAACCATCGCTGCCCAGTCCTTCCACCCATCGAGGTCTTACGCCGTTGGATCAAGATCAACGTCCTTGACCTCCCTTCTTTAGCAAACGCTCCAGATCTCCCACCGCATCGAGGTAATAGCCGTTGGATCAGATCCAACAGCCATGACCTCCCCTCGTTATTAAGCGCACCAGACCTCCCCCTTCATCGTGTTGTGCGTCGTTAGATTTAAAATCCACGGCCAGGACCTCCCTTCTTTGTCATGCGCATCTGACCTCCCCTCTCATATCGTTGCCGTTAGATCAAGATCTAACCGCCACGACCTCCCCACCCCCTTTGCCGCGTCGTGCGCACCAGCTCCTGACCTCCCCATATGTTGTGTGCCCTTGGATTGAAATCCAAAGGCCACGACCTCCTCGCTCTGTTGTGCGCCTTTGGATGTAGATCCAAAGGCCATGACCTCCACATCCCCTTGGTTGTATCGCGCGCTGCAGTTAAGTCCTCCCCATCTGGTCCACGCCTTTGGATTTAGATCCAATGGCCAGGACCTCCTAGCCCCTTCAGCGCATGACCTCCCTGTTCTTTTGGCAATCGTGCGATGGAAATCGTGTGGCTGTGACCTCCCCTCTTCCTTTGCGCATCCGCGCAATGATGATCTAAGGGTCACGACCTCCCCAGTCCAGATCCTGTGGCGGTGACCTCCCTTCCCTTTCCACTTAAATCCTACCGCTTTGGATCTAAGGGCGGGACCTCCTCAGAGGCTTATCCAGCGGTTGGGGCAGTCTGTTCTTCTCCTAGCTTGGCACGCAGGCGCTCATGGAAGGAGGAGGTCGATGACTGTCACTTCCCAACAAACTGTGCTCAGGCGCATTTAATGCATGGCAGTCTTTCCGCCCCCTAGGCCATGCCCTAGCCTGCCCCCTGTCACCTCCCTGTCCTGTCCAAGCCATGGACCGAGTCATGGGCTAAGCTCACCATGAGCTTAACCCTAGCTCACGACCTCCATTTCCCTGGCTATAAGACCTCCTTGGTATCTCCCCTTGGCTTCCTTTACACACCGTTGAGCTTTGCCTTGTCACTGTGCTTGGCTGAGCTCTTCCTCCACAGACCTCCCCCAAATCGCCATTGAAGCACCTTGGAGCTCCTCTGTGCATTAAGTACTCCAGTGGCTCCCTCTCATCGACCTCTTGCTCCATTTTACTCCTCTGACCTCCTGGAGTTTTAAACCCTAACTTAAGCTTGGGTTGACCTCTTCAGGAACGGGCTAAAGTGGACTTGGAGCTTTTGGCCGTGGAGCTCATTGTCTTCACCATCGCCGGTCCTCCTCTCCTCCGACCTCCTCAGCTCCGCCACGACCTCCGGGTAACCTCCAGTAGTCATTTTGAGTGGGCACCTGCTGTATGTTATTCGGAGCTTTCCTTTCGAGTTTTGCTTTTGAGCCGTGTTGGTCCTCTTGTTCATCTCGGCTCGTCGCCGCTCAGGCCACCCACGCCGAATGGTCGGCGTGGCGCATAGACTACTATTGCGCACACGTTGGTGCCCTTGGATAGCGCCGGCGAGGTCCTCATCGCCGGCGGTGAGCCTTGGGAGCCTCTCGGAATTTTGTTGGACAACAATGGCACTGTGCCGTTGTCGTTAAGACAAAGACCTCCCCCATTAATGGCTAATCATCTCCAATCATTGTAGCTTTTTATGTGTCCTTAAGCGCTGCGTGCGAGGTCTTGGGCCGTCCATCTCAAGATCTACGGCCAGGACCTCCTCGAGGTCATCTCAGCCATCTTGGATCTCCCCGAGTTGATCTTAGCCGTTTAGGTCCTCCCTCGGACAATCTAGACCATTGAGGTCCTCCCTTGGAAAATCTAGACCGCCCGTGTCCTCCCTCGAGAGGTCTTGACCGTGTAGATCTTCCTTGGAGAGATCTTGATCGTTTAGATCTTCCTTTGGAAGATCTCAGCCGCTCAGGTCCTCCCTCGCTAGATCTGGACCGTCCCGGTCCTCCCTTGATTGTCTTGGTCCATTGGATGCAGCATCAACGGCCACGACCTCCTTTCTCGTTAGCGCGCGCGTTGCCGGGAGGACATGGACTGTTGGATCCAAGATCAACGGCCCATGTCCTCTGGACCTGTGCGAGCGCGCGTGCGCGTTTTCACCTGGAGGTCTTGAGCCGTCCGATCCAGGATCAACGGCTCATGTCCTCCCCCTTCGTTATGGTTTTTAGGAATATCCCGAGAGCTGTTAATTGTTAACTGAAAAAGGTAATAACTTTGAAAATGCATAACTAATTCATCTTAGCTCCTTTTTAGGTGATTCACATTTCTGTAGCTCTGGTTTGAACTAAACTTTAATCTAAAAATGGTTGTAAGTTGAGTTCAGCTCCAGAAAAATGATTTGATAAATAGGTTTCAAAATTAACTTTTAATGTTGCATTTAACTTGTAAAATGCATAAGTAATTCTCTGTAGTTTATTTTTGAGTGGATCCAACTTTGTTTGCTTCCTCTGTTAATGCACTAAATGGTAGATTAGGATTTAGGCATGTCACTATTTTTAAAAGAATTGTGGGTGCATTTTAGTTGTGCTCATTTTCATGTCTTTGAAAAATTATAGAAAGTGCATAATAGCCCCAAATGAGGTGAACTCAATTGGGTTGTTCATCTTTTGAGGTGCTTGTTTTACTGTAAAAATTTCAATTGCACCACCTTTCTAGAAATTTTTGCTAAACAATTTAATTATGGTGAATAGTAGCAGATTGTATTTTTAGAGGCTGAGCAGTTTTGTTTTGCTCATATCTTTTGCATTGAGAATCCAAATCAATTGGTTCTTATTGCTAAATTCTCTAAAAATCATGCTCTAGCTGCTGTAGAAATTTTAGAGCTTTTGGAGCTAGTTTGCTGTGCTGTCTTCTTGGTTTTCGTCGTTCTTATCGATTCTTTTCGCCTTTTCGATTAGGTGTCGACGAGTGTGTTGATCCCGTGAGCGATACTCTGCAGCAAACTGAGCATAACCAGCAAGGCAAGCAGTTTGATCATATCCCATTGTGTCCCATTACTTTAAAGTCTATTACTTTGTTTAACTTGTATGTATGCATTGTTATTTTGTTGTTAAATGATATCAGTTAGTGATCCTATAGATGCATATCCTGTAGGTAAATGTTCATTCTCTACTACTAAGCGTAGGACTACCTTGCTGTGATGTAGAGTTCATTGGATGAGCTCTCATGACTTAGTAGATCACGTGTTGGTATGCTTAGAAATGCTTAGAACAGTAGAAATGGGCGGTTGTCGACATTATGTCGATGACCTTGGTCACACAAAAAAAAATTATTATTCCATTATGTCTATCTCTTGTGCTTGTTAATTTGTAAAATCAAAACAAAAATAAAAATGAAAACTATTTGGACTTGGGCTCAATGGATGATGGTGTGATTGTTAGGTTGTGGAATGGTGCCTAAGTCAACAAGGTCCGAACATCTTGTTACACCAAACCAAGCATTTTTGCGTGCTAACCACACGAGGGGGATATGGGACCTCTCTTGGCTAAGTACTTTGGCGGGTGTTAGCTTCGAGTTGCATGGTGGGCTATTGGGCGAGTAGTAGTGGGGTTATCCACTGCAAGGAGCACTACCCGTATAAGGGGGTGAGCATCTTTGATGACTCCGCATCAACGTATGGGGCGGTTGTATCCCCATATGGGCAGCTCGTGGTTGACACTCAATATTGGAAAGGTCTCGTTGGACTTAGCTGTGCCGGCACACCAAAGGAAGTGTGCTAATAGCTTGGCTTAAAAGGCGGTCTAACGTGTGGGTACATTGGTACACCCTCGCAGGTTAAAACTATTGAATAGCCTCGCCCTAGGTTATGGACACGCTTGGGGAAGTCTTTCGAGAGTTAGACTACAACCTTTAATTAAAACTTGACATGGGTGGTATGAATGGGTAATTCATGCTATTGTTGTGGTGGCTATTGGGTTAGTCACTTCCAGAATTGTTGTTGTCATCTATCTATTGTTATTATGTTACTTGTCTCGTTGCTACTTGCAAATTAAAAATGAATTGCGAAATTGCTTTGAATCTATTTAAATATTGCAAATGAAAACTTGCTTTATGCTAAAATGAGCCTAAAGCCTTCCACTTAAATAAAGCTTGCATGTAGTTAACTATAGTTCTGTTATTCTACACGTCAGTCTTGCAAGTACATTTTTGTACTCATTTGCTTTGCTTAATAACTTTGTTGCAGAGGAGGTAGAGCCCAAAGGGCTTTACTTTTGTGGGATGTGCTGCGGTTGGGAGTCTAGCTAGGCGGCATGGTTGGTTGCCTTGTGGGCTAAAGGCAAACCTTGTGGCTCTCTTTTGTTTATCGCCATCTTATGGCTTTTGCTTCCGCTGTGTTATCTTTCTTAATTGTATTTGGCCGGTCGGCCCCTTTTGTAATAACTCTCTCTATAAGATGTATGTCTTTTATTTCTAGTTCGTGCTTTGGTTCTATGTCTTGAATGGAATTGATACATGATTTTGTAAAGGGGTGTGTATACTGCATTTCTGGGAAGTATACATATCTCGAAGACACGGCTTATTATGTTTGTGATGCTAGGGTCAATGGATGACTAAGTATTACAAGCCTAATAAACCGGGGTCCTCACACTACTGGGCCAAGCTCATGGTTTCCCAACACTCTCCCTTGGACACACATCCTCACATGTTCATGCCTTGTCAAAACTCCATAAAAACTCAATGGGAAAAATTTGAAGAAGGAGTACATGATACACGTTCTGCTGCATTGCACGAATTACCTCATTAAAAACCTTAATCGAGAAACTTCAGGAAAACTCGTCAAGGGAAAAAGAGTACAATTCACCATATTTCATTTAATCTCCAGGATTTATTATTTGCTCCCCATGGCCTCCTTCTATGTGGGGCCTCGGTGGCAGAGAGGGCAACTGGTTGCCCATTCCCCTCCTGTCTTAGCGCTCGGGCGGCTGCTGACCGCGGTTCATGTAATCTTGCATGGCCGCGATGGTGTGGTACTCCCTAGTTGTATGTGATCCCTCACCGTGGAGATCACAAAATAGCGAAGGGATGTGGGTCCCTCTTTTCGAGCACACTTTCGCTTGTCAGTCTTTGGGGCGATTGGGGCAGTCTGCCTCCTTCCTTAGGGTGATGTCTTCCGCCGCCCGGGTGTACTCTTCCATTTTGTCGAAAAGCTCTACCACCGTGCGGATAGGCTTGCGATCCATCCTCTCCCATGTGTGTAACACCGATTTTCAGAGCATTTTTGAAAATTTTCAAAATAAAAAGAACCATTTGGTTTTGATGATAATTCAAAGCTTAACTTGAGAATTTCAGAATTTGAAGAGTTTAAAATGACTAAACTAAACTCCAACTAATCCAAAACTTAGTTCTTTTGGTGTAGCTCTAGCTCTCTGGAGCTATCTCCCTTTTCTTGATAGGATTTCCTCTCCTTCATCTGTTTGGACATTTTTATATGTCCGCACCGTCCCCTTGTTTGACCTCTGTTGTTGTCCGGATCTCTTCTCGATCCTAGACCACAATCTTTGTTAGGCATGTTCTTGTTCCTGTGCCTCCCTCTGGTTGATCTAGCCGACCTCCCTCACATCTATTGCTTGAGTCTCCCTCTTGCTTACTAGAATGCCCAGTAATTCACTTGAACCTACCTGTGGCCAATTGGATCTTCTTTGCATTCGATTGAGTCACCTTTGTGCTCAATTGGACCCCTTCTGATTTCCCTCTGAGCCGTCCGACCTCCCATGTGAAGATCTGAACCGTTCAGACCTCTTGTGATCATCATCCAAGGATCCGGACCTCTTTAGGTCTAGATCTCCTAAGTGCTTGGACTTTCCCTGGTCCAGATTTCCTTCTCTGGCTTAGACCTCCTCAGGGTCTAGGTCTCCCTTTTATAACCACTTGAGTTCCTTCCATGCTCTTGTGAACCTCTTGGTGATCACTTGGATTCCTTTTCGCCCCGATCCTTGTAGCCTTCTCTTTGGAAAGGTCCTTCTAGTGCAATCCGGTATTACCACCCCAATTCACGGTATACCATTCTTTAGGACCTCTTTCCCATTCGTTCAGACCTTTCTCTTTAAGTTTGATTATTTTGAATCTCTTTGTTGGTTTGAATCTCTTTGGATCAGACATCTTTTCTGCTCGCACTTCTCTTAAGTCTAAACTTCTTGTTGCTGGGCACCTTTCTATGCCTGCACCTCTTTTCATTCGGACCTCCTTGTATTCCGGTGGACTTCTTATATGCCTTCAAACCTCCACGAGTTCATTCGAACCCCTAGGCATTTCTTCTTGGCCGAAAAGAACTCCTTAGGGTTCATTCTAACTATCACGGCTTTAATCTCACCCTTGAGGTTGGAGCCTCCTTTGAGTTGCTTTGACTCATGAGCTTCTGTTGGACCACCATTTGTGGATCTCCTCCGTGAAATCCTTCTTTCTTGAAACCCCTCCGCCTGGACCTCCTTGCCAGACCTCCCTTGTAGAGATCCTGACCGTCAGGACCTCCCCATGTCCAGACCTCCTCCATGTGTATTTGGACCTCCCCATGTTCGGACCTCCTTTGTGTATATCGGGACCTCTTAGTTTCTTAGACTTCCTCGAGGACCTCTCTTGCGGGCAAGACCTCCTATTTTGACCCCATTGTTTTAAATTGGTGGCCCTACCGCCGGTCTTAACCATTCTCAATTCCTCCGCCACGTTATTATATTGAGCATTTAATGCGGTCTTGTCACATTAAATGCATCCATATACGTGGTGTTTTACTTTGAATTGGGTCACTTAACCGCATTCTCGACATTTTTCTTAGTCCTTCCCAAAGCAACATAAGTTGTCCTTCCTCGTACTTTTTAACTGTGGTGGTAGTGACACCGCTTCCGCCACTCACCTACCTTTGACCCATTTCTATACTTATCCTTGACTCATATACTCCTAATATTCTCTTCACCCATTTTGTCTAAATGGTCCGGGGAGCTCTACAGCACCATCTTTTACCACGCTCACCATTTCAACTCCTGCTCAGTGGCTTTCTTGGGAGAACTCTTTGCCAAGAACTCTGGTTGGGATCTTTCTTACTGTGCTTTCACCATTAAAAACACCACTGGAGCTTGGGCGCCAGCCTCAGCTACCTCTGATTCTACGACCTCCATTTCATCTGTTTCCTTTACTCATCCTTGGTAAGTTTCCTTAAGGTACTGCTCAGTTCTTGTTCTTGTTGCCATAATAAACGGGTGTATCCTTCCCAGGACCCCCTTTCTTGGATTTCGCTCGGACTTCTGTGGCTTCTATGTGAGGACCTCCTCTGTGGTCTCTGCACATAGAGTATCTTCTGGACCTTCTTGGCAGCAAGAAGGATTACCTTCCGTGGTCCCTCTGTTCCTTGGTCAAGATCACTCCTTTGGAGTCATTTGTCAAAAAGACCACTTCCTCTCAGTAAGTTGGAACCACCTCCAAAGAATCTATTCTAAATACAATGCTCTTCTGTTAATTGAGTTTTGATGTTCCTCTGGAGTTCTTTTGGTTCTTTGCTTGAGTCTCTGTTGGTTCTTTATTTGGAGCTGGGTCGAATATGTTTTCTTCTGTGTAGATCTTGACGCTTCCAGAGAGCCGAGCCGTGAGAGTGAGTAGATCCTTAAGCTATCAAGCAAGAGGCAAGTTACACTTTTGATCATATTGCACCCAGTATTTCAATTTATTTATGTTCTGTTTCAAAGTATTATGCATGCCTATTTCTACCAAGTTATTTCAATACCTGTCTTTAAACACATAGTTATACCACTTTCTCTCATATGGCAAGCTTTGACATTGAACCAAATTTGTTGTCACCTTAGGCAAAATCTGGTTGACCCAATAAGGTGAACCAGGAATCATTTGAAAAACTCATGCTTAGTTAAGCTTAGACCGAAAGTATTGATTTGGGGAAACCTTTATCAAAATGACCAAATAATGTTTAAAAATGTTTTGACCATGACATTGGGTTGTCATGGGAGTATGAAAGTATTGCTGGGGAAGCAAAGAAAATGAAAATGGATTTAGACTGGGGCGAAATTGGTCGGCTTGGTTGGTGCAAGTTTATGCACGGGATTGTGCCTTTATGGTAGATCGATGCCCTTGGGTTGTGGAAGTCGCCCTAGTCATTGAAGGACCGGTCTTTGAGCGACCAATGCTAGGCCTATAATGGGCCATTGCCAAAACCGTGCAACCACACGTCTCCAGTCTGGGGCGTGGGATCTGGCTGAGTAATTTGCAAAACTTCACCATATGCTGCTCCATTGGAGGTGTGGGAGGTCTTGTTTGGCCAATGGTCTTTATAACCTCATCGTTCCCATTGGTGCAAGAGGGGCTTCCCACGGATTGCTATCCACAGGGGTGAAACCTTAGCAAGGAAAGGTCGTGGTGGAGCAATGCATTGTAAAGGCCTTGTCATGAACTCTAGACCTCTTACCTTCGACGGTGAGAGGTGGCACTCACAAGATGCCAAACAAACTAGAGGAATCATGTCGTGTGGGTAAAGTGCACAACCTCTGCAGAGTGAAATCTATTCGAATAGCCGTGTCCACGGTCATGGACGTGCTGGCAAAGGCCACTCGGAGTTAGATGATGGTTTTGGGTTTCCAAAATTGTTTATTAAACTGTTTTGGGATTGCTATCCCATGGGTTGGGCAGGGAGCCTTGTGACAGGAAGGTATCCTTCACCACTTGTGATGAATGAATATCCAACTGAAAATCAAGTTTAGAAAATGAATTTTATCTACTAAGAACCTGCTTTGAAACTTAGTATTTGTATTTGAAATAAACATGGCTTTATGCAAATCAACCATAATATGCCTTCCATTGTGATATCCATTATGCATGTCATCTTGTTATTTGACGGGTGTAACTTGCGAGCACGGTTGTTGTGCTCACTCTTGCTTGCTGCAGTCTTTAGCAGGAAATGGAAGCTTTAAGGTGATCTACTCAGTGGACCAAATGGTCCAGTTCGACTAGGGTTGCGCCCTCCAGCCGGTTGCCTGTGGTGTATCGGGTGCCTCATGTGTTCATTTTTGTTATGTGTTGCCTACTGGCTTGTAAGCTCTCTTGTAAACAACTCCATTGTTTATTAATAAAGCTTGTGTTGCTGCTATGTTATCACTGTTGTTGCTGTGAAGAGCTAGCCATGATCCTTGGGACTAGCTCGGGTTTCACAGGGAACCTTGGAGCAAGCTCGGACCTCCATGTCCCTACAATGGAGTGAATATGTGCAGTCCTGAGGTGATCTCGGACCTCCACGACCTCCTCTGGAGAGTCGCGGGAGGTCTTAGGGTGCCCTCAGACCTCCTCATGTTTCTCTGTTGTAGCCGTGGCGGATCCGTGGGTGCTCCCTGGCTCCAAGACCCTCTCGGGTCAGTTCTCCTGGACCTCCAAGAGGTCGTGCTGGACCTCCTGGGAGGTCTTGGTGGGACTGTCGAGAGGTCCTTTGTGGACCTCCTGGGAGGTCCTGATGGACTTTCCAGAGGTCTTGGAGGACCTCTCGGGTGCCCTAGAGTTGGGTCGCTACAACAGGGAACCCCCCTGAAGTTTGCATGTGGCTGCGTTTATGGCGGTGGTTTCATTGACCCCCTTCACTTGGCACTTTACCTGCACGTATTTCTTGAAGAAGCTGCAGAGGGACTCACCTAGGGCTTGCTTTTATTGCGAACAGGTGCCCCACGTCCTTTGGCTTGACGTAATTTCTCTGGAAGTTGTTGTGCATGAGATCCTACAACTGCTCCCACGCGTATATGGACCGGGGAGGGATGGTAAAGAACCATGTTAGGGCCACACCCTTGAGGGTGAGGGTGATGCTTTTCGTTTTAGTGGTGTCATCTCCCCCGGCCACCTCGATGGTGGTTTTGTACACCCGGAGGAACTCCGAGGGGTCCATGCACCCTTCAAAGGGCCCAACGTCCGGCATTTTGAAGCCCGACGACCAGCGAGCCGTCTCCAGTCCTGAGCTCGATGGGGAGTTAGGGTCCCGTCGGAGCAGCGGAGCTGGGAGTATGGTTGCGAGTGCCGAAGGGCTGGCCTCATCTGCTCCGGTGGTTTGCCCTTGCACGAGGGCCGTGAGTGGGGGCAGGTCTGCGAGGCCGCCTCTGGCAGCTCATCAAGACCCAGCATCTCCCTCGTGGGTCAAGCAGTTCCTCTTGGAGGCTTCAGATGATTTCCAGTCACGACGCTGCCCAAGGCGGGTGCGCCCGCCAGGTGGTTCCCGGGGAGAGATGCCTCGGTGGACCAGGTGTCGCTTCCGACGATGTCTCTGTGTGTGGAGTCATTGGCTTCCTCCTCCGTGGCTTTGATGGTGGCTGCCGCTGCCGCGAAGGTCCTGCTTCGTTGGGCCCTCAGGGTTCTTGGAGCCGCGGCCGTTGAGACCCTGGGTGTTACCTTCCGAGGGGCCATGCTGATACCTTGGAGCTGTGCTTCGTGACTTTCCTGCCGAACCCCACAGATGGCGCCAACTGTCATAGCAAGAGAGACTAGACATTACAAAAAGGGGACCCCCAGTGTCTACACAAGGGACTGAGGGATCATCGAAGAGGGGACCGGTTGTTAGGAGTAAGTGTGTATTAATTGCTCTAAAAATGGGGTCTAGCTTATTACATGGGGGGAGGTGGCTATTTATAGCCTTCCGGCAGGGTACATGAGATTACGAATATATCCCTAAAAAGGTTCTACGCTCATAGGGGATGCAGGGACTTTTTCTACCCCTACGCGTAGCCTTCGGCTCATGGTGGACCTCCCTAGCTTTGGTCCATCCGGTTAGTGGCTTGGTCTATCGGTGTTCTCTGCCCTTCGAAGTGTGCGGGGTGTCCCGGGGCCGAGGGACCCTAAACACCCTTCGACTCCCAAGAGGTGGCCCCGGGGGACTCCTGGGCTCGTGGCACCTCGGTGACCCTTCGATAGCCTTCACATCTCCTTTGAAGCCTCCCCGAAGGTATGCCCAGTACCTTCGGGAGGGGGTCTGTCGAGGGTCTAATAATCATCATTTAATTATTTATCTGTAATTCTTATTATGGATAATAATACCATCATATGGTTCTTGAGTATACCTCTTAATATTCATAAGGGAGAAGTTGGAGTCGTATGACCTTCTACGACTACCTCATGGTCGTAAGTTCTTCTACGACTACCTCACGGTCGTAAGTTCTTCTACGATCACCACGTGGTCGTAAGATCTTCTACAACAACCACGTGGTCATAAGTCCTTCTACGACCAGGTTAACTACGACCACCCTATAATTGATTGAGCTTACAGACAAATAGGCACAATTAATTAGGACATCTAAACAGTTAGTATACATTGTTATTCTCTAGAATAATTGCACAATTAAACTCTCTGCCCTGATGTTAACCGCCTGACGACGTGGAGACGTTATTACTCCAGCAATAATCACCAGTAACTGCTTCATCATCTGAAGCGTTGAGACGCCATTTGGACTGGAAAAACCGTCATCCACTTCGAGCACTATATAAAGGGCGAAATCAGCAGACGGCAAGGAGAGAGGCAATCAAGAGCACAAGACACTAGACTTTAGTCTTTCACTTGATCTGTATCAAAGATACTTAATATATCCATACATGAGTAGGGTTGTTATTCTCTCCGGAGAAGGTCTGAACCTGTATAAAAATCCCCGTGTCATTCTCTTTGCATGATCTGAGTCTCGGAGACCCTCTGAATCAAATAATCATTACGTAAGATCGGTTCTAAAACACCGATAGGCCCCATCTGCGCCTCCGACCGCAAGGTCTTCGAGGGAGGCCCTGCGGTCTTCGTTGGGCCGTTGGGGCCGGTAGGGCCACCCCTACGACAATTACATATGTAGAAACCATGACGACCTCAGGTCTAAGAATCACACACACACTATGTATGAACCCAATTGACAACATTTAAGAATACAACAATTATCGCAGTGCCTCAAGGCGGGTCAATCCAACACCATGTTTTCCAACATATGTCCGCATTATTGATTAGATATCTCATATCCATGATCCGTGAAACATGATCATCAATCAATGCACGTGTTGATCCATAAATCATAAGTGTCCCACGTAATGACATAAGATCAGGGATGCTTAAAATGCATCATAAACATAAAAATATAGAGTTTCATGAATAAGTCATACCCTTGCCAATCAATATAATCATATTTCATTCAAATGACAAAATAACGTATTCTTCAAAAGCCCATAAACATAAAAGCGATACAATCGTCTCTATGATTACGTTACATCTAGCCTCCTGTGCATATCAGTAACACAAGCCACAGGTACATTGGTTCATTGGGTGTACCCCTTGCAAAATACCATCGGCGTAACACCATGCCTTCTAGTAGAGCTGGCCAAATGGGCGGCCAGCATCGCCATCTTGAGGCCCAACCCAAGCAACGACACGGCCAAGACTATTCATGGGTCGTGCCTGGCCGCCACCTCGCACACGGTGGGTCGGCCCGGACGGCACGGCAGCCTGCCGCAAGCAAGCATTGCGAACTGCTGCGCCACGCAGGAGAATGAGGCGGCGGAGCTCGAGGCTCGCGACGCACCATCTCACTTGGAGCGGGAGGAGGAGGAGGAGGAGATGGGCAGGCAAGCAACAAGACCTGAGCGGATCATGCAGACGTCTGAGGAGGTGACGGGTCGTCTAAGGGTCGAGGCGGCGCGCAGTGTGTCGGTGTCGTCGGAGATGGCGAGGCGGGGTCAGCGGGAGGCGCCACCCATTGAGGATCAAGGATAACCGACTAGAGGGGGGTGAATAGGAGGTTTTTAAACTTTTTGATAATTTCACAATTTTGCCCAATTAGCAACTTGGTCTAAGCAAGATATATTCTAGCTAAGCAATTTAACACAATAGACAAGCTAGAAATATAAATACGGAAATGTAAAGACTAAAAATAGCCACAATGACACAAGGTTGTTTTTCCCGTGGTATCGAAGACTTGCCGGTCTTCACTAGTCCACGTTGAGGAAGCTTGATCAACTCAAGTCGGCTCCACGAATTAAGCCTTCCCTCGTTCACTAGTGGTAGCTCTTCTCCTCTCCGGATAGGCGAGCTCCAACCTTCACAAATGCCCGGGTCTTCTCACAATCTCCTTTGAGAAGATCACCGAACCAAACTCCAAGCCGTCTAGGAGACGGCAATCTCCAAGAGTAATAGAGCAAGAGATCTTCACTTGAAAGTGCTCCAATGCCACAATGATCAAACTCAAATAAATGCTCTTGGAAAAACCTCAACTACCTTTGCAAAAGGAATTGAATGCTCTCAATGAGTAGGAAACAATGCAAAGGGCTCAAGAGATGTTAAATGAGGTTCAACAACACTTCTAGTTGCAGTGGGTGAGGTATTTATAGTCTCCACCCACTGCACTAGCCGTTGGGGCATGGAATCCCCAATTTTTCAGGAGGCGCGGTCGGATCGCAGCACTGTCTTGATCGATCCCGCCTTGTCAGTAACGGTCGATCGTAACGCATTAAATGCACTAAAAATAGCCGTTCTGAGTCCGATCGGACGCATGGTGAATCGCGATTAGTCCGCCCTACGAGAAAAACGAAAAACGTTTAAAGCACCTACTGGAAAAAGCTGACCGTTTGGAAGGACCGGGAGTGCGGTCAGTCCGCACTTATACCAGCGGTCAGTCCGGCCTAACAATTCCACTCGAAAATCCTCCTCCGGAAAAAGTTGACCGCGTCCAAGATCCGGGGGTGCGGTCAGTCCGGCCTAGAGGAATTTCAGCAAAACCGAAAACAACCATTTACTGGAAAATGCCGACTGCCTTCTTTGGTCCGGCACTTCGGTCAGTCTGGCCAATTGACGTCGGTCAGTCCAGCCTCCAAAGAATTTCAGCAAAATTTAAATCGAGGCCAAACCAAAAACAAATCCAAGTTAAACCAAATAAGATTTGAGCAATTGTGGCATCATTCACTTTCAAGGTACTTAATTCTTGGACCCTCTTTATAGTACGGTTGTCTAGCCTATAACCCGATCTTCTAACCAATTCACCTAAGACCGGTAAAATAAAAAGATCTTAGACTATTGTACCTTGTCTTTGGGCCAAATGATCTTCATGTAATCCATTTGCGTGCAATTCCAGGTCAACAAAAACACCAACGGGACTTAACCTTGTAAATACTCAATAAACACGTTAATCCCATATTCACATATTGTCATTAATTATCAAAATAATTTTTAGGGGCCTAGATGCTTTCAGCCGCGGGGAGGCGAGGAGTCGACGTCGCAGGGAGGCGAGGACGCGTCGCCGCGGGAAGGCGAGGAGTCGTCGCAGTGGGGAGGCGAGAGGCGGTGGGGTCACCGCCGTGAAGGAGGAGGAGGCTGGTCGCGAAATGGCGATGGCGAGACTGAGGCGAAGCAGGCGAGGAGAAGAGAAGAAGGGCGGTGAGGCGGCCAGGTGCAGACAGTGTTATGAGGGTTGTTCCAAGACGTGACGGCTCGAAAAAAATGTCCATTTTTTGACCGTTGAGTGATTTTTTGACCGTTGAGTGATTTTTTTTACCGTTGGGGGGCTTAAAAAATAGCAAAAAAATTGAAAAAAAATTCCAAAATTGTTTCTATAAATAGGCATCATACCCTCCCTCATTCAGCACCCCTTCATTCTCTATTCTCTCTTTGAAATTGTGTTGTGCAAATTCAATTCCGTGTTGAGCTAATTTGGCAAAATTCAAAAATTTGTGCCAAAATTTGGAAACTTCAATTTTAAATCGACAAGTCGTGAAAAGAGGTACAATACTATTTTTGTAATACTTTTATTGTCAATTATTGTTATGCTAAGATTAAAGTAGTAATAATGTTAGTTTCGATTTTTGTTTTCGTTATGGGCAGTTCTTCACGATAGCTTTGCTCTTAGTGAGTTCGGACTTTCATCTGACGAAATTGCGTCTATGGAAGTATGTGCGGTGCCTCAAATGAACCGGAGGTTTCACGGAGAACAAGTCGGAGTTCGTCATCGCTCGACATCAACATCGAGCTCGGCTAAGCCGAGCAAAGAGGTCGAGGCCGTCTACATCGGGAGTGTGGGAGAATTTCGACAGGACAACCAAGCAAGACGCAACGGGAAATGAGGTACCATATGCTATTTGTAAAATTTGTCGCCATGAATTATCTGCAAAGTCTACAAGTGGAACGAGGCACTTGCTTAGACATGCTACAAGGTGTCGAACCAAGAAAGGATTGGCAATGAGGCGACGCAGTGCAATACAACCCCGACGATGCGGTATCTAGCTGGGACTACGATCCTCAGGTAGCCCGCCAATCTCTCTGTCGTTTAATTGCTTCTGAGGATTTACCGTTAGGCTTTGGCGAATATTCTTCTTTCCAAAATTACATTAGGACTGCGCATAATCCTAGATTTTCTTCCGTTTCTAGGCGCAGACAACAACAAGGGATCTAGTGAAATACTATAATGAACGCCGTAATAAAATAAAGGAATTATTTAAATGCGTGCACATTTTAAATGGCCTTGACCTCGGACATATGGAGTGGTCGGGCTAGGGAGGATTATCTTAGTATAGTTGCGCATTATGTTAATGACGACTGGGTAATGGAGAAAAGAATTATAGGTTTGAAATTAATTGATGTAGCACACATGGGGGAGAATATTGCGAATTGTATTCTCAAAGTCGTGGAAGACTTTGGTCTTCTGAACAAAATAGTCGCAATTACCTTAGACAACGCCGCTTCAAACTCTAGGGCCATGAACATTCTTACTCGGTGTTGAGTACATATGTCGATTCGTTCTTGCTACATCAACGATGCGCTTGTCATATTATCAACTTTATAGTCAAATGTGGTCTCAAGAGGTTGAGTCCAGTATATTAGAGCTTTTAGCGATGCGATTTCTTTCTTGAACAATTCTAACGTAAGAATAGCACAATATAAGAACTTCTGCGAGGCGATGGGTGTACGTCCAAGAAAGTTCGGTTTGGACATGGAGGTAAGGTGGAACTCTACTTACCTCGTGCTTAAGCATCTTTTACCATACAAGAACACTTTTTTGCTTTTTATTCAAACACACTATCCTAGCACTGACGATACTTTGCTATTAAGCGAGCAACATTGGTTCGTTCTTTGAGAAGGTACTGTCATTTTGAGAAAAATTTTACGAGGCAACTGTTGCTTTGTCCGCTGTCTACTATCCAACATCTCCTATCATTGTGCATACTATTTTACAGATTGCTACTCAATTGAAAATGCATGAAAATGACTTAGTTTTACGTGAGGTTGTTGTTTCCATGAAATCTAAATACCTTAAATATTGGAGAAAGCCCTTACCTATATGCATTTGCATTTGTTTTAGATCCTAGGGCTAAAATTGGTGCATTTGGTCTTGTGCTTGATCTTCTTAGTGATGCTACTGAGTTAGACTATGCTAACTATTTTGCGAAGTTCGTTCTCGGTTATCTGAAGTTTACCAAAGGTATGAAAATAAGTTAGAGGAGTCCGCTCGCAACAACCTCCAATAGCCCCCACCTCGAGTGGGAAGACAAGTATGTGGGGCACGATCTTCGGTGCCTCTTCATCCAGGTCCAGGTCTTCGTCTTTTTCTTCTTCTACACCCTTTACCTTTCGGTCAAGACCCACAAGGAGCGGGGAACTATTCACCTATTTGGACAGCGATACGGTGGATTTCACATAAGAAGGTTTCGACATCTTGCAATGATGGCAAGCCCATAAGTTAACATATCCCGTGCTATCCATACTTGCACGTGATGTGTTAAGCATCCTATCTCTACGGTTTCCTCAAAGTGCGCTTTCGGTCTTTACGGAAAGATATTAGAGAGAAGAACAAATCTCACAAGTGAGATGGTGAGATCCATCTAAGCGTGAAGGATTGGGAACAAGTGATTCACGAACACAACACTCTGTGGAAAATCCGAGAATTGTCGAGGTATTGAAAATCTGTCTTAGACAATGACAGCACATGTAACAAAAGATGTATCATGTATGTAGACTTGTAGAGCTATAGGTTGTACTCTTTTTCCTTTGCCATGGTTTTCTCATTTTGAATTTTTACTTGGCAAAGGTTTTAACGAGGCGACAGGTTGGACATCAATAAAGCTCTTTATTACATTTTCAATATGATTGTCTCAATTTTTTAATTTTCATGTCTACTTCTGAATTCTACACATTTTTTTAATTTTTTTTGGATTTTTTTGTTCTGATGGGCCAAACGGATCACATCTGGCCCGACGACCAAACGGGCTCATATCGGCCCGGCACGACACGAATGTCCATCGGATCATGTCTGAGCCGTCACCCCGGTCTATAGGCCGACCCGACACGATACAAACAGTACACAAGCCGAAATAGATCGTGCCTAGTCTGACCTGTGCCGTGTCGGACCGGACGGTCTGCCGTCTAGAGGCCCCTTTGTACCCTGATCCTATCGCTATCAATGTCGCCATCCCGTTTCCGGATCGAGCTTGACGTCTAGAACCTCGTTTCGCCGCACGGCACAAAACCAGAGAGCGCAGCAGCGATTCAGCCGAAGGACCCTCCGTGTTGCACTTCTCCCCTCCACACGTTTGCTCTTCTTCCGATCCGCAGCAGCAGCAGCAGCCGCCGACACAGCTCCTTCCCCTTCTCCCCTCTCGCTCTCCACTACCAACCCTTCCCAATCCACGCCTCCTCAATCCTTATCCTACTCGCGGCGCTGCTCCGCTCAGGCGCGGTGCTTGCTTCTCGCGAGGTGCGTGTGATCGTCTGGGCCTTTGGGTGTATGCGTTTTTGTTGTGTGATCTGAGCGGTTGGTTGGTGCGTGCAGGGGCGGCGTAAGTGGTGATGGCGGCGAGCGCGCGGGACAGCTCGGCGGCGGCGGGGCACGTGGTGGATGATCATGACGGCGGGGCGTCGGACGGTGAGATGGACGTGGAGGTGGGCAGCGAGCACCAAGCCCGCGACGCCGACCGGAGGGACGGCGAGGGTGACGACGAGTACGCGCTGGTCGGTACGACGTTCCTTGGTGGTGGTTGCTTTGGTTGTTTTGGAATTCGCAAATCTGAGCCGACGTGCGATGGTTCCGTTTAGGCTCTCGATTCATTATCAAAGGTTTCGTTTTCTTTATTGTCCTGCGAAGTCGAGCATGGGATTGTTTAGGGATTAGCGGGTAGCCTGTCGCGATGAGTGTCGGAGCGAGCTCTTTAAAATTGCTGCTTATGGACACAGGTTGATCTTTCACTCCGAATTTCTGATCGGGAACAAAAGTTGATAGCTTCAAGTTTCAGGCTTAGTTTTCAGGCGTGGTGGAAATGATACTGCTAGGGTGAACCATGTGGTAAAGCACATGTGGAAAAGTAGTTAAAAACAAGCAGTTGATTGTTTGTTACGACAAAGTAGACAAAGTTAACTTGCCATCTACAGAACAACTATATTATGAAAAATCGGGTAATCTACTTATTCAAAACACATGCTGATTGCAAGAGGAGCCTTAGTCCAGTGGTATAATCAAATAAGTGTAAAAGCTACTTTTAGTTTATGGCTAGATTGCTGGGCTGAATTTTCCACATTTCGTCATTGGCTGCTGAATTCTTTATGATAAGAGGAGACTTGATGTCAACGGTGCTTGTGGAGCGGATTATTTTTGCCCAATCATGCAGCCCTAGATTGCTACCTAGTTGTGCTTATCTTCAGCCAATAATGACTTGGCGTACGGTTCTCTCTGTTAGGTCGTTTTCATACAAGGGATATAGTGCGTAATTTTCTATGCCCATCTTGCCCGGCATTGCAGATGCATTGTTTCAGTGATGTTTGAATTGGGTAAGACCAAAGAACACAAAACATGGTTTTCTACTAGGAAATAGGGCTGATGTCTCGTCCTTGTTGATTAGAGTTGGGCCAATTTACCTTTTGAATTAATTGCACACTCAGCTGGGGCCATGTTTAGTGCTTACGTGGCTCTACATGAGCTTATCAAGGATTTTTTTTTGAAATTATTTGTGTTGTTTCTCTGCTCTTTTCCATATTTTGAAACCCAAATAGAAGGCATGTTGAATTTGTTTCAAGTCTTAAGATTGTTGGGGCCTTGTTCATCAAGTGGTCTTTTTTAAGTTTTGAGTTGAAGTCTATTGATAATTGGCTATTTTCTACAGCTCACTAGGATAACTGACACATCAGCAGTCGAAGCAAGCGAGGAAAGGATATACAAGGTATACCATGGGAGAGGTTACAAATAACCAGGCAGGATTACAGAAAAGCTAGGTTGGAACAGTACAAAAACTATGAAAACTTCCCTCAATCCGGAGAGCTCATGGATAAGGTCTTAATTACAAAAATTATGATGATTTGTCAATGTTTGTTTTTGTTCTAGATGATCAAACTTCCTAAAAAGATGTTTTTAATTTTTTTTAGTTGTGCAAGCAAGTGGAGAAGAGCAGCAAGTACTATGAATTTCAGTACAACACTAGATTAGTGAAACCATCAATTCTCCATTTTCAGGTGAGTTGCATTCTGTCTTCCGTTTAATGCAGTGTATGTAGTACTAAGTATACATTTTTTCATGAGCAAAAGTTACCATGGGTAAGCCACGTCTTTCTTGTTAGCATTTATTGTGCCTTCTTCACAAAGGTGTTACACTTCATTTAATTGTTTGTGTATCTTTTGTGTCTTATTTGTATCCGTGTTAGTAAGACGGTTGAAAAGGAAAAAATAGTTCCAATTTTTAGTGCGACGCTGTGTCAAGGATGTCACTAAGATGGTCTTATTTTTAGAATGGTATTGAAAGAATGCAAATGAAATGTTGTAATGGACTAATGGTTATATATAATTTTCACATGAAACTGTTCAAAGAATGCAATGATGGCAGGTATAATCCTGAAAATGAAAAATAAAGGTTACAATGGTTTGTAACTTTATATAAAGCGCCGTTTGAACTATGGCTGGATATAAGTAATCAATGATGTAAACTTAATATATTTGTCTGCACTGCATTACTATCAGCTTCATTCTCCACTATAGGGTCTAGTTGAGTGTATCTTGCCATATGATTCCCGAGCCTGCTCCATACTGACTACCTGTTTCTTCTGTAGCTTAGGAATTTATTATGGGCAACTTCAAAGCATGATGCCTATTTCATGTCAAATTCCACAGTAGGCCACTGGTCATCATTGTCTCACAATTTATCAGAGGTTCTTGATTTCTCAGGGCATGTTGCTCCAGCGCAGGTTTTTAATTTCCTTCTTGCCACCTTCTGATCAAATATTCATATTTTCTCATTAATTAATACTTTTACTCCGAAGTTCAACATTCTTTTTATTGATGTAAGACCGACTATGCAAGTAATATGAGTTAATTTGTTGGTTACTCAGAAACATCCTGGCAGTTTACTAGAATAATTTGTTGGTTACTCAGAAACATCCTGGCAGTTTACTAGAAGGGTTCACTGGGGTTCAAGTGAGCACATTTGCAGTGAATGAGGGTTTGTTGGTTGCTGGCGGTTTTCAAGGAGAACTAGTTTGCAAGGTAAGGTGTTAGCCAGTGTTATTGTTATTTTAACCTTAACTAAAAAACTGGATTTTTTTTAAACCAAAACTCAAAAACTAGCTTTACTTGCTGCATTTTGTCTTTCAGTTTTCTCCCATTCATGCTCAGTATTTCATATAGTTGAAGTTGTACAATGGACAATGGAAGATAAAAGTGAAAACATCCGTAGTCTCCTTTTGTTCTTCATCTGAGATGCACCTGATTTCAATAAAGGGTAAATCATCAATAGCAGTCTTACATACTCAGCATTTCTCTGTCTTGGTACAGGCTTTGGGGGATCGTTATGTTAAGTTTTGTACAAGGACTACTTTAAGCGACAATGCTATCACAAATGCCATAGATATACACAGATCTACAAGGTAAAAAACTAACTTGTAAATCTCTCTCTGAAGATGTACCTTTCGTTATAGAAATCTAAAGGCCCACAAAATACCCATGTAGTGGAAGCTTGCGCATTACGGTATCCAATAATGATTGTGGTATTCGTGAATTCGACATGGAAAGATTGCAGCTCTTGAATCACTTCCGTTATAACTGGCCAGTAAATGTAAGTTCTATCTCTTCAAGATCCACACAAAGACACCTGGTTCTTTCACCCTTGTTCGACTGTTCCCCTTCTCTCTCTCTCCCCCACAATGACAGCACACATCCGTGAGCCCAGATAGAAAACTTTTGGCAGTAGTTGGAGATGATCGCGACGCTCTTCTTGTTGATTCACGAAATGGAAAGGTATTTGACTAATATATACCTGTTCTCAGCTATTGTTTTTTAGGGAGCTCAGCTATTGTTATTATATTACTGCAATTATGTCATTGTATACTAATAAAGTGAGATGTAACACCTTAATTACATTTATGACTATATTGAAAAGTTATCTTGGTACATTTTTCTCACCCCTCTTCTACGCCTGCTGTGGAGAATGATCGGAAGGCATCAGACCTTCTTGTCTCTCCATGCATAGGGCATTAGGTCCTTCATTTTACCTTTTTCTTTATAAGACCTTGCCGGCCATTGTTTTTTTTTGGGGGATCAAAATTACACATCATCTAACATACTGTATGATGCCAAGGCCGAGTTTGGACTTTGGAGGCATTACAGTCATTTTTGTTATCTGGACAGTGACATCAGCATTGAATCTTTGTTCTGTGCAGGTAACCTCTACCCTGGTTGGCCATCTGGACTACTCATTCGCTTCGCATGGCACCGGACGGCGCACCTTCGCGACCGGGAACCAGGACAAGACCTGCCGCGTCTGGGACATCCGAAACCTGTCGACCTCCTCTCGGTCCTGAGGGCAACATCGGGCGATCCGGTGCATCCGCTACTCCTCCGACGGCCAGTTCATGCTCTTCTCTGAGCCCGCCGACTTCGTGCGTTTACAGCGCTGCCGCGGACTACAAGAAGCGGCAGGAGATCGACTTCTTCGGCGAGATCTCCGGATCTCGCTCAGTCCGGACGACGAGTCCCTGTTCGTGGGAGTGTGCGACCGCGTCTACGCCAGCTTGCTGCACTACAGAATGAAGTGACCACTCACCACTAAATATATATTTTTAGTTTTGCTGGGTTAAGGGAATTGATCTCATTTACAACTTTCCAAAAGTATGTCCTGGCTTAAAGAGAAAGGCCAGTTGTGATTAAAGGGCTGTTTGCACAAGAATATAAATGCATGTAAAACATATCAGGTTGGACTTACTGTTTTACTGGTAGAGTGGGCTTTCTATGACTGGAATGGCTGTTTGCATCAGAGTATCAGAGTATTAAAAAAATGGAGAACATGCAAAAGCTCTGCATGTCATTCAATTAAGAGAGTATAACTGGATCTGAAGTCGGGTTAGACCTTTCAAGGGGTTTAGTTGGGAAAAAAGTACCTCGCAATCCTAAAAGCCTTTTCAACTAACTGCACCTTTTTTACGGGTAGAGTGGGCTTCGATTTGGATAAGAAAAGAATTGTAGATGGGAGTTTGTATATGAACATACCAACTTTTGTTGGTTTCCTAATCGAAACAGGGGCAATGTGCCTCTGGTTTTAGAGACACCATAAACTGTCCCTATGAAACTCTCTGACTGCTAAACAAACCACATAAATTACAGACAGACCATTAACACCTTCCAAAATCATTACCACCACAACATGGCTCACTGATTGCATTCAAACTGATGCAGCACGGTAACTGTCCTAGATATCTTCTTTTTACAACTGTTGGGTATGAAGAATGTTAAGGCTTATAGCAAAATAAGCAGAGAACTAACTAAAATATGCAAGCAGAAATATATGTAGGAATCTTATCTGATTTTACTGTTATTATGTCCATGAGTGCAGCATTTAAATGACAACTCATAGCATAATTATAAAAATTAACTTTGTCAGTGAGCATTCACTATGATGGCATGGAATGATATTTCAAAGAGAATCTACCACACAAGCCAAGGCTAGTTTATTCATCACCAATCGAGGTCCATCTATAGGATAATTAAAGTATAACTGAAGAAGAACTTGAATGGCAAGATGACATAGCTGTAATTCCATCATTGTAATGCATTGTGCATAAATTAACTACATATGTTGATTCAACAAGACGACCTAGTGACTGCATGCTATATTACACCTTTTCAGCAATATAAGAAGAGAATTTCACCTTGCATTCAACATAATGTTTGTCCAGTAGAGGAGCCAAAACTTTAGCCAGCTCTCGAGGCAAGTATCCAAGAATCTGCTCACATTCAGACCCCGCATAAAGCACCTATCAATGGTATTGAGAAAAGTTATCTACATGAAAGGCATATTAACAGAAATTTTATCAAGAAAAGATGGAAACCTTGATAGCTTCAGGGTCCTTAGCATTCCGAGGATCTCTTACAACAGTAATGCCCACACCTTCTTGTAGTTCAATGTTTTCATGAAACCTCCGGCCCACTATGACAGTGTCAACAGCTACCGTTGTGCTAGAATCGGTGCTTGCACATGCATCAATACTGCCAGAAGTTGTTCCTGCTGGAAGCATGCAAGAAGAGCCCTTTTCAACTGCATCATCATCTGCAGCATTCTTCATATTTGCCAAGACAGTAGTATTCAAAGGTATACAGGTATTACATGTCTTGGAAATTTCAAGTGAGCCATGCAGGCAACCAGGTGATAAAGCGGTAGCACTACCCTTTGAACCCCCAGTTTCACTATTCATCAAGAAGAATGCTCTATCACTAGATATATCTCCATCAATTGGTTCCATATTTTCTGCCTCATCATCATTGTTCAAACTGTCTAAAGCGGGCTCAGCTGTGGTTTTTTTACTGAATCTGAAATCAAGAAGGGTACTCTGTGTCAACTTCCGTTTCGTTCCTCTTGTAAGGCATGCATCTGCATAGTTCATGTCAAAACAAAAGCAAAAAAAACTTCAGAACGTGTCGGTAAGTATGGCATGCTTACTGCTTGCTATGTGTCTCATGATACTAGCAGTAAATTTCACAAACGGCCGATTCGCCTACCGAGTGACGATGCGGCACATGAGAGCGGTATGTTACAACTGCGCAAGCAACCGATCACTTACTAATGTGAATTTGAAACTTGGCACGGCAGTAGCTAACTGGAGCAGCACCTACAGGTATTGTCTAGACTCTATACCTTAGGGTGTTGCGAGTTACAGCAACAATTTAGTCGGCTGAGATGCTACTAGCGTTTTGGAACAAACACAGCCGGAGCCGGCTAATCTCCAAAGCCCAGCCTAGCAAACATGAGAGAACATTCAGCATTCCACGGATTCAAGACAAGTGTGGCTTGTAGTTTGTACGGACCGAGGTGGGTGTTGACGCAGTAGTCCGTGCCGCGGATGGACTCGCCGCAGACGGGGCAGGCCACCCACTCCGCGCCGACGCCGCCGCTCCCTCCCGACGACGAACCACCAACCGCCTCCCTCGCCGCCTCGCCCGCGCCCCCGTCGTCGGCCTGGGGAAAACCGGGGAGACGTTAAGAGTCGGAGAGACGAGGTCAGTGGAATCGGCGGTGCGTTCGGTGAGTCTGGGGTTTGGGGTTTTTCACCTGATGGGGGGTGGAGGGAGAGGGGGGTGAGAGAAGGAGGGCGAGGGAGGCCGGGAGAGGGGAGCGGCGGCGCCTGCCGATGAGGCGCACCAGGCTCTCCCGCCCGGTCAGCATGGCCGGCCGCGGAGAGGAGGAGGTGGCGGCGCGCGAATGCGCGATGGGGCGGGAAGGAAACGGGGGTGGTGTGGCGCGAGAGGGGGAGTGGAAGTGGTCGAGCCACACTGGTCGCGGGCCGCCTCCCGCCACTGCGGCGCGGTTTTGGTATTTCGCGGCTAGCGCGTAGCGTTTGATGGACGGGTGGGTCCGTGGGTGGGTGGGTGCAGGTTAAGAAAGAAAGCTTGCGGGTTTCATCCACGCTCGCTGTTTCTGACTTTAGAGCCAGCAAACACATGCTAAAATTACTCTGATCCTATCTGCATTGCTCTTGTTGTGTAACTTCTAAGGAAAAAATTTTTTGTTGTGCTAAATGATTTTTATAAGACTGTGGTATCTTAATCGATTTTTTATAAGACTGGTGAATACCGTCAGAGGTTATTATGGATTAGAACGGAAAGCTAAATGTTTTTCGATACAGTCTAGTGAAAAAATGCATGAAAACTAAAGAAAGTCTTCACTAAATATGATTTTTTTTTAACCTTGAGTTCTAACTTTGCAATCACATGATCTACCTCTGTTCACAAAAGGTATACAAAGAGATGTTTAGCATAATCATACACTACATTTTAAAGTCAGATGTTTAGCATAATCATACACTACATTTTAAAGTCAGAGCTTCGGTCTTTTAGCTACTCAATTGCGGCCAATATTACGCAGACATAATTTCTCTCAAAATAAGCTAAAGTAAAAAAAAAGGTTGGCTATAGGTAATTATATCAAAATCATTCATTACACATACAAAAAGGTTTCTTATATGACTTCTATAATTAACGAAAGTACAAATTGGACGTGAAGCATTCTAGCATTAGTGGGTGCATATTTTATTTGTTTGTGTAAACACTCTTCAATTGTGTTTCTAAGTCTCCTTTTAAAAAAAGATATTGTGTGAGCTTTGCCCGTGCATTAAAAAGGGAGAGAAAGAGCATATTTTAAAACATAGTACAAAGCAGATGCCACGGCAACACGGAAAAATAGAGCAAGGAAACAACTAAAATTGAAAGACACTCGGGAGTTATATGTGTTGAGGAACCGTCATTGGTGAGTCTAGTCTTAGTAATCACCTCGTAGATAAGCATAAATCGCACATACGAACACAAGTACAGAATAGTAGATTAAACACAGGGATATGGAGAGACTGTTTTCTTCTCTTTATTCCTCTTCTCATGTTCAGCCTTTTACAATGGCTAGTACCATCTATTTATATAATACAAACCCTGCTAGGATTTTGGATGGGGCGTCCACCCATGAACCGATTACTGGGTCAAGCTCATGGTTTCCCAACACTCTCCCTTGGGCACACATCCTCACACGGTCATGCCTCGTCAAAACTCCATAAAAACTCAGTGGGAAAAATTTGAAGAAGGGGTACATGATACACGTTCTGCTGCATTGCACGAATTGCCTCATTAAAAATCTTAACCGAGAAACTTCAGAAAAACTCGTAAAGGGAAAAAGAGTACAATCCACCCTATTTCATTTAATCTCCAGGATTTATTATTTGCTCCCTATGGCCTCCTTCTATGTGGGGCCTCGGTGGCAGAGAGGACAACTGGTTGCCCATTCCCCTCCTGTCTTAGCGCTCGGTCGGCTACTGACTGCGGTTCTTGTAATCTTGCATGGCCACGATGGTGTGGTACTCCCTAGTTGTATATGATCCCTCGCCGTGAAGATCACAAAAAAGCGGAGGGATGTGGGTCCCTCTTTTCCAGGCAGCCCGCTTGGTGTCGGTGCTGGGGCAGCTGGGGCCCGGGCCTCCTTCCTTAGGGTGCTGTCTTCCGCCGCTCGGGTGTACTCTTCTATTTTATCGAAAAGCTCTACCACCGTGCGGGATGGGCTTGCGATCCATCCTCTCCGACAGGGGCCCCCTCTAAGGTCCGCATGTGGCTGCGTTTTATGACGGTGGTTTCATTAACCCCCTTCACTTGGCACTTTACCTGCACGTATTTCTTGAAGAAGCTGCGGAGGGACTCACCTGGGGCTTGCTTTTATTGCGAACAGGTGCCCCACGTCCTTTGGCTTAACGTAATTTCTCTGGAAGTTGTTGTGCACGAGATCCTACAACTGCTCCCACGCGTATATGGACCGGGGAGGGATGGTAAAGAACCATGTTAGGGCCACACCCTTGAGGGCGAGGGTGATGCTTTTCGTTTTAGTGGTGTATCTCCCTCGGACACCTCGATGGTGGTTTTGTACACCCGGAGGAACTCCGAGGGGTCCATGCACCCTTCGAAGGGCCCAACGTCCGGCATTTTGAAGCCCGACGACCAGCGGGCTGTCTCCAGTCCTGCGCTCAATGGGGAGTTAGGGTCCCGTCGGAGCAGCGGAGCTGGGAGTATGGTTGCGAGTGCCGAAGGGCTGGCCTCATCTGCTCCGGTGGTTTGCCCTTGTGCGAGGGCCATGAGTGAGGGCGGGTCTGCGAGGGCCACCTCCGCTGGCTACTAAAGACCCAGCATCTCCCACGTAGGTCCAACAGTTCTTGTTGGAGGGCTTCGTATGCTTTCCAGGTCACGCCCGCTGCCCCGGGCGGAGGTGGGCCCGTCGGGTGGTTCCCGGGGAGAGATGCCTTGGTGGACCGGGTGTCGCTTCCGACGATGTCTCTGTGTGTGGAGTCATTGGCTTCCTCCCCTGTGGCTTTGACGGTGGCCACCGCTGCCGCGAAGGTCCTGCTTCGTTGGGTCCTCAGGGTGCTTGGAGCCACGGCCGCTGAGACCTTGGGTGTTACCTTCCGAGGGGCCATGCTGATGCCTTAAAGCTGTGCTTCGTGACTTTCCTGTCGAACCCCACGGATGACGCAGACTGTCATAGCAAGAGAGACTAGACATTACAAAAAGGGGACCCCTGGTGTCTACACAAGGGACCGATGGATCATCGAAGAGGGGACCAGTTGTTAGGAGTAAGTGTGTATTAATTGCCCTAAAAATCGGGTCTAGCTTATTACATGGGGGGATGTGGCTATTTATAGCATTCCGACAGGGTACATGAGATTATGAATCTATCCCTAAAAAGGTCCTATGCTCATAGGGGATACAGGGACTTTTTCTACCCCTACGCGTAGCCTTCGACTCACGGTGGACCTCCCTAGGTTTGGTCCATCCGGTTGGTGGCTTGGTCCATCGGTGTTCTCTGCCCTTCGAAGCGTGCGGGGTGTCCCAGGGCTGAGGGGCCCTGGACACCCTTCGGCTCCCAAGAGGTGGCCCCGGGGGACTCCTAGGCTCGTGGCGCCTCGGTGACCCTTCGATAGCGTTCGCATCTCCTTCGAAGCCTCCCCAAATGTATGCCCAATACCTTCGGGAGGGGGTCTGTCGAGGATCTAATAATCCTCATTTAATTATTTATCTGTAATTCTTATTATGGATAATAATACTATCATATGGTTCTTGAGTATACCCCTTAATATTCATAAGGGAGAAGTTGGAGTCGTATGACCTTCTACGACTACCTCATGATCGTAAGTTCTTCTACGACTACCTCACGGTCGTAAGTTCTTCTACGATCACTATGTGGTCGTAAGATCTTCTACAACCACCACGTGGTCGTAAGTCCGTCTACGACCAGGTCAACTACGGCCACCCTATAATTGATTGAGCTTACAAACAAATAGGCACAATTAATTAGGACATCTAAACAGTTAGTATACGTTGTTATTCTCTAGAACAATTGCACGATTAAACTCTCTGCCCTGATGTTAACCGCTTGACGACGTGGGGACGTTATTACTCCAGCAATAATCACCAGTAACTACTTCATCATCTGAAGCGTTGAGGAGCCATTTGGACTGGAAAAACCGCCATCCACTTCGAGCACTATATAAAGGGCGAAATCAGTAGATGGCAAGGAGAGAGGCAATCAGGAGCACAAGACACTAGACTTGAGTCTTTCACTTGATCTGTAACCAGCATACTCAATATATCCATACAGGAGTAGTGTTGTTATTCTCTCCAGGGAAGGTCTGAACCTGTATAAAAATCCTCGTATCATTCTCTTTACGTGATTTGAGTCTTAGAGACCATCCGAATCAAACAATCATTACGTAAAATCGGTTCTAAAACACCGATAGGGCCCATCCGCGCCTCTGACCACAGGGTCTTCGAGGGAGGCCCTGCGGTCTTTGTCGGGCCATTGGGGCCACCCCTACGACAATTACACATGTAGAAACTATGACGACCTCAGGCCTAAGAATCACACATACACTATGTATGAACCCAATTGACAACATTTAAGAATGCAACAATTCTCACAGTGCCTCAAGGCGGGTCAATCCAACACTATGTTCCCCAACATATGTCCGTATTATTGATTAGATATCTCATATCCATGATCCGTGGAACATGATCATCAATCAATGCACGTGTTAACCCATAAATCATAAGTGTCCCATGTAATGACATAAGATCATAGATGCTTAAAATGAATCATAAACATAAAACATAGAGTTTCATGAACAAGTCATACCATTGCCAATCAATATAAATGATATTTCATTCAAATGACAAAATAACGTATTATTCAAAAATCCATAAACATAGAAGCGATACATTCGTCTCTACGATTAAGTTACATATAGCCTCTGGTGCATACGAGTAACACAAGCCACAGGGACATTGGTTCATCGGGTGTACCCCTTGCAAAAAAACCATCGGCGTAACGCCCTGCCTTCTAGAGGCCCCTTTGTATCCTGATCCCCTGCCCTGGTCCTATCGCTATCAATGTCGCCATCCCGTTTCCGGATCGAGCTTGACGTCTAGAACCTCGTTTCGCCGCACGGCACAAAACCAGAGAGCGCAGCAGCGATTCAGCGAAAGGACCCTCCGTGTTGCACTTCTCCCCTCCACACGTTTGCTCTCCTTCCGATCCGCAGCAGCAGCAGCAGCAGCCGCCGCCGACACAGCTCCTTCCCCTTCTCCCCCCTCGCTCTCCACTACCAACCCTTCCCAATCCACGCCTCCTCAATCCTTATCCTACTCGCGGCGCTGCTCCGCTCAGGCGCGGTGCTTGCTTCTCGCGAGGTGCGTGTGATCGTCTGGGCCTTTGGGTGTATGCATTTTTGTTGTGTGATCTGAGCTGTTGGTTGGTGCGTGCAGGGGCGGCGTAAGTGGTGATGGCGGCGAGCGCGCGGGACAGCTCGGCGGCGGCGGGGCACGTGGTGGATGATCATGACGGCGGGGCGTCGGACGGCGAGATGGACGTGGAGGTGGGCAGCGAGCACCAAGCCCGCGACGCCGACCGGAGGGACGGCGAGGGTGACGACGAGTACGCGGTGGTCGGTACGACGTTCCTTGGTGGTGGTTGCTTTGGTTGTTTTCGAATTCGCAAATCTGAGCCGACGTGCGATGGTTCCGTTTAGGCTCTCGATTCATTATCAAAGGTTTCGTTTTCTTTGTTGTCCTGCGAAGTCGAGCATGGGATTGTTTAGGGATTAGCGGGTAGCCTGTCGCGATGAGTGTCGGAGCGAGCTCTTTAAAATTGCTGCTTATGGACACAGGTTGATCTTTCACTACGAATTTCTGATCGGGAACAAAAGTTGATAGCTTCAAGTTTCAGGCTTAGTTTTCAGGCGTGGTGGAAATGATACTGCTATGGTGAACCATGTGGTAAAGCACATGTGGAAAAGTAGTTAAAAACAAGCAGTTGATTGTTTGTTACGACAAAGTAGAAAAAGTTAACTTGCCATCTACAGAAAAACTATATTATGAAAAATCGGGTAATCTACTTATTCAAAACACATGCTGATTGCAAGAGGAGCCTTAGTCCAGTGGTATAATCAAATAAGTGTAAAAGCTACTTTTAGTTTATGGCTAGATTGCTGGGCTGAATTTTCCACATTTCGTCATTGGCTGCTGAATTCTTTATGATAAGAGGAGACTTGATGTCAACGGTGCTTGTGGAGCGGATTATTTTTGCCCAATCATGCAGCCCTAGATTGCTACCTAGTTGTGCTTATCTTCAGCCAATAATGACTTGGCGTATGGTTCCCTCTGTTTGGTCGTTTTCATACAAGGGATATAGTGCGTAATTTTCTATGCCCATCCTGCCCGGCATTGCAGATGCATTGTTTCAGTGATGTTTGAATTGGGTAAGACCAAAGAACAAAAAACATGGTTTTCTACTAGGAAATAGGACTGATGTCTCGTCCTTGTTGATTAGTGTTGGGCCAATTTACCTTTTGAATTAATTGCACACTCAGCTGGGGCCATGTTTAGTGCTTACGTGGCTCTACATGAGCTTATCAAGGATTTTTTTTTTGAAATTATTTGTGTTGTTTCTCTGCTCTTTTCCATATTTTGAAACCCAAATAGAAGGCATGTTGAATTTGTTTCAAGTCTTAAGATTGTTGGGGCCTTGTTCATCAAGTGGTCTTTTTTTTAAGTTTTGAGTTGAAGTCTATTGATAATTGGCTATTTTCTACAGCTCACTAGGATAACTGACACATCAGCAGTCGAAGCAAGGGTAGGAAAGGATATACAAGGTATACCATGGGAGAGGTTACAAATAACCAGGCAGGATTACAGAAAAGCTAGGTTGGAACAGTACAAAAACTATGAAAACTTCCCTCAATCCGGAGAGCTCATGGATAAGGTCTTAATTACAAAAACTATGATGATTTGTCAATGTTTGTTTTTGTTCTAGATGATCAAACTTCCTAAAAAGATCTTTTTAATTTTTTTTAGTTGTGCAAGCAAGTGGAGAAGAGCAGCAAGTACTATGAATTTCAGTACAACACTAGATTAGTGAAACCATCAATTCTTCATTTTCAGGTGAGTTGCATTCTGTCTTCCGTTTAATGCAGTGTATGTAGTACTAAGTATACATTTTTTTCATGAGCAAAAGTTACCATGGATAAGCCACGTCTTTCTTGTTAGCATTTATTGTGCCTTCTTCACAAAGGTGTTACACTTCATTTAATTGTTTGTGTATCTTTTGTGTCTTATTTGTATTAGTAAGACGGTTGAAAAGGAAAAAATAGTTCCAATTTTTAGTGGGACGCTGTGTCAAGGATGTCACTAAGATGGTCTTATTTTTAGAATGGTATTGAAAGAATGCAAATGAAATGTTGTAATGGACTAATGGTTATATATAATCTTCACATGAAACTGTTCAAAGAATGCAATGATGGCAGGTATAATCCTGAAAATGAAAAATAAAGGTTACAATGGTTTGTAACTTTGTATAAAGCGCCGTTTGAACTATGGCTGGATATAAGTAATCAATGATGTAAACTTAATATATTTGTCTGCACTGCATTACTATCAGCTTCATTCTCCACTATAGGGTCCAGTTGAGTGTATCTTGCCATATGATTCCCGAGCCTGCTTCATACTGACTACCTGTTTCTTCTGTAGCTTAGGAATTTATTATGGGCAACTTCAAAGCATGATGCCTATTTCATGTCAAATTCCACAGTAGGCCACTGGTCATCATTGTCTCACAATTTGTCAGAGGTTCTCGATTTCTCAGGGCATGTTGCTCCAGCGCAGGTTTTGAATTTCCTTCTTGCCACCTTCTGATCAAATATTCATATTTTCAAATTAATTAATACTTTTACTCCGAAGTTCAACATTCTTTTTATTGATGTAAGACCGACTATGCAAGTAATATGAGTTAATTTGTTGGTTACTCAGAAACATCCTGGCAGTTTACTAGAATAATTTGTTGGTTACTCAGAAACATCCTGGCGGTTTACTAGAAGGGTTCACTGGGGTTCAAGTGAGCACATTTGCAGTGAATGAGGGTTTGTTGGTTGCTGGCGGTTTTCAAGGAGAACTAGTTTGCAAGGTAAGGTGTTAGCCAGTGTTATTGTTATTTTAACCTTAACTAAAAAACCGGATTTTTTTTTTGAAACCAAAACTCAAAAACTAGCTTTACTTGCTGCATTTTGTCTTTCAGTTTTCTCCCATTCATGCTCAGTATTTCATATAGTTGAAGTTGTACAATGGACAATGGAAGATAAAAGTGAAAACATCCGTAGTCTCCTTTTGTTCTTCATCTGAGATGCACCTGATTTCAATAAAGGGTAAATCATCAATAGCAGTCTTACATACTCAGCATTTCTCTGTCTTGGTACAGGCTTTGGGGGATCGTGATGTTAAGTTTTGTACAAGGACTACTTTAAGCGACAATGCTATCACAAATGCCATAGATATACACAGATCTACAAGGTAAAAAACTAACTTGTAAATCTCTCTGTGAAGATGTACCTTTCGCTATAGAAATCTAAAGGCCTACAAAATACCCATGTAGTGGAAGCTTGCGCATTACGGTATCCAATAATGATTGTGGTATTCGTGAATTCGACATGGAAAGATTGCAGCTCTTGAATCACTTCCGTTATAACTGGCCAGTAAATGTAAGTTCTATCTCTTCAAGATCCACACAAAGACACCTGGTTCTTTCACCCTTGTTCGACTGTTCCTCTTACTTCTCTCTCTCTCTCCCACAATGACAGCACACATCCGTGAGCCCAGATAGAAAACTTTTGGCAGTAGTTGGAGATGATCGCGACGCTCTTCTTGTTGATTCACGAAATGGAAAGGTATTTGACTAATATGTACTTGTTCTCAGCTATTGTTTTTTAGGGAGCTCAGCTATTGTTATTATATTACTGCAATTATGTCATTGTATACTAATAAAGTGAGATGTAACACCTTAATTATATTTATGACTATATTGAAAAGTTATCTTGGTACATTTTTCTCACCCCTCCTCTATGCCTGCTGTGGAGAATGATCGGAAGGCATCAGACCTTCTTGTCTCTCCATGCGTAGGGCATTAGGTCCTTCATTTTACCTTTTTCTTTATAAGACCTTGCCGGCCATTGTTTTTTTTTGGGGATCAAAATTACACATCATCTAACATACTGTATGATGCCAAGGCCGAGTTTGGACTTTGGAAGCATTACAGTCATGTTTGTTATCTGGACAGTGACATCAGCATTGAATCTTTGTTCTGTGCAGGTAACCTCTACCCTGGTTGGCCATCTGGACTACTCATTCGCTTCGGCATGGCACCCGGACGGGCGCACCTTCGCGACCGGGAACCAGGACAAGACCTGCCGCGTCTGGGACATCCGAAACCTGTCGACCTCCCTCTCGGTCCTGAGGGGCAACATCGGGGCGATCCGGTGCATCCGCTACTCCTCCGACGGCCAGTTCATGCTCTTCTCTGAGCCCGCCGACTTCGTGCACGTTTACAGCGCCGCCGCGGACTACAAGAAGCGGCAGGAGATCGACTTCTTCGGCGAGATCTCCGGGATCTCGCTCAGTCCGGACGACGAGTCCCTGTTCGTGGGAGTGCGCGACCGCGTCTACGCCAGCTTGCTGCACTACAGAATGATCCATGCGTTCGAACACCTGCACTCGTACATGTAAAGAAAGAAACTACCAGTTGGGTGTGTTGGCTTTAGCCGGTAATCCACTGGCTTTGGTGACGATTCTGGTGTTTGGTTGAGGGAATGTATCTGCCTGTTCAAGTGCATTAGTCCATGCTTACTTGGTTAGTCTGCCTTGTGAATAGTTTAGCTGGTAAAACGTGATATCGTGGACCAACAATTTCTGAACATATAGCCAGAGTAATTTATGTTTTGAATATTTAGTTACAGCCTCCAGTATCCAAATACACCCTTCAGTAAAACAGTGAAGTCATATTATTTTTGACTAAAGATATTATCTAAAATACTTAGTTTGAATATACGGAAATGGTGAGTAAATTTGTCAAAAATACTTTCATAATATTACACTTTTATATATAAAAATCGAAAATATGGAGATCGATTTATTGGTCAAAGTACTCATTATTCTTTTTTGGAATAAGTCTGGTTTACTTCTAACTATCGAAAAGTGCAGTTTACCTCGAACTACAAAACCGGTTATTTAACCTCTCGAATTTGTCAAATCCGGTCATTTAACCCCCCGTAGCGGTTTGGATGAGCGGTTTTGCTGATGTGGCAGTGATTGTCTAAATCAGCATCCACATGGCATCCACATCGACATCTTCTTGCTGGTTCTTCTTCTCCCCATTTCCTCTCATCTCCTCACCTCCCCTTTCTACCTCATCTCTCCCTTCTCCATGGAGCTCCTTGGTGAAGCCTCTGTCGCCATTGCTTGTTGCCGCCACTTGCTCCTAACGCCGCTATTAGGCCCGCCGACGCCTCTCTGGAGCTCTTGTCCTGTCGCTTGCCTCTCCTAGAGCTCTTGCCCTTCCTGTACCCATCCATCTCCTCGGTCAACAGGTGCTCCACTCACCGGAGATGAAACGGCAACCGACACACACACCTGGCGGCGGTGTTGCTCAGTGCATCTCAAAGACCTGGCGTGAACGTGTCGCTCTTGAGCACCTTGTCGAACGTCGGTGCATCGAAGGGCGAGGATCGGGGAGAAGACGCGGCGCACGACATTGTCAAAGCCAAACCCTATCGGGAACTTCCCTCCGGACGCTATTTGTTGGTCTCGTCCGAATTTGTGGCTCACGCCGACGAAGCGCTTGGCCGAGAAGGTGAAAGCAACACGACCGAGTTGAGTATGCGTGTTGAACTTCTCCTTGTTCAAGAAGTAGGAGAAGATGGTGTTGAAGGAGAGCTGGGTCGCATGATGAGAGTACGTCGACATGGGCAGGTAGAGAAGGCGCGGAGTACATCAAGTTGTCGCCCAGGAGGATGCCCAAGCCCACGTAGATGGTAGAGATCTTGAGGAGCGATGGACGGACCACCGTGGAGGACTTCGGCCGGAAGTAGGAGAAAGCGGAATGGCGAGGCGTGCTTGCAGATCGCACCACCGTTGCCATCCACAAGCTGTCGCCGCCCTTGTCGTAGTAGATCCTGCCGAGGAGTGTAGCCACGCTCTGTCCGGCAAGGAGGAACTGTTAGAAGTAATCTTGTCATATAAGTTTTAGTTTTGTTTTGACTTTAAGTTTGTTTTGGATCGCGATGATAATTGCGAATCCGAGTCGGTCTAAGTTCCAGTTTTCTTTCTCTGTCTATTTTTCGTTTTGGTCTCTGTAGCGTGTCTGAATCCTGTCGGATCTCGAGTTTCCGATTCTCTGGAGAAACGAAAACAAGAAACCAAATTCTTATCATATTTGTAACTCAGTTTGATATCTATATAAGAAAAGGAAAAGTTGCATTGCTTGGTGTGGCGCAAATTGAAAACTACAGTTTCGTTTTCTGTTTTCGTTCGACAGTTACAGAGAAGCGTTTTTCTTCAGAAGTTCTTCAGAGCCTTCAGAAGTGCGTTTGTGATTTGTTTTTTCATTTTCGTTCTAATAGGAACACGATGTTGACAAGGACCACCGCCCACCATCGTAGTCGCCGATATCGGCGGCGAAGGTGGCGGCGTAGTTGTAGGGGCGTATCCTTGCGGCCACGTGTTCGTGCGTCTTGACTTCTTGGCCTCGGATACCGCGCGTACTCACGATCAATTCGGTTCATCGATAAGTTGTCCAATCTTACATGGGCGACCAATAGGGATGCGGCGGGCAAGGGACGGCGGTGGCGGTGGCCAAGCGAGCGGCGTTAAGCGGAACTAGGAGGCCGGCCGTGGAAGGGAGGAGCCGGTGCAAAGCTTAAGAGGAGTTAATGGAGAGAGAGAAGGAGAGATGGAGAAGAAACACATACAAACCGACCGGGAGAGAGAGAACAAGAGATAGGGTGATGTGGACGTCCACATGGCAAAATATATGCCACGTCAGCAAAAACCGCTCATCCAAACCGCTACGGGGGGTTAAATGACCGGATTTGACAAATTCAGGGGGTTAAATAACCGGTTTTGTAGTTCAGGGGGTAAACCAAACTTTTCTGATAGTTCAGGGGAGTAAACCAGACTTTTTCCTTCTTTTTTAGACGACGTTTTAGAATACGTGCAGTCAACCTTTTGGCTACTGATATACATAAAATTATTTGGATTTATCGGTGGAATTGATATTACTAGATTTGTTATGAAAAATATTTTCATATCATTACTTTTCAATAATTTTTATTACTATATAATTTAAAAGGTAATGATTAAGGATTTGTATCGGAGACCGTGTTGACAAGTAAAAAAAAGGAAGGTAGTAATATCTTGTTGACTTTTAAAACTATAAGCGACTTCCTTGCGTGACTGGAGAGAGGATATCATATAACTCGCAGCCGAGTATACGAGAGACTTATTTTCTCATCCAACCGTTGGTGGAGTCCCCAGCTCGTTAGTCGTTACTCGCCAGAGGTGTCCAAATGGGCGCATGCAAGACATGCAAGAACCTGAGCCCAGACTAAACACGGCCGTGTACTATTCGTCTTTGGGCGGCGCCCGCCGTGCACGACCCATGAGGCATTCGTGCTGGGCCAGGCTGGCTCGAGTCCGTTTGGCCCATCGGGCTAGATGTGGCCCGTTTGGCCCGTTTAGCCCATCAGAACAAAAAAATCCAAAAAAATCCAGAAAAATGTGTAGAATTCAGAAGTAGACATGAAAAAAAATGAGACAATCATATTGAAAATGTAATAAAGAACTTTATTGATGTCCAACTGGCTGCCTCGTTAAAACTCAAAATGAGAAAACCTTGACAAAGGAAAAAGAGTACAGCATATAGCTCTACAATTCTACATACATGATACATCTTTGTTCTATGTGTCGGTGTTATTGACAAAGGAAAAAGAGTACAGCATATAGCTCTACAATTCTACATACATGATACATCTTTGTTCTATGTGTCGGTGTTATTGTCTAAGTACAGATTTTCGAACACCTCTGACAACTCTGGATTTTCCACAGAGTGTTATGTTCGTGAATCAGCTTGTTCCCAATCCTTTACAGTTAGAAAGATCTCTACCAGCTCACTTGTGAGACTTGTTCTTCTCTCCTCCAATATCCTTCCAGAAAGACTGAAAGCAGACTCGGAGGAAACCGTAGAGGCGAAGCGATTAACACATCACGTGCAAGTATAGATAGCACGGGATATGTTAACTTATGGGTTTGCCACCATTGCAAGATGTCGGCTTCTTGAGTTGAAATCCACCGTATCGCTATCCGGATAGGTGGATAGTTCTCGCTCCTTGTGGGTCTTGCCGAGGCGTTGGTGTGAAGAAGAAGAAGAACCCTGGACTGGACACGGAGGAAGAGGCAGAAGATCGTGCCCCATATTTGTCTTCCTACTTGAGGTGAAATTTGTTGGAGGTCGTTCTTGACGGACTCCCAAAACTTATTTTCATACCTTTGGTAAACCTTGTATAACCGAGAAGCGAACTTATGCAAAATAGTTAGTATAGTCTAGCCCAGTAGCATCACTAAGAAGATCAATCTGATTACCAAATGCATCAATTTTAGCCCTAGGATCTAAAAGAAATGCAAATGCATATAGATAATGGATTTCTCGTCAATGTTTAAGGTATTTAGATTTCATGGAAACAACAGCATCGCGTAAAACTATGTCATTTTCAAATGAGTAGCAATTCGTAAAATAGTATGCATAATGATAGGAGATGTTGGATAGTAGACAGCGGACAAAGTAACAATTGCCTCATAAAAAATTTCTAAAAACAACAGTACCTTCTCAGCAACGAACCAATGTTACTCAGTTAATAGCATAGTACCGTTAGTGCTAGGATAGTGCGTTTGAATAAATACAGAAAAAGTGCTCTTGTATGGTAAAAGATTCTTAAGCATGAGGTAAGTAGAGTTTCACCTTATCTCCATGTCCAAACCGAACTTTCTTGGACATACACCCATTGCCCTGCAGAAGTTCTTATATCGTGCTATTTTTACGTTAGAATTATTCAAGAAAGAAATCGCATCGCGAAAAGCTTTAATATACGGATTCAACCTCTTCAAACCACATTTGACTATAAGGTTGATAATATGACAAGCGCATCATTGATGTAGCAGAAAGGAATCGACATATGTACTCAACACTAGAGTAAGAATGTCTATGGCCCTAGAGTTTGAAGCGGCGTTGTCTAAAGTAATTGCGAATATTTTGTTTGTAAGACCAAAGTCTTTCACAACTTTGATAATACGGTTCGCAATATTCTTCCTCCGTGTGTGCTACATCAATTAATTTCAAACCTATAATCCTTTTCTCCATTACCCAGTCGACATTAATATAATGTGCAACTACACTAAGATAATCCTCTCTAGCAGAGCCACTCCATATGTCCGAGGTCGTGGTCACCGAAAATGTGCACGCATCTAAATAGTTCCTTTATTTTATTACGGCGTTCATTATAGTATTTCACTAGATCCTCATTGTTGTCTGCTCAGAAAGCGGAAGCAAATATATGATTATGCTTGAGTCCTAATGTAATTTTGGAAAAAGCGAGGCGTGTAAATTTTGACGGCACGCCGGCTTAGTCTTGGCCCCCTTGCCCGTCTTCTTTCTCTGGTCGCCGCCTGAAGTCGCTTGATTTTCTTCTCGCGTCTTCCTTCGTCTTTGCTTTGCCGCTACCGCCGCCTCGGTCCTCGCCTCATGTGCTGCGCCTCGGCGACACCGCCTCCTCTCGCCTCCCATGACGACACCTCCTCGCCTCATGACGACAAGCGTCGTCGACTCCGCCGCCTCGATGACCCATCGCCTCCTCCTCCGTCCATTCTCGGCGTAAGCGTAACTATCGTGCATGGCGCCGTCTGCGGCATGGCGCGGCCCGCCCACCTCCTCCTCCGCTTCAAGGCAAAGATGCGTGCCGCGAGCCCGCGGACGCCTCCTCCTCCTTTGCTGCTTGACAAGAAGCGCCTGCGCTTGGCTCGCTCGGCCCGCCGCCTCCGCCTCCGGCCTCCCGCTGCTGGCTGTGCACTTTGTCTTTGCCGTGCATCTTGGAGCCAGCCTACTGCGTCTTGAGATGGCGGTCCAGACACGGTCCGAAGTCTCATATCAGACCGACACAGTAACGTGCTTCGTGCCGGCCCATTTGACCAGCTCTATTACTCGCAGTCTCATCCGGTCCCTCTCCGCGCTGCGTCGGCCTCACCGCAGACAAAAATCTCTACCACTCTCCACCGCGGCTGCGGCGAACTCCCTCCAATTCCGAGCCGCGCAATGGCCGCCGCGCCGGTGGCCTCCCCATTCCCCGCGCTCCCCTCCTCCTCCATCACCAACACCGCGCGCCGTCGCCACGACCGCCCGCTCCCACCACCGGCCGCCGCGTCCCGCGAGCCGCGCGCCAGGGGCGCGCCGGCCGCGGCTGACGCGGGGGAGAGGAGGCGACGGGAGGAGAAGAAGGCGGAGGATGACGCGGAGGAGGCGGAGCGGCGGCGGAAGGAGGAGGTGAACCGCAAGATCGCCTCCCGGAAGGCGCTTTCCGTCATCCTCCGGCGGGAGGCCACCAAGGCCGTGCTCGACAAGCGCAAGCCCGGCAGGGGCACCCGCCTCCTCATCCCCCGTACCGTCCTCGAGGCCCTCCACGAGCGCATCGCTGCCCTCCGCTGGGACTCCGCCCTCAAGGTCCTCCCCCCTCTCACCTCACCGTAACCACCGTCTCCATTGCAGTTGCGGCATAGGCGATAGGCCCTCCCTTTAACCTTGCTGGGCCCATTGCCGCCCAGGTGTTCGAGTTAATGCGGGACCAGGTGTGGTACAGGCCTCACGTCGGCATATACATCAAGCTCATCACCATGCTTGGCAAGTGCAAGCAGCCGGAGATAGCGCACGAGCTCTTCCAGGCCATGCTCGACGAGGGCTGCGCCCCCAACCTGGAGTCATACACAGCCCTTGTCTCCGCGTACAGCAGGAGTGGACGCTTCGACAAGGCTTTCTCCCTGCTTGATCAGATGAAGGCCACTCCTGGTTGCCGGCCTGATGTCCAGACATACTCAATTCTCATTAAGTCCTGCTTGCACGCCTATGATTTTGAGAAGGTGAAGTGTTTGCTGGCGGATATGGCGCTTGGGGGTGTCCGCCCGAACAGCGTGACTTATAATACGCTGATTGATGCTTATGGGAAAGCAGGAAGGTAATTGGCAGTAAGAACCTATGCTTAGACTAGTAGGGTGCCCGTGCGTTGCAACCGAACCCAAAAAGAGAATGACACATATAAACAGAAATATTAACTATGTCTATTGCATCATCTGCTACTACATCCCTGAAATTAAAATTTTGAGTTCATAGATTGTTTATCTTTGGAAGTTGATTTTGATGCCGACTTCCCTCCCTGACACGCTGTCCATTTCCAGCCATTGTCGGTCGGCAAGGAATAGGGGTACGCGTCGACGTCCACCTTCTTCCACCCTGAACCCAAGCTGCGACTTGGTTCTCACGGCCATTGACCTCTGCAATCCTCGCCAAGCACATCGCTGCAAGGAGGTGTGAGGCCAAGGGAGGAGACGATGGTGGCGTCATAGTGGTAAGCGAGGAGGAGGTGACGATGCTTGCTCGGCCAGTGTGGAGCAGGAGGCGGTGGTGGTATAGGGGAGGCTTAGGATGAATAGAACGCAGTGTGGTGAACTCGAGACTGCGATGCGGCGAGGGAAGGACGCCTTCATCTTTGCCTCTTCCTCGTGCATCGTCGCTGCTTCCCCTCCCTTCCCCAGCACCGCCGCCTCTCCTCCAAAGTACCGCCTCCTCCTCTCCTCCCTTCCCTCCCGGTGCCTTCTCTCGTCCCCGACTCCGCCTTACATTGCCACCACCTACAAGGATTGCCAAGAGCATTGTATTTACCAATTGCTCACTTCACAATTGTTGCACCAGCACAGAGGCATGCCACCACACTGCCATAGGTCTACCGCCTTGCCAATTGCTCCCTTGTTGCAACCACGCCGTGCAGCAGATTCAGCTCCTCCACCGAATGCGCGCGGAGACATAGGGGATGCATTTGGTGGTGGTGCGATGGAGCTGGAGAGGAGCGAGATGGGAGCGCGGTGCCATGGATCCGGCCATTGGGAACTTCGGTAGAGACGCACCGCGACGATCGAGACGCCGAGAGCTTCGGTGGAACCATGGTTGTCGATTCTGGTTGTCATCGTCAGCTTCCGTCACGAGAGAGAGAGCACCCGCGAGATAGAGGACTAGCGTGGTGATGGAGAGGGTGGCGTGGTGGGTCAGTGAGGACGGGTGGGAGAAGAGATGGGAGATTGGGGAAGAGGATGGGTGGGGTGGAAAGAGGAGATCGTGGGAGTTGGCCTTTTTGGTTTTCATAGAGAACGTGGGAGAGGAGCTGTGAGCTGAGGGAGGCACCGACGGTTTCAGTCATGGGTCCACCTCCGGGCGGGTGGAAGAGAAGGGGCGAGTGTTTTTTTTTTTCATAGCGGGAGAGGGAGGGGCGATTCGTCCCGCTGCGCGGGAGTAAACTCATTCGTTTATTAGTTAAGATAAGATGATCTAAACATGTAATGTTATATCTCCTTGTATTGGTTATTAAACGTGTCTTGAAATTTTAATGATTTCTCAATTCTCAATGATGCACTAGGTCGTCCTGTAACTTCCTAGTTTATGCTAAGAAGTTATGTCACTTTTTCCAACTTGCTCTAACTTCTAGGACAACCAAAACTAGGAGTATGGACATTATTGTAATTCGAATGCGTTTCCTAGTTTTCCATACCTCTAGTTGTTCCTGACATAATTTCCATGACAAAGTAATTGAGATAATGATGTTTTATGTTTAAGGTTTGCTGAGATGGAGTCAACTCTTCTGGAGATGTTGTCTGAAAATTGCAAGCCTGATGTGTGGACAATGAATTCTACGCTGAGAGCTTTCGGTGGCAGTGGTCAGATTGAGACTATGGAAAGCTTTTACGAGAAGTTCCAGGCCTCTGGTATTTCCCTAAACATTAAGACCTGTAATATTTTACTTGATTCCTATGGTAAAGCTAAAATGTATGAGAAGATGGGAGCTGTGATGGAGTACATGCAGAAGTACTACTATTCTTGGACAATAGTCACATACAATGTAGTTATTGATGCATTCGGAAGGGCTGGGGACCTTGAGCAGATGGAATATATCTTTAGATTGATGAAATCTGAGCGTATAAAGCCGAACTGTGTTACCCTCTGTTCATTGATTAGAGCATATGGACGGGCTGGGGAAGTTAAGAAAATAAAGACAGTGTTGAGAATTGTCGAGAATTCAGACATAACGTTGGATATTGTGTTCTTCAACTGTTTGGTGGATGCATATGGGAGGGTGGGGTGCTTGGCAGAAATGTGGGATGTTCTCGATACGATGAAGTTACGGCAATGCAAACCAGACAAGGTAACCTGCACTACCATGATTAAATGGTTTCTCATCAAAGGGATTGATGATCGTCGTGTTCGGTACCTACGTGACCTAAAAGATGGGCAATCTACAGATAATATGTAGGTCTGAACACTAAAGCAGCTAATGAACTGATGGATTTTGTTCTCTGCATTTTTCTGCAAGGAGATGGAACAACCTGTGTCAAAGCTTCACTCAGTTTTGCAGAGATGCGTCATTCTTAGCCTGTTCTTTGATGCCCTTAACAACTTGAATGTTACTGAATGGAACACTTCTAATATATTCGATAGTGACAATTCGTGACAGAGCTACCTCATCCTCATGATATACGTTGATTAGCAAGTTGCTTATGGTTATGGCAGCCCAAGAATTAATTAATGTACATAAAGGATCCAAGCAAGTTTTCAAGAATGAAAAGGAATTGAATAAGAGAGAGAAATAAGAAGGCGGCCTCGATCAGTAACAGTGATCTTTTTTACAGTCAAATAGAACGAGTGGGTGCTGGTGACATTGGTCAGATTGTGCTGTGCTGTTGTGACTTGATGTATTCATCGTACAGCTGTACATGATGTGCTATTGACTTGTGCAAAGATGGAGAGAAATTGAATCTGTTATAAAAATTACATGTTTTATTCTACATTTTAATACTAGGAAATGACTCTAGGTGATTATTTGGTATTTCACCAAACATTGTTGCTATCATTGTCCTGCAAAAAAGATAACTGACACCTAACATATGGACCAAGGAATTGTTCTGTATGGAGATTCTCCTTTACCTGTATTCAACAAGGGCTTCGAAGGTTATGGAATCGAAGATGGTTTGTGGAACTTTCTTTCTTTTGTTTTAAGGAAAAGTCCGGTTTACTCTCTAACTATCGAAAAGTCCTGTTTACTAACTACAAAATCGGTTTTTTAACCCTCGAATTTGTCAACCGCAAATAACCCCCCGTAGCGGTTTGGAGCGGCGGTTTGCCGACGTGGCACATATTTTGCCATGTGGACGCCCACATCACCCTATCTCTTGTTCTCTCTCCCCAATCGGCTTGTATGTGTTTTTCTCCATCTCTCTCTCTCTCTGTCCCTCCATTAACTCCTCTTGAGCTTTGCACCGCCTCCTTCCACCTACCGGTCCGGCCCTAGTTCCGCCTAACGCCGCCGCCTCGCCGCCGCCACCGCTGCCCCTTGTCCGCAGCGCCGCCATCCTCTGGTTGCACTGCCACCTCCTCCGCCTTTGTTGCACGACGACGGTGGCGAGGCACTCGCAGCGGCGGTGTCAGGCTGCAGGCTTGTGGCGTGTGAGCCACGAGAGCGGTAGGACAAAATGAGCACCCGAGCACGCCTGGCCTCCATGTCCTCCATCTCACTCGCGCCCCGAGCTCAACCGGCGCCGTGCGTCCTCGGAGATCTTGATGCGGCACCACCCTCCCGCAGCTCGTTCACGACGCCGTGAGCCCCTTCCCATATGAGTTGCACTTTCGCAGGGGCCAGCGTCAATGGGAAGGCGACCAAGACAAAGACGCCCCATGGCAAGAAATTCCGTGTTCCATCTAGCAGAAACGCCTCGATCTGGTATAGATTATCGCTCCCATGTTACTCCTATTGATTGGTAATTTTGCATGTCAATGCAGATTCAGCACACACCTGCTATCAAACTTTCGGATGTACATTACAGGCAATCTTGGCCGGGCTTACATGCAGCAGAACAACTATGAAGCCGAATTGGTATACTGCAAAGCGCAAACTATTGAGCTCGATGCCAACAGGCATGCAACCTTGGGCTCGCCCTAATTAAGCGGCGCAAGCATGAGGAGGCAAGGCAAGTTTTGAGGCGTCCTACACGAGAATCTCCGGACGGACGATGACAAGGTGGTTGGTCGAGTCGAGCAGCTTGCTCCATGAGTTCGGGCCGATGATGCATGTTTCATCACCGTTAGATGTTGGCTTGAGTGTCAAGAGATCACGGAGAGACTAAACCTTGTGATGAATGAATGGACGCCGCTCGTGTCGAGGTCGAAGTACAGATTTGAGGAGATAGCCACGCGGCAGGACCAAATAGCTTGTCGATTCCTTATATCGCGAGATTTTTTTATCTTTTACTTAGCGTGCATATGGGCATGTTACCTTAGAAGTATATGTGCATATCTAGGAGGTGTTGTGGATGTTACAAAGGTGAATGAGAGATCGATTATAGACATCATATAGTCGGGTTGATGCAAAACGCTCCTCAAGCGAATCTTGTGGCTTTTCTTCATGTTCTTGATTGCAGAGACTCTTGAAGTATGTTGTGAACTTGTTCAGATATACAATTGCCAAGTGGATCATTCACTTCTCGCTTGTTGTAATCAAATTTTGAATGATTTACTTCAAATTAAGTTCAACACAAAGTAATATACCTAACAATTGAAATTTCATCTAGGGCAAAGCTCATTAGTCGATCAAGATCAAACAAGCACACCAAAGTAGCAACTTGAAGCAACCGATGTAAACAAATGATATCGACGTGACGCCGCGACGCAGCCGCGAAGGCATCGGTGATCCGGCGTGTTTCGTTGTTGAGGACGGCGAGACGCCGGAGGTGTGGTCGGCGACGAGTGCACGGCCTCCTGAAGATCATGGTGATCTGGTCGGGCATGCCGGCCGGCCGCCGTCAGACGCATGGGGCGCTTGCACTTCACCTTGTACCAAGACGCCACCGCCGCCGATCATCTCTAGTTCGTAGTGGTACTTGCGCTTCCTACTTCCACCTCCATGAGATGCCGTTGCACGGGCGCCGGACGCCATGAACGTGTTCAGCCGCCCTCCCCCACCATGCCGCTTAAGCGATCGCCGCCGCCGCTGGCCTCGCCGCGAGCCTCTTCGTGGCCGCCGGTTTAGGTCGAGTGCGTCTGGTCGGAGTCAGAGCGCAGGTATGTCCGCCACGAGAGCATGTACGACAGTTCGAGCACCGGCGCGATTGGCCTCCATCTCCCGAGCATCTCCGCCGAAAGCACGGAGATCGCACGCCGCCGGCCTCCCCCGCCGCATACTCTGAGTCCTTGAGGAGGTGCCAATGCCGACGGGAAGAGAGAGAACAAGAGAAAGGGTGATGTGGACGCCCACATGGCAAAATATGTGCCACGCCAAGAAAACCGCCGCTCCAAACCGCTACGGGGGTTATTTGCCCGGATTTGACAAATTGGGGGTTAAAAACCGTTTTGTAGTTCAGTATAAAACCAGACTTTTCCGATAGTTCGAGAGAGTAAATCGGACTTTTTCCTTGTTTTAAAACGGCTGCTCAACTATTTATCGTGGTATCTTTAAAATCAAGTCGTAAAAACAAATAAGTAGTAGCTGTTATGAATATTGTGTGTATATTTATTAGTAGCTGTTATGAATATTGTGTGTATATTTATGAGGTCTAATAGACTATATATATATATATATGTGTGTGTGTGGAGTACAGGGGATATTACAAGAGAATATGCCATACATATATAAGAAAATACAAAGGAATTCCTATTCTAGCACCTCTCCTCAAACTCATGGTGGATTACACACACTGAGTTTGAAGAGAGAACACAAATGGTGTACCCTAGTATGCGGCATCGTGAAGAAGTCAGTAATCTGTAACTCTGAGGGCACAAACTGTAAAGCAAGTACCCCTCTCCTGCACCTGTGAGCGAGTGTATGAAGCATACACATCAATGTGCTTGGTGAGCTTATGCTTCATCGGGTCACTGTATCTTGATAGCATCATCAGACCATCGAGACAAAAGAGTCGTAGGTCCTATCACAGGCACTCCAAAATCTACAAGTAACCACCTTAACCAAGTAACCTCTCATCCATCACGCCATAACTCTCAACTCGGCCTCTCAGACTCGAGCGAGAATCGCAACCGCTTCTTTGTCTTTCAGGCAATCAGGGAGGAGCCAAGAAAAACACAATAAGCAGAAAAAGAACAATGCTCAGAAGGGTCACTAGCCCAGATCGCATCGGAGTACACCTGAAGATGTAGTGAGTTGGAGTTAGGGAAAAACAAACGACGAGAGATAGTTCCACGCGAGTAGCAAAGAACACGAAGAAGATGATTGTAGTGAAGATGGGTAGGACGAGCCATGAACTGACTCAAGATATGAACAACATGAACAATATCAGGACGAGTGCTCACAAGATACACCAAACTCGCAACAAAGATGGTGATGTCGAGTAGGATCCTCAAGAAGATCACCATCAGTGGCACGGAGCTGAAGGGATAGCTCCATAGGAGTCTCGGCAGTGCGAGTGTTAGTCAGACCAGACCGATCAAAAGGATCCTGGACATACTTCTGTTGGGAGAGGTAGTAACCCTCAGGCGTGGAAGAGACCTTAATCCCAAGGAAGTACGTAAGAGAACCAATATTAGTCATCAGAAACTGCTCACTGAGATGCTTCTTTACATACGTGATGAATGAGGAATCATCGCTAGTGATGAGCATATCATCAATATATAAAAGAAGCAGTATCCTACCTTGAGATGAGACACGAACAAAAAGAGCAGGATCGTGAGAACTGACAGTGAAACCGACAATAGTAATCACTGCGGTAAAATGCGCAAACCAGGCACGAGGAGCCTGTTTGAGGCCATAAAGAGCACGACGAAGACGACAGATGTGCCCATCGGGAACAGAATACCCAGGTGGTGACTGCATGTAGACCTCCTCATGCAAAACATCATTAAGAAAGACATTCTTAACATCTAGCTAGGAGATAGACCACCGACGAACAGAAGCAACCGCAACAAGAGTGCGAACAGTGGTCATATGGGCAACAGGGGTAAAAGTCTCATCGTAGTCACGACCGTACTCCTGCTAAAAGCCACGAGCCACAAGACGAGCCTTGTAGCGCTCGACAGTACCATCAGATCGGGTTTTAATCTTGTACACCCACTTGCATGTGATAAAGTGAGCATGCACAGGTGTCGGTACAATATCCCAAGTCTCCGTATGTCAAAGAGCATCAAGCTCCTCTGTCATAGCGAGCTGCCACTCAGAATGAGGAGCAGCCTCACGATAAGAACTAAGCTCAGTGACAGAGAGAGCATGAGCTATTAAAGCAAATCCAAGATGATCAGGAGGTCGAAGGGATGTTCGGTCACGAAGGACATAACAGAGAGCATCATTAGGAGGATCAGATGCAGGTGTCGACAAGATACTAGGAAAGGAGACTGGCGAAGGACGAGGACGCCTGGAGTAGTGAATACTAGAGAAACGAAACGGCGGTGCTGCAGGAGGTAGCACTAGAGGCAAAGGTACAGAAGGAACCAATGGAGACATACCAGGGGAAGATTGTGATAGTAGAGAAATGAGTGAAGAGACAGAAAGAGGACCATGAAATCATCTCAATGGTGGAACAGGACAAGGAGTCGAATCTCGATAGAAGAAAGGAAAGGCCGAGATTCGTAAAGAGAACGTCTCGTGAAATCCTGGTCCGTCGAGCAGAAGAGATCATAGTAGTGATAATCCTTATACTCAGAACTATAACCAAGAAACACACACTCAATTAACTGAGGCGATAGTTTGGTGTGCTCACGGGGCTGCAGCAGAACAAAACAAGTGCAACAAAAAACACAAAGGTGGGTGTACTGGAGGGCTCGAGAGTAAAGCCGCTCAGTAGTGGAAGACTACATCTTTATGAGATATGTAGCCGTAGAAACAGTCTCAGCCCAGAACTGTGGTGGAATGTGAGAAGTAAGGAGAAGAGTGTGGGCAGTCTCAATCAAATGATGATGTTTGCGCTCAGCAACCCAATTCTGAGCATGGGCACTAGGACAAGAAGACTGGTAAAGAGTGCACTGTTCAGAAAGAAACTATCTAAAAGTGACAAAAAAGTACTCGCTAGCTTAATCACAGCGAAAAGTACGGATATAAGAATCAAACTGAGTATGAACCATCGTTGCAAAGCTATGATAGATCGTAAGAAACTGACCACGATTAGACATAGGAAAAAGTCATGTAAAACGGGAATAGTCATCAATGAAGATCACATAGAACTTATGTTGGCCTTTACAGATAATACACGCAAGTCCCTATACATCTGAGTGAACTAAGTCAAAAGGACGAGAAGACAAGGACTCACTAGAATGATAAGAAAGTTGTAGCTGCTTGCTCACCTTACAACCCTGACAAAACATGGTCGTGTCAATAGTAACACGTCCAAGAATACCCTGACGAACTAATGAAGAAAGGCGAGACCCACACAAGTGACCTAGATGATGATGCCACTGCACAAAAAATTCAGTGGTGGTGGCAGTAGTGGCGGTGGAGGTAAACATAGAAGTGATAGGAGCAACTGAAGTGGACGGAAGGTGGAGGTGGTCAAAGATGTAGAGACCCTGACAATCCCTACAACACCGGCTAGTCCCAAGTACCGTCCATGTCTGTTGGTCTTGGACAAAATAGGTGTGAGAGTCAAAACCAACCCTACAACCAAGATCGGTGAGCTGACCCATCAAGAAAAGCCGCATGGTAAGCTGGGGAACATGGGAAACAACTGGAATAGAAAAATCAGTGGACAAAAAAGTGCCTTGACAGCTGATAGATAGAGGAGTATCGTTAGCTGTCTGAATAGAGATAGGAAAAATAGGAGGTCCTATTGAAGTGAGAGATGTGGAGTCCGGTGTCATGTGGGAAGAGGCACTAGAATCCAGAACCCAAGAAGTACATGGAGGAGATGTTTGAGCTTGACGAGGATCTAATAATCCTCATTTTATCTGTTATCCATAATTCTTATTATGGGTAAATATGATGTCATGTGGTCCCTAGGTATACCCCTTATACTTACAAGGGAAAAGCCTACCAGGTGGTCGTAAGTTCTTCTACGACCATCCCCATAGTCGTAAGTCTTGTTATGACTACCTTATGGTCATAAGTTCTTCTACGATCACTATCCAGTCGTAAGTTATTCTACGACTACCTCATGGTTGTAAGCTCTTCTACGACCGTAAAGTCACCATACGACTACCTTATGATCAATAAAACCTCTGCGAGCGAGTGGGTCCAATTGATTAAGGAATCAAGCATCGATTAGATGTTGTTACTCTACGAAGTAATAGCACGTAATACCCTATTATCTCTGACAAGTAACTGCCAGGCGGCGTGAAGGAGTTACCACTCCGATGATTACTGCAAACATGTGCCCGTTACTGGATTTGATAAGGCGCCTTTTCATCAGGAGAAAACGGCTTTTCCTTCACGACTATATAAAGGCAGCAGTCAGAGAAGGACAAGGGAGAGGCAATCGGAGGAGACAACAAGCAATCAGGAAGACAGTTAGATACTATCTTCTATAATAGTCTTAGTCTTTTCTCCCGATTGTACGAAACACACTCAATACCATACACACACAGGAGTAGGGTTGTTATTCTCTCCAGAGAAGGCCTGGACCTGTATAAAAATACCCGTGTCAATCTCTCTGCGTGATTCCATTCTAGGAGACCCCCCGAATCAAACAATCTTTACGTAAGATCGGTTCTAAAACACCGGATAGGTTGGTGCCGCTCAGGGAATCTTCGGTAATATCTTGTCAACATACTCACTTTTTCCAAATCTCATGCACTCATGGCGGAGAATGGAATGAGGAAAACTGGTTTGACTTGGCAGATACTGTGAGACATCGTCATGGATGCTGGGTTTGATTCTGAACCGAGTATCGACTCATCCGATGGTGTTGCTGCCTCCAGAGATCTTTCCGCAGATCCAGGAGACCATGCCACCAATAGGGTTGAGGAGGGATCCTTATCCCCACAACGGTACGTCCAACAGAGGAATCAATTCCTTCAAAGGACAAGGGTCAATCCGACCACAATTAGGACTACACCCAGGCGGACTCACAACACGACGAGAGTTTTTCCTCCAAGTGTTCAAGTCCCCCTAAGGCGGTCCGACCTGGCGAGACAAGTTCTAGAAGCCACAATTCCAGGACTTCGCCAACATCTGGTAGTCCTCTCTCTCTGGATAACTCCAGAGAGAGCGGGATCAAGCATGCTTTTCCTACAAATTCGACCTTCTCTCCGCAGATCACACCTGCGGATGGAGATGGTTATAACCCAGAGTTCCCCTTCCTGGAGGGGATTACTCTAAGTCGCCAGATGGTGTCTCTCGAATACTCCTAAAGCGGGGAGGCCTCGAGCGCAAGTGAGAATCATCAACGGGAGGTCTTCGTCCTTCCCTCAGATCAAGGTCACTCTTCTAGAGACCGAGCTAGGGACACTCTCCGAAGATCACGCACTGCACCCCCTCATGGCAATGGCAAGGGCACCACCGGTGACGGACAGAACCAACACTTTGATGAGCGCGAGGGAAATCCTCGACATACTCGCACTCCATTGAGACAGTCTCAAGAATCTGATATGGAAGATCTTGAGGCTATTCGACGGAAGAAGATTGTAGTCTAGAAAAATCTGCCTGGGCATATCCAATATCAATCAGAGGAAGCTCAAGAACTCTAGCACATCAACAACTTGCTCGAGAACCCTACTCAAGAGCTTGCCCGAGCGCCAGGCTACGGCCTCTTCATCGAAGAGATCGCACAAAGGCTTCGAACCACGATGGCAAGACTGGAAGCACCTCGTCGACATCATTCAGAAGTCGAGTAATACGACTTCTTGACTACGATCGATCAAACATATCACCGTGGAGAAATCGGTGCAACGGTGAGTCGCATCGATCTCCTAGTTGGAGAAATATCTTTCGAACGACTGATGATCAACAAGCTCCTTGGAAAGGTGATCGCTCACCATTCCGACATGGAAATCTGCACCTGCAGATGGAATACGAGGAGTATTTCCCTCGTAGGACCGAGACTTACTACAGGTCGGGTCAACCTGTTACTGGGTATCGTCGAATACGATCACCTGGTGATATCAACCCTTCTTTCCTGCAAAGGAGACGTCAAGAAGTTATTCTGGGATATCGAGGCGGTTTCGCGACCTCGAGCTATTCATTTGGTCACCTCGTTTTCGACCCGGTGAACATGGAGAAGTTCGATGGATCCCAAAATCCCATCGAGTTCCTTCAAATTTATACAACAATTTGTCCGAAAGCGGCAGGAGGAGGAGAGCTTGTAATGGCGAATTACCTTTCAATTGTGCTCGAAGGGTCTGCTCGATCATGGTTACTAAACCAACCACTCGAGTCAATCTATTCTTGGCAACACCTTTTCGACCTTCTACTGGCGAACTTCCAAGGCACTTACAATCGCCCTGGGAAGGAGGAAGACTTGCACCGGATGAGACAGAACGACCACGAGACCTTGCGCCAATTCATCAAGCGCTTTAGTTAGGTTCGTAATTCAATTTGGAAGTTTCTGACTCATCTGTCATCAGGGCTTTCAAGCAAGGAGTCCGTAGTAGAAGGATAACGGAGGATATCGCTTTAAATCCTCCAACTACTGTCGTCGAACTTTTTGAGATGGCCGATCGATATGCGACTGCTTCTGAGGCGGTCGAGTGGAACAACACAATTGATCGGGAAGACAATACCTCTCGAGAACCAGGCGAAGTTAGCAAAAAGAAGGATAAGAAAGCAAAGAAGTCCAAGAACAAGGCGAAGGGCCAAAAACCCCAAGCCAACGGTTCCAAGGAGGTCTTGGCTGTAAACGATAAAGAGCCACGAACCTCCAAGCCGCACTCTGACCGAGGCAAAGGTAAGCGCTCCGATCGGAAGAACGATAAGCGTAGGTGGTGTCCTTTCCATAAAAAGGAAGGACATGACCTTCGCAACTGCCGAATCTTCCAACGAAAGCTCGAGGACTACTACAACGACAAAGGATCACTTCCCACTCTCGAGCAGGTAGGACAAACGAGTAGTCATAAGTCGTCAGACGACGATGATGAGATGTCGTTCCAGGATCCGCAACATACCGTCGAGCACATCTATGGGGGATCATCGGCATACGAATCAAAGCGACAGCTTAAAGCTGCCGAACGTGAGGTAAACTCCATAGATCCTCCTCTTGTCAATAAATTACCGAAGTAGTCGGAAGTCACCATCTCCTTCGAGAAGGGTGACTGCCCGATTCCTTCGACTCGACCAGGTCGATATCCGATCGTAGTCGAACCCACCATCAACAATTGTCGGGTCAATCGAGTTTTGGTTGATGGTGGCAGCTCGTTAAACATATTGTTTACGAGTGCCCTGGACAAAATGCAACTACCCAGGACTAAGGTAAGACCGGTACGATACTCTTTTCATGGGATCGTACCGGGGTCTTCAGCCAAACCTATTGGCCAAGTTTCTCTTTCTTTAACATTTGGTTCACCAAGTAATTTCAGGATAGAGAAAATCTCCTTTGATGTGGTCGATTTCGATACGGCATATAATGCCATACTCGGACGACCAACTTTGGCAAAATTCTTAATGGCTACTCATTACGGGTATCAATGTATTAAGATGCTAGGTTCCAAAGGAGTAATCACAATTCATTGTGACAAGAAGATGGCGCATACTGTGGATCGTCGATCCTCGAGATGGTTGGTCAAATACCAACTCGAGAAGAAAGTCGACCTAACCGACCGACAAGTTGAAGCCTAAAGCTGCACCAAAGCCCGACGACAAGGTCAAAGAGGTTCCTCTGGACATAGGGAGCCCTCGAAGATCTGTTACGCAGATCGGGATACTTCCGACCCCAAGTAGGAAGACGCCTCATCACCTTCCTCCAGAGCTAACGCAGATGTCTTCGCGTGGCAAGCATCCAACATGCCCGGGTCCCTAGGGAGGTGATCGAGCACTGAGCTAGCTTTACTGACCGACAAAGTACCCATAAAACAAAAATTACGGAGATTTGCCCCTGATCGACGAGATGCTATTAAATCAGAATTGGATAAGCTACTTAAAGCAGGCTTTATAAGAGAAGTCAACCATCTAGAGTGGTTGGCTAACCCTGTAATGGTTAGGAAGTCAAACGGCAAATGGCGTATGTGCGTAGACTTCACTGATCTTAATAAAGCTTGTCCAAAAGATGATTTTTCTTTATCTCGTATCGATCGGTTGGTTGATTCTACTGCAGGTTGTGAAATGTTAAGTTTTTTAGACGCATATTCTGGATATCACCAGATCAATATGTGTCTAGACGATGAAGAAAAGACCACATTTATTACACAATTTGGTATATTTTGCTATGTCAAAATGCCATTTGGTCTAAAAAATGACGGCGCTTCTTTTCAACGTTTGATGCAATCGATTTTTTTTATCTCAACTAGGCCGAAACCTGGAGGCCTATGTTGATGATCTAGTTGTTAAAAGCATCAAGAGATTTAATCATATCACTGACCTACAAGAAACATTTGACAACCTCAGAAAGCACCGCTTAAAACTCAATCCTGAGAAGTGTGTGTTCGGAATCTCTTCAGGAAAATTGCTTGGATTCCTAGTATCTATCACGAGGAATCGAGGCGAATCTGAAAAAGATAAAAGCCATTCTTCAAATCGCCTCCAACCACAAAGAAAGAAGTCCGTAAACTCACGGGGTTCATGGCGGCTTTAAGTCGCTTCATCGCATGCGACTAGGAGAAAAGGGACTACCTTTCTTTAAACATCTAAGAAAACATGAAGGTTTTGAGTGGTCGAGCGAGGCAAACGCTGCCTTTGAGGATGTCAAGAGGTATATTACGAGTGCTCCTATTTTGGTTTCTCCGAGGCTAGAAGAAAGCGCTCTTAATTTACCTAGTCGCCACGCTGACAGAAAGCGATCTTGGTCGTCGAGAACGTGAAAACGCACAACGACCAGTTTACTACGTTAGTGAAGTTTTACATGGGCCTAAGGAGCGTTACCCTCAGTCCAAAAACTTCTATATGTCCTCCTCATGTCTTCGAGGAAGCTGCGGCATTATTTTCAGCGCACAAAATAGGCATCTGCCCGAGTTTCCCTTGGGAGCGATCCTCCGTAATAGGGAAACAATGGGACGATGGCAAAATGGTCGGTCGAACTTGGGAGTTCGACCTCCATTTCGTGTCGAACGGTCCGTTAAATCTCAGATCTTGGCGATTTTGTCGCCGAATGGATAAATCTGAACTCATTCGAGATCCCCAAGATCGATTCCCACGCACGAAGGATCGATGTACTTTGACGGTCGCCACTTTAAGTGGCTCGGGGCTCAGGTGGTTCTAGTATCTCCTAGGAGAGACCTTAAAGTATGCCATACAATTAAACTTTCGGGCCACTAACAACGTGGCGAGAATCTGAAGGTTTGCTAGGCGGCATACGAGTCAAAGAAAGCGCTCTCGATTCGCCGACTACTCATGAGGAGACTCTCAACTAGTCGTGAATCAAGTGGGAAAGAGTATCGGTGCTCTAACCCGACAATGTCTCGGTACTTTTCGAAGTCGTAAGCTAGAAAAGCATTTTTTCGGTTTGAGGCACAATTCATCCCTCGAAAGGATAATTTCCTCATCACCGGCTTGCTCGAATGGCTTCTTCCCGATCTGTAGTACCAAAAGGAGTCTTCTTGGAACAACTCCAGAAGCCGTCCCTGGTTGAAGAGCCAGAGACACCTCCTATTGAGACAGCCTCTCTAGAATACGAGGACACTTGGATGGCTCCCATCTACGAGTATCTTCGAAGGGCTCTCAGACGAAGAGCGATCCCGAGGCGGATCGCTTATCCAGAAAAGCCAAAATATATACTTTGGTTGAAGGAGTCCTCTATAAAGCAGGTACTCAAGTGGTGCTCATGCGATGCATTCTCGCAGAGCGAAGGATTAACACTCCTTAACGACATACACGGTGTCATCTGTGGAAATCATGCTTTCTCTGAGCGCCGGCTCGATAAGGCCTTTCGACAAGGTTTTTATCGTACTTGACTGTGCACGATGCTAAAGAGTTGGTTAAAATGTGTGTCCAATGCCAATTTCATAGCAGGCAAATACACCAACCAGCTCAAGCATTACAAAGGATACCTCTATCTTGGCCTTTTGCGACCTAGGGTCTCGATATCCTAGGACTGTTCCCCAAAGCTCCGGGAGGTTTGAGTTCCTTTGTGGCTATTGATACGTTCACAAAATGGATTGAAGCCGAACTTGTGGCGGGATAACAAGCGAGCGAGAAAGCGGTTCATGATGAGATCGTAATTACTCGATTTGGAGTGCCAAGTCGAATAATTACATATAATGGTAAACAATTTTTGAGCGCAAAATTTCAGGAATTTTGCGACGAGTTGGGTACCAAGTTATGTTATGCTTCTGTTGCCCATCCCCAAAGCAATGGAGCAGTCGAACGTGCAAATGGCCAAATAATGCGGGGAATTAAAACCCGAGTCTTCGACCAGCTCGTCAAGCGCTCGGGGGCTTGGGTACAAGAATTACCCTCCGTATTATGGGCAGTTCATACGACTACTAGTCGGGCTACAGGTGAAACACCCTTTTTTCTGGTCTTCGGAGCCGAAGCCATACTTCCTCCGGAACTAAAGACACGGTCAACACGAGTCGAAACTTTCAATAACTCCAACCAGGAGTAGCTTCGAGCGGATGGCATTAACCTACTCGAGGAAAGGAGAAACCAGGCCTTAATCCGTTCAGCAATCTACCAACAAGCCCTGCGCAGATACTACGATCGTAAGGTCCAACCTCGCGACCTTCTTTGTCAGAGGTGACTTAGTATTGAGGCTCGCCAATCCAAGTCTAATCGGAATAAACTTTCTCCTAAGTGGGAAGGTCCTTACACAGTGGTCGAAGTTACCCGGCCAGGGTCAGTACGATTGGCAATGGAAGACGGCTAGGTTCTCTTGAATTCTTGGAACATCGACCAGTTATGCAAGTTTTATGTGTAACAAACCATTCAGACAATAAAGCCTCAGGTTCTTCCTACCTCTATTGTCTTATTTTTGAGTAGTGCTTTCATAATCTTTCGACTATATTCCAAACACCCAATTTTCTTTACACCGGTCGAAAGATAGGTAACATCACCTAGTCAAAGCTCTCTCTCTCTCTTGACGTGGTCCCGCCCACTAGAAGGAGCTTCCTAGTGTCGACTGTTACTCACTTTTCTTTGCCAACACAAAGAGTTCGGGTTCTATTTGGTCGAAATATTCTTAAAGCCAACTCTTTTCACCTTAGTTTATTTCTTCAGTTATTTTGAAAAATACTCTAAGCAGAGTGCACTTTCTTAGATTTATTCAACGCCTTTGGTGTACTCTTGTTCGCTTCAAGCTGGTCGGAGGAAGAAACACATCTAGTTGAAGTCTTTCCTCTCTGCACGTGGTCTTGCCCACTAGAAGGAACTTCCTAGCATAGTTCAGTTTTCTACTTTTGCTACCAAGACAGACTTATTGAGTCCACCAAGGAAGGACGAACGAATTTTTTAAAGTCCTCTAGACGTTTGCCTAACTCAAGTTGCCGTTCTCGATTTGATTAATCTGATCGGAGATGGTAATATCACCTAGTCGAAACCTTTCCTCTCTACACGTGGTCCTGCCCACTAGAAGGAACTTCCTAGAGTCGATTCATTACTACTCTTTCGACCAGTGCATGACAATCGTGATAAAAAAACTACAAGTTAATCAAACCCATCTGTTTTCAGAAACCCTTTTAACACTATTTACCTAGTTTATTTAAATAAATTAAGTAAATAGTCGGGGGCTAGGACAAAGTTATTAATTTGACTTCAATTCTTAGTCTTTCGTTTGTCAATTATCTTTTGAGTTACTAACTACTTGACAAGATAATTTGCAGGAAATAAGATGGAATATATATTACATCAGCAAAAGCATGTTTTTCACAAGTTTTTATTTACAAACTACTCTGAAGAGGGAGATCCCAGTTGCATCTCCTCCAAGACCTTCCTGCCGACTGGTTGCATTTCTTCAATCAACCGACTTGCTTCTACCTCGGAGCAGTCGAAGTCGGCGTCGATTGGTTGCATATTAAGGCTGGGGTCATGAGCTTTAAGTTTTGCCAATACATAACTTACTGCGCCTCGACCGCCTCCTTTATCGAGTCGACTTGGTTGGCCTTGAGTGGTCACCGATTCTTGCAAAGTCCCGACTTGTTCCCCAATAGTACTTATATGAGCAAACTATCGTGTCTTCGGAGGAGTTTCCCTCACCACGCACTCACCAAGTATATTGTTCAGAGCGTGATGTTGCCTTGAAGATTAATCTTCATCGACTTCATCTCTGTTGGTTACGAAGTCGAAGCCTCATGAGTTGTTTATTCTCGACTACTTGCTCGAAAGGGTAAGACTAGTCAAGCAAAAATAATTCCTAGAAGAGGAAAGAACTAGTTCTCGTGTAAAGAATTCCTTACCGCTAGTTGAGAATCTAACTTCTCGATTTCCTTATTATGGGAAGCAATGGTCTCAGCATGTCACTCCTCCCATAATTTGATGTCCTTTGCGTTTTCCTTGGCAATGCGGATGGTCTCGTTAAGAATCATGGTTTTTTTTCCTGATCCTTGGTTTCGAGTCTTCCCAGTTCAAGTTCAATTTCTAAAAATGAAATAAGAATCAGAATAAGAAAAGAACTCGTGAAGGACTGCAGGTAAAGAATTGCTTACCTGCTCGCCGAGATCTCAGCTTTTCAACCTCTTGATCTTTATCTTTGGCGATACAAGAAATCTCGTGAACGACCAAAGTTTTATCTTTAACTTTGGTTTGGAGCCTTCTTATTTCGTCCTCTTTTTCTGAAAAGAAGTAAGAGTTAAAAAGGTAAAGATCAAAGACATAAGCAGTTTTAAGTTCAGCACTTACTGTTTATCTCTCCCTACAACTTTTGAGTTACAGAGTTACCCTCCTGAAGCTTCTTCAAGAGGTCTTCTTTTTCTTCCCTTAGCTTTCTCGACTCCTCTTTTTCATAATCGAGCGAGTCGGCCAGGGTCTTTTCGTCGCTATTTAACCTGTAAAGGTTAAAGTAGTAGACATGAGCACTATCTAACTAGTCGTAAGTTTTTCTACGACTAGAACCCAGTCGTGAGTTTTTCCACGACAAACCTCACAAGTACTGTATAAGTAGTCAAACCAAAAAATGACTACGAATAACAGTGACTTACCCCCTCTCTGCCTGTTCATAGAGTTCTACTTTTTTCTGTCGTAGCTCTATAAGTTGTCGGTGATATTCACCAACAGTGGCAATTTGTTCTAGAGCTTTCTGCAAAAAGAAAGACAGTAAGAAGCAAGGGAAGGCCATACATATAAGTATCCTTAAATACTTACATTCATGGTCGTCCGAGCAAATATCGAGAAAACCATCTCTGGACTCTTCAGCTTGTCTATCTTCGCGACTTGATCCCACCAAACCTTTTTGAGACACTCGTTGTCGAAAGTTTCTCCTCTGTTTGGAATATCTTTGGGATGAGGGACTCGATCGCGAGATCTAAAAGCAGAAGACCCCACGATGGAAGCAGGCCCAAAGAAATCAGCACAGAAGTTGAAGTACTCCTCGTCTTCTAATTCTGTGACTGCAGCTTCTCTTTGGGGACCGGAAGGTACGTCTGCAACGACTTCCTTTCCGACACGGTGGTCAGGTACATTACCACCTTGGCCAGAGGCTTCTACCGTTGCCTCTGCTGTCTCCACGACCACCTCATTGGTCGTAGCAACTACCTCAGTCGTTGTCGCAACCACTTCAGAAGCCACGACTTTCTTCGCCACTCGAGCAGTGAGTGATCTTTCGACCACTCCTGCTGTCATCTCTCCATCCGCTGGAGAAGTGGCAATGGGCTTCTCAATAGAAGCATATTCGGGGGCTGAATGAGTCGGGCTAAGAGCAACAAAAGGAAAGCACGTTAAATTGTAAAAAGCAAAAGGTAAATGCTATTCTTACATTTTAGTTTTTTTCACATACCTCTGCACCCTGGATCTAACCAGGAACTTAGGAGTCATCTTCCCAACGGAAGATTTCTTCTACTTCTTTTCCACGACCACGACTGGTCGTGGATTTTGAACAGGAGCCATCTCTCTGGTCTCTCGACTTTAGGATGGCGAGTAGTCTCGACTACTCCAAGAGCAAAGACTACCTCGATCAGAGGTCTCATTGGATCAAGATTGTCCTTCACAAAAGACATAAAGTCCTTCGGTTCTCCTTTTTCTAGTTGCTTAACAAAACTAGGAGAGGTAGAAACTGCGAAAGTGTTCTTATCATAATAGAAGGGTACCTTGGCCTTACAGGCTTTGTGCTTAAGAGGTTCAATCGCCGATCTCTTGACTTTAGCGCTTGACCTTTCGCTTTAGTTGCGGTAGTGTCTGCGCAGCAGATTTTGTGGAAGATCTAGTCGAAATAAAAGAACTTGAGCCTGCCCCTCCCATGTCGGCGACTTTCACGAGTCGACGCTTCTTAGATGGAGGAGCTAGACTTTTTTCCGCTGTCATCCTGCGCCGATGGTTATCAGTTCAACCTCTTGGTCGTCCTGACGGTTTTCCATGCCTACTTTCTGTAAGAAAAACAGAAAGGTATTATTGTTCTCTGATCGTAAGGTCTTTTACGATCACTACCAAGTCGTAAGATTTTCTACGACCAGTATTAAGTCGTAAGTTTTTCTACGACATTTCGTTGATCGTAAGGTTTTCTACGATCACTACCTAGTCGTAAGTTTTTCTACGACAAACAATCAGTCGTAAGTTTTTCTACGACTCTAAAGTCCTAAGGACAAAATCAACCATTGATTACCTTTAGGCGCTCCATCTTCTCTTCTGCGGATAAAACCGCAAGGATTTGAGGAATCGCCACTCTAGGTGGCGGAGATTTCTCACAAATAAGTTTGACCCGAACGTCGATATCTGCTTGTGAAAGATCTGTGCAAACAGATATGACATTTATTAGACATCTTTAAAGAAAGACCAAACCGAAGACTAAGTTGAAGATTCACTTACCCGCCTCGTAGTCCCTGGTCGGGTCTTTTGGTCCCGTATACCTCCACATAGGAGGCACTCGTTTCTTCAAAGGGCTAATTCGACGTGTGATGAAATCCCTCACCACATGCCATCCGGTCAATCCCTCCTCTTTCAAGTCCTTGATGGCTTGAATATAGGGAGCAATCCGACCGAGATCCCTAGGAGTCGAATCCGGGAAGGATTCTTTTAAATGACCTTCCTCAAAAAGTAAGGCTGTCATCTTGGGTGATTTTCCAGTAAAACCACCTCTTCCTCCATCCCGGCCACAAAGACCAAGTAAAAATCTGAATATACTCCTTCGACTTCCCGTCATGGAGCTTCAGACCACAACTCCCAGCAATCCCAGTTTGTCGAGCCATTCCATAGAAATATTGAAAGAGCTCGAGGTTCGCTGGAATTCCCAGATATGCCTCACACAGATACACAAATACACTTAGCATAGTGATGGAATTAGGACCGAGGTTCACTAATTCCACCCCAAAATGCTCGAGTATGATTGTGAGAAAGGGGTGAGCAGCAATCGAATGCCACGCTCACAATATGTACGAAAAGGCTGGATTTGCCCAATCTCCTCGACGGCCAATCTTGTCCAACCGCGCAATCCACTTCACAAGAACCTTCTCTTGAATCTTCCCGGCGTCGATCAAGGCTTGAATCTTCACCGCATCTATCTCCGACTCGGCCCACTCAGAAACTGATCCGGCCATCTTTCTCAGAAAGGGGAGGTTTTGGATTAAGGAAGGTCTTAGGAGAAGGCACAATTGGGTCGACGGTGGAGAAGGCAAGAACTCGATGAACAGCGGGAGCGATTTGGGAAAAAGTAGAAACCCAAGTTTCACCCCCCGATAAGTATTTATAATCGTATGCTTTGGCTGAAGGGGTGGAAATCCAAGGGTTGCCACCGTTTTGGGAACCGCTCCAACAAACAGACATATCAGAGACGGTTGCGATTCTCTAAGTTTGTCTGCCCAAGAAAATCAGGTTCATTTTTACACCTCAAGCAAAATTACTTTCTTGGTTAAGTCTTTCTGGCCAAATGAAATATCAATCAGAAAATTTTTTACTTCTGATCACCATACTACGACTACTTCATAGTCGAAAAAGTTCTCTACGACTATCCGGTAGTCGTAAGCAACCTTCTTGACCAAGTATGTTTCTGGTCAAATTAATGTACAAATGTCGAAGAGTTTTTCTTTCGACCATATCTTCACAATCTTCTCGTGGTCATAAGACCATCTACGACTCCTTAACCAAGTAAGTTACTTTCACTTGAAGCTGGGGGGCTAGATGACGAGGATTTAATAATCCTCATTTTATCTGTTATCCATAATTCTTATTATGGGTAAATATGATGTCATATGGTCCCTAGGTATACCCCTTATACTTACAAGGGAAAAGCCTACCAGGTGGTCGTAAGTTCTTCTACGACCATCTCCATAGTCGTAAGTCTTGCTACGACTACCTTCTGGTCGTAAGTTCTTCTACGATCACTGTCCAGTTGTAAGTTATTCTACGACTACCTCATGGTTGTAAGCTCTTCTACGACCAAGTCAGCCACGACTACCTTATGATCAATAAAACCTATAGACGAGTGGGTCCAATTGATTAAGAAATCCAAGCAGTTAGCATACGCTGTTACTCTACGAAGTAATAGCACGTAATACCCCATTATCTCTGACAAGTAACTACCAGGCGGCGTGAAGGAGTTACCACTCCGATGATTATCGCAAACATCGTCAGATTCTATCGATTTGATAAGGCGCCTCTTCATCAGAGAAATGGCTTTTCCTTCACGACTATATAAAGGCGTGATCGAGAAGGAAGACAAGGAGAGGCACAATAGGGGAGGAGACAACAAGCAATCGGAGGTAAAACACCGATAGAGCTAGACTAAACAGTTAGATACTATCTTCTGTAATAGCTCTTAGTCTTTTCTCCCGATTATCGAAACACACTCAATACCATACACACACAGGGAGTAGGGTTGTTATTCTCTCAGGAGAAGGCTCAACTGTATAAAAATACCCGTGTCAATCTCTCTGCGTGATTCCATTCTAGGAGACCCCGAATCAAACAATCTTTACGTAAGATCGGTTCTAAAATGCACAAGATATGCAGACGCCGACATGGATACGGTTTCGATTATGAGCCGACTCATCCGATGGTAGAAGCTAGATATCGAGACGGCGGGATCAAGCATGCTTTTCACCGCAAATTCGACCATCTCTCATGCAGTCTCGGAGACTAAGTATAACCCGGACTTCCCTACATGGAGGGATTACTCCAAATATGGTGTCTCGTGACTCGACACTGCGGGAGGCCTCGAGCGCTAGTGAGAATCATCAACCGGAAGTCGACATTCTCACGCCTATCGAGGCAATCTCAAGAGATCTTGAGGCAATTCGAATAAGAAGATTGAAGCTCAAAATATTCTTGCTGAGGCGATTCAATATCAATCGAGAGGCTCGAGAGCTCCGGCTATATCAATGACTTGCTCGAGTATTGCACAAAGGCTTCGTACGATGGCAAGACTGGAAGCACCTGCCGACATCTCGAAGTCATAGCCATACGACTTCCACGGTCGATCGAATATATAGAGATCTCCCACTCGGAGAAATGTCTTCAAATGACCGATGATCATCAAACTTCGGAGGTGATCGCTCACCATTCCGACATGGGAATCTCGACAACAGATGAACTACGAGGAGTTCCCCTCGAAGGACCGAGACCTATCATAGGTCGAGTCAACCTATTCATCGTATCGCCGAGACCACCGATGATATTAAAGGCGTCAAGAAGTCATTCTTCGATGTCGGGCATTCTCGCCAGATCTCCGACATTGTTATACCACCGATTTCACCAAAGGAACATGGAGAAGTTTGATGGTTCCCAAAATCCCATCAATTTTCTTCAGATCTATACCACAGCTTGTCCAGAGCAAAGCAGGAGGAGGAGGCATGTGATGGCAAATTACCTTCCAACCGTGTTCGAAGGATCTCGCCGATCGTGGTTATTGAACCAACCACTTGAGTCGCCTGAAAGGAGGATGACTTGCACCGATGAAGACAGTAACGACTAACGAGACCTTGCGCCTAATTCATCAAGCGCTTTAGTCGGGTTCGTAACTCAATTCGGAAGTTTCGATTCATCTGTCGGGGCTATCGTATGCCAAGGAGTCCATGAGAGAAGGATAACAGAAGACATTGCTTTAAATCCTCCCACTTACGTCATTTGAACTCTTTTGAGATGGCCGATCGATATATCGCTTCGAGGCGTTGAGGAATAACACGATAGATCGAGAGACAATACTTCTCGAGAGCCAAAGCGATATTGGTAAGAAGAAGGATAAAAAGCAAAAAAATCAAGAACAAGACGAAGGGTCTCCAAGCCGTAGTTCCAAGGAGGTATTGGTTGTGAATGATAAAGAGCCACGCGACATCAAGCCAAGCACTCGACAGAGGCAAAGGTAAGCGCCCGATCGAAAAAATGATAAGCCTAGGTGGTGTCCTTTCCATAAAAGTGAAGGGCATGACCTTCAACTCTCGCCGTCTTCCAAACTAAAGCTTGAAGACTACTACAACGCAAGAAGGACCACTTTTCGAATGTAGGTCAAGCGAGTGGTCATAAATCTTCGTGATAGACAAGAGGAGATGCTGTTCCAGGATCCGCAACACACCGTCTAACACATCTCACGGGGATCATCGGCATATGAATCAAAGCGATGTACTAAGGTCATAACGTGAGGTAAACTTCATAGATCCTCCTCTCGTCAATAAATTATCAAGTGCCTGAAGTCACCATCTCTCGTTAAATATTTTATTTACAAAGCGCTCGATGACATGCAAGTACCGGGACAAAGTAAGACCGATGCGATACTCTTTCCATGGGATCGTCTGGGGATCTTCGCCAAAACCGTCAAGTTTCTCTTCCTTTAACATTTGGTTCACCAAGTAATTTCAGGAAGAAAATCTCCTTTGATGTGGTCGATTTGATCAAGATATAACGCCATAATTTCTGGACGACTAACTTTGGCAAAATTCTAATGGCTACTCATTATGGATATCAATGTATTAAGATGCCAGTCCCAAAGGAGTAATCACAATCCATTGTGACAAGAAGATGGCGCATACCGCGATAGCCGATCCCTCGAGATGGCTGGACAAATACCAACTCGAGAAGAAAATCGACTTCGACCAGCAAAGTCGGGGTTTAAAGTCGCACCAAAGCCGAACGACAAAGTCAAAGAGGTTCCTCTACGACGCCTTGAGGAGCCCTCGAAGATCGTTAGCAGACGGGATACTTCCGACCCCAATAGGAAGACGCCTTCATCACTTTCCTCAAGAGCTAACTTGAGATGTCTTCGCGGGCAAGCATCCGAACATGCCCGAGTCCCCAGTGGAATCGATCGATACGGGCTAGCTTTTACGGCACGACAAAGCACCGTAAAACAGAAATGTACATGAGATTTGCCCCGATCGACGAGATGCTATTAAATCGTAATTGGATAAGCTACTTAAAGGTGCTTTATAAGAGAGGTCAACCACCCGTAATGGTTGGCTAATCTCAGAATGGTTAGAAAGTCAAACGGCAAATGGCGACGTCGAGACTTTACCGATCTTAATAAAGCTTGTCCAAAAGGCGATTTTCCTTTAGATCGATCAGCTTGGTTGACTCTACCGCAGTTGTGAAATGTTAAGTTTTTAGATGCATATTCTGCGGATACCACGATCAATATGTGTCTAGACGATGAAGAAAAGACCGCATTTATTACACCATTTGGTATATTTTGCTATGTCAAAATGCCATTTGGTCTAAAAATCTGCCAGCGCTTTTTTCAACGCTTGATGCAAGCAACTTTTTTCATCTCAATTAGGCCAAATCTAGAGGCCTATGTTGATGATCTAGTTGTTAAAAGCATCAAGAGACTTAATCATATTATCGACTCGCCTTCACGACTATATAAAGGCTTGGATTCCTAGTAAGAATGAGAAGGATAGGAAGAAGGAGAGGCAACGGAGGAGACAACAAAGCAATCAGTGAAGACTAGATACTATCTTCTCGTAATAGCCTTAGTCTTTTTCTCCCCATTGTACTTAAACACACTCAATACCATACACACACAGAGTAGGGTTGTTATTCTCCGTGAGAAGGCCTCGAACCTCAGATAAAAATACTCCGTGTCAATCTCTCTCGGAAAAATGCGCTCTAACTTGATTCCATTCTAGGAGACCCCGAATCAAACAATCTTTACGTAAGATCGGTTCTAAAACACCGATAGAGCTGTAACTCGAAAAGCCGAGCTGTGGAGAGATCTCGCTAAAGTAGAGTTTGTTAAAAGTGTGTCGATGCGGTTTCATAGCGGCAAGTGGTCTATCTTGGCCTTTTGCGACACAGGTTGATCCTAGAGTCACTCACGAGAAGGGCCTCCCTACCCCAGGTCTTGGATACTCTGCGACGAGTTAGATACCAAGTTTTAAAGTGAGAGATCTGCTGAGACCTAAAGGCTGAAATGCCCTCCTCCCTGGGAGTTCGACATCCATTTCGGTCCTAACGGCCTAAATCCCTGATCTTAAGTGCACTTTGTCGCCGAATGGACAAATCCTCAACCTCGCTCAGATCCCCAAAGACGTATCTCTTGGATACTCTACCCCACCAACTAGTCGTGAATCAAGCTTCAAAGAGTACTAAAGGCCTTGTTCCACTTTTTCACACGAGGATACACACCCATCTATGCATATCTTCAGGGTTCAGACCAAGACGATCTCGAGGCGCATCTACCTCAAAATGTATACTTTTGTCCTCTATAAACGAGGTATCAAGGGGTTTGCGAGCATTCCGCAGAGCGAGGATTAACACTTTTCACAAATACATGATGGCATCTGGGAAATCATGCTTTCCATGTGATCGCTGGCTCCAGAAGGCCTTTCGACAAGGTTTTATCGCCAATGCCCCTTTACGATGCTAAAGAGTTGGTTAAAAGGTGTGTCCAAGGCCAGCTTATAGCACAGCTCAGCATTACAAACAATCATCTGGCCTTTATGCACGGGGTCTCGAGAAGGACCGCTCCCAAAGCTCCAGGAGGTTTCGAAGTCTTTTTGAGGCTATTGATACGCTCACAAATGGATTGAAGTCACCAGGATCGATAACAACGGAAATGGCAAAACGGTTTATGATGAGATGCGAATTACTCGAATTTGGAGTACCGAGCCAAATAATTACGATAATGGTAAATTTTGAGCGCAAAATTTAGGAATTTTGCGACGAGTTGGGTACCAAGTTATGTTATGCCAGAGCTCCATCCCAAAGTAATGGGCAATGAACGCAAACGCCAAATAATGAGAGGAATTAAGACTCGAGTCTTCGACTATTTCATCAAACGCCGGGGTGGGGTACAAGAGCTTTGGATAGTCTTCGAGTCGGCTTCTACGAGTCCCATAGCGCTTTGTTCGCAAACTTTGTTCCACTTTTTTCACACCACACAACTTTGGTAGTCGTTCAAGTTCGATTCGCCTCAACTGCAATAATTGCATCATAACTTATCGCAACTTCGACGCCTCCTTTATCGATTCAGCTTGGTTGGTCTTCGAGTGGTCACCAGCTTCTTGTAAAGCCCTCGACTTGTTCCTCAATTGTACTTACGTGAGAGACCATCGTGATCATCCCGAGGAGCTTTTTTCTCAAGTATGTAGCTCACTAAATGCTTGTTCAGAGCGTGATAATGCATTGAAGATTAATCTTCATTGTCTTCATCTCTGTTGGAGTACGAGTCGAAGCCTCGCGAGTTGTTTGTTTTTGACCGCTTGCTCTGAAAAGAATAAGACGGTCCAGCAAAAATAAACTTCTAGAGGAAAAGAAAAAAAAATAATTACGAGTAAAAGATTTCCTTACCGCAAGTCGAGAATCCAATTCTTGATTTCTTCATCATAGGAAAGGTAACCTCAAAGCATGCTTCTTCTCCCATGATTTAATCTCCTCCGTGATTTTCTTTGTAGCAATGTGGACATACCTCATTGTAAATCATGGTTTTGTCCTCGAGTCGATTTGAGCCTTCCAGCTTCGAGAGTTCCATTTCTAGAAAAGAAAGCCTTGAACTCCGGTTAGCGAGGCGAAATCATAAAGGTGAAGGTGGCCACGGTCCTATACGCACCTTATGACACTCGATAAGAGCGGAGAAGCTTGGCTCGTCCACTGGCGTTAGAGGCGGCGGGGCTCGAGAAGAAGTTGTCGACGGAGGAGTCTTCCTGGTGAATCGTCTCCAATTTATGCTGAAGCGAAAAGAACTAAGCATCGTTACTCTACTAGTATTGCTTGCGCAAGTACTCCAAGATCTGACGAGTGGAACGCAGACCAACAATGTCTGGGTTGATGGAGTCATCGACACTGACCACTAGGATGGCTCGAACACAGGCCTCATCAGCACATCAGTGCTCAAAAGCGTCTATGACATACTAAAATGCCTCATTAGCGGTAGCGGCCTCTGCCTCCTTCTTGGTGGCCTCATCTTCTATATGAGTGGCAGAAATAGGCTATCTGGGCGGAGGCTGAACTGGCGACGACGGACAAGGTCGAGCACCAGTGACATGTCCTCAGAGGCGGAGACCATTGAGCGTGATCTCCATGAGTGAAGACCACAACCTGTAGTTCGTTCCATGGAGCTTTGTTCCTGAGAATGAGATCGCAGCTGATGGAACGGAAGCCATCGGTAGGTGGCGCTGGACGGCATGACGACCAAGGCAATGAAGTCTAACAGGTTGCGCTGGATGGCGCAACGGTTAGATTGACATTTTGTGTTTTTTTTTTGGAACCAAACTTCTTTTAAAAGGAAACCGTCGGTGGTTTCCTTAAAAAATCACTCTCGTCCCGAACTATGGCGACTGCAGAATCGGCGGCCCATGCGGACGAAGGCAGCGCTATAGGATAAGGATAACCGACTAGAGGGGGGGGGTGAATAGGAGGTTTTTAAACTTTTTGACTAATTATCAATTTAAGACAATTTAAGACTAAGTCTAAACTAGATACAATTTTGGCTAAGCAATTCTACACAAGATAATAGCTAGAAATATAAATGCAGAAATAGTAAAGACAAGAAAAAACCACAAAGGAGACGATGAAGTTTTTCCCATTGTATCAAAGACTTGCCGGTCTTCACTAGTCTACATTGAGGAAGCTTGAACTAATCAAGTCGGCTCCACAAATTAAGCCTTTTCTCGATCACTAGTGGTTGTTCTTCCTCCGCTCTGGAGATGGCGAACACCAAATCACTCACAATTGGTACCGGGCCTCTTCACAATCTTCTTGAAGAGATCACCGTGCGAACTCCCGCTAAGCCGTCTAGGTGTTGACAAACACCAAGAGTGATGAACCACAATCTTCGCTTGACGGCACTTAAGTGCTAAGGATCAATCTAGAATGAATGCACTTGAATTTGGCTCAACTACCTCACAATGAATGCAACAAGTGAATTGGAGGTGTAGAGAGTGTGCTCAAGGCTCAAAGATGTTAAATGAAGTCTCTCTTACTGTCCTTGAGCAGGTGGAGGGGTATTTATACCCCCCCACACAAATACGATCGTTGGGGGCAAAACCCCAATTTTTTCAGCAAATACGGTAGTACCGCCATACAATGGCCGGTACTTGTAACGCCCCGGCCAGAGGCCACCCGAGAGGTCCTCCAGGATCTCCTCGGAAGTCCATCAGGACCTCCCAGGAGATCCGGTTGGACCGCCCAGGAGGTCCAACAGGATCTCCTGGAGGTTTGGAGACCCGACCGAGAGGGAGTGTGAGGCACAGGAAGATCACCATAGCCACGAGCCAACTCAGGAGAGGTCGAAGGACCAATCCTCAGGAGGTCGTGAGACCTGGGGTGGCCCAAGTCCTCCCACGACCAGATCGAGGAGGTCGTGGAGGGCTAGGATCACCCAAAGACCTCCCACGACCAACCCGGGGTGGTCGTGGTGGTCGAGATCACCCCATGCTTCCTCGTGTGAGCCGAGCTAGTCCCAAGGATCAACAGCTAGCTCTTCACTGAGATACAATGATGGTAACATATACTTCAATGAGAGCTTTATTAATATCAATAAAGTTGTTTACAAGGGGAGGCATACAAGCCAACAAACCAGAACACAGCGGAAGGTAAACATAAAGGCCATCTGATACACCATAGGCAATCGGCTGGAGGGCGCATCCTAGTCGTCTAGGACCTCTAGGTTCACGGCAAGATCACCTCAAAGCTTCCTTCCTGCTCAAAAGATTATTTCAAGCAAGAGTGAGCACAACAACCATGCTCGCAAGTTACACCCGTCAAGTAACAGAATGACATGCATAAATGGATATCTCAAGGAAGGCTTAATATGGTTGATTTGCATAAAGCCAAGTTTATTTCAAATACAAGTACTAAGTTCAAGGCGATTACAATAAGTAAAATTCATTTTGCAATTCTTAGTTTTCAGTTGGATAACATTCATCACAAGAAGGATACCCTCCTGTCACAAGGCTCCCCGCCCATTCCCAATTTGGATAGAAATCCAAAACCATTTCTCAAATCATTTTGAACCCAAAACTGAGATCTAACTTTGAGTGACATTACTAGCATGTCCATGACCGAGGACACGGCTATTCGAATAGTTTTACACTCTCTGTAGAGGTTGTGCACTTTACCCACATGACACGAGATCTCTAGTTGGTTTGGCATCCGGGGTGCCACCACTCACTGTCGAAGGTAAGCGGTCTAGAGTTCGCGACAAGGCCTTTACAGTACATTGTTCCACCACAGTCCACCCTCGTTAAGGTTTCGCATCCCTCTTTGGATAGAAATCCGCAGAGTTCGTAGGGGCCCCCTCTTACGCCAGTGGGAATAACAAGGTCATAACACGACCAACCATCTGAGATGGACCCACACAGCCAAAGGATCAACCGCGATGGAACTTTACAAATTACTCGGCCAGGTCCCGCCCACACAAGACATATGGTTGCACGATGAGGCATAGTCCATTATAGGCATAACAAGAGGCGACTCAAAGACTGATCCTTAACTGACTTGGGCGACAACCTCAACTCTGGGGCATCGGATCACACGACCCCCGTGCATGGACATGCACCAACCAAGCAACCAGATTCACCCAAGTCCAAATCATTTTCTATTTCTGTTTTTCCAAAACCATTTGCCAAAACCTCCACGACAACCCAATGTCATGGATACTTTGGTCTTTTGGTAGAAACACTTCCCAAATCAAGATTTTGGTCTAGCAAGACTAAGCATACATTTTTCAAATGCCTCTGGTTCTCACTATTGCAAAAACCAGATTTTATCTAGGGTGACAATGGATTTGGTTCAATGTCGACAGTGGCCATACAATGAAAATTAGCCATAACTATGGATTTAAAGACAGGTATTGAAATAACTTAGTAAAGTAAGCATGCATTAACATTAAAACGGAACATATATAGGGTGAAATAATGGGTGCAATATGATCGAGAGTGTAACTTGCCTCCTGCTTGAAAGTTCTACAAGTCTTCTCCCTCACAAAGCTCAGGCTCACCAGCGACGTCGAGGTCTACATGATAAAACAGCGCAAATCAAACCAAAGCCAAGTAAAAACCAAAAGAACTCCAAAGAAACCCCAAACAAGAACCACAAAAGAGCTTAGTGGCTTGGAGGAGGTCCAAGGAGCTGGTCAGAGGAGGTCCGACTGCTTGGAGGAGGTCCAGAGAGTTGTCGGGAGAGCTGAAGGTTTGAGGGAGGTCCAACGTGTTGGGGAAAGTCCTCGACAGAGGGTGGTCTTGGCAAAAGACCAAAGAGGGTGGTCTTTTGCAAAGAAGCTAGCAAAGACCAAAAGGGTGGTCTTTGCAAAAGATCAAGGAAGGTGGTCTTTGCAAAAAGGGAGGTCCTAAGAGGAGGAGGTCCAAAGGAGGACCCAAGAGGGTTGTCTCTGTAAGAAGACCGAGAGGGTCGTTCTTGCAAAGAGACCTGCAAGGACCAAGAGGGTGCGGTCTTTGCCAAGAGAGGTCTTGGGGGCTCAAGGGACGTCCTGAGGAGGTCAAGGAGGTCTTAGAAGAAGAGATCCTTAGGAAGAGATCCTGAGGAGGTCCTCAGAGGGTCGTCTTTGCAAAGAGGAGATCCTCGGAAGATCCAAAGGAGGAGGTTCGGCAAGGCTACGACCACGTGAGGTGGTCGTACAAGGAGTCAAGGGGAAAAGGGACAAAGCACAGGAATACTCACCAAGGCCGAGAGGGAGGTAGAAAAGGAGGAGGGAGGAGGTGGAGGGCTCGGCGACGATGGTTGAAGGTGACGCTGGTGCTCCGGCGAACTCCTTTGGCGGCGAAGTGGCGGCGCCAACTCTTGGTGATCTCCTTGTCGACGAGGAGGTGATGGCACTGTCTCAACGGACTCCTTGGCACAGCTTCAAGCACTTAGAAAGATGAAAAAGAGTTGGAGAGCTAAGTGGCCAAAGGTGAGGAGAGGAGGGCTTCTCAGGCTATTTATAGCCAGTGCTTCTGTGAGTTTCAAGGCACACGCGTGCCCCAAAAGCAAGTGGAGGAAAAGATGGGAGCAGGTAAAAGATGAGACAAAGGATAGCTCGGTTCTGCAAAAAGTGATAGCATTTAATGCGACACAATAGGCATTAAATGTGGGGAGACTCCCATGTGCAAAGGACATGGTCAAAGGATAAAGAAAAGTGGGCGTGACTGACAAATAGGGCCAGTTAAAGCTCAAGGGGAGATCCTACGGAGACCTTGAGGAGATCCCGCAGAGGCCAAGGGAGTCCTGCCCCGCAAGGGGTGGTCTTTGTAGAAAGACCAGGAGGTGGTCTTTGTAAAAAGACCACAAGGAGGTCTCGAACAAAGGAGGTCACGACAAACGATGAAAGAAAGGAGGTCGCGGCCTCAAGGGGAGGTCGCGGCAAAACGACAAAGAGAGGAGGTCGCAACAAAATGACAAAGAGAGGAGGTCGCGACAGAAGGGTGGTCCTAGCAAATGACCAAGGGGGGGTTCGTCTTCGCAAAAGACCACGGGGAGGTGGTCATTGCAGGAAGACCACAGAGGTGGTCTTGGCGAGAAGACCACAGGAGAGGTCATGACCCGAAAAGGGGTGGTCTTTGCAAAATGACCACAGAGGGTGGTCTTTATAAAAAGACCAGAGAACGAGGAGATCTAGAGGTCAAGGGTCCAGAGGGCAAAAGGGTCCAAGGACAAAGAGGTCCAAGGGGCACATAAAACTCAAGGGAAGATCTGGACGGTCAGGATCAACAAGGGGTGGTCCTGACGGTCAAGATCCAAGGGAAGGAGGTCTGGATAGAGAAGACCCACGAGATGAAGTCCAAATAAGGAGATCCGAGTGGTTTAGATCAACACAAGGGAGGTCTGAACGGTTCAGATGAGATCAAAGGTAATCTGAACGGTCAAGATGACTCAGAGGAGGTCTTGACGGTTGAGATGAATTCAAAGGAGGTCCTAACGGTCAAGATCTAAACAAGGGAGGTCCTGACGGCTAAGATCTCCGAAGGGGAGGTCTTAACGGTCAAGATCTAAACAAGAGAGGTCCTGACGGCTAAGATCTCCGAAGGGGAGGTCTTAACGGTCAAGATCTAAACAAGAGAGGTCCTGACGGCTAGGATCTCCGAAGGGAGGTCTTGGCGGTCAGGATGAACCCGGAGAGGTCCTGACTGCCAGGATGAAGGACCAAGGAGGTCCTTACGGATCCGGGGAGGTCCAAAAGAACACAGGAAGGGGCAAAGGGATACAGGGAGATTCAAACGAACACAAGGGAGGTTCACGTGAATACAGAAGGGATTCCAATGAACACAAGGAGGTCCAAAGAAACACACGGAAAGTTTAGGTGAACACAGGAGGTCTAAAATGAACAAGAGGGAAGTTCAAGTGGACACAGGGATATCCAGATGGACAGAGGAGAGGCTTAGACCAGGGAGGTCTGAACCAGAGAAGAACTAAAGAGAGAGGTCTGGACCAGAGGAGGTCCAAACGCTAGGGAGGTCTTAAACCGAAAGGAGAGTTGGACTAAAGGGGCGATCTAGACTCGAGGAGGTCTAAACCAAGGAGGAACCAGAGAGGAGGTCTAGACCTAAGGAGGTCTAGGCCAAAGAGATTCAAGCCAACAAAGATGTGGTCTGGACTAAAGGAATCCAAACAAAAGATATGAGGGGAGGTCTGAACCATAAATTGATTCAAACCAGCAAAGAGGAGGTTTAGACACAAAGAGACCTAGACTCAAGGAGAGGGCCGAGCAAGAGGGAGGTCTGGAAAGGAAGGGCTGAGCGAAGAGGAGGGCAGAACTAACATAGAAAGGAAGAGATAGCTCCAGAGAGCTCAAGTAACACCAAAAGAACCAAACTTTAGGGTTAGTTGAAGTTCGGTTTAGTCATTTTAAACAACCAAATTCTGGAAATCTCAAGTTAAGCTTTGAATTCTCATCAAAACAAAATGGTTCCTTTTTATTTTGAAATTTTTCAAAAAGGCTCAGAAAACCAGGGTGTTACAGTACTACCGCACCTTCCCAAAGTGCACAGTAATGGCTAGCGCAAACGCATTAACTGCTCTGATCTAGCTATTGGAGAAGTCAGCGTGGTACTACCGCCATACATCATGCGGTAGTTCCGCTAAGCGGTCATACCGAAATTCAAGAGCAATACCACCGCTTCACTTTGAAATCCAAAAGGGTACTTACTGGAAATAACGTACCACTCTATTTCGGTAACACCAGGGTGCGGTAGTTCCGCAGAAGGAATGTGGTCATATCGCGATGCGGTAATACCACCAAGTAAATCTTGAACTACCGCTCAACGGATGAGCAACCAAACCAAAACCGGTGTCACTCTGGAAAATACGTACCGCCAACTAATCTTTGGTACGACCGGGTTGCGGTAGTACCGCACCACCATCTTGGTCATATCGCTAAGCGGTAGTACCGCCAAAAACACGCCGCTACTACCGATTGTCCTGAGAAGTGCAAAGTTGGCTTTCAAAATAAATTCTAAGTGCATGCATGATCCTATATTGATCCAAATGGCACAAGATCATGCTATCAAGCTACTAGTTATGATCCCTCTTAATAGTACGGCATTTAACCTAAAATCCGGTCTTCCATCCTTTTCTCCTAAGACCGGTAAAACCAAAAAGGATCCTAGACTACTTGTACATTGTCCTTGAACCATATTAATCTTTATGTTGACTTTTAGCATGCATCTCCAGATTGTCATATTCATCACTGGGACTTAACCTTGTAAATACTCAATAAACATATTAGTCCCATAAACATATATTGTCATTAATTACCAAAACATAATATTTTAACATCCAGTCATGGTTAAGCTTCAACCAATTGCACCTGTCCAAAATTTTATCTCGATATCCAGGTCTTGTGGTGTTGTATAGATGTTCATTATTTAGTTCTTTTCTGATATGGGATCTGTGCATTTTTTTTAGATAATAGAAGTATAACTCCCGGTTTCTGCATCAACTAGGGATGCACACAATCATTATACCACCATCAGCTAAAAGCTTAAAACAAAAAAGACCAAAAGCCAACAATGACAAACAAATTGTCATGCAAAGGCTAGCCTAAAAAAAGACCACCTAGCCCCGCTCCGGACCAATCAGGAGATCGTTCATACGCGAACAGTAGCTGCGCAGCAAAGTCGTCGGATCCAACCAGCGAAGGTCAGATAAGGAGTTTTCACTCCGGAGCTCAGGTACCGGTTCTCCAAAACAACGCATTCAAGAAGGTAACGCCGCTCAGGTCAACGTCGTTGCCGGATACAACCAGCGAAGGCCAGATCAAGAGTTTTCACTCCGGATCGTAGATACCAGCGCTCTAAAACCACGCCACAACACGACCTCGTCACTGGATCCAACTAATGAAAGTCAGATCGCCAAGACGATGTCCGTAACATCCCCAACGGCCAACCGCCGTCTGCACCAAAGGAAAGCGACGTCTACCGAAGCCCACGCGTCGACCGGTTAAAAGCCGTCCACCGAGAGGAGTCGAGCGCCGCACAAGCCACCGCCGCCGAGCCATCACGATCTCTACCAACTGCGCTAAATCTGGATCTGCAGTGCGCCCCCGTCGTCATGCCATCGACGAAGCCGCGCCGCCGAAAGAAGCCGGCGGAGAAGGGCCTCGGATCGCCACGCCCGAAGACGAGCCGGTGGAGAAAGGCCCTAGATCCAACCCCGACGAAAGTCCACACCGTTGGAAATCGACAGACAGACGTCGGGCGTTGGAAGCGCGATGCAAATCTGCAGAGAAGGGCGTTGGAAGAAGAAACATTGGGATCTGTGCATGTGAGCCATCCAAAGCAAAGCTGCTGTGAACAACCTAATGAGGTATATCATAGTATACCTAAATTTTGATCCAAGTTAGTAGTATCTTTAACAAACTATAAACGAAACCTTTCTGTTTTCTGATTTTTCTAATGTACTCTGAACCTTGTCATTTTCAGGGGATTGCTTTGTTCCAAAACCAGAGTGATTTTGGCAGATTGGCACTGAACCGGGGGATTATTCTCAACATTTGTTGCTACTGCCTGGGCACTACTGCTTCGTGAGCACCAAATTCTTCCAGCTTTCACAAAGAATCAGTGCTACTATATACATATAACTGTATACCAGTTATGCCAATCTCTGAGTTGTCGGTGGCGATGCAGCTGGAGCAACTACAACCGTGCCGGGCCAAGCACAGCTGAGTGCTAGCTAAAATGCACAAGCAACTGATCTATCTAATCATCTACACTATCGTGGTATTTAGTACAGTGGGGAAATATATAATGGCAGCATGCCACCACACCGTGCACCGATCACATGAATCGTAGAAAAATTCAAGAAATAGAGGTAGAATATACAATAATGATCTGCTGTTGAGGTTAATTAAACTACTGTCTCGATTCCTAACAGAAGGAATAAAAGAATCCATTTAGAAAGTCACTTGTATAGACAGTGGCGTACGTAGGACGCAAATTGTGAGGTGCTAGTGGGATAAAATTATCATGAGGTAAGCTAGCAAACACACATTTAAATGTCATGTGTAATTCAAATTGATTCATAAATTATGATAAACAAAGTTAAAATGAAAAATACATTAAATGTACTATCTTAATAATAGATGATGTGTTTCGAAAGCCAAAAAATATATGCAAGTACCAATCTTAATAATAAAATTAACTAGATTTATGATACAAATAATGCCAGAGGTATTATGAGGATACCAAGAGTGTGACGAACGGAGTCCGTGCTCTCGCACCGTGGTGGATCGGGGGGACATGACTTTATTTACTTACCACGTGATTTGTTGTTATTTCCTCGGTTGGATTAAAGCATATTATCGCTACATGTTTCTTAGAGAGCATTTATCACAAGCGGAAAATGTCTTGTCCTGTGGTTACGCACATCCAACTCACGCCACACATCCGCAGATGCTCATTTGTGATACATGACCATTCACTAGGCGCACACAATGGGGGAAAAGAGGTAAGAATCAAACTCAAGACTTTCACAGCTGGTGTACTATATTCTGTTGGAGTGATGCTTTAAATGGATGGCTAGCCCAACATTCTGTTAGGAATTCATAGTTTGGACTTGGACTACGCCAATAGGGCAACCTAATGACTCGGGAGAAGAGAACATAATTGGGTGCGGTTGAACGCAAAGGCAAAACAGGCATCGATCCTTTCGTTCTTTCCAGTGTCTACCGGCCGCTTTCCTTTTTGCGACTTCACAGAGAAGATCGGCTCTAGACCGGCTAGCTGTTGCTCAAAGCAAAAGCAAAGGCAGCCGAGCCCTATATATTCCTCCTAAAATGGCATCTAATGTAATCTTCCCTGTTCACTCTGCAGATTGCGATGGGAAACACCTGGGCTTGTATTGCGACAGAGTTTCTAGGCCGAGATTTTTGTTCTGTTTCTCCTTCGTTTTTCATGTGATTGCGACAGAGTTCTAGGCCGAGATTTTTGTTCCGTTTCTCCTTCGTTTTTCATGTGATTCTTGGTTGGGGTGGTTCTTGTTTTGTGGAGGGAACACTAACCTGATAAGAATAACTCGTGCAATGTGTGTAGTTGACTCATTAAGGGCTTATTTGACCTTGCTGAAACTTCTCCGGAAAGCCAGCTTATTTGGGGTTCCAATTTATAAGCAAATAAGCCCATTCCACTTAGAAAAAGAATGTAGTGGTGGTTGGTGCATTCTCCCCTCCCAAACCCCCTTCGACCTCCCTAAAAAATCGCTAACAAAAACAGAAAAAGCAATCGACCAACAAACAAATTCTACCTCCTAAAAATTTCCTAACAAGAAAAAACAAGTAAGCTTTACTGGGCGCAAAGAGCCGAGGACACGGATACGCGACACCACCTTTGTCGGAGCTCGGCCGAGTGTAGAGGCAGAGCCGATGGGGTAGGCTGGGCAGGTGATCCCGCGATGTCGACTCGACGTGTTGGGGTAGTACATATTTTTTATCCCTAGCAAATCACTTACAAGCCTATAACACACCTACTAATCAGCCATCAGTTCTTGCTTATTACAAACACGAAAAGTAGTATACAAAGGAGCACTGCATGTTTTTTAGATCTACAATCCTAGAAAAGTATAGGAAACATTTTTAAAATAAAATGAAAAGGAAAAAAGTAGCACCGGTCACAAATTAATCCTATGCCCTGATACACAGGCAACTACGTACGGTTGGCAGAAAAATTGCGCAAAAATGTTTCAAAGACTGACACACCTACTGATCAGCCATCAGTCTGCGTCTAATTTATGTGTAATTTATTCCAGGACGAAGACGAACAGGTCAGTATATTAAGTCAAGTCACTGACTGCGTTAACTTGCTTTGAGCGACTTCTTCTTCTCGTGAACACAGATTTGTCAAATCCTCTCAGGAAGGACTGGAACTGCATTGCATAAAGCTCCAAGTCCGAGCAATACGTGGTCGCTGGGGCACCATCTCTGAATACGGGTCACTAGTGTTGTTTTCCGGCGTACATTCCAGTTCCAAACGTCTCTGACAATCAATACGTGGTCGCTGGGGCACCATCTCTGAATACGGGTCACTACTAGTGTTGTTTTCCGGCGTACATTCCAATTCCAAACGTCTCTGATCAATTTGATGTTTGTTCAAACCGCTCTATTCTAGTATACCACCACTTTTAATTGTTGTGGTTTTTTGTGCTTCTGATTCTACCTGCTGTGCAACGACAAGGGAGCATCAAGATGCGATGTTGCTGTCAAACTGTTTCTTTCAGCACATGGTACCAAACTAGTCTAGCTGTAACCTAATCGGTGAGACAGTGTCTTATGAATTGAAGGCCCAGAATTTGATTTTCCCTTCTGTTTTCTTTACTGCAAATCATGTGAACTTGCGGTGACGAGTTTGACCATCTACAGGTCAATCCTTGGGAGTTTCATCTCTAAGGGTTTTTTTTCCTGACAAAAGCTTTCGCAAATTCTTGCCAGCAGTTCTAAGATACATATTCCATCCAATTGTCAAAAGAAAAGAAAAATGAACTGCCCGCCCAACATGGTTTCACTTTATAGCATTTTAGTATATTGAACCGACGTCGATTCAAAGAGATGTCACGTAAACATTTAAGAAACTGAGTTTATTTTTCTCCAATGTATCGATCCAATTCCTACTAATAACTAGGACCTACGTTATATTAAAAAACCACAAAAAAAATAATATCCTCTCTCAACCGCACTCTCTCCTAGTTGTTTAATGCTCATGAGTTGTTTAAGACCATCTACAATGTTGTGTTTTAGCCGGTTCGAATAAGGAGAGGGAATGCATTAAATCGATTCAATACATTAGGGGGGTCGATTCCAACAAAAAAAAATGCATAGAACCGGACTCTACTTAGAGCATCTTTAGTGTATTGAACCGATGTCGATTTAAAGTCATGCCACGTAAACATTCTAGGAACTGAGCTTGTTTTTCTCCAATGTATTGAACCGATTCCTACTAATAACTGGGACCCACGTTACATTAAAAAACCCACAAAATAATAATATCCTCTCTTAGCCGCACTCTCCCCTATGTAGTTGTTTAATACTCATATGAGTTGTTTAATGCTTTGAATCGACTCTGAAGTAGAGTCCAGTTCCATGCATTTTTTTTTGTTGGAATCGACCCCTCCAATGTATTGAATTGATTCAATGCCTTCTCTCCCCTTATTTGAACCGGCTAAAACACAACATTGGAGATGGTCTTAGGAGTCGATTCAAAGCATTAAACAACTCATATGAGTATTAAACAACTACATAGGAGAGAGTGCGGTTGAGAGGGGATATTATTATTTTGTGGTTTTTTTAATGTAACGTGGATCCCAGTTATTAGTAGGAATCGATTCAATACATTGGAGAAAAACAAGTTCAGTTCCTAGAATGCTTATGTGGCATAACTTTGAATCGACATCGGTTCAATACACTAAAGATGCTCTAATGCTTTGAATCGATTCATATGTAGAGTCTGGTTTCAGGAAATTTTTTGTTGGAATCGACCCCTCCAATGCATTGCATTGATTCAATATCTTCTCTCTCCTTCTTTGAACCGGCTAAAACAACACATTGGAGATGGTCTTAGTCCTAGCATCATCTTGAGCCCTAGCTAAACTGTGACGATCAATCAACCTGCGCACGCGGATGCGCCTTACTCTGGTAGCTCATTACTGGCCCAGGTTAAATAAAAGCCAAACACGCCGAACTCAACCGTCGAAACTTGCAGGGATGAAGACATGGAATGAAGAGTTTTTGGCTGATCTAGCACCTTTTTGAAAGGCAATAGCAAAACTAGCTCATGTAGCCGAAATGACAAAAAAGACATCTCTACTGTGCGAAAATGTCACGGCAGGCCACGTGTCGTGATCCCAGATCGCGGTAGGTCACGTGTCGAGCTCCCAGCTGGCGATAGATGGCCTGCCGTGGTCAGCTCCTAGCCGGCGGTAGGCGGCCTGCCGCGCACCTAGACCGTGGCGCAGCCACTCGCATAGCGCCCGATCCTGGCGCAGTCGGCGCGGCAGAATGTCGCGATGTCACTGCTGCGGATTGGCGCGGCAGCCGCTTCTGCGTCGGTGGGAGCTCGACACGTGTCCTGCCGTGATCTAGGATCGTGGCACGTGGCCTGCCACGGTATTTTCACGCGGTAGTGGTGTCATTTTTGTCATTTCGTTCACGAATGGGCTAGTTTTTGCTATTTCTTTTAAAAAACGTGCCATTTTAGCTAGGGGTGAAAACGGGGCGGATAGTTCCCGACAGTCCGAATAAATTCGGAGCGTACAATCGGATATCCAAGTTTTTTTTTCATGAATATCGGATTCAGATCCAGATAGATTTTGCTGGATACATAAACTGATTCGGGAAGGAGGTATCGGTTGGATTTGAAGCTATCCAGAATATTAGTCAAAGCTATCTGGAATACTATTCGGTCACTATCCCAAAAAATTCCACTTGTGCACTCCATAGTCCATACTCCCTCTCTGTCGCCCAACACATCCCACACCCTGACACCCACATCTCGTGAGGTCGGCCCGTGAGTCCATGACCCTGAGTCCCGACCCTATGAGTTCGTGACTCTGTGAGACCCCATTGCCGTTGAGTCCCTCCTCTCTCATCCTCATCGTCGCCTCCGCTTCCCTTCTCATCTTCGCCTCCCCACACCCGCGCCCTCCCCCGTCACCTCCCTCCTCCTCCCGCACCCACATGAACAACAAGATGTATAGACCAATAATTATAGATTAGTCAATTCTTTGTTCTTGCTACAACCTTTTCTACAATTTTCTTCTTGATGTTTTGTGTATGATGTGGCCTTTTGACACTCCTGGATTGTTTGGCTGAATGGATTTATGTTTTGGGATATGTATAAAAAAAGTAAATTTTACTTTAGACCATTTAATCTTACCATAGTTTCACTTTGCATCATTTTTTTGCAAATCTTTTCACCTTGCACCACCTTTTCTTACTTTTTGTTTCACTTTGCACTAGAGGAACGTCCTGTCAGCAAGAGAGACACATGGGAGGCATGTAGGGAGCTTGCTGGCAATAAGACATAGCCGATGAGATGGCGACAACCCTTTTGTCGTTGCCGCCGTTGCTATGGCCACCGCCGACGATACTCCGACTATTCTTCTCCACTTTCAAGTTATTCCCTAGCTCCACCTACCTCCATTCTCTCCATCTCAGGCCTCGCTGCTGCCTCCCGCGCCGCCGTTCACCGTCGGCGAGTAGAGGATAAAGAATATACCACTACAAACATGAACGAGAACGTTTGATAATGATTATTTTGTTATGGATTGCCTAATGTATTATTGTTTTTTCTTGCTGTCCAAATCTCGAAAGACCATTCCTTCCTATCATTTTGTATTCCATTATCACATACTTGGTCAATGGTCTGTACTCTAGGCTTTGTAGTTGGTCTGCTACTGTCATGTGTTGTGGACTTGTGATGTAATAAACTAGTGAGTAGTGATGTATTTGGCTATAACTAATTGAATTTTGAACCGTGAGTTGTGACTTGCTATTTGCTAATTAGTAGTTACTATTTGCTTAATTAGTCTATGCCATGTACTTGCTAGTTACTACTTGCTTAACTAGTCTATGTCATTGTGTGTTGTAGTTAAATGTGATTGTTAAACTACTAATGTAGTTGTATTTTGGACATATAGTATAGTTGATTGATCTTTATTTTAGACATGTAATTTTGGACACGGTGAAAGGAGCTATATCACCGCGTCCGGTCCGCTACTATTGCCTCCCTAATTTTAGCCAAAGATCCCGGAGTGCAGTAGAGCAACCGTTGGCGCGTCGCGTCGTTAAGGACGTGCGTCGCCGCGTCGGGCATCGCCCGTTGTCGGATGGGCAGGTGGGCAGGCACGGCCGCACGCATCGTTCGAACTTCCAGAGATCGGTGGGTAGGTGGCCGTGGTACGAGACCAGACGGACAATGCCGTTGCTGCCACCTGCCGCTCGCTCGCTTTAAAAAAACCGGCTCCTCTCCTGCGAATTGTGGATGGGATGCGCTGCGTTGCAGGCCCCGCGTCCGCTCGTCCGTCGCGTTTATTTATGGCCGACTTCACGCGTCATTCGGTGGCACCAACGCGCTTCCACCACATCACGATCGCGTCCCCCCTTTTAATATGCCCTGCGCTCCCGCTGCTTCATAATCACGCGAATTACAAACGCGCCCCTGACGTTCTCGAAATTCTGATGAAGCCCTTCGTTGACGACATAAGTATTAAATCTAGCCCTTCTTCATATCAAATACGAAAATGATACATTGTCTATGCATTAGAGGACCGGAGCCAACGTGCGAGTGACACATTGGCGAGTCCGATCCTAGAGGCATGGAAAAAGCTGGTCGACTATTTGAAATGTGGTGAATAGTGTTTTTAATATTAGTTGACATTATTTTCAACACTAGTGTTAAATAGTGTTAAAAATACTATTCATCCAATTTTAAACACCGTTGGCTTGTTCATGTCTCTGGGAGTCGGACTTAGTCTGGTCTGTGCTCTAGGGGCGGACTCACCGATGCGTCGTCCACACAATAGCTCTGGTCCTCTAGTGCACGAATAAGTTGTCATTTTTTGCATTTGACATGAAAAATGAAGCTAGATTTGCTGTTTAAAGCGTCAACAATGCCTTTTTAGCAAAAAATTGAGTTTTTCCTTTCTTATTTTTCACACATTCCCATGCTTCTTTGGAATATGTCCAACTCACTTAACCTTCGTCCAACAAAAGTATCGCAGGTTTCTTTTCACGTACGCCTGAAACTTGTAAGGAAAAAAATGACAATGAGCAGAGTCCATCCTTCGAGCGAGTCAATATGGCTTCTCAACAATTTCACCGCGATATAAATAAACGTGCAAAAACAACCGTAGTAAACTAGTAACTAGGGGGCCCTTCAAAATTTTCAGGTTTAGGCATGTGTAATATTGGTATTCTGTAGGGACTCTGTTGTAACTTACCATGCATCTAAATTCTAGACCACCCACGATATACCAGGTCGCACGATCGGCAACTGACTGACCAAATTTAACCTCTGTTCTTTTTTCTTCTTCGTGAGGCATCTAATAATATATTTATTATCGTTTTTTAGTTATATCACGTTACCAAAATTTTACGTATAAAAAAAAAGAGCACATGCCATCGACCTTTTGAAGAGAGCAGATTACACGCTAAAGCAAGATATAAGATATGATACATTAATATATTCTAGTTAATATGTAGATCCGTCTAAAAAAATATAAAATATAATTATTAAAGAGTGTGCTAGAGACTATCTATTAAAAATATTATTTTTAAAAATAATATAGTATATATTAGAGATAATGTTATCTCTAACTATTAAAGAAACCTTCGGTCGTCGTCGCCTCATAAATTAACTACTTCGTCTTCTCCAGATCTCTCATTCACACACACTCACCTACGTCCATGGCGCCTCTCCTCCTGCTCTTCTTCCTCGGCGGCCTCTGCGCCCTCTTCTCCCTCGCCTCCTCGCGGACCAACAAGAAGTGCGACGACGGCGCCGAGTTGCAAGCCAAGAACCACGGGGAGCAAGAAGAGCGGGCCAAGATGAAGCAGGAGAGGAAGGGCCGGCCTGACCCGGAGGCGGACCTGGGGATCGTGTTCTCCACGTTCGACCACGACGGCGACGGGTTCATCACGGCGGGGGAGCTGGAGGAGTCGCTGAATCGGCTCGGCATCGCCGTGTCCGCCGCCTCGGCCGCGTCCATGGTGGCGCGTGTCGACGCCAACAGCGACGGGCTCATCGACATCCACGAGTTCCGCGAGCTCTACGACTCCATCCCCAAGAAGAGGAAGCAGCAGCTTCCTGCCGCGGGCGATGGCGGCGGCGCGGAGGACGCGGGGGCGGAAGACGCCGAGGAGGAAGAGAGGGACCTGAGGGAGGCGTTCGACGTGTTCGACAGCAACAAGGACGGGCTCATCTCGGCCGAGGAGCTCGGCACCGTCCTGTGCTCGCTCGGCCTGCGCCGGCACGGCGGCCGGCTGGCCGTGGCCGAGTGCCTCGACATGATACGCCTTGTCGACAGCGACGGCGACGGCATGGTCAGCTTCGAGGAGTTCAAGCGCATGATGACCGTCGTCAAGGCATAGCTCCTCAGTCCTCACAGATCACACGCGAACGCGACACGATAAAAAAATCGAAATTTGGAGCGGATCCGCAAAGGCAATTAACGTTTATTTGTTCTTGGATCGGAAGAGACGACGGCCAGGTAGAAGAAGCAATCAATTATCAGCTTGTTGCTCTGTGTTTCTCTACAGTTCTTTCGTTTCTCTCTCTCTCTCTCTCTTTTTTGCACTCTAATTAATTCCGTACTTTTGACGACTGACAAGTACTACTCTCTATCAAGTATGCATGTAAATATTAGTTCTTGCTCGCTCTGGTTAATTCTTTGTATGACATATAGGTTGATATGTGTTCTTGTTTGGATGTGTTTTCCTTGAAAAATTCAATGGCAGAGATTTGAGGTGGTCTTTGGCATACTAGTTTTAACTAGTCAGAGTCGCGGGGAAGAACTAATTTCCAAGGGATAACTTTAAAAAAAAATAAAAGTAAAATCCCGAGTAGTAGACTTCTCCTTTGTTTTTATCTGCAGAAAGCTTTCATCCATGAACATCCCAACAAAATGCCAATTTTTTTTGTGTGAAAACATTTTTCGATGAGCTGTTTTCTTCTTCTCATCGTGCGAAAACCTTAGAGGAAAAATTTTGGGGTGAGCGAAATTCGGTAATTTCGAATTTCAACTCGGGCAAATGGCTGAAATTGGTATTCAAATTTGACTGAATTTCATCAAAAAACGAGAATTTTGAATTCTATTTCAATTTGGTTTGAATTCATGTGCAACTGAATTTTTTTGACTGAAAGGGAAAAATTTCGAGCTTTAGCAAAATGTATGAAATTTCGTGAAATTTCGTCAAAATTTGTGGAACCCTGGTGAAAACAATGTCTGCTGCTGGAGGAGACGCGGCGACAGTGGAGGCGGTCTTGGCCGGTCACGAGGAAGAAGGAGTGCGCGTGGCTCCTCAGTGGCGGTAGCATCCAATTGGGTGAGGGCTTTTGCTTCTCATGATGTTGGGCGTGCCATGACGTAGTTGGCGATGGCCGGAGCTAGCCGAAGCGGTCGGAGAGCTTAGAGGTGCGGCGGTCCGACATTCGGAGCTCGATCTGGGAGCTCAGGTGGAGTTTGGAGATGAGAGAATTGGAAAGGGGGTGTCAGCAGGGATGAAGCGGCTCAGGAGCTCCCTAGTTATAGGCGAAAGGGGCGGAGTGCACAAGGTGTCGACGTGGGCGACGCACGGCCTAGTGCGCCGGGCGCAGTTGCGTGGCGCGCATGCGTGTTGGTCTGGCGCCGGGATGGGCAAGGTATGGGTGAGGGCAAGACCGTGGGCGGTTGGCCGAAACCGCGAGCGAGGTTGGTGGTGCGGTCTTGGCGCACGGGTGCGTCGACATGCACGGCCAGAAATAGCACTGCTGGCTTGGTGTCATGGTGAAGAAGGGCTGAGTTGTGGGGCCGGCTGGTCAGTGAGGTTGAAGGCAAAAGCTATCTATAGGATTTTCCCAAAAAGGCTGATGCTTTAGGAAATTTTTAGGCATATAAATATAAGTGTAAAAATTATAAACATTTTAGGGGAGGTTACTAACATAGTCTAGTTCATACTGTAATTTTTGTAGAATTTTATTTGTTCCATATTTTTATCTAAAAATCTTTTAATATCCCGTTGGTATATATATTTGTATTATTGGGTTTGAGGAGAGTTTCAAAACATGTTTTAAATGTTTTCTTATTTTATTGTAAGTATACTTACCGCAAGTTTGGATTTTTAATTATCACCTTTTGTTTCAACTCATGTTGATCTTTAATTAGTTTTGTATTCCCATAATTTGATTATTACATTTCTTTTGATTCTTACGTTTCTTTATTAGACAAAAGTACTTACCTCAAGTTTGGATTTTTAATTATCACCTTTTGTTTCAACTCATGTTGATCCTTAATTAGTTTTGTATTCCCATAATTTGATTCTTACGTTTCTTTATTAGACAAAAGCCTTGTAATAAAATCCGGAAAAACAAATGTCAATAAGATTCATCAAAAAGTTTTTTTTTAAAAAAATCATATTTTAGAAAATAAACCTAAATTTTGGCTGTTACACGGGTTGACGTGGCTGCCAGAGAGGGTGGCAACGGCGCTATATATGTAAATACGGTTCGAACGTGATCAATACTATAAATACGGTGCGAAAATATGCTGTATCTGTCAAAAACTCCCCTTTGGTTGTGTGTATATGCAGCATTACGCAATAGAGATGTGATATTTTACAAGCCATTATTAGGAGCACGTGAGTTTCAGTTAGCTCCTGCATCGTAAGGCATTTCAAATGGCAGAAACTTAATTCGTTATTTTCTTTCTTCATGAGAATACGAATACGACGTGTTCAACTGTATCACTACGCGACCTTTTGGCTGTTGCACGCTACCGGTTGTACTTTGTGCAGCAAATGCGCGACGGTAGGCTAATATAACGAAATGCAGTTAGGCAAGAAGAACTAAAGAAATTGTCCAACAAGTCATTGTTGATTTACATCAGTCGACGGATCGAGGGCTCTCAGACCCAATCCAGCTGCAGGCAGCGTCTTTGAGCACCCCTCCCTCGCCGTTTCATCATCTCTCTGACGTCGTGCACGCCGTCCCATTTCCCGGCCGCCGCGAGCGTGTTCGAGAACACCATGTAGGCGCCCGGTCTCCCGGCGCAGCTCAGCTCAATCACCTCCCTCGCTGCGACGTCGGCTATGTCCATGCCACCGTGCGGACGAGGCGGGTGTGGCCTGTGGCAGTAGGGCGTCCGGCAAGCCACGGGACGGATGAGGCGTGTCCGGCTGGCCATAGGACTGACGAGGGTGCGTGCGCGAGTCCGGCTGGCCACCGTATGGACGAGGTGTTATTTCTGTCATTTGCCACGATAGGCCTAATTGTATAAAAACACGTCCACAATAGTGACATTTACATCAAAAATTCTCCAATTTGAGACAGAGTAAACCCAAAAGGCTAAAACTACTAGTAGGGTGTCCATAGCTTACAACGGAATAATATTTTCTTTTAACATATAAAGCAAATCAACCAATTACAAGATGGTGATACATATATCTATGAGCACCACATTAGCATAACATGATAGAACAAGCACTCCATGCAATAATTATGTAATCGAACGAACCGATCAATATTTTCCTATAGTATACTTCAATACATAAATAACCGTAAGATCATCGTGTAAAATAACTACAAACCAAATAATAAAGTAGATATCTTGCATTAAATAGAAACGTTAACGAAAATTTAGAAATGAAGCTACCTTATGGAAGATTCATTCTCATATCTAGCTTGTCAATAAACCTTGGCTACTCCGCCGCTCGCCAAAAACCTCAATCGCGCGCTGTTCGCCCGCTAGCGCCGAAAATCTCGTGTGCGCCGCTGGAAACCCTCCATTCTGAAGTCGAAGCTAGCTAGAAATACAATGGTGCTTCACCATAACCCTCGTTGCGTGTGTTCTTGATACCCCGACATTTTACAAGCAGGCATCGATACATCAGAGCATTGAAGGACTGATATCTGTGCGATGAGGAAAATCTTGGTTTAAAATCTCACTCACCAAATCCCACGGAATAATGACCCAAATTAGATGAAATCAAGAGGCAATTTTAAAAAAACATGCACAATGGTAGAAAGTCTAAATCTCGGGGGATAAATGCCACAACAAGAAATTAGGGGAACAAAACAAATACTACAATGGTTACCAGGTGCTCCCAAATTCCCAATCGAATGCCTCCGGCGTTGCATTAGTGCTTGGAGCAAAGTGCATCAGGTTGGCAGTGCCCAATGTTAATAGATCATCTCTCCAGATCTGCAATTGTTAGGAAAGCTGGGAGTACTACCTTGTAATCGACCATCATCGCCGCACATTTCTTCAAAAAGAAGAAGAAGAAAAAAACACAGGCGGCACACATATCTAGTCTGCATCTACTCTACCAGTAGTCCCAATCAGTTTTGGCTGATGACGCATGTGATCAAAAGCGTCCCCCCATCTGCATGCATTCGGAAAAGTTCGGGATCAATCCTCTGTGCGCAACTGAGAATCAATTGCAATGTTTCTCTAGGCAAGAGGATTGCATCACAGATTGTGCCTGATGGTGTAGTTTGTCATTTGTTTCTACCGACGGCGAGACGTCGAACGAGGGGGAGAATGTAGTTCACCTCGTCCCCCCAGTTGCTCGGCGGTTGAGTATGTGAATTGCCTGGGTGGGTTGACCGGGCGAAGTGTCGCCGCATCATGGTGTCAACACCTCTGCTCTCCCGCACCTGATCGAGTTCTCTTCACGTTGCAGCTTCGACTGCTACAAGGCTAGTGGTGGTAAGTTGTGAATCAGGTGGCGGTGGCGCTCACCTTCGAGGGGATGAGAGAACAAGAGGAAGGGGACGGGGTGAGGATGTGGTCGCCGATGTCGGTGCAGAGTAGTAGTAGTAGTAGTTGGGGACAAGAAAGAAGATGATAGAGCAAGGATGGGGATGCCGGCTCATGAAGGCAGTGAATCCTTGTGGCGATGGCTCGACAAGAGCTCACGGTGTTGGGGTCATCGTCAATTTTGTCCGTGGCGAAGGTAATGGGAAAGGAACTAGCAAAGCTTAGGTAGCGGTGGCGATGCTAGAGTTTGGTTCGCGGTGGAGAAGAGGAGGCTGCGCTAGATAGAGATGGATTAGGAGGTAGTTCCTGCCTTACACCAGATCGTGGGAGAAGTGGGGGATGCGACACAAATCATATGATCAAGCACTAGGGGAGGAGCGAGAGACAGAGCATGTGTTTCTTTGCAACGGGGTGGGACGATTTGTCCCCACGTAGGGTAAACTCCTTTTATGTAACACACGGGCTATGCGGAAGCCAAGATGCAACCTAAACTACTATCACCAATGAACACTATAAATTTTTCTTATCAAATCAATAACTAATGACAGCTAAAGTTCACCACAAAATAATTCTAATAATTTAACTAACATAAATATCAGCAATGATCTAGGCACTAAAATTGCCATTATAACACTTCATTCAAATAGAACATTATCATAAATAGGTTCGGATAGTTTAAATCATCAACTAGCATGAATAAACTTTAATGACGAATAATGGAAGTACCATGAATCCAATTATTACATTTAAAAGTTTCCAATTGAAGGATAGCAATAGAAATATTATTTAAGTGATAAAATATGTGATAAAATGGATTTCTTCATGTGAACTACTCCCTCCCGATGCATGTCGTCCTCAACGATCACCTAAAAACAAAATTGGCAAGAGTGAGTTCAAAACTCAGCAAGTACAAATGAATGACATAAGAAACATTGAATCAGAGACATATCATTCACAAATTATCACATACATATGAATATACTATGAATACGATGCAAAATGCATATGACTCCACTTCTCTTCTGCATATACCGATATAGCTGAGTGTAACACCTGTCGGTGTTCACTCTTGCCCGCATTCTTAAAATACGGGGATCCATTGCTCGTATGAAGAATCTTTCATACAGGAATCTAATTGTCTATATTGAAAATATGGGAATCTCAATACCCAATCCCATGGGTTAAACATGAATGCTTGAAATGAATGTAATGGAATGAAAGGAATACTTGCATACTCTGCAATTTATATCAACAATTAACAGAAGCATGTAATTAACGAAAAGTACTCATATCTTAGAAGATTAACCACATCATATTCATTTACCCAATTTGAACAATCAAGCATCCAATATGACTATAATTGTACTTGTCTTTCGCGTTGCGATAAGTTGGAATGTAGAGAAGGCGAAACCGAACTCAAGTTCACTCCGCCTATAATAAATATTTTACTCAAAACAAACTTTGACAAAATAGGACAACACTTTTATCCACACCCCAAAATCCAACATTTCATAAATTTTACTCTACTCTAGCAAATTGACGAACTAACTGTAACTCGATACTGGACAAGAACATTCTAAAATCCATAATTCCCATTCTATTCATCACAAAAATGCATTCTCAGACTCTCTGGAAAGTTTACGAAGATTTATATAAAACTCTAGTTGTCCAGATTCTCAAATTCCGTTTTTAACTAGTTTTAATAAACATAATAAAACAACTGTCAGAATCTGACAGACATTCTGGACATTAAGATTGAAATATCCATAAATTTCGTTCTGATGATCCAAAATTTGTGTTATTTAACATTATGGAAAGCTAATTTAATTATATACGAAAGTCGTTTTGGTCAGCACCCTTGATTCGATTGTTATCTATTTTTAATCTATCAGATACTATGATACTATGACTCGACAAAGATAGATTAAAAATAGATTCCAAAAAAATTTAAGCTATGGAAAGCTACTAACATTACCCACAAGGAGTCATAGTATTTCGATAGATTAAAACTAGATACCCGATCTGCCATTCAAATCAAATCGAATCGAATCAAGGCTTGAATACCTCGATGAAACCTCTTTGTATCACGGAGAACCTCCTCTTTTCCTTTCTTCTCCCTCTTTCTTGGCCAGAAGACCCAAGGGGTTCCTCCTCCATTCTTCTTGGCGTATATCCAAAGTAGGCGGCACAAGGAGGTGGGCGCTCTCAGATCACGGAGCATAGGCATGCTACCTTGTAGATAGGCATGCTACAAAGGCTAGCTAGTTCCTCCTCCTTCTTTTGTTGGTGGCCGGCCCCTTCCCACCTCTTGGGCTTTGTGGACCAAAGGTCCGAGGCCCAGGTTCTCAAACCATTGTGAAAAACCCCTTTTTAATCTTTGTAATTTTTCTTTTTAAGCGATTTTCTTCCTTAGAACATTACAGAGTATTATATTTTATTAGTTAAGATAAGATAAGATAAAGTAAAGTAAGATGTGCAAGAAACTGACCTGACATTTTTTTATTTGATAAGCCTCACCTTGTCTCGTTCTGATCTTAGACTGGTTAAAACTGCCCCCAAGTCAATGAAATGACATTTCAACGGAACACTGAAGTTGTTTAGCTTTTCAGATCTTGGATCTAGCAAAAAAAAATTTGCACCCCATAGGCATTTCAACGGAACACTGAAGTTGTTTAGCTTTTCAGATCTTGGATCTAGGGCCTTTACATACAATCCATTTAAGAAAATGTCAGACGAGCTACTGAGCAACTGATGGGCAGAAATTGATGTGTTAAGGTCTTTTATTTACTTTTGGTGTCCATGTGGTGTTGCCAAATCTACGCCAGGGATAGTGCAAGGGAGGCATAATGTTCCATTTCACCAGGGATAGTGCAAGTGGAGGCATAATGTTCCATTTGTTTTGCATGGTTGACAAATGGATTGGTGTAATTATGCTGGTTTTTAAGCTCGACTTACCCACGATCTCAACCTAATGCATACTTAAATTCACTGTGACGCTCGAACAGTTGACAGAAGTTTAAGTTAGTACAAAAGCCTATCTATCTGCTTTAGTACAAAAGCCTATCTATTTGCTTCGTTAGGTTAATCTTCCTCACTCACTAACCCTTATGCGTCGTCACAATACACTGCATACCTAATTTTTCTCATAGGGAGTATGTTCAGTTGATTCCATAGTCTACTTAGATAGAGGAGTTTTTGGTCTAAATAACACGGTTGGCGCAAAGATTAACAAAAATGGCCATCGATGCGCTGTAATGCCAAAAATAGCACAACAGACGTATCGGCAGCCGACACGCATCCAAATCTGTTCTCTTCGCACCCGAATGTGTTCTTCACCGCTACCCGGGGGCCGGACGCCCCCTGTGCCGCCACGTCGCCTATGTCGTGCCCCTGGGGGACAGACCACACGCGTTCATGCCCAAGGGCACTAGTGCGCCCCCACGTGGCCATGCCCTAGCTAAACGCCTAGGGCACTATCGTGCCCCCTCGCACGGACGCGCGCCACGTTACCAGTGCCGCTCCTCCTGTGCCCAGACGCGCCGCCACGTCATCACTACCGTGCCTTGAAGGCACGGTATTGCGCGCGCCAGTGCCCCCAGGGCATGGTGCCAGCCTTTGCATGCATGCTCTGTCACCAGCGTGGGATGCTTTGTCGCCGGCGTGGGAGGGCATTTCTTGCATTCTTGTCACGTCCATCACCGCCCATGCTTTTGCATGCATGCAATGAAAGGACACGCGTGGGAGGGAATCCGATTTGTGCGTTGCGCGGCTATAAATTTCAAGTCGACTGCATGAGACTTCACTCACTCTCATCCTTACTTGCCCTCTCATTCTCGCTCGCTTTGTCAATCGCAACATTTGCATTAGCAGGTAATTTTTTCATCGTATGTATTTTCTATATTAACTATGTAGTTAGTTAATTAGTCATAGTTAATTAGACGTTATTAATTTAGTCATTATCATTTAGTCGTAATTAATTTTGTGTTAGTTAATTAGTCACAATTATTTCGGTCATAATTAATTAGTTTTAATTAATTAGTCATAGTTAAATAGGTTAATTCAATTAGTCGTAATTGAATTAATCTTACGTAATTATTTGTGGCATAGTTAATTAATTATGAATTAACTAGTGTTTGTTAATTAATTAGTCGTTGTTAATTAAATATTAATTAATTAGTCACACTTAATTAGTCGTATTAATTTAGTCGCATTTTAATTAGTTCTAATTAATTTAGTGGCCTTATTAAGTCGTAGTTATTTATTTATAATTAATTTGTGGTAATTAATTAGTCGTGATTAATTTAGTGGTATTTAATTAATTTTAATTAATTTCACCGTAATTAATTTAGTCATTATTAATCTTGATGAGGACATCGACCTTGAGATCTGACCGCTACCCACCTCCAACTGAGACTACTTGATCGCCATCGATTAATTTGCGTCAGACGTTACTCCAACATCTTGATTTAATTTACTTGACTTATACCGGTCTTGCGACACCTCACATTGGTAGGGCCTTGTATTTGTATCAATTATTTGGCCCAAAGGGCAGCCACCACTCTAGGTTATTTGGGCCGGCCACCTCCTTCGCCTATTTGGGCCGGCCGCCTCCACTTGGGTCGGACGCACTATTCACGATTGCTGTTCATGTGACTAGTACCCGTGAATAGTACCACATTGCTAGTTCTTAGATATTTGCAGCTCCCCCTCCCCTATATAAGGAGGTCGCACCCCTTTAGTTTTCTTTTGATTTTGTTGAGTTAAAAGTTAGCATTGCTACAACTTCGTGTATTGGCTTGTGTCGACTAGACCAACCTTAATACCGCTATCAAAATCCCAAATTCAATATTTCAATCTTTATTTGCAATTTTAGATTGCTTTATCTTGTTCTTACGTGCTTCTTCGGTGTATGCAGGAATCGACCTTCGTAGTCAAGTCAACTGGGTATTCGTGCACGGTTGATAACGACTTGTCAATCAGTTCAGCGATTGCGTGGTTTTGAGCCTTGTGTGTTCGTAGCCAGGATCGTTAGAGTTGAGCGACGCCTACCGAACTTATCATTCTCATCGAAAGATCGGGCCAACAAATAGAACCTTAGGGTTCATTAGGTGGTATCAGAGCTTCAGTTCATCGGTGAGAAATTTTTTTCCTATAATCCATATAGCCGAAAAATAAAAATTAGATTTCGTTCATCGTCCAAGCCAATTTGTGCCTTTGCAATTTGTTCTTTTTAGTTTGCTTTGTTAAATTATCGTTGCATTGTCGAGTCATTGTGCTGGTTTCTTGTCTAGATTAGTCTAGTTTAGGGTCTTTTGTGATTAAATCTAAGTTTAGGCTCCTCGGAGGTTACGGTTTAAATGACTTAAGAACGAAGCGGTCTGCGATGCTTGCATCGGTTTCGATCCTACCAGTGGCTGCGGGTCTACATGACCAATTGGAGACAGTGCGGTCTCGCTCGATCCGCAAGCACGATCAACATCTTCGGCAGGCAGCAATCAACCAAGAAAATTCATACAATCACAAGCATACTGAGGGCAAACAGCACACACACAAACAAATAGCAGATCGGTTTTTCTTCTTAGGCCCCGCCGCTCGGGAAAGCCGCGCTTGTAGCCATGGCCCGCCTCCGCCGGGTCCTTGCGCTTCGGATTTGCCCTCGAACGCCGCCAGATCAGGGCGACCCGCCGCCGCCTTGCCGCCCGACGACGTCTCTCTCCGTCTTGCCGGCCGCGTCGCCTCAAGCGCTGCCGCCCCGCCGAGCCGCCGGCCTGCCGCGCCCGCTTCGCTCACATTTCGGCTTGGCGCGCCCAGCCGCCGCCTCCGCTATCTCCCTTTCGCCGCGCGCCAAACCCCGCGCCCGCTTCGGCTGCCGCCTGCCACGCCCGTGATCTCCGGCTGCATCTGATTGCCAGCGCAAGATATCGCCGAGCGCCTTGCGCGCGCCCTTGCGCTTCGCCTCGGCGCGCCAAGCCTCGACCGCCGCGCCTACGGTCCCCAAGACGCCTCTTTCACACTACACGCCCTGCTTGCCGCCGGGACAAGTCCTGAGCCGCCATTGCTCTCACGTTGGTTTTCCCAAACCCACCGCTCTTGTGTTGGATTGAGGCTTTCAAGAGCCCTTTGAGGATAGAGATAAAGGGTTAAAAAAGGAAAGAGCCAAAAAAGAAAAAAAAAGAGAAAGGAGAAAAAAAAAAGAAGAGAACAGAGAAAAAAAAGGAAACAAGACAGAAAAAAAAATCAGGGCTGTCAAATTTCTTGACCTTTTTCCTTGTTCAGTTTGGTATTGTTATCCATTGCTCGTTGGTGTTGATTGTTCAGTTTGGCCTTTCAGTTGTACTACTAGTCGTTCTTACGAGTTGCTCTAGCTAGGCTTGGTTTAGACTAGGACCAGCACTTGTGACTAGTACTTTGAACTGCTTTTCAACTTTGCATACTGAATTGAATAATTGTTATTCCTTTGCTACATACTAGCCTTCCGAGCTTCACTTCCTACTAACTCAGTAGGTATCGTTCCTCGCAATCGTTGGGCTGATCGCAAGTGAGAGTATCACGAACCAGCCACCGGTTGTACCACTTCCTGTTTGCATTGGTAAGAACTTGCAAGAGCTTGGTAAGAGCTTAAGCGTGTGTGACTTGAGCCTCCAGATCCTAGTAGTTGATAGGAACATATACTTGTAATTTGTTTCCTTGTTTTCTACTAATAATGATAGATTGGTTGAAGTTGGTAGATTACGATGTCATCGCGGGCAGATTTGAACTCAAAGGGAAACAACTACCTGCATACATATTACCACTCACCGCTGAGAGTACGTCGTTGGACTACTTTATATGGGTTAATATGTTGGATAGCTACTTTGAAAGACAGGACCTTGATCCTTATGGGAAGATGAGCATGGCAAGGACGGCACTGATCGGTGGTGTTCAACATTGGTGGTCGAATCTGAAGTACCACTTCATGTACACATGGGAGTAGATGAAGAAGAAATTGCAACGTTGTTTTGTACCTCCACCACCCACAGTCACAAGTGAAGTGCAACCTAAGGTAACTAAAAATGCTGACATTGTTTGGCTCCTACTCCATCTTCAGATACCGCCGAGACGCTTGAAGAGATGAACGATGATTTGGTGCATCTTAAGTCATTAGAGGAGAAGTTTGAGGTACCTACAGTATCTGATGAGGACGACAATGACAAAGATACTGATTTGGTGCTACAGCAAGACATAGAGCCACCTTGTGAGTGCAATCTTGTGATTTTCCTTATGTTGACTTGAACAAACCGTGTGCTACTCTTAAATCTCATAATTTTGCACATGTCGAATTACTTACACATAAGGAAGTACTTGATAGAATATCCCCTACTGATACTTTGTGCTGTATCATGCTTAATGAGCCCGTTAGTTTGGAATGTGCTATGGAGAAAGTTTTTGAACTTTCATCCCTAAATTCTCTTTCTAGCACCTACACCTACTATTTTAAATTAATTGGAGATTATGGTATGGACAACCAATTTCTAGTTTATCGAATATGCATAACTTGTGCTCACATGGATGAATTGAAACTTCTTGTTTTGGATAACAATTATTGCGTGCTGAATCTTGTTCAAAATGAGAGGACAATAAAATTTAGTGCTCATCCAATCCTTATGTGTTCACCTTTTATTGCACCATCAAGTATGGACAGTCTGAATAAAAATGTTGAATTATGGAAGAACTTACAAATTTTTTCACCCTTGCTAGATGAATTTGCTATTGCTCAATTGAAAGCTGATTATATGAATGACTTGTGCACTTTGAATTCAATTATTGTGTTGCCCATTCACAGAGCAATGAATAACTCTACTATATACTTCACTTATACTTGCAAATTGAGTTGCAAACTGAATGCTATGAGAAAATATACCTTTGCTAATTTGATGCATGCACAATCACCTTTAATTTCCAAAGTTTTCTCTATTTCTTTGCCACCTGTTATTGCTAACATTTTGCAGAAAGATGAGAATGCATTGCTACAAGTTTTAAAGCTTCTCTTGCCATTAGAGGATGAGCGTGAGTCGAGGACGACTCAAATGCAAGAAAGGGAGGATAATGAGGACATCGACCTGCCAGATACGACCCACCTCCAACCAGACTACTTGATCGCCATCGATTAATTTGCGTCGAGACGTTACTCCAACGTCTCGATTTAATTTACTTCACTTATACCTGGTGCTGCAACACCTCACATTGGGCCGAGGGCCTTGTATTTGTATCAATTATTTGGCCCAAAGGGCAACCACCACTCTAGGTTATTTGGGCCGGCCGCCTCCACCTGGGCCGGACGCACTATTCACGGTTACTGTTCATAGTTACTGTTCATGTGACTAGTACCCGCGAATAGTACCACATTGCTAGTTCTTAGATATTTGCAGCTCCCCCTCCCCTATATAAGGAGGTTGCACCCCTTTAGTTTTCCTTGGATTTTGTTGAGTTAAAAGTTAGCATTGCTGCAATTTCGTGTATTGGTTTGTGTCGACTAGACCAACCTTAATACCGCTATCAAAATCCCAAATTCAATATTTCAATCTTTATTTGCAATTTCAGATTGCTTTATCTTGTTCTTGCGTGCTTCTTGATTGTATGCGTGAATCGACCTTCGTGGTCGTCAACCGGGTATTCGTGCATGGTTGATAACGACTTGTCAACCAGTTCAGCGATTACGTGGTTTTGAGCCTTGCGTATTCGTAGCCAAGATCGTTAGAGTTGAGCGATGCCTTCTGAACTTATCATTCTCATCGAAAGATTGAGCCAACAAATAGAATCTTAGGGTTCATCAAATCTAGTTGTCATTGTTTATTCGTAATTATTTATTTGTAATTAATTTGTCATAATTAATTTAGTGGTGTTTAATTACTCGTATTAATTTAGTCACAATTAATTTAGTCGTACTTAAGTACTTGTAATTAATTTGTCACAATTAATTAAATCTTAATTAATTAGTCATAATTAATTTAGTCATAGTTAATTAATATATATTAATTTTGTTGTCTATATTTAGTTGTAATTAATTTGTGCTAATTAATTAGTGATAATTAAATTCTTGGTATTTAATAAGTCGTAATTAATCTAGTTGTCATTATTTAGTTGTAATTATTTATTTGCGATTAATTTGTGGTAATCAAGTTTTCATAATTAATTTAGTGGTATTAAATTAATCATAATTAATTTAGTCTTAAATTATTATTTTCTAGTAATTCATTGTCATTATTAATTTATTCACCAATAATCTGTGTCTTTCATCTCTTACAAGCCTTGCCTCTACCGGAGCTACTCGAGCCCTTCTATGATGAGTATCGCCATTGCAAGTTGTGGATGACCGGGGGCGCAGATGGCCCTGCACCGCTGCGCTTCGGTTAGAGAAGCATTACTAGCAGCTCGACGCTCGCTACGTCCCAATCCTTCGGGACACAGGCTTGTTGCCCTTTATGAGGATGCTCTCGGTCAGACGCTACTTCACCCTGGATGGTAGTCTGATGTTGGCACTTGTCGATAGATGGAGACCCGAGATGCACACCTTTCACTTTTGGTGGGGAGACATGACAGTCACTCTCTATGATGTCTCCTTCTTGACCGGTCTCCGATCAGGGGTGAGCCACTTGTTCCAGGCCGTCTGCTGGTGGATTGGAAGGTCCGGTTGGGGCAACGGTTTGACATAGCTATCTTGGACAGTACTTGTGGTGTCCCTCGGGCATGGCTGAGTAATTTCAGTCAATGCCTAGCGTTGCACCCGACGATATTGTTAGGATGTACCTCGTTGCTTACCTTCTTCATCTCTTCGGTTGGGCCCTGTTTCCCAGCACATAGGGCGATTAGGTGTACCCTAGCTTTGTCCACATCACCGAGTCTTTGGCTGGGGCGATGCCCTATTACAGTTGGGGATTAGCCGTCTTTGCGCTACATACATGGGGCTGTGTGACGCTTCGGGGCGTGACACCGGTTTGAAACCGGTTCTTGCCGTCTGCTACGTGCTCCTGTAGCTATGGAGTTGGAAGTACTTTCCTATTGGGCAGCCCACCATCCGGATAGCAGTGCACCCGTGCCCCGAGAGTCACGACCCCATAGCGGGCCCACTATGGGCTCCCAGTGGACTATTACCAAGTTACGCTGGGCCAGGGACAGACCGGCGAGGTGCTACCTAGTGTTCCACAACGAGTTCGAGTCATTGCATGATGAAGATATCATATGGGCTCCATGGAGCCCAGATTTCGTGAACACAGTAGCGTCGCATGGACCATCCGTGCAATGCACGCAGGACGCTGGATTATAGGCGATGACTTGCCACCTGGTGTTTTCCCATATGGTGGGGCCTTATGCACCGCAGCGTGTAATGTGATAGTTCAATCTGTAGCTGCTTGTACCCCCTCCCGACGACAGGATCCTACACCGAGCCGTCCACTTGTGAGTCCAATTCCATCCATGTAATGTTTACAGTTCATACCTATATCCATTTTTCTGACATTAATTCTTCTCAAATACAGGCAATCGAGGGTGGGCCGACATGTTGAGGATTGGCAGGCAGTCTAGCATGAGTGGGTTACGGCTTGGACGGAGACAGCGCACAATGAGGTTTCACAGGAGTAGCGACCGTACAAACGTACGAACATACCATTAGTACATCGAGTGGTACATACCACGGTCGCGCACCAGACGCACACGTCCTCCAGCAGAGCGTCCGAAACAGGTCACGCATGAGGTGACGCTTCGTCACTCGTTCGATCGACACAATGCTTCACGGCGTGATGACACCGTAAAACACTAACAACCTTTGCTTGCTTCATTGATGATATATATACTCCAAACAACACTTTTTGCGTCAGTGTAAAACCGTTAGGAAAAAGTGAATAACCGTCAGGAATAATTTTCCCGACAGGTAACCATCAGGCTTGGCCGTGAGGAGTCCTCCGACGCGGATGTTTGAAATGCCTAACAGCCACCCGACTAGAAAATATTCACGATGGTTATTCCCGACGGTGACCAACAGGGAACTTACCCCATCGTCGAGGTTGGCTGTTAGTCTTGACCCTTAATCCGTGTTGGCGACCGACGGGGAAATATCGTCGCGGATACAATTCGCGACGGTCTTTTAAACCGGCAGTAAAAAATTAATGTTTAGCGACGGTCTAAACCCAACAGGAAAAATGTTAAACTGTAATCGCTGCTTAGCATAGCCAGTAGTTGCATCAGCATCCGGAAAAATATTAAATCGTCAGGAAAAATATTAAACAGTAATCGCTGGTTAGCATAGCCAGTGCATCAGTGTCCAGAAAAATATTAAACCGTCAGGAAAAATGTAAATGGCTGAAAGCAATAAATTCTATATCAGAAGCAACCTCTAGCATTTATAGTAAACATGACCAATCTCACACAATGAAATATAAATCAACCAGGTACATAACACATTCACAATTCAATATAAACCATTCTTCCATTAGAACCAAATTTTATCATACAATCAACTAGTAATAGTACCAAATTAATAAGCACCGAAGCTGCTACCAAATTACAAAGCATCCATGCGTCGATAAGTTTGCATGCATAAGTAAATAGGTTCACAGTACAAGCTAGGTTGCACAATAGGCCTCATGTTGAGCCAAGAGACAAGTCTTTCATCTACAAAGTTGCTACCATATTAAAAGATCAAAAGATAAGTCCAAAAGCCACAAAGCAAGAAGCGAGTCAAGTTGTGGCTGCAAGTCTGATGGCACCAGTGGCATGTTTCTTAGGAAGTTCCATTGTTAGCTTGGTCTACGTCCGCATTGTCGGCTGCGTCGTTGTTGGGCACATGAAAGATGGTGTTGCCATTGTCCTCGTCGCCCATGTTGCCATCAATTGCTTATGTGCCCCCATTCTCCTTGTCGAGGATTTCATGGGCTACTTGTGAGCCCACATGCAAAGAACCAGTTCCCTGTAGCAAGCCATATGTACAATCAGTAAAAAGCTACCATGCATGACTCCTGTCCTTATGAAATGACAAAAACCAAAAACAAGTAGAAGAATCTACCATCCCTTTCTTCATTTCTATCCCCTCTTCTTTCTCATGTCTCCAATCATAGCTCTTAAGCATTAAATGTAAACAAATAGTGATGAATTGTCAATCATAATAGTGATGTAAACAAAAATATATTTCTTTATGTAATTGTCAAGTTGACACTTAATATATTTCTTTATGTAATTGTCCAATTGCTATAAGGAGGTTATGCCCAGGTGGCATTCCTTGTTACCTTACTATCAACATAGAACTAAGAATGTGGTTATGCCCAGGTGTTACATTAATCAACATGAAGCTTGTGAATTGTCAAGCCTTTGCTGGTGGTGGCATTATGCCATACCAAAAATAATTAGTTCTCTAGATGAACATTTCATCCAAACGACAAAAGATGGAAGATTGTTTGTTGGAATATTGGTCTAGAGACAATAAAATATTCTTGCAATGTAGTAAGTCTTCTAACTTGAACTTGACTTGGTGGTTGACGACACATCATCTCGGCGGGTGGTTCTTCTATGAGCTTCTCGAAAAGCATATGCATTTGGAAGACAACAAATTGAAGATTGATTATACATGACAAATTCATTGATACATCTTCAGTTAAAGTTGTAACCATTATCATCCGCCCTTGCACTTCTTGTCGCTAGTGAAGCTGCACATTCTCTTGGAGCAAAGCTCGATAAGATGGGGTGTTGGATGGCCTAATGTTTCTTCCTTTAGCAGCTGCTATAACGTTAGCCTTCTTCACATCACCATTACCTATAGGTAGGCGGCCATGGGTTAGGCCCCCACCAATAGTGTATAGAACTTTTCCATCCAAGTCGTGCTGCTCTGAATCTTCTGGGTGTTCAGAGCTATTTAGTGCTGCTTGGTAGTTATCCTACAAGTCAATTGAAATATTTAAGTTTGTGGAAATACAATGGAAATAAACCGGTCAATGCATATCTGAAACTACTTAGGAGAATAGCAATAAGAAAATCAACAATACATGCTCTTACCATAAATAAGGACCTGCAGTTATAACTTATAAACATTGCTTAAAGAAATAATGGTAAGTACAAAAGAGTAGGTATCTTAACAAAAACACAACCAACCATCAAAAGATGAACCAATAAAATTCCTAGAGTGGAACTTAAGGTAGGCTAGGAATTGGCCACATCCTACTGACTTGCAAATTTTTGTAAGCACAGTGGGGAGTGTAATATCAAGTTATCAACTAAGCATCAAAATCAAAGCAGATTACAGGGATGGAATCATCTAGAAGCAATAGACAACCCAAACCATAAGCTTCTTAGTATTGAAAGATTAGTTATGATAACAAGACTATGCTTGCACCCTATATAATTAAGCAATTCATCACAGCAATCACATCATGAAATTCAAGCACTCAACTTGTCATTGATGTGGTTATGCTCAACTTGCAGGAAATCCACAACCAACAAACATTCTCATAGGATAAACACAAATAATGCATTATGTATACTTCAACTGCTGGTTGTAGCTGTCCAACATTCTCATAGGATAAACACAAATAATGCATTATGTATACTTCAACTGCTGGTTGTAGCTGTCCTTTGTCCAACTCCATCCCCTAGCTACCGGCTGCATGCTACTAGAAGCAGACAAGCTGCATGCTACCAGCAGCAGATATGCCAGCACAGGGTAAAATTCATGTCAGGGCAAGGAGGGGCCAGGCCACAGACAGCCACAACTAGAATAATGCTTACCATGTGTTGTTGTGCCTTTTGGCTTCTGACTGCAGCACTACTTCCGCTGCTATCCACATTTTTTATTCCTGACTTCATTATGACATATGTGTTTAATTCAGTAGCCTTGTCAGGGCCAAACTTATGTTCCTACAAGAATTAGGAATTCATTAAGCATATTGTATTTCACTAGTGGATTATATTCCAATTCAAACTTCATGGGTTGTTACTAGACTCTAGGATATAGTGGGTTGTTACTAGACTCTAGGATATAGTGGGTTGTTAGGCAGAGATGAAAAGATTTGATTTGGTGGTGGAATCTATGGTTTGCATATTGTGTTGTACCCAACAAAATAACACATGGTTGTGAGTGACTTTGTCAGTGACCAGTTTAGGTTCATCTAATATTGGAAATCACATCTGTGTTGAGCTAGAGAGTTTAGCAAAAAAAAAAAGCTAAATGAATAAAATTTAAATGTAGGGACATATGAATAATTTCTAACTCCAAATGTGGGGATTTCACTCCTTTTTTTGGATACACAATCCTCTTTAGTTCTTAGAGTGTACATTGTTGCAACAACAATAAACACAATGCAAACAAGTGAATGCAGTCTGCCACAAAGGACAAATGTCCTCTTTCTAATAAATGACTCATTTTAATTTCTTCAATCTTACCATGACAATTATATGTAAAAATTAAATGAATATAATAGCATTAAAAATGCTACTTTCATATTTGGCCTGGTATACTTAAAGTACATGTATTTGTTCTCTTTTAGTAGATCCCATTTGTACTTTGAAAGTTGGCAGTTTACCACCTACACATGTGCACTAAATTGAAAAATAATGTGAGTAAATTGCCAGTTTTCATAGTATAGGTGGGTATTTGGAAAAGCTCAATAGTGCAAGTATAATCTAGTGATTTGTTTCTCCTTTTTTTATCTATGCAGCAGTCACGCATATGCATATTGTTCTACATTTATTTCTTTAAAATAATAACATGATATATTTATTTATTTATTTGATCTCTGCAGAGGGCAGCTGATTCCAGTAGTTAAGGCCATGGTATGAGCTTTGAACTATACAACTTTGAATATTTGCATAAACTAACATGACTTGTGATGTCATTTTGTTTTGTAATAGTTTAGAAAATTTACCTCAAATGAAAAAAAAAAGGTTAATCACTTAAATTTACCTCAAATGAAGAAAAAAAAAGGTTAATCACTTAATCTTGCCATCATTGTCAATATTAGTTGCAAAATTGAGATTTCATGTGTTTGCTTTTCAGTGGAGTACTAAATCTAGTGTTTTTCGTCTTCTAGAGCATTATTATTCACCCAATTTTGGAAAAACAAGTGTAAGTAAACCTACTAGAGGAAGGAAGGCTGCTAGCACCATAGGAATAATAGTTGAGAAAGTGATGGTCGATATCATAATTTTTTCGTGAGGTCAAAGCAATCATCTCATTTCAATTTAGGACAATATTGAATATTCTATGAGAATTCTACCCGAGCCTAGTTTATAGCTCTCTGCATAAAATATGATAAAAACGTGTAATAAATGCTTAAGTAATGGATAGATTTCATGCTAGAAATTGTTGTGTCTCTGCAAATGGTCATGACCCTCCTCTATTTTGAGCAACATCTTCAGATTCCAACCGTGATTGTTGGCCTTTCCTTCACTTTACCTTGAATTGCTCGGTGACCCAATAATGGCAGAGGTTAGGCCAATCTTCCTCTTTGCACCAGTCAAGCCTGGCCTACAAGTATTGTTCTTCTGAAAGCTCTCTTCGACGGGCTAGAGCATCATCAAGTTTCTCTCCATGGTTCTCGTAGTACTTCTTGACTGTATCCACACGAGCTTGGTACATCATATCTCGTACTCGTTTCACTGCATACCGTTCGAAAACACGGTCAACCTCTTCCTTGTCCTTATCACCCACAGAAAACAAATCCAGCATATTTATGTAGGAAATTCATAGTTAGATAAAAAATATAACAGTCGATTGTATGTAAACTAGGAGTACCAATCTTACCCAGAACTCTTGCTTCACTTGATCTGCATTTGTCTCTCCAATGTCGTTTTCATCCAGATAATAATCTGCCCACGCGGTCGCCGGGCGGATATCAATGGGATCACCTTCGTGATCCAAGTCCTTCACGGTGCTTGGGTATTCTTGTTTGAGAATAACTCCAAGTTGTGTGCTGTACTTGTAGTCTTTGGGGCGGTAGTTTACATACTTGAATTGCCTGTACATAATTAAAACAAAATGAGTAAGTGGTACACAAGTATATTAGTGTATTGCAAGGAAAATGTGCCCACTGATGGTGAGGTAATATCACTTTTGCAAACTGAAAATCCTTAATTAAAACCTAGCATCAATTGTAGCTTAGTATGTACATACTATGAATCAGACAACACATATGTACCTCTCTATCTATCTATCTTGGAGGCTACATGTCATTTAAACCATTTTAAAATTGCTAAGATATCTAGTTCAAAATGCATATCATGCAGTATATGTCACTGATGAGAAGTCCAAAAGCATCCCAAACATTATTCCTTTGGTAATTAGCACAATCGGTTTTGAGGGGCAGATTGTATACATCTAGTCAGTATTTGGCATAAGCATTGAAGTTTAGCATGTGTTTTGCAGAATATATATACATACATACATACAGAATTTATGCATGGTTCTCTAAATATTTCAAAGCACTACATAATTCATTGCAGTGGAAGTCATACATATAATTCATGAGCTACGATACTTACTCATCACCCTTAGGTTCATGGCCAACCTTCCGACCTTGAGGAGGTACTCTCAATTGGGTCCGTGACCTCTTCTTCCTCCCTCTTTGTGCAGACTGCTCCGAAGCACTAGAAGTCACAGTTCTTCGAGAGGTACCACCACCACGATTGTTATTGTACGAGGACTGACTGGTTGCACGTTGTCTTGCCGCTAGACCGTTGTGATGAAGGCCGTTCATCACCTGCATAGCAAATACATATTCAGTTGTCATCAATGCCTTTGTGTCATAACTACAGGGAACAGTTAACATTTCATACAACACCACATAACAAAGATATAAAATGTCATCAGGAATTTAGCGCATGTACAACTATTTTCACTTAGGGGGAGTACAACATACTACATATAACAAAATGAAACAATATAGTTTGACAAATTTGACAAAATTTGACAATGTAAGCAACACAAAGTCAGAAATCATCTGGATCATAGTGAGGAGGTTGAAGCTCATCATCTTCATCTACTTCTTCATCTTCATGACTGTCTTCATCTTCTTGACCATCAATATTTTGGTTGGCAGAAAGTCCAAGTCTTTGGGATCGGTTATCTCATTTGAAATGCATGGCATCACAATGTCATTCCCTAAATCGATAACAAAATGTCCTTACAAACCATCCTCTTGATATATAGAATGATATATCTTGTGTTGGCCCTTCAGGAGGAATGGAATCATCTTTGATGCCGCTAGGAAGTACGCATCCATGTGGAGAAACATGATACACAACCCACCAATCCAATAGATCTTGTCTAGACTTGCATGGATAAGATAAATAATACAATTGTTTCACTTGACTTGCCATGACAAAAGGTTCAAAATTCGAAAGCCTAGACGTGTGCTTAATCTCCACCAACCCCAAATTTTTAGAACGCCTAATTCCGACAGGGGTTGGATCAAACAAATGACAATCAAATAAAACCATCTCTAGTTTTATGCCGCCTTCCCAAGAAATTTTGATGATGTCCTCAATGACACTATAGTACTCAAGCATATTATCATCTTCATCAACACAAGACACACAAACACAACTATTGATAGTAGTTAATCCTGATTTAGTTCTCGAATGAAATCTATATCCATTCATATCATAGCATCCATAAGTGGTTACCCTTTTGGAGAAACTATAAGAAATTTGGCACAAGGCATTATTAATGCTAGATATCTTCATGCACTCCATATATAATTTAATTTCTTACTTTGTGGATGATGTAAGAAGGCTAAGAATATATAACTTTAAGTGTTCAGTGTTGGAATAGGTGTTAGAATAGGAACTCTTTTATATTTCCTTATCTGTCTTTTGTATTGCCTTATCTGTATATAGCATGCACCCTTGTACACCCTATATATATTGCCCATTGGGCCTCTTCAATATATACACAATATTCATAACATGGTATCAGAGCAAAGGTTCAAACCCTAGCCTACAACCTAGCCTTCATCGCTTCCGCTGTCCGCTGCCCCCGGGAGGAGCAATCTCCGCTCCCGGGGGCGGCCTCTTGTCGTCGTCTACTTATCAAGCAGCGGAACCATCTTCATCTTCTTCGTGCCATCATGCTCGCAGATCGGCTCCGTCCAAGCGATAAACTCGTGCTCAGCCTGACGTCCACTGGTGCTCCGGATCCTATCTGGCTTCCCGATTGGTGCTCCGGATCCGATCTGGGCTTCACCCACATCAGGTCCGCACCCACTCGTTGCCATGCACCCCGGGAACCCCCGCGTGATCTACTTCTTCCTGGTCGTGTGGATCTTCGCGGTGGACGTGCCCGCCAGGAGGGTCCGTGAGTGGGACGTCTGCCAGATGGTCGACCCGCCAACAGAGCTCCTTTCCTTCCGCTTCATCCACGCCTGGGAGCTTCCATCGTTGCTCTCCCACCTCCTCCTAGAGATGCATATGGTCACCATGTGGACGCTGACGGGTGGCGCGGTCGCCGAGATCTGGGCCGACAAGATCTCCGGCGGCTGGGGCTGGCGCATCAGCCTCGGGCTCGTCGGAGATCTTGTCGTCCCAGATCTCGGTGACCGCGCCACCTGTCAGTGTCCACATGGTGACCATCTGCATCTCTGGGAGGAGGCGGGAGAGCAACGGCGGTAGCTCCCAGGCGTGGACGAAGCGGGAGGAGAGGAGCTCCGTTGGTGGGTCAACCATCTAGCAGACATCTCGGCCTTCATCATGGTCGGCGGCTCCATCTTCCTCCCCGACACGCCCAACTTCCTTGTTGCCCGTGGCAAGGAGGAAGAGGCGCGCGCCATGCTCCGCCGCATCCGAGGCACCAATGACATTGGCCCTGAGTACGACGACCTTGTCGCCACCAGCGAGGCTACCAAGGCCATTGAGAACCCATGGAGCATCCTCCTCCGGCCACCTCTGGCCCCACGGTGGTGATGGCCATTCTGATCCCAACAACTGCAGCACTCTCACGGTATCAACGTTGTCATGTTCTTCCCCCGGGATGCCGCAGAGGGCACCCGTGTTAGCTAGTTGGATCCCCTTGGTGGTTTTTGGGCTCATGATGATGGTGTTTCTACAAGCTAATTGGATGAGGAGATGGATCTTCTTCTACTGCTAGTATCTGCTACTAGTTATCATTGAGTCTTTTCTTCCTTTGTGTCGTTTTTCTTCCGCTGCGTCCATCCAAGTCCGTACCATTCAATATTTGAGTTCGTCAAGCCATGCGAGTCCACAAATTTATTGTCAGTCATAGAAGTATATGAATTGTCTTATGCATGGCAGTAGCCGCCGCTCCCGCTCTTCTTTCTGAGCTGCGTGCAGATCATAGAAGTCTTTATGATGCTGCCGCATTCTTAGCTGCCGCCCTGAGCTTTTAAGGCCGCCACATTTCTTTCGTGCCGCCGTTGTCTTGGGCTTCGATCTGCGCTGTTATGCTTCCACCTATTCATATTCGGCTTGATTTGACAGCTCTCTCTATTCATGTTGGTCTCATCATCTTCTTCGTCATGTTGTCGCGGTCGACTTTCTCAGCACTGCACCTTGTGCTTTATAGGCTGTTGCACGACTCCGGATGGAGGAGATCTTTTGATACTCGATATATTTTCTAAAAGCTACATGCTACGACGACATTATCAAGACTCATACTTCGGATTTTCCATATTTTTAGTGTCAACCCTTTCCAAATGCAACGCTATTGCACACGCTTTGCATTTGAAGGGTGTTAGAATAGGTGTTAGAATAGGAACTCTTTTATATTTCCTTATCTATCTTTTGTATTGCCTTATCTGTATATGGCATACACCTTTGTACACCCTATATATATTGCCCATTGGGCCTCTTCAATATATACACAATATTCATAGCATTTAGCAACATTACTTTGGTTTTAAACCAGTCAAAAAAAAATAGGCCCATGAATGGCGCTATGACCAGATTTCCAACCATTTAATCTTAATTCACGAAGTTGATTCTCTGTTGGTGTAATTCGGCTCTTCCATTGTTCTATATCAAATTTTCTAAAAGAAGAGAATAAATTAGTCAACATACTCAAAGAGAATTTGTGGAAAATGACTTAGAGTTTTTAAATTGAACACATACTCAATAAAATCACCCATCTCCGATATGTTCGTCAATATGTACAAGTAAGCAGCCTTGTACTCCTCGTTTGTGAGATCACGACAACCCTGATGGCTCATGCATCTACCAGTGAATTGAAAAATTTCAAGGTTGTATGAACTTTCGAAGGTACATGCACCATCGTCGTATTGAGGAATCTTGTTTCTAATTGGTCTCACAATGGGATTAAAATAAAGCGAGAGAAAATTTATGGCCTCCTCTACTAGGTACGCCTTAACTATGGCCCCCTCAACACGAGCCTTATTTCGTACCTTTTTTCTTAGCTTTCCAATACACTTGCGAGGACTAGCCCAAGACTTTAGGAAGAGCCAGTATAAAGTTAGAAGGCTATTGAAGACATACTAATTTTACCTCTCGTCTGGATACATCCGGCGGTTCGGACAGACCTCGAGTCGTGCCTTATAAGGAAGATGTATAATTAGATGTTGCATGGGATTGAAGAAACCCAGAGAAAATATCTTCTCTAATTTGCATAGAAGAACTGCAATGTTCTCTTCAAGTGAACATATGACATCCTTGCTCAGTTCTTTAGCACACAATTGTCTGTAGAAAAAACTAAGCTCAGCCAAACACATCCATATATTTTCCAGAACGAATCCATGGAATGCAACTGGGAGTAAGCGTTCCATGAAGATATGGTAGTCATGGCTTTTTAGGCCAAAGATCTTCCTTTGCAAGAGGTTTAACCCCCTCCTAATGTTGGCTGCATACCCATCGAGGAACTTGAGTTCTTGAAACCATTTAAGTATTGTTGTCTTGTCATTTCTGTCAATGCAAAATGCTTCCATTGGCTTGTGCCACTTCCCATTGTGCTTCAACTCCAAGTGTAATGATGGGCGGTTGTAAATTTGTGCTAAATCTTGTCTCGCCTTCACATTATCTTTAGACTTATCGGGTATGTCAAAACATGTGTTCCATATAGCCTCAGCTACATTTTTCTCATTGTGCATGACATCAATGGTATGTCGAAGAAGTAATTTGTTAAAGTATGGAAGTTGCCAAAAGCAACTTACGTGGGTCCAATTGTGTGTTTTACTGTAGTTTTTTTTTTGTATCAAGTACTAATGCATTCATTTGGGCTTGGATTTCCTCTCCCGTTAAATGCCTAGGAGCTTCATCCAACACCTTTGTGTTCTTTCAAAATGCATTAGCTTGGGTTCTGAATGCATGGTCCCTAGGTAGGAAACGCCTATGACAATCAAACCAGTAAGCCTTGCGACCACTACGAAGTTGAAATGCTTTGCAATCACACATACATTGAGGACACGCTAACACATCGTGGGTGCTCCATCCAGCAAAGTTACCATAAGCAGGGAAATCATGAGTGGACCATGAATAGGCTGCCCTCATTGTAAAGTTTTTCTTCAGTGAAGCATCCCATGTTTCTACCCCCTCCCACAACTTGAGCTGCTCATCAACTAACGGTTGCATTAGAATATTTAATTTCTTTCCTGGATGTCCAGGACCAGGGATAACAAGGCCAAGGAATCTGTATTCTGCCCTCATGAGCTTGCCTGGCGGAAGATTTAATGGAGTGACAAAGACAGGCCAACATGAGTAAGGAGTAGCACCCAGACTGAAGGGCGTGAAACTATCAGTTGCAACAGCGAGTCGCACATTTCTGAGATCTCTAGCAAAGTCAGGAAAGTCTCTGTTGAACTGTTGACATGCTAAACCATCACAAGGGTGCACCATATTACCAGATGTGGATTGTTTGTGCGACTACATTAGCTTTGATGTCTCCTCATGTGCATACCACCTTTCTAGCCTATTAGTAATGGGCGAATCTTGCAAGACTTTATGTGGGATTTTTTTATGGCCTTCCTCGTAGCGAGAGGTACCACAAAAGTCACACTTATCTTTATGCTCATTATCTTTGTAGTAAATCATGCAATTATTATAACAAATATCAATTTTCACCATTGGCATACCAAGGACCTCTAACAACTTCTTTGAATGGTAGAAATCCTCAGCCAAATTAGAGTTGGGAGGCAGTAGTTCATGGATTATCCGTAGAGTATCATCATACTGTGCAATGGACATATTGTATTGTGATTGTATAGCAAGCAAATGGGCCACAACAGATAGAGATGAGTGTGTTGTGTTGTCATGGACCTTTTCATCAGCACTAGCGACCATCCTATAGAAAGCACGGGCTGAAGCCATTGGCTCCTGACAAATTGTTGGTGGATCATCACCAACAAGGTCAACCGACATATTGTCTACATGATTAGTTTCATAAAATCCCTCATGGTTTATTGGCAAGCTAGATTCGCCAAGCCTATCAAGTCTCTCTCCATGTGAAGTCCATGTTTTATAGTTCTCCCTAAACCCATATCTACACAAGTGCATCTCCACAACATCCCTTTTGTGCCGAAAATAGTTCCGACACATGGCACATGGACACTTAATGGTACCACCTTGAACTACACCATCCATAGTGAAGGCACGGTCTAAAAGTACATTGGTGTGTTCTATCCATTCATTAGAGGGAGCACTACCACGATGCCAACCGGTATACATCCATTCACGATCTGCCATTAAATTTTTCTGTGTGTATAACAGAATTAATGCGTTAGTTTTACACATGTGTCATCCCTATGAGAAGTTGTGATAAGAAGAGCATTGACAACAATCCTACTGTAATGATCATGTTGGATTAACCTAAAGAAACAAAGCAATCCTAGCTAATAGCTACACAACAATTACGTATACATGGCGCAGAGACAACGATTCAAACATTGCAAGTGCTTCAACACAAGAAATAAAATACATTTGCAAGTAGCTTAAATTTATATCACATATTGTTATTCCAAAAATAGCACAACATGCAGACAAGCAAATAATTATTACATCACAAAAGGTAGCATCACATTGAACATAAAGATAGCAAGTGGATCTACTAACTGAATAATGTATCCACAGAGCCGCGGGGAGACTTTACCAGACTTCACCAGGATTCGGACTTCACTAGGCTTCGTCGAGAAGAGTTCGACAACACTACATCATTCAGGATCCGCATTAAACTCTAGCTTCCCATTCCTTATCTCATAAAAAAGCCAAGAAATAGACTACCATCAGGAGCATACTCACAAAGCTGCGGCGGAGGACCATACTCATAAAGCTGCGGCGGAGGTGGGCTTGATTTTGGGATTTTGACCAAGGTGGGCGTCTAGGAGAGGGAGGAGGCGGCGATGTGTGGAGAGAGGGGGGAGGGACGGGGGCAAGGGGGGGAGGAGAGGCGGCGACTTCTGGAGGAGGTGCAGAGGGGTGTCGGGAGGGTGTGTGGGGCAGGCATTTGGGAGGCGGAGCGGCGTCAAGCGGAGACGGAGGGGTCTTGCTTGGGACGAGGCGGGGGGGGCATAGATCTAGAGGAGGTGGAGGCGGATAGGGGGTGGGGGCGAGATCTAGAGGAGGCGAGTGGGCGTCCGGGAGGGGCGGAAAAGGGGTCGTCCGCCGGGAGGGGGCGGAGGGGGGCCGCGTTTGGAGGAGGCGAAGTGGTGGCTGGACTAGAGAATGGAGATTGGAGAAGCATGAGATAGCGATTTGGGGATTTTGACCTAATGTTTTGTTCTCCTGTCGGTTCGAGCGAAGACCAACCGGAAAAAGTGCAGCGACCAAATATGTGGCGTGGCAACGAAATTCCTGATGGTGAAGCCCACAACGGAAATGGTCATTTTCCTGTGGGTACGCTTAAACCGACCCGAATGTTAATTTTCCTAATGGTTATGTATTCAACCGTCACCAAAATTTATTGTATCCTTGTCGGTACATCCAAACCGACGGCAACTAAATCATTCCTGTCGGTTCACTACACGCTTGTCGGGAAAATAAAACACCGACAGGAAAGATTGGTTCTCTAGTAGTGATATTTGTACTGTTTGTTACTGAACAAGTGTTGTCTATCACTTAAGTTCGACCGGCTGTAGCGAATCACAAGCGCATTCGAGGCCGCCATCCATGCCCGAGCACACCGTACTGGTGCTTCTCAAGATTATAATAAAGAACATGAGTTGTGGTTGGTCGACAGACAACGTCCTACACGCTGTGTACTGAGTGGGACGACCGTGCTCACCTGCTAGGTCGGAACGGCCTAGTCAGACCGGCGTGCGTCGTAGTGCTCCCCGTCGGTCATCCGCACTGCAGATCAGCGGGGAGGTAAGTTATGTACAAAGTTATGTCCTGTTTTTTTTTATTACGCCTTAGGTTGTGCTAACATGTTTAGCCGCAGGTCCATCGGGATGCATTCCTTCTGCCGCCCGCACCCCCTACTCAGACTAGCACTCCCTCTCGGTCATCCGCACTGCACGTTAGGGAGGTACGAGATGTTCAGCTGAGGTCCTGAATATTGATTCCGCCTAACATCATTCCATCTTGCAGCCTTTAGTTGAGCAAGGAGGTAGCGACCATCTGTCAATCGATGAGGAGACGACCATCCCAGCCTCTTGCAAGAGGGAGCGAGACACGGTGCTAGGATTTGGACGGGGTGCCCACCTGTCGTCGTTGACCGATCTGAGTACCATACCATGAATGAGCTCCTCCGAGTCGTTTGGTATATCGTACGGTCAAGGTGAGAATTCCTCCACACCAAGGGACACGCAGACATTTTACCTGGGGGTTGGACGATTCGGGCATGGATTTCTTGATTCATTCATTAATGGCATGATTGTAGGTGGCAACCAGTTTGACATGACTTAGCTCGAGGACACTGATGTTGGACAAACTCAGTTGGGCCAGTGTCAGCTTGTTGATGCACCTCTGCCCACCCAACGGACTCCGTACCCCCTCTGAACCGATACGCGCTCTACGGATCGGTTGATGTATCCCACGGGACATGCTCAATGCAAAACTAGGACACATCTGCAGACGCAGACGCAATGAGCAGAGAGTGGCTTAGATGAGTGAGTCATATTGTATCCCGTGCGTACATTGCATAGATGTTGTGTGCTTAACGCAAAATTTATTTGTATAGTATTGTTGGAGTACATCGGTTTGAAGACGACCACAACATCGAAGATTCACATTAAACCCTAAAACACCCGAGGTTTACATTCACAAAACCCTAAAACACCTGATAACTGTTCACATGAAATCATGAAACCCTAGTTTTCCTAAAACCCTTCCCTAACCCTAATTTCCCTAAAACCCTGCCCTAACCCTAAAGCCGTGCCACTAGGGCACAACAGCGCGCAAAGGCGTGCCCCTAGGGCACAACAAAGGGTGTCCAGGTGTTGGAGGCACGTCATGGCTACGCGGCACGCGTCCGGGAGCTAGATGCACGACATGGCCACGTGGTGGCATACGGAAGGAGGTCGTGGCTTGGGGACACGGCCACGACACCGCCAGCCCCCAAGGGCACAGGTGCACCTGGTCCGCCCCCAGAGCCACAGCATAAGCGACGTGGCGGCACAGGGGGCATTCATCCCCCGTGGAGCGGTGGAGAAAGCATCCGGTGCCCGAGGGCCGGATTTGGACACATGTCGGCCGTCGGCACATCCGTTGTGCCATTTTTGGCATTATGACGCGTCGATGATCAATTTTGTTAATCTTGGCGCCAATAGTGCCATTTAGGAAAAAAACTATAGATAGAGTCACCTAGACTTTTGTGAGTAAATTTATTTGATCAATTTGTTGGCGGCAACATTAGCAATAACATCAACTAGGTCGTTAGGCGCACTACGCCGCGCTCAACCTTGGAATATACAATATAAAAAAAGAAAGTAAAAGTAAGATAAAACAAGCCAAAAGTGATTTGAAGTAATAACGTGAAATACTGAATGCATGCTTCAGTGCACATGTGCAACTGTCTGTCCAACACAATAATGCTTGATCACGTGAGATGATCTCCTAAAAGGTTAAAATAAGCCTAGACTCAACACTTTTTACAGTAGACATATACACAGAAACAAAAAGGGAAAAATATATCCTAACCTCTAGAGGAGTAAGAGGACATTTTCCATCCCTTCTGTTTGCCTCAGGATTTATCACTCGACCAGGTCAACGAAACTTCCCTTTCCAGCTCCTTTCACGAGCATTTCCCATTTCAATTTTCTCCTTCAACAACCATCGTCGTATGTATAGCATGAAAAAGCTACCATATCCTAAACAGTGTAGTGTACACAAAATCTTAGTAGGATGGAAGAAAACATTGTATCTCAATAGGATAGAATAAAACATTGTAATAGTTAAATCACAAGAGTAAATGCATTAAAACCTCTTCGAAGCGAAGATGCACTGAGACATACTTCCCACCAGTCAAAGAACTCTTTTTAATCGTCCGGTCAACCATATCCTCTGCAAGAGTTCTTATTGGCTCAGCAAATCTCAATGCTTGGTAGTTTACCAAACACCTCAAGGCTTGGATATTCGATGGAACTGACTGAGCTAATCTATTGGAGAATGGGGCGATGCGCACAACCCTGCACGGAATAGAAAATAAATTGAAACACACGCCTTGGCTTTTTCACAGTTCAATAGTAAGGTTCTCTCTCTTTTTTTGTGGGGTGGGGACCGTTTATCATACCCTAACTCCAGTAGTTTTGGAAGCACCTTCTACTTATAGTGATTTGGAGATGAGTAGGCTTTAGTTCTCATGTTGGTATGCTGCTGATATTACGATTGAAGCACAACACAACAACTTCTGGAAGTTCCTTCACAACTCTTACATGTTCTCTAAGTGTCTGAATAAAATGATCTTTGTCAAAGATATTACTAAATTTGCTGAAAAGCAATACACCAGGTAAACACATTATGCTCCTGAAATTGCTTACTAAAAACTAAAAAGTAAACATGTGTCATGACATAAATGGAAAGTAAAATAATATAGATGTGAACTCCACATGCTACTACAAGCTGATAGCAACTTTACAATTTTAATATGACGAGACTTGTAAAATAACATTTGCTGCAATCTTGCATTTCAAAAGTTAATAGTATCTGTTGGAAGAAAAGAATGCCATCTAAGCGATCTGTCAAAGAAATACAAAACTAATACCAATGATCCCTTCTCGAAGTAGAGTGTAAAAAGGGAAATTTTATGATTTACTGTTTGCAGCAATGTACTTTAGAACTTAAATGGACTGTTCCCGACGCTAGAGCAGGCATTTCTCAAGAATAGAAACAAAGCAATGAACAAAAAAAATAGTTACCTAGGATCATACCAAACACTATTCAAATGAAATATTGGGATCACAAGAGTCGCATTAAGCAAGCTGGCCACAACAACTGCATCGCAGGTCTGCATTGGAAAAACTGTGTTAATAGTTACTCGCCATTGTGTGAAGATTCCAAGAACTTTACAAATATAAAACATTCATGTCACAGCTAATGGTACAGCAGAGACCATAGAATCATCCTGAAACTTTCAGATCAGAAGAAATACTCCCTCTGTTCTTTTTTAATTGACACCTTAGAATCTGTGCTGTTAAATAATCTAAAGTTTGACCACTAATATGTTTAAAAATATTTAGATTCCCTACATGAAAACTATATCATTATATTTGTCATTAAAAATACTTTCATAATATATAATTTTATTAGTATATAATAAGATAAAGTTATAAAAAGTAACAGTCAAAGTCACGTCTTGTAAACCGTGAAAAGTCAAAAAATGTCACTTAAAAAAGATCGGATGGAGTATATTTGCAACGAAACATTGAATAACATATAGGCATGCTGGTGGAAGAAAACAAATGCATGACATCTTGGATGGATAAACACCTACGGGTCTTACTAAGATAAAACTCAGATTTATTTCGTTAGGCCAGGTTCTAGGCAGCAGGGACTTTACATAAAGAATATTTGAAACAGCTAATTTGGAACATTGAAGTCAGAAGTTTATGGTTTTGTGGATAAAATGAAATCATTTTTCCCATGACTAAATCTTAGTCTAGTGCCAACCCCCTTTTTATCAGCACAAAGTTGTTGAAGAAAGCTACCTCAGTTGGGTGTCAGTGTGTGACACTAACATGGCTCTCCAAGTTTTTTTAGTGGTACCCCAAAAAATGCATATGGCACTGGACTTTTTAATAAGATATTAGCAATGGTTATCTACTCAGAACAATGACCGTAATGTTATTAAAAAGAATGATCCTGGAACTTATAGAAAGACACTGTTGATTCAGACCACCATTTGCTTCAATTATGAGATAGCCATTTGAAGGTGGCAACTCTGCAAAGAGCCAAAGTGTAATGCAAACCATCAATGTTAGCTTAATTCTCCTCTTTCAGTGCTTATGGTTATAAAACATTCATGTCACAGCATGCAGCAGTGCATCAAATGTGGAGCATTTAGGAATCAAGACGACAAAATCTACGGAAGTACCACTTAAGGGTTTCATAAAGCGTGACATCCCCTGAGAAGGGTGCGGACCGTAACATCACCAGAAGGCCCATAACCGACTGTGCTGAATCCTGGTGCTAAAGAATGTGAGAGGGAACACCGACTCCAACGCTGGCCAATTTATATTCTGGAGAATAAAAAAATCAACAGTAGTCCTCTAATTCCCAATGCGATAGAAGGCCAAATATATTAGAAATATATTTAGAATCAATAATCAAAGATTTCAAAACAATCTTGAAACCTCAGAAATTTGAACGGAAGAATAACCTAACTAGAGATGCTAAAATATTAGCAACGGAGGGGGAGGGGGAAGGCGTACAACTTTTTCTCCATTTTCTTTCCCCAACCGACAGCTTCCAAGCGATCTTTCCCTTTGGCTCTGGCGCCTCCCTCATACCGAGGCGGCCCACCGAGGGTACCGAGCCGCCACCTCCCACCGCTGCCAGCCTCTCGTCCGTCGTTGCGCCCCACGCCGCTCGAACTGGGTCGACTCGTCCTCTGGGCCTCCGCCCCTCAACCACCTTCCAAGCCATCGGCCGCCGACTGATCCCACTGCGGTGTCGATGTTCTCCGGCGCCTCCCTCATGCCGAGGCGGTCCACCGAGGCTACCGAGCCCCCGCCTCCCGCCGCTGCCGACTTCTCCTCCATCTCCACGCACGACGTCGCTCGAGCTGGGTCGACCCGTCCTCTAGGCCTCCGCCACTCAGCCGCTATCCAAGCCGGTGGTCGCCGGCCGATCCCACGACAGCGTCTGTCGTGGTATAAACCGGACCAGACAGTAAACTGGAAGGGAGACCCTTCGCCTAGTTAGAGTGGGCCGAAGGGCCTAGGATGTGGAGCTCGGCTAGAAATGCCCTTACTTTTATTGCCAGAAAAAGATGCCTTTTACACGGTGAGGGAGGAGGGCTACTTATAGCCTCCTACCTTGGTACAGGGAATTACACTTGTACCCCTAGTGAAGTACACGGAACGTAGGGGCTGCAGGGGAGTTTCTAAGTCTAGGAGTAGGTCTGGGAGCACGGTGGTCCTCCCTGGACCTAGCCTACCCGGGTGGTGGACCCAGTCTACCTCTGCTGTTCTCCGGCTGGCTGGTGACGGGGACCCTTCGTGGCCCCCCCCTCCAGGGGTGTCTCAGCTCATGCGGGGGACCCGGGGACCCCTCCGTGGTCTCGGGGACCGCCCCGGGGCCTTCGGGGCACCTCCCCGGGGTGCCTCCGGGTTCACCTCCGGAGCCTTCGGATGCTCCTCCGTGGGGCTCGGGGCAGATCCAGAGGCCCTTCGTCGTGATCCCCTGCGGGGCCCCGGCATCGCGAGCCCTTGGGTTTGCTGTCTTTGTGAGGGCGGTGGGCCGCCCTCGACAAGCCCCTCGCGATCGAGGCCTGCCGCCATGGTGAAACATGTTGTTCCCCGAAGGTCGAGCACACCATCCCCTCTGGCTTGGCGAAGCATGGTTTGGAAACGTTGGTGCAAGCCCCGTGCTGGCGGAATGTGCGATGTCGCTGGTTGGTGCGCGCCATAATGGCGCGTCTGCGCCGTTAGGGTTTCCCTTGTGATTGCCTCGGGTTCTGCGTGCCATAAATGAGCGATCACGCCTTTGTTGAGGGGTCTGCGTGGCGGTTATGTAGTGGGCGGGGCGCCTCGTGTTCCACCGTAAACTGGCGACCTATATATATATGCCCTCCCTCAGAGAAACCATCCCATTGCCATTTCTGCTCCCTCTATTAGTCGCGTCTTGTATTGCCTGTATTTGTAGTCTCCGTTATGGCGAGGGTGCTAGGGATGGGCGGGAGGTGGCTTCTACAAGCGAGCTGGGTAGGTCCTCGTAACCAACCTTGTGCTCGGCACCCTTGTTGACGAGGGTAAGCTGGAGAGTTTGGAGAAGGTCGGGCGCTGGGCGAAACTACCCTACCGAGAGCGATGAGGCGGTTGTCTTCGTCGCGTTCTTTGACGCGGTCTTCGCGCCATCGTTGACCTCGTGAAGGGCGTGCTCGGCTATCTGAGGTGGAGTGGCGCGGCTCACACCGAATTCAATCATCAAACTTCGGCGTCTTGAGTGGATGCCGCGGTGCCGGTCTGCGAAGGCGAGCGGCGATCGTTCACGTATCTACACGACGGCCGTTGTCGAAGAAAGAAAAGAAAAACGGCGAGACGCTGAACGGCGGCGTGAACTTCGACCACGCGCCCGATGCTCGATGTCGTGCCCACCCGTGGCGCGAACATTGGGCCGATACCGACCGACGCGTCGGTGGTTTTACCACAGGTCCTTGCGAGAGGATGGCTTGTAGTCGCGGGGTGGGCTGATAAGACTTGTGGCCAGTCCCAAAGTGGGCCCGACCGCGCGGAGGAGCTCTCCTGCGGCTCTTCGCTGGGCGTGATGAGCGATTCTCCACCCGGGATCTGGTGGAAGAATTCTGCGCCTTCGGGATCTGGCCCTTGGCCCGGGACTGGAGCGTGGAGATAGGAGCGACGAAGTCTAGGCGGCCGACCCTGACTATCAAGGGGCGTGAAGGTATGAACCTTGACCTGGCGGCCTCGCTGTCTTTTTGTCGGGCCCTGCCTTTTGTCCTCAGCCTTGTTGGTGACTTTCTTTGTGGCGGTTGTCTTGCATTGTGGCCATCAACGCGGCTCGCATGCGCGATCGAGTCTTCTTTGGGCCGTATACGGTGAGAACATTCCAAGCGCGTCCACGATGGTGCTTGATCGCCGTCAGCCGGGCGTCTGGTCCGTCGTTCGTCTCTCCGGCGCTGGACCAACGCCGGAAGAAAAAGCGTCTTGTGACGCCGTCGAGGCGCGGACGGGACTAATCGACGCGGTGCCGCTGCGTCGCCGGCCACAGCAAGGCGGCGGTGGTCCGCGGGGCGGATCTGCGGACCGCCTATGCAGCGGCGGTGGTCCCAGAGGCGGTGGCGAGTTCGGAGCACTCCTCGTCGGCGAGGCTAAGCGGCTCGGCCGATGATGGCGCGTCGGAGGATGCGCTTAGGCGGCGCGGCGGAGGTGGGCAAAACAGCGTAATTGACTGACGAGCCTTGCCATCGAGGAGTCTTGGACGAAGAGACTCCGTCGCATGTATCGCCAGAGAATTGAGGTAACCTGGGCACCCCGGTCACTCCGGCGTCTTGAAACATTATTCTGGAGGCGCTCGCACCACGGTCCCGCGAGGTACGGCCGTGGTTCGTTTGTTGATTCTTTGTCGCGGGCCTTAACACTGTGTGGCCATGCGAGGTGGGCGATCTTGGCTGGCGGTGAAGAGAGCCTCTCGCGGCGGGCGGCTGACGTTGAGGAGGCGCCACCGGTTAGTGGGGTCAGGACTCCCTTACCGCGACTCTTGCGGCCGTGGCCCAGGCGTGTAAACCTTGACCCCGTTGTGCCGCGAGACCGCCGTGAGCCGGCGTTGCGAAGGTTTGCGGCGGTGGGAATTTTGCTCACTCGCCGGTCCTCCTGGCCTTTTCAAGAAGATGGCCATAGCGACATGATCGAGCGTCGCAGCGAATCGATGAAGGTTTGTCTCCTTGGCGCGACTTTGACGTTCTTTTGCGGTTCCCGTGGGTCGAGTAACAAGGTGCTGTGCATGTGTAGACGATGATGCTGGCACGGGTGCTAGATGACGACATCGCACGGTGCTTTGGCAAAATCCAACAAGAGGTCGAGAAGGAGCACAAGAAGAGCGAGGTCCTTAGAGGCACGTGCGCCTCCCTCGAGGTGAGGGTAAAACTTTGGAGGAACAAGTGTCGGGACTCGGTCGAGTGGAGGCTTCAGCGGAGGCTCGGGCATCGCTTCGAGGAGGAGATGGCGGCGAGCGTGAGTTATCGGAGACCATGGGGCCGCCACCTTGAGGCAATGGTGATCTTTGGAGGACGCTGTGATGAAGCTTCGGTGCGATGCCCCTGCGAGGACTCACCGCCACGGTGAGGCGGACATCACCTTCGCGCGGTTGAAGAACGTTGCGATGGCCATCGTGCCTGCGGCTCGGTCGTACGGAGACCACTGCGCGAAGGCGGCCTGGTGCGAGACCCTGGCGTCTTTAGACAAGGCGGGGTGCGCGCATATAGATGCGTTCGCTACCCGCTCGGTCACCGTGGCCACCGCAGAGAGTTGGCGGCGTGGAGCAGCTGGACCGCAAAACGAGCAATGTCATACGGAGGACTCTTGGGCGTCAGCGGACACACAGATGCGACAAAGTCGTTCGGGATCGCGGCGAGAAGGCCAAAGGAAGGTCTCCATCGGCGGCGGTGCATGGCCGAAAGCGGCAAGCGGGGTCCTCCGCGATGACAAGTGTGACCCTCCGCTTGCGGGCGGCTCAAAACTCTTAATGCATATATAGCGTTGCGAAGTGTAGTTTGGTTGGTTGATGCGTGTTTGCTCTATTCCTTTTGTCTTTTTCTTTGGGCTGCTGGGGAAGCAAAGAACAATTTTTTAGGGGCTTTTGCTCGTGTAATGTCTTTGTTGGTGTTGAATAGAAAACCTTTTGGCTTAGCGTGCGGTTTTATCTTTGCTTGAATTTGTTCGATTAGACGCTATGGTCTATCTGAGGCGGCGCTTGTTTAAGTGTCTTGCGGGGAGGGTCTCGGCGCCCAGAGGCTACTGCTCGTGACTATAGCCGTGGCGCCCTCCGAAGGAGGGCGAGATTCTGGATAGGTGGCTGTGAGGATTTGGCAGCGGGCATCATGTGCCATGGCGAAGTGGCGGCGATGGAAGAGGGCCAACCCAACCTGTTCTATGAAGATGTTTTTCCGTGTTGAGGCGGGAGGCGCGAAGGTCGCGCAAGAGATGAGGGCCTTGGGCACTTGAGCAGATTTGTTGGTGCAAGCGGGGCCCCTGGTGCCCTCAGCGCCGGGAGGCCTCGGCGAGCTCGTCGGACACCCTCAAGATGTGGTTGTCTGAGAGGCAATATGAGCAGCTTAGTTCTTTGCGGGCGTCCGACGAGGAGGTGTTTGCTTAGGCGGCGACGACAGGGAAGAGTGGGACTTTGTCCCAAAGATGTATGGCCCGTGACGCGGGCGAGGTTATCTTGGCGATTTGCGCTTCCTGCCATTTGGTGTTGTAACGCGATGATATGTACCTTGTGTTGAGTGTTATATTTTTTCTTAATAACATGGGCATGATTGTACTGCAGTATGTTTCCTAACGTCGTCCTTGGTCGATTTCTCAACGCTATTCTAACTAGGTAGGGCTCCGGGAGCCTTGATCTCTTTTTTTTTGTTCGGGGGAGGCGAAGCCTCGCGCCGTTCCCCATTCTCTTTAGATAGGGCTCCGGGGAGCCCTGATCTATTTCTGTTCGGGGGAGGCGAAGCCTCGCGCCGTCCCCCATTCTCTTTAGGTAGGGCTCCGGGGAGCCCTGATTTATTTCTTGTTCAGGGGAGGCGAAGCCTCGCGCCGTCCCCCATTCTCTTTAGGTAGGGCTCCGGGGAGCCCTGATCTATTTTTGTATTCGGGGAGGCGAAGCCTCGCGCCGTCCCCCATTCTGTTTAGATAGGGCTCAGGGAGCCCGATCTATTTTGTGTTTGGGAGGCGAAGCCTGCTACGTCCCCATTCTCTTTAGATAGGGCTCAGAGGCCCGATCTATTTTGTGTTCTGGGAGGCGGCCTCGCGCCGTCCCCCATTCTCTTTAGATAGGGCTCCGGGGAGCCCTGATCTATTTTTGTGTTCGGGGGAGGCGAAGCCTCGCGCCGTCCCCCATTCTCTTTAGATAGGGCTCCGGGGAGCCCTGATCTATTTTTGTGTTCGGGGGAGGCGAAGCCTCGCGCCGTCCCCCATTCTCTTTAGATAGGGCTCCGGGGAGCCCTGATCTATTTGTGTGTTCGGGGGAGGCGAAGCCTCGCGCCGTCCCCCATTCTCTTTAGATAGGGCTCCGGGGAGCCCTGATCTATTTGTGTGTTCGGGGGAGGCGAAGCCTGTGTGATCCCCATTCTCTTTAGATAGGGCTCCGGGAGCCCCGATCTATTTCAGGTTTCTGGGAGGCGAAGCCTGGCGCGTCCCCATTCTCTTTAGATAGGGCTCAGGGAGCCCAGATCTATTCTGTCTCGGGGAGGCGAAGCCTCGCGCCGTCCCCCATTCTCTTTAGATAGGGCTCCGGGGAGCCCTGCTGTACATCCCCTAGGGTTATGCGCGATGCCCTGGGTTTATACACCCACCCATGGAGGCGGTGTGCAAGGGCCTTGGGCCATCTTGTGATGGCTAGAGTTTTATCGTCTGTCTGGCGGGCGGTGTGCACCGGCTCGAGGCCATCTTGCGAGTGGCTATAGTTTGTACACACCTGCATGAGGGCGTGTGCTGTGAGAACCTTAGGCCATGCGTGGTGGCTATAGTTTGTACACCTGCCCGCGAAGGGGGGCGGTGTGCACCGGGGCCTTAGGCCATGCGCGGTGGCTGTAGTTTTATAGTGTGTTGACCGAGAGGTGCTTCCTTACGTGGTCCTCCTTGTAACTGCAGCAAATTCCCAAAAAGGTACACATTTGTACATGCCGTCCCGAGGCTCCACTGGGTCGATTTAGTGTCCGGACGCAGCCGGATTTTTGTACAAAATACAAAAGAAAAAGAAACCTTCTAGGGGTAGAATCTGCGCAGGCTCTTGGCGTTCCAGGTATGGCCGAGCTATTGGCCCTCGGGGTGGCGATGTAGTAGCGGCTTGACCCTTGTGCTCTTGGTGATGATGTAGGGGCCCTCCCATTTGGACTCGAGTTTGCCCACTGTGGAGGGGTTGGCGACTCGTTTGAGGACCATGTCGTCAGGTACGAGTGGTCGGGGCCTCACTTTCTTGTTGTATGATCTTGCCATGCCGTCCGCGTACTTCGCCATGGTTGAGATTGCTTCGACGCGCGCTTCCTCTAGGAGGTCCAGGGAGACTTCGCGGTTGGCAGGGTCAGTGTCTTGTGTTGCCCACAGGGACCTTGCGGCGAGCTCCCCGGGGGTCATTGCCTCATCCCCGAACAGCAGTTTGAACGAGGAGAAACCCGTGGCTCGAGTAGGTGTTGTGCGGAGGGCCCACAATGCCTTCTGCAGCTCTTCTGGCCAGAGTCCCCTTGGCAGCCCGACGAGGCGTTTGTTGAGGCCGGCGATGAGGTTGCCGTTGGCCCGCTCCACGGCTCCGTTGGCCTCTAGATGGCCTACGGAGGCGAAGCGTATTGTAATGCCGAGGCCCTGACAAAATGCCTTGAAGGCCGTAGAGAGTCAAAGCGGGTGCCGTTATCGGTGGCGGCGTCCGCGGCACCCGTACTGCAGACGATGTTCCTCCATGCAAATCTCTGCGCAGCCGCGGCCGTGATTTTAGCGACGGGCTCCGCCTCCACCCACCTGGAGAAGTATTCTATGGCGACAAAGGCGAAGCGAGGCCCCCTGCGGTAGGAAGGGCCTATGATGTCTGATCCCCATCGCGAAGGGCGGATGGGGGTAGCTGGAGAGGGTGTCTGGCGCCCTCGGAATGTGGCTAGCCCATCGCACCTTGGCAATGCCGAACGAGGTCGAGGCGTCGGTCTTATTTGTTGGCGGTCTGAGCCTTGGCGAAAGGCTTTTGTGACGATGCTCAGGGGGCAGTGCGCTCCATGATCTCCTCGTGGATATGCTTGTGAGTCCCTCCCTTCTTGGTGCGATACGCAGCGGAGAAATGGGGTGCACACACCCTCCTTGTACAAGTCACCTTTTATGATGCGGTAGTTTCGGGAGTGATGCCTGAGTCTTCGTGCTTAGGGATCTTGAACTCGTCACCTTGGAGGTAGGCGATGATCGGCCATGCTAACTGCCGTCGACTAGCAGACAGGCGTGGGGCGCCTTGCCCGGCGCTTGAGTTGGCTGTTTGGAGCTCGGCCCTTGTGCCTCCGGGATCGTGAGGCTCCTCCCAAGAAGATCTTAGGGGTCTGTGATACCTCGTAGAAGACTTCTGCCTTGGGACGGTCTCCTGAGCTCGCTGCCTTGGCGAGTCGATCGGCTGCTTCATTGTTGCCCCGGGGGATTGTTTGTACGGTGATGCCCAGGAAGTGGCTTGCTGCGGCTCGCGCAACCTTCAGGTATTGTGCCATTTTGGGGTCCCTGGTCACGAAGCTCTTGTCGAAGTGGCCCGCCATGAGGCGGGAGTCGCTTTTGATTATGAGGCGCTTGGCGCCTGTGGCTTTGGCTGCGAAGTCCCCAAGATGAAACCTCATACTCCGCGGTATTTATGGCCGCTGCGCCTGCTCCTGCTGCGCACCACGATCCGTCTGTGTAGATGGTCCATGGTGCGTCTAGTTGCTCCGAGGTGGTCTTCCGCAGGGGTCCATTCGCGACGAAGTCCGCCGAGATTGGGATTTGATTGCCGTGCGGGGCGCCGGTAATGTCGAAGGTGCGATTCTGCCGCCCACTTGCCTTATCGCCGGTCGCATCCTTGTTCGCAACATGAGCGCCAGGTAGGATGTTGGCACGATGATGGGATCGCCAGAAGTAGTGGCGAGCTTCGCGAGGCCATGAGTAGGGCGTATCTGAGCTTCTCCAATTCGTGTATCGGACCTTCGCTCCATGGAGTGCCGGAGCGTAGTACACGGCGTTGGCCATCATCCTCTTGCACGAAAGCATCATGTTGACCGCCCGCGGAGGCGGCGAGGTACAAGAGGCTGCGCACCGGGCCGGGCTTGTTAGGCTCGGGAGCTGGTTCAAGTACCCTTTGAGGTCTCAAACGCAGCGTTCCGGCAGGCCTCGGTCTAGCTAAAGCAGCTCCGCCGCGAAGGGTTTTGAAGAAGGGCAAAGCCCGCCACCGACCGGGAGAAAGCGGTGAGGGCATGAGGCGCCGTCGGCCGTTAGTACTTCACGCAGCGGTCGCGAGGGCCTCCATCTCTGGATGGCCCGGATTTTCTCCGGGTTGGCCGATGCCTCTTTCTTTGAGATGAGAATCGATGGCTTGCGGCCTTGACCAAGGCACACTTTTCGTGGTTGACAGATTCCCTCCTCTGAGGTTGCCAAATGTTTCTGGAGGTCCTCGGCGTGAAACAAGCGAGCTTGCTTTTTCACGACAATGTCGTTGTCGTGAAGCTTCGACGTTCGCCTAACCTGCTTCGCCAAACACTTTGGTGATGAGTCATGTGAAAGTTGCCCCGGCGTTCTTGAGGTCGAAGGGCATTCTTGAGCGAAGGTCGATTGGTGTTATAAAGGCCGTCTTCGCTTCGTCGTCCACCGCCATGAAGATTTGATGGTACCCGAGTATCGTCGAAAGCTCATCGATTCCACAAATGAGGTGGCGTCCACCAACCTGGTCTATCGAGGTGGCGGGAAATCATCCTTGGGGGAGGCCTTGTTAAGGTCTGTGAAGTCGATGCACATACGCCATTTTCCCGTGCTCTTTTGCACCAAGACCGGGTTTGCTAGCCACTCCGAGTGTTTGATCTCCCTGACAACCCCTGCCTTGAGGAGTTTTGCTATTTTGGCCTTGGCGGTCTGTAGCCGCTCTGGCGTCATCTTGTGTGACTCCTTTTCGACGTAGCGTCGCTCCGCAGAGCGAGGCAGTGCTCCATGGTTTCCCGGGCCACGCCTGGAATGTCCTCCGGGCACCATGCAAAAATATCGGAGTTGCCCCGAAGGACCCCAAGGATGGCGTCGCGCTCGCTTGGAGGAAGGTCCGTCCCGAGAACGCAGCTTTTTTCGAGCGCATCCTCCGGGGCTATCCTTTCAAGCGGCCCTCGGTGCGGCTCTTGGGGCCCACTTGGGAGGGTTCAAGTGGGCATCGCATTTGGCGATTTGTGTGTACATGGCGGGCGAAGGGTCAATGGCCAACTTCGGTTTGTCTTGCGAGGTCTTGGTCGCCCCGCACGGTGATGACACCTCGTTGAGTGGGGATCTTGAGGCATATGTAGTTATGGTGAGCGACCGCGCCAAAGGCGTTCAACGTTGCCCGGCCCAGAATGGCATTGTACTGGTACGGCATGTGGACCACGTCAAAAGTGATGATTTCCGCGCTGAAGCGAAGTCGATCGAACGTGGCGGTCGGTCGTCTGTCGACACCGTCATTTGGTCTTCCAAAGCCTACGAGGGTATGCGGGGTGACAAGCGGTCGCGAGGATCATCATCTTGTCGAAGGCATCTCCGAACAAAAGGTCGGCGGAACTTCCACCGTCGATCAGACGCCTGACCTCGAAGTCCGCAATGGTAGTGGAAACGACGAGGGGGTCTTGGTGTGGGAAGTGGATGCCCTTGGCGTCCTCGGGGCCGAAGGTGATGGGCACCTCGGCGTCTGAGGGGGCAGATCTTGTGCCCTGCCGCGACGTGGTGGATTCGTCGGGCGGGCGCTGTGCCTCTTGGACTTTAGGCGAGTGAGGATCCACCGCTATCATGTTGATGACCGCCGACGCGCTCGTCGTGAGCTCCCTCGATTCGTGGTCTTGTCGGTGGTGGGCGGGTTGATTCTTGAGCCCTAGGGCCCTCGCCCTCTGTTTATTCTTGGTGGCGGTTGATGTAGTCGTTCATGGCGCAATGGTGCGGCGATTCGCGGTGGTATGAGCATTCTCGTGGAGGTCACGATATGGCGTGACCTTTTTGCTGCCGTCATGGCGTCTCGTGCCGCCAAGACGCCGTCCGCGACCTCTGCCCCGCCATGACCTCTTCGCCGCCATTTCTTGTGCCTTCTTGGTCTTGGGTGGCGTCCACATGGTAGACTCCACGACCCTTGAGCAGTAGTTACCGCCATTTGTTTAGAGTTGGTGCTTGTAGCTTGTTACGGCCCGCTGACCGGTTTTTGCGGCGTTGGGGTGCTCATAGCGTCCACCCTCCTGCAGCTATCCTCCTCTGCTCGGGCGTACTCCTCCATTTTGTCGAAGAGCTCGGCTCACGGTGGAGATGGGCTTGCGAGCAGCCTCTCCGGCGGGCCTTCAGAGTCTGCAGTTCTTGCGTTGATCACCGTTGTTTCGTTGGCGCCCTCACTGGCATTTTACCTCGTGAACCTCTGAAGAAGGCTGCGGAGGATTCGCCCGAGGCACTGCTTCTAAATAACAGTGTCCCGTCCTTGGCTCGGCGTAGTTTCCTTGGAAGTTGTTGCGGACGAGATCGCATAAGAATGCTCCCAAGCGTACATGGACCGGGGGGGTGATGGTGAAGAACCAAGTGAGGGCGACGCCCTTGAGAGCGAGGGAGATGCTTTTTGCTTTCGTGGTGTCGTCACGGCGGCCTCTATGGCCGCTTTCGTGAACTCGAGAACTCTGCGGGTCGATGGTGCCCTCGAAAGGGGTGACCGGGCATCTTGAAGTCCTTGGGCGGCGTCTTTGCTTCAAGTCTGCGCTCAATGGGGAATTAGGATCCCCGAATCGGGAGATTCGCTGGGAGTGGTGGGCACTCGGAAGGTCCGCTGGCCCCAAGATCGTGGCGAGCCACCCTCTGCTGCTGCTGCAAGCTCGGCTGACTCCGTCGAAGGTCGTGAGTTCCGTTGGAGGGCCTCGTAAGTTTCTTGTGCTACCCGAGACCCACAATGTCGTGAGGAGGTTGGGGGTTAGGCGAAGGTGCTTCGGCGGGTTGGGTGTCGCCGCCCGACGCCCGTGAGTGGAGTTATCGCCTCTTCCTCCGCAGATCGTCTTGTTCTGCCGCCGCGAACGTTCTGCTCCTCTTGGCCCTTGGTGTGTTGGGTGTGGCGGCTGCGGCGGCCGCTTCGGCCGTGGAGACCTTGGACGCGGCCTTGCGGGGGGCCATCCCTTGCCTCGGGTCCTGTGACTTTCGCGCCGAACCCCACGGACGGCGCCAACTGTCGTGGTATAAACCGGACCAGACAGTAAACTGGAAGGGAGACCCTTCGCCTAGTTAGAGTGGGCCGAAGGGTCTAGGATGTGGAGCTCGGCTAGAAATGCCCTTACTTTTATTGCCAGAAAAAGATGCCTTTTACACGGTGAGGGAGGAGGGCTACTTATAGCCTCCTACCTTGGTGCAGGAATTACACTTGTACCCCTAGTGAAGTACACTAACGTGGGGGCTGCAGGGAGTTTCTAAGCCTAGGAGTAGGTGCAGGGAGCACGGTGGTCCTCACTGGACCTAGCCCTCTGGGTGGTGGACCGGTCTACCTCATTGTTCTCCGTGGTGGTGGCGGGGACCCTCGTGGCCCACTCCAGGGGTGTCTCGGCTCATGCTTCGGGGACAGGGACCCTCCGTGGTCAGGGACCGCCAGAACCTTGAGGGCACCTCACTGAGTGCCTCGGGTTCACCTCCGAGCCTTGGATGCTCCTCCAGGGGGGGGGGCTCAGGCAGATCCAGGAGGCCCTTCGTCGTGATCTCTTGGGGCCCCCGGCATCGCAGTTCTTCGCAGGTTACTTTGTCTTGTGGGTGGTGGGCGCCCCCACGACAGCGTCGATGTTGCTCTTCTTGTGCATGATCAAGCTAGCTAGCTCTTCTGCTTTTTGGATTGTGGCGGGTTCTTTGGTTTTTTGTCCTTGGATTGGCTGCGGTGTGAGGAGGCGCTAGAAATGGGAATGGGGAAAGTGGGCTGCTATTACTTCCTCTTCTTATCCCTTGCTATCCAATGACAAAGCCCGTGCGCACACGCAGCGACCAACTTGAAGGTTCCAGCGACAAGGTGGAGGCATGAAGACCCAAGAGCGAGCGATCGGACAGCCAGCGGCGGGATGCAGCCACGAACGCACACGGAGGCGCGATGGCACGATCAAACGACCACAGTTTTGCTGCCGACGTGGCTATGCTCAGGAGCGGCGGAATCCCCCCGCTATACTAAATAGAATAGATGTAAGCCGATGGAAAACACCTAGCAAAAAAGAAAAGTTTATAGAAAGCAACATCGACAGCCGTGCAACACTACATGCTTTGCTTCTGTAGTGCTCGGCACTAATCACGAAACAAATGATGGAACGGAGGATCCTCTTCATTGAAGTGCTATGTATCAGACCAATAGCTACAGTGTTTGCTAAGGTGCTGCACTACATTATCAATCAAATAGGAGTGCATTCATCGGGAGGAAAAAATAAATAAAACGAGACGCGGATTCCGAGACAGGTGGAATATGGTTCGATCCCATATTGCCACGTCGTCGAGGGAAAAAGAAATGTCCTTTTCCCGCAGGGAATATAGATGAGTGAAGAGTAGCTGTAGCTCTGCAAGTCTGCAGATGAACGGAGGCAATCAATAGCAAAAAGATGCGGATTCGGCCCAAAGGAAGCCCAAATATCCAGGTCCAGTTACTGCCTCGACCAAGGCCCATAATTACCAGCCCACTTATCCAAGCCATTTCCGTCCGCACCCAAATAGCCCCACGTCTATAAAAGCCCTGACCCTCGCCTAGGGTTTCCTATCCTCTCCCCCAGACCGCCGCCGCGCCGCAGCTCCTCCGCGCCCTCGCCCTCGCCCTCGCCCTCGTAGCCTCCGCCGCCGCCGTCGACATGGGTAACGTCCTCGTCCTCTCGACGCCCCTTCTTTCCCTCCTCCCGCCGTGGATTTCTCCTGTATTGACGGGACCTTGCTGTTGCTTGTGGATGGATGGCGCGCAGGCAAGGTGCACGGATCGCTGGCTCGCGCCGGGAAGGTGCGCGGGCAGACGCCGAAGGTGGCGAAGCAGGACAAGAAGAAGAAGCCCCGCGGCCGCGCGCACAAGAGGATGCAATACAACCGCCGCTTCGTCACCGCCGTCGTCGGCTTCGGCAAGAAGCGCGGGCCCAACTCCTCCGAGAAGTAGGCGCGCTGGTCTCGTTCCGTTCTTGATAAGCTTATGCTCTTCTTGGTAGTACTTTCCATCCAGTGTTATGCAAGAAAAAAAAAGGAAGAACCTTACCTTCGTAGTAGTATGAGTTCACTCGTGTGATGGATGGGATCGAACTGAAGTGTTGAGGTATGCATGCTTCGTTTAGTTGAGAATTTGAGATATGGTGAAATGAGTTCATGACTTTAAATTTACTTATGGTTGCGTGTTTTTAGCTGTCTTTGATGTGGAAAGGATGCAAATATGTGCCTGCTTTGGTTCTCTGTTGTTCATCGGTTCATGGCTATCTGACATTGTTGGATTCTATCTATACTAGTCGATGCCAACTTCATGTTCTAAGTTGTAGCATTCCTTTATTCATTGGTAAACAGTGAACACCCATTTGTTTAGAGTAGTAATGGTCATCAGTTGATCAATCATGCCCAGCGCTTGTGCATGATGTTCTGCATTGGCTGCAGTATGCATGTTGTTTGTGCAATTGGTTGCAGCAATGGTGAATTAGGCCAGCCATTCCATTGATGGGAGCAATGGGTCCTAGTTCTATAAAGTAGATACCGTCCCTGGCGATTTACCTATGCACATTGATTGAATTATGATTGGAAGTATATGGCTAGTGAAAGATCAACACATTCTTGTAGATAGCAGTTCTTTTTAGATTGATGGGATAATACTCGCAGGATTTGTTCAATCGAAAATTAGATGGCACTCTTGAAGTCAAGTGCAAAATGGGTTTAGTTCAGTGTTAATTGAGCCCTGTGATTTGTTGCATTAAATGATGCAACTCATCCTTGATACGACAACTTCTATAGGTAGGATTTTTGTTTCTTCAGTGCAGTGTAGGATGCAATCTATGTTGCTTAGAAATTACCCCTCCACCAAAAATGAGTTGATGTTGACCATCTCTGAATTTTGGCTGGAATGATATCTAGAGCTTATTGACTGCCTCATCTTTGTACTGTGAGCAAGTCTGGCTGGCATTTATTCCAGAACTGTTCACTAGAAATCTAGAAGGCTTGGTGCAATCATACACTGCTACCCTCGCTGGAATGCTATCTAGGCTGTCGATCCACTCTGAGCATTGCATTCCCCACTAAACTGCATCGATGGGATATTCTACTCTCGAAGCTTTGTTTGGTTGTATAATACATGGCTTGACTTCAGTAAAAATTGGATTTATCTTGAGGGAAGTTGAACCACATTATCTCTTGTATTATTCAAATTGTACACCTAATCACAATGTTTCCCTAGGGGCTAGGCCCATGGCGGGCGGAGGGTGGCCGCCTAGGCGGGCTAGGCGGCCAACATGCAGCCAATGAAACTAGGTGTTAGGGCTAAGTTGGGGGCATAGGAAGAGGAAGAGGAAGAGGAAGAGGAAGAGGAAGAGGGGGAGGACGGGGAAGTGTGGAGAGGAGTCTTACCAGGACTCTAGGAGGTGAAGCACCTTCGTCGCTGCCGGTAGCTTCATCCAATTGCTCCTCCTGTGCAACGGCTGTGTGAGGAGCATAGAAAAGCATTATTTTGTGAGGCTGTGAGCAGAGGAACATGGGTCAGCCCAATACAACAAGTTTGCTAACTCTATATAGCCCAACACAACAGCCAATCACCTCGAGAAGAACTACACCGCCGTCATCCTCTTCTCCTCTCTTCCCAGCGCTAGCTCTCCCGCCCTCGTCCCTTTCCTCATGTTAGTGTGGAGGCAAAATCCAATGGTAATCTACACCAGCCCCATCCTCTTCTCCTTTCTTCCTAGTGCTAGTTCTCCCATCCTCGCCCCCTTCGTCCCCTTCCTCATGGCAGTGGGAAGCGCGAAATCTGGCGGCAAGGTAGGACAAACCGATGTGAGGACACGGATTTGGCGGCAAGGATGGGGGATCCGACGACGATCTGGAATCGGCGGTGGCGGCGGGGATTCCATCTCCCACAAACCCTAGACAAGGTGAGTAAACCCTAAAACGACTGCATCTTTGGCTCCTAACTGGACCAAATTGTTGAGGCGACACTTATGTACCTAGGGCGAGCGCCCAACCTTGCAATTACATGGAAATCGCACCTATGTGCCTAGATGGTCGTCTAGGGGAACACTGCCTAATCATTGATCTAACATCTGTACTGACTGTCCTGTTCCTGCACTAGTTACTCTGTAGGATGCAAAGCATCTGTTATTTATAACCCTCTGCCGCCAAAAGTGAGTAACCGTTGGTGTTTTCTCCCTTCTCCCATGATAAGTTGATAACTGAGACCTTGTTTGTCATATCTCACTCTCTATGTAAGGAGCTGTGCCTTGTGAAGCTTCGTTGAATTAGGGCGATCGAAGTTTTTCGGCCTGAGTGAAAGCCATGCGAAAGATCCGCGCCGCCCGCCGCCGCCGCCGCCGCCGCCATGCCATGCGTCAAAGACCAGCTGGTGCTGGTCTTCCATGACCAACTTGCTCTCAGCGGCTGATCCCTGTACGTGGTCACTGGGGTTTCGTGGCCCCAGTGAGATCCGGCCAACTCAACGCGACACTTTTTAGTCCTATTATACATAGGAAAAAGATATCTGTCAGTAGCACTGTTAGTAGTAGTGTATGGTGACCCCCTGGGTCCCGTCTGGTTGCTCTAGCGTTCTACTGGTTCCTTTGAGCAAGAGGCCACCGACCTTCAACTTTTTGGCTTATGTTGTACTCATTGAAAATATGTGTAATATTTTAATTCCATATTTTATTATAAAGCAAAAATCATAAATAACTAGAGATACATAAATTAGTACTAATAGCATGCATCACATTGTACTTCAAAATATACTCAAAATATACTCAAGAACAGAATGTAATATAGTGGATCCGTCACACGAACGACTTACTGTTAGGCTAGATGAAGAAAATGAAGCATCGCAGGCTCGATGCAGTGTAGAATATATATGAAGTAGCCGTTTAACATACTGTAGAGATGTCTTTGTCGTAAACCTTATTGCAACCCAGGTACTTTCTGCGACAACGACTTGGAGATATCTGCCCTCTTCTCCCTGGTGCACACTGAGAAGGAAGGCCAGCGAGGTTCGGCCGCTCAATACTCAACACAATCCAACCAGAGGAAGAAGACGATGTAGAGAGGAACATAGACATCTAGTGTGTTATAAACCTGAACATCTCCAGTTCCTTTTAAGGATACACGACAATCACTACTGAAGAGAGGGGTCATCACAGACAGTTTTTGAACCGTTTGAATTTATGTGTCTGTGATAACAGGCGGTTATCACAGATAATTTTTAGCCATCTGTGATAAGTCATAACACATACGGTTTTGTGTTGAAACTGTCTGTGAAGGCCGATTATTACAGATGGTTTCCACTAACAACCGTATATGATATGTAGGATATCACAGACGGTTCTATTGACAAACCATCTGTGATTGGAGACATATCACAGACGGTTAGTAAAAATAACCATCTGTGATATCCGACATATCACAGACGGTTGTCGGTGGAAACCGTCTATGATAGTCGGCTTTCACAGACGGTTTATATGATAAAACCGTCTGTGATAGTTCGTTATACCTAACTAAATTTTTTCTGATTTTTGGCTAGCCTCAGGAATTGCTAGCCATGCCATTTGGAAACAAGTAAGCAGAAAACAGATAAATCACAGATGAATCAATTGTTAACAACTCAAAGTGATCATTTACAACTTAAAATCAATTACAGAAGAATATGTTCATGTATTGTCGCCTGAGCCATATAGTCGACGCAGAACTCAATGACCTCTTCGCTTGCATAACCTTCGATGATGCTGCCCTCTGGTCGAGATCGATTCCGTACGTAGGACTTGAGAATTCTCATGTACCTCTCGAACGGATACATATGACGTAGGAACACAGGACCGTATATCTTTATCTCTTTCACAAGGTGAACAATGAGATGGACCATAATATAAAAAATGATGGAGAAAAATACATCTCAAGATTACATAGTGTCGTCACCACCTCGACCTGCAGACCATCTAGTTCTTCGGGATCGATGACCTTCTGAGTAATTGAGTTAAACAAATAACACATCCTCAAGATTGTCACTCAGACCTTATTCGGCAAGATATTCCTAATTGCAACAGGAAGTATTTCTGTCATTAGCACATGACAATTATGAGACTTCATACCAATTAATTTCAAATTTTCCATAGAAACAAGTTACTTAATACTGGCGGAGTAACCGGACGGAACTTTCACACCATGTAAGCTCTGGCACAGTTCAGTTCTCTCGGCCTTGGACAGAATGTAGCAAGCTGGGGGAAGGTACGTTCGACCTTTATCGGTCTCTTTCGGTGCTAGTTCGGTCCTTATGTTCATATTAACCAAGTCACGCCGTGCGTTGACACCATCCTTTATGTTGCTACTAATGTACAGTAAGAGACCAATTAAGCTATCACATACATTCTTCTCCAGGTGCATGACGTCGATGCAGTGGCGAACTTCTAAGTGCTCCCAATAAGGCAAGTCTCAAAAAATTGATCGCTTCTTTCAGATGTTCTTTTGACGGGTTTTCAATTTACGTCTTTTTCCAAGCACAACATCAATATCCTTAACCATATCATAGACCTCTTTCCCTCTAAAAACCCTTGGAGCTGAACCGTCCTCCTTATTTCCGTCGAATTGTTTCTTTATCTTGCGGTATGGGTGAATCCTAGGAAGGAACCTACAGTGACATATATACATAGTTTTACGCGAGTTGTTCAGTCATACACTCTCGGTACCATATAAGTAGTGCGGGCAGGCTTTGACTCCTTTTGTACTGAACCCCGATAGGTTATCAAGGGCAGAAGAATCATTGATGGGGCAGAACAACATGGCGCGTAAAGTGAAGTTCTCTCGTTTGTACGCATCCCATACTTGTACCCCTTCATTCTGTTGGTGACATGCCCTAGAGGCAATCATGGAAATGATGATATCACGTCTATGTTTATGTGTTATTGAATAAGTGTTATTCTGTTCCTTGAATGAATTATTGGTTATGAAGATTAACAAGTATGTGACTTGTTGGTGAAACTCTTCTAACTTATATGATGTCATTCTAAATGAATCCCTGGTCGGAACACTAGTGACTCTATCGACCAACACATGTATTGATTGATGACCATGTTTCACTGGTCATGAATATAGGGATATCGAATCAATAATGTGAACACATGTTAGAGAACATGGGGTTGGGACCCACCTTAAGACACTGTTGAGATTGTTATGATTTTATGTGTCGTCAGTTGGTCTCAAGCAATAATGATGTATAATCCTTAGACCTGAGATCAGTATGGTTTCCTACATGCGTAAGAGTACACTTTGGGGTTACCAAACGCTACCCCGTAACTGGGTAGTTATAAAGGTAGCTTCCAGGTATACTGTGAAACATGCGGAGGAATGTAACTGGTCGGATATGAGATTTTCCCCTCCTAACATAACAGGAGAGATATCTCTGGGCTTCTCGATGTGGTCGGATAAAGAAAGTGCATGGCCATGCCACTAGTGGTCAAAGTGTTCGACCACGTGAAGTTATCCGACACTTTCGAGAAAGTATTGAGCGATCCATGGATGACACAACATCTCACGGAGTTCAACCGGATATCGTGAGGCAAAGGGAGAATACATGAGAAGGTCTTTTAGTTCGATCGGATCGGACTAGTCGATGGAGATCTGAGCTAGTCGAGGTGGTCGAACATGATCACTAAGTGGTTGAAATCGGTCGTAAGGAGTTACTGAATCGTCGAGACTAAATATGATTTGGTCGATAGAGATACTGGTGGTCGTTAGTGATATGGACCTGGTCGTAGATCATATTGTATTAAGGTTTGTCCGATATAATTCGTGTGTATTCAGGAATCGTTATCTTCTGCTAGGAGCCGCTGACGACTCGTGATCGAAAAGGAGTTTTCGAGTCACAACCGATTATGCATGAACCTAACAGGTCACACACTTAACGGGTTGGAACAAACTAGTACGGATACGATTCGTCAAACGTGTTCGAATAGGATCCGTCACGGACACTATATAAGGAGATGCTTGAGGCTGTTGGAAAGATAGAGGATACACGTGAGTTGTTCCATCGAAACCCTAGCTGCCATGTTCTTGAGAGAGCTTTCCGCGCGACTTGGTGCTAGCACACTAGCGTACGGTGTTCCTTCCCTGGACATGTGGATATCGTAGAGGCACTACTGCGGTTGCTGTTGCGTTTGAGGACGATCCGCAATCTTCACAAGGAACTGTAGAGGTTGCTGGAGGAGACGATCGACTTGTGAGGACCTTTGGGCGATTGTCTCGACCACTTGCCGACAGCGTTTTTCGTTGGACCAGCCGCTCCAACTCTTCTTCCATTGACCTTTGACGTCGGTGCTAACGATCTATGATCTCCTACTTGCATGGTATCCTGGTTTACGTGGTAGATTTTTGAATTGTCAGCTAGCATAGCCAACCCGTATCCCTTCACGTTCCACAGTATAATAAGATCTTCTAGCAATGGTGCTAGGTACACATCAATATCGTTCCCATGTTGCTTCGGCCCTTGGATAAGTAGTGACATCAAAATGTACTTCCGCTTCATACACGGCCAAGGAGTAAGGTTGCACACACATAGATTCATGGGCCAGGTGCTATGTCGGCTGCTTATGTTACCGAAAGGATTCTTTCCATCTGTACTCAACCCTAACCTTATGTTCCTCGGTTCCGCACCGAACTCTTCGATGCTCCGATCGAAGTTTCTCCACTGGACGACATCAGTAGGGTGTTTTAGCTTTCCATCTTTCTTACGCTCCTCCGAGTGCCAATACAGCAATCTTGCCTCCTTTTGGTTCACAAATAAACGCTTCAAACGTGGGATTACAGGCAGATACCACAACACCTTAGCAGTAGGTCCTTGCTTCACCTTAGTAGGATTCTTACGCTTGTGTCGAGATGCTTTTTTACACGGGACATACATGCATGTCTGCATACTCTTTACGGCAGAGGATACAATCGTTCGGACATGTATGTATTCTTTCTACTTTCATTTCTAATGGACAAAGAACCTTCTTGGCTTGGTAGGTGGTGCTGGGCAACACGTTTCCCTCCGGAAGGATGTCCGCTAGGAGACCTAACAACGCCGTGAAACTCTTGTCGGATCAACCATTGCTTGCCTTCAATTTCAGCAGTTCAAACATGGATGACAACCTTGTGTATTCCGGCTTGTAGCCAGGGAACAAAGATTTCCCCGAGTCCTCCATTAAGCCATTGAATTTACCAAACTCTCTCTCACTGTAGTTCCCTTTTGCATCGTGTAGCATCTGATCCAGATTATCATTGTCCGCCCTATCCTCATCAAAAGCACAGTTCACATCCGGTATATCGTTGACTTCCTCGGCGATGTCGTTATTATTAACTTCCTGTATAATATGCTCTTCACTGTGACTGGTCTAATATGTATACCCCTTTTTGAAACCCCTTCGAATCAATTGCGCTTCGATCTGCGCTAGGTTGTTAAACATCTTCAGGTTACCGCAATCAATGTATGGAAAGTACATAAATCTTATCCCCTTCTTCAACATATCCTGCTCGGCGGCTCTTCTAAAAGTAGACACACCATTAATGCACTTTTCACTCACACGGTTCTAACCGTACATCCAGTTTCGGTCCATCTATGCTACACACGTAACAAATTTGTGTTAAATCAGATTAATAAACCACAAGTACTCTTTCTATTGACTAAAAATACTAAAATTGATTAGCGATTAACCTAGGGCAAATATAAAGGGTCACATATCGTTACTTTCGGAGCTCACAACGAAAATCCCAAATATCCCGCGAGATCCTCCTCCCATTCTTCATCCTCTCCTTCTTCTCCCTTCCTCATTCCCTTATTCTCTCTTTAGCTTCCTCCTTTCCTTATCCTCCCTGCCTCCTTCCTTCGCTTCCTTCTCCTCTCTAAGGTGGCGTAATGGGGAGGAGGCAGTAGGGGTGGTGGCTCAAATGGGAAGGGGGTGGAGGCGCCAGGGGCAGGGGGTTTGTTGTGACGGCCGTGTATTTAATGCCTTTATATCACAAACGGTTTGTAAATAGAACCGTCTGTGATAATTCACAGACGGTTTTTAACATTAACAGTTTATAATGTTTGCGATTATCACATACGGTTCTAACCGTTGTGATAATAATGTATCACAGATGGTTCCAAAGGAACCGTGTGTGATGAGACGTCCAATATAGTCTGTTTTGTAGTAGTGAATTACTCTCCGGTAACAGTCGTGATTAGCACGAATTAAACTGAATTAATCCAGGCGTTTGAAATCGCATTCAAACAAAATTAAGATAGGTACTTTTCATCAAAATAAAAGTAGGATTTTATGTGCCAAGAACGCGCGATTTAAACAAAATCCGCGAATACACGTGCATGTTGATACGGGGTGCCCGATCTGTGCGACTTTGAATTTGAGATACTCGAATAACCCACTGAATTTGACGAGGCCAATCGATGCCAATGCAATGACCTACGATGCATAAACTCGCTGAATCGTGTGCTATAATTGAATCCACTTGACCACGAACAAGTGGAGATGATCTCCCAGCAATTCAATCAATAACAAGAATTCGGTTGGCTACTCGAGTATCTCAGATTCTAAGTCGTGAAGATCGGTCACCCCGTATCACGTATGTTTAGTTATAGTCCTTCTCATGTCACCCTATATCATGTATCACATGTTTTATGTAGTGATAAGGACTCCACATTTTATATTACTGTTCTCCTACTTGCCCAAACAAATTTTTATAAATAATAGAAGTACAACTCCTGGTCTCTGCACCAACTAGGGATGCACACAACCATTACACCACCATCAGCTAAAAGTTTAAAACAAAAAACGACTAAAAGCCAACAATGACAAAGAAATTGTCATGCAAAGGCTAGCCTAAAAAAACCACCTAACCCCGCCTTTAGGATCAACCAAGAGATCGTCTACACGTGAACAGTAGCTGCGCAGCAAAGAGGTGATGATGGGCCAGTCTCCATAGTGACACCTCCAAAAAGGGATACGACTCACGTCGTCATCGCCGAATCCAACCAGTGAAGGTCAGATTAGGAGTTTTCACACCGGAGCTCAGGTACCGGTTCTCCAAAGCAACTCCTTCAAGAAGGTAACGCCACTCAGGTCGACGTCGTTGCTGGATCCAACCAGCGAAGGCCAGATCAAGAGTTTTCACCACAGATCGAAGGTACTAGCACTCCAAGACCACGCCACAGTACGATCTTGTCGCTGGATCCAACCAATGAAGGCTAGATCGCCAAGACGACGTCCGCAACATTCTCAATGGCCAACTGCCGCTAGCACCAAAGTAAGGCGACGTCCACCGTAGCTCACGCGTCGGCCGGTTAACAATCGTCCATCAGGGAGGAGTCGAGTGCTGCACAAGCCACCGCCACCGAGTCGTCGCGATCTCTACCAACTGCGCCAAATCTGGATCTACACCGCGCCACCTCCGTCATCATGCCATCGACGAAGCCGCGCCGCCGAAAGAAGACGGCGGAGAAGGGCCCTGGATCACCACGCCCGAAAACGAGCTGGCGGAGAAGGACCTCAGATCCAACCCCGACGAATCACATCGTTGGAAATCGGCAGACAGACGTCAAGTGTCGGGCGATGCAGATCAGGCGCCACCACCAAGAAAAAGAAGCCCCGCCACGGTGGCGGCGAGGAGGAAGGGAGGAGGAGAGGGGGCTTGTTTGGTGGCGACTAAAGTTTTTAGGAGGAGGAAGGGAGGAGGAGACCATTCGAAAGGTATTATCGATACGATTGTAAGTATATGTCCACTTGCCTAAACAAATGTGAGACTAAACTATATTATGCTTTCGAATTAGAATGAACGAGCCTTTAGCGAATGAACCCAATTCTAATGGTCCTAATATGCTAGCCAGCCTTCGTTAAATTCAAGGGGACCAAATCGATTGATGAAACACCAAAGTACTATCCAGTCCGTGCCGTTGATGAATGATGAGAATTAAGTTCCTGTTCCTAGAGGAAAAAACTGTCTCCGTGCTTTTCCGTAGAGAAATATCTGACATTCTGACAGGTTAATTTGCTTCCAAACAACGTCAAACTGATCGGCTGACCAGTCGTCCGTGGTCAGAGGACACGCATGTCCCCCGGGCAGCGCGCAGGCCGCCGTCTGATCCGGGCGTGGGAGAGAATCACGGCCCTCCGATCCGCGCGCCGCCTTCCCGATCGAGGCCTCAGCTCTGATCACCTCTGACACCGTTCTGCCACCGCATGCACGCACAGCCCGGCCGAGAGAGAGAGAGAGAGATAGAGACCCCGAAAGAAACATCGAACTTGCAGATATAAACCGAGCTCGATCGATCGTTGTAGCTTTTTCACAGGTCGCTACTACCCCCAAACATCTGTACTTACCCTTGCATGCCTTCACACATGTTCGTGTTGGTTTGGTTGGAGACTACTTCATGTCTGTATCTCGATGTTCCATTGGTGCATCTATAATAGTTTGTTTCTTAGCTTTTTACTAAGAGGAGAGAGAGTACTCAATCTAATAAAAAGAAACAACTATTCCAATAGATTATTTCTTAAGCTTGTATCTAAGACTTTAATTGCTACAAGCTTATTGATAGGCAGTGGGATCTACAAAATGAGTGTTTAGATAACAACTAAGTTTCCAATAGAGTTTTTTTGTTGTTTCTTATGTCTTGGTATTAACAATCTGATAGTTTCTTCATATAGAAACAGCTTTACCTTCTCTCCTTCACATCATTTAAAAACTGATGTGACAATCTCTTAGTAACAGTGAGGTGGATTGTTATAGTTACTCTTAGATCGCTGCTGGTCAGAGAGATTAGACGGGAGGAAAGGGCATTAAGCTTCTCGAGCACATCGCAGATGCATGCTGCATGGACCAGTCGATCGATCATGTTGGAGTTGATGTATATCTAGTAGCAGTGCAGTAGCTGTGAAGGAAGCTAGCATTGGTGGTGGTAGTCCCAAGAACTTCTTTCTCCTCCTTTTGAGACTTTAGACTGCTTGATCGCGCTGCGAGCCCCAAGAAGGGCCGAGATGGCAGGCACGCAGGCAGGCCTCGGTTCAAACACCATATTTTCAACCATCGCACTTTTTATTTCACCGCTGGAATTTGCGTCGATCTATTATTCTGGTGGTATTACTACATTTGATATGTAAGACACGACATGATACAAAGGGGAGAGAGAGAGGGTATAGAGAATAAGACCGTCTCTTTCATACAGTATCCGACTGTAACACGAGAACTAAAACACATTGTATATAAAAGAGTTGTCTATAGATATATGTAAAAAGACAACTCATTGTAGAAGTTATTTTTAGTGCTGTCTATAAATGATACTATAGATAACAGTTATCTATACTATTGTACATGTCCTTACTATTACAGTTTTTTTTTTTGGTCTAAATAGATGGGCACTTTCACTTTCACTATCTGTGTCAATCTAGACGTAGACACGTAGTCAATGTTCAATGCATGGTTTCTTTGTCTAAGATTAGCAATCGTCTGTGCACTTTCACTTTCACTTTCACTGCCACTAGAATTTGCGGCAATCTCAGAGGCAACCAGTGCTGAAGACGCACCGCGCGGTGTTTTTAGCCATCTAACTTCGTCACACGACGATAACCAAGAGCTTTTAATTTTGCAAAAGTAGACGATCAAGATCATTGCGGTACATATTTTAAGCGATCAAATTAATCAAGTAGGATCTCCAAAGCCCCACGCAAATCTTGCTTTAGGATTGTTCTAGAATATATTGGCACATTATCTCCGGTGAACTGTACCCCACTTAATTATTGATCACCTGTCTGTGGGTTAAGGACATATACAATGGTATAGACAGCTGTTGTCTATACCAACTCTTTATGTCACCTATGTATTTAGACTAAAGAAAAAAATTTCATCTGATAGATGCATACCATTCTTGTCTTTTTAGTTGTCTTTATAGAACACATAATCTTTTAATACTTTTTTTGTTTCTTGTACTATAGTCGATTACAGGATTGTAAACAATATTTTTCTTTCTCTTCATTCTCTTTTATCCATATCAACAAAAATCTTACATAACAATAACTATAGACGACTGACATAAACTTACTCTACATGCTCTAAGTTGCGCATATATCTACCAAAAAGGCAGAAAAGCTCCATCTTTCCATTGCTTCCAGCATCGCCTCAAGCATGTTTTGTGCACCCACCTCAAAACCACTAACCGAAAGAAAACAGAAGCATTGGCCAATTTTTCTAAGTGGCCAGTGGCACATTTGCTCCAAGTGTCAAATAGAGTATTTGGCCCCTGTCTCCCCTCTGATTTACAACCTCCCTTGGATTTGATGTGCCCAAAAAAGTCTCCCTTTTCACACTGAGAGAGGAGAAAAGGAGGGGCTTTGAGTAGTGTTCAGGCTCTATATTCTTCTTGGGATTGGGTCCTTTACCTCTCACCAACGCTATGCTGCCCTCCTCCCCCTCCCCTCCTCAGTTCTCAATTCTCATCCTGCTTGTATAAATAGTCCTCAGTCTCCTCTTCTTCCTCCACTCCCTTGTATGATCCTCTGAAGCTTACAAGAAACGCTAGCTTCTTGCATTTTCATCCAGTGATTCAGTCTTCAGCTTCCTCCAATATGTGACCTACAAATAAGTGAGGAACCATAGCTTCTTTCCACTTCTCTGAATGGTTGGTTAATTGCATGCTTGTGGTTGTGTGCATATGTATCTACAAAGAGATGGCCCTCTTTGCGGTCTTCCACAGCTTTCTTGAACTGCATCTGTAATGGACAGCAGTACTCTTCTGGCTTCTACTTGCAAGAGTGCAGTTCAATAAAGCTGTGGGAAATTGCAGAGAGACCAATTAGTCAGCTCATCAACTTCAGCTATATGCATGGTGCCTAGAGATAACTCTACATAATGGGAAGGTATATTCATGGTTATCCTCTCCATTATGCCACAAGGTTTAGTTTCATATACTTTGATTTCTTACTATATATGTCTTGTTTGTTCCCATCGTTTGTCAATTAACTACGATTTCTAGCTCTACTTTGTTCCATTTCTCCATGTCACCTTTTTAATTGTTATTTATCCAATAAATTGGTATAATCAATTCCTTTTGGAGACTGTTGTAGAATTCTTTAAGGTTCCATGCACAATGTTATTGTACTGTCCATAAGTGCTTTCTTGTTAAATTATTTTCTCACGACAATATGTTATACACTTGTACTTTGGATGATGCATAAAATAAATTATCAAAACCACAGCATTTGCAGTGGCACTATACTGTTTTCCCCTATTTTCTATTGCTATTTATTTACATCAGAAAATGTTTTTGCAAGTAGAGAAAGAAAGAAAAAGGAAAGCAGCTTTCTGGAAAACAAAAATGATGGCCATGTTGGCCTGGTGAAACTTGAAAGATGTTCCTGAGGGGGTGCAATGAGTATAGATCTTTTGGTGATGGAAGAAAAAGATGCCGCCTAAGAGGATGAAACCTCAAATCATAGCGGTACTTGTTTCCCCATTCTGTGCTGTGTGAGAGAGAGGAGAGAGTCCAATTATACTGCTCAACCTTTATGCCTAGTGGGCAAGCAAGGCCACTGATGGGACTTGTATTCCTGGAGATGCCATTGCCATGGCCTGCTCTTAAATGTTTTCTTGAATAGTGTAGGTATTATGGGGATATGTTTATGAATTTAGAATGATGTTATAATTGGTAATGGTATTGAGGGTTTGTCGAAACACGTGTTTTCGGCAAGGTTCAGGAATATCGGTATGAACGCAAGTTATATGGTGATGCTACCGCAACGCAGTATGACCACAATTGAGAGGCGGTAATACCGGATGTTACTTGGCGGTACGATTTTTCTAGAGTGCATGTGTTTTGGAGTTTCTTCTCCCTTGGTAATCGGTATGACCGCAGTTATGGAGCGGTACTACTGCAGTGCGGTAGTACCGATGCTTACATGGCGGTATGATCGATTTTGTTCTAAGTGTCGGTCAACTTGGTGAAAATTGTTATTCGTTAGGTCAAGTTTATAGGTTTCAGTGCATATGTGTTGCATGATGCATGTTTTGACTAACGTGGGTCAAGTTACGAAGAACTTGTTTCTAGAATCGATTTCTTGGTCTATTGTTGTGCAGAAAGCTTGGAGGTCAACGACAGTCAACGGCGAGGATGATTGGGACTAGGCTTGGAGAGCTGAGGTTCAGAACGATTGAGAATGCCAGGTGAAGTCAATGGACTCAAGCGTGGCGCAAAATGGACAAGGATGACCGAATGAGAAGTTTGGTGCAACGGGTTGCATCAAGCGGCGCGGGGGTCGGTGTAAGTGCCATGGTGGTTTCGGTGGGAGCCGGATGGGAGCGACTTGCCGATATGAAGAGAGCCGTTGATCAACTTACACGTGGCGAAGCATGGGATTGCTTTATGAAGATTGGACTCGGTACTTGGAGAAGGATCGAAAAGTGGTATTTTGGTAACTTCACCAAGATACCGCCTTAATTGCGTCAAGAGAAGTTAAAAACAGCGCTTTGAAAAGCGTGCGTGAGTGAAACCCGTTTTGTGTGTGGGATTAGCGGGTGCCCATTAGGGTTTTATTTTTAGAAGCTAGCATCCACTATAAATAAGAGAGGGCGCTAGTTGTGCACTCTCCAACCCTGATATCTAAAGCCCTAGTTTGTGTTTTATGGTTAGGAGAGAAAAGTGGAGAGGTTAGGGTTCTAGAGAGTTGGATTGATTGTGTGCTCAAGTGTTGAGCCTTTGTCCTCTAGGATGGAGTGATTGTAAACCAACATTAATATCAAATCAATCAAAGCAAGATTCTTTAAGATGAGTCTTTTCTTGTTCTTGCCCTCTCTTTGGTGATTTTGGATTTTTGATGATTCCTGGTTTTCTTTTGGTTTCTTATTGTGATCTTGCTTGCTGTGATATGTGGGAGTACATCTAAGATCAACTAGATCATCTTTTACCCACGAGCAAGTTTTTATGTCATATCTTGGTTTTGAATCGGTTTTGAAGCAACCGTTCTTAAAATAGAGAAAGATCAGAACTTAGGCAATGATCTTCACGATTTTTAGTTGGAATAGGTTCCTGACATCCTAGGAAAGTCTTGTTTCAAGTTTAATGAAGTTTGGAGTTGTGGATCAAAAGTTGTGCCAATTTTTTATTTCGTTTTCAGGCTGATTTTCCTATTTCTCGTTTGTTTTTACTGTTCATCCGGTAGTACCACACACTATTCGTCGGTAGTACCCCTACTGTTTACCGGTACGACCGGTACTATTTATAAGTACTGTTTATAGTTACTGTTCACCATCGCGTTTTTGCGCTTTTGGTTGTGTGCTTTGGGGTTTTGATTGGATTCAATACCAGACATCTGCTGTGCTTGTTTGTTGATCTTCATAGCTTTCATAGCTATTAGAGAGAAAATCTTGTTAATCTAGTCAAGATGAAAAATAGTCTGGGCTCCTATTTACCCTCCCCTTTAATCGTTGTTTCGGTCCAACAAATAGTCATGCACAGCATGCCCTCGCCATTGACTGTTCTTTTCGCTGCCTCTGTGTTCTGTGCTTTGTGCGTGGTCTTGGGCAACACTGAAATGGCCTCTCTTACCCCTGAACAGTGCATTCTGAGCCATAAGATCTGGTGTCGTGGAGATGCATGTGTCTGTGATCTGAATCAGTATCGCATCTTGGCACCCTGAAGTACTGTAGCCATCCACAGAAAGATGGTGCAGAAACTGGCAAGTGGCAGTTCAGAATGGCCATGTAGGATTCAGGAGCATATGCCAGCTGCATATCATTTGGTTCAATTATTGCAGTAATATTTGGAGGGGGTAATGTACAGTCAGTTTGATGTAGACATTAATGTACTGTGTTTACATGAGGGCTCCTGTCTTCCGTGTATGTACGTATTAGAGTATGTACAATAGTATGATATCAGTTGTCTGTAAATTTTGTCACATAGGACACAAAATGATGTGAAGGAGAGAGGAGGTACATAGAGAATTGTGCCGTCTCTTATACAGTAGTCGACTGTAACACGAGAAATAATACATATTGTATATAGAGGAGTTGTCTATAGAGATATGTAAAGAGACAATTTATTGTAGAAACTGTCTTTAGTGTTATTTATAGATGATATGGAGGGATACTATAGATAATAGTTGTCTATACTATTATACATATTCTTAGCATTTGGTCTCTTGTAGTGATGGCTGATTTAGCTTGAGCATGGCTTCAAAAAATGAGAAGTCTGAACATGGTATGCATGCTTTCATGTGGTATCACGACCCATGTAGAGAAGCAGGTAGCAATATTGCAACGCCGGGTTGGCAAGCAGCGGCGAAGGAAAGCCTGGGCAATCCTGTCATGATCAACAAGTACTACGTCGGCCTGACGAACAACCTAGGGCTGTTCCAGTTGGACACGGCTCTACTGACCAACTTGATGATGAAGGCACTGGTGGCCGATGAACATGAGCGAGATGGACAAGCGGCTCGAGCTGGGGACATTTGTGAAGACGATCGGCAACATGAGCTTCACCTGCCTCTTCACCTCACCCACAACATCTCCTACCTCCAGCGATGGAGCCAAAGCCCAGGTAAGTGCCCCGCCTAGAGGGCCCTTGACTTCGCCGCTATTGGCAAGTATGTTCATGCTATTGGTGGAAGTAAAAGTGAGGGCAATGGTTCACTGCTGAAGATGATAGCACACTGAAATGTATTATAGTGAAGTAGATAGTATACCGGCGTTAATGCGTTATGAGGATTATGTGTATCCATGCTTACATCCCTCCTGAAGAAACGCAGACACCATGCATGCCCGAAGCTAGTACCTGTGGTTTCTAACTAACATTGTTGTGAATTCCATTCTCTTGACTCCCTAACTTCATGATTTGTTCAGTTTTCTGAGACGCAAACGCAACTAGCATTGCAACATTTACAGTTGTTTGGAAATGTACGCAAAATTTATATAGCAACTGCAATTCATTATACTCGACGTCATCCTGGTAATTTGGTAGTTGTGGAAACTACAGAGAACGGAACACGAGCGTATTCGAAGAATAGTCGAGGGATCTCCAGGATATGGCAACTTCGGTGATGGACGAAGCGAGCTCGTGGCAGCAGGCAGGAGCGTTGGGGTTGCAGGTTTTATTTGCAGAGAATGACCAGTAGCTCGTTGGGTAGGCGGTGTTAAAACCGCGAGTCAGGGAGGCCCTTCAGTCCGATTCGCCTCTCCGTAGTTTCTTTGTTTGTTGTCTAGTCCACGACTCGCTTGTGGATCGCCTTGCATGGACGTTGCTTTCTTTCTACCTTGATGCAAAGGAGCGCAGAACTTTTGCGTGTTCTAAAAAATACACCATACTCGACTTATCTAGAACAAATCATGCATCTCATCACCTATCCTGCCTGAATTGAAAACTGATCCCTTCTACGCCTAAGTTGTACAGACAAAAAGCATCTGTGTCAGCTATTCAGCTAACCCCACAGGCCACATCTCATCACATATACTAATTTTGTATATACACTAATCAATCTCTATCCCCTCTAATTATATGTTCTAGAGCCACAATTCCATACTTCTTTCTGAAAAGAACTACAGCACTCCAAACTTTACACAAATTGGTGAGCACAAAAAGTACAGATCAGAGAGATTTTACTAGTTGTGCTTGCCCAGCAGGCCACCAGTGGGATTGTGGAACAACGTTACATCACATCATAGCATAAAGGCCACCGACCATGATTTAGCCACCAGCTAGTTTTTGTAGGAAGATTAATTTGTGCAGATAAGTCAACAGTGCGTGGGCAAATGATAAGAACGCATGCTAAAAACAAGATGCCCTCTCGATCCTCACAAGCATAGTTTTCTAGTGAAACCCTAACGTTCCTGTCCCTACGCCATGTTTCTGCACTGGAAAGTTTTACTGAACTTACTGCTTCCCTCAGTCTTGCCATTGCCATTGCCACTGCCACAAGCCCACAGCTGCCTCGCAGTGAAACTTACTGTGGAAGTGAAAGAAACCCTTGAACTGCCACAAGATCTGAAGAAACTGGAGGGTGAAACAAACCTCTGACGAACGAACCAACCAGTTAACGTACCTGTCAGATCTAGCACGAGCTGCCGCACTGCATGTGGGCCTGGCCGGCCGGCCACGGTGCAAGTGGTGGCCCAGGAGTCAGCCGCTCAGACCCACACGGTCGTCGCTGCGATAGTGTGCGAGCATGCATGTGCCGTCGTCCTAGCCCGTGTCCTGGCAGGTGGGGCCCTTGGCCTGCCCCTGACTGACGACGGACGGGCCATAGAAGCTTTTGTATAGGTGATTTCAGTGAATCAGTGTGCGAGGGAAGGAGGAATTTTTTCCCCTTTAATTGGCACACGAGCGAATCGACAAAAAATAGCATCTATAGACATACTAGGCGACAAGGGGATCTGGATAGTGGGAATACAGCAGGGGTCACACCTCTGGTATCATTTGTACCAATTCGCTTGTAGGGGAGGAAGACTATTTTGGCTATTTTGTAGTGCAAGAGTGCCATTTTAGCTAATAAGTCCAATGTCACTGCTCTGTACGTGTCCAGGCATGGATGCGCAAAAGCAGAGCTTGACAGACAGGGCATGGAAGGAGGTGGCCAATCGCCTGCATAAGTCAGCTAGCCTTTCAGATTGTGCTTGGCTTTGCATTAGAGCTGGCCAAACGTGTGGTCTGGTCCGGCACAGGCCCATATTGGTACGGCCCGTTTAGGCTTGCGAACTATTTGTGTCGTGTTAGGCCGGTCCACGTGCCGGAGAGACGGTCCATCGGCCATTCGTGTCGTACCGGACCGGCACGAACCCGTTTAGCCCTATGGGCATTTTCGGCCCACTTAGCCTGTTAAGTCCAAAAAAAAATCAGAAAAATCATTAAAAATTTCCAAAAAAATTAGAAAAATGTAAAGAAACCTAGAATATATATATAATTTTTAAAAACCAAAATAAACTTATATAAACATATAAAATGAACTATATAAAATTTTAAAACTAAAAAATAAAACCATATAAGTATTAAAATTTGAAAATAAAATTATATAAATATTATAAAATGAAAATAAAATCATATATATATATATATATATATATATATATATATATATATATATATATATAATATATATATATATATATAAATAATTGACCTCGGTCATGCTGCTCTCGGTCGGGCCGAGTCCCACTATTATTTGTGCTGTCTTTGAGGTGTTTTCAAGCATAGCCCAGACTATTGTGCCATGTCTTGTCCCTGCTTGTAAACAAGACGGTCATGCTGGTTCCGAGCCGAGCCAACAAAGGTTGTGCTTGGGGCGGTCAGATCAAGACAAATTGTTGGCCACTCTACTTTGCATGCCTGCATGGTCCTCTACTGTTTGTTTCTACCCAGGCATGCACGAACAGAGTGCGCTAAGCTTACTTACAGAGTGACTAAGCTTGATTATGAATTTAAAAGGACAGGAGCCAGTGGCGGATCTAGAAATTAGATGACGGGGGTGCACACTTTACCTCCGTCTGAGAAGAAGTCTATTGATTCCTACTTGCTTGAGTTCCTCCTCTACCTTCTTGAGTCTCCTTCACCCCCTGGACCCCTTCAGCCAGTGTCGAAGAAGATAAAATATTCGTTGCCTTCACTTCTTGATCCTGAAAAAAAGAAAGGATGTCTCTATTCCTCTTCATGTCTCTAGAATCAACATTGACATATCGTAACACAATTTTCAAATTTCTATTCACAATTAAGCTCACATTCACGGATTGACATAACAATATAACATGAACATGATAACAATATAATAGTGGCGCATATAATGCACAAAGATACCAATAAAGCAATAACCAATTTCAGTGCTTCACTCCTTCTGCTCCAGGCTCCAAGCCTCCAAGCTAGTAGCCACCAACCACCTTATAATTGAAAATCCCAAATCCAATCGGCCATTCCAATCCAACTCCAGATGAACAACTCCCAGCCGGCTCCTTCGGTCCTTCCATTGGTCGTCTCACTGCTCCCCTTGGCCATGGCCCGGTGCCGCCCAGGTGTGGGTGCGTCGCCTCTGCGTGGGCGCCACCTCTCGGTCTCCGGTGCTGCCTGCCCTCCCGGCCTCACAAGGCGCGCCTCCTGCTCGCCGCCATACCCTCCGCCGTCACGTCGGCGCCGTCTACTCGAGAGCGCCTGAGCTACCAGAGAGCAGAGGCTTAGGGATTGAGGAGGAGAGGAGAGATTAGGGTTGGAGACTTGGAGTCTTAGCCTCTTGGGAGGAGTAGGATCGAGCTGGCTGCTTCGCCGCCGTCTTGCAAAGGCCGAGGAGTGGTCGTGGGAGGAGTAGCGTACTGGGCTTGGGCTGGACTTTCGTCAGACCGGCTAGGCTGGGCTGGGTTTTCAAAATTTTGAGGGTGTCAGGGCATACCTGACATCCTACCTGGATCCGCCCGACAGGAGCAGCAGAGTTATACATTGCAATCTCTCTTTTTTCAGGCACTGAGGAGGACACGCACGAGGGTTTCCGTGAACCACCGTTGTACGTGGAACCGAGCAGGAGTGCCACCGGCTGGGTGCTGACGAGCGAGGCGCCGGTGGTGCCATGCGTGGTGGCTCAGGCTGTGTGGGGATGCGCAGTCGCGCACTGCTATTCTGCTAACGAAGGCAAGCCGCATGGCACAACATGTCAAGTTGTCAGCGTCAGAAAGCCAGAGAGGGGGGCCGGGATGACGGATGGGAAATGGGTTACATGATCTGATCCAAGCCGGAGCGTCGTCGCAGCTGATTCTTTCCGGAACATGGGAGAAAGCACAGCACATAATGCACATTTTTAACGCTAAAAAAATCGATTGGAATCCTGCAAGAATTACGTGTGATGATGTATAAGAAACTCCGTGAAATAAAATCAAGCCTACAACTTCGCAATGGGACATCTTCAGGGATGCCCCTGCATGCACATACTGTATCATATTATTCTGGATGATACCTGTTCAAGTTCCCGGCCGAACCGGGCTTCGGGTTAGACCTAGAAAAGGCCGTCTTGAACAAGCGGGCCTAAGCCTGGCCCATCTTGACATAGGCTAGGTCTGAGGATAGACCTGAAGCCCACGAAAAGCTCGAATTTCCCTTTTTCGATATAAAATATTGCTATTTGATTATTTTCAGCATAAAATTTTTACTATCAATTCATTTTCGGAGTGTACCAGATACTCATTTGTACAGAGCGAAGGGTACAAAAACATAGACACATCGGCCCGGACCGAAGGGTACAATAGCACCCCCTCGTATAGAGCAAAGGGGCACAACATATCCTGGAACGAGGGGGATCTAGGAAGTCGGCACATCGCTACCCCCACCGCGAGGCCTAATACCTCGGCCCCGGCAAAGAGAGCTTCGCTCCAGCACCACCTCGTACGGACTGAATGGAGTTAGGACTACCTGTGGATAAAAAAAGAGACATGGTGGACAAGGCCCATGAAGGTCCATCGTACACCAAGGCTACACGCAGAAGGGTGCAAAGAACGCGAGACCCTTATAATCATGTGATCTTTTTAGGGGTTGCATCGTAATATCTTGTCCCCCTGATGTAATAATATAAATAGCCCATTTCCCCTTGTGGAGATGGAGAGATCTTTTTGGGAATAAACAAAATATGACATATTCACTCGTACCAATACCGCTTCCTTGTTCGGAGAACCTCGGGGCTTCGCCCTTTCTCATTGCGGGGAGATCCAGAGGTGACTTATACATTGACAAAACATATGCCACTTTATAAGTGTTGTAGGGATAGCCCACCGGCCCCACAGCCCGGCAAACACCACAACCCCCCAAAGGGGGCCCGGAGGCCACAAGAGGGGCCCTAAAGAGGGCCTGAGGGACCACTGAAGACGCCTTGTGGTGCCCCCTCGAGGCAGCGAAAGGGCTCGAGGCCCTATCAACCCGGAGCCACCCCGCAAGGTGCGAAGGGCCAAAGGACACCGATGGACCAGCGCGCACCAACCAAGTAGACCAAGACCAGGGGAGTCCACCACGAGCCGAAGGCTACGCGTATGGGTAGGAAAAGCCCACGCAGCCCCTATAGGCATATGACCTTTTTAGGGGTAGATTCGTAAATTCATGTACCTTGTCGAAAGGCTATAAATAGCCACCATGCCCCCATGTAATAACTCAGATCTGGATTTTTGGGGCAATTAATACACATTTACTTCCTTGCATCCGGTTCCCTCTCCGAGGATCCTTCGGTCCCTCCTAGATATTGGGGTCCCTCTTTTCTACTGTCTAGTCTTTCTTGCTACGACAGTTGGCGCCGTCCGTGGGGATCGACAGGAAAGTCACGAAGCGCAGCCCTGAGGCACTAGCATGTCCCCTTGGAAGGCCGCACCTAAGGTCTCAGCAGCCGAAGCGGCCGCCGTGACCGCGGCTCCTAGCACCCCGAGAGCCAAATGAAGCAGAACTTCTACGACAGTAGTGGCCACCACCCAGGCCGCGGAAGAGGAAGCAAACAACTCCATGCACGGGGAGATCCTGGGAAGCGACACCCAGCCCACCGAGGCATCCCTCCCTGGGAGTCACCCGATGGGCCAAAACCAGAAGCGACGAGAGTCACCCATGAGGCGTACGAAGCCCTCCAGCGGGAACTGGTGGACCTCCGCCGGGAGATGCTAAGTCTCCGACAACCAGGGGAGGTAACCCTCGTAGCTCCGCTCCGATTCGCACAAGCCACCGGAGCGGGGGAGGCCACCCTCTCGGCACCAACAACCGCACCCCCAGCTCTGCTGCTTCGGGGGGACCCCAAATCCCCGTTAAGCGAGGGGCTGGAGACCACCCATTGGCCTCAGGGCTTCAAAATGCCAGGGATCAAGCCATTCGAGGGTGCACGAACCCCTCGGAGTTCCTCCGGGTATACGAGACCGCCATCGAAGCGGCCGGAGGAGACGACACCGCAAAGGCGAAAAACATCACCCTCGTACTCAAGGGCGTGGCACTAACATGGTTCTTTACCATACCTCCCCGATCCATATACGCGTGGGAACAATTGCGGGACCTCGTGCGAAACAATTTCTAGGGGAATTACATAGAACCAAATGACACGGGGCACTTGTTCGTAATAAAGCAAGCCCCGGGTGAGTCCCTCCGCAGCTTTTTCAAAAAATTCGCGGAGGTGAAACGTCAAGTGAAGGGGGTCAACGAAACCACCATCATAAACGACACAACATGTGGACTCCAGGGGGGCCCCTTGTCAGAAAGACTGGCTCACAAATCCATCCGCACAGTGGCGGAGCTCTTCGACAAGATGGAAGACAACGTCCGGGCAGAGGAAGATAGCACCCGGAGGACAGAGGCCTGGGCCCCCACGGCCTTGGCTTCAACCTTGGGTGGGCTGCCTGGGAAAGAAGGACCCGCGGCCGCCCCGACGGGGGCACCCGCCAAGCCGCGGGCCAACGACTACCGCCAGAAGAGGCGGAACGTCTACCACGTAGACGGTGGGTAGCTCTCTGAAGGGGCAAAGCGAGGAGGCAGCAGTTGGGGCCATGACTGCGGGCGCAACGGCGGAAGGCAGCCGAACACCTGGGCCGAGGCCGGAGGCCCCCCGCTGGTTTGTGACCACCACGGTGAGGGGTCACACACGACAAGGGAGTGCCGCACCATCGCGGCCATGCAAGACTATATGAACCGCGCCAGCGATCGGTAAGCGCGAAGCGAAGGGAGCAGCAACCGCTTTCTGCTCCACCACCAAGGCCCCGTATAGAGGGAGGCCACGGGGAACATCAATAGAGGATCATAAACATGATCGCAGGAGGATCCTCACTTAGCATAGCGTCAAAAAGGCAACGGTGCGCGTACACCTGACAAAATCCACCACATCGCAACGTAACTTGCCTCCAGCTCACCTTGTTACGCCGAAATACCAATCACCTTCGGCCCTGAAGACGCCCGGGGCCTATATTTTCCACATCAAGACTCCCTCGTCATCTCTGCCAACATCGCAGATTTTGAGGTCAGACGCGTCCTCGTGGACGGAGGAAGCTCAGCGGACCTGCTATTCGCGGACGCTTTTGACAAGATGATGTTACCCCGGGATCGCCTGTCCTCCCTACCATACCCCTGGTAGGCTTCGGGGGAAGGCCAGTGATGGCCCTAGGTTAGATCAACCTGGCCGTCACGTTCTGTGACGATTTCGCATCCCGGACCGAGGTTGTTACATTCGACGTCATCCAGATGCCCTACCAATACAATGCCATCCTCGGTCGGGCCACGCTGAACACCTTCGGTGCAATAGCACACCATATTTACCTATGCATGAAGATCCCAGTGCCGAAAGGCATAGTCACGGTGCGGGGGGACTAGGACCTAGCAAGACAAACAGAGCTGGAGACACTTTCACCAGCCCACCACGTTCACGCGGTCGAAGTAGACACAAGCGCCCGGGCTGGTGCCGCCTCGGCAAAATGGGTGCCAAGGGCCAAACCAAAGGGACAACTTCGGAGAGTCCCCCTAAGTGAAGACACCCCGAAGAGGACGGTGGCCTTTGAGGTAGGACTACCAGCAGAAGCACACAACACCATCCCCAGAGTGCTTCGAAGCAACATAGATTTCTTTGCCTGGGGCCCGGAGGACATCCCCGGGGTCGCATCCCCCAAGAAGCAGAAATTGTGGCGCATGTCGATAGAGCGGCTGGAAGCAGCAAACAAAGAGATAGCCAAACTGCTAAAGGCAGGGGTCATTCACGAGATTAAGCATTCTGAATGGCCGGCCAACCCCGTCCTAGTGCAGAAAAGCACTGGCAAATGGCGCATGTGTGTCAACTTCATCGACCTCAACAAGGCATCCCCGAAGGACGATTTCCCTCTGCCTCGCATCGACCAGCTGGTGGATGCTACCTTGGGCTGTGAGTTAATGAGCTTTCTAGATGTCTACTCTGGGTATCATCAGATATTCATGGCCAAATAAGACAAACCAAAAACAGCCTTCGTTACCCGCATAGGCACCTATTGTTTCACCTGTATGCCGTTCGGCCTGAAGAATGCAGGCGCAACCTTCACCCGGCTCATCAAAAAGTTGCTAGCCGGACAGCTCGACTACAACGTAGAGGCATATGTGGACAACATAGTGATCAAGAGCAAGCTCGCAGGCTCGCACACGGAGGACCTGCAAGAAACCTTCGCCAGCCTTCGGGCGGAGGGGGTCAAGCTCAACCTCGAGAAATACGCCTTTGGCGTAAAGGTAGGCAAGATCCTAGGGTTCCTCATATCCGAAAGGGGTATCGTGGCCAACCCGGAAAAAATAAAAGCCATCCAAGAAATGGAGCCCCCTCGTAGTGCTCGGGAGGTGTAGAGGCTGATGGGGCGCCTCGCAGCCCTCAATCGATTTCTGTCCCACTCGGCGGAGTGGGCCCTACCATTTTTCAAGACTCTCCGGGGAGCAGAGCCATTCCAGTGGACGGAGGATTGCCAGAAGGCCTTCCAAGAGCTCAAGCAATACCTCTCTCAGCTACCAAGCCTAACTAGCACGAAGGAAGGCGCGGAGCTTTTACTGTACCTCACCGCCTCCTCGTCGACGGTGAGTGCAGTCCTCGTCCAAGAAAGCAGTGGACAACATTTGGTGTATTATGTCTCGAAGGCCCTTTAAGCAGCCAAAACCCAGTACACGGAGCTAGAAAAGCTGGCATATGCCCTACTCATAGCCTCGCGCAAGCTCCAGCACTACTTCCTAGCGCACGCCATCACGGTCCCGATGTCGTACCCACTAGCACTGATGTTACGGAACAAAGATGCCTTAGGCCGAATAGGTAAGTAGGCGGCCGAGCTGGTGCTCTTTGACATCACCTTCGCGGCACGTACAGCCATCAAATCGCAAGCCCTAGCTGACTTCGTTGCCGAATGGACCCCACAAATCGAAGAGCGACCACCAAGTAAGATCGAGGCCCCGTGGATCATATACACTGACGGGTCATGGTGTGCCACGGGGGTCGGTGCAGCGGCCATCTTGGCTGCCCCAGATGGACGAAGCGTCTCCCACGCCGTGTTGGGCCACGGGTAGGCTACGATAGCTACAAATCAAAATTTCTACCACGCAAACCAGGAAGCCAAGCAAGTAGATGATCACAGATCGTTACCACCAGACGCGCAGAGCAGCGGAAGAAGGGTTGGAGCAGCCTGGTCCAACGTAGAGCGGGTCGATGTAGTGATCATAGTCGATCATCCAGCGTCCTCGCGAGTCGATCGTCTCCTCCAGCAACCTTTGTAGTTCCTTGTGAAGATCGTGGATCGTCCTCAAGCGCAACAATCGCAGTAGCGCCTCTACGGTATCCACACGTCCAGGGAAGGAACAACAATACGCAGGTGTGCTAGCACCAAGTCGCACTGTAGAGCTCTCAGGAAGATGGCGGCTAGGGTTTCGGTGGTGATTCACGGGTACATCCCAACAGCCTCATGCATCTCCTTATATAGTGCTCGTGACGGATCCTATCCGAACACGTTTGTCGAATCGTATTCGTACTGGTTTGTTTCAACCCGTTAAGTGTGTGACTCTATAGGTTCATGTGTAATCGGTTGTGACTCGGAAACCCTTTCCGATCACGAGTAAAGCGATTCCTAGCGAACATAACGATTCTGAATACACACAAATTATATCGGACGAACCTTAATGCAAGATGGTCTATGACCGAGTCCTCATCACTTACGACCGTGTCCTATCTCTATATGACCAGTTCAGATTTGGTCACGACACTACCAGAATTCCTTACGACGTGTTATGACCACCAGGACTACGCTCGACCGATCTATGACCAGCTCAGATCTCCATACGATCGATCAGAATCGCTCGAACTAAGCGACCTACTCGTGTATACCCCTTTGCCTCACAATGTCCGGTTGAACTCGGTGAGATGTTGTGTCATCCATGGATCTGCTCAATACTTTCTCGATCGAGTGTCGGATTACTTCACGTGGTCGAACACTTCGACTACTAGTGGCATGGCCATGCACTTTCTTTATCCGACCACAACGAGGGGCCCAGAGACATCTCTCCTATTATGTTAGGAGGGGCAAATCTCATATCCGACCAGTCACATTCCTCTGCATGTTTCATAGCATACCCGAAAGCTACCTTTATAACTATCCAGTTACGGTGTAGCGTTTGGCAACTCCCAAGAGTGCTATTACACATGTAGGAAACCATGCTGATCTCAGGTGTAAGGATTATACATCATCATTGCTTGAGACCAACTAACGACATATAGAATCATAACAATCTCAATAGTGTCTCAAGGCGGGTCTAATCCAACATCATGTTCTCTAACATGTGTCCATATTATTGGTTTGATATCTCCATATCCATGACCCGTGAAACATAGTCATCAACCAATACATATGCTAGTCTATTCATATGTGTCCTCATATGTTTCAGGCCGAGGATCGATAAGAATAATTATCGCAGAAATATAGAGTTTCACAATCAAGTCATATACTTGATAATCAATATTAACAATATTATTCTTGGAACAAGATAACATTTTATCCAATATTATGAACATAAGGAAATATAATCATCTCTATGATTGCCTCTAGGGCATATTTCCAACACGCCGCTCACCTCGACTTCCCGACAACGAACAATGCCTCATAGTATGAGACACTGCTGTTGGGCCTCTGGAAAGCAAAAGCATTGGGCGCGAAGTGCGTCATCATCAAAAGTGACTCCCGTCTCATGGCGGGGCACTTTGACAAGTCATTCACGGCCAGGATCCGGAAATGGCCAGATACCTAGCCGCGGTCCGGGCAGCAGCGAAGCACTTCCTTGGCATCACTGTCCAAACCATCCCAAGAGGCGGTAATGAGGCATCAGACAATCTCGCAAAGATGGTCGGCTTCGATGAGCGCCCTCCGTCGGAAGTATTCTATGAAATACTAAGGGCCCCTTCGTCTGCGCCCAAAGCACAAGGGGTTGCACACCTATTGCTCACCATCGACGAGGCGGATTGGCGAGGCATCATCATTAAATACCTGGCAGGTGAAGATCCCGAAGACACCGTCGAAGCAAACCGCCTCCGGCATCGAGCCAAAATTACCACACAATCAACGGCCAGCTGTACAAGGGGGGCGTCTGCGCCCCGTTCCTATTATGCGTATCCCAGAAGGAAGGCCAATACCTCCTCAGGCATAGGCAAGTTGGAGTCGAAGTGGGAAGGACCATACATCATCACCTGTAGCACAAGGGTCGGCTCCTACTACATCGCGACACCCGAAGGGTAACAGCTAAACCACACATGGAATGCTAAAAGCCTCTACAAGTTCTACTCTTAGGGCTATGTAAAAACCGGCTGCGCCCGGCAAATTGCTACCCGTTAGGGCTATGTAAATACCGGCTGCGCCCAAAAAAAGTGCCACCCGCCGCCCTTCAATGGTCGGAGCATGTACAGAATCAAGTGTATGACCTTTCGATGCTTCGCCCCCGTCCAATAAAAGCGAGCAGCAGGGGTCACACTAACTCACCTCGAGTGTATAAACAATGACACCGCGCATGGCTTCTTAGCCCCGGTGCACACCGAGGCCCCCTGAAGGCCTGAGTGTATAAATAAAGACACCACGCATGGCTCCTTAGGCCCGGTGCACACCAAGGCCTCCCGAAGGCCCGAGTGTATAAACAAAAACACCGCACATGGCTTCTTAAGCCCCGGTGCACACCGAGGCCCCCCAAAGGCTCGAGTGTATAAACAGACACACCGCGCATGGCTTCTTAGCCCCGGTGCTAGCCAATGCCCCACACATGCACGTATAGGCGAAGATACCGCACATGCCTAGCCCTAGCACAATACCTGGTCCAGAGCACCAAAACGCAGTGGGGGAGGGGGATGGCGTAGATCTCCGCTTCCCCCTCGCAAAAAAAGTTAGGGCTCCCCCGGAGCCCTATCTAAAAAAAGTACGTGGGACGGCGCTAGGCTTCGCCTCCCCATCACAAAAAAAGTTAGGGCTCCCTTGGAGCCCTATCTAAGAAAGTATGGGGGATGGTGCTAGGCTTCGCCTCCCCATCGCAAAAAAAAAGTTAGGGATCCCTCGGAGCCCTATTTGAAAACAGTATGGGGGATAGCGCTAGGCTTCGTCCCCCCCCTCGCAAAAAGTTAAGGCTCCTCCGGAGCCCTACCTAAAAAAAATATGGGGGACAGTGCTAGGCTTTGCCTCCCACCCCACCTACAGCGAGCACACGTATGGGCCAAACAAACTTGCGCCTTTGGCCCGCTAAAAAAAGAGCGAGGTGGAATTGCGTTACACGATCTCAACCATAGAACACACAAATCACACTACACAATCTCACCATACAACATACCAATAAGTGGCACAACAAATGGCTACGGAGGGCCAAACACACGGTCGCAACAGACTACGGGGCAACATCCCACACCTCTGTGCGCAGTGCCCATTCAAGCAGCTCCTCTTCAGATGGCCTAGTAGCCATAAATTGCAAATACTCCTGCTCCGTGCTCCACCCACGTAATGATCCAGAGCACCCTTCATCGGAGTCCTTCGCCGACGAAGCTGTGGATTTAGCAAACGGGGTAGTCACAGGGCCTCGACACTCCCAGAAGGCACGTATCTCCTCACGTGCCCTAGCGGACTTGTGCTCACGAAAGAGCCAAAACTTTTCCATGGAGCCATCCGGATTTGCTTTCTTCCAGCGCTACCACTTAGCACCATGATAGACAATGCCTCGGTCACACAACTTCAGAGGCCAGATAGACAAAAGGCTGCACTCGTCCTTCGGCCCTCACGGGGGGTACAATGACCTTAGTCATCTGCCCCTCAGCAGGGCGGGGCCCTCGACGAGCGGCGCACCGAAACAAGGGCAGCACGTCCTTCGTAAACCATGAAGCCAGCACATTAATAATACACGAAGGAACAAACAACAAACGCATGCACCCAAGTTTGAAGATTTCTCTTCATTCAAAAGGGGAGGTCATTACACAAAAGGAGGTCAGCCCCCTCTAAACCCGCTCCAAAGCACAACATGTAAAAGCGGAGTAGGGCAAAAAAAAAAAGAGGGGCGAGGATAACTAGTAAAATCTAATCATCTAAGAATCTAAAGTTGGGGCCACTTCAAACAAGCAGAGGGTCACACCTTGTCTCCTTGGGTGGCCCTCCACTCGCCGACCTTCGGAGCTTCCGCTGGAGCTGCCACTGGAACCTTCCCTTTGGCCCTCTGTGCCTGGACTACCCGGAGGGACTCCATCACATCCTCGGGACCACGCGGTCCCTAGAAATATTCGAGAGGGACATTGCTAATCCTTCGCGTTCGATGATGTGCGGCAGCCACCTCCTCAGCAGTTGCCACTGCAACGAAGCAGGTAGTGAGGGCATCCATATGAGCGCCTTGTGGAGAGAGGCAAGAGCTATCGACCAGGCCACCTTTGCGCAATGGTCCCTGTACACGTGGGCCGCCGGAAGAAACACCTCCCCTACGCGTTGAAGACGCTCTAGGGTGATGTCCATTTTCGCCAAGCTGTGACACCGTAGGGGAGGCAGGGCGCCGAGGTCCGCCACAGTGCCCTCGAGGGTTTCCATCGCGTCCCAGGTCGCGCGCGCCACGGTGTTCGATAGATCCCGCTCTACTTGGATCTCCTCCTCGAGCACCTTCAGAATGCCTCACAGATCACGCACATTGCCCTGAAGGGCCGCACGCTCCTCCTCAATCCCTACCACTCAGGCCTGAAGGATGGTGCGCTCCTCCTCGAGCCTCGCCACCTGGGCCTCCAGGGCATCCAACCTCCCGGCAAGGGTGTCGCGCTCTGCGCTCAGGGCCTCGCTCCGGGGACACTCCGCATCGACCTGCATCTCAGCAAAACCTCACGTGACATCGTCGTCAATCGCCCACGATAGCATCAAGGTTTGCACGAGCATCGAGCCATTGAAAAAAAGAAGGAAAAGTAAAAAGGGGCAGGCCAACCTTTGCGGCATTCGCCTCAATGCTCCGGAACATGTCCTTGAGGGACGTCTTCCAGAAGAGCTCCCTCACAAGGGGTGGAGCACCGAAGTGAGCAATCTCCTCGCAGACCCAGCAGTGCCCGCACTAACCTTGAAGTCAGCAGGACAAAGTGGGCCCAAGTCCGCGGTACCTACGGCAGCCAGAGCGGTGGCCGTCGAGGGTGTCGCTTCGGAACTCTCGGATGCAGAGCCACCATCGCCGCGACTACCACCCCCATCACTAACAACTGCACCACAAACAACTGGGTTAGATCTACGCACTAGCTCAAGGCAAGGCAGAATACGACACATAACAATGGGCACCCGCGGGGTCGGAGGGGTAACCGCGGTGTCCTCAGCACCCCCATCATAAACATGCGACGGGGTGCTCTCATCCGAGGAATCTTCCAGCGGCAGCCTCGTTAGGCCAAACAAGCCCGCCACACCATCTGACTCCGCCATGGTATGTGTGTCCATCTCCGTCGCCGCGTCATGCTCTCCCGTCTCCATTGTGGCACGCTCGCCCATCTCCGCTGCCACATCATTCTCACCCATCCCCGCCGCTGCGCGCTCAGCAGAGGAGGCACCGCGCAAGGATGAAAGAAGCATTCTGGGCTATTTCATTTGGATGGCGGGACCGTAATGTGGCGATTTACGGTCAAACCGGTTGTTTCTGGATAAAATTCGTTCAAATTTGATTAAAAACCATTCGAATTCGAATTTGAATTTGAAAAACCCAGGATTACTGGCCGGGATTTTAATCCCTGGCACCGCGTACACCCGAGGAGAGGCTGCTGGACCGGGCGCGCTCCACCCGCTCCGAGGTATCTTGCGCCACCCTCTTGGCCGGTTGCCCTACCACATCCTCCTTGCCACGGGAGGAGCCGCCCACCTCACAGGGACTAGTGGCGCTTGGGCACTACATGTCGGCCGTCGCCGACCTCGACCGCACGCGAGCGCCTTCTTCTTCCTCGCTCAGGTCGGGCGCTTTGCAAGCTGGACTGACGCACCATACGCCCGATTCAAGCGGACCTCCCTCATGACCAGCTGGCGTTTCACATGCTCTTCACCCATATAGGGGCCCAAGAGCCGCTCTGCGACCTAGGCCGCTTCGGTGATGGGCGCAACTGCCAAGGTGCAAGCGGGCCGGGTCAGTAGTCAAACTAAATGGAAAACACATCATGAAAAAGGGGAAGGGAGCGTATAACATCGCCAAAATCAGTACCTTCACGACCTACGCCTTTGCGGCCCAGCACGGTGTTGGTCGGGAGGTCGAACTTCGGAGCCCCAAGCTCCACACGCCACCCTTGTGCCAAGGGCAAAACCCTGAAAGCACAGAACTCCTCCACAAGGTCGCGTGTGGAGAGACGCTTCGTCACATTCAGCATCATGCGGAGGAGGGCCTCCTCCCGCGTGGTTAAGATGATCTCCGGGGAGGCGGCGAGCTGCATCAGTCCACCCCTCAATTGCAGACCCACGTTCGCTGGAGAGGAGTGGTAGAACCACCTCTGCGTCCAGTCGGTATCCCAGCGGTTGTGTGTAGCCGGTGTGGGCACGTACATTTGCAACCACGCCTTCGGCTGGAAGTTAACACTGTTGAAGTTCAGCGTCTCTCCTGTGCTCTTCTTCTTCTTCGGCTGGCAACGCCCGTCGTGACGATAAGCAAAGAGACGCACGTCGCCGCTGGTACCGGCCGACCGAAGAATCCACTCGAACACGCCCAACCTCACGAGGGAGTTCGGTGTCAGTTGCGCCAACTCAACCCCGTAAAGTTGGAGCACTATGGAGACCAAATCGACACAGGGGAACTGTAGTCTAGCGTCGGAGAAATTCACAAAGACCACCACCTCGTAGGGACACGGTGATGGCACCGTCTTTGCCCCCGACGCCCGAACCTTCTCGATGCTCTCCAGCTTGCCCTCATCAACGAGGGTTCGGAGAACTAGATTTGTCATGGTGGATCTCCCAAGGTCACTCATGTACACCGCTTCCCCACTGCCCTCCTTGCTCCACTTCATCATAACCACCCTAGGCTTCGCCAAAGCAAGGCAGACATCGCTAAATCGGAGGCGATGGGAGGAGTTGTTTCCTGGTGGCCAAAGGATAAACCACAAGTAGGGGGGTGACCCCCTATTTATACCCATCGTTGCCACAACTAAACAAAATGGGGGGAGCCGAAGCGCCATGACCCACTCCTAGCGTGCCACGTGGCACCCAAACAGCGCACCCTGCAAACATCATCATGGCGCGTGGTGCCCAATCACCACGCACGCCAGTCGAAGGGGCGCCATCAACGCTAACCAGCGCTATTATGGTGCACAGTACCCAACCAATACACCAGGTGGAAGAGGAGCCTATCAAACATACGCTTTGCCAGGTTGAAGGGGATGGTGTGTCTGGACCCTCCGGCAAAAGGGCGCGGTTGCAGCCATGACGAAGCAGGACCTCGACCGCGAGGGGCTTGTTGTAGGGGCAGCCCACCGGCCCCCACGGCTTGGCAAACACCACAGCCCCCTCCCTCCCGAAGGGAGCCCGAAGGCCACAAGAGGGGCCCCAAAGGGGGACTGAGGGACCACCGAAGACGCCTTGCGATGCCACCTCGAGGCAGCGAAAGGACTCGAGGCCTCCTCAGCCTGAAGCCACCCCACAAGGTGCGAAGGGCCAAAGGACACCGGTGGACTAGGCGCACCAACCAGGTAGACCAAGACCAGGGGAGTCCACCACGAGCCGAATACTACACGTAGGGGTAGGAAAAGCCCCTGTAGCCCCTACGGGCATATGACCTTTTTTGGGGTAGATCTGTAAACTCATGTACCCTGTCGGAAGGCTATAAAAAGCCACTGTGCCCACATGTAATAACTCAGACCTGGATTTTCGGGGCAATTAATACACATTTACTTCCTTGCATCCTGTTCCCTCTTTGCGGATCCTTTGGTCTCTCCCAGATAACAGGTGTCCCTCTTTTCTACTATCTAGTCTTTCTTGCTACGACAATAAGTACATGTCCCCTATTCTCGAAACCCAATCATTAATCATTCTAAAAAAATGTGATGATCTAGCTTCTGACATGGATCATGTAACAAAAGAATTCTATTCCCTCTCTTCTTTTTTAGATGCGTTTTAGAATACATATAGTTAACCTTTTATAACTTTGACCTCTAATATACGCGAACGTATTTGGATTTGTCATGTGGAATACTAGATACTTTCATACCATTATATTTTTTAATAATTTTTAGTAATATATAATTAGAAAAATAATAGTCAAAGCTGTGTATTGTAGATTGTGACATGGTGCATGTCAGAGGACTTATGAAGCCAAACAGAGGACGTTGGCTCCAGCCGGCCCAGCGCTGCCGCCCTAGGAGTTGTGTGGTGTTGCTATATATATGGCATCTCCTCACGAGCAAGGCCGTTAGCCGCCGGCCATGGCACGCAAGTCTTGGTGGGAGGCGGCGATAGACATACTTAACCACAGGTTCACGATAATCGTCAGATGATACTCTATGGCCCAGATTGAGGCTGGCATGGTGGAGGAAGTGCATTTTCCGAATTGACCCTAGCGTTACGTATCATAGTTCTATTGTTGGATCAAATTTTAATGGCACGGATTTAAGCTTTGTAGCCAAGTGGTTTTTGCAAAATAGATCCTTCTGTTACTTCTTATTACATCGCCAATTGCCTCCATTGCCACCATCCCCTACCCCAAATCATCCCGCCTCTACTGCTGCGGCCTTCGATCGAGGAGGAGGCCAGGGAGAGGGATGCATTGGTTGCCCCGATGACGACGGTGATCCTACAACTGGCGGCACCACCAGCCGTGCTAGGAGGACGACTGGACGAGTAGAGATCTTGCACTAGTCGCCCTGTTCTTGGATTGGCACTTGTCCATGGTTAAGGAGGTTTCGGATTAACAAGAGCAGGAATTTGGCCATTTTTTTAAATAATATTATTTCAAAATAATTACAAATGTAAATAGTTGCCACAAAAAATTATAAAACTAGGTTCCTATCGCCAAAAGGAACAGTAGGGCACTAGTGACATGTTTCTAGGAATTATTAAATATAGCAAATGACCTAAACAAATTACGATTTTTTTTTTGTGGAGCCTTTCGACATAGCATACTTGGTTGTGTAATTTTTACATAATTTCATCCACTGTGCATTTTTCTCCAAAATTCAATTAAGTATAGTGTTTGTAGGAATTTCTAAATATATAAAATAAACTCCCAAAATTATGAAATTATTTTTGAAGGCTCCTTACATAGTGGACATGATTGTGTATTTTTTCCAGAATTTTATATGTTATTAAATTATCTAAAAAATTAAGGGTTTAGATCTCCAAAAGGAGTAGCCGACCATGTAAGGGTTTAGGTTTTGAGACCTAAACCCTTAATTTTTGAGATAATTTTAGAGTATATAAAATTCTAAAAAAATTACACAATCAAGTCCACTATGTAAGGAACGTTCAATTTTTTTCATAATTATTAGAGTTCATTTTCTATATTTAGAAATTCCTACAAGTAGTATAATTAAATAAATTTTGGAGAAAAAATTGAAAAATGGATAAAATTATGGAAAAATTACACAACGAAGTACACGGTTTCGGGAGGCCCACAAAACAATTCATAGTTTTTTTAGCTAATTTGCTATATTTAAAAATTCCTAGAAACCTGTCACTAGTTGAACTAGCGACAGAAACTCTATCACCAATTGAACTAGCAACAGAAACTCCCCCAAGTGTTCCCTTCGGTGACAGTGTCCCTATCGACAGGAGCCTGTCGCCAGTTCAAACGGCGATAAGAGCCTAGTTTTGTATTTTTTGGGGGCCACTATTTAATTTTGTAATTAACTTTTAAAATAATATTATTTTGAAAAAAAAATCGGAATCTGGTGTCCATGATGTGTTGTGTAGCCTATAAGATTTCATGGAATAATTGATGGGGTATTTCTATGCAATTTTTTTTAAAAATAATATTAATTTTAAATAGAATCACAAAAATAAATAGTCGATTTTTTTTTTTACAAATATAGGTGTCGGTCACCAATTGGAATGGCGACAAGCTCCTATCACCGTTCCAATTGGTGACAGGTACCCTGTCATCAGTTGGAACAGTGGGGAGATGTTCCTGTCGCCAATTGAACTAGCGACGGGGCACTATACTTATTTTTTTAAAAAGTTTCTGTCTAGAGAATTCTGCCTAAAGATTAAGTGTATTTCACGAACTTTTTTAGTAATACCTTGTAGTGTTTGCGTAGTTCTGAATCCGAAATCGGAGATAATAACGAAATGTGAAGTAGAGAATGCAAGATCGGTGGCACAATTTGAAACGCGAGTTCGGCGGCGCAATATCACAAATAGCCCCCTTCGAAGCGAAATGAATAAAATATTTGGGTTTCGGGTTGGTGTACGCGTTGTTGTCTCGATTGTATTGTTCGTGGAACCGATTCTTTCGAAAAAACATTATGTAATATGTAATAATCAAAATATCTGGGAAAGAGATTTAAGTTTGGAAGACTTCATAATTTAATTGCGAAATACATGGCGCACTCGGTTTGGTTACGTACATTAGAAATGACACCACGCGCGAATGAGCAAACTGAAATACACCTATGATACATACACACCTTTTTGGAATAGAAAAAGGTTGATTGAAACAAAATTGATCAGTCTTGGCAGCCCATCGGTCCCTTCCTCCTTGTCTCTGGACTGTCCACGGCATTGGCCAGTCTCGAAATCAGCCATGTTCTGCAAGATGGGCTGGACTATTGAATGATGTTTGGATAGCACAACGTAAGGCCAAGTTAATATTCAGGATGCATATTGAACATAACTTACCTCTTCGATCTATACTGCGCCCGAGCGACGGAGAGCGCTAGGACGGTCGTCGGTCTCACTAGCAGGAGCCTTCCCCTTGTGCGCTGCGCGCTCGGCCCAGTCGTACTCAGCTTCATGTTTGAGTGTCCTCCACCACCACCATGCTCTCTTGGGTTCTTCCGGTGCTTTTTTAGTCGGGTCAGGTACATTGGGTTTCTAGCATTTGAAGGTCTCGGCTCTCATTGCAAAGTTCAGCATGTACTTCTGCTCGATGAACACCCTATCGTACATGTCCGGACCGTCGATCCATTGGAAGAAGTTGCATCGCATCTCCGGCTACCATTATGCGCGGATGTAGTTAGGGATTAGTGGAATGGAATGTAAGATGTGGAAAATCTACATGTGTGCAAGATTCGCTTACGAGGTGATGACTGTTTGTGTAGTACACCTGAGTGGCCGTCGCTGGGTGTGTGTGGACTGGATGATCTTTGCCTGTTTTCACACACACATTGTGGGAGTGGGAACTCTGGTGGTACTGGCGCATCCTTCATACAACAATCCGGGTATAGTTTAGCCCTCTCGGCAAGCCACCTGCGCTTCCACAAGATCTTCACGTAGAAGTTCACTGACGAGTCCGACATATCCTTCCTCATAGTTGTGTGAACCGATCTTTGGTGAAGTGTTAGGTATGGTGTTGTAGTGTTATCCTGCAGCTCTCTTCTCCTCTACTTCTCTTCTCCCTCCTTTTATAATGGGCTATTTCGGTATGAAAAGAGGGCGTGGCCGAGTGTGGTCTTTTCGGTCTGAAAAGGTGGTGTGGCATAGTGTGACCTTGTCGGTATGATAAGGAAGCATCGTAGTGTGTTGTCATCTCGGTCTGCAAAAGTTACAGCTTGTGGCGTAACAGGGTGCGGTCTGTTTTGGCCTAAAAAGGGAGCTTGGCGGAGTGTGGTCTTTTCGGTCTGAAAATATGGTTAGGGATAGTGTGGTCTTGTCGGTCTAACAAGGTAGCATTGCTCGGTGCAGTCTTTAAGGTCCAAAACGAAGGGGTGTCGCGATGCTGACTCCCTCATGTGGTTACCCGTGCACACAAGAACAAATATTATCGGAACACAACACTACCATAATGTAAGTTGTACATAAATTTATATTTACATGGCATCACTGATATTTACAACAACAAGTATCTACTCGCGGGCCCTCTTGGGGTGTACCCCACGCGTGGCTCCTGGCCTCGTTTGGGGCACCTATGGGCGCTGGTACGAGTAGGTCATAGGCTTAGGCGACCGAGGCATCCTATCGGTGCGAGTAGCCTGAGGAGTGTTGCAAGAGGGTCCTGCATCGGTTGGGTCGCTTCGGGGCACCGTGCAGCTGTGAAGCCCCCCCAAAGACCTGGTTGCTCTCGCCACGCGAAGGCCCACTATCACCCAGGTCAAAATCGTAGTCCCCGGAGCGTGACCCCTTGTGCGACACCAGCTCCTCCTCCCAAAGGGGTGCGTGAGCTGTGAAACAGTAAGTTATGCATGCAAACATGGCGAACATAACGAGATAATATGTTGTGCATGCGTGTAAACAAGACAGACATACCTCGATGCACAAAGGTAGCAGACGGCTCTGCGTACTCGTGCCGCATGTACGGGTGGTACTCAGGACTTGCTAGAGTAAATTGCTGTTAGTAACTACTGGAGTTTGAAATAAACAACCAGACGTGCTTGTGTCATGCTGACCTGCAAACCGTGCCGGGGTACTCCCAGCACAGTGCCACGAGGACTCACTCGCCACGTCCGGGTGAGGAGCTATGGGACGTGACGCACCATGGTTCCCCCCTCCCCTCCCCCCGTCCACGCACAGGTGGGTCCACCACCTCCCTCGGCCTATGACATTACGCCAGCTCGATTCCTCATTGTTGGGGTACGGGTAGGCTACGATAGCAACAAATTAAAATTTTCTACCACGTAAACCAGGAAGCCAAGCAAGTAGATGATCACAGATCATTACAACCAGACGCGCAGAGCAGCGAAAGAAGAGTTGGAGCAGCCTGGTCCAACATAGGGTGCGTCGATGCAGTGGTCGTAGTCAATCGTCCAGCGTCCCCGCGAGTTGATCGTCTCCTCCAGCAACCTCTGTAGTTCCTTATGAAGATTGCAAATCGTCCTCAAGTGCAACAGCAACCGCAGTAGCGTCTCTACGGTATCCATACATCCAGGAAAGGAACATCATTCTTACGCCAGTGTGCTAGCACCAAGTCGCATGGCAGAGCTCTCAGGAAGATGGTGGGTAGGGTTTTGATGGATCAACTCAACTCACGACTTTCGTGTGTCTCGTCTGTTTTGTTCACCTCGTTCCCAATAGCCTCATGCATCTCTTTATATTGTGCTCGTGACGGATCCTATCCGAACACGTTTGATGAATCGTATCCGTACTGATTTGTTCCAACCCGTTAAGTGTGTGACCCTGCAGGTTTATGCGTAATCGGTTGTGACTCAGAAACCCTTTCCGACCACGAGTCGTTAGCGGTTCCTAGTAGGACATAACGATTTCCGAATACACACAAATTATATCGGACGAACCTTAATGCAATATGAACTACGACCAGGTCCTCATCACTTACGACCAGGTGCTATCTCTATACGACCAGTTCGTATTTGGTCATGACCAGTTCGTAACTCCTTATGACCAGGTTTCGACCACTCTGTGATTACGTTCGACTAGTCCGCAACTGATCGAACTAAGCGACCTACTCGTGTATGCTCCCTTTGCCTCACGATGTCTGGTTGAACTCCAGGTGAGATGTTGTGTCATCCATGGACTGTTCAATACTTTCTCGATCGAGTGTCGAATAACTTCACGTGGTCGAACACTTCAACCACTAGTGGCATGGCCATGCACTTTCTTTATTCGACCACAACGAGGGGCCCAAAGACATCTCTCCTGTTATGTTAGGAGGGGCAAATTCTATATCCGGCCAGTCACATTCCTCTGCATGTTTCATAGCATACCCGAAAGCTACCTTTATAACTACACAGTTACGAGTAGCGATTGGCAACCCCTAAGAGTGATATTACACATGTAGGAAACCATGCTGATCTCAGGTCTAAGGATTATACATCATCATTGCTTGATACCAACTAACGACACATAGAATCATAAAAATCTCAATAGTGTCTCAAGGTGGGTCAATCCAATCTCTTGTTCTCTAACATGTGTTCACATTATTGATTCGATATCCCTATATCCATGACCGGTGAAACATGGTCATCAATCAATACATGTGCTGGTAGATAGAGTCACTGGTGTTCCGACCATTGACATCCGACCAGGGATTCATTTAGAATGACATCATATAAGTTAAGAGTTTCACCAACAAGTCACACACTTGTTAATCTCCATAACCAATGATTCATTCAAGGAACAGAATAACACTTATTCAATTAACACATAAATATAGACGTGATATCATCATCTTCATGATTGCTTCTAGGGCATATCTCCAACACTCATCTCGTCTTTTTGACGAACTGGCCTATGACACCTCTGATCTGCTGTGCCGTCACGCTGAAGTGCTCCCCGAGCGTCATATGACGCACGGAGGTCGCCAACACATGCATCTCCCACCGTAGATCGACCTGTACACGTAATTAACAAGTTAGGAACCAAAAACTTGCGAAGCAAATAATATGTACGGACTGTTCAATACGTACCACGCGATGGAAATGCAGAGTCCGGCTGGGTGGGGTACGTGTCAGACGTCGCGGCCTTGTATCATGGTGGGTCATCCATGACCCTCACGTAGTGGACCCTCGTCTGACTGGAGTACCACTCGATGTACTTGTCGTACGTCCCAGGGTCGTAGGGAGCATCCTCTTGGACGACGTCCTCCAAGGAGCAGAGCCACCCCTCAATCCTAGGGAACATCCTGTCCGTCCAGGAAGTTGTAACAGGGACTCCCTTCCTAGTGTACATGTAGAAGGCAAAACGATTGTTTGATATGTATGTAAGGCAAATGGTACGACGGAAGTAAAACATGAACTTACCTATGGACGTTCGGTGCAACCCGCTGGACCTAGGAGGCTGGGACCTCCTGTCGCAGACTGAACTGCTGCATCACCTGGTGCATGTGGTACTCGTCCACGAAGATGTCGTGAACCAAGCACATCTTCATGTACCAGTATGCATGGTCTCGCGTGCAAAGGCTTGATAGGCCTCGGTGTAAGATTGAGGAGGCCGACTAGAGGGCGGTGAATATGCGGTTTTAAAATTCTTTTGGCCAAAACAGAATTTTATGCGGAAATGTAAATCAATTCTATTTTGCTCATTTAAAACATAAATCAACTAATTAAGGCTAAGTGCACCACCAAGTTAGGACTAAGACAGTGAATGAACTTCTAAGGAGACAAGCAACCAATTTTAAATCCATAAATGTAAATTGCAAGAAGGTAAATCTGAAGAAAGCAAACCACACAAACACTCGACCTTTTTCCCGTGGTGATCGGAAACATACCGGTTTCCCCTAGTCCATGTAGAGGTAAGTCCAAACGACTTGGACTGGCTCTACAAACCAAGCATATACCTTGAATCCACTCGGGGTTGCTCTTCCTCCACTTCAAAGATGGCAAGCACCGAACCACTCACAATCGCCCTGGTCTTCTCACAACCTTCTTTGAGAAGATCACCGGCACAACTCCTCCAAGCCATCTGGGTATCAGCAAACACCAAGAGTAACAAGTCGGAGATGTTCACTTGAACTAATCAAGTGTGTAAGCTCGATGGATGCTAAATCCAACACCTAATGCAACACATGCACTAGGATTTTGCTCTCTAAGCTCACTAGGTACAACACATGCACAAAGGAGAGGAGAGGGCTTGCACTTCGCTCAAAGGGAATGATAATCACACCAGCCTCATTCCTCCAACTGGCCACAGGGGTATTTATACACCCACATACAAAAACTAGCCGTTAGAGAGGAAACTGTGTGCAAAAGACAGAAAGCCCGATTAGACCGCAGGCATATGGCTAGTCAGACCGGACTACTGTGTAACGGTAACTTTTGCAGTAATCAATGCTACAAAAACTATCTGTTATGCCAAGTCTAGTCTGTCATCTCACTTAGCGTCCAGTTAGAATGGGTTCAAATATTTCCAAAATCAGAGAAAAACATACTCTTTGGAAAAAAGTGACGCGTCGGTCGGTCGGGTTCGGTCTAACCGATCAATACGATGGTCGATCGGCGAGGAGAAATTAGTAGCAAGTCATAAAAACAACCCTTTTTGGAAAAAGTTGACCGCGCCAATGGCCCGAAGGTCCAGTTAGTCCGGCCCTCCAACTGCAGTCAGTCCGAATAGCCAACATCGGGAAGAGAAGCTCTCTAGAAAAACCTGACTGGCCGACTCGGACCGGGGTTCCAGTCAGTCCGGGCTAACTAGTGCGGTCAGTCTGGACAAGATGACAAAAGCTTATTTTAATGCATTTCAAAGGTTTTCCAAAGGTTTTTATTCAAGAAAAACCTATTTTAAGTAAAAATGAGTTTCTAGGCAAAATTCTAGATTATAGTATCTTGTTTTTGACACAAACTAGATTTTTGTATAAAATCTATTCTAAAAGGAATTTGCAAATTATCCCAAAAGGAAAATCCTATAGTTGGCTATTCTAAACATTTTTGGTATTCACAAGATTTCTAAAAGGCCAACCTAGCAAAAGTTATTTAATTTTGAAACTCGTCCAAAATACAATCTTGACGTAAGTGGTCACTTTCTAGCACTTAAGTGAGTTTTGCCTTTTGAGCCAAATTTCTTTATATGAATAGGTTCATAATGGTATTAATGACTCATACATAAAATTGGATGCTCTAAATTTCATTGTATGCTCAATTTGGCTTGTTTGAAGAACTTTTATGAAAATAAGATTTCATTTACGAAAACAAAAACTTATTTCATAAAAACTATTCAAGATTTGGATTTTCAAGGGCTATAAAAATTGGAAATGCTCTAAATATGTTTATTTGATTGATTGTGTGAAAGTTTGGAGCAAAATACAACATTTCAATCTTTTCTCCAAAAGTAGAACTGAAATCTTTTGTCAGATTTAGTCTCAGCCAGTCTGACCGGCGACCCCCCAGCAGTCTAACCACTAGTCCTCTGGTCTAACCACCAACTGAACTCCGGTCTGATCGCTAGCCCTCCGGTCTAACCACCCCTTGAACTCCGGTCTGACCGGCCGTTATTGTTAGCAATAGGAAATGGCCTATTTGATTGATTTCTACTTCTTTCGGTTACCTTGATTGCTTCCTTTGGTCAAGATATTTATTGTTATCCTTGCAAGCTACCCTCTACTGTTTTTCCTTGATTACAAATGCAATTTTGTCATTCAAGTGATATTATTTCAAATGGTAGCTTTTCTTAATCATCTTGACCTTGGCATTAGATTCATCCTTACACGTGATATCATCTTATTCCTTTAAAGTGGTATCTAATTTCATTCCTTGCTGATCATACTTTCTTTGACTAAGCTCAAGTACTCTCCGTGTACGAGTGGATTCTCCCCTTCCCTTTTCTCTTTGGATGCTTTTTTTGAAGATCTTTGCGAGAGAAGTTCAAGCACTTTGCTTTTTCAAGTTCTGTCGACACGTGGTATCTATAAGTGATGTTTAATGACTATCTTTCGAGAGTGATCCACATATAGACATTTTTGGTGCTTAATGTCAAAGGAGGAGAATTTGGTTGCAAATAATGGTCAAAGGAGATGGTTGCAAATAATGGTCAAAGGTGATAGTTTGAAGTCATCATGAGTTTTGGATGGATATATTTCAAAGAGGTAACAAAAAGGGAGATATTGATTGGATGAAAAAAGCTTGTGTGTGTCAAATGAGTACAACCTTTGTGTAAGGGAGAGTTTTCCTAAAAAGGGTTTTTTCTTAGTGAAAATGAAAAACATTTTGAGCTTTGTTTAAAATAAGTAAACTTTTATATTGGAAATTTTTTAAAGGAAATTTCAAGAATGAGATTATTTGAATATGTTTCAAATATCATTTCCTTTGGTTAACTCAAAATTTGGCCTCGTTTTAATTTCTTTTTCTCTTTTAGGCCATAAAGGCGGAGTTTGTGATTTTTGTGGTTTTCTTCAAATTTCTTGAAGTTAAACTCCCATGTTGGTCATATGTATCTATTTCATACTCATTATGACCATATTAGGATGAATTCATTTCCACATTTGAATGATTAATATATTCTCTTGTGATTTCACCTTATTTCATGCATGTCTTGAGGAGGAGCATCTCATTCATACACATAGCCTCCTATATACATCGTGTGCACATGCACGTCATTCTCATATGCATAATGCTTGCAGATTTAAATTACTTAGTGACATGCATGGATATAGTTCAATAGCCTACATTTTTATCTTATGTTGATTTATATCCAAATGTTGTTATTGATAATGGATTTGTCATCAATCACCAAAAAGGGGGAGACTGTAAGTTCAAGCTCCATTATTTGGTTTTGGTGATTAATAACAAGTCTAAATATGAGAATAACTCGTTTATTAAGTATGATATTGTTTAGTCTTATTTGGATGAAAAAGTGAAAATCATGGAGGTATGCATTCGACAACATATTATTATACCTTGTTGCATTCCTCGGATCCAAAATATAGGTTGAACTCCACTAAAAGTTTAACTTCAATATGCGCATATGTTTTTATTACACATTCGTGTATGCACATATTTAGGGAGAGTTCACTCTATGTTTTGTGGTTTCATTAGTATTGATCCTTGTTCTTTATCCACATATATTGGGGATCTGTACTTGAAACATATCTTTTGAGTATATAAAACTTGTGTAGTTCATATATACTCATATTGCTTTATATTCAATTGTTTGCAATTGTGGTGGTTGTCATCAATTATCAAAAATGGAAAGATTGAAGAATCTAGACCCGCCATTATGAGTTAATGGTATATTTTAGTAATTAATGACAATCACATTGTGGGACTAATATTTTCCATGAGTTGGGTAAATAGGTTTTGTTCCATGAAGATGAAGACTTTGGATGACATCATGAGTTGATTATCATAAAGTCAAGGTTCAAGAAGGTGATACATCATGTGTTGATGCATATCAAGATCTCAAAAAGGAAATCATCATGTGCTGATGATTATCAAGTAAATGACTCGGTCTTGAAGAGAAGATGTGTGTCATCAAGCTTCAAGTGAATGTGCAAGGCAAATGTATGACTAGCTAGGGATAAGGATGTGTTCCTAGTCTTTTACCAGTCTTGGTGTTTGGTTGGAGACCGGATTGCTAGTATAGGTTGTTGTACTATTAAGAGGGGTCTTGACTAGTAGCTTAAGAGTGTCATATGTTGATAGCTCGTTGTGCTTGCTCTAGCTCTCGTTAGCATGTTGCCGATATTTGCGAATGTGTTTTGCAAATAGTCGAGGCTCATGCATAATCCTTGTAGCATGTGACTTTAGTTTATGAATGTGTTTTGCAAATGGTTTAAGTCCATATACCTTATTCCTTGTGGTGTGATTCTAAAAGTTGGCAAATGTGTTTTGCAACTTGTTGAGAATCTTGCCTTTATCCCTTGTTTGCATCGCGCATCAATTGGCAAATGTGTTTTGCAAATTGAGTTGAAGCAGAATGCAAAAATCTGTGTTTCTCGGCTCTGGCTGTCTGACACAGGTCTTTGGGCGGTCTGACCGGCCGTTGAGAGTTTGACCGGGCTGTGTGTCGGTTTCTTGTTCTGGCGGTCTGACCGCCATGGTTTATTGGTCTGACCGGCGGTGTGCAATCGGTCTGATCGCCATATGTTGGTCGGTTTGACCGGACCTCCAGGTCAAGTATCACGGTCAGCTTTTTTCAGAGAATGTGTTTTTATGGTTTTTGGTGCCAGTCTGACCACCATGTGTTGGCTGGTCTGATCGGACCTCCGGGTCTTGTGACCCGATCAGATTTTTCTAGAGAAGATGTTTTTTGGTTTTGGCTTGCTCCTTTGTGGAGCGGTCTGACTGCCTCTCTAGCGATCTGACCGGCTTGGTCTGATCTGACAGACCATTGGTTGGCGGTTAGACCGGGTTTCGCAGATTTTTAGCAGTTTCTCCGCCAAACGGCTAGTTTTTGTGTGTGGACTATAAATACCCACCTTGGCCCATCTTGGGAGTTGTTGTTGCTGGTGCCTTTAATTCCTTTGAGCAAAGAGCAAGCCCTCTCATCTCTTATGTACATGTGTTGCACTTAGTGAGCTTTGAGAGCAAACCCTAAGTGCATGTGTTGCATTAGGTAGTGGATTGTGTATCCATTGAGCTTAGACAGTTGATTCATTCAAGTGAGCGTATCCGACTTGTTACCCTTGGTGTTTGCCGACACCTAGACGGCTTGGAGGAGTTACGCCGGTGATCTTCTCAAAGAAGGTTGTGAGAAGACTCGGGCGGTTGTGAGTGGTTTGGTGCTCGCCATCTCCGGAATGGAGGAAGAGAAACCCCGAGTGGATCAAGGTGTTGGTTCATGTTGGAGCCGGTCCAAGTGGTTGGACTTACCTCGGAGGTGTTGGCTCCATTGTGGAGCCGATCCAATTTGGTTGGGTTTATCTCAACGTGGATTAGAGGAGACTGAGATGTCTCCGAACACCACGGTAAAATATCGTTGTGTCATTGTGGTTTTCCTTCTTGTGCTTTACTCTATTGCAATTTACATTTCTAGAATTAAATTGCTTACATGTCTTTGTATGTTTACTATCTTTACCAATAGTCTTATATTGTTAGTGCACTTAGTCAAGACTAGTTGATTTAAGTTTTAATTGTGCAAAATGAATTGTTGTTAGCTTCCGCATTAGAAATCGGTTTTAGCCAAAATAATTTTAAAACTGTCTAATAAAATGAGAGACCAATCTCTGATACCACTTGTAAGACCGAGGAGGCCGACTAGAGGGGGGGTGAATAGGTGGTTTTAAAAATCTTTTTGGCTAAAACTGAGTTTTATGCAGAATTATAAATCAATTCGGTTTTGCCCAATTCAAACCTAAATCAACTAGTCTTTACAGAGTGCACCAACAATATAAGACAATTGATAATGATAGCAGTCATACAAAGATATGTAAGCAGTTTAATACAAGAAATATAAATTGCACAAAGTAAAGCACAAGAAGAACAAACCACAAGGACACAATGATGTTTTACTGTGGTGTTCGGAGACTTGCCGGTCTCCCCTAATCCACATTGAGGTAAGCCCAAACTAATTGGACCGGCTCTAAGAATTAAGCCAAACACCTCCGAGGTAAGTCCAACCACTTGGACTAGCTCCAACATGAACCAACACCTCGATCCACTCGGGGTTGCTTTTCCTCTACTCCGGAGATGGCGAGCACCAAACCACTCACAACCTTCTTTGAGAAGTGTCGGGACCCAAAAATGCAATTCTGGACTCTCTGTGTATAATGCATTAGTCCAGGATCACGCTAGTGCATACAGTTTCAACATAGATGAATATCGATTCACACAAGGCGAATAATAGCATAAGCGAGTAATTTGATTAACACATAAGGGTTTTGACCTTATGGTCAAGTTTACACTTATTAAGGCACGCAGGGCTAACAGAGAATTAAATAGCAGCGAAAACAGAAACAGCAGCGGCATCCCATCAATTCACCACAGGCAACCGACTGGGATCAAGACCATATGATCAAGCACCTTCAACGAACTCCTCCTCGAAAGCAGGCGATGACTCCTCCTCTTCTGTTGATTTGATTTAGCAAGCATGATTACACAACCGTACTCGCAAGTCACACCACAGAATGCAATTTATACATGATGGCTTATTCCAAAGGAATGGCTTCTGTGGTTCTTTTGCAGAAATGCAACATTTGCAGTTTGAATACAAATAATAGATTGAAAGCATAAAGTAAAACAATTAAATAATAATAATTTAACAGTTTGATTTTACAAGGACACGTAGCCTAAAAAAGTTATTCACATAGCCATATGACTTAGATCACATAGCCCTCTTCCCAAACATTTTATGAAAATCTACCCCTCGTGTGAAATTCCCGAGCATGTCCATGACCGCAGATGTGGCTATTCGAATAGATTGATTTAACACTCTGCAGAGTTTGTACACTTTACCCACAAGATACAACTAGTGTTGCAACCACTAATCATAACAAAACGTTTCAGAAACTTCATCTCAAGCATTGATACTCCTAGTGTGCTTAAGAACTGTCATTCCAAGCCATACACAGCGATTGGTACGACACACACCGTTGGACAGGGACACGGCGAACCGCCCCATGATGTAACTACTTGGTAGCACACCTCCACCCAATCAACACAGTCTAACCTACAACCTAAGTAGCAATGTCAAGATTCCACAACTTACTAAGTTAGGCTCATCCCATCAGGCATGTGGTTGTACGAGAGGCCTAGTTCAATGGCGCACAAAGTTAAGTCCTTAATTGACCAAGACAAGACTTCCAATTTACTACAAATACCTATGCACACATATTTTTAAGCCCATGCACACAGATCCACCATAACAATACACAGTCCACTTGCCTCCATCTAAATCCTTTTCTACCCTGTTGGTTAAGTGCAACATATGCCATCAACGAGTAATAGCACATAGTACACATAGTTTTATCACATAGTTCTATAATCACTAAGTCAGGTTTATAATTGCATCTCACATGAGATGATGACTCGTGGCATGGCTAAGCAATCTAATTGTATCTAACCAACCCATGTTGGTGCTACGATAATACCAACTAAATAAACCAATCTAGGGTGACAAAATATTAAGACATAACAATTAAACAATGTGGATATAACAAATTGGATTAATAACTAAACCCAAAAGCATTTAAATAAATACTTAAAAGTAGATGCAATAATTTGAATCAATATAACTTTTGAAAATTGGGATTCAATATGATCAAAGGTATGACTTGCCTTGAAATAGGTTTAGGTATTGATCTTGATCTTGAGGTACTCCTTCTTCTTCAAATCTTCCCGAAGTATCAACGTCTACTCGCAAACAAAGTAAACAAACAAAACAAATAAAAACAGAGGCAAAAAAACTCCAAAAAAATAAATAAAAATCTCAAATAGATAGATCTTGAATTTAGATGAATTTAGTAATTTGAATGGACTCAATCGGAGTTCGGATGCAAAAGATATGGGCTTTGGAATTTTGAATCTAAAAGAAATCCTAATTTTAGAATAATCCGAATTATTTTCCAATTGAAAATACCGGAAAAGAAATAAAAAGGAAAGCTCTGACGTGTGGGGCCCACACGTCAGCGACTTGGTTCACGGTAGACCAAGTCCACCAAACCAATATGGAGCAAGGCTGGCAAGGCTGCTACGCTTTCATGCTGACACGGCGCCATGCACGCAACACGTAAGCACAGAGGCTGATGTGGCGCTGAGATGGCGATGACATGGCTAGACGGCAACGCGGTGGCGCACTGGCACCAATGGCAACCGGTGAACGGCGGCGATCCATCAGCAGCGAGGGGTACCAGGATGAAGCTCATGTTATTGCGAACCTAATGAGCCAACTCCGGGTGGTAGAGGACGATGGTGATGGCCGGCGGTGAGCTCGAAGCGGCGAAGCTCCTCGGGTTTTGTCGGATCAAAGCTTCGGCGACGCTCCGACAACGAGGAAGGGCTCTGGAGGTAGCTTAGACAATGAGGAACACGACGGTGTGCTCCACAGAGGCAGGGCGTCACTGACGACGGTGGAATTGAGGTTTTAGGGTTTCAGTGATCGAAACCTAAATCTCCAATTGCGGCAGCGCTAAAGCTCTCGGGGGTGAAATTGATGGCGGCTTTAGGTTGAGGACAAGATTGCGAACCCGGGGGGTGCTTTTATAGGGGCCGGGGCCGGGCGACTCGAGAAAGGAAATCCCAAAATCGAGTCCGTGAAGAACGCGAAACCTAATTTAGAAATCCCGGGGATAGAGAGGGATTTGGTCATGATTGAAACCAGATACGGGTGCGGGATATCAAGAGATAAGGTTTGGCAAAGAAATCTAGCAGGTTTTAGTTTGGAAATCGACATTGTCGAATTGTGCTCGAGGTCCTTCAATGGCGGCAGCGGCGATGAACTTGTGAGGACGAAGCCGACTTAGAGACGACAACGAACACGGGCCCACCTGACAGCGAGGCTAAGCGAACACGAACGAAAGGAACGTTCAGACCATGCGTTCTAACCATTAGATTTGAAATGGACGATCCAGATTAAGTGTGACGTTCGGACCGCCCGAACAACCCATTCGATCTTGACCGTCCATTCTTGATCGGACGGCTCACGCCGAGTGTGACGTTCGGACCGTCTAAACAGCCCAATTGATCATGACCGTTCAAACGAAATCCAACGGTGGCGAACTGAGCTGAGCGCGCGAAGGAAAAAGGAACAAAGGTTGACACGTGGACCCACTTGTCAGCGAGAGATGGGGCGCTCATGCGGGTGAGTTGAGCTGAAACAGGATAGGGTTGGGTTTAGGCCCAAAGGGATTAACTGAGATTTAAATAAGTTTTTTGTTTTATAAAATACCAGAAAATCCAAATGGCAATTAGAAAATAGCAAATGAACTTGGAAAAGTTCTAGAAAAATTTAGAAAATATATCCAAGCACAGAGAACCCAAATAAAATAGTTTTGACTATTGTTGATGTTGACTTTAATCATATTAAATTATTTTGATGCACAAGGTTCAATATTAAGCTTTTCCATTAAAGTCAAATAAATCCAAATGGTGAATTTTCTCCCTACTAACTATGCAAAGGATTTTTAAAGCTCAGAAAATTAGGATGTTACAAGAAGATTACCGGCGCAACTCCTCCAAGCCGTCTAGGTGTCGGTAAACATCAAGAGTAACAAGTCGAAGACGCTCACTTGAACAAATGAAGTGTCTAAGCTCAATGGATACACAATCCACTACCTAATACAACACATGCACTTAGGGTTTGCTCTCTAAGCTCACTAAGTGCAACACATGCACATAAGAGAGTAGAGAGCTTGCTCTTTGCTCAAGGGAATGAATAGCACCAGCAACAACTAATTTCACAGCTGGCCAAGGTGGGTATTTATAGCCCACACACAAAAACTAGCCGTTAGAGAGAATCTGCAGAAAAGTCAGAGAACCCCGGTCTGATCGCCAACCAATGGCTGGTCAAACCACCCTTGCTCCAACGGCTAGCCGTTGGACACACATCTGGTCTGACCGCCAACCAATGGCCAGTCAGACCAGACCAAGCCGGTCAGACCGCCAGAGGGGTGGTCAGACCACTCCACAAAGGAGCAAGCCAAACCAGAAAAACACTTCTCTGGAAAAAACATACCGCCAACAAAAGATCGGTACTACCGCCCTGCGGTAATATCGATGAACAAATGCAGTCATACCATTTTGGGAACAAGAGAAACTCCCCAAAAACACAAGGAAAACATTCGGACGACATGATCAGACCATACATTCGAATGGTCTGAACGTTCACCTGGGACCGGTCAGACCACCCAACACATGGCGGTTAGACCGATATACCACCGGTCAGACCGGTCGCTACTGGCGGTCAAACCGCCAGCTGACAAAGACCATCGCCCAGTCCAAACATTCCGGTCAGACCGCCCAAGGGCCTGCGGTTAGACCACCAGAGCTAAAAGAGAGAAATTGCACTTCGCTTCAACTCAATTTGCAACAACACATTTGCCCATTGATGCGCGATGCAAACAAAGGTTAAAGACGAGATTCTGAACAAGATGCAAAACACATTTGCCAACTTTTATAATCACACCACAAGGAATAAGGTAAATGGACTTAAACCATTTGCAAAACACATTCACAAACTAAAGTCACATGCTACAAGGATTATGCATGAGCCACGACCATTTGCAAAACACATTCGCAAATATCGGCAACATGCTAACGAGAGGTAGAGCAAGCACGACGAGCTATCAACACATGACTAACTCAAGCTACTAGTCAAGACCCCTCTTAATAGTACGGCAACCTAAACTAGCAATCCGATCTATCATCCAAACACCAAGACCGGTAAAAGACTAGGAATAAACCCTTAGCCCTAGCTAGTCATACCTTTGCCTTGCACAAACACTTGAAGCTTGATGACGCATGTTTTCTCTTCAATATCGGGTCATTGACTTGATAATCATCAACACATGATGTTTTTCTTTATTTTAAGTTCTTGACTTGAATATGCATCAACCCATGATGCACTCTTTCACTTGACCTCCATCAACAGATGATGGGTCTTCTCTTGACTTGATGATCAACTCATGATCATCTCCTCTTCTTGAATATTATCAACACATGATGATTTTCTTTTCTTCAAGATCTTGATATGAATCAAGACATGATGCGTCATTTTCTTGAACCTTGACTTGATGACGATCAACTCATGATGTCATCTAAAGTCTCTATCATCATGGGACATAACCTATTCACCCAACTCATGAAAATATTAGTCCCATAACATGATTGTCATTAATTACCACAACATACCATTAACTCATAATGGTGGGTCAAGATACTCCAATCTTTCCCTCTTTGGTAATTGATGACAACCATCACAATTGCGAATAATTGAATATAAAGACATATGAGTATATATGAACTACACAAGTTTATGTATACTCATTTGATATGTTTCAAAGTAAAGATCCTTAATATATGTGGATAAAGAAATATGGATCAATGCAAATGAAACAACAAAACATAGAGTGAACCCCCCTAAATGTGTACATACACGAATGTGTAATAAAAACATATGCACATATTCAAGTTAGACTTTTAGTGGAGTTCAACCTATATTTTGGATCCAAGGAATGCAACAAGATATAAGAATATGATGTCGAATGGATACCTCTATGATTTTCACCTTTTTATCTAACTGAGACAAAACAATAGGTTTAACAATAGAAGTGTTAGTCTCACAAATAGATTTATCATTAGTAATCAAAATACTCCATTAACTCATAATGGTGGGTCTAGATACTTCAATCTCCCCCTTTTGGTAATTGATGACAAATCCTTTATCAATAACAACATTTGGATATAAATCGACATAAGTTCAGAATTTAAGTTGTTTAACTATATCCATGCATATCATAAGGTGAAATCATAAGAGAGAATATATTAATCATCCAAATGGCAATATATTGATCATATAAGCATTCTCCCCCTTTTGGCATTAATCACCAAAAATCCAAAATATTTGGAAAACTTCAAGGATTTCAGACTTCTTTTGAAAAATTCTTGTTTTATCTTCACTTTAAGCAAAAATCTTACCTTCAAAGCTCAATTTGGCATATATTTTGAATGAAGACTTTTTTTTTGAAAATTCTTATTGGAAAAGTTTCTTAGGAGTTCAAAGTTTGTTTCTGCCAAATTTGAAAGTATTTTAACTTGATTTGAAAAAGTTTTGACTTTTTCTCTCTTTGATCAACATGCTGAAAATTCAGACGTTTGTATGTTTTAAGCTGATTTGTGATTTTTGTATCTTCAAATGGGTTCGTTATTTGAGAAAGATGTAATGATGGATTTCTATCCTCTCTAGTTGATCTTCTATGTTAAATTTTCTCAGATTTATTGAAACTCTCTTAACCAGTTTTTCAGTTGTCTTTTGAAGCTTAAATGGAATGTCAAAACCTGAAAAACCTAAAATTTTCAGTTCTCTGAAACTTTGTAATTTTCATATCTTCAAAATGGTTGATATTTGGTTGAGCCTTCCAAAATGAAAAGTGTCTGTAGTTACAAGGACTAGCTCCATGATTTATCTCAGTTTTTTTCGAAGCTTGTTTCCATAGTTTTTCGAATGTTTTAAGAAAGTTTTTAGCTCAATATGAGTTCAAATTTTTGAAAATGAGCATGGCATCTTCTTAAAAAATATTTATTTGGGAGATTTCAAAAGTGTGTTTTCTTGAATGCATTCCAAATATCATTTTCTTTAGTTAAACTCAAATATGGCCTCATTTCGAGTTATTTTGCTCTTTTCAGCCTTAAAAGAGGAGTTTGTGACCTGTTTCGGTTTAAGGGGGAGAATGTTATATGATTAATAGGTTTGCGACCTATTTTGGTTTTCCTTAACTATCTTGAAAACAAAACCTTACTTCAAAAAGGGGAAATATTTTAATGATCAAAATAAAATGAATTCAATTGCCAAGCTCATTGTTTTACAAAAACTTTATGTTGGCTTCGATTTGTTTTGGATTTTTGGTGATTAATGCCAAAAGGGGGAGAATGTTTATATGATCAATATGTTGCCATTTGGATGATTAATATATTCTCTCTTATGATTTCACCTTATGACATGCATGGATATAGTTAAACAGCTTAAAAAATAGAAGTGTTAGTCTCACAAATATATTTGTCATTAATAACTAAAATGCTCCATTAACTTATAATGGCGGGTCTAGATTCTTCTAACCCCTCCAACCAGAGTACTCATAGAGTAACCTCTGGAATTCTCACGACCACAGGGGTCGTTAACCATGGGGGTTACGACCATCGAGGGTATATGGTCTTTAATTAAATGTTCAAACCAATATTTATGAATTTAATCATCGTCAGACGTACTACATCAAACAACAATACAGCTAAAATTATCTAATACATTGAATTCTATGTCGCTATTTTTATTTGCTAAGCTAGAAGGTTTCGAATTTATGTGCAAAGTTGCAAAAACATTTACTTGTAAATGGGCGACCAGATCTGCTGCTCCGTCTGCTCCGCTACAAACCGGCAGGGCTTCACTAGGTCTCTTCTACTCTTACCTCTGCTCTCTTCTCTTTTTTCCGGAATTAAAATAACTTTTCCCCCAAATTTGGGGGGTTTATATAGCCACTGACAGGTAGTTGGACTAGCGATAGACAGTAAATAGGTGCCTATTGCCAATTGGAATGACGACAAAAACCTATTGCTATTTCAATTGGCGACATACACTTATATTTGTAAAAAAAATTTTTTTTGTAATTATCTTTTAAATTAATATTTTTTTAAAAAATTCCTGCACGTGTCTGAGGTCCACATGAAAAGCATCTTTCTGCGATGCCAGCCTAACATGACACTGCATTCCCAGTCAGTCTCGTTTTGCTCAATGCTGCGATCTCTGAATGTTGTGCTGGCACGCCTGCCCCATCAGATAAATTAAGCCATGATGACAATGTGTATACAAGATAAAGGGCTTGTTTGGTTGGTGCCCTGGATTCCATGCCTGGAAAAAAATGGTACCTGGAGGTAGCCTGAAAAGTAGATGATTTTTGTCTGGCCAGGCAAACTTGAAGATAAGTTGTTTGATTGGAAGTTTGTGCCTGGAATTGGTGAATAAAAAGTAGACCGTTGAATGAAGCAATAGGCAATGAGATAAACACACTGCCGGGCACAGGAGCAGGCGCGAAAGCAGCGCTGAGCCAGCTGCGTCGGCGGCAGCAAAGCAAACAGCCATCAGGCTTTCTTCAGGTGCTGCTGGCCAGGGAAAACCGCTCCAGGACGGCAAGCAAACAGACCCAAAATAGGCCAAACCAACAAGGCAACAAACATTATGCAGTACAGTGAGGGGGGCATGCTCACATAGTGACATGCTCCATATCTGGACTGGATGACAGCATCCTTCCAAAGCAGCTCAAAAAAGGTGAAAATGTCTGAAGTGAAGATGAGGTGATATTTAGTGTTTGGACTCTTTTCAGCTCAATGTTGTGATGAACTCATTGCCTTTTGAAGCTCTGATGTGAAGCATGCTTGGCTGTTCTCTGTAACCCTGTGGTTCAGTTCCTAGTGAAAAATCAACTGTCTACCTAGCTGGTGAATCCAAGCAGCCTGAAGAAAGCGTCGTTCTACTTCTGTCATTTGTCCCCTATACATGTGCTTTCTCAGTACACACAGTTTTCTAAACAAGTGGGCATATACTGCATGCAGCCAATGAGCAGCTCGCCAACAAAAAAATAGGATTGGTACAGATAACAGAGCCATAGCGCTGCTGGCCTCCCACACCATGTGCCCAATACTGAAATGTTCAGAAATGAACAATTACTTCGTCAGAGAATCAGGTACACACAGAAACATAATTCTGAAGGCCACTTGTTACTTCAGACTACCACCAGTAGTAGATTGATTAATTCAACAATATCACCGTATATGACTATATCCCTCCCTTCAATGGAATCAAGAATCAGATGTGAACTTTACGTAGGATTGTTAATGATAATTAGAGAAAGTTAATGATTGTAGATGATTTTTCGTATCGAGAATCAATCAAAGCAACCAACAGAGCTTACAACCACTGCAGTAGTACTGTGCGACCCAAAAATGCCTCGCACGAACCTGTCGCCCGCTACAGATGCTGAGACCCTCACGCACGAACCGAACAGCCACAGCCGCCGCAGCCCTCGTCTCGCACGGCAGGAAAACACCACGCAGTGATTTGTTTTCTTTTGTTTACCGATCACGCAACTGCTACCATCTTGTCGCCCACTGCTGATGCCAAGAGGGAAAAGACGCTCTTCAGGTCGCTACGCAGCGCGTGCGTCTCCTCGATCTCCGCGCTGAGCCTCGCGGACAGCCTCGAGCAGCACGTGCGTGTTCTGCACGCTGCAATGCTGATGTGGTAGAAGATGCTGGATTGATTGCGAATTTTTTTTTTGAAATAATCTATTTTTTATTCAAAAATACAGAAATAATATCGCTTAATTTTTTTTTCCAGAAATAATCGCGTGTCGCTGTACGGTTGGGCGACTAGCTCAAGTCGCCCAACCGCAGTGCGACAATCATTCAAGTCGGCCAATAGAACGGCGATTTAAAGTTTCCAGACGTCGTCGCTTGTTGGTTTGGCGACTTGGTGGCAGCTCACCCCAAGTCGCCCAACCGTATGGTGACTTGGTGGCACCTCACCCCAAGTCGCCCAACCGTATGGCGACTTGGGGCAACTATAAAAACCGCGCGCGGCCGAACCGTCGCCATTCCAACGCGCGATTCGCCAGAATCACAACCGAGCCGAGAGGAAAAGAGGAGAAAGAGAGGAAGAAAAATAGGAGAGGAAGAAAAATAGGAGGGGAAGAAGAAGAGGAGGAAAAAAAAGTTCTTCGTTTTGCATCGACGATTAGGACGGTAAGTTTGTAGTATTAGTTTGTAGAAGTTTATTTTTGAAATCATGGTAGGTTAGCAAGCAACTTTATGTATAGTGACATATTGTTAGCAAATATTTAGAGATGGCATGATTAATTAGTAAGCATGGTACGTTAGCAAATGTTGAGAGATAACATAAAGGAAAGATGAGTTAGTAAAAATAAATTTAGTTGTACTATTCTGCGTGCTGCGCTAATTGCGTACATGTTACTTTTCTAAATGGTAGTTTATATAATGGTAAACATGTCGATACTTAGCGTGCATTCGCAAATGCTAGTTTATAGAATGTTAAATACACGATACATGGTTCCAAACACGTTGGATTATCAAACATGTCAAATTTTATTTTTTCCCAAAGCTTCACCCATTATAAATATGCATAGTGCGATGATGTATTAAATATTTAGCAATCCATAGCGATCGGTATAGGCGTTAACGTAATATAGCCTTCGTAGGAAAAATTATGTCATTGTGTTAGGGCAAAGTGTAATGCCATTGGAGTATAATTTAAATCGTAAGTAATATGAATGCTTTTAATTTCTTAATTTGCGGTATGGCTCAAGACCACGGTGGTTCGGATTGGCATTTGATCATTGGACGGTTGGTCGACGTCTTGACATCGCTTGAGCCGTCGTGTGCCGCATCCGGTTGGCGGGACGACGCTGAGTTGGGGTGGTTCAGTCTGCGGACACCCGACGACGCTTGGAGATTAGACCCACGTTGGGTAGAGAGGTTTGTCCGCAAATTTGTCACTTTTTGTATCGTATCGCACTATGTACTTACTTCTTCGTGCTTTGTAGGTTGAGCCGTTCGGCCTTCTACCTCTCGCCACGGATGGTAGAAACCACCGAAGAGGGCGGCGATGCAGTCGACGACGATGGGGAGGTTCAGGCCGGTCCGGAGCGGTCACGACGATTCCCATTCGATCGGTCGCTCCTGACTGCCCTGGTGGACCGTTGGCGGCCCGAGACGCACACTTTCCACCTCCCTTTCGGGGAGATGGCCCTGACTCTGCAGGATGTCGCGATGCTGCTCGGCTTGCCTATCGCGGGAGCGGCTGCATTCCCGCCGGACGCGGGTGTGGACTGGCGCGACGCCCTGTTGGGCAGGTTTCAGGGCGTTCTTGGGTAAGTATAGTACCTATTTTCTATGTTTAGAGATTCATTGAGGCCTAGCCATATGACGGGCTTACTAATTATTCGTTTCTGCGTAGGTCGAGCGGATGGTCCCAGAGCCCACCGTCGACCAGGTGTCGCGGCACCGGAGGCGTACTGTTGTGGCTCTTGGTGAGTCTTGTTCTGGCGACCACGGTGACTCCGTCGACGCCCGTCTCGTGGGAAGTGCGAGGGCCATCGCCCGGCGAGGAGCTAGAGATCGATTGAGATCGGCCGTACTTGCGCGACGTCTGCGGCATGTGCGATGCGTCTTTGTGGGGCGAAGCCGCATCTATCCTCCTGGTGCCCCTCTGCTGCCGTATGTGGTCGTTCGGCGCTTCTCTCTCGGACGGCCCATCTTGATAGACTCCGGACCGTCTGGCGGACATGTACCATGGGGACGCGGTGGACCGGCCGGCCGTAGGGTCCCTTTGGTGCCGTGAAGCGGGTACATATTTCCTTATATATTTTCTTAATCGTATTACAGGTAATCCTTTGTAACCACTTGTTTTTCGCTCGCGAGCTGAGATGCACTGCGTCACGAGTCACACGCGTCGCGTCTGAGCACTTTGTGGAGCGGTGGACCGTCTCACCGCGACGGCGTCTTGTTGGGAGCCGTACTCCGTCAGAGACGGAGGCCGTGCTCAGCTGGCTGTCTTCACTGTGTTGGCGCGACCGGGCATACTGGCGGACGCAGAGGAATACTGTGTTTACGTATTGTCTTTCGTAGGTACTATGACATGGTTGTCTATACCATTGTTCTATAACTTGTATAATGTGTTGACGTATTCTCCTTCGTAACTACTATGACATGGTTGTCTATGCATTCCATCTAGCATTGTTCTATTACTTATTAATATATTAGTCTACGTGTCGCTCAACCGTTGGCCCAACACTTCCTGCCAAGTCGTGAAGGTCCGTACGGTGTTGACCTAAGTGATTTCCAGCAAGTCGATTTGGTACACCCGAATCTGGAGAATGCCCGAATCGGAGATGTCCTAGACTGGCTCACCAGAACCTTCATAGCCAATGTCATGTACGGAGAGATAGTGAAGAAGCCGGACCTAGAGGCGAAGCACATCATGGTGGCTATCGGCGAAATTCAAGTACAAGATTAGCTACTGTGAAGGCATGGCGTGCTAAGCGAAGGCTTTGGAAAGGAGGTTCGGTTCTTCGAGGCATCTTCGACAACCTTCCTCGTATGCTCCAGGTGCTGCAAGATAGGAACCGGGCACATACATTCGCTGTGAAGGACCGGCCACCAAAAGACCGCTGCTAGGTTTTATGGTCTTGCAGAGGGCCTTCTTAGCATTCGGTCCATGCATCAATGCATTCAGACACATGTTGCCCGTGATCTCAGTGGACGGGACATTTCTAACTGGGAAATACAAGGGCATGATCCTGACAGCAATTGGCGTTGATGGCAACAATCAGATTCTGCCCTTAGCCATCGCTTTCGTGGAAAGTGAGAATTACGACAGCTGGTTGTGGTTCCTTCGTCATCTGAAGGAGGGAGTAGTTGGGGCACGTCCTGATGTCTGCATAATCCATGATCGCCACTCCGGGATGATGAAGGCCATCCGACAACTTCAGCAAGACCCCAATGAGCCGTTCCCCTGGCCAGACCTGAGGAACAGATGGTGCATTCGCCATCTGGGGGCCAACTTCTTCAAACAGTTCAGGCAGCAACCTTTGATGAAACTGTTCAAGAGGCTTGCCATGCAGAACCAGCAACGTAAATTTGATGCGTTGTGGCAGATGTTGGACGAGCACACCAAGAAGCATGTCGTCGAGAGAAACAAGCGTCCCTCATTCTCGGGAGGCACGGTAGGGCGCCTCACACCTGCTGCGGGAGCTCGACCCTCCCATTTGACGCGGAGGACCTCGAGGGACATCGGTGTTTCTCTCATTGGATTGAGGCGAGCCATTGGAAAAGTGGTCCTTACTTCACGACACGGACGGCGCAAGGTATGGCATAATGACCACTAACCTTGCGAGGTGTACAAGCAGGTTATTAGGGGCCTCCGTTGTCGACCTCTTGTCGCCATTGTTGAAGGCGTTACGCATGGTACAATCGGATATTTCGAGGAAAGACATGCAAATCGGCACTTCATGCGACCAACCCAGACCCATATTGCTCCAAGATTACTACATACATGCAGGCCAAGACCGAGAAGGCTCGATCGCACACGGTCTTCGTAATAAACATCTGAACATCGATTCGACGTGATCCTCCGAGACAATTTGGATTCGAATGGCTCGGTCTCTTGTTACCCATGAGGTATGCCTTAGAGACCATGTGAATGAACCTAGCTGCACATGCAACAAGCTAAAGCTCCTTCACAAGCCATGCTCTCATGTCCTCGCTTGGCGTGTGGGACCATCCGCATGGACCCATTGAACTTCGTATCAGAGTACTTCATGAAGGAAAGGGTGCAGCAGGTGTGGTGCGGCGAGCTAAGAGGCTTCAGGGTTGTCGGTAACTTCTCCACATTGGATATTGCAAATAGGACTTGGGTTCCGGATCTAGACCTATTGAGGGGGGGAAGGGCCGTTACAGAGTCGTCGCATTGAACGATATGGACGAAGGGAAGCTGCGTGGCGGGTAGGCGGGTAGGCGTAGACGTAGTAGCCATTACGCCGCCAGAAGGGCACACTGTGAGAACTTGCAAAGGCGCTCACGACACTTAGGAACTTGTATTACAACTGCTATTATGTTGTAACTTGTAGTTCGATCGATGACTTTGGTTTTGTAAGCAAGCTTAGAACTAATTGTGTCGTAATTGTACTTTGGTTCTTGTAAGCAACTACCGAACTGCTAGTATGTTGTATCGTAATTCTAGCGGACAATATCTGGTATGGAATAGCTTGGTTTTCAGAACTCGTTCATACAATGCATATTTGTTCGATGCATATAACTTAAAGCACGCGACACATCAATACAACATGCCAACTCAATAAAAGGCAACCGCAATAACGCGTCCACCATTTCGTTACATGCTTTAGGAGATTGAACATAAGTGCGTACAGAAGGGGACACTACCATCCCTAATTGTAGAAGGGGACACTACCGTGCCTAATTGTAGAAGGTGCCTCTCGCTACCCACATAGAGTGTTCTCCGGTTAGGCGCCTCGGGCGTGGTCGGTCGTCGTTATAGTTGCACGCACATATGCACTAGGGTTGTACAATGACATGTGGGATCATAGGAACTTCCTATGTTCACGACCTTCTCATTGCCCCTCTCGCGCTGCATCTGTTGGCGGAGGTCATCATTTTGCTCCTTGAGATCGTCCATTCGCACCGCCATCGAATCCTTCAGGTTCTATATAAGCTTTATAAAGTACTTCATCGACTATCGCCAATATACAAATATCGTTAGACGACTTCATTAGGGAGAGACTCCGGACGCATCGTAATATCACTTACCTATCTACTTACCATTCATTACTATCTCAATCGTCCTCACAAAATTCTCTGAAATTTTACGACTACAACAATATCTGACGATCACAAAATGTTATTGCGAATCGACATATTTCGTACCCTTCATATTCTCTGAAAATAAAAGCAGACCAACCAACGTTGTCACCACACTTTTATCTTTACAAAAATAACATCATATTATACGATTTGCTAAATACAATACCTACAAAATGTAATATCTATTTTAACACAAATATTCCAATTGGATTTACATAATTTCGGGTTTAGCAAGCTTGAATAAGCCTTTGGTTGGGCGACTTGAACTAAGTTGCCCACCAAGCTAGCGACTTATTAAACTCGCTATACACATCACGTCTGAGCTCTAGTCGCACATCCGTTTGGCGACTACATCGGCCGAGCTCTAGTCGCCCAATGGGAGGCGACTTGGAGGATGTCGCCGCAATGATTGGCGACTTGGGCAAATCGCCTAACCGTCTGGCGACACGCGATTATTTCTGTAAAAAAAATTTAAGCGGTATTATTTCTGTATTTTAGAATAAAAAATAGATTATTTCAAAAAAAAAATTCGATTGATTGCTCGAGCACGGCAGAATTCCCTAGATGAGTTCTCTCTCACGCACGAACAAACCTCAACAGCAAAAGCCCTCACGGCCAGCATCTCATTAACTCAACCAGAAGATGTTTTTCTCTAGTACATGATCGTGATGACACACAGGAAAGCATTTGATCAACTCACGTTACAAACTAACACTCGTCAGAGTGGACATAAATCACAGGAAAATGCTACCAAACGCTCTCTAGTACATGATCGTGATGACACACAGGAAGACATCTGATCAACTCACGTTACAAACTAACACTCGTCAGAATGGGCATACATCATAGGAAAATGTTACCAAACGCTATAGCGTTTGGAGCCAGAAAATGGTACAGACGAAACAGCTCATACAATCAGACCACATCCCACCTCCCCCGTATGCACCTCCCCTCCTCAACCTTCCTCGTCTCTCTCTCCACAGTCCAATATAATCCACCATTCATACGAACCAACTATTTCTTCCTCTATCCCCCATCCTCGTCATCCTTTTTTCACTATCTCTCCGCACCTCCATGGAGGATCATACCAACCATTGACCTCTCTCTCCCACACTCAGCGACCATCCCGCTCGTACTAGTCTGCTGCTTGTTGCTCCGCTTTGATTGCTTCTGTTTGGTACAAGAAGAAGCGCCATGGAGGGCATGCTGCTGTTCTTGTACAGGGCCATCCTCCACTACTCCAACAAGTCGCCGTCGGCCTCGCCGCACCCACCCTACTACGTACGCCTCGCCGGCGGCGCCAACTCCGGCCGGCTCCGGTTCGCCGAGGTGTCGGTCTTCCCCTCGCCGGCCAGCCGCGACGCGTAGCTCCTGTGAGCGATCGTGGTCGTGGTCGTGATCGTTCTTTGTCGTGATGCATGGCATGAAGAGGAGTTTTTGTGAGCCAGTGATCGATGCCTTTTTAGTTGTGTTTCTGAGTCATGTTTCATGAAAGTTTCATCCTACGTCTCATGAAGTTTCATCCCAAGTTTCGTCATGTTTCATCAAGTTTCATATAGTTTTATTAAGTTTCATGAAGTTTCATCCCAAGTTTCATGAAGTTTCATCCTAAGTTTTATCATATTTCATGAAGTTTTATTCCAAGTCTCATTAAGTTTCATCGTGTTTCATGGAGTTTCATCCCAAGTCTCATGAAGTTTCATCCCAAGTTTCATCGTGTTGCATCAAGTTTCATGTAGTTTCATTAAGTTTCATGAAGTTTTAATCCCCAATAACTGGATGAAACTCACTGAAACTGTGGAAACTGTTTGAAACTCTCTGAAACCTAGTGAAACTTCATGAAACAAGGATGGAACTTAATGAAACCGAATGAAACTGGGTAAAACTTGCTCTACAAAATATAAAGAAACAATGATACTAGATGAAACTTCATGAGACATAACGAAACTTCATGAGACTGCTATACCGTTGAAAGTGCTTCCGACGGTATAGATGCCAAGCCTTATAGTTTGACATTCTGAATTTCTCATGTACTGATGCTACCACCCTACAACTCAACAACAATCTTGTGAACCCTTTCCCTGGGCATGGTCTCCAGCTGAAGGATCACCAGACCAGAGGAGGAATCGTAGGACAACTCCACCTGAGCTGAACCTAGCATGCACTTCCTTGGCCTGACTGCAGAGTAGACACCGAACCTTCCACATCCTCTCACTTCCATGCAGACCAATCCGACGGCTTCAGAGCTTATGTTGTGTAGGTCTGTCAAGGTGGAACTTGAGCCGTTGTCGAGCAACTTTGCGCCGTCGAGAAGATGGTAGGTGAGACCTTCCACCGCCGCCCCGCTGTTGAACATGTCGATGAGACCGATCGGAGCAAACCTGAATCCGGGTGCCAAATCCTGCAATGTCATGATCCATCAATTAGTCCATAGATGCCAAGCCTTTTGCGTTACAAGTGCATACCAGACTAGACATAACCAAATGGATAAGTAGTTGAGGCAATGGGCTGACCTTGATCGGCGACACGGTGAGGATATCATGTTCCAAGACGTTTAGGGAGATGGGCAATGCCACACCGTGTGGGAGGACTACAAGGTCACCACTAGCATGACGGTACACGGCGCAATCGCCATTCCATTCGGGGTCAGTCGCTGCGTCGGAGATAAGATGGACGTCGCTGCCCTTCACGCCGCAAGTCAGGGCCTCAGCGCCGGTCCCGTGGAAGACGTTCTTCTTCTCAACGGAGCTCCAGGCCGCGCCCTGGCAATTGTACACGCCGAGGACGCCAGTGAAATTGTTCATGTTCCAAATCTTGAGCAAGCTACAGAAGACAAGCCACGGCATAGAATTATCAGACGCATGCTCCAAACAGCATTGGTACAATGTACAAATCAAGAATTCAAGCAATTGAGGAACGAGCAAAGCTGGCTTGGTCAATTGGCGTTGTATCCAGTGGCCGGTTGGGGGTTCGAACCCTGATTCTCACGCGGCTGTGCTTGGCACAGTGAGGTGGGGGCTGTGCATGGGGAACAGTGGCTGGGGGCTTTAGGCTCCCGGTCCATCACGGTTCGAGCGTTGCTCCCGTTGGCGAGTAGTGTGCTCTTCTTCTTTAAAGCGGTCCGGATGGGAAAATCCTAGACCTCGGAAAAAAAAAGAATTCAAGCAGTTGGCGATTTGGGATTGAGTTTACCTGACGCCATTGCGTGCCGGATCGGTGAACAGGCAATCCTTGGTTGGCCGGCCAGGCAGCCGTGCTCGAAGAACGGAGCCGTCAGGCAAGACCATCTTCTTCAGCAGCTCAAAGTTGTGCTTCCCTGGGACGTCACTGCAAAGTCATCGCCAACAACACAATTCAGCTACTGGTCTCACCAAACGCAGGCACCACAACTGCTCAGGAGTCTGAAGTCAACCTGACATAGACTGGGCCGCCGCTGATCGCTCGTGCCGAGCCGTGGTAGTCGCCTGCCGGGTGGAGAGAGTGGAACATGTCCCAATCCGGGATCATGAACTCCCCAAGGAACACGCTGTTGTACGCCACCGCGGCGATGTGGATCGTGTGCGACACAGGGTCCCTCGGGAAGAAATCATCCGATGCTCTCACCACTGCCGTCTGTTTAGAACTGCAAATTTGACGCATATCACAATCAAATTTCTCGAAAAAAATCGAATCCTTTTAATGGAAGCGAGGAAAGGGATGAATAGAATTGCGTACCAGTAGAGGGCGTCGGTGTTGTGGCTCATGCAGGCGATGATGCCGTTCTCTGGGAAGTTCTTGGCGATGGAGGCGTCGAGCGCCTGGTGGTACTGCCTGGTGAGCTGCACGCGGCCGCCGTGGCCGGCGCCAAGCGTCTCCAGGATGCACTGCACGTCCACCTTGACGCCGTCGACCCCGGCGGCCGCGAGGTATGTGTGGAGCTCGTCGTAGAAGCGGTACACGGCGCGCGGGTGCACGAGGCCGAGCCCCTGCGTGGTGAGCGCGTCGGTCTCCATGCCGGGCTCGTTCTCGGCGACGCCCGGCGAGATCTTGGGGAACTGAATGTTGGAGTGGTAGCCCTCCATCCCGGCGACGCCCGGCCGGACGCCGCCCCAGTAGCCGGTGATGGCGTGCCAGACGTACACGTACTTGAGCCCGTACTTCTCCTTCGCCGCGCGCACCACCGTCTTGATGCCGGCGGCCGGGTCCTCATCGTTCTGGAACTTGCTGTTCTCCTTGATGCCGGTGAGCCGGGGCAGGTGCGGCGGCTTGTCCTTCGCGCCGGTGGCCTCATCGGCGGGGTCGTCGGGGTTCGCTTGGTCGGTGCCGACGGACTGCCAGCCGTCGTCGATGATGACGAACTTTGGCGGCGCGCCGCCGGCGGTGAGGCTGCGGAGCCCGGCCCCGACGCCCTCCTGGGTGACGTCCTTGTAGAAGGCGTCCCAGGTGCACCAGCCGAAGTAGTCGACGATGCCGGGGAGCTTCTTCTCGGCGCGGAGGCGGAAGGTCTTGAGGCAGGACTTGGCCGCGGCGACGGCACCGGCGATGGCGGCGAACGGGTCGGCCTCCGCAGCGCCTACGAAGAGCGCGCGCTCGAACGACTGCGCGCGGGTGTCCGCATCGCCGCTCTCGATGCAGAGCTCCAGCTCGTCGCGCGCGCCGCCCTGGAGGCTGGCCCGGAACGCCCCCTCCACGAGCGGGAGGAAGACGACGTACGCGTCCTCGTCGCCATCCACGGCCTTGGACTCCACCAGCAGGAACTGCGTCTCGCGCGGGACGTCGGCGCCCTTGTCCCCCATCCTCTGCGCCATCCACCACAGCTTGAACCGGAAGCACGCCATGAACCGCACGTCCCTGCCCACCCACCAAATCCACGACCACCAATCCCACACAGCCAAATCAATGCCGCGACGAACCAATCGCCAATGGACGAACAAAATCGGATCTTTCTCGCGTTCTCAAATCTCAAGATCTAATCGAACTTTTACCTCAGGGTGCCGAGGGAGACGGCGTGGCGAGAGGCCGGCTCGGCAAAGTCGGCGCCGACGAAGACCCCGTCGAACGGCCCCCCCGCCGCGGCAGACGACGCCACCACCGCGTCCGGCACCCCGGACAACACCGTCCGCCCGTGGACCGTCAGCGCGCCGCTGGCGACCTTGACGGTCGACGTGATCGTCATCTCCTCTCCCTCTCCCTCCCTCGCCCTCTGGCGGGATGACGAGAGACTGCTCAACGGCCGCGACGACCCCTTGGTCGCCGCAAGAGTCCTGAACAAACACCTGCTGTGGATTCTGCCACACAGAACAGAGCAACCACAAGAAAAAGAAGGCAATAAAAATAAACAGCTGGGATGAGACTGTATGTAACCTGGGAGGATTGGGAGGAGAAGGGCTGAGGCAGAGAGGTGATGAAGAGTGTGATACGGATGTGAGGAGCAATGGGCGGGAAGGGCGGGTACATATACGCGGGATGGGAGAGCGAGAGGGAGAGGGAGAGGGGAGGGAGGATGACGCGGCGGGCCTGCAGCTGCAGCTGGAGCTCATGAGCCTCCGCGCCAAACAGAGTTTTTAGTCGAAATGGCGCAAATTTGCTGAAGGACGGTCTTTATATGAAATTTGCAAAAATGACGCCGAAACTGACACCTGCCTCTTGCCGTACTGCCGCTATGCAGTGGAGACCTCTTGCACGGCTATCGCGCGGTAGAGATATTGTAGCTTTTTAAATAAACAATTTATTTAAGTATACTTTTGTATGAATTTTTAAATATAAACAATATGATTTTTTTGTAGAGCATCCTGACATAATGTACTTGTTTTTGTTATTTTTTTTTTCAAAATTTAACCAGTTCTGAATATTTCTCGAAAATTCCTATAAACAGTATATTTAAATGAATTTTCGAGAAACATTCAGAACGGATAAATTTTTGAAAATATTACACAAGTAAGTACACCATGTCGGGAGGATCCACAATAAATTTAATAGTTTGGAGCTCATTTGCTATATTTAAAAATTCATACAAAAGTATACTTAAATGATTTTTTTTTAAAAAAAAATGCTACCGTACCCCTGCCGTACGGTGGTCATACGACAAAGGGTGTTATAGTGCGGTGTCCGCATTGTGTCTGCGCGGGAGGTCTCCATCGCACGACGGTAGTGCGACAGGAGGCAGGTGTCGGCTCCAGACACCTTGCCGTACGACCACCGTATGACAGAACGTCATCTTTATAAATTTAGCGTGAGACAATCATTTTTACAATTACAGGGTAAATTTACTCATTTCGGCCAAAATTGGCAGCCGGCTGTTAAATCTGTTGTGCTATGGATGGGATCGGAATTGGATTGGGTGGGCGACCGACCACTGACACTGTGCGCGTGCTGGGTTGGGAAATGGATCCGAAGGTACTGTGTATGTGTATGACTTATCAATAGCTACGGTGTTTTTTTGTTACAATAAAATTACTATAGTATTATTCACACGCTGACAAATACTGCTTATATAACGATGCCTGCATTAGCCGAGGATCCGGATGCGCTGGGTTGGGGTTCGTTGATTCGTCCTTGTCGCTAGTATTAATCCGGTGCGGTTCCGTTTAGGATCGGCTCGGGCTCTCGGCTGCCAACTCAAGCTAGTTAAATCGTGAATGTTAGCACGTTTTTTTGCCCCCTCTTTGAGACGATCTGGTATGAGGTTAAGACGGTCATTAGACAGTTGCGTCCTTTCTATCTGTGAGGCGATGGGGACTTTTTTTTTTTGTCTAATTAGCACTTTTTAAACATGCAATGACAGAAATGTCTTCCTCTCCGTATAATTTACGGAAATAGCGTCTGATACCATCCCTAAGTGGGACGGATGGCTTCCGTACCGCTACATTAATTAATCCGCACCACTTACGGACAGACTCCGTAGTCTGTCCCTCCCGCACTCGAACAGCTGTTGCTCGTCTGAGGGACGCACGGATTTGCCTCGTTCGCAGTGTCGACTGGTGAAATCTGGAGTCCGTCCGTGGGATGGATGGCCTCTGCGCGTCCGTCCGCGGGAGGGACGGTGCTCCGCACGGCCATCCGCGGGAAGGACGACAGCGTTGATTCATTCTGTCTAAGTCGTCTAAGTCGTGCCTGGGATGTTGCGGTTGAGAGTTAACTCGAAAGAAAAAGGATATTCTGCGTCTAGGTCTAGCACGTGGCTACTAATTCCATTTCAGATTTCACCATTGAGATGCATGTGTGTGATTATGAATTACGTCTGTAGACAAAATGCCTTTCAGCTTTGGACATCGCAAAGGTGGTCATATGCATCTTTCTGTAAAGAGAAAGAAAAGTTCACAAAGCTTCTGCATACAAATATAGTTCACAAATATACAAAGCTTCTGTAAAGAGAAAGAAAAGTTTACAAATATGTATACAAATATAGCAAAACAAAATATGCACAGAAATATAACAAAACAGAATTGCATGACACAGGATACAATATAGCTCACTCGTCTGAGCCACTACCACTACTCTCTGCTCGTTGCGTCTGCATCCGCGTGTGTGTCCTGGTTTTGCACCGAGCATGTCATTTGGGATACGTCAGCCGGTCCGAAGAGCGCGTATCGGATCGGAGAGGGTACGGAGACCGTTGAGTGCGCAGAGGTGCACCACTACGCTGACTCGGGCCCAGCTGAATCTGTGCAGTGTCGATGTGGTCCTGTTGTGACATGCCGAATCAGGGGCTACCTACAATCATGTCATGAACGTAGGACTCCATAATTTCATTCTCAAATTGTCTGCCCCCAAGGTACGCTGTCTGCAACTCCGGTTGTGCGGAGGAGCTCTGGCCTTGAACGTGTGGTGTACCAGTGAACCTAGAGGAGCTCTGCCCTGCGTACGCTCCAAACCCTACATACGGTCAAAACCCCACGTACGCTCCAAACCTCGTGTACTGCTCCAAACCCTGTGTACGGCTCCCTTCCAGGAGTTGGTGCAAGGGAGCTGGGAGGCCCCTATCCTTGTCAGTGGACGGATGACCGTCACCCCGACGGTCAACTAAAAGCTGCAAGACGGAATGATGTAAGGATGTGAGGGCACGTAAATATCTGGAACGGGAACTAAACATCTCGTACCTTCCGGATGTGTAGTGCGGATGACCGAGGGGGAGCGCCAGTCTGGCGGGGTGCGGACGGCGGAAGGGATGCATCCCGACGAATGTGTGGCTGCAAGACGACATGACGTTGGTACAACATAAGGCATAATATAAAAACATGACATAAAAATAGGACATAAGGATGACATGGCGTGCGACTGCAGTCCATCGGTAGCCCATAGTGGGCCCGTTGATCCGGTCGTGTAACCTGGGGTAGGGGTGCACTACTCTCGCGAAGTCGGGCCGCCCAACAGGGAAGTGCTCCCAACTCCATAGCTGCAGGAGCACATAGCACACGGCAAGGTTCGGTTTCACACCGGTGTGACGCTGCGAAGCGTCACACAACCCCATGTATGTGACGCATAGGACGGCAAACCCCCAACTGTACTTAGGCATGGCCCTAGCCTCCGTGTCGGCCAAAGACTCAGCGATGCGGACGAAGTTGGGGTACACCTAATCGCCCTGTGTAGTGGGAAACATGGCCCAGCCGAAGAGATGAAGAAGGTACGCAATGATGTACGTCCTAACAACCTCGTCAGGTGCATCCGGCAGGCATTGACTGAAGTTCCTCAGTAAAGTCTGAGAGACACCATGGGCGTTGTTCGGAGAGAATGCAAAGCGATGCCCAACAAAAGCCTTCGATCCACGCCGCAAGAGGAATAATCGCTCACCGATCGGGAGTAGTGTCATATATCTCCCCATCGAAACTGGAATGTGTGAGTCTTGGGTCTCCACCTGTCGATAATGGCTGACATCAAACTGCCGTCCAGGGTGAAGTACTGTATGGCCGAGAGCAGCTTCGCAAAGGGCAAAAACCTCATGTCCCGAAGAATTGGGACGTAGAGATCATTGAGCCCCCAATAATGCTTCTCGGACCGAAGTGCCAAGGGTGGAGGGCCATCCCCGTCCCCGGCGATCCACATTTGGCACCGATGATTAAGGGTGGAAAAAAAGCCCGAAACTCGTGAGCCAACTCAGCTCGACTAGGCTTGAACTCGTTCCCTTAACGAGCCGAGTCGAGCTGAGTTGGCAATTTAGCTCATTTTCTTAACGAGCAGAGTTCGAGCTGGCTCGCGAGTTGCTCGTTTAGCTCGTTAAGAAAACCAGGCCCAGTCCACTGTGCTAGTGTCGAGTTAACGAGCCTTCACGAGCCGAGTTAACGAGTTTGTTAGTAATGAGTTTAGCTTCAATTGTTAGTAACGAGCCTAACGAGCCGAGTTAACGAGTTTGAACGAGCTGAGCCGAGCTGAGCTTATAATTTTGCTCGTTAGCTTAATGAGCTGAGCCGAGCTCATTTCCTTAACGAGCTGAGCCGAGCCAGCTCGTTATCTACCCCTACCGGTGATGCTCGTTCTAGAAGAGTTCCAGTAGCTCCGGCAGAGGCATGACTTGCAAGAGATGAAACACACAGATTAGTAGTGAATAAGTTAATAATGATGGTGAATCACTATAAATTAAAAAAAAATATGACTAAGCACAGATGAACAACAAAATAAATATGCACTAATTAACTACGACCAAATTAATTAGGACTAATTAAGTACAACTAATTAGTAGGATTAAATTAGTTACAACCAAATTAATATGAGTATTTCTAACCTCCTAATTAATTCAGACTAATTAATTACAGCAAATGAATTAGGAAAAAAGTTACAACTTCATAAAGCAACTAAATTAATTACAACTGACTAACTACGATTAAATTAATTATGGCTACTAAAGTACGATTAATTAACTACAACTGATTAATTGCAATTAATTAATTATGACTAATTAAATAACTAACACTAACTGATTATGACTAATTAAATCGTAACTAATTAACTGGCCACGAAAAAATACGTACGATTAACAAAATAATGACTGGTTCATTATGGCCTAATTTATCGCAACTACCTAAATATCATAAATTTATTAACACCTAAACAATAAGGACTATATTACTTACACCTAAGTAACTACAAATAATTAACTACACATTTAATAAAGACAATTCATACGAGAAAAAAGTTATGTGTTAATATGGCCGCTAATGATAGCACTAAACAATCTTTAATCGTCTGCAAGAATAAAATCATCTGAGACTGTGAACGACAAAGTGAGCGAGGAAGAGAGTGAGTGAAGAGTCTCGCACGCTTCCTCAGAACTTATAGCGCAAGCGAGAGGAAATCAGGCGCCACTAATGACGGGGCGAAGGAATCACACAGACGCATGCATGAGATCGTGACGCGATGGAATGGACAAGGAATAAAGGGGAGACCATGACGCGATTGAATGGGCAGGGTATAGAGAATAAAGGCCGTGACCGCTCGATCGATGTCTAAACAATAATTTTCCAAGATGTTGTCATCCTTCCTGCGGACGGCCGTGCGAAGCACCATCCCTCCCACGGACGGTTGTGCGGAGCACTGTCCCTCCAGCGGACGGACGCGCGGAGGCCGTCCATCCCACGGACGGATGCCCAGGATCGCACCACGCGTCCTTCTCCGACCGATGGCACTGCGGGCGAGGCAAATCCGTGCGTCCCTCGGACAGAGAGCAGCTGTCCGAGCATGGGCTGGACAGATAATGGAGTCCATCTGTGGGTGACGCGGATTAGCTAACGTGGCGACACGAGAGCCATTCGTCCCACCCAGGAACGGTATCAGGCGCTACTTTTGCAAATTACCCAGGGATGGGGCGGGCAAGAGTTAATGGGATTCAAGAAAGTGTCTAGGATGTTCATATGATGTAACATCCCAATTTTCTAAAGTTTTAAAACCCCTCTTAATAGTTTAGCCCGTTGGAAAATTCACCAAGATTTTATTTGAATTTTTAATCAAGTTTAAGATGGACTTTTAATATCAAAACCATTTAATATGATTAATGTCAACATAAATTATTGTCCAAACTATTTTATTTAGATTCTATGTGCTTGGATATATTTTCTAAATTTTTCTAGAATTTTTTCGAGTTCATTTGCTATTTTCTATTTGCCAATTTGATTTACTGTATTTTCTAAAATAGAAAACCTATTTAAAATCTTATAAATAGCTTTGGGCCGGATCTCCTTAAGCCTGGCCCATTTCCTTTGTCCTCTGGCCCAGCCCGCATGGCCTTTCTTCCTCGTGCTAGCACGCTCCCTTGCTCTCGCTGACTGGTGGGCCCCGCCTATCAGGTCCACCTCCCACCTCTCGCCTTCGTCCTCAGTGCGCCAAGTCGTTTCGTCTGCCATTGCTGCATCTTCAAGCTCCTTCCTACAAGATCGAATCTCCAACTAAAAGATCCTAGGAAATCGTACCAAACTCAATCTCTTATCTCCTCGCTTCCTTATCTGCTAAAATCCTATCCTGAATCGATTTCTGTCCCTAATAACCATCGAGTCTGAAAAGATCACAATTTGGGCATTTCCAAATCTGGTACACCTGAGCCCTATAAATAGCACCCCTAGGATTGCATCTGTGCCCTCATTCCGAAACCCCAAGCCGCCGCACCTCAAGAACCCTAATGCCAACGGAATCGAACTTTTAGGGTTCCACCGTCGCCGCTCATTTTCCTCAAATTCAGCTGCTGTCATTGACGCCTCGCTGATGTTGACCGCACCGCCAAGTCCGTCGTTACACGGGCTACCTCTGGCACCCATCCGCGTCGCTGGAGCGTCATCAGAGGGATTTCCTAACAATACCCGAGCTTCTTCTCCGCTCAAGGCTTGCCGTCAGCCACCACCGTCGTCCTTAAGCACCCGTAAGTGCACCAACGAGTTCGCATTAGTGTCCTCTACATGTTGGTACCACTCACCGCCGATGAATCGCCGCCGTTCGTCGGTTGCCGTTGGGCCCAGAGCCGTCATCGCCGTCAAGCCCACGTGGACATCCACATCTCCAGCCACGTCGGTGCATGCATCTACGTGTCATCTACATCAACGCCACATGCGCATACACATGTCCAGTCCACCCACGCCTAGATCCAAAGCTCGGTGGATCCAATCCACTGTGAGCCATCTCAATGACGTGTGGGTCCCACATGTCAGAATAGTTTTTCGGGATTTGTTTTAATTCCTAAAATCAGTAATGACGTCATGTCGATGTCATATTCCGGATTTTCCAGTAGGAAAATATTTCGGGAAATTCCAGAAATTCTAATTTTGCCTTTTTATTTAGATTTAGAACTTCCAAAAGCCATATCTTCTTCATCCGAACTTTGATTGAGCCCATTCATCTAAATTCGAGCTCTATTTTACTATGATTTTTATTTAATTTTTGGAGTTTGTTTTATCTTTGTTATTTATTTATTTTATTTATTTACTTCGTTTGCGAGTAGACGTTGATACTTCAGGGAATTTGGAAGAAGAAGGAGTTCACCAAGATCAAGACCAGTACTAGGATCTATTTCAAGGCAAGTTATACCTTTGATCATATTGAACCCAGTTTTCAAAATTACTTTGATTCAAATTAATGCATTTACTTTAAGTATTTATTTAAATGCTTTTGGGTTTAGTTATTAATCCAATTTGTTGATATCCACCTTGTCTATTGTTATGTCATGATCCATTGTCACCCTAGATTGGTTATTTATTTTAGTTGGTATTATCGTAGCACCAACGTGGGTTGGTTAGATACGAGTAGATTTCTTAGCCATGCCACGAGTCATCATTTCATGTGAGTTGTAAATATGACTCTGACTAAGTGATTATGAAAATTTGTGATAAAACTGTGTGATGTGTGTCATTACTCATTGGTGGCATGTGTTGCACTTAATCAACAGGGTGGGAAAGGATTTAGACTAAGGCAAGTGGTGGATACTGTGTGATATGGTGGAGCTCTGTGAATAGGAATGGTAATCTTCGTGGCATAGTTAGAAATTTGAAAGTCTTGCCTTGGTCAATTAAGGACTTAACTTTGTGCGCCATTGAACTGAGCCCTACTGTACGACCACATGCCTGGTATGTGACGAACCTAACCTAGTAAGTTGTGGAGTCTTAACATTAACTACTCAGGTAGTAAGTTAGTGATGAGTGGAGGTGTGGACTGTTCTGAAAGTCACATCACGGGACGGTTTGCCGCTTCCCTGTCCAATGGTGTGTGTCGTGCCAAAGCACTGTGTTTGGGTTGAACGACGGGAAAGCACATCGGGAGTGTCAATTGTTGAGATGAAACTTCCAAAATAATTTGTTATGATTAGTGCTTGCTACACTGGTTATATCGTGTGGGTAAAGTGTACAACCTCTGCAGAGTGTTAAACAATCTATTCGAATAGTCGCATCCGCGGTCATGGACATACTTGGGGATTTCACACGAGGGTTAGATTTTTCATAAAATTTTTGGGAAGGCAGCTGTATGATCTAAGTCATATGACTGTGTGAATAATTTATTTAGGCTTTGTGTTCTTTGTGAAAACAACTATTAAATTAATATTGTTTATTTGTTTTAAGTTGTGTTTTAATATATTATTCATATTCGATTGCAAATATTGCATTTATGCAGAAGAACCACAGAAGCCATTTCTTTGGAATAAGCCATCATTAATATTTGCATTCTGTGGTATGACTTGCGAGTACAGTTGTGTACTCATGCTTGCTATAATCAATCAACAGAAATGGATGAGTCTTTGCCCGCTTTTGAGGAGGAGTTCTACGAAGGGTCTTGATCCCAGTCGGTTGCTTGTGGTGAATCGATGGGTTTTTATTGAAGTTTATTTTGTTCCGCTGCTGCTTATTTAATTATTGCCAGCCCTGCGGGGCTTAATAAATGTAAACTCGACCATATGGTTACAACAGTTATTTGTTATTCAAATTACTCATTTATTCTATTGTTTCGTCTTGTGTGGATCGATATTCATCTATATTGATACTGTGTGCACTAGCGTGATCCTGGACTAGTGCATTATACACGGAGGGTCCAGAATTGTATTTTTTGGTCCCGACAGATGAGTCAGTGCCCATTCAATGATTTCTGCGGCATAATCATCTGTTCTGTGAGCGCTTAAGGAAAGAGAATACTGCCTTATAGCAAGCATCTATTGGAAAGCTACCTCTCTATGCAACACCTCTTTGCAAGGGACGTGGATCCTTTGTGGTAGTATGTAGCTACGACAGAGGTGCACAGAACACGAGCATTAGAGCTCATCTGAACCGTCTGATCACCAATGAACGGTCTAGATCAATAGTGTATAGTACTGTAGAGGACCCGGATCCTTTTGCAAGTGGTTAGCTGGTTTCAAGAACTCATATAAGCATCTATAGTCTCTGATATAAGCAATCCCAGTTCTGGAGCTTTGTTTCCCAGCTCTCGTCTGTGTTTCTCACATATCTGCTGATTGCATCCAAAACTTCTTCCCAGTTGTTCTACTTTTGCTCCTACTTTAAAGGTTACTACTTTAAAGGTTAGTTCCAATTACATTTGAATCAGAAGGTTGAAAAGTGGCTTTCAGATGGTTGTGCTGCAATGCTTAGTTCTTCATAATTTCCTTCATCTGCCACCAGTATCCTGCAGGCAATACAAGCACCAGAAATAAATTGATTAGGGATGCATCCAGAAAAATAGTACTACACCTGCTGATCCTATTATTCCTGTAGGCCCTTATACAACTTTTTGAAAAATCTAGATAAACGCATAAGAAACCATGTGTAGTCCTTATATTGTACACCATAGCATGCACTTTGTTTTGTCAAAAAAAAAAAGGTTAAGAGGTCCCTAAAGGACCACCTCTGATTATATGAAGTGTAAATGAGTACAAGCATACGCTTAATGTAATCAGGGGTGGCCTCTTTAGAAACCTCTCAATCTTGAAGAAGAAATGAGAAAATAATATGCATGCCATGGTTTACACAATAAGCTTGCTGAGTTTTGATTGCTGATACCTGGTAGGAGGGTGGTCCATTCCATGCTGATTTAGTAGGACACATCTCGGTACATTAAATTAGATGATTCATGCCTCTATTACGCCATCGCTCAATCATATGTACTTAAAATTTTCCAATCATAGTCAAAGACAAATACGACCTTCAACGACTACAAGCAGGAGACGTTTTTTAACACCCCGCCCCAAAAAAAGTTTCAACTACAGGCAGGAGTAGGACACTGGGTTAGGAATTGCATGGTACTTAGGGCCTATTTGGTTTAGAGCCCAAACAAACCAAACCAAAATTTGGCTACTATTTAGTTCTAATCCAAGATTTAGCTTTACCATTGAAATTTTGGCTACGCCTAATCTTTTCTTGCCATTTCTCAGGCTCAGCTCGGGCGGCCGAAACCATCGTCCTGATCTTGGTTTGGCTGAAATGTGATGGCTAGGACACGTGGCGCAATATGGTTGGCTGGGTTGTTAGCATTAATTGCTTGCTTAGTTTGATTTACAAGCTAGAAATAATCATATTTCATAAACTGAGTATTCGATTTGTGATCCGTTTGAACTGTTGTGTTCCTTGTCATTTTATCAACAAAACAAGACCTATGTTAACATATTTTGGCAAATTTTGGTATGACTGCAATCTAAACACATCAATTTCGGCATTGCCTGTGAATTGATATGGCTACGATCCAAACACTACTTTTTTATCTAGGTTTTGGTATTACTAAAATTTGGCTTGACTCACTAGGGCACCATCCAAACAGCCTCTTACTCTCGAGGGTGAGAAGCCCAAAGGGAGCTTTGGGCACGGAGGCGGTTAGAGCATCCACAGTATAGGGACTTCTTTAGGGGGTATTAAGGTGACACATGTAAGGAGGTCTAACTTAGCAAAAAGTATCATAATGTTTAGTACCTATTGGTGAGATCTGCACCTAAATAAAAAACCTCTCTTAGAAACCGGTACCTCGCGAGGACCCCGTTTCTCTTCTCTCTCCTCTAAGACCTCTTTATTGCAACGTACAGTACTGGTCCATTCTCTTTTCTCCTCGAAGACCCTTTTTCAATCCCACACTGCGCATGCTCTTATGGTACTCGAAAATGGCCAAGAAACGACGAGCTGCGTGCCTAACTATCAGAATCCTGTGCATCTGGTGAAGAGTCTGCTGCCTCAAGTTATCAGCCTGGAAATTACATGTCACACGTTTAGTTTTAGTACATTTTGCAGTATCCTCGTTCTTGGCAGCTAAAATCTAAAGCAGATGCTAGTAATAAATTTGTTACGATTACTCCATGTTATGGTTAAACAGATGCAGTCCAAAAGAAGTATAATGTTACATGTTTAGGTCACAAGTCATTTCTTTGTACAATGCAGAGACAGCAACATCTCTACACGTTGATGGCCTAAGATATTAGAAAGGGGGGAGTTGCAAACTCTGGAGTAATTAATCTGTTTCATTCTCTGAAATGGACAAATTGCTTATTTTTGGCACAGTTAGTGGTAGCAGTGATGCGGTGGTTTAATATGATACAGGTGTGGCCAGAGAAATAACACCCCCCCCCCCGGGCGCATGCAGCACCATTGCTACAAATTTTTACACCTACAAGTTTTATCAAGTGGCTTAATTGCCCCATCTACAAAGTTGGGTTAAATTGGGAAATAGTGTGGCAGCCCCGATCTATACACTGGCAGAATGGTGAAGATTGGAGAGTAGTGAAAAATTGAAAATCTTCACCTGTATGACAAAACCTTCAAGGTTGGACAGCTCATAAAAATTTCTAATTTCAGCTCACGTTTGAAGAGTCGTAGAGACAGCTCATTACGCTCCAGGCAATGGAACCTCCTAGTCGAGAGAAACCGAATGAAATGTAGACCAACACGAAGCGTCCCACATCCAATTTCAAGAACCTGGTCTCTAGGCGTGAGGGCAGAGGCATTAGCGAGAACTCGAAAACATCACGAGCACCAGACCCATTGCTCGCCGTGAATTCTTGTGGTGCTCCTCAACAAGGAGCTCCCGAGGCAAAAGGTAGCGGTGTGGTTAGTGCCTTTTCGTCTGGATATTGAGAGATCCCGTGATGCCTACAGTGCAGGTACAATATTAAGATGTTAATTTCACTTGCTGTTGTCCAAGATCGTAACAATGATATTGTCAAACTAATCCTTCACCAGACGCAATCGAAACTAGGAATGCGGCGATATGAAAGTATGAGTGGGCGTGGTTGGGTACTTGGGGTGTAGTATACTTGTTGATGTCGAAGAGCTACTGCTCGCGGGTGTAGGGGTTGATGCCCTTGAGGAGGCGGTGCCAGGCGTCGTGGGAGGCGAGGAGGAGGGAGTTGGAGGTGAGTTGGGCCTTGAGCCAAGCGACGTCGATAGGGGAGGTGGTGACGAGTGCGGAGGAGGCGGCGGCGGCGGTTGTGGTGACGGTGGTGGTGGTGTGGGTGGTGGTGGGGCGGCGGGCGAGAGGTGAGCCAGGGGGAGGCGGCGGTGGTTGTGGTGCAGTGGTGGTGGTGTGGGTGATGGTGGGGAGCGGCGGCAGAGGTGGGGCGGAGGAGGAGGGGGAGGGAGGAGGAGGATGAGGAAGGCGAGGCCTTGACGGAGGAGAGCAAGAGGAGCAGCAGCAACACGGTGAGTACAGCGCCGTGGATGCTCTTGACGGAGTGCCATCGGGGAAGGAGGCCTTGTTGTTGGCGGGGTTAGTCGGATCGGGACGGTGTGGTGCAGTGGAGAGAGGTCATGTGTCATGTGATCTGTGAGGAGAAAAGGTCACGGGTGGCGAGGAGATTGTTTTTTCCCTAGGGATTTTGTGTGGACTGAGCTAGAAAACCCCATCCCTATGGACTCCCAAATGACCCTTCTAGCTGGCCCGGGGAAAAGTTCCCCGTGGGACTCCAACTTGGGGATTCGGTAGGGATCTCAACCGGGATTGAGGTTCCCAAACAAGGCCTTATCCAGAGTCTGAATCCCTGTTTCAAATTAGAAATAAGTACTATCTTCCCTAGAGAAACTAGGATACAGTCAACGTTTTGGGAAAAACTCCTTCCAAAAACCCATTGGGAAAAAGGAATGGAGAAAAGAGTAAATTACATTCGTAAGTTGCATTACACTTGTTGCCTCATTAAAACCTTCATATGAGAAAACATGAAGAAAACTCACTGAGGAAAACTGTACAACATTTAATCTTTGAGATTCAAATATTCAAGATTTTTGTATAAATTCTCAGGATTTGATAAGGGCTATGATTAGAGATTTACTCCCTCTAAACCCTGCAACTCTCTAACCCGTCTCATTCCAATGCCATGAACGCATCTTTGAAAACTGGATGCAGGCAGAGACTTAGTGAATAAATCAGCTATATTTTCACAAGACTTTGATTGTAGGGTCTTTACCTCATCATTCTTCTGGAGTTCATAAGGATATAAAAATTTACGAGCAATGTGCTTCGTGATGTTGCTCGTGACATGACTCATTTGCATTTGTGTAATACAAGTAGCATTATCTTCATAGATAATTGAGAGGGTATTGACAATATTAATGTCACAAGACTTCTAGATGTGGTTAATCACACGTCTAAGCCAAACACATTTACGTGAGGCTCTATATAGTGCTATAATCTCTGAGTGGTTGGTAGAAGTAGCCACCAAGATTTGCTTAGATGACCGTCAGGAGATGGCTGCACAACTACAAAGAAATACAAATCCAGTCTGATATTTTGCACTATAGGGATATGACAGATAGCCAACATATCTTCGGGATTTAGTAATGATCATCAGGATCTATATATGATCTTCATGATCTTTGCATTGTCGACCAACTAGATCTAAGTTTTTAGGTAGTAAAACATTCAAGGTAAATTTAAGCAGTAATCATCGTATCAACACCTTCTAGGTTGAACTAAAATTAAGATTTTCAAAATCTAAGTATGATGATCAGTGTTTAGCATTTGCTCCCCCTGAAGACAACTTCCGCTGAAGTCTTGTTGCTCTAATATCTTTCATACATTTTTGAAAATGAATATAGCCAAGGATATTGTGATAAAATCAACTAGATTATCACAATGGAGAGCCTTATAGACAAATATCGTATTACTCATCTAGAGATTTTAGGATAAAATTATTTGGGAGTAACATGCTTAACTTATCAAATACCACTATTTGATTGTGCAACACAAGTAGATCGTCCTTGCAGAGGATCTGGGGTAATATTAGTTGCAAAATCGTTTGTCTTTTGGATACGACTTATTAAAACCTTTCAGGGTCTTAATATTTTGCAACTATTTTCGGGTGGTTAAAATTACAACCAGTGGTCTGTTCTGCAGATCTATAAAGTATGATTGTACCACTATAGAGTAAAATATAGCTAATCTTAGTTTTGACGTTTAGGGGATTAATTGCCACTATCACCAATGTATGCGTACCTTTATGGTACTAGAGGAAACCACCATTCTACTAACTTCTGGTGTAAGATGCACTTTATAAGTGTTTATGTGACACACTTTTGGTCTTTAGGTTCCTCATTACATTCTATAGGGTGTTGATGGGTCCTTGTCTACTTCTATGGATCATATGATTATTGGTGTGATTAAGAGGTCGACTGGTGAGATAATTTCTCTTCAGGGAGATGCTTTTTCTACAGCTAAGAGACTATTGGGTATGAATTTGATATATATTGTGATTTTGTCTCCTTTCTTACTAGGATTTTTGAGTCCTTCGAGGATATCGTCAAGGATTTTCAGAACCCATTTACTGCATATTTTATTCATTCATTCATGCCATCTGCCAGAGTTATTATGAAACCGAACATTATTTCATTCATAATGGGAGAGTAAAAGTCTCTATGAGGACCTTTCAACTATTGCTTTCACTATCTCATTATATTCATACTGATCACTATCTCATTATATTCATATTGATCCATCAAGTATGAACTAGCTGGTTCTAAGACTTTTATTTATCAATTATGGTTCATCCTCATATGCTTACTTTATATAATCTGATATAAACACTTCAAGAGCTTGGCCATGGATTTTGGTCCTGGATCCGTGTTCTCGTAAGAGAAACTTGTAACACTTCGGCCTACACTGAGCCCAGAATATCACCTAAATCATTCTAACTACCAATTTAAACTATAATTAACAATAATTCTAGCAAGGTATGCATGAAATAGAACCACAACACGGGTCACAAAACCACAAACTAAACAAAGAAAATGTATAAATGATTAACTTTCATAGCATGGTCACACACGCAAAAAAACGCTCAGGTCACACACATGTAAGAAACGCTCAACTCACACGCGCTCGAGAGACGCTCGGGACACACGTGCCCGAGAAATGTCGGAACCATGCTCCCGGTACATAGGATGGCAACAAGTAATAATAATCAAACTATTATTAAATTAACCAAGGTTTCAATCATCAAACTGATAATAACCAAATCTAATAATAAATCCTAAAGGGAATGGTCATGCCACTAGATTTAATGAAAGCACACTAAATAAAGAATGTATGTGTGATAATTGCATGTGATACGCATGTGCTACACCATCTCATGCTTGTCGCCTTCAAAGTTCACCTAAAAACAACAACAACGCAAGAGCGAGTCAAAGACCTAGCAAGTACATCATAGAACAATAAACAAACAACTTATCATTTAATTTAATCATTGTCGTCGTCATGCTCATATTCAATTAATCATATCATCTCTCGTGTAGTTAATTAGTACAATTAACTTCTCATGTATGCAACGCTCAATCATGCTCCATGCTCGTATGCAACTCAATCAGCTGATACCGGTATAGCGGAGTGATCAGCCGTCGGTGAACCACTCTATCCTTTACTCCCGCGAAGTTCCTACCGAAGTAGTTTTTTATGTAGAGCTCTCCGGACTAATCATGTAACATTACTCACTGACCTCACCAGAATAGTTACATGATTTTCTCATCGACCTAGCTCGTGCAACTCCTATCATGATGCACGCAAATGATGAAACCTCTTTTCCATTATCCATTAACATAATCCATTATCATCATTACCATGTCATTACCATATCATGTCATCATCATGTCATATTGCCAATATACTGTCAATGTCATTATATCATCAACATCATTATATCATGGCTTTTAAATAAGCATAAGTAAAGAATAAATAAATGTCATAGAAATTCAATTGTAAAGACAAGGGTAAACAAATCGACTTTTGACGGAATGCAAAACCCGTTAGAGTTCCTCCAAGTCTACACTACCACCATTCAGGCTGCTGGAGGCGATGATAAGGTAATGGCTAATTATTTGCCCACAGTTCTAAAGGGTTCTGTCAGGACCTGGTTATTTAACCAGCCTAAGGGATCCATATATAACTGGGAAGTGCTTTGTAATGTATTGCAAAACAACTTCAAAAGTTGTTATGCAAAGCCGGGCAAGGAGGATGATTTGCATCGGCTCCGCCAAACCCCCGACGAAAATTTACGACAGTTTGTAAAGCGTTTCATAGAAGTCCGCAATAGTATTCCAAATGTTTCTGATGACTCTGTGATTCGAGCTTTTGAACAGGCGGTGAGATATAGAAGGTTCACAGAAGACCTCAACATTAACCCGCCCAGATCCGTGTCAGAACTCCTCTACATGGCCGATCGATACTCTGATGCCAATGAAGTACTGGAGTGGAACCGAATGGTGGACAAGAGAACCACCCCTCCTCAGCCAGGCCTCGAGGATATTAAAGAAAAGAAGTCCAAGAGGTTTGAAGGCTGCACGAGCAGCAGAGGAAAACCCAAGAAGAAGGAGAAGGGAAGGTCCAAACAGTCCACCAGGGAGGACGCAGTGGTTGACCAACAACCACCCTACGATAAGAATAAAGGTCCTTAGACCAAAAGGAGGCAAGGAGGTCGTTCAAACGACCAAACTGCCCCACGATCAGCGAATATGTCTAAGAGCAGTGAGCGCTGGTGCCTGTTGCATAAAGTTCCTTGTCATGACCTCCGTAACTGCTGTACTTAGCAGAAGCAGATGGAGGATTATTACGATAGGAAAAGTCCAATGCCTGTCCCACCAAAAGATGGCGGGCCACCAATGATCCAAAACAATGACAAGGATACGAAAATGATGTTTCAAATGATGGATCACCAGGTCAATGTCACTTACGGGGGTTCGGCAGCCTACACCTCCAAGCGGCAGTACAAGGCGGCATGGAGGGACGTCAACAACGTTGAGATCCCACCTGGTCGTCCAGAATACCCCAAGTGGTCATAGACCTCCTTGATCTTCACTAAGGAGGACGTCTATAAAGGTATGTCTACTTCTCGTAAATTACTGTTATTAGTTTCTCCTACCATAAGTAATTGCAGAGTAGGGAGAGTATTAGTAGATAGCGGTAGTTCCTTAGACCTGTTATTTATTAATACCTTAGATGAGATGCAAGTTCCTTGTTCTAAGATTAAACCAATGACAAGTCCCTTCTATGGATAGTGCCAGGTATGTCTGTTACACCAATAGGGCAAGTAGTGTTACCAGTAACCTTCGGTACAACTACTAATTTTTGAACTAAATTAATCACTTTCGAAGTGGTTGATTTTGAGTCTGTCTATAATGCAATTTTGGGAAGACCATCTCTAACAAAGTTTATGATAGCTACACACTACGCCTACCAGAAGATCAAGATCCCTGGGCCAAAGGGCGTAATTGTGGTACAAGGTGATCAGGCTGTCGCGCTTTCATGTGATCGTAAGTCGTTAGAACTTGTCGATCAATTACCTCTGAAAGATCTTACTTTAGAGGATAAAGCAGGGAAGATTGCGAAAGTCAAGGCTACTCTTCAGCCCAATGAGCGGGTAAAGATAGTGCCACTCAGCCCTGAAGACCAATCCAAGACAATCCGAATTGGTGCGGGATTAAGTGAGAAATAGGAAGACGAGCTCCTCACCTTCCTCTGAGCCAACTTGGATGTCTTTGCGTGGAAGCCATTTGATATGTCCAGGGTCCCAAGGGAGGTAATTGAGCACAGGCTTGCTATTCAGCCTGGGAAAAAACTAATCAAACAAAGACTAGGACACTTCGCCCTGGATCGTCAAGAAGCCATCAGAGCAGAGCTCGATAAGCTCCTTGAAGCTGGCTTCATTCGGGAGGTCGATCACCCCAAATGGTTTGCAAATCCGGTCCTGGTCAAGAAATCTAACGATAAGTGGCTCATGTGCGTAGATTTTACGAGTTTAAATATTGTTTGCCTAAAGGATGACTTCCCTTTACCTTGCATTGATCAGTTAGTTGATCCTACTGCGGGTTGCGAACTGATGAGTTTTCTTGATGCTTATTCTGGATACCATCAGATTAGCATGGCGAAAGAAGATGAAGAAAATACTGCCTTCATCACACCCTTCGGCATCTAATGCTATGTCAAGATGCCATTTGGGTTAAAGAATGCTGGAGCCACTTATCGGTGTTTGATGCAGAAAACTTTCAGCGGTCAGTTGGGGCATAATTTAGAGGCATATGTAGATGACCTTGTTATAAAAAGTAGTGCTAAGTATGACCATTTGAAGGATCTCACAGAGACCTTCGAAAATATAAAGAAACATGGAATAAAACTTGATCCTGAAAAGTGTACTTTTGGGGTTAATTCTGGCAAGTTGCTTGGTTTCCTTGTTTGTTCTCGTGGGATTGAAGTTAATCCCGAGAAAATTCGAGCCATTAAACAATTACGACCACCTTCTACTATGAAGGAGGTCCAAGCCTTAACTGGTCGAATGGCGGCTCTTAGTCGTTTTATTTCTCGATCAGAAGAACGTAGTTTACCTTTCTTTAAAGTAATCCGCAAGAGTAATAAAGAGTTTTAATGGTCCGAAGAAGCTGACAAAGCCTTTGAAGGCTTAAAAGCTTATCTTTCAAATCCTTCAGTATTGGTTTCACCTTTAGAGGGTGAACCTTTACTAGTTTACTTGGCAGCAACGCCAAATATGGTCAGTGCAGTACTTATCGCAGAAAGGGAAGGGTCTCAACGACCCATCTACTATGTGAGGTCTTACATGGACCAAAGGAAAGATATCCCGAGGTCCAAAAGCTAATTTATGCTCTTTTGATGACTTCCAAAAAACTGAGACATTATTTTTAATCTCATAATATCACAGTGGCTTCATCTTTTCCCCTTAGAAATATACTTCATAACCAAGAAGTAATAGGTAGCATAGCTAAATGGGCAGTAGAACTTGGGGAGTTTGATCTTCATTTTACTACCCGAACAACCATAAAAAGACAAGTCCTCGCTAACTTTGTGGCTGAATGGATGAACACTGAGGATCAAGCTCAAGTAACTCCAGAGCCAGACGATCATTAGACACTATATTTTAATGGCTCCCGTGAGCTTAAAGGCTCGGGGGATGGGATTTTGTTGATAACACCACAAGGTGATTAACTTCAGTATGTCATACAGTTTCTATTCTCTGCCACTAACAACGTAGCAGAGTATGCAGGACTTCTAGCTAGGCTTTGAGCAGCCAAATCCCTCGGAGTTTGTCGGCTTTTAGTGAAGGGAGATTCACAATTAGTCATAAACCAGGTAGCAAAGGAATATAGATGTTCTGATGAGATAATGGCTCAATACTTAGGTGAAGTGAGGAAGTTGGAAAAACACTTCAGGGACTTCGAAGTCCAACATATACTGCATAAGAAAAACTCCTTAGCGGACTAGTTATCGAAATTGGGTTCCTCATGAACACCTGTTCCAATAGGTGTGATGAGGATCTAATAATCCTCATTTATTTATTTATCTGTAATTCTTATTATAGATATTAATATCTCTATATTAGTCCTAAGTATACCCCTTAATGTTTATAAGGGAGGGGGTTAAGCTGCCTATCGTAAACTACTCCATGGTCGTAAGTCTTCCTACGACCATGGTATAGTCGTAAGCCTTCCTATGACTATCGAGCAGTCGTAAGATTTTCTACGACTCGGTTGGCTATGACCAGCCTGGCTTCGACAACCCTGTAATCGATAAGGCTTACTAACTTGTAGGCCTAATCAGTTAGGGAATATTATACGCCATGCTTAACACATGGGGTACTTAATATACATTGTTACTCTCTGTGAGTAACTACATGAATTACTTCTGTGTCTAACAACAACTGACTAGCAACGTGGGGGTACCGCGTCCCTGCCGACAACTTCCATCTAGCGGTTTGCCGATTGGAATATTGGGACGTCTCTTCATCTGGAGCAACTACTATCTCTTCATACGTTATATAAGGTTGAAGTCAGAAGGCAGAGGAAGAGAGGAGACAGAACAGGAGTAGACACAATCAGGAGCACGAGACATTAGACCTTAGTCTTTCTCTTGATCTGCAACCAACATACTCAATATAGCCACACAGGAGTAGGGTTATTATTCTCTCCAGAGAAGGCTCGAACATGTATAAAATCTCCGTGTCATTCTCTATATGATTCTTATTTAGGAAAGCCCCCGAATGAAACAATCATACATAAGATCGGTTCTAGATCACCGACAAGGTGTTTTTCTCGAATACCTTACAAAACCTTCAATAGAAACGGGTTCGGCCACCTCAGAGGTCGGAGTCATCGAGCAAGATGTGGAGTGGATAAAACCATTGACCACTTATCTCGCATTAGGGACATTGCCCGATGATCCTCAACAGAAGGATAGGTTAATTCGAAGAGCATGCATGTACAAACTGGTCAAAGGATCATTGTACATGAAGGGAGCACATGGTGTTCTTATGCGTTGCATATCCCAAGACTTCGGGATAAAATTACTAAAAGAAATCCATAGGGGCTTGTGTGGTACACATGCATTCTATAGAACATTAGTTGGCAAAGCTTTTCGACAAGAATATTACTGGCCCACCTCTCTACAAGATGCCATACACCTTATTAAGATTTGTAAGCAATGTCAGTTCCATGCCAGGCAAGTGCACCAGCTGTTTTATCAATTACAGACCATTCCCTTATCATGGCCTTTTTCGACTTGGAGCATTGATATAGTAAGACCACTACCGCAAGCACCCAATAGGTATAAATTATTGTTAGTGGCTATTGATATATTTACTAAGTGGATAGAAGCTGAGCCGGTCGTTCGTATAACGGCTGCGGCAGTAAAGAAATTCCTTGTGCGGAGCATTGTTACAAGATTTGGAGTACCCAGTCATCTTATCACAAACAACGAGAGCCAGTTTATTAGCGATGTGTTTCAAGATTATTGCGATGAAATTGACACTAAAATTTGCTTTGCTTCCGTGGCACATCCACAGAGCAATGGAGCAGTAGAAAGGGCCAATGATCAGATTATGCAAGGTATAAAAAAGAGAGTTTTCAATCGCCTTCAGGCATGCTCAAAGAATTGGATGAAAGAGCTCTTCTCTGTCCTATGGGCATTGCACACTACTACCAGTAGAGCAACTGGTGAAACACCATTCGCACTAGTCTATGGTGCAGAAGCAGTGCTACCTAACGAGATTCAGCTAGGTTCAACACGTATAGACCTCCTAGATCAAATAAATCAGGGAGATTTGCGTGAAGACGACGTCAATATGCTGGAAGAAAGATATGATCAAGCACTATTAAAATCGGCTACCTATCTGCAAGGGCTGAGACGCTACTATGGTTCGTCCCAGAACACTTCCTGTTTGTGACCTGGTCCTGTGACAAATCCAGAACCAAGCCAACTTGAACAAGTTGTCCTCTAGATGGGAGGATCCATATATTGTAGTCTCTGTCACTAGGCTAGGATCAGTTATATTAGCCATGAAGGATGGTCGTGTTTTATCTAACACATTGAACATCTTCGAAAATTCTATGTATAAGTATATTTTTTCCATATTATATAAATTCAATTGTCATTTTACTGTCAGTATCATATTATTTTTTTCGGCACAAATTTTTTCGTATCATTTCGCATACATGATCACCATCTTTTCTGTCGTTTACATAAGTGCCTACGATTGATCAATTTCGCTAATGGGTCATAGTGTCTTTACTTATCAAATGGCCATCGGTATACATTTGGGAAATGACAATTGTTTGGGACCTCTTCTATAAGCCAACTCTCATTGCATAAGAACCCAATAGTCTGACTTCATCTTCTTGAATACAAACTGGTCTAAACCATTGATTTTGTAATAGATATCCTGATCCTAAAGCATTTGTTCGCCCGAAACACTTCTCTTATTGCCAAACACAGTGTTTCTGGTTGGGGGCTACATATAGCAACATAAATAAGGAATTCAACTTGCAAAAATATTTTAAATTGCAAAGGCAGGTTAATTTCCGACAAGCAATTACCATTATCATACACCAAATCTTTTCATTATCCCATACAAATAAAAAAATGCGCATCATTACAATGTCATTGTTGAATGTTTGAGCCAGGAGCACTTGAGGGAATGGCAGGAGCACTAGCTTCAATATTTTTGATGATCTTCGCCACCACTGGTGTGATCTTGGCTTGAGCCGCAATACTTGCTTCTTTTGTCTTGAACTTAGGTGCAGGGACAAGCTTCTGAAGATCAATAGAATTCCCATAAAGGAGATCAATCTCCAACAAGACTCGGTTTAAAGCTTGACTCATTACTCTTGTCAAAGATTGATATATAGAAGTCTGCATAGCAGGTATGTGTTTTTGAATGAATTTGATTTGAGTATAAATATCATTCCTAAGATCGTCCAAGGTCATTTTGGTTGCGAGAGGAGTTACCGGAGCATTCATATGCTCTGTGATTTCTCGTAGAGAAGCTGGGATTTGAGAAAAGCTATTTTCCATAACCGTAGTAATTTCCTTGCCAGCCTTCATCAAGGTATCCACCTTCTTTTCAAGTTCTTGTACGGCAGTGCGACTCCATTCTTTCACTTCCTTCAAGTCTTGAATCTGAATATCGTTGTTAGAAGAGGTCTTCTGAAGATCATCTTTTACCTTTTCTAGTTCTAAGAAAGAACGAAAAAAGAGAATAAAATTCATGCATTGCAAATAATAGGTCAAATGCTCTGTAAGAAACAAAAAGAGGTTCTTTACCTTCCTTCTCCTTAATGAGCATCTTATTCTTTTCAAAGAGATTATGACTTTATTTAGATTATCTGCCCAGGATCTCTTGTAACTTTTCATTCTTCTGAGTCAAGAGGCGGATCTCTTCGGTTTTCTCTGCCATAACCGCCGCAATCCTCTCAAATCTTTTTTCCGCCTCAGACAGTTTTAATCTGAGAGCATAAAGTGCAGACTCAGCATTTTATTGTTCGACGTTCACCAGAAAGCACTCCCTATGAAGTAAACAAAGGCATAAGTTAATTGTTTAATTAGAATCTTACGATTGAATAATAACTTCCTGTACTTACTTCTCTTTCTCTTCTGCAAAAGTTTTAATTTCTCCTATCATGTCAATATTGACTTTCCAGCACCTTTTGACAGATGTCATGAGGTCCTAGAGGTCTTTTTTTTTAGCTTTGGGAGGAGAACTTTCCAGAGGAATCTCATACTCGGGTTGATCCAATTGAACCAGATGAAAAACTCCTCTGGTCGGATCAGTACTGGTATCTTGTGACTCCTAAGACATTCTATGATTCAGATCTGTACTGGTAAATTTAAAGAAAAATTACCAAGGTGAAAAGTTTACCAAGATATGATCATCTTCATCTTGAGTTTCAATGGTCTCATGGACCACCTCTTCCGTCTAATCCTTCCTCTAGTGAGGTCCTTTCAGTTTGGACCTCCATGTCCTGTGGTGTCCCCTTGGATGTCCCAGTAGCCATCGTCAGGACATTCTAGATCACTTCCTGAGTGGTCCTAAGAGGTATTTCCATTGGCAGAATCTCTTCTGCCGGGGATTCCTCTATTGCCAATACAATTGGCGGCGAAGATTGTTCCTGAGCTGTCAGTTGTCCCCTTTTCGGGTCCGACGACAAAGAAAGGCTATAAAGAAAAGAGATGATTGGTCATTTTAAAGCCAAAATTATAAAGTTATTATCGAAGAACTTACTCGATCTCGAAACCACTTTCGCTAAAAAGCAACATGAAGTCCTCATTCATAGTAAAAATAGGTTCTCTCGTTTGCTCTGACGTGGAGGGAACCAAGGCCATGGAGGTCCCTGACCTTGAAGCCCTTTGAAGAGGAACCTCCTCTTCGGACTCTTCTGACGGTCCTTCACCTTGGACCACCCCAGGCAACAAGGTTGGTATAGAAGGCATTGGCTGGGGGTTAGAGACATATCGAGAAACTGAAGTCTTAACTTTGGTTTTCAATACCTCATGGGTAGAAGGTCTCGAAGGAGTTGGAATTGAAGCAAGAGATCTTGGGGGAACTGAAACCGAAGCCGGTGTGGGTTTCATTTTCTTTGGCACAATAGGAGGTCTAGAAGTAATCCTTGCACTCTTTGCCAAAGGAGGAGAAAAGCTCGCACTGACATCTGAGATATGACGTTTTTTTGGTGTCGTCTGTTCAGAAACATACAAATTAGACATGGACAATTTTAATTCTTATGTCTAGTTATTTCTATGAATGCTTGCCACTATACAATCTTTCCTAAGTGATAAGGTAGCCCCAATCAAGCTTGGGGGTTGCGCTTCTACATCGATCGGTTCCTTTTCTGGAACCGATCCTTTAACAGGACTGAGGTCCTAGCTAGGACTTCATCATTTGAAAGAGCTACAGTATAATGAAAAATTAATTTACTTTAACTATGAAAATTCAGCTTGAGTAAAAATATAAATAGATTGTTACCATTTTTAGGAACATCATAATTGCAGGATAGTATTTCCCTCTTTTGGAGGGGGAAGATCTTGTTCTTGAGGAAGTCATAGACAACCTTTCGTCCAGTTAGACCTCTCTCTACCAGGTTGTTGACCACCAGGACTACGCTCTTCTCATTATCTGAGAGCTTGATCTCCTTGTCAGTAGCTCAGTTTTTTTAGGACTACTTCGGTGGTGCATTACGATTGTAAATAATCCTTGCTCCATGTTTGGCTGACATCTTTGGTAGCCAAGAAGGAAAACACCCTCTTGTTGGCATCTTGAAATTTAAAATGAAAATAGCTCAAAGCATCAGCACCTTTCTTGTTACGAATGAATTGGTAATAAAATCTAAACAGACGCAGACTAGGGGCTATCCCTAAAAACGCCTCAAACATGTGGGCGAAAACGCTTAGTACCAGAACTAAATTTGGTACACGATAAACTAATTCAATTCCATAATGATTAAGAACTTCAATCAGGAAATCACTCTCGGGCAAACGGAGGCCTGCCCGGAGATAGGCACAAAGAGTACCGTAAAACCGGCCGAAGGGTTTGGTTCAATCTCCCTCCCCAGTGCATGCCACTCGATAAGAGCCTTCTCTAGCTGATGCCTATCCTGCTCCAGTCCTTTGAGCTCCTCTGCAGACAACATTGACGATTTCCATCCAGCCATTGTTTCGGTTCAATGGTGGACTAAAGAGATCCTTCTCTTCAAAGGTTCGTGGAGGACGAAAGGATCTTGGTGAATGAGGAAAGTGAAAATGACTGGGGTAAAAACGTGCCTAAGGAGAGGTAAAAAGATCCATACATATACCCTTGGTACATTTAAAATCCACTACCTCAAGAATGTAACAACTGTACCTCGATTAGTGGTGACATGACAACTCACGTCCGGTCAAGGAGGTTGTTCCGTGCTTCAGAGATGTGTAAGAAAAAGTAGTTGAAAAGTTTTCTTTCTTTTTTCAAAGTTATCTTCATCCCGAAACCATCGCGGGTGGAAAGATACTAAATCGCTCAACATAGAAATTGTTTCTATATGCGCTCCGAGAAGTATTCACTTGATCATCAGGATTTTTTCCTTACTAATCCCTTGAAGACTTTAATGCATAGAGCAAACAGACTGTTCGACCACCTTAAAATAAAGGTGATCGAAAAATCAATTTGGTCCGGGGATGTCGTCTGTTCTATGCTCCAATCATAGGAAGAAAAATGCCAAAGCAATATGAGTTCGTACTCATGAGAAACTTTGGGGATAGAAATCTGGTGGAAGTCTCTAAACGAATGTTTCTTGTTCTTGCCCTTCTGATGGTTATTTATAAGACCAGTAACTTGCGGTAAAATTAAATAAATCAGACGGAAGTTTAACATATAAGATTTTATTAGAGTTTCTTCCTAATAAATCGCTGAAGACTAAAGTGTAATTGTCCCTTCAGGAATTGCTTTCATAAGTACATACGGCTGACACTCCTACTTCTTAAGAAAAATAGTTATTCACAACTCAAGTAAAACTATCTGACGAGGATTAAAACCTCTATGTATTAATTTAAATACATAAAAGATCATACGTCTTCATGGTCGTAACCCCTAAGGCTAATGACCTCATTGGTCGTAAGGATTCCAGAGGTTACACGATGGGTACCCTGGTTGGACTAGGTTTCAACCAGGTAGCTGCTCGAAAATGCTATGAACAGGCACCCTTAACCGTATGATGAATGGAACACGTGCAAAACGTTCCATACCATGCGATGATATATAAGACACTGACGATAAACCACCTTACGGTTAAGGTTCTCACAAGTACTTAACCGCAAGGTAGTTAGCACATTGTTAACTACCTTAAACCTCCGACTAGTTGTAACATTTCATCAGGGACGCCTTCTTCAGGAGTAACTGTCGCCTTTTCGGGAGTTATTTAATGGTGGAACGCAGAAAACGAGGAGACGCACACACAACAGCGAAGAACAGAAGGCAACTCAGAAGCCAAAGCAGTAACATTCAATACATTCGGTGTAATTGGAGATAGTCCCTAGTCAAGTCTTGTAATCCCAGTTCATATTAATAAAGAGCAGCCCCCATTCTCTTTCAGGATACTTCACGTCATTTTCCTCTTTTTATTTTCGTAAGATCGGCGATTCGATCGTCGACAGCTGGCACCGTCCGTGGGGAAGAAGACGTAAGTTTCCTGAAGAAACTCTTCGCTCATATAAATCCTCGCCCAAGTTCCTGCAATCGCTAATGCGAATATGCCCGGAGTTTGGAATGAGGAGAATTGGTTCGACTTGGCGAACTACGCCAATCTCGATATAGAAGGATGCATCCGTGCCATGGAGGAAAATGGTAGATCATCCTCCTGTTCCTCCTCCGTCAGCTCGCACGTCACCGACGATAGTGAGGTCGACCAGATGGACGAGGATGCGCCACCATTACGGGTGGCGCAATCAGAGGAACCAGCCATTCCGATCAGCTCGGAATGTCGGGGACCTCTTCAAGCCGGTCTTTTCGGCCAAGCAAAGCAGTGAAGAAATTTCAGCACCACCACTCGAAAATCTCTATACCCTCGATGAAATCATGGTGAAAGATATTCTCTTACGGCCACGGCAATTCGAGTCATCCGACATCTGGTAACGGTGTCGATGAAGCCTCCACTGGTCGTAGGCCATGTGGGGATGATCACGCTTCAAGATACGATCGGCGACGCGAAGCGGTGAGAGACCTCAGAGGTGCTCATTTCGACCGCTCTCCGTCGTGGAAACTTCGCGCGAAGCGAGAAGCTCTCCATTAGTTACGATGGAAGCTCATCGGAAGATCGGTCTTTGGAGGCACGAAGTCAACGCGATCGGAGATGAGAATCAAGATACCTGCGGCCCTACATTCTCTACCACACCATCACGTCTTTGTTAGAGATGATTGAACCATCGAGCACCAACTTCGAGTCCACGGAATCGATCGGCGTCCATCACTAATTACTTTGGCGTTGCCCACCTAGGGTAGCTGATAGGATAGATCAAATCCGTGGGTCGAGGGAGGGTTCAGGTCTGCGTACACTTACGACCAGTATGAACCCCCTGAGACCTTCGGTAACTGTACAAAACTTACGGCGTGTTCAAGATATCTTAAATAATTACGATCCTACTTTAGCGGGGACTCGGGTTTTATGCGAGTTGTGGGTCAAGTATCAGAAATTCTCCACAGACCATGCGACACGGAAGCGTCACAGGGAACAAAGGGTTTGAGGAGTCAAACTATGACTTCATCTCAATGTTCCTCCTCGGCTAGGGGCAGCATGGTCATGCTCGGGAGCGATCGATACCAAGGCCTCCTCGGCGATTCCGACCAAAGAGTCACGAGGAGAAGGTTATTTCATAAAGCCACTCCCCATCACGTCGAGAAGAACCATCGCTTGGACTGACGATCTTGACATCGTCTGAATCAAGTAAGCGGTTGAAGGCATCATACTAATGTCTCACGACGGATCGGCACACCGGAGTTCGGCATTCCAATCTTAGGAACCGGTCTCCGACCGATTACAATCCGGCACCCTCCTAGAGAAGACGCCATGAATCAATCACAGGTTGTCGAGCCTTCTCTGCAGGGCTCCAAGGCTGTCGTTGGCCTACTTAGGTTCCAACCGGCCAACTTGGACAAGTTTAATGGAACTCAAAATCCATTGGAATTTCTCCAAATCTATACCACCGCCATCAGAGCTGCTGGAGGGATGAGAATGTGATGGCCAACAATCTACCCACCGTGCTCGAAGGGTCTGCCCAGTCGTGGTTGTTGAACCAACCGGTCGGATCAATCTATACTTGGAAGCAACTCTGTGATCTTCTAATTGCAAACTTCCAGGGCACGTACGACCGCCCTGGGAAGGAGGATGATCTCCACCGATTCCGGCAGGGCTCTGATGAGACTTTACGTTAATACATCAAGAGGTTCAGCCAGGTTCGCAATTCTATACCCGAGGTCGCAGAGTCATCTGTTATTCAGGCTTTCAAAACAGGTCTGAGAAATAGGCGGTTTACGGAGGACATAGCAATGAACCCTCCAAGAACAACCGTTGAACTTTTTGACATGGCCGACAAGTATGCCACCGCTAGCGAAGCAATCGAGTGGTGCAAAGCCATTGATCGGAAAGACAAGATTCTTCAGCCCGGCCTGGACAAACTAGAGAAAAAAAATAAGAAGTCTCTCAAGAAAAAGAAGAACCGCAGGCCTGACGACAAGGAGGTCCTAGCCATTCCTGATAAATTCATGAAGGGTAAGAAGGACTACACCGGTCGGGGCATGACGAAAGCTCCGACCGAGGGATTCCAGAAAAAGAAGAAGTGGTGTTTACTTCACCAGCAGGCAGGGCATGATCTGCGCACCTGTCGAGTCTGGCAAAAGAAACTGGAGGATTATTATGCAGGTGAAGGACCATTTCCCGCAATACAAGAATCCAGAGAAACGAGCTCCAAAAAGGACAAGGATGGTGACGAAGAGATGGAGTACCAGGATCCCCAACACACAGTCAACATGATTTTTGGAGGATCTTCTTCATATGAATCCAAACATCATCTGAAGGCCACGGAGCGGGAGGTCAACCTCGTCGAATCTCTGAACATTATCAAGCAATCGAAGTGGTCGGACATCGCAATTTCCTTCAGCAAAGACGACTGCCCCATTCCTTCGACTCGACCAGGTAGGTTCCCTATTGTTGTTGAACCAACCATTAATAATTGTAGGGTTAATCGAGTCTTAGTAGATGGAGGTAGTTCTTTGAATATATTATTTGTGGGACCTTTAGAAGAAATGCAGGTCCCCATGTCAAAAGTGAAACCAGTGAAATATGCTTTTCATGGCATAGTTCCTGGCTCCACCGCTAAGCCGATAGGGTAAGTTTCCTTACTGGTTACGTTCGGAAGGCCCAATAACTTTCGAACGGAAAAAATTTCGTTTGATGTGGTAAACTTTGAATCCGCATACAACGGAATTCTTGGTCGACCGGCATTAGCAAAGTTCTTGATAGCCACGCATTACGGTTATCAAAGTTTGAAAATGCTGGGGCCAAAGGGAGTCATCACTATTCGGGGAGATCGAAAAATGGCTTATGTATGTGACCGAAAATCCTTTGAACTGGTCGATGAACTTCCGACCAGAGAGGCTAATCCATCTACCATGCAGGCCAAGCACTCGAGACCGAAGGTGACACCCAAACCCTCCGACCAGTCAAAAGAGGTATCACTCGACAAAGGAGCTTCTCCGGACAGCGCCAAGTCACTACCTGGGCCAGAAGATGCTGGCCCACCTGCTCGCAAGGTTCTGGTCGGAACAAGACTTGATCCTAAATAGGAAGAGTTGCTCATCTCCTTCCTCCGAGCAAATCAGGACGTATTCGCCTGGCAGGCGTCCGATATGGCCGGAGTCCCCTGGGAGGTGATCGAGCATAGGCTAGCTCTCCAACCTGACAAGAAACTGATCAAGCAGAAGCTGCGGCGTTTTGCACCTGATCGGAAGGAGGCAATCCAATCGAGATTGACAAGCTTCTCAATTTGGATTCATCAGTGAAGTCAACCACCCTCGATGGCTCGCCAACCTGTAATGGTTAGGAAGAATAATGGGAAATGGCGAATGTGTATCGACTTTCTGAGATCTTAATAAAGCTTGTCCGAAGGATGATTTTCCCCTTCCACGCATTGATCAACTGGTAGATTCTACCTCTGGGTGCGAATTACTAAGTTTCCTAGATGCGTATTCAGGGTACCACCAGATTAGTATGTGTAAAGAGGATGAGGAGAAAACTTCCTTCATCACTTCATATGGCACTTATTGTTATGTTAAGATGCCATTTGGTCTCAAAAATGCTGGTGCAACTTTTCAAAGGTTGATGCAAAAAAACCTTTAGTCCACAAATAAGCCGGAATCTAGAAGCTTACGTTGACAATCTAGTCGTAAAGACCACCAACGCTAGCAATCATATCTCTGACTTGCAAGAAACTTTCAACAACTTGAGAAGGCATAACCTCAAGTTGAATTCGGAAAAGTGTGTGTTCGGAGTTTCTGCTAGAAAATTGCTCGGTTTCCTAGTCTCGACTAGAGGTATTGAAGCAAATCCAGTAAAGATAGCAGCCATCGACCAGATGCGTCCTCCGACCACAAAGAAGGATGTCCAAAAACTAACTGGCTGTATGGCAGTGCTAAGTCGTTTCATAGCAAGTTTAGGGGGAAAAGGGTTACCTTTCTTTAAACTTCTTCGGAAACATGGGAGTTTCGAGTGGACTAGAGAGGCAAACGATGCATTTGAAGAACTTAAAAAGTACCTTACAAGTGCCCCAGTTTTAGTCTCTCCGAGACCGGGAGAAACACTGCTAATGTACGTGGCAGCAACACCACAAACTGTAAGCGGTGTACTGGTCATAGAAAGGGATCACATCCAACGACCAGTTTATTACGTAAGCGAAGTCTTACATGGACCAAAGGAAAGATACCCACAGATACAAAAGTTGCTCTATGGTCTCCTTATGTCTTCAAGGAAGCTAAGGCACTACTTTCAGGCCCACAAAGTGGTCGTCTGATTGGATATCCCTTGGTCAAGTCCTTGGAAACAGGAATCATCGGGACGAATAGTAAAATGGGCGGTTGAGCTAGGGGCATTTGACCTCCATTTTATTTCACTTAACAACAATAAAGTCGAGCGAGAGAGTAATTCATTGCGAATGGACAAACCCCGAACCCACCCAAGGGCCCGAGTACGAACACCACGAGGAGTGGACAATGTATTTTGACGGTTCCTTGATGTTAAAAGGATCGGGGTTGGAGTGATCTGATATCCCTCTTGGTGAATACATCAAGTCGCCATCGATTAAATTTTCCCGCCACAAATAATGCGGCGAGAATATGAAGGTTCTTGGCGGGACTCGGCGGCTCGTTCGCTCGGGATTCGCATGACATTACTAGTGAAAGGCGATTCTCAAGCGGTAGCGAATCAAGTAGGGAAAGAGTATCAATACTCGAGTACCAAGATGTCATCTTATCTCGCGGAAGTATGGAAACTCGAAAAGCACTTCTTTGGTTTTCGGATCAATATATTCCTAGAAAGGAAAACTTTCTGGCGGAACCGGTTAGCACGGATGGCCTCCACGAGGTCAACCAAATCCGCCGGAGTTTTTCTTGAGCAACTCGATTCACCCTCGGTAGTCGAGCCTTCCGAGAACATACATGATTCTTCTGGTCGAACAAACCGATCAAAGGAACATGGACGCTCCACGTGTCATTGACGGTTGGTATTTATCACGATCAAGGTTGAGATTGGATGACATCGATTTACAATTATCTTGACATGACATAATTAGGAAGATGATGTAGAGGCTGATCGTATAGCACTAAAAGCCAAATCATACACTCTAATCGAGCGTACCTTGTATAAGCGAGGATCTCATGGAGTGTTGATGAGATGCATATCTCAAGCGGATGACATTAAGTTCTTGACGCAATCCATGAAGGAGTCATGGAGCACATCATTCCTCTGAGAACAACGGTGGTAAATCCTTGAGCAAGGATACTCTTCGCCAACCGCCCTTGATGATGCAAAAGGACTTGTGGACGAAGCGTACAATGTCGGTTTCATAGCGAACAAGTACATCACCAAGCACCGACCTTACAAACAATTCCTCTTTCTTGGCTTTTTGCAACCTGGGGACTGGACATTCTGGGACCTTTCCCAAGAGCACCCGGGGGCTTTGAATTCCTTTTCGCCATGATTAACACGTTTACAAAATGGATCGAGGCCGAGCCAGTTGTTAAAACAACAACTGAGGCCGCTAAGAGATTCCTCATGAAAAATGTGATCACACGATTTGGTGTACCCAGTCTTATAATCACAGATAATGGCGCCCAGTTCTCTAGTAGTCAATTTCAAGAATTCTGCGATGAACTTGGTGTAAAAGTTTATTTTGCTTCTGTTGCTCATCCGCAGAGCAATGGAGCAGTTGAGCGAGCTAATTGTATCATTATGCAAGGGATCAATCGCCGAGTATTCGACCAGTTAATCAAACGGTCAGGAGCTTGGGCTCAAAAACTCCCATCTGTATTATGGGCCGTTCGAACCACGACCAGTCGTGCGACCAATGAAACACCATTCTTTTTGGTTTACGGGGCTGAAGCCATGCTTCCTCCAGAACTCAAAATTGGCTCTGCTCGAACTGATAGTTTTAACGAAAACGATAAGAATGAACGAAGACTCGACGATATCAATTTCCTTGAAGAACGACGAAACCAAGCTCTTGTACGATCAGCAGTCTACCAACAAGCCATGTGAAGGTACCATAGTCATAAGGTGCAACCTCGACCTTCTTGTCAGGGATCCGTTCTCGAAAAATTCAGAACCAAGCAAATCGCAATAAACTTACCAAGCAAATCGCAATAAACTTTCTCCCAAGTGGGAAGGTCCTTACACTGTGGTCGAAGTTACCCGACCTGGTTCCGTACAACTAGCTATGTCTGATGGGCAAGTTTTGTCGAATTCTTGGAACATTGATCAATTGTGTAAGTTCTATGTTTAATTATTGTTTACTTTCTTTCTTTAAATTTCAATAAATTCATTTATTCTTTAAAAAATAAGTAACCTTGCTTATATATATATACTTATAGGCTGGTCGATCATGATTGTTAATTTAAACTGGTTGGAGAAGACAATTTCCTCTCCGATATCCTTTCAAAGGATCTCTGTTACTCTATGGCAATGACTTCTATGTCATACGCCGTATTGGTCCTAGTCGTGAGCATTTTTCCACGCGCGACAAAACTCTTTTCTTAAGGAAATATATGAGTAATCAGAGCATCATACAAATAACTTTCCATACTGAATGATATGCCTAAGATTATGAAGATTATATTTCATTATTTCAAGATTCTGCTCTGCTCTTGTCTGGCTACTGATCGGGACACGGAAAGCCTCCTAGTCGAAGTCTCTCCTTTTTCGCACATGGTCCTGCCCACTGGAAGGAGCTTCCTAGTGACGGTTCTTTTCTTACGATCCTCGCTACCAGTCGGATAGAGAGCTTGAACACGTTTCACGAAATATGTTATATGGCTTCAGATCTAAGCATTCCTTCCAACCAGACTTTAGAATAATAGATATAAACAAAGTTCACTTATAATTTGTTGCATTCATTTTTACATTTCTTCTTATGTCAAATAATAAGGTCTCTTATCCGACCATATATAACTTTTGATTGGTATTTCGATCATGACAAACAAAGATCTATAACTAGGCGAAGTCATAAGCTGGTTCCGACCACAATGATTTCCTAGTATTACTACGATCAGTTTTGACTTCATATCGGCACATACCTTCAAAATGATGGTTTCGACTTTCATTCTCTTTCTTGGCTACCTGCTTGTATAGTAAAGTTCTTCTACTATAAAGCAGTCGGGGGCTAGGAAGTGTATGAGAATTTTTAAAAAAGAGAGTCAAACAGGATAAACAAAGGCATTGTTAATGACATAAAAGGTAAGTTTTACACATATTCAATATTTTTTACACTTTTTGCAGGAGCCTACTCTAGAAATATTCCCAGACTAATTACTGCTTGATAGGGATCCGACCTCCATCTCCCCTACTACTTTATTTCCGAGTGGCTTGAGTTCTTCCATGAACTTGGTCGCCTCCTCAGGCGGACAGTTGAAGTCATCTTCAACAACTTGGAGATCAATGGAGGGGTCGAAAGCTTTCAGTTTTGCCAAAGCAAAACTAACTCCACTAGCAACGCCTGTTTTCATGGCCTCGGCATAGTTCTTCCGAGTAGTCTTGAGCAGAGTATTAAGATCCTCTAGAAGTTGATCCAAGTAGTTCATTTTCTCTACTGGATCTCTTAGGGTAGGCAGGCTTGATCCTGATCCCATATCAAAGATCATCTTGTTCAAAAATACAGTCTTTTCATCTAGACTTTGAACGAGAGCCGCCTCCTTGTCTTGCTCAAATTTTAGAGTCATTTCTACTCTGTCCAAAACTTGTTTTTGCTCTGCAAGACTAAAACAGGTGATAAGCACAAAAATAATTGGAGGAAGATAATAAGTTAAGTTTACGACCTATTACCTTCAATTTTCTTATTAAGTTCTTCCTTCTTTGGTCGTAGCCCGGCGATCGATCGGTCCTTAACTTTGATTTCTTCTTCAAGCGAGCTGTCTTGGTTTTCTCACCGGGATCTCTTCTTTTATTTTCTCCAAATCTATCAAATATGATAAGGAGAATAATTAGCAAAAGGCGAAGCATTGAAGAAAGAAAAAGGCTAAGGGGAAAGTTTTTACTTTCTAATTCGGAGTGTTTCTGCTCCAAGTCTTTAATCCACTGGGTCAGTCCTCCGACCACAGCAAAATTCTCGACCATATCTTTGCTCAAATAGCATTTTCCTCTTTAAAATTCTCTATAAAAGATTTTTAGAGAGATTATAAGCCGGTCGTAGATACTTACCCGGATCGCCAAATCATTATATCCGCCAAATATTGAATCGGGATGCATTTTGATTTGATGATCCGATATTTTTCCCATGCCTCGTCAAGCTCCTTATCCTCGATGAATCGGGGGTGAAAAGGGAACTTGTCAGGTTGAGGAGAATTACCAACAATGGTTGGAACTTTGTTGAGAGCCTTTAGGGGCATCTACCTCCATGAAGGAGTTAGAACCACCAATGGTTCCAACTCATTGTTAGCCACGCGCTTTGCTCGGGGCTTCTCCGACCACTCCTTCCTCAGGAACTCTGTCCTGGGAAATGGTCTGCTCATGGACCTCTTCAGGTACCTAGTCCTTAGGAGTCTGGCCGGAAACGACCGGAACACCAGAGGACCTATATCAAGCAAATAAGGGAAGTTAAAAAAAAGCATCAAATCATCAAGAAATTATTAAAGGTATGCGCTTATATGACCACTTTCATTTGAGCGTACCTAGTTAATTTCTGAGATTTGACTTTAAAACGCGGAAGAGTAAAATCTGTACCGTCACCCTTCCTTTTCTTTTCTTCTGATCTTGCCGGTTCCAAACCGGCAGAATTGGCCAAATCCGTTGCATCATCCAATAGGATGTCGGAAACAATGCCCTCGATCAGCTCGTCAAAGATTATGTCCTTGACCATCTGGTCGGGCGGAGTGGTTTCACCAGCCTCCAGACTAGTTGTTCCGATAACAAGCTGTCCGTTAAATCAACGACCGATGCAGGGGTTAGCGGCTTCAATAATCGCACATCGGTGGCCTTCAGCCTTCTCCACCTAAACCAACAAATGAATTTGGTTAGGTGATGAAATCTTTTATCTAGACTACATATATATATATTCTTATGAAATGTTCTGTTACCTTGGGAGATTCATCTTCTTCCAGTGCATCTGGGCACGAATCGGTCGGAACAACGGTGGGATGTTTAGCCTCACCAGTTTGTGTGATTCGCAACCCGACCAACTACAGAGCATGATCAAAAATCTGATCGGAGAATATGTATGCATGATAAAAGAAATTTTTGATTGTTTACCTTAAGCCTTGTTACTCTCTCTTCAGCAGGAACTATGGCCAAGATCTCAGGGAATCCAGCCTTTTCTCCAGGCTCCCCTGCACAGATCAGCCTGATCCGTTCTCTAATTTCCTCGGGAAAGAGCTTTAAAAAGAAGGAGAAAACAAAACATGAACAGGTTTTAAGGTAGTACATTAATCAAATGAAAATCTTGGTGAATTTATCTCAAAGACTTACCACCTCTGAGATAGCTTCATCACGACCAATGGACCGTCGAGGAGTGAGTCAGAAGCTTCAGCGGACTAATCTAGTGCTTGGTGAAGTCCTCACCACGTGCCAAGAGGTCAAGCCCTTGACTCGCAGGTCGTAGATGGCATCCACCCATCGTCCGACCACTCCTGTCTTTTCTACGGTCTTTCTCCACTTGGGATTTTCATTTGCTCTCATCCGTGCAAGTAGAGGCCATCATCTCTGAATCAGTCATATAGAACCAGTTCTTCTTCCATGACGACCACGAGGACTTCGAGTACATATGAATGTACTCATTGGCCTTCCCGTCGTGAAGACGCAATGTACATTCTCCGGGAGTATCCGTGGTTTTTCCCATCACCATTCGATAGAAATACCTAAAGAGCCTCAAACTCGGAGGCACTCCCAGGTATGCTTCACACAAATATGTGAAGATGCTGATGTTGGCGATGGAATTTGGAGCCAAATTCACCAATTCCACCCCGTAGAACTCAAGAACACGGAGAAGGAATTTGTGTACCGGCAATATCAGCCCACATTCGATGTAGGCGAGGAAAACAGGGATTTCCTCATCTTCGCGGCTTGGAAAATGCTCTCCAAATGCCGATCTTCATCTGATCAAATTCTTGTCCGAAAGCATCCCAATCTTCTCCAAAGCCTCAAGCTTTTTCTTGCTCAATTCCGAAGGCAACCACTTTGTGATTTGCTCCGACATGATGAAAATCCTCAAGGATGAGTAGAGTTCGTAGGAGATTTTGTAGTCGGAAGAACAGGAAAAGAAGGATGAAGATTTTTTCTCGGCAAAGAAGATCAAAAAGGGGATCTGGAAGCATAAAAAATCCAAAAGGTCTAGCGATGGGGATTTTATAGCCTTAGATCTTTAAATTACGATCGGAGGTTATCTATAAAAGTCTGAACGGCAAAAAGCTTCTTTCTTGCCCAACGGACAAAGGAACTCTTCAGTTCCGAAGGCAAGTTCTCAACTTTAAAATGAACACAAACCACCTCGAATGTCACGACATTTAATGGGGGTCTGCTCAATACAGATTCATCGGAAGAAGGTGTTCACACGACCTGTTCATTTAAAGTTCGGGGGCTAGCTGACGAGGATTAAAACCTCTATGTATTAATTTAAATACATAAAATACCATACGTCTTCATGGTCATAACCCCTAAGGCTAACGACCTCACTGGTCGTAAGGATTCCAGAGGTTACACGATGGGTACCCTGGTCGGACTAGGTTTCGACCAGGTAGCTGCTCAGAAAAGCTATGAACAGGCACTCTTAACCGTATGATGAATGGAACACGTGCAAAACGTTCCATACCATGCGATGATATAAAAGACACTGACGATAAACCACCTTATGGTTAAGGTTCTCACAAGTACTTAACCGCAAGGTAGTTAGCACATTGTTAACTATCTTAAACCTCTGACCAGTTGTAACGTTTCATTAGGGACACCTTCTCCAGGAGTAACTGCCGCCTCTTCGGGAGTTATTTAATGGTGGAACGCAAAAGACGAGGAGACGCACACACAACAGCGAAGAACAGAAGGCAACTCAGAAGCCAAAGCAGTAGCATTCAATACATTCGGTGTAATTGGAGATAGTCCCTAGTCAAGTTTTGTAATCCCAGTTCATATTAATAAAGAGCAGCCCCTATTTTCTTCCAGGATACTCCACGTCATTTTTCTCTTTTTATTTTCGTAAGATCGGCGATTCGATCGTTGACACTATCTTATTGACCAAGTCTAGTTCTGGTCAAAAACCTCTTCAAATAAGTTATTTTCACTTGAAGTTGGGGGGCTAGTTGACGGGAATTTTTCATTAGTCAATTATCTAAATATATCTTTATTTGCTTATTTATAAATAAGCCGATTTTTCTACTGGGCCTAAATTAGCTTTATGGGTCCAAGATCAATTAAGCAGTCAGAGAGTGGGCCTGAAAGTCTCTTCTTTGATCGTTCTCAAAACCTCTTCCGGAGGTCCGATTGGACCCCCTCTATAGGTTCCTTCGGACCACTCTAGAACCACTCCAGGACCTCTCCCCTACAGAGGAGATCCTAGAAAGCAGTTACCCACGTGTGGTTAATAATAACTACACATGGAGAGAAGATATTGGCTATAACGGTCATCATGAAGAGACACAACTATTAGCTTGAAGGGACACAACCATTGGCGCGAGGAGGCACCACTAAAACAAACTTTAGATGGTTGTAGAACTGTAATATCCCGTTTAGACATCCATAAGTTGGAATTAAGAAATTTGAATGTAGTAGCTAAAATTCAGAATTTGGGAGGCTAGCAGCCCACTTGTAGGCAACAGAGGTGGAGATCAAGTCACCAAAACCTAGCCCTGCTACTGTAGCACAACCTGCTACAGTGCCACTACTGCCTGCTATAGTTCTGCCCTATAGCAGCCGCCATCCCTCCCCGCCATGTTCCACCTCCTGTTGCTCCTACACCCCTGTGTCGCCTCCTTAGTTGCTGCCAGCCAAGGAAGAGACGGAAGAAAGGGAAGAAGGAGAAGGAAAGGGGAATTCTCATGGAGATTTCAATGGGATCCAGCGTGTCTTTGAGGGTGATTTTCGATTCCCCAATAGTTAGTTTAATTCCTTTTCTATGCGATTTGTTGTCAAGTATCATATTGATTTCTCTAATGCTAGTAGATCGGTAATCTGCAGTTTAGTTGATCTATAGTTTTGGATTAGTTCAGTGCGGAATTAGGGGTTTGCGTCTCCTAGAGATGAGTAGATAATTTCATTATATTTCTAGAGAGTTCTTGTTCGCATTATTTGGATATGTAGATAATTAGTTATGATGTTTACAATCCTAGTGCATGTTCAGTCTCTAGGTTTCGAGCAGCGAACATAGTTATGCAAATTAAAATTTGACAATGGACGAATTTGGACTTTTGATCTCAATGAAATAGGTAGATAACTTTGTGATGATTTCAGAGAGTTCAATAACATAATTTTTGGACAAGTAAAATAGGAGTTATAAAATTTTAAAGTATGCATTTCAGTTCTGACTGTCTGTTGGGAACAGTCATGGGAAAATACTAAATTAGCAAGGTTAGTGGCAGAATAGAAAAATTTGCATAAATTTATTATGAAATATAATTACCTGTGGATTCCAGAATATCTTAGATGACTTTTTTTGGATGAACCAATCAAAATATATGGAATTTCTAAGTTGAGTTTACCGAAGATGACAGATTGGTCTTTGGAGTTAAAAACAAGGGTTTAGACGAAATAATCTGAACATTCGATCACCTGAGAAATGGTGGATATAGTTGTGTAGATTCCAGAAAGTCTAATTTCACGACTTTTGGAGCTAAAGAACAAAAATTATGATTTTTCTATGGTGACTGTTTTGTTTTGAACAAAATGGTGTTCGGGAAGGAATGGTATAGTTGTGGGTTACGATTAGGAGCGGTTATGTCTATCTAGTTTTATTGCAATGTTGTGTGCTTTTGATTGGTGTTCTTAGTTTGTTTTACAAATGCCAGGTGGTGGTGTGAAATCGGGGTTAGAGCCCTCTACTCGTCGTCACTCATCACACGGTTGAGACAAGTACAATTTTAGTACGATATTGTGTGTTAGGCAATATTGTTGATTTGATGTGTGCTTAATATGATTAAGCACGATGAAAATGTTTATTTCACATTGTTTATATGATGATCGATAATTGATAATTCTTATGAGAAAATATTGTGGATTGTTCATTTCATTTCATATCAAGCATGCATGTTGGCATGATATACCAACGGGAGTGGGCATTGAGATCTCCATATTTAAGATATGGGCAATGGGTCCCTGTATTTAAGATATGGGCAATGGGTCCCCATTTGAAAAGGATAGGCAATGGGTCCCCGCATTATCAAATGCGGGCATGAGTGAACACCGACGGGTGTAACACTCCGCTATACCGGTATATGCAGAAGAGAAGATGTGGCATGAGCACGATTTGCATTGCATTGCACTCATGATAAATGAATTGTATGTTTTATAATGAGAACGTATTGTTGATGAAATGATACCTGTGTATGGCTATTCTTAGTTGTACTTGCTGAGTCTTGGACTCACTCTTGCTATTTGTCGTTTTAGGTGATCGTTAAAGACGGCATGCATCGGGTGGAAATAGATTAAGAAATGATAGAATTATTGGGCACTTCACATCATTAGACATTTATTTCCCTTGGCTAAAGCTAGTTAGCAAATTTAAATGTAATAAATGGTTAACTTGTGGAATTTCTATTTTCGCATGGTTTTGCTTATTATGGAGGTTGTATTACCTATTTAACTCTTCGTTACATGCTTAGACGTAAAGCTTATCTATTGACTAGATAGTTTTGCTAGTGTTGATAGTGATAAGTAGTTATGTGTTAATTATTCCATTTGTTTTATAGAATTTAGGTTGCTGAATTTTATGACTTGTCATTTGGTAGAATGACTAATATTTGAGTCTAGCTGATAATGATTCTTCTTTAATGTTTAAAATTAGTACTGATAGTAGTTGTAGGTGACGCTTCGGGCTTTTGTTAAGCCGGGGTGTTACAAGAACTATAAAAGCTCGGCCGATGTGCCTTTGTAACACAGATTCTCATCCAAGCCCTAATCCACGTGTATTCATAGTCATCTTTCCTGTAATAAGAGCATACTCTTTGCAATATACATCATCATTTCGAGTCCTTTGACGAATACATAGTAATCTCCATTTTTTTCCTCTATATTCTTTTTTGTTCGTTCTGTGACGAGAGTCCTAGACGTCGACAAGTAGGACCAAGCTCGAAATGTGCTGTATATATACTACTAATGCAACTCGTGCAGGAAAGCGACATCTTAACAAAGCAAAGGGATAACTAGGCGATTGCTACAGGTCTCCATAGAATATACCATGGGCTTATCGTTGCCTTTGATTGCACCTACTTATCAATCAAACCAACATTTAGTAACTTTTGATAACATAACCTTAGTCGAGAGATAACATAGTGCATGACAGAGTTACACTCATTTATGGACTTCTTGTCCTAGGTAAGTGTGCCTATAGGAGAACAATCGATTTTTACTGGTGTTCTTTTAGAGAAAGCTATAGAGCCAACAGATCAATCTTAGTCATCTAGTCATTCTTAAGGGTAGAGTAGAGGTGATACCCCATAAACTACAAAGTCTTTGTCTTTTTAGTGACAACAGGTTCAGGTGTGCTAGTGGCAGGTTCGACAATGGTATGATATAGAGATAAACCCAAGGGATATAGTTGCTACCATCCAGGACAAGCAAATTTTCACTTAGTGATATCTAGCATATCCCACATAATTCATGTAATTTTCTATATGTCTACATCTCGTAAACAATTTTATCTATCAGTAGATAATTTTATTAATTTCCTAGAAGTTTCCTAGTACTTTATAGATTTTTGTGATAACTTTTAAGGTCTTGAAGCAATTTCCAGAATTGCTAAACTCACTAGTTAATTTCCCAAAACACACAATACTAGGAAAAATAAACATAAAAATATGATGCTTCTAAGGTGTACTAATAGTTAAAGTTAATGAACATAAACCATAGTGGCTGAACCACAATTTGAACAAGGGCACAAAATACTTCGGTAATTAACCAAACTAGTAGGTGACCCGCGCCATGGCGCGTCGCCCTTCCACGCGGGCACGTAGCCGAAGGCGCGGCCCGCTGGGCACAGCGAACGTGGTTCGCGCGGGAAGGCGTGGAGGCGCGCGACGCGACCAGCATGCAAGGAGCGCACGCGCGAGGCTGCAGGGCCCACCTGCCACGCGTCCAAGCCTCAGCGCATGAAACGCACCAAGCGTAGGCGCGATTGCAGCCGATCACGGCCCACCGGAGGGAGGGGAGAAATCCTCCGGCTGTTAAATTAGGGAATAGGCGGCGCATCAGGCGCAACGGTGTCTTGCACATTAGGGCGGTGCTGGATCTACTTCAGATGGAGCGGTGGTGCATGCGTCGGGCGTGGCGGCTGGCGATGGGGCTCGTGGCAACGATGCACGTCCTGCGGATGCGTAGTTGTGGCAATTCGTGATGGTTGAGACTCTTGAGCGGCAGGATCATGTGGCGACGGTGTCTAACGCATCGGGCGTGGCTGCGATCGTCTTCAACGTCGGCATTGCGACTCAAACCAAGCGGAGGCCCTGGCGTCGGGGGCGGCCTTTGGGACGTCGCCTCGCCGCAGTGAACCAGGCCGTGTCTACGGGCACGATGCAAGGTCGTAGCGACGGTCGCAAGTGGGCTAATGCTTGCCGTGGAGGGCGGTGGCCATGAACGCGCCAGCATCAAACCGTGGCCTCACCTCGGTGTTGGTGCACACGTTAATCCACAACAGTAGATGTAAAAATAATCTGAATGCTTTTGTGTCGATAGCAGTAAATTCATCCAACAAACAAAACATGCATATCAATAGGGGCGGAGCCTAGTGTAGACCAACAAGTTTCGCGGCCTCCACTTTCATTTATATGCGCTAACGAAAGATCAATGCCTTATGTTATATGTTAGGATAAAATCCTATTAGTTTCTTCCTCTCTATACTACCCAATTTCAAGTATGAACTATAGTGTCGCAAAGTTGATGTTTAACTTAAAGTGGCCCCTCTTTGTTTCTTCTCACGCTCGGCCACTGCATATGGATTATACTGCTAGGCATATAGTATTGGATAATCCTCTGGGGCTGAAGTCTGATAGGACACGTTACGTTTGGACGGCCACCCGCTGGCCACTACACACATTTGTTTACAATGCGTTGCAGATGCGAAATTTGTATCTTACCAAAGTCCACTTGCAAACTCACGCCCGGTTACATCGGATGATTTGCCTCCCAATCCACCATTTCTCACTCATGTCTCCAAAACATCCTCCACCTCTGCTCCCTCAAGTTCAGTTACCGAGCATCTACGCTATCTACTCTTGTGAGCTTTGCGTAGCTAGCCACTAGCGAGTTCCACCTAGCCACACTACCATTGAGCCACTCGGTAGAGTGACTGTGTTGGTTACTCAAACGCTTGCCCCGATGAGAAACAAAGGTGCTACCATGGTGCACCGGCACCGGCCTCGCGGCCTCGCCCCGTGTCGCTGTTCGAAGGGCAGCGACGTTGACTCCACGTGCCCAGTGGAACCGTGGAGGGGGGGGGTGCTCTGCTGAGTATTCGGGAAGAAGGGCAACGGCGCATATGTGACGATGACGACGATGCATAGAGCGACTGCGACGGCGCCGACGTCTGGTTCATCGATTTCTTCACTCGGGTGGACGTGCAGCGATGGCACAGAAGCATCCGCAAGTCGTTAGCTCCATGGTGGCCGACTCCCACAACTGCCGAAGTAGGTTGTTGCAGGCGTTTCTTAATGTGTTGTAGCCCCTTTCTGAAATTGTTGCATTAAGTATTTTATTATGTTGTAGTCCGACCTTTCTGAAATTGTTGCATAAAATGTGTTGTTTTGTTGCAATGTGTTTTCTTAAATGTTGCATTAACTTTTTCAAATTGTATTGCGCATGGTCATCCATGTGATGTTGGAATAGATCGATGTTTCCTCTTTTTGTTTTGATTATTGCAATAATTTTTGAAATGCTGCATTTGAGATTTTTGTAATGCTCTATCCTCTTCTTTAAAATGTTGCATATGGGATTCTGAGATGTTGCATCATCTTCTTTGATATGTTGCATCCTCCCCACCACCGCTTCTTTGATAGTTTGAAATACAGTACGAACATGTCCCTTTTGTTATGACCATTGAAAAAAAGTGTTGCACACATTATTCATTTTTTTTGTACATCGGAGTGTACGATGAGAAACCTCGTATCGTACGTCCGAACGCTAGTTGCTCCCTCTCGCATCATACGTCCAAACACTAGTTGCTCTCTATTGTATTTAATCAATCTCACGAAACATTCAGGAGAGGTTGGACTCACGGTTCATGGTGAAGGAAATCCGATGCAGGTCAGGATTCATGCGCGGGTGGTGTGCACGTCCGGTGCTTGACCAAACCATCAGATCCGTAATACGTGGCCATCACGACGCTGTTGCATTGGCTTCTCGCCGATTCAGATCGGTTCCTCACGGTCCAGTCACCATGAAAGCAATGAAACGGAGCATGCAAACAAATCATAGATTGATTGGCGATTAGTATCGACAAAAACAAGATTGATTTATTTGCAAACATTTAGAACGATATACTGTGACATTCTAATTTTCAGGACTCTTTGAAAATTTTTAAAAATAAAAATAACCATTTGATTTTATTGAATCGCCAAAGCTTAATTTGCGATTTTAGAATTAAAGCAATTTAATATGAATTAATCAAACTTCAACTAAATCCGAATTTGGTTTATTTTGATTTTACTGGACTTATCTGGTATTTGAATTTCTCTTTCTCTGTTTTGGCCGAATTCCCGTCGGCCGTTCCTACTCCCGCCTCCTCTCATCTGCCCTTGACCTTGCTGCCTCCCCGTGCACCCCATTGCCGCGCCCTAGCACCACCTTCCCTGAGTTGCTCCCCCTCCCCCTTCCCCTCTTGGTTTCGATCAGCCTTTCAGTTTCGACAAGTCCTTTGGTCTCGACCAGCCTTCTGGTCTCGACCAGTCTGTTGGTCTTGACCAGCCTCTTGGTTTAGACCACTCTATTGGTTACGGCCATCCTCCTGGTCTCCACCATCCTCTCATTGTCGACCACCCTCTTGGTTTCAACCAACCTTTCGGTCTCAACCATTCTTTTGGTTTCGACCAGCCTCTATGGTTTCAACCATCATCTCAGTTGCGACCATCCTCTCGGTTGCGACCACTCTCTCGGTTTCGACCAGCCCCACTTGTCTCCTCCCCGACTGCTCCTGTCTTACCCCCATCGCGTTATGGCCATCGCAAAAGTCCTCGCGCATTAAATACCGTTGTCTCCGCAGCGACGTACACATTAAATATCGTCACCTCCGATGCACCCGTTCCCCTCCCTCTTGTCTCCTCCCCTACCTACCCCATCCCCTCCCTCACCTGTCGGTCGTGCGCCCAAGCCACGCCGCCGCGAATCCCGTCACTCCATCTTTTCGCCCGGTCCCCCTCCTTCCTCTATAAATGGAGCACCAGGGAGCCCTTTGTCTCCTCTTGTTTTCCTCTCAACTCTTCCTTTCTCTCCCTCTCTCGCTTTTGTTGCTGTGGTTTTCCCGAAGCCCTGAGCTTCGAGATCAAGTCGTCGTGCGCTTCCTCTTCGTCCTCGCCGCACCAGTGCAGCCCCTTCCTCTTCTATCCACGTCAATTCAAGCCCCAAAGCTCTTTGAAGCAATCCTCTCACTCAATTTCAGTTTTGTTTTACAGGACCGCCGCATTTCCTCTTCTCCTTTAGTCCCGGTTGCCCCCTTCATCGTTGTCCTCCTTCGCCTTCGACCGCAAGCTTCCCCTCCGCCGTTCGCCATCCACCGACCTCCACCGGCCTCTCTCTCGGACATGGTGAGTCCCCGTGCACTATTCTCTCTCGTGTTCTTTTGACCGCGTTGAGCCGACAAATCCTTCCTTCTTCTTTCGACCGCGCCGAGCTGTCGAATCCTTCATTCTTCTTTTGACCGCGTCGAATAGTCGAATCCTTCTTTCTTCTTTCGACCATGTCGAGCCGTCGAATACTTCTTTCTTCTTTCGATCACGTTGAGTAGTTGAATCCTTCCTTCGACCTCGTTTCATAGCCGAACCTTCTTCCGACCGGTCGAACCTCCTTCGACCAAGTCGCCGAAACCTTCCGACCAAGTAGTCGAACCTCCTCACGACCAGGTAGTCGAACTTTCTTTCGACCACCTGCAGTCGAACCTCCTTCCGAGAGCCCGTTCTCCTTTGTTCGAGCTCCAATTTGAGTGATTCCAATCTCTAAATTCATTACCTTTCTTTTGGTTCTAGTTTGGTTCTTTTTGGATTTTATTTGGATTGTCTTATTTATTCGGCTCTTTTCGCACGTATCGATTTCGGCGTTTCCGAAGAGTTCTTTGACCCAACAACCGAAGCATCTCAACACTTCAACCAAGATTCTGGCTTTTTTGAAGAATTCCTGGAACCGTCCACCAAAGCAACTCAAGCCTTCAACAAAGGCAAGTCGTAGACCTTTGATCATGTTGTACCTAGTTTATAAAATTATATTATTTTATATCAACATGCATGGCTAGTTGTACAAAAAATGGTTCTGAGAATAGTTAAATACCTACTCGACAGTATGACTCCTTGAATAATTGTGAATGACATGTTGACATGTACCCTTGGACACCATAGGTTGGGCAATCTTAGTTGGACATTATTGTGATACCAATATGGGTGCATGCGATGGTTTCTCGATTACATGATTCAATGATGATAAATTTGACTTAATGATATATGGAATCATGGCGGAGCGACTGTTGATAAAATTTGTTGTGTCATGGCAAGGGTTGTCATTTGGCCGGGTTGAACAAAAATGATTTATGCTCGGGCGAGTGGTCGGTGGTGAAGGTGGGTGCAGGAAGCACATGGGATGAGGTAGTCTCGCTTGAACAACCACTAAGAACTTAACTTTGTACGCTATTGATCTGGGCCATACCGTGCAACCACAAGTCCATTTATGGGGTGGACCTGGCCAACTAATTAGCAATGTCTTGATTCGGTTCTGTTTTGGTGGAAGTGTGAACCCTGGGAGAGACATTCACACATGGCGCAAGAGGGGGCCGGTCGACTAGGGTATTGTTTTGAAAGGTGGTTATTGGGAGTTGTCGAGCCAGTCGGAGGCAAAACCTTAGCGAACAGAACCGAGTCAAAACGGAGCTTTGTAAAAGCCTTGTAATAATCTCCCCTTGATTCACATGTCTAAGGAAACGTGTGTTTTATCAAGCGATTATCGCTTGTGAGTCAAGTTATACAACCTTTGTAGAGTGTAAAACTATTCGAATAGCTATGTCCCCGGTTATGGACAATGCCTGGTGATTTCACACGAGGGGTAGATTTTCTAAAAAAAAATATTGTCTTAGGTTGTTACGAGTTGTTTGAATGGTTTGGTTGGGAAACGACGTGGTTGTGGTTGCTGGTTGGGTAGTGAACAGGGTGTTCACGAGTTGTTTCAAAAAACTTCATTACTTATGTATTAATCTTTCAAATTGTGCTTTACAATCTACTTACTGTATTTACTAACAATACTGCTTTCTGTAAAATAGCCATAAAGCTATCCTTGTCAAGCGTTGCATGAATACTATTTGTATACATTTCTCTACGACTTGCTGAGTACTTTAAGTACTCACGGCTTTACGTCATTTGTTGATGGAAGAAGTCCATTCCACCCCTCAAGTATTGACATGCGGACAAGTGACCCCCTGAAAAAAAATCGGCCCTTTGACCCCCCCCCCCTAAGTTGCAAAACCGGACAACGTGCCCCCTCCGGCTATTTCGTGCGGTGGTTTTGCTGACGTGGCGTCTGCTTTCAGAGCGGTTTCGCAGATCTGCTGATGAGTGGCTTCTTTGGCACTTGGGCCCACCTGTAAGTGAGCCCATAGCACTTAGATAATTTTCTCTCTCCTTTATCCATCGGGAAACACGGCTCCTGTGCTCGTTCTTTTTGCTTCTTCTTCCTTTCAATCTTTTCCTCCATTGCTTCTCTCTCTCCATTTCTTCCCGAAATTTTTGCTCTGGTCAAGCTCCTCATGGCGCCTCCTCCCCGGCCACCGCCATTGCTGTTACAAGCGCCGTCGCCGGCTCGGTCGGCCCGCAGCGTGGTTCGGCCCGCGTCTTGCACAAGGTTCCCGCCCTGCGCCCACCATGGCTCGGATGTGGTCGGCCATGGAGGAAACGATGTAGGTCACCGCCGTCAAGATGCACCCCTTTCCCACCATCTCCATAAACACCTTCAATGCTTTCTTCTCCTTGCCCTCTTTGCGGTACCCATTGATCAATATATCAGACGCGTGAACACATCCAAGGCAAGCCCCTTTCCGCCCATCTCCTCAACCAATGCATATGCCTCTGCTGCACGCCCAACCATGAACAACGCGTGTGCAAGCAAGTTGTAGGTCGCCACCGTCATGGCAACCCCCTCTCTACCATTTCATCCCAAGATCAAGAAGGCGACCTCCAGACTCTCTCGGTCGCAGATCCGCCGATCAACGATTGTACATCACGCGTTATTTTGCACTTCTCCCTTGGCCAGCATTTCGTCGAACACCTTGGCTGCTTCCTCGACTCGACTGACCTTGCACCACCCGGAGATCACCGTGGCATAGGTGTACTTGTTGGGGGAGATGCCTCTGACGCCCAGGTATTGCAGAACCCGACGATGACGGTGTTGAAGGTGACAGCGTTGGGGTGGGGAATCATGAGCAGTCGAGCGCTTGGACGGGCTTGCCCTTGGAGGTGGCGGAGCATGATGTTGAACATGGTGGTGGAGAGCGGAGGCGAGGCGGAAGATGTCAGCGAAGAGGGAGAAGGCGGGGCGGAGGGGAGGGAGGAGAGGAGCGGGTGGAGCGAGGTGGTCGAGATGGGGACGGAGAGAGACTTGATCCACGAGTAGAGGCGAATCGAGGTGTCGTGGGGCGGGCAAGGCGAGGCGGTAAGGAGGAGGTGGGGCGGCGACGGGCGGCGGTGAGGTGCGGGAGCACGGCGAAAGGTGGAGAGGGCGTGTCACGGAGAGCGCCGACTTGAAGAGCTGAGAGCCATGGGCCGGCGTCGGTGTCAGCGTGGCGTGGTGGCAGCGGCGGGGGAGGTGGGCGGCACCATGGATGTAGAGGTCACTAGACAGAGTCACAGAGAGGAATGGAGAAATGGAGAGATAGGAAGGAGAAGAGGAAGAGAAGAAATGGAGAAGGCAGCAGAAAGGCTTCGGCCAAGAGGAAATCCCCAAGCGAAAATCACCTAGAGAAGTAAAGAAAGAGATTGAGAGCAAGCATTGGGGAAGAAGAACAGAGAACCACTCGGCTGGAGGAAATGAGAGAGAGAAAGCAAGGAATGGACTTAGGGGAGAGAAATTCCACATCAGCTCTCCTCCAGGCGAAACCGCTCTGAGCAGACGCCACATCAGCAATACCACCGCACGAAACAGCCGGAGGGGGTAGGTTGTCCGGTTTTGCAACTTCGGGGTGTCAAAGGGCCGGTTTTTTAGTTCAGGGGGTTAGGTGTCCGCATGTCGATACTTGAGGGGGTAGAATGGACTTCTTCCTTTGTTGATTAGTAGTCGAAGAAGCCCTAGGGAGCACCGAGTTCTACGAGGAAGACTATTTTGAAGACTATGTGAACTAGGATGCGTTGTCCACTCGATTGCCTGTGGGCATATTGGATGGCTTCCACGAGCTTGTTTTATTCCGCTACAAGTTTACTCTGGTCCTGGTCGTGGACTTGGTCGTGGATCTGGTCGTGGACCTGGTCGTGACCTTAGCCCTGCGTGACAAGCTCTTAAAACCTTGACCATAAGGTCATTTTGTTGTTAAGTATTATTATTTCAGCTACTTCTTTAGTTGTTTCATTGCATAGATATGATTTCATCTATGTTGCAACTGTGTGGACTAGCTATTGATCATAGGAATAGTTCAGAATGCACAGAGGGTCCCGGGGTTGCATATTTGGGGTCCCGATAGTGGTGGTATCAAAGCCATATCGACTGTAGGATGTAACCATAGTTAGCATGGTCGTTTAGTCAAAAGCTTAAAAATTTTATTTTATAAATCAACCCACAAGATTAACATGAATAGTTATTATCCTCTCATCTTATTCTATTCTTTTCTCATCTCATTCTTAGATTACTACATCTTATCTTTTTTGGAACTTCATTTTCAAATTTAAATTGACCTCCTTACCTCAGTAATCTTTATAGGATAGCGTTTCTGTGATCAAAGCGATGGATGCCCTGGAAGTCCAAGACATGCCATTTGTGCCATGTCAACCATTCATATAAGTAGGATAGAAGTGCTTTAGCGGGGTTGTCCTTCTTAGTTTTAGTATCGTGTAGCCCGAGTAATAGGATCTTTTTGCTCGAGTGTCGCATTTTATTACTTCTTAATAGCTTTCCGACTATTTGTTCTTTGGGTTTAACCGACTTTCCCCTGTTAGGATGCTTCTATCTCTCTCCCTTATTCTCTCTCGTCTATTGTGCTTTTCCCTCTCACCTATGGTGCTTTCTTCCTCTTATCTATTAAACCTTAGAAGATTTGTTTCAGATGGATCAGACCCGTAACTCAACAAGTGCTAGTGAACCAGTGGATCCCAACGCTAGTGTTAACCCCAATACACTACCTCCACCTGCCGCAATAGCAGACCAAGGCTTGGGTCAGTTTATGGCAGCTCAAACTCAATTAATGAATGTCGTAATGTAGAATATGAATCGACGGAATCAGGCTACTACAGCCCTAGTCAACATGATGAACTAGTAGAACTAGACTGTTGCCATTTTTATGACCATGATGAACCAAGACTATCAGGCCGCTGCCATGCCACTGCCGCCACTAGCCTGTCCGCAACTAAAGTGGGTAGAGTTTCTGCGGACGCGTCCACCTACATTCTCCAACTCCTACGAAGCTTTGGACGCCGATGATTGGGTACGCTCTATTGGGAAGAAACCCACCGTTGCTTATTGTAATGATCATGAAAAAGTTCTTTATGCCACACAATAGCTGGAGGGCACCGCAGCAGAATGGTGGGAGGATTTCTGTGCAGCCCATGAGAATTCAGAAGATATTACCTGGGCTGAGTTTTCAACAGCTTTCCATCATTCTCATGTCCCAGAGGGTATAGTAGAAAGGAAGAATAATGAGTTACCAAGGATCCAGCCACCAGAAGTATCTCATTTCGATGACATGAGTCACGTTCTTCCTGAAAGTCACCATCCAGGGAAGCACATTATTTGTTACAGACATGGTGAACAAGGGCACTTTGCCAGCGAATGTCCTCAAAAGGGAGAGCCAAAACAAGATAATCATTGTGCTTACTACAAAAGCATGGGACACTTTTTCTCCATGTGTCCGAAGAGGGAGCTGATCTAGTATAAAGTCTATAACTATTGTGGCAAGGAAGGGCACTTTGTCCAGCAATGTCCATTGCATAAACAAGAATTCTTGGTACCACGAGCAACTTCGGCGTTGGAAGTCAAATCAGAAGAAACTCGGATGTCACACCAAGCCGCAAGGATCTTTAAGCCCATCATAAGAAGCCAAGCGAGCCATGACATTACAGAAGAAGTTCAAGTTGAGCAGATGCAATTGTGGGTCTGCCCACTGAACCAGTCTGAGAATTGTGCCTGTATCCGTTGTGGAGAGATTGGGCATAGTGCTAGTGAGCTCAAATTCAATTGGTCAAACTGTGAAGGAAATCATTCACTCGGAGAATGTCCAATGAACAAAATTACCTGTTACTTATGTGAGAATGAAGATCATTATCCAGCCCAGTGCCCTTTGAAGACAATGTTGATCTCTATATTACAACAGCAGCGTGAATATTTTCAAGCTACTCTCATCCAAGCCGAGGAAGGCAGAACCACGGTTACTTCTACCAAGTTATCCCAAGAATTAGAGGAACCAAACTTTCACAAGATCAATCCTGAGGCATTCCATTTAGAAGCTACCTGCCATCAGCAGGACAATTGTCACAAGAGGAAGATGGTGAATCAAGAACAAAATGTTGCAAGAAACTCCAAGACTCATGTGATCCAACCTCAACCCAACCAAGCTCCAACAACATTTTCTCTTGGGCCCAGCCCTCCTTCATTTGGGTTTAGACCTCTCCCTCTCTCTCGGGTTAGACCACCTCTCGGTCACGACCTCCCTGGACCTCTCCTTGTGTCTTTTGTTTAGACCTCCCTCTAGTCCAGACTTTCCTTCGGTTTAGACCTCCTTTTGGTCTAGACCTCCTCCTCTATTTAGACCTTCCTTCAGTTTTGACTCTCCCTTGGGTCACGACCACCCCGAGGTGCTCCAAGCTCAGGTTTGTGTTTCAAACATTCTTGATTCCTGAAATTTAAGTTTGAGTTGAATCTCTCCCTTTCGGACCTTCCTCTTGTTCAACCCTCTTCTCTTCCTGTTCCTAGGACCTCCCTTGCGTTCATCTTGGCTGTCCAGACCTTCCTTGCATTCATCTTGGCCGTCAAGACCTCCCTTGCGTTCATCTTGGTCGTCAAGACCTCCCTTGCATTCATCTTGACCGTCAAGACTCCCTTGCATTCATCTTGGCCGTCAATACCTCCCTTGCATTCATCTTGGTCGTCAAGACCTCCCTTGTGTTCATCTTGACCGTCAGGACCTCCTTTGATTCCATCTTGATCGTTGGGACCTCCCTTGAGTTCACCGTGATCGTTAGGACTTCCTTTGATTCCATCTTGACCGTTAGGACCTCCCTTTTCTCTCTCTTCACGCGAGCATGCTCCATCCGAGCTGCCCGATCGTGCTTGGACGGTTGGATCAGTTGAGTTCGAGTGTGCGTTTTGGGCTGATTCGGATCTCCTCGTCTTTGTGGTCTTTTTGCAAAGATCACCCTCCTGGTCTTTCGCAAAGACCACCCTAGTGGTCAAGACCAGCCTTGCTGGTCACGACATCCGCCTTGGTCGCGACCACCGTATTGGTTTGACCACCCCTCCCGTGTGGTTGACTGGCCCCACCTGTCAGCCCTGCTCACCTCCTCCTTGTGGTTCAGACCTCCCTTGTGGTTTAGACCTCCCTGTTGGTTTAGATCTCCCTTAGGGTTTAAATCTCCTTTTGGTCTAAACCTCCATCTCTGTCTAGAACTCCTTCCGGTCTAGGCCTCTTTCTCCGTTTGGACCTTCCTTTGGTTTAGACCACCTCTTGGTTTAGACTACCTCCTTCTTGACCCTCAGGACCTCCTCTTCCTTCGAACCTCCTTGTTAGTCTAGACCTCCTCTTCATTTGGACCTCTCTTTGGTTCAGACCTCTTTTGCGTTAGGGCCTCCCCTTCCGTTTGGCGCAGCCCGCGCCCTCCGTTCTTGAGGACCATCCGATCAAAATCGGGTGGCCCGATAGAGATGGGAGGTTCCGATGGTCCGAACGTTCTCAGGCGTTGTGGATCGCCCGATCGAGTTTGGACAGCCCGATTGGGAATGAGGCGTTTGGATGGTCCAAACGTTCCGATCCTTTTTGGACAGCCCGATCAAAATCGGACGGCCCCGCTTCGCCGCACTTTACTTTGTTCCTTAGGACCTCCTTGCCCTTGTGGCTTTTTTACAAAGACCACCCTTTTGGGTGACGACCTCCCTCTAAGGCCGCGACCTCCTCCTTTTGTCGTTTTGTCGTGACCTCCCTCTAAGGCCGCAACCTCCCCCCTTTTTGTCGTTTAGCCGCGACCTCCCTTTTGAGTTCCCAACCTCTCCTTTGGGTTGCGACCTCCCCTTTGGTCTTTTTGCAAAGACCACCCTCCCGACCAGTCGCTGGTCAGCCCTGTTCACTTTCTCTTCCTTGCCCTTCTCCTGTTGAGATGTGTGCACTTAATGCTGTCGTCCTTTTTGCGTCGTGTGCGTTAAATGCTGTTGTCTCCGTTGCGACGTGGGCATTAAATGATGTCGCCTGGTTGAGACGTGCGCATTAAATGCAACTGCCTCCCAGTCTTTTTTTGCAAAAACCACCCTCCTAGGTCAGGACCACCCTTTGTGATCAGGACCTCCCATATGGGTCACGACCTCCTCCTTGGTCAAGGCCATCCTGCTGGTCTTTTGCAAAGGCCACCCATTTGGCCCTTTTGTAAATACCACCCTTGAGGTCTTTTTTGCAAAGACCACCCTCCTGACCAATCGCCGGTCAGCCCTATTTGCTTTCTCTTACCTCCTCCTTTTCCTTTTGCGACGTGCGCGTTGTATGTTGTCAACTCTGTTGTGACATGCATTAAATGTCGTTGTCTCCGTTGAGCCTCGCCGCGCCGCCGCGATGATCACCACATCTCCCGGTGGCCTGGTTTCCCCTATTCTACTTCAAATAGAGTTCCAGGGAGCTCCTTTTGCCCTTCTTTGGCTTCCCTCGCCATTCTTCCTCCCTTGCTCTCTCTCTCGACTTCCTTCGTTCAAGCTCAGCCTCGAGTAGTCCAGTTTCCACTTTTCTTTGACTCAGTTCTCTTCTTCTTAGTTCTTTGGCTTTGCTTGGGAGTTTATTTGGATTCATTTTATTGATTTGGCTATTTTCGCACGCGTAGATTCTGGCATGTCCGAGGAGTTCGTGGACCCGACGACCTCGATGGAAGCAGTTCAATTCTTCAGCGAAGACCAGTCATAGACCTTTGATCATGTTGAACCCATTTTGCAAAAACTATATTGTTTTGTTATGAACATGCATGGCTAGTTTTATAAAAATGTCTTTGGGATAGTTACATCACCTTCTTGCTGGTAAGAACTCCTTGAATAATTGAAAACCACATGTTGACATGTACCCTTGGATATCCGTAGGATGGGTTATCTTAGTTGATATGCTTTTGTATACCAACAAGGGTGTGTTTTATTGCTTAGCCATGCTCTAGTAGACATTGGTCTCTCGATCTCATGACTCAAAGAATGTTGAACTTGACTAAAGAGCTATGGAATTGTGGCAATGCCACTGTTGTTAAATTTTGTGAGCTATGACCAGAGTGGTCATTTGGCAGGGTTCAACCGAAAACGATTTATGCTCGGGCGAGAAGTCAGGGGGTGAGTAGTGGGTGCCTTGTGCACACTGGGATGTGGATAGTCTCGCTTGAGCAGCCAACTAAGGACTTAACCTTGTACGCCATTGATCCAGGTCATTACCATGCAACCACAAGTCCATTATGGGGTGGTCCTGGCCAACTAATTAGTGAGGCCCTGATGCGGTTCTGTCGTGGTGGTCAAAAAGGCGCAAGAGGGGGCCTAGAATGGCGAATCCTTAGCGTGGCAGAATCAAGTCAGGACTGACCTTTGTAAAGGCCTTATCACGAGCTCTAGACTGCTTATCAAAGGAAGTGAGCAGGGGCATCGACGGATGCCCAACCCACTAGAGGACTTCGTGTCTTGTGGGTAAAGTGCACAAGCTCTGTAGAGTGTAAAATCTATTCAAATAGCCGTGTCCTCGGTTATGGACATGCCCGATTCTTTCACGCAAGGGGTAGACTGTTTTCTCAAAGTGGCCGTGGTTGTGATTCGAGTGGTTTGGCTCATGATTAGGGTGGTCATGAGTAGTCTGGACACACAGCCAGGGTGGTCGCGTGTTGATTTCAAAGAACTTGTTTACTTATGTATTACCTCTTTCAACTATGCTTTGCAATCTACTTATTGTATTTCCAATAAATGCTGCTTTGTGCAAACTAACCATACATCTTTCTTTGTCAAGCCTTGCATAAATGTTATTGCATTCATTTTCCCTATGGCTAGCTGAGTACATTCAAAGTACTCATGGCTTGTGTCCTCTGGTTAATCAGCAGCCGAAGACCTCCCAGGGTGCTCCGAGCACTATGAGGAGGAGTTCATGGAAGACCTTGCGTGCTAGGAGACGTCCTCCACTCAATAGCCGGTGGGCTTGTCGAATGGCCCTACGAAGTGTTTTGGTTTCCGCTGTAGTGTTTCTTTTGTTGTTAGCCATGCGTGGCACCTCTGTAAACAAGCTTGACCATAAGGTCTTTTGTATATAAATGTTAATTTATCTGCTTCCTCTTTGAGTTGTCGTATGGTTGTGATATCATCAATGTTGAGTCTGTGCGAGCTAGCTTACTGATCATGGGACTGGCTCATTGTGCACAGTGGCTGGGACCTCTAGGTGGACCTTCGAGTCCTCCTGGGTGGTCTTGGAGGCCCTCCGGGTGGTCCTGGGAGACCTCCTGGGTGCTCTCGGGGGACCTCCCAGACCTCCGGGTGGTCTCGGGAGATCCCTCCAGATCTCCCGGGTCGGGTCCTTACACGATAACAATGGTGGCCAATCTCAACAGAACAAAGCCTCCAGGGCTGGAGTACAATGTTTTAGGTGCCAAGAGATGGAACATTTTGCCAATGAATTCCCGCAAAGACATTCAGCACTCACTTCAGATAGCATTCCAGAAGCTACTCTGATCGCAACAAAAACACTTGCAGCAGGTGGTAAAAACAACAGAAGATACATGTCACAGTTGCATAAATACAAAAGTTTAGGCTTGCCAATACCTCTAGAAACAACCATGAACCAGCCGGCCAGCTTGTTGCTCCCAACACATCCATTCAAGGCCCGTCGCAGCAAAACTCCTCTCATGCTGCAGGAATCACGTGTTTCAATTGCCATAAGATGGGTCACTATGCCAAAAATTGCCAACAAAAGAAAGCTTCCACATTAGATAGTCCCCTCTCAGAAGTCTTCTGCTTCAGGTGCCAAAAGACATGTCATTATGCTCACAGTTGCCCGCGGAAGAAAGCCTTGGCGTCAATTCCATTCAACTTGGGAGCTACACCAGTCAAAACCACTACACTAGGAGCAGGCCAATGAACAACTCAGATTCCAAGTCAAGCCACCCAGACCCCACTTCCTTCTGCAAGAGGCCAAGTCAAGCAAGTTGCCGCAGAGCCAGTCCAATCAGCTCAGAACGTTATTCCTGATAAGTCTCTCGTCAGTGCAACATTAGTTGCAGTGTTGTTTTTGCTCAAAAGAGAAAGTCGCTTGGAAGAATGAGCAAAGTCCGAGTTCCCGAACCTATTCTCTAGTCAGCCCAAATCTTGGGTTCGAGATTCTGTTTAAGTGGGGTAGGTTTGTAATATCCCAATTTTCAAGGTTTTTGAAAATTTTCAAAAATAAAAATAACCATTCGATTTTATTGAATCGCCAAAGCTTAATTTGCATTTTTAGAATTAAAAGTAATTTAATATAAATTAATCAAACTTCAACTAAATTTGAATTTTGTTTATTTTGAGTTTACTGGAGTTCTCTGGTATTTGAATTTCCCTTTCTCTGTTTTGGCCGAATTCCCGTCGGCCGTTCCTACTCCCGTCTCCTCCCTCATCTGCCCTTTACCTTGCGGCCACCTCGTGCGCCCCATGGTCGTGCCCTGGCACCACCTTCCCCGAGCTGCTCCCTCTCCCTCACCCCTCCCCCTCTTGGTTTCGACCAGTCCTTTGGTCTCGACCAGTCTTTCGGTCTCGACCAGTCTTTTCGTCCCAACTAGTCCTTTGGTCTCAACCAGCCTTTCGGTCTTGACTAGCCTTTCGATCTCGACTAGTCTTTTGGTCTCGACCAGTCTTTCGGTCTCGACTAGTCCTTCGGTCTCAACCAGCCTTCCGGTCTCGACCAGTCTGTTGGTCTCAACCAGTCTCTTGGTTTAGACCAGTCTCTTGGTTTAGACCAGTCTCTCGGTTTTGACCATCCTCTTGGTCTCCACCATCCTCTTGTTGTCGACCACCCTCTTGGTTTCGACCAGTCTTTTGGTCTCAACCATCCTTTTGGTTTTGACCAGCCTCTTTGGTTCGACCATCATCTCAGTTGCGACCACCTCTCAGTTGCGACCACCCTCTCGGTTTCGACAAGCCTGCTTGTCTCCTCCCCGCCTGCTCCCGTCTTTCCCCCGTCGCGTCATGGCCGTCACAAAAGTCCTCGCACATTAAATGCCGTCGTCTCCACAGCAATGTGCACATTAAGTGTTGTTACCTTTGACGCGCACGTTCCCCCACCAACCGCTTTTGTCTCCTCCCCTACCTTCAACATCCCCTCCCTCACCTGTCGGTCGTGCGCCCAAGCCATGCCACCGCGAATCCCACTGCTCCATCTTGTCGTTCGGTCCCCCCTCTTACTCTATAAATGGAGCACCAGGGAGACCTTTGCCTCCAATTGTCTTCCCCTCAACACTTCCTCTCTCCCTCTCTCGCACTAGTTGCTGTGGTTTGCCTGAAGCCCCGAGCTTTGAGATCAAGCCGACACGCGCCTCCTCTCCGTCCTCGCTGCACCAGTGTAGCCCTCTCCTCTTCTACCCGCTTCAATTCGAGCCCCAGAGCTTCTTGAAGCAATTCTCTCACTCAATTTCAGTTTTGTTTCTTGGACCCAACAACCGAAGCATCTCAACACTTCAACCAAGATTCTGGCTTCTCTGAAGAATTCCTGGAACTGTCCGCCGAAGCAACTCAAGCCTTCAACAAAGGCAAGTCGTATATCTTTGATCATGTCGTACCCAGTTTATAAAACTATATTGTTTTATATCAAGATGCATGGCTAGTTGCATAAAAATGGCTCTGGGAATAGTTAAATACCTACTCGACAGTATGACTCCTTGAATAATTGTGAACGACATGTTGATATGTACCCTTGGACACCATAGCTTGGGTAATCTTGGTTGGACATTATTATGATACCAACATGGGTGTGTATTATGCTTAATCATACTTTAGTTATGCAATGGTTTCTCGATCACATGATTCAATGATGATAAATTTGACTAAATGATATATGGAATCATGGTGGAGCCACTATTGATAAAATTTGTTGTGCTATAGCAAGGGTTGTCATTTGGCTGGGTTGAACGAAAATGATTTATGCTCGGGCGAGTGGTCGTTGGTAAAGGTGGGTGCAGGAAGCACGTGGGATGAGGTAGTCTCGCTTGAGCAACCACTAAGGACTTAACTTTGTGCACCATTGATCTGGGAAATATCGTGCAACCACAAGTCCATTTATGGGGTGGACCTAGCCAACTAATTAGTAATACCTTGATTCGGTTCTATTTTGGTGGAAGTGTGAACCCTGGGATAGACATTCACACTTGGCGCAAGAGGGGGTCGGTCGACTAGGGTGTTGTTTTGAAAGGTGGTTATTGGGAGTTGTGGAACCAGTCGGAGGTGAAACCTTAGCGAACAGAACCGAGTCAAAATGGAGCTTTGTAAAAACCTTGTGATAATCTCCCCTTGATTCACATGTCTAAGGAAACGTGTATTTTATCAAGCGATTATCTCTTGTAAGTCAAGCTGTACAACCTCTGCAGAGTGTAAAACTTTTCAAATCGTCGTGTCCCCGGTTATGAACAATTGCCGGCGATTTCACACGAGAGGTAGATTTTCTCAAAAATATTGTCGTGGGTGGTTACGAGTTGTTGGAATGGTTTGGATGGAAAGCGGCCTGGTTGTGGTTGCTGGTTGGGCAGTGAACAAGGTGTTCACGAGTTGTTCTAAAGAAACTTGATTATTTATGTATTAATCTTTCAAATTGTGCTTTACAATCTATTTACTGTATTTACTGATAATACTATTTTATGTAAAATAGCCATAAAGCTATCCTTATCAAGCCTTGCATGAATACTATTTGCATAGATTTCTCTATGACTTGCTGAGTATTTTAAGTACCTACAGCTTTGCGCCATTTGTTGATCAATCATCGAAGGAGACCAAGAGAGTACCGAGTTCTACGAGGAAGACTATTTTGAAGACTATGCAAACTAGAATGTATTCTCCACTCGATTGTCTGTGGGCATGTCGAATGGCTTCTACAATCTTGTTTTATTCCACTGCAAATTTACTCTGGTCATAGATCTGGTCATAGATCTGATCGTAGACCTGATCGTAGACTTAGTCGTGGATCTAGTCGTGGACCGGGTCATGACCTTAGCCCTGCGAGACAAGCTGTGAGGACCCCTGGGTTATTCCTGTAAGACCGAGGCCATCCCGGTCTTATGGAGATAACTCTGGGCCTCAAGTTAATGGATTCTAAGTTAACTCCATCTAAGTGCGAAGTTTTTACTGAAACTAGAGCTAGCCCCGGTGATCATGCATACCACTCCACTGCAAGTACTGCATGATTATCGGTTCTCTAAACAATCAAATACCACATTTAGTGAGTTAAAATGGAATCCATGAACAGCCAGCATGAGGTCATGTTGGCTCCCAAGATCAGCGACCAACATACCCAAACTCACATACAGCCTGAGGTGGACTACACCGGCGGCTAGCTAGAGTTGAGTGGCGGCGCTCATACGGCAAATGTGCATGCAGCAAAGTAAAGCTTCGCAGTGCATACAAGCGGGTGCCAAGACTTCTAGGAGCTATAAGAAAGCTACCTGAGCGAAGAAGGGTGCTCGGAGAACTCGGAGACGGTTGGAGCAATGTTGGAGCCGAAGAAGATGACGATGACGGCACGGCTTCACGAGGAGAGGAATCCCTGAGCAAAATAAAGACAAGTGAATGCTCAGGATAGCTCAAAGATCCTAAGAAGATGTTATAGGAGCATTAAATCGAAGAACGGCTTACCGAATCAAGGTGGGAGATGAAAAGTTGCTTTATAGCCGAAAATGGTCCAAGCTTCAAATCCACCAGATCCTGTCACGCATTAGTGAAATTGGTTGAGGGGAAAGCATTATGATGTCCTAAGACACAATGTGACGCACAAAGTTGAGGATATTACCTCCCAGAGAGTAGAAATGGCACAAGGGTGTCCACGGTGCGTGCTCTGGAAATGACCGAGAGCTTGAAGATGAACTGAGGTCTACAAGCAATGCCAAAGGCTGAGATTAGTTAAAATGGAAATGGCATCGAGTGTAGAGTTGAGAGGAACCACCCAGACGGAGCTTACCCAACAATGGAGTGGATGCAAGCCTCCCTCTCCTCGGTCAAACAGAGGAGAAGTGGGGAAGAAAGAGGGTGCCGAGGGGGTATTAAACCGAGTGGGTGACGGCAATGGAGGCGGCGTTAGATGCTGAAGGCTCTAGAGTGGTCAGTTAGGGCGCTGCGGTCACGGCGTCGACGGAGCTACACAGGCGCTCGTGGCCGCGTGGCACAGGATGCCTGAGACGGCAACGAGAAGTGGGAGACGAAGCTGACAGCACGGGCCCACCTGGTCAGTGACTCAACGTGCGCGCGAGGCTGAGTTAAGTGGGTCTTCGTGGACCGTTCGATCTTGATCTAATGGTTGACAACGCGCGCGATCGTACGGACTGGGCTGAAAGATTACAAGATCTGGGCCATCGATTTCTAATCGGACGGTTCACGCTAGGTGCAGTTAGGTGTTTTGATCGAGTTGACTCGCCGAGTCGGACTCAAGCCCGAGGAACAGTGCGAGCGGGTTAGGTCTAGGGTTTGACTGATTTAATTTCAAACCATTCAACTTTGACCTAGCCACTAAAAATAAAAATAAAAATCCTAAAATTCTGAAATAAATCAGAGGGGTTCCTGGGATGACCTAGTTCCTATAAAAATTATTAAACCTCACTGTTCATGACATGTTTTGTTCAGTTTAAATCCAACCCCGAGATAGGTTATTGGATTGTATTTGAATTTTTAGAAGGTTGAAAATATTCCCAAAAATTTGGGAAAAATTATATTAATTCTTTATAATCATTATAGTATTTTAATAAATTATTTACAGAAGATCAACATAAGGTTTTTGTTCCAGTTTTCTTTTGGAGTTCGATTTTGAAGTGTAGGTTTCACACTTATTTGAGATTTTCCTAGTGCAATAAATATGCAAAAGTTTATAAAACATGATGCATGCTGATGAGATGCAGACTAATTATTATTAATAACTTGGGGATGTGACAAACCTCCCCCCTTACAAAAGATCGCATCCCCGAGATCTGGGTAGGTCGGAAAATGGATTTGAAGATTCTACTAGGAAATACAACATCTGTTGTTTTGATTTCCTTCAAAGATAGTGCTAGGATATCCTACAAGGTTACAAGGAATGGTTATCACATTTTTCTTACCATTGCTTTGTTTAACCTTGCTTTTCTTGATTCGAAGGCACTTCAAGTAGAAGGAAAAAGATCTGGATATTTCTTTCGCATATGTTCTTCACGTTTCCAAGTTGCTTCATCTTCAGTGTAGTTGCTCCACTGAACTTTGATGAATTTGATGTTGTGATTCCTCGTCTTGAGCTCCGTTTCTTCAAGAATACGAATAGGGTGCTCCCGATAAGAAAAATCGGGTTGCAAGTCGAGTTCTTCCAACTCAGTTGTTTCGGTTGGGAGGCGAAGTGTAACATCCCAAATCTGGGTGTGTGTTTCAAATGTAAGAAAATGAGTAGAAAGTAAAACTTTTCTTGCATCTTGTAGTTTCTAAACTTTTCTGTAATTCTTGTAAAGGAATTGTGGAATTCAAAAACCTAAATCTCCAATTGACTAAAGTCAATCCCCTCTTTTTCAACTTTGTTGAGAATCTTGTGTTCAACCTCTGGAAATATTTTTCCTTGGTTCTAGGGTTGCTGTGTGACTCCTCTAAAAAAATTCATAATTTCGAGAAATTATTTGATAATTTTTAAGAGGCAGTCAAACCAGTTTGACTCATGGTCAAACCCTAGAACAAACCTAGCAGAATTTGTGGAGAAAAAAAATCTGTTCATAAAAACCTCTAAAAATTTTATACAAGGTTTATCCTGGAGCTAGGAACCTCCAGTAAAAATTTCAGAATTTTTGGAGTTAGTTTGCTACCTCTAAAAATTCTTCAAAGTTTCAGCTTAATTCAAAACCCTAAAGTCTTTTCCTGTTGGGTTTGGGTCCAACCGAGTCACTTGGTCGAACCTAACCCACTTAAAGCGAGCCAGCCCCTATTAGCCGTTGGATCTTGATCCAATCGTTGGATTGCTTGTGGTTTGGCTCAACCTGTTCACAGTTAGGCTCGAGCCACTTTGGCTTGTGTCAATGACTGGTGGGCCCTCTTGGAACATGATCTTCCCCTACCTCTGGTCGTGCCCGAGCCCGTGCGTGCCAGGGCGCCATGGAGTAGGCAGCAGTGCATTGTCACCTCCCTTGCGTCCTTGCAACGGCTCTTAAGCCTCCAATTAATGCTTGCTAGTGCTTTAGCCCCCAAAGTTGCCCTCCTCTGCCACCTATCTCCTTGGCTCGTCCATGGCAGCGCTGTGAACCAAGCCATGGGCTAAGCTCACTATGGAGCTTAACCCTAGCTCAATCCTTTGCTCTCTGGCTATAAAAAGCCCCTGAGCTCCTCCTTTGCTTGCTTTAAACACCCCTCTTGCTTGACCTAGCTCTCTCTGTGCTTGTTGAGCTCAAACCATAGAGAGCTCCAAAACCGCCATTGTCGGCCGAGAGCAAGCTCCATCACCACCAGTGCTCCAGTGGTTCATTTGCTATTCCTTTCGCGTCACTTTGCGCCTCTCACCTTTTTGAGCATTTTCCCTAACTTAATTTTGTTTGGCATTCACAAAGATTGTCAAATTTGGGGTTTGTTCAAATTCGGCCGAGCTTCACCCCTTTCTTCCTCAAGTCTGGTAAGTGGCTCATCTCTTCAATTACTTGCTCATGGACCATCTATGAGCTATATTGAAGCTATCTTGATGACCTGGTGCTGTTATTTTTGCTCAGGCCATCACCTCCGCTTCATCTTCTTCGAGGCCGACAAGCTCCTTCGTCGCTGGGGCTCCTCCGTCCTTCTTTGAAGCTCTCCAGCGTTAAGGTAGCTCCCTAATAGTCCCTAGAAGCTTGGGCACTCAATTTTGTGGACCGCTGCGGAGCTTTTTGTTGTTTTTCGTTTAGTAGTGCATGTCATCCGCTCCCCTCCGGCTTCATGAGCGTTACGACCGCCTTTGCCGAGGTCATTTCCATTGGGTCCGCAAGGTTATTGCGAACCCATTCATGCCCTTATTTGCGCCGCGGATCGAAGTCGCCGCGTGACAAGTCGCTTCTTTTCCTTGTGCTCATTGTCGGACGCGTACAACACTGTGCCGTGGCCAGTTAGGACACAGATCGGATCATTAATGATGCTAATCAATGATTAATCAGTGTTAATGATGGTTAGTAACTAATGGCTAGCTTTAATGTGTCTCCTGTGTCTCTGTCGGGTGGGCCACACGTGTTCGTTCACTGTGCGCCGCCTTTTTACAGAGATCCGATAATTAATTGCCTAATCATCGCTTTCAAGTGGGCCCAGCACCCTCTTTAACCACCCCCGTGCGCGTTAAACACTGTGCGTGACTTAAAGGTCAATTACAGTGGGCCCCCGAGCATTTTAATCGCCAGCGTGGCACTGTCACGACAGTGGGTCCCGATGTCGCAGCAACCCTCTCGGGCGCGTGCGCAACACTTGGGTTGATGTGGACCGTTCGTTTGAAGATCTGTGGCCCAGATCCATTTGAACGTTCGGACCACTTCAACGTCCAAAGCGTTGTGAGCCGTTCGTTTTCAGATCAGCGGCTGTGATCGCGGGAACGTTCGGACCGTCCAAACGTCCCTTTGATCTCAACCCTTCATCTCTAGATCAACGGCCCACGATCATTTGAACGTTCAGCCCGTCCGAAGGTTGAAGCGATGTGGACTGTTGGATCTGATCTTATCGGTTTGTTGTGCATTTCCGTGCGCGCGCGTGGCTGTTGCAGTGCGTGTGGGCCGTGGCATTCTTTATCGCTGGCCCACGTTGCGCCATGTCTTTTCCTTTGAGTAAAGTTTGTTTTAATTTCACGGTAAGCTTTATTTGTTAACTAAAAATTGTATTAAACTTTAAAAATTGCATAACTATTTCATTTTAAATCCTTTTCAGTTGTTTCAAATTTTGTTAGCTCTGGTTTTAACTAAGCTTTAATCTAAAAATGGTTGTAAGCTTAGTTTGGCTCCAGAAAATTGTGTTAATAGATTTAAAATTTGAATTAGCTTTATTGTTGCTTTAAAAATTCATTTAACTTGAAAAATACATAAGTAATTCTCTGTAGCTCCTTTTTGAGTGAACTCAACTTTGTTGGCTTCCCCTGTTAGTAAAATTATTTGTAAAATAGGTTTTAGGCATGCTACTATGTTTAAAAGTCTTGCAATTGCATTTAACTTGTGCACTTTTTCATGTCTTTGAAAAATCATAGAAAATACATCCTAGCTCCAAATGAGGTGAATCCAATTGTGTTGCTCATCTTATGTGGTGCTTTATTTACCCTAAAAATTTCAGGTGCAACACCTCTCTGGAAATTTGTGCCAAAAATTTAATTTCGGATGAATAGTATCCGAGATGAATTTTCAGCCTTTTTCCAACAGACAGATTTTGTTTTGGCCATAACTTTAGCCTCAAGTTTCCAATTCGATTGATTATTGTTGCTAAATTCCTTAAAAATCATGCTCTACCTGCTGTGTAAATTTCATGGAATTTGGTTGACTTTGGTTTTTGAATCTTTTCGGTGTTCTTCGTTCTTATCGGTTCTTTTCGTTCTTTTCGTTAGGTGCCGACGAGTCCGTTGATAACAAAAGTGCTCCTCTGCAGCAAACTGTGCAACTCCAACAAGGCAAGCAGTTTGATCATACTAATCCCATTACTTTTAAAATCTATTACTTTGTTTACAAATTGTATATACATGCATGCTTTTGTGTCAAAGTAATTTTCCCGATTAGAGGTAGCTATTCCTATTGCATGGTTGCCCTTAAATTGTTATCCCCTACCACTAACCATAAGTTATTATTGTCGTTGGTGAATTAGAGCCCGGTGATTGAATTATACTCTTTTATTGTCTTTACGGTGTCATGCTTAGAAATGCTTAGCTACCGGTAGAATTGGGCAGTTATTGACTTAGTCGATAACTTTGATCACACAAAATTATTATTACCATTATGCTCAGCACTTTGTGCTTTGTTACTTTGTAAAGTCAAAAACTGAAACTGAAAATGAAATGTTTGAGACTTGGGTACAATGGTTGATGGTGTGATCTTATGGTGTGACTGGAATGGTGCCCGGGTCAACAAGGACTGAGTTACTTGTGTCACTAAGCCAAGCGATTATTGCGTGCTAACCACACAAGGGGGATATGGGACCTCTCTTGACTAAGTACTTTAGGGGGTGTTAATTATGAGTCGCTGGTGGTTGTTGTAAAGAAAAATATTTGTTGTTGTGAAAGGAGGGGAGCATCTGCAAACAGCTTGAGCTGGTCGATGTGTCCTTCTCTTTGTAGGGGTGCGACTCTTAATTAGCACAATCCATTGGAAATGTCTCGTAGGACTTAGCCGTGCTGGCATACCAAAGGTAGTGTACTTAATCTAGTGGCAAAAAGGTGGTCTGACGTGTGGATACATTGGTACACCCCTGCAGGGTTCAAACTATTCGAATAGCCTCGTCCTAAGTTATGGACATGCTTGGTAAGGTCGTGCAAGAACTAGACTATAACATTTAATTAAAACTTGATGTGGGTGGTATGAATGGGGAATTCATGCTATTGTTGTGGTGGCTATGGGGTTAGCCACTTCCAGGATGTCTTTTTATTATTGTTACTTGTTATTTCGCTGTTTTTGTCAAATAAAAACAGATTGCAAAGACTGCTTTAAATCTATTACATTATTGCAAATGAAAACTTGCTTTATGTTGAAAATGAGTCTAGAGCCTCCTCCACCTAAATAAGCTTGCATGTAGCTATGTATAGGCTGTTACACTACACGTAAGTCTTGCGAGTACATTTTTGTACTCATTTGCTTTGCTTAACGAAATGTTGCAGAGGAGGAAGCTGATCCCCAAGGGATCCACTTTTGTGAGCTGTGCGGTGGGTTTGACGACTAGCTAGCGGCCCGGTCAATTTGCCTTGTGGGGTAATGGCAAACCGGTTGGCTTTTGTTTATTGCCATCTTATGGCATTTTGCTTCCGATGTTATTTAAGTTTCTTTAGCTTTTGTGGCCGGTTGGCCCCTTGTTGTAATAACTCTATTATGTACGTCTTTTGCTTAATCGAGTTCGTGCTTTGGTTCTATATTTTGTATGAAATTGATGCATGATTTTGTAAAAAGTGTGTGTACAGCACTTCTGGGATGTGCACATTTTCCCGAGGCACGTGATATTTTGTTTGTGATGCTAGGGTCAATTGGATGACTAAGCATTACAAGCTAAATACCTCGGGGTCTCACACAAAGACACTTCTTCAGTTGTGAAACCTGGAACACGTCATGCACATCTGAAAGTGATGGTGGCAACTCCAATTGATAGGCCACCAGTCCCAATTTCGCTATAATTCAGAATGGTCCGATGTAGCAAGGTGCTAATTTGCCTTTGACTTAGAAATGATGCATTCCTTTCGTCGGAGAGACTTTAAGATAAACATGATTATCCACCTCAAAACTCAACTCGCAACGACGACGATCAACATACGACTTCTAACGAGATTGAGCCGTCCGAAGTCGCTCACGGATAACACGAACTTGCTCTTCGGCATCCTCTACCAAGGTTGGACCATAGAATGGTATCTCCCCAGCTTTGGACCAGTTCAAGGGTGTCCTACAAGCTCTTCCATATAGCACCTCGAAGGGTGACATTTGTATGCTTGATTGGAAGCTGTTGTTGTAGGAGAACTCCGCAAACGGTAAGCATTTCTCCCAATTCTTGCTATAGAACAACGCACAAGCTTGGGCAAGGTCTTCCAAAACTTGGTTCACCCTCTCGGTTTGTCCATCTGTTTGTGGGTGGTAAGCGGAGCTATAAGATAGATCGGTCTCCATTGCTTTATGTAAGCACTTCCAGAAATGAGATGTGAACTGAGGACCTCGATCTGAAACTATCACCTTTGCCACACCGAGGAGGCAAACGATCCTTGAAAGATAAAGCTCTACTAGCTTGTCCCCACTGTAGGTGGTCTTGACAGGAATAAAATGGGCAACCTTTGTCAAACGATCAACAATCACCCATAAAGAATTGGACCCAGTTTGAGTCCTTGGAAGTCCCATGATGAAATCCATACTAACTTCCTCCCACCACCACTTGGGAATAGGCAATGGTTGGAGAGTACCCACTGGTTTCAAATGCTCAGCCTTGACTCTCTGGCATACATCACACTCGGTAACAAATTACGCGATCTGCCGCTTCATTTGACTCCACCACAGCCTCTTCTTCAGGTCTTGGTACCAAGGTAGTTAAAATCGCGATTCTACTCGTAAAGTCGTACGATCCTACGATCCCACGACGACCAAACGATCCAGATCGCGATCGCGGATCTAATCGTAGGATCGTGGTAGAGTCGCGATCCAAAGGGTAGAGTCGTGTAGAATCGCAGAGTTGGATCGTGGTAGAGTCGCAAAAAAAAATTTTGGCAATTTTTTTTCTTTTTTTTTTGGCAATTTTTTTAGGGGCCCGATTTTGCTGATATTTTGTTATGACATGAGCAATCTTGAGCTTGATAATGATAAGCTATTTTTATTCTCGTAGTATGTCTAGTCGCTTTTAAGGAACATGCAAGCGTTGTAATTAGATATTGATTTACAAAACTTGTGAACATTTCTCATTAATTGTAGTAAACTAATCAAGGCCATTGGTCATTCTCTTGTAGTTCGTAACTATTTCACCCATCATGTCGCATTCATTATGCTTTTACACAGTGATAAGAAGTGTTTTGCCCTTTTTGGTAATAAGTAAGTGGTAAACCTTATAAGAATTATACAAACTTATAGTATAGATGTTAAATATGTGTATTTTTACAAATCAGAGAATCGCCGATTCTACGATTCGATACTACGATTCGATCCTACCGGAGGCAAATCGATCCGACTCGGGATCTCGACTCTGACTACCTTGCTTGGTACATCTTGGTACTCCCGGGGTGGATAGAGAACTTAGAGTTGTGAGATTCCTTAAGGATCAACTCTCTCAAGTTACAGTCACCAAGCACCACTAAATGATTCTTGAACCATAGGGTGCCTTGCGCATCTTCGGTGAAGCATTTGGCCTTGCCTTGCTTCATTTCTCCCCAGATTTGCGCTACATCCATGTCAGTCTTCTGGGCTTCTTTAATCTGGTCCTCAAGCATGAAATCCACACTAAGGGCAGTGAGAGAACCTTCTTCAATCATCTCCAGGTGCAAACATTGCATTGCAGTACACAAGCCTGCTGAAAGGGGAATTACCGACAAACAGTTGCATCGTGATTTTCTGCTCAATGCGTCGGCTACCACATTAGCTTTCCCTGGATGATAATGGAGTCCCATATCATAATCCTTGATCAACTCGAGCCATCTTCTTTGTCTCAAGTTCAGATCGGCTTGGGTGAAAATGTATCTGAGACTCTTGTGGTCGGTGTAGATCTCGCAACGATTACCGATGAGGTAATGTCGCCAAATCTTCAGAGCATGTATGATAGCTGCAAGCTCCAAGTCATGTATGGGGTAATTAACTTCATGAGGCCTCAATTGCCTCCATGCGTATGCCACAACTTGGCCCTCTTGCATAAGCACACAACAAAGCCCGTTGCGGGAAGCATCACAGTATATGTCGAAGCTCTTGTGAATATCCGGCAGGATGAGTACCGGAGTTTTGGTCAAACATTCTTTTAAGATCTGAAAGCTTTGGTCACACTCAGCCTACCATTCGAACTTCTTTTCTTTCTTTAGAAGCTGGGTCATTGGCCTCACAATTTTTGAGAAATTCTGGATGAATCTGCGGTAATAACCCGCAAGTCCAAGAAAACTACGAATGTCGGTGATGCTCTTGGGTTGTTTCCAATCAAGGACATCTTGCACCTTGCTTGGATCAACAGCGACACCCCCTTGGAAAATTTCATGAGCCAAGAAACTAACTTCATGAAGCCAGAACTCGCATTTGCTGAATTTGGCATAGAGTTGATGTTGACGAAGCTTTATAACACAAGACGCAAGTGCCGCTCGTGTTCTTCATCAGACTTGGAGTAGATAAGGATGTCATCGATGAACACAATGGCAAAATGATCCAAATACTCCATAAAAACCGAATTCATAAGGTTCATGAAATAAGCCGGAGTATTGGTCAAGCCGAAGGACATAACAGCATACTCGTACAAACCATAACGAGTTGAGAATGCCATCTTCGGGATGTCTTTAGCTCTGACCTTGATCTGATGATAGCCCAATCGTAAGTCAATTTTGGAGAATACTTGAGCTCTACTTAGTTGGTCGAACAGATCATCGATCCGTGGAAGCGGATACTTGTTCTTAACTGTGACTTCGTTCAACGGACGGTAGTAAACACACATCTGCAAACTCTTGTCCTTCTTCTTGACAAAGATAGCCGGCCATCCCCAAGGTGAGGAGCTTGGCTGAATAAAACCTTTATCTTGGAGTTCATTTAGTTGCTTCTTCAATTCTATCAACTCATTTGGAGGCATTCGGTACGGCCGTTTTGAAATTGGCGCAGTACTGAGTGCAAGCTCGATAACGAACTCAACTTCGCAATCAGGGGGCATGCCTCAGAGTTCTTCGGGGAACACATCTGGATACTCACATACCACTGGTACCTTCTCTAATTCAAGAGAGGTACTAGCTTCTATGGCATAGAGGTGAGAATTGCCCACTAACGGTGTCAAAATGACTTGATCGTCGTCATTGCTTGTGATGGAAATAGACCGCCGAGCACAATTGATTTGCCCCTAGTTTTTGGACAGCCAATCCATCCCTAATATCACATCAATACCCACTAAAGTTATTACTATTAGGTTTGCCAAAAAGTTAATCCCTTGAATTTCCACTTTTACATCCCGGCAGACTTGATCAGTTTGGAAAACCGATCCCGGTGACTGGATCTAATAAGGGGGCTGAAGTATATGCATTTAAAATTGATGATGTGCAGCAAAGGACTTCTTGATGAATGAATGAGATGCTTCCAAATCGAATAAGATAGTAGCTGGAAAAGTATTGATAAAGAGAGTACCCAAAACGATGTTGGGTGCGTCGCTCGCCTCCTCTGTAGTAACGTGGTTCACTCGGCCACGTGTAGGAACTTGGGGAGGAGTAGATGCTACCCTTGGAGGTGGTGAGGGTCTTGCTGGAGCTAGTGGTGGTGTAGGATCTTGATAGGTCTGGGGCATCCCACGTTGCCTCACAAAGCATTGATGCGCATAGTAGCCGAGGCGGCCGCAATGGAAACAAGTGATGTTAGGCTTGAATGCGCCGCTGCCTTGGGAGCCTTTGCCCCCATTATGCTGCTATACCGTCGGTGGAGAAGGTCGTGGGGTCACTGTAGAAGGTCTCGGGGGCACTGGAGCTTGGACACGGGGTGCCGGAGGCGGTCCGGTGCGCTGCCGAGGGAAACTGCTGCTTGCTGAAATTTGGGCGGCCCTCTTCCTCTTTCTCGCCTCATTCAAGGCTATGCTCTTGTGCTCCACCACTATGGCCTTCTTGACCATGTGTTAGAAATTCCTGAAGTCATGCACGGTGAGAGCTAACTGCATCTCCTCTGTCAAGCCGTTGATGAAACGACTCTGTCGACGAGCATCTGTCGAGACATCGTCAGGAGCATAACGAGCCAAAGAGTTGAACTCGTGTAGATACTCCGTAACGGTCTTCTTTCCTTGCTTGAGGGCGAGGAATTGTTGCTGCTTGATGACCATCACACCATCCGGGATATGAGCCTCGCGGAAGGCCACTTTGAACTCGTTCTAGGTAGGAAGGTCTCCGTTGGGTTGCATGGTGGAGAAGTGATTCAGATTGTCATCGTGCGACCTATCCTCATCAAAAGCACAGTTCACATCCGGCATATCGTTGACTTCCTCGGTGATGTTGTCATTATTAACTTCCAGTATAATCTGCTCTTCACCGTGACTGGTCCAACATGTATACCCTTTTTTGAAACCCCTTCGAATCAAGTGTGCTTCGATCTATGCCGGGTTGTTAAACATCGTTTGATTACCACAATCAATGCATGGACAGTACATAAAATTTATCCCCTTCTTCAACATATCCTGCTCGGTGGCTCTTCTAAAAGCAACCACGTCATTAATGTACTCTTGACTCACACGGTTCACACCGTACATCCAGTTTCGGTCCATCTACGCTACGCATGTAACAAATCAGTGTCAAATTAGATTAATAAACCGCAAGTACGTACTCTTCCTATTTACCAAACATACTTAAATTGATTAGCGATTAATTTATAGCAAACATAAAGGGTTATAGATCATTACCCTCGGAGCTCACGAAGAAAATACCAAATATCTCTCGAGAATCCTCTCCTTCTCCTCCCTTCCTCCTCCCCTTCTCCTCCCTTCCCTCTCTGTCGGTAGCGCAATGGGCTTCCTATTTACCAAACATACTTAAATTGATTAGCCATTAATTTATAGCAACATAAGAGCATCTCCAGTGTATTGAATCGATACCGATTCAAAGAGATGCCACGTAAGCATTCAAAGAACTACTAATTTTTTCCCAATGTATTGATCCTATTCTTACTCTTAAGTGGGACCGACATCTTATTAAAAAAATCAGAAAAGAAATAAAATCTCTCTCAACTGCTCTCTTTCTCCATTTCCTTCCCCCTCACAAAACTTAATGCATATGCTAACCACCCGATGAAAAATATTATTCGATTCACTTGCATCCAGATGCAAAGTTTGCATCAGTTCCTAGAGTTTTGCTTCGGAATTGGCAACTTCCAACATGTGGAATTGGTTCCTAGCATTTAATCTAGCCATTTGAACCGGCTAATTAAGCACGTACATTACAGATGCTCTAAAGGGTTATAGATTGTTACCACGAAAATACCAAATCTCTCGAGAATCCTCTCCTTCTCCTCCCTTTCTCCTCTCCTTCTCCTCCCTTCCCTCTTTGTCGGTGGCGCAGTGGGCAAACACCTGGGTGGCGGCTCAAATGGGAATGGGCAGAGGGTCTGGTCCAGGAATTTATAGTGCGAGGATATCACAGACGGTTCTTATTATAAAACGTCTGTGATATACAACTATCACCGATGATTTTTCAATAGAACCGTTGGTGATATTTCATAGACGGTCTGTGTTGACAACCGTTTGTGGTACAGGAGATTATCACAGACGGCTATTTAATAGAACCGTTTGTGATAGTTCACAGATGGTTCTATTAATGAACCGTCTGTGATAGATATCTATCACATACGGTTATTAATAAAAACCGTCTGTGATAGGCTGACACGGCAAATACCTGGTCTAGACAGACCCAACACAGACGGTTCCATTTTAACCGTCTGTGATGAGGCGTCTACTATTGCATGTTTTGTAGTACTGCATGGCTAAGCAAAATCGTACAATAATTCAAGATTAACCTCAATGAATAGGATATAACTAACTACACATCACAAAAATAGCGACATAGTAAAATAAGCATGATAAAATATGATGCAAAAGAAAGTTCAAATAATGCTTGCCTTGCAGGTAGATCAGTTATTCACTCTCAGTGGCGTACGAGTCAATATCAATCGCTTCGGAATCTAGAGAAATAACGATATCGATAAATACCAAGAAATACCTCAAAAATCAAAATGCTCAAAAATACATGATTTTTCTACAATGGCTAGTGTATGATTTTAGATAAATTTAGGTGAAAGAATTATTCCATTTTGAGTTATTATGTGAAAGTTATCGCAATTTGAATTTCAGATTCCAAAAGGTCGAAGTTCATGCAAATTAATTATTTGGTCAAAATTTGTAGAGCTGTGGGAGATACAAAGATTATATAGATAAATAGAGAATATTATTACAAGTCTAAAATATCTGGGTTCATCTTATTTGGAGTTTTTATGAATTAGTTATGCATTTTTAAAGTTATCAGCCTTTTTCTATTGTAAAAATAATAGAGTTTGGATCAATTTTCAAAATAATACTCTCTGCTACAGAGACGAGTTTGAAACCAATTTTAATATCAAGTTCATTTAAAATGAAAATTATCAGCATTGGTTTCATCCATTTTTGAGTTGAGAAGAATTAGTTATGTATTTTTGAAGTTATACATATTTTTGAGTGTGTAAATAAATGGATTTCGAATTTCTTAGAGCTTTTATTACTTTTCTCACCGGGAGCTACCCTAGCCGCGGTCACTGACTAGCAGGCTCAGTGAATAGTGTGTTTTCCTTTTTAACTCAGATTTAAAAATGCGTACTGACAGGTGGGACCTAATGTAAGTGACTGGGTTCACTAGACCTGGTCCATGCATGCGCACGCACGGTGCGCGGCGCTTAAGGCCATGGGCCCACATGTTAGCTGCTGCCGCGTTTAAACTAATACGCCTGTTTTCTGAGCGCGGGGCCCACATGTAAGTGGCACATTAGTGTGGCTAAGACAGCACTTAATGCTAATCATCGTCATTAACCGTTAACTACCTATCTACAGTATTGGTTGGCGTACGACAACGAGATCTTCCCGTTCCATGCACTTCCCCGGCGGCTCGCCGGCGCTGCGCGCCGCGGTGAAGCCGGCCAAGGACTGGGATAGCTGCGCAATAGCCATGCGCATCTAATGGAGGTAGTTTTAGTGCCTGAGGTTGACTACACCGGCAGCTAGCCGGAGTTGAGCGGCGGCGCTCATACGGCAAATGTGCACGCAACAAAGTAAAGCTCCGCAGCACATACAAGCGGGTGCCAAGACTTCCCGGAGCTATAAGAAAGCTACCTGAGCGAAGAAGGGTGCTCAAAGAACTCGGAGACGGTTGGAGCAATGTCGGAGCCGAAGAAGATGACGACGACGGCACGGCTTCACGAGGAGAGGAATCCTCAAGCAAAACTAAGACAAGTGAATGCTCGGGATAGCTCAAAGATCCTAAGAGGATGCTATAGGAGCATTGAATCGAAGAACGACTTACCGAATCAAGGTGGGAGATCAAAATTTGCTTTAAGGCCGAAAATGGTCCAAGCTTCAAATCCACCAGATCCTGTTGCGCATTAGTGAAATTGGTTGAGGGGAAAGCTTTACGATGTCCTAAGACACAATGTGATGCGCAAAGTTGAGGATATTACCTCCCAGAGAGTAGAAATGGCACAAGGGTGTCCACGGTGCGCGCTCTAGAAATGACCGAGAGCTTGAAGATGAACTAAGGTCAATAAGCAATGCCAAAGGCTGAGATTAGTTAAAATGGAAATGGCATCGAGTGTAGAGTTGAGAGGAACCACCCGGACGGAGCTTACCCAACATTGGAGTGGATGCAAGTCTCCCTCTCCTCGGTCAAACAGAGGAGAAGTGGGGAAGAAAGAGGGTGCTGAGGGGGTATTAACCCGAGTGGGTGACGGCAATGGAGGCGGTGTTAGATGCCAAAGGCTCTGAAGTGGTCAGTTAGGGCGGTGCGGTCATGGTGTCGACGGAGCTGCACAGGCGCTCGCGGCCGCGTGGCACAGGATGCCTGAGATGGCAACGAGAGGTGGGAGACGAAGCTGAAAATGCGGGCCCACCTCGTCAGCGACTCAATGCGCGCGCACGAGGCTGAGTTAAGTGGGTCTTCGTGGATCTTTCGATCTTGATCGAACGGTTGACAACGCACGCGATTGTTCGGACTGGGCCGAAAGGTTACGAGATTTGCGCCGTCGATTTCTAATCGGGCGGTTCGCGCTTTGTGCAATTAGGTGGTTTGATCGAGTCGAGTCGCCAAGTTGGACTCGAGCCTGAGGAATAGTGCAAGCGGGTTAGGTCTAGGGTTTGACTGATTTAATTTCAAACCATTCAACTTTGACCTGGCCACTAAAAATAGAAATAAAAATCCTAAAATTCTGAAATAAATCAGAGGGGTTCCTGGGATGACCTATTTCCTATAAAAATTATTAAACCTCACTGTTCATGATATGTTTTGTTCAGTTTAAATCCAAACCCGAGATAGGTTATTGGATTATATTTGAATTTTCAGAAGGTTGAAACTTTTCCCAAAAATTTGGGAAAAATTATATTAATTCTTGATAATTATTATAGTATTTAAATATATTATTTCCAGAAGATCAACATAAGGTTGTGTTCCAGTTTTCTTTTGGAGTTCGATTTTGAAGTGTAGGTTTAACACTTGTTTGAGATTTTTCTAGTGCAATAAATATGCAAAAGTTTATAAAACATGATGCATGCTAATGAGATGCAGACTAATTATCATTAATAACTTAGGGATGTGACACAAGCTCTTTAAAACCTTGACCATAAAGTTTCTTTGCTGTTAAGTATTCTTATTTCGGCTGCTTCTTTAGCTGTTTCGTTGTATGGATATAATTTCATCTATGTTGCAACTGTGTGGACTAGCTACTGATCATAGGACTAGTTCAGAATGCATAGAGGGTCCCGGAGTTGCATACTCGGGGTCCCGACATATACCCGGATCAAGAGCTTCGTGTTGATAACATGTTAAATAATAGAAATTGTCGGTGGAAATTCCAGACCAATCACATAGTAGAGAGACAGAATGTAGAGAAAATTTTAATATCTTTATTGTATGTGCTCTCCCGTACACCGGCGATTCAGGAAAATCCCAAAATGATTAACCAATATCTTTATTGCATGTGCTCGTATTTATAGCCAAAAGGATTAACCCTACGAGGGGCAATTCAATCTTTTGTCCACGAATTAGGTTTCTTAACTGTTACGGCGTGAAGCGCTCGACAAGCAGCACAGCTTTCTTAGGCATCTATTCCTCCATTTTAGCACCTCGGGTGTGGGGGAAAAAACTCGTTTTTTTCCTTCTTAAGCACGTCTCCAAGCACCTATATGGCTATATTGGACATCCACTCCTCAAACAAAACAAAGGATCAACACGGGAATCAACAACTACTTCTCATTTCACAATATTTAACCAGTTTATTGCAAATTGCCGCTTCGTGGTATCTATCCGTTTATAACCGTGCTATTAGTGATAAGAAAGATCTCGAGTGGTCGAAATGTGTTATTCTAGGGAATGTTTTTAAAATAATATTAATTAAAAAAATAAATACAAAAATAAATAATCGTTTTTTACAAATATAGATGTCTGTTGCCAATTGAAATGGCGACATGCTCATCGCCAGTTGAAATGGCGACAGGAGCCTGTCGCCATTTCAAATTGCGACAGATACCTATTTATTGTATGTCGCCAGTTTAACTAGCGACAAGAAGTGGTTATATAACCCCCCCCTCTCTCCTCCCAAATTGGGGGGGGGAGGGGGGGCAAAGTCATCGGAAAAATGAGAAGAGAGCGGAGGAGAGGGTAGAAGAGATCTAGCGAAGCCCTGCTGGTTCATAGCGGAGTAGACGAAGCAGCAAATCTGGTCTCTCATTTTGCAAGTAAATATTTTTACAACTTTGTACATAAATTCGAAACCTTGTAGGTTAGCAAATTAAAATAGCGACATAGAATTCAATATATTAGATAATTTTTGATGTATTGCTGTTTGATGTAGTACGTTATTTTAGCTATGTACAATACGTCATTTTAGTTGTGTACATTACGTCATAAAATAATTTTGTTAATATCGAAAATACTTTTTAAACCAGAAAAGTAGGACATCTCTAAAAATAACAAGATACCTATTAAGAATCTGTAAAAATTGCAGAGTAACTAAATATGGTATGTTAATCCTAACTTAATTTTGGTTTCCATTTATGCACATTAAGTATTTTGTTAATGCCGAAAATAATTTTTGAACTAGGAAAATATCAAGACGCGTCTAAAAATTCTCTAAGAAATCCAAAGCATGTACATACGGTATGTAGACCTGAATTAAAATATTGTGAACTTATTTTTTTGTTTCCATCTGTACATGGTAAATACTTTATAAATGCTGGAGACACTTTCCAAACAAGGAAAGTAGCATGATACCTATAAAAAATTGAAGAGTAGCTAAATAGGGTATGTAGAGCTTAATCAAAATAATCCCAACTTAATTTTGTTTTCCATTTGTGCATGTTAAATATTCAGTTAATGCTAGAAGAACTTTTTAAACTCGGAAAATAGCAAGACACCTTTAAAAATTTTCTACGAAATCCAGAGATGGTACATAGGGTTTCTGTACGACTGGTGCCTCCAAACGACGCAGGTTGACCGGTGGAGGCCGGAGACACACACGTTTTACCTCCCATGTGGGGAGATGGCACCGACGCTTCAGGACTTGATATTCTTGACCGGCTTGCCCTGCGCGGGCTTCCCCTGGTGGCGCACAACATCCCGGCCATGTGGCGCACAAAATTCCTCGTGAGGTTCCAGGGGGTACTGCCGCCCAATAGCGGCTACATGGAGTTCAACAGCACCCACGGGCCGACGCTACAGTGTATCTGCTAGTTCTACGTAAGTTTTCGTAACTCTTGTCCTTTCGCTTCAATTGGTTTGTGCAACTTGCTTATGTGTATCTTTCTTCTTGCAGCCAGAGCATATTGTAGAGGACACGCCCGAGCACACCATGAGGAGGCACTTCAAGGTCTACTTGCTGTGGTTGTTTGGGTGGGTGATGTTCCTACGGTCCCAAAGCGATAGCGTCGACATGCACTACATACGGTACGCATGCTAGCTGGCGGTCTGGCAGGTGAAGGACATCCAGCCCTACGCCTGGGGTTCGAGACAACTCCGTCCTCTCTGAATGCCCACTGCTTCTTCAATTGTGGTTCTTCGAGCATTTTCAAATACTATTTGTTCTTGTGTACACGGGTAACCATGTGGGGGGTCAGCATCGCGACACCCCTCCGTTTTGGACCTGAAGGACCGCATCGGTCACACCACACGCTACCGCTTTTGTAGACTGAGATGACAACACACTTCGATGCTACCTTTTTCGAATTGAAAAGACCACACTCCACCATGCCCCCTTATCAGACCGAAAAGATGGCACCCGGTAACGCCACACACATCCACTTGTGCAGACTGAGTTGACAACACACTTCAATGTTGCCTTATCACACCGAAAAGACCACACTCTGATATGCTCCGTTTTCATGCCGAAAAGATTATACCATGTCATGCCACACACTGCAACTTTTGTAGATCGAGTTGACAACACACTACGACGCTACCATATTAGACCGATAAGACCACACTATGCCAAACCACCTTTTCAGACCGAAAAGACCACACTCCACCACACTCTCTTTTCAAGCCAAAAAGACCGCACCCTGTCATGCCACACGCTGCAAATTTTGCAGACTGAGTTGACAACACGCTGCGATCCTACCTTATCAGACCGACAAGGCCACACTACGCCACACCACCTTTTCAAACCGAAAAGATCACACTCCACCACACCCTCTTTTCAGACCGAAATAGCCCATTATAAAAGGAGGGAGAAGAGAACTGGAGGAGAAGAGAGTTGCAAGATAACACTATAGCATCACACCCAACACTTCACTAAAGCTCGGTTCACACAATTGTGAGGAAGGAGATGTCGGACTCGTCGGCGAACGTCTAAGCAAAGATCCTGCGAAAGCGCAAGTGGCTTGTCGAGAGGGCTAAACTCTACCCGGATTGTTCTATGAAGGATGCGCTAGTACCACCAGAGTTCCCACGCCTGCAATGTGTGTGCAAAGAACTGGCTAAGATCATCATGTCCACACACCCGACGATGGTCGTCCGGGCGTATTACATGTGCGGTCATCACCTCGTAAGCGAATCTTGCACACGTGTAGATTTTCTACATCTTACGTTCCATTCCACAAATGCCAAACTACATTCGCACATAATGGTAGCCGGAGATGCGATGCAACTTCTTCCAATGGATCGACAGCCCGGACATATATGATAGGGCTTTCATCGAGCAGAAGTACATACTGAACTATTCAATGCAAGCCGAGACCTTCAAACGGTGGAAACCTTACGTACCCAACCTGACTAAAAAGGCACCGGAGGAGCCCAGGAGAGCAGGGTGGTGGTGGAGGACCCCCGAACAAGAAGTTGAGTACGACCGGGCCGAGCGTGAGGTGCAGAAGGGGAAGGTTCCTGCTAGTGAGACCGGAAGCAGTCCTAGCGCTCCCCGTCACCTGGGCGCAGTCTGGATCGAAGAGGTAAGTGATATTCAGTTTGCATCCTAAATGTTAACTTGGCCCTACGTTATGCTATCCTAATATCATTCAATTGTCCAGTCTGTCTCGTAAAATATAGCTAACTTCGAGACTGACCAACGCCGCAGACAGTCCAAAGACAGAGGGAGGTACTACGTCGATATATACGAGAATAATGCAGCACTGCCTCATAGAAAGTAAAAAAAAGGGTACTACGTCGTTAAGAATTAGCGATGTGAGCTTACTTGTTTGACTAAAAATGGTAGGAGAAGATGGGCGAAGAGGAAGGTTTGTTAGTTGTTGGAGAGGCAGGCAGGGAAGATGCACTAGCTCTAGCTGTCCCAGAAAGCACCCTGCATTAGTGTTGTTAAGGATGCTTTGCAGCATAGAAGTATATAACTGGGAGCTCTGGCCTGATTGGTGCCGGGTAAGGAGAAGTGACCAGCCACACTGCAATTTAACTATATAATGTCATGGATTATGTCAGATTGGATTAATCATTAATGTGTTATTTTTCCAAACTGTTCGCAAACAACTCGTTGATCTTGGATTGACCCATGGGCTACTGGGACTGATCGATTTCGTTCAAATCAATCTTTTCTTATTCTAAAATGGCGCACATATATTGTAAATATATTTTAGTTTTCTTATTCGTGCATGTTGTCGTTTCTAATGTACGTAACCAAACCGAGCGCGCCATGTATTTTACAATTAAATTATGAAGTCTTTTGAACTTAAATCTCTTTTCTCAGATATTTCGACTATTACATATTACGTAATCTTTTTCTGAATGAATCAGTTCCACAAACAACACAATCGAGATAACAATGCACATGGCATCCCGAAACCCAAATATTTTTTCCATTTCACTCTGAAGGGGGCTATTTGTGTTATTGCGTCACCGAATTTGTGTTCCAAATTGCGCCACCGAACTCGCATTGCATACTTCATATTTCATTTTCTTCTCCAATTTTGGATTTTGATCTACGCGAACACTTCATAGTATTACCAAAAAACTTCGTGAAATACACTTAATCTTTAAGCAGAATTCTCTAGACAAAAAATTTAAAAAAAAAAGGTTCCTGTCGCTAGTTGAACTGGTGTCAGGGATACTATCGCCACCAAGCGGTGGCAAGGTGTCTGCCGCCAGCTCAATCAAGTAAATTGTATCTGCCGCTAGTTCAGCGGTGACAGAACCTCTTCAAGATCTGTTCCAATTGGAATGGCGATAGGAGCCTAACGCCATTTCAAATGATGACAGACACCTCAACATTTATTTTTGTAATTATCTTTTAAGTTAATATTGTTTTTTAAAAATCTTATTCTAGGGGCAAGTGTGGTCCAATTCAACTAGTGATCACCTACTTCTTGTGCCTCTCTATCTGCGCGCACATTGCAGTTGGATACATCTACTATGGAATGGAGGAAGCAGCAGCTGACATGTCACATGTACTGTTGAGATGACATGTGGGGCCAGACCAACCCACCCTTCGTTGAGAGCCAGAAAAGGGGAGGTGGCCCATGATCTGCCCATGCGAATATGCTGTTACTAAACCATCTTTGGAGGGCTTTAACCCTTATAAGCTATATATATGAGGACATACAGATGAATAAACATATCAGAGCTCTTCTATACCTTGTGTCTCTATATATAAGAGGACTTCGGTGTTTATTGTGTGATTGGATTGATTGTCTCCCGACTTCAACATCAATTAATCAACACGTTATCAACACGATTCATTCTGCCGTCGAATCAGTATGTCATTTGGGATCCATCTTTTCAATCCTCGTGATTCATAATTTAATCTGGTAGATTATTTTGTGAGAATCGAGATTATATCTGTTTAATCGGCTAATTACGATTAATTACGGCTAATCGTCACAATTAGTTTTGAATAATTTTGGGCTAATCTGTATAATTCTCGGTTCATATGAGCATCGTTTATAATTCTTATGAGTCACTGTTCATACAACGACAACAAAAGAAATTTTTATAATCATCACCGGCTGGCGACGCCAGCCTAACGACGCTCTTGTTGTTGTGAGCAATCGCTCGCCGCCTTCGCCGCTTCGCCACACGAGCCCATCGCCACCCCAAAGTCACCACCCCTTGAGTATCTCGTTTATAGAGGACTCCTTCGACCAAAGTATACATTTTGGCCTTTCGGGATAAATGATCTGCTTCGAGATCGTCATCAGGTACAAAACCCATCTGAAGATACTTGTAGATGGGATCCATTCAAGTGTCCTCGTAATCTAGAGATGTGGTCTCAATAGGAGATGTCTCTGGTGTGTCCACCAGAGACGGCTTCTGGAGTTGCTCCAAGAAGATCCTTTTTGGCACTTGTGATCGGGAAGAAGCCATCTGAGCAAGCTGGTCTGCGAGGAAATTATCCTTTCAAGGGATAAATTGTACCTCGAAACCGAAAAAATACTTTTCAAGCTTTCGAACCTCCGATAAGAACCAAGACATGGTCGGATTAGAGCACGGGTACTCTTTTCTGACCTGATTCACTACTAGTTGAGAGTCTCCTCTCACGAGTAGTCATCGAATTGCGAGTACTTTCGCAGCTCGTATGCCAACTAGTAAACCTTCGTATTATGCCACGTTGTTAGTGGCCTGAAAGTTTAACTGTATGGCATACTTTAAGATCTCTCTGTTAGGAGATTCCAGGACCACCCCAGCCCCCGAGCCACTTAAAGTAAGTGACCCGTCAAAGTACATCGTCCACTTTTCGTGGATATCGTACTGGGGATCCTGAACAGGTTCAGGATTTGTCCATTCGACAACAAACTCTGCCAAGATCTGGGATTTAATGGTCGTTCGAGACACGAAATGGAGGTCGAACTCCCCAAGTTCTACTGACCATTTAGACATGCGTCCCGCTGCTTCCCTATTTTAGAGGATCACTCCTAAGGGAAAGTCAGACGGCACAATTATCTTGTGTGCCTGAAAATAATGCCTTAGTTTCCTCGAAGACATGAGGAGGGCATAGAGAAGCTTTTGGACCTGAGGGTAACGCTCCTTAGGTCTGTGCAAAACTTCACTTACGTAGTACACCGGTCGTTGAATATTTTCACGTTCTACAACTAGTACTGCGCTCACTGCCTGTGGCGTGGTAGCTAGATAAATTAAAAGTGTCTCTTCTGGTTTCGGGGAAACCAGAACAGGAGCACTCGTAAGATATCTCTTGACATCCTCGAAGGCAGGGTTTGCCTCTTCTGACCACTCGAAACCCTCGTGCTTCCTTAGAAGTTTGAAGAAAGGTAATCCTTTTTCTCCTGGTCGTGCTATGAAACGACTTAAAGCCGCCATACACCCTGTGAGCTTTTGGACTTCTTTCTTCGTGGTTGGAGAGCGCATTTGAATAATGGCTTTTATCTTTTCACGATTTGCTTCGATCCCTCTTACAGAGACCTGGAATCCAAGCAATTTTCCCGAAAAGACTCCAAACACACACTTCTCAGGATTGAGTTTCAAGCGGTGTTTTCTGATGTTGTCAAACGTCTCCTGCATGTCCGAAACATGATCAAGCCGTTTGATGCTTTCTACGACTAGATCGTCAACATAGGCTTCCAAATTTCGGCCTAACTGAGGTGAAAACGTCGATTGTATCAAACGTTGAAAAGAAGCGCCAGCATTTTTTAGACCAAATGGCATTTTGACATAGCAAAATATACCAAATAGAGTAATAAATGCGGTATTTTATTCATCTTCTAGACACATATTAATCTGATGGTAGCCAGAATATGCATCTAGAAAACTTAATGTTTCGCAACCAGCAGTAGAGTCAACCAACTGATCGATACGAGGTAAAGAGAAATCATCTTTTGGACAAGCTTTATTAAGATTAGTGAAGTATACACACATTCGCCACTTGCCATTAGACTTCCTAACCATTACAGTGTTGGCCAACTACTCTGGGTGGTCGACTTCTCTTATAAAGCCTGCTTTAAGTAGCTTGTCCAATTCTGACCTTATAGCATCTCGTCGATCAGTGGAAAATCTCTGTAATTTTTGTTTTATGAGTACTTTGTTAGGCCGTAAAGCTAGCCTGTGCTCGATCACTTCCCTGGGAACTCCGGGCATGTCGGATGCTTGCCACGCGAAGACATCTGCGTTTGCTCAGAGAAAAGTGATGAGGGCGTCTTCCTACTTGGGGTCGGAAGTATCCCCGATGCGAACAGTCTTCGAAGGTTCCTCCTGATCCATGGGAACTTTTTTGACTTGGTCGTTCGGCTTGGGTGCAGCTTTAGGCTTCGAGCTCTTGGTCAAAGGCTGCCCTTTTTCTTCCCGAGCTGGTATCTGACCCACCATCTCGAGGGATCGACGGTCACACGTGTGCGCCATCTTCTTATCACAATGAATTGTGATTACTCCTTCGGGACCTGGCATCTTAAGACATTGATACCCATAATGAGTTGCCATTAAGAATTTTTCGAAAGCTGGTCGTCCGAGTATGGTGTTATATGCCGTATCGAAATCGACCACATCAAAGGAGATTTTATCCGTCCTGAAATTACTTGGTGAACCAAATGTTAAAGGAAGAGAAACTTGACCAATGGGTTTGGCCGAAGATCCTGGTACAATACCATGAAATGAATATCTTACCGGTCTTACCTTGGTCCTAGGTACTTGTATTTCGTCCAGGGTGCTCGTAAACAGAATGTTTAACGAGCTACCACCATCAATCAACACTCGACAGTTGTTGATGGTGGTTCGACCACGATCGGAAAACGACCAGGTCGGGTTGAAGGGATCGGTCAGTCACCCTTCTCGAAAGAGATGGTGACTTCCGACCACCTCGGTACTTTATTGACAAGAGGAGAGTCAATGGAGTTTACCTCACGTTCAACTGCCTTAAGCTGTTGTCTTGACTCGTACGCCGATGATCCTCCAAAGATGTGCTTGATGGTGTACTTGGGATCTTGAAATGGCATGTCCTCGTTGTCATCCTACTGTGTACGACCACTAGCTTGCCCTACTTCTTCGAGGGTAGGAAGTGGTCCTTTGCCGTTGTAATAGTCTTCGAGTTTTCGTTGGAAAACTCGGTAGTTGCGGAGGTCATGCCCTTCCTTTTTTGTGGAAAAGGCACCACCTAGGCTTATCGTTCTTCTGTTTGGGGCGCTTACCTTTGCCTCGATCGAGGTATTGCTTGTCAGTTCATGGCTCCTTATCGCTTACAGCCAGGATCTCCTTAAAAGCATTGGCTTGAAGCGTTTGTCCCTTCGCCTTGATTCGGTGTTTTAAAACCGAATTACGTAAAGATTGTTTGATTCGGGGGTTCCTCTAGGCTCAAAATCACACAGAGATGGAGACACAGGGATTTTTATACAGGTTCGGGCCTTCTTCTGGGAGAATAATAACCCTACTCCTGTGTGTATGTATTGAATATACTGGATTACAAGATGGAATCAGAAACTAGAGTATTGTCCTTCTAATCTTCTTTCCCCTCCTCCCTCTTCTTGATGATCCTTGCCTTTTATACTGTCCCCGGGGTACGCTGTTGGATCTTCAGTGTAAAGGTCACGTTAACGCACCAGATCGTGGAGCCGTTATCGGAGGTTATTACGGGAGTTGTAACGTTCCCACGTTGCTAGGCAATTATCACCATAGCAGGGAGTCAAGTCATGCCGTTATTCCAGGGAATAACAGCGTAAGTGATTGCTCATATCCTTGGATACGGTACATGAGATTCCCTGATCGACTAGGCCCACATGTCTCGTGAGTCTTGTCGATCGAGGATCGGTCAGAAGAGCTTACGACCGTGTGGTGGTCGAGGAGAGCCTACAACTCTGATTGATCGTAGTAGAGCTTACGATCACGGATAATCGTGAGAAGGGCTTACGACTATGGGGTAGTCGTAGGAAGACCCACGACTATAGGGTGGTCGTAGGAGAACTTATGAATATTAAGAGGTATACTGAAGAGTTATATGACGTTATTATTATCCATAATATGAATTATAGATATATAATAAAATAAAGATTGTTATATCCTCGTCATACATCAACTATGGGATGAGGCGGGGAACCAAGCTGGGGACGAGGCGAACGACGCGGTTGGGTTGTGCGACATGACGAGGTTGAGGTTAAGGCCGAGGCCGGCTGACACAGTGGATCCACGCCAACCCCAAGCAAGCGTCTTTGGATCACCAAACTCGGAACTCAAGACGAGGCCTCTCGTCTTGTCCGTCTGCGGATTGGCTCGCGTGCGTGGGCGTGAGCTGCCACACGCGTGCCAATCGGCCGCATGACAACAACGAACCAGTCAGCTGTCATCCCCTCACCACCAATAGCGGGGACGGGCACGTGACGCCATGCCATGGATAAACCCCGCCGATTTCCAGCCTTCCTAGCTTGCGCTCTCAAGAAACACCTAGTGCATTTGTACTGGATCCGGATCCTCAGTACTAGAGAGGTCCATCGTGCGAACATTGTTTCGCGAGAGAGTGAATAGTGCTCTATCATAGTAATAGCAAATGATGTAGCAACAGCGGGAAAACTACCGTATCGATTTTACTGCAGAGAAAAACAATGTAGCAATAGGTCTTGGCCTTCGATTTTTGATCGGACGGTGGAAATCGCTTCTAATATCTATGCACCGTAGATTATCTGCATTGACTCCTTCAATGCGGCTAGGTGTAACATTTGTGAACACTATCTTCTCGTGATCTACACTGTCTGATCAGTGTTATCTTGTGTTCCATCACGGGAAATCCTACGCAAGCGGATTAACCAAGTTACTACCTGTAGGATCGTTAATGACAATCAGAGAGGGTGAATGATTGTAGAAGATTCTTTCGCACCCAGAACATCAGTCTCCAAGGGGTAAAATTCTCGTGATCAGCAGAGCGCTCGCTGGAAGCAATCCGATCATAAGAAACCGCCGAAACCAACCTAGCGACGAGCCAGCCAAGAACAGCACCTTCACGTACACAGCCGCCGAAAGCTACACACGTGTTTCGTCTGGAGATTACTCAATGACAACAGCCGCCAAGGCTCATGTATCAACAAAAGAGCGGACCACCAAAACACCTCACCTCAAAGATCTGTGCTGCCCCAACTTGCAAATCCACGTTAGGGAGAAAGAAGCAAGCCGCCGGCTCATGCTGTCATGCATCAACAAAAGCACAGGCCGCCAACAACTCCCTAATCGGATTTTTTAATACCATGAATAGGAACAAAAACAACAGCCAACAACTCCATCAATTGTCACCTCACGCCCAAGCAAAAAAAGGCAGCCATCAATTTTTTTTATTAACTCAATGCCAAACCACGAAGCATCTCATCTTCTCTCTCCCTACAGATGCCAACACCTCCAAAATCTAGCGTACTGCCCTAACTGTGCAGCCGCGTGATAAAATAATCTAAGCCGCCGCCACAACTATAACACTACGCGCACCCTCTGCCGAGAGTACTTATACCAATCCTATTGTCTTTCAACATTGGAATCTAAACCTTCACGTATGGCCCAATAATCCTAGGTCCAATATGTGAGCTTTTACATCAGATTATAGAACCAATTTTGGACAATCCAAAATTATCACGTGTTGTAGCCTCTGGACCGTACTTCCGTAGTTCCAACACGCATCATCCATTTTTGATCTTCACGCGCCCCAACTCGAGCCCGACCGTCTCCTCCAGCATCCTCGACTCTCTGGACCATGACTTCGCACCAAACCGACTCCTGGTCACCGCCGTAGACCACGATCGCCTCTAATTTACCCTGTATATGCAAAGACCAAAACACCATCTTTTTCTGACACAAGTTCTTCCTAACTTGACCGATATAAGTCCACATATACCACACGGCTCAAAAAACATTAGTATCAACATTATCAATTATTCATCAACTAAAATATATTAGACCTAGCCACATGATCTAACACCACAAGGTCCAAGAATGCATGCCAGGTATTGCGTTCAGCTACCAAGACCAGTTTCTTTTCTTGCTTGCTTGCACGACCACAGCGCAGTTGTTGCCTTGCACGATTTTCGTAGGCCGGCCGTCGTTTCCTTCGTTATTTTAGCCCCTTTCTCGAGCCACATCGGCACCAATCATGAACCATGGCAGTTTTCCTGTCAATAATGCAGGAAGCGAGACGTCTGAAAGATACAACGCAACTAATGCAATTTAATATGGGGTTTTGCAGAGAAAGAAGAATGCGTGCGTGCCGATAGGGAGACCTGGTCTTGATAACTGATGTGTACACGAGCTTGAGAGCAGGGTACCTGTGGCTGTAATCAGCAAGAAGGTTTTTTTTTTTCAGTTTTTGGTTAATTGGCACTACGCGATGATAGCAAAAAATAGTTTCTCCGTAAACGAATTAACAAAAATAGCACCACGGATGTGCCGACAGACGACATATACTCTCTGTCACGTCCCTACCGCCCGAATGCCCTATACCGTACCCCCACCGGTCATCTACCACGTGGTGAGGACGCGGCAAGCCGGCAGCCGCCGCACGTGAGCCCGCCACATGGCCTACTGCGTGCCTAGGGCACGATATGTCCCCTGCCGTGGTATTTGAGCGTAGAATCGATGTAATTTTTGTCAACTCGCTCATAGAGGATTATTTTTTATGTTTCGTCACGCGGCAATATCATTTTAGCCAGTAACTCAAGAAAAAAAAATGTTGATGTCTTTGCACTTCTTTTCTCATCTCTTCAAGAGCCACCAACGATTGCTCGTCACTGTAAAAAGATGTTACCGTCAGTGTTGCTATAAGCCCGTACATATAAGCGCTTCGTAGACTCCGGCTCCCGTTCAATTATTTTGAGCCTTACTATAGATGTGATAACCAGTTGTTCATGCCCTCTCCCACACACACACATGCGAAAAATAAACGCAGGCTCCATCAGGGATCTGAATGCAATACGATGGATCAGTTTCAAAGGAATCTACTTAAAGCTTTCGTTTTTCTTATGCGAATAATGTACCATGGATCCATTGCATCGCACAGTGTGCTGAAGCCTGAAAGCCGAAAGGTGTCATTAGTCACTTAAAAATACTAGGAACTAAGCGCAAGTGGTCGCTCGGTGATGGCTCCATCAACGGCCGGGACCAAAAGCTCTTCAGAAAAGCTTAAAACGGTTAAAACTGTTGACATAATTACGGTTTTAGCAAATATTTCATATTAAATTCTGATTTAATTATGAATAGAAAAAGCTTAATTCCAGTACCAACAGTAAGACATGAGCATCAAATAAATGACTATTAACTGATATAAACTACTCAAGTATTATATACAAGAATTCATGCGATAGGTAATTAACCAATGAAACAAATCAATTAGCATATTGCTTAAATTGATGTTTGATTAGTTTTGCTCTCATATGTCGGCTTGCTCAAGCACGAAGCAAGGCCTCGCCGCCACTAATGGCCTAGTCTGGTCACAGATTAAGAATGGCAATTTCTAAGTAGTATGATAGGTTTTGAGTTCTATAACATTTGGATCAATTTATAACTAGCAGTTTAATATCACAATTAATTGCCATAACAGAAATAATCAAAGCAGTATACTGAAATTAACAAAAGTACTAAAGATAGTGGCAACAACTAGCTTTGAGCCTATCTTATAACTCTAAATTGTCAAAACAACCTCACTTAGGCCAAATTATCCTCACTGAGCAATTTAACAATCCCACAATCTATTATGTAAAGTCACCCAATGCTAGTGCTACTAAGAATCAATAGAAATAACCTGTCAATACACTAGCATGACACACTAAGCAAAATAGACAATCAGAGTTTCAAGAAAGCTCTCAACACTGATGGCACTCAAAGCCACCAAGAAGTCAAGACAAGGTGCGTCGGCGACGCTATCCCAGAAAACTTATCGCCGCCGCTATGTCGCGGTGTAATCTGCGTGGTCCTCAGAGATACAATATCCTTCTCCAACAATCAGGGGCACACCAGAACATGGAATTCAGGTCCAAGAAGTGCTGCACAAGATCATAAATCACAATTGCACACATGCCAAGTGCACAAACCAAGTAACCGAACACCAACCTCACAGTCAAGTACCACAACAACCACAAGGACAACCGAGCATGCTCAAGCCTCACCAACAGATGAGCTCTAGAGACTTAGTGAAAAAAAAACCAATAAACTCACCACCATCTTCCTGCCTCCACAGCATCACCACCACCAAGAACCGAGCCGCTAACCAAGTTCTCTGTAAGGAGAAAGCAAGGCGGCATGCCGGTCGCCAGTGAGGGGAGCTAAGTCACCACCGCCACCAAGAGGTTGGCAACAATGGAGCCAATAGCAGGGTTTGCCCAAGACAAAAGAATCAAGTGCAAAAGGTAAAGAGGATGGATCGGAAAGAGGTGGAAGCTCTTGGGTCTTGCCTGTGTACTTCCGGGGAGGAGGAGCCTCGGTATAAGTAGGTGTTGGAAATATGGACAATATTTTAATTCCAGGTTTTAGTATGAGGCAAAGATCACACAAAACTAGAGATGCATAAAGAAATACTAACAACAGGCAACTCATTGCACTTCTAAACACACACAATAATAGGATTATAATAGAATAGTTTGGTCACACAACCAACTTACAACCGGGCGTGATGAAGAACAGGAAGTAGCGAGACTCAAGCAAGGCAGTAACATTGATGAAGCGGTCACGGTGAGCGGTCGCAGATCTGTTGCCGTAAACCTTATTGCCGCCCTGTGCAGGTGAACTCTACGACAATGGTTCGGAAATACCCGCTCATCCCCCTTCCCGGTGCACGTCGAGAAGGGACATCTTTGTTCAACAGCACAACTCTCTAGCACAGTAGAACAGAGAGGAAGAAGAAGAAAATAGAAGTGAATCAATTCTTGTCAGGTCTAGACGTCTCCAGATCTTTTTAAGGTTGAGACAACTACTTCCTAGTAACTGTATAATAAAGCACATATTAAACCACTGGTAACTGCTAATTCAAAACCAATTAATGGTAATTAAGCAGTGTTTATCAGTTCCTGATTACACACTGGTCTACAATTTTGACTACTCGTCTACAGCTTCAACCACTGATCTACAACTTCGACCAGTGTATTTCGACCACATTGTTCTATGGATCCAGCCACTATTTTTTGACCACTGTGTTTCAATCACTTTATTTTGTCTACAGTATTTCGACCACTTTATTTCGACCACACTAGCCTATAGATCCGATCACTATGTTTCAACCACTTTATTTCGACCACACTGGTCTATAGTTTTGATCACACTAGTCTTTCGACCACACTGGTTTGACCAGTCAAGAGAGAGAGAGAGAAATATATGGTTAGCAAAAGAAAGGTGGACTAGGTTCACGACACGTTCACAGTCGCGCGTCGCAAGTTACAAGTCACACGATTGCCACGCGAATATACGCGCGCATGTGCGTACGTGCGTGTGTGACTTTAGCTATAGTCCTCCTCATGTCATCCCATGTTATGTGTCACATGTTTTAAGGGGTGGCAAGGACTCCACCTTATAAACTGCTCTCCCACCACTTGGCTAGGCAATATGAGACTAAATCATGTGTGCTTTGTAATTTAGGAATGAATGGGCCTATACACTTATGGGCCCAATTCTAACAATCGTCCACCAATTCTAAGGCAAGCAGCAAAAACAATAATAAGAACTATTAAGCTGAAGTGTTGTTAATATACTAGTCTTTTAGTGTAAATCTCATACGGTTTGAACTTGCATCTAGAATAACAAGATTCATCTTCTCACAGCTGATGAATGGACTATGCTTTGTATTCACAGCTTTTCGTGATTAGATTTCACTTGAAATCTTAACTGATACTAGGTTGTCAAAAAACCACACCTAAATAGAGCATTATTTGGTCATGCGCTCTTATCTGCTCATGAGCTTTCTAGATAATGCCCTATTCTCGTGAACTACGACCTCACAGTTAAGCTCAAGTAGGTGTATTTATTTTAGGTGTCCTGTAGGCTAATACCTTTTCCCTCATTGGACACTAGAATACATTAAGGCTTTAAGCCACCCTTCTATACAGTTGAGAGTACTTTGTCTATTAGGACATAGATACAAATATTATTAACTGTACTCTCTTGTTACAACTTCAACTTTTTTTTTCCTATTACCTAAGTCACGGGATCTCCGATTAAGAAGGTATGTGTTACTGTTGAGTTGTAACTCCAATAGGCCTCATTCCCATGTCCATAGACGCAACAGAAATTGCCTTCCGTGCTAGCCCCTTTGTGAAAGGATTTGCAAGATTTTTCTCAGTGTGAATATAATTCATAATAATCACTCCGGAGTTCCTCAGTTTTCTGACAAATTTAAACCTATGCTTCACATGTTTGGATGACTTCATGTTATCCTTAGTACTTGTAACCTTAATCAACACTGTTTGGTTATCACAGTACATTAGGATTGTCGGTATTGGTTTCTCAACCAGTGGCAAGCCTAACAGTAGCTCTCTAAGCCATTCAGCCTCAACAATGGCTGTGTCTAGTACTACAAGTTATGCTTACATGGTTGACCTCATCAATATGGTATGTTTACATGACCTCCATGAAACTGCAGCACCTGCTAGGGTAAAGACATAACCACTTATAGTTTTGATCTCATCTGCATCAGAGATCCAATTTGAATCACTATATCCTTCTAATACAGATAGATACCTAGTGTAGTGAATTCCACATAAGTTTGTGCCTCTCAAGTGGCGCAACACTCTCTCAAGTGCCTCCCAGTGATAATCTCTTAGGTTAGAAGTAAACCGACTTAATTTGCTCACAGCAAATGATATGTCAGGTCTTATGGCACCAGATAGATACATAAGAGATTCAATAATTTGTGAATATCAAACTTCTCGTGTCATTGTTTAGGTGCTTACTTTAGGCCATACAAGGATTTAATTAATTTGCACACCTTATTTTCCTGACCAGAAATTAAAAACCATCCGGTTACTTCATATAGATTTCTTCCTCCAACTCTCCATTAAGGAAAGTTGTCTTTACATCCATTTGATGGATGCGTAGACTATGGGAAGCAGCTAATGCAATGAGCACTCGAATGGTGATTAATCCAGCAACAGGAGAGTAAGTATCAAAATAATCATCATCTTCTTTCTAGGTATAACCCTTAGACACATGTCTTGCCTTGTACTTACCAATAGTACCGTCAGGCCTCATTTTCCTTTTAAAGATCCACTTGCATCCAACATGTTTGCACCCGCTAGGAGGATCAGTGATCTCCCCAGTCCCATTAGCCATGATAGAATCCATGTCGCTATGGACTGTCTCTTTCCAATACTCAGCATCGGGTAATGCATAAGCCTCTAAAAGAGTTTTTGGCACATCACCCACGAAGTATACAATAAAGTCTTCGCCAAAGGTTTTCTCAACCCTTTGTCGCTTACTCTTGCGAGGAGCCTCTTCGACTAAATTGTTATCTTCCTCATGAATATCACAGATTGGTGGTATATCACTAATTGGTGCAGAGATAAAGGTAGGTTCAAAATTACAATTATTCACAGTTTGATTATCCTCAATTCGAGAAGTACTAACTGCAGTGCGCATAGGATAAATATCCTCAAAAAATGAAGCATGAGGAGAGGTAGAGGGGGAGGAACCTATGGCTCGGGGTGATGCCGGAGGAGGAGGATGGGGTGGCGGCGGCGCGGGAGTAGGGACGCCTGGCGGTAGTGCTAGCAACGGCAGGAATGGAGGAAGCGAGGTGACATCGACCATGAGAGGAGGAATGACTGCCCGGTGGCCTTAGTGATGCCCAAGAGAGAGGAGGTGAAGCGAGAGCGAGCGCGAGGGGAGGAGGCGGCATGGGGGGAGAGAGGCGAGGCGGGCGGAGTGAGCGACAATGGCGGCTGGCAAGATAGGTCAGGAGAGATAGGGAGAAGGGGATCGAATCGCGAAGGGGTAAGGGGAGCAGATGGCGGCAGGACATGGTACGGTTGCCACTGCAGTGGCATCATTGGCCAAGCGCGGTCGAGACAACGATGGCGGCGGCTCGTTGCATGGGAGGCGCAGGGATTATAGGCAGCTGCGGCGTGGCGAGAGGAAGAGGTGGGATAACCAATCTGGTTGGGCGGTTGGGGAGAGCTAGATCGTGGGCGGTGCCACGGCAACAGGGGGCGGGAAGGAGGGGACACGGAGCGGCGGCGGCGAGGAGGGCATGAGGGCAACGCGGGCGAGGAGGCATCCGCCAAGGACGGAGCGGGCCAAATGGAGGGGCGCCGCGCGAGGGCGATGCCGCTGCAGGAGGTAGTGCTGTGGCCTGCGGAGGAGTGCACATCGAGGATCAGACAGCGGAGAAGGAATGAGGAAGAGCATCGGGCGGCTCAAAACGCGAAGGAATCGCAGGCGGCTCAGAACACGAAGGAATCGCAAGCAAGCAAAATGGCAAAAAGATCGAACAGACGCGAAGCCAAGCCGCGCGGAATCGGATGCGCAAAAAGAATTAGGACGTAGCGTAGCTCTCCTCGCTCCCTAAATCCTTGGTTTAACCGGTAGGATGATCCGATTGGTACATGCCTCAGTACTAACCAGCTAGTCCACCAGTTGGGGAAATATTTTTGCTGGAGTTAATTAGCTTACGCACGCACCTGTTTAGGTGGACCGCGGTCCATAACGGGCCGAAGTTTCACCGGGGGGGGGGGGGTGAATCTGGTCCGCACCGCGCTAGATGGGAGCGAGGCCGGCCGACCGCGAGGCCCGTATCTGCGAAGCGTGCCGAATCCGGTCGCTGCCCGTCTGTGTGAAGCCGTTCCGCGCGCGATGTGGGCCTTCAGAGCGAAGCCGAGGCGGCCACCGAGGCCCGCATGTGCTCCGAAGAGGCGTCCGGTTTTCTCGCGAGGGGCTTGCTGCCGAGGTGGATCTGGTAAATTATAAATAAAATTAAAGACAACTTCCTACAAGTTATGTATATATAACGTCATAAACTGTATAGACAATATGGATACAACAATAAAGCAACCGTCTATAAGGAACTTATAGACTATCTGTTGTATGTCAGACAACTTCATTCTCTTTTCTTATTCTCTCTCATTAACATCATTAAAATATTACATAGCAAATATTATAAACCGCTGATGTACATACCTAGGCACGCGGTAGGCCTTCCGGAGGAAGCCCGTTGAACGCGCGTGGTAGTCCTCGGCTCGAGTGAGCAACCAAGCCGCGGAGCCGTCCCAGGGTGAAGTGGTCCCCGCCGTGAACAGTATGCCGCGCGTGCCACGAGAGGTGGGGAGATCCCGGTCCCCGGAGGCCCGTCGTGCAGCCGGTTCCATCGAGTACCTATAATGCCGACCTGATAGAAATAATTTGCGAAGTCTCGATGATCTCGACCACTTATCTTATGGCACTAATTTTTATTGCATGGAAGTGGTCGCTGCCATATTTTAGTGGAGAAATGCTTCCAGTACCACGAAAAATACCACGTTTTTTTGGTTGTACAACGAACATGCCAACTGCCCCTGCCACCGGCCCGCCCTCGTGCGCCTCCGCCACGCTAGCCCCGGCCGTCCGTCCGCCCGCGCCGCATATGAGTGTCCTCCTCTGACTCGGCGCCTCAAGCACCCTCCTCCTCTAACTCCGAGCGCCCTCCGCCATGCTGGTCTCGGCCACACATGCGCGTCGCCCCAAACCGTAGGCCTGGCCGGCACGTGTGTTGTACGACGTACGATGATTATTTTATCTTCGTGTGTATAGAGGCTCTCATTTTAGCAAGTGCACAAACTCTAGATAATTTAGTGTGAAAGCATGGCCACCAGATGCCTATCTGTATGTAAGTACTAGCGTACCTACACAACGAACTGTGAGCTCAGAATAGTTAAGAGCATCTACAATAGTTTGTTACTTAACTTGTTACTAAGAGAAGAGAGAGTACTCAATCTAATAAAAAGAAATAACCATTTCAATGGATTGTTTCTTAAGCTTGTATCTAAGACTTTAATTGCTACAAACTTGTTGATAGACAGTGGGACCCACAAAATGAGTGTTTAGGTAACAACTAAGCCTCCAATAGAGTTTTTTGTTGTTTCTTATGTCTTGGTATTAACAATCTGATAGTTTCTTCATGTAGAAACAGCTTCACCTTCTCTCCTCATCTTCTCTCCTCCACATCATCTAAAAGCTAATGTGGCAACCTCTTAGTAACAGCTGAGGTGGATTGTTGTAGATGCTCTAAGCGGCGGCCTTTAAGTGCTTAGTATGTACGAGGTTTGGGGTTCAACTCCTCGCGAGGGCACCGCCAGCGAAGGTGCGGTGGGTGCCCTTCGCGAAAATGGATGCTTTGGGTGCCTTAGGAGACTACAGGATGGAGGAACCAAAAGTGGTGTGAGAGATATGTGTTGTATTACGAGAATGAGAAACCCCCAATTGTATCCCATATATATAGGGACAAGAAGGGAAAGATATATTTATATTCTTCCTCTTGACTTATATTGAGAGAGACATTTATGTATATTTTTTTGTAGGTATATCACATGGATTTTATCTATACATACATATGACTTTTTTTAAGGCACACTAGTATTGCCAACGATCATACGGGGATGTGACCCTCCTCCGACGTTGATTTCCAACATTGATTAATAATGGAGACAATGTAGCAGGGTCAGACCGTGATTGAGTGCATTAAGGTCAGAACTATACGTACCTTGGAACCTAAGCTAGGTGCAGCCTTCATGCCCTGATGGGCGTGCGTAGCCGCAACACACCAAACTCAATCGGCGCCTCGCCCTCCTAGGGGAGCACGGTACTGAGGCGGCTACAGTGACACGTGTCAATCATCGGGTCAAGCAACTCGTAGTGGCCTGCGTCCGCCATACCTACAAATTAAGTGTATGCATTGTAAAGACTACGAAATATGTACAAAAACCAAAATTCCTACTTTAAAAATAAATTTTGGCATTAAGAGAATAATTATCACACAAAAATGTAAACCTAATTTAGGCTACTTAGCAATTTAAACAGATTTGTAATAGGGTCTTCCAATTTAGAGGATATTTTTAAATATTTTTCAAGTGCAAATATAAACAATAAACAAAGTTCTTCCTATTTTCCTAGTTTCGTAGTTTAAAATTAATTTTTTACATTAACAATATAATTACCGCGCACAAATGGGAAGCTAAATAAAGTTGAGATTATTTTTTACATATTTCTAATAGCCGTCTTCCTATTTATGTTGATTTATCCTAAATCATTCGACTGTTGTAGCATTCATAACATGTGTACGACAAACTACACTATACACATCTCAAATAATGTAGTACATAATTTGACTACAATTATCTAATATACTTAATTTTATGTTACTATTCTACTTAATTCTTTGTACTTAATTCTACTTGCTATTCTACTCGCTACAGCTCAAATGGTGTACTTAATTCTACATAATTTGACATAATGTATAAAGTTGCAAAAAAAAATACCTACAAGATGGCCAGCCCACCGAATCTGATGCTCTATCAATCTCTCTCTTCCACGACGAACTAGCAGAGCTTCGCTACCTTTCTTCTCTCTCTCTCTCTCCTCCTCTCTTTTATTTTTTTTTCTAGAATTAAAATGAGTTTTAGAGGAATTTTTTGGGGCTTTTATAGATGGCATCCTGTCGCCAGTTGAACTGGCGACAAGAAGCTATCACTAGTTCAACTGGAAGACTGTTCAGTTCCTGTCGCCAGTTGGACCGGCGACAAGAGGGGAAGAGCGTCCCTATCGCCAGTTCAGGTACCTGTCACGACAATGATCTATTTTTGTAATTTTTTGGGCGGCTATTTATTTTTGTAAATATCTTTAAAAAATATTATTTAAAAAAGACAAAATTTGATATATGCCACCGAGAAAGTTGACTTCAAAAAATGCCACTCAGTATCATGAAATTAGAAATACGCCACTCCAGATTCTTGTTCATTTGAAATTTGCCATTTTCTTTTCTCTTCTCCCACTTTCTTTTCTTTTATCCTATTTTCCATTAGCTCCCCATGTGAACTGACCCTTTTGCCCCTCCTGTCCTGCTCATCTATCCAACTCATCTCCAAACTCCAATCTAGCTCGGCAGCTACAAACACAGATGAACTAGGGCTGCCGATGAAATTTTGCCTAATTATATTGCTAGTGTACCGCTAGGCATGGGGCTACTAGTTTGGAGCTTGCCCTGTTCCCAATGGCTCACAAGGTCACAGCTTTGGTGCTGCTAGTGTTAGTGGGAGTGGCGGCTACGGCCTTGGCTCGCCAGAGAGCGATGGATCCAGAGCTCCTCGGGCGCCGGCCAATGTGGGGTTCTCGCGATTACTCGGCCACGCCACGGTTCAACCAAAGGCGCGCTGCTTTCATAGCTCATGAGGCGGTGCGTGGCCGGGCCCATCGCGCCGCTCGTCCTGTGGCTCAATGGCGGGCCCAGGTGCTCATCGGTCGGGTACGGTGCGTTGGAGGAGGTTGGCCCCTTCCGAATCAGGTCGGACAGGAAGGCGTTGTACCTGAACCCCAATTCTTGGAACAAGGGTGTGTAATCTATAACGTGTGTTCTTGAGCTCCCTTAAACAGGAGAAGATGCTCTAATGTAATTGTGGGGAGTAACTGATTTATTTCGGGTGTGTTTGCTAGTGATTGCAGCAGCCAATTTGCTGTTCTTGGAGTCGCCGACCGGCCAGATTGGAGTTTGGAGATGAGTTGGATAGATGAGTAGGGCAGGAGGGGCAAAAGGGTCAGTTCGCATGGGGAGCTGATGGGAAATAGGATAAAAAAAGAAAGTGGGAGAAAAGAAAAGAAAATGGCAAATTTCAAATGAACAAGAATCTGGAGTGGCATATTTCTAATTTCATGATACTGAGTAGCATTTTTCGAAGTGGCAACTTTCTCAATGGCATATATCAAATTTTGCCTAAAAAAAATCCAGGATAGGAGTAGGACACCATGCAAATAAGTCGTACAACGCAAGTTCTGGCACTAAGGCCACACACCCAAGAACTCTCGCACCAACTAATATGCACTACTCCCAGACTTAAGCCACTAAGCACACGTTCTAAACAAACCCCACAAGTCTTTCTCTCCACTGACTTGACCGAGCACTGCATGTAGCCGATCGAGCTCCTACAAGCCAGGATAACCAAGTATTCACCTATATGCAAGCTAACTACTCACAACGTGCACGCACATGCAGCTACTCACTAGCTTCTCAGCTTGCATGCAACGTTCCGGTAATTAACTCCTAGGAGCATGTACGATAGGGTGACATCAGCTGTCTGGAATCCTTGCCACGTAAGATTTTCGATGATGTGGATGGAAGAGGACAAGGAGAGAGAAAGAAGTTGTCTGACATGCAGCAGACAGTCTATAAGGCACTTATAGCCAATCTTGTGTTGTTGTATCAATGTCGTCTGTAAAAATTGTGAGATCAACTTAGAGACAACCCATTGTATGAGTTGTCTTTAGTTCTGTCTATAGATGCTATGGAGAATACTACGCAACCGTCTGTAGTATTGTACGTGCCCTAATCCTAAAACCATGCATGCATTATGGCTCAAAGACAGCTGCCTCGCACGCCTCACACGTTCTGCGTGGACTTGATCTTCCAGCACCACACATCGCTACCATGCAAAGGCCTACACACAAGTTCACTGCATGCACAATATATAACAAAATAAACATGTAATACAACTTTGTCAATATTAGTATCTAACGGGACTCTCCCGCCACGCGGTTGAGGACGGCGAGGATGGACCCTCGCTGCTCCGGGCAGAAGCAGTGGCTGCTCTGGTGAGGCCACGAGACCTTCACATCTTCACTCTTTGTCTCTCACGCTGGATACCTTGGCGCTGTACATGACACAGGGGCAGGTGTATTGTATACCAGTCGGCCCACCCATGGGAGGCGCCCCGGACCCAAGGACGCCAAGAACCGCTCCTATAGCAGGCGGCGCCGGCGCATCCCCTCCTCCTCGTCGTCCTTCTCCTCCTCGTCGGTCACATCCCACATCAATAGAGCTTCCTTCTCATCCTCGTGCTTCTTCTCCTCGCTGGCCACATCCCACATCAGCAGAGTCTACATTGCAAGCTTTGTCTCCTCCGCCTCGGGGGACACCATTGTTGTTGCCACCATCGCGGTGGTAAGGGCGGATTGGGGGCGAGGGGGCCTGATCTGCGCCTGTCACGGACTCCTCAGTGGGCCGGGTTCCACCACGGGCTGTAGCCCAAGCAAGCAGGTGGCATGAGATTAAAAGGAGCCGCACGTTTCAGAGGGAGGCATCGAACAACAGAAGGCAACGCCGGCTTCCCCAATGCTTTTCTTCCCCACTGCTCTTCTTCCCCGAATCCAGTCCTCTAACTTTCCAGTCTCTCGATTGCTTCTCCCAGTCTAGCTTCTAATTCTCCTAAGTTGTATCAAACTACTTGTATCCTGTGTTGATATTCTACGTTGGAGTGGATCTTAGTTCCTTGTCTTGGTTGGCATCAATGCTCATTCATCTGGTTTGTAACAATATGGTATCAGAGCCGTCGGTCCCAGAGGTTCCTCACACCGAGGTGCCCATGACTGAGGAGGAGGAGCTACGATGCATGGCAATGCTGGATAATCTGCTCGTAGTGACGAAGAAGCAATTGGTTGATCTGACGGGCTTGGCACACAAGATGACGGAGTTGGAGGCTACCTTCCAGCCACTGGTCGCGTCCGTTCGAGTCTCACCGCCATCCATGACTACACCAACATCTACCTCTGTCACCGCTATGGGACACGCCATGGCTGCTGCTACCCCATCTGCGGATGCCAATCCCATCGCCAAGATGCCCGCCAAGTGTTCGATGGTATGTCTCGACCGCGACACCAAAGTGCATACTTCAGCGTTCACTCCTGCTACGACCCCAAGTGCTTCCCCGACCTTCACCGAGCTCGACGCCGCCTCAAGTCGCATCGTTGTTGCTCAGCCCGTTGTCAACGCCTTCACCACTGACACCATCTCGATGATGCCCACCAAATGTTCGACGGAAGGTTTAGGCCATGCCACCGTCACTGATGGCCGCGTCCTTGCTCGTTCTAGTATCGACAAGCCCCCATCAGTTCCCTCGCTGAGGTCAGTCATTATCACCAAGTTCGACAGAATATCTGACAAGAGTCTTGTGGTGCTGTGGTCACCTCGTACGAAGTGGGTCGAGAGGCAGCCATGGCCAAAGCCTATGCTAGTGGAGAGCATGGGTGTAGGAGCTTAGCTATGGCTGACACCGTGGCCATCTCTCCTCTGCTATCGAGCCAGAATGCAGCACAAGCAGCATTGGCCACCCCCTGAACCTCTCATAAATCAAGTTGTGCTACTCCAAAGGTGCGCATGGTTACAGGAGATAACATGGAAACAGCTAAGGCCATAGCTTTGGAGTGTGGAATACTAGATTCAAATTGTGTTATTTCAGAGCCATTTGTAATAGAGGGAAAAGTGTTTCGTGAGTAGTCTGAAATTGCAAGAGGAGATATTGCTGACAAGATAATGGTTATGGGAAGATCATCTCCAAATGACAAACTTTTGCTTGTCCAAGATTTGAAAAGAAAGAGTCACGTTGTAGCTGTTATTGGTGATGGCACAAATGATGCTCCTGCATTGCATGAGGCCGATATAGGTCTTTCAATGGGTGTTTCAGGGACAGAAGTTGCTAAAGAAAGCTCCGACATTATAATTTTGGATGACGACTTCACATCTGTTGTCAAGGTTGTTCACTGGGGACGATCTGTTTATGCAAATATTCAGAAATTCATCCAGTTCCAGCTTACTGTTAATGTTGCTGCACTTGTGATTAATGTTGTCGCAGCTGTGTCCTCTAGTGACGTGCCTCTAAATACCGTTGAGCTTCTCTGGGTGAACCTTATCATGGATATCCTGGAAGCTGTTGGTGCTTTCAGTGCAAATGATTTGCACGTACTAGATTTGAGTTTTGTTTATCAATTACTATGTCTTGGGAAGTGCTATTGGGCTATCTACGTCATTATACATATGCCACATCTTGATGATGCCCCATACACCCATACGTCTCAGTTGGAAGTTGAATGGGCATATGAAACCTTCAGCAATCCAAATGTTGTGGTACTTTCGATGCATGGAAAGCTTTCCCATATAGAATAGAGTCTTGTTTTCAAAAGCTATCCTGGAAAGAGAAAAATTATCTTCTGCACGAAGATAGCGGAAACATCACTGACTATAAAAGAAGTGAAGTACATTGTTGATTTTGGACTAGCCAAGGAGAGCAGATTTGTGCCTATCAGTGGTCTCAATGTACTGAAAGTCAATTGGATCTCCCAAAGTTCTGCTAAACAACGCGCTGGCTGGGCAGGTCGAACAGGAGCAGAAAAGTGTTATAGACTTTACTCTGAATCTGACTTCAGTACGATGGAGGTGCATCAAGAACCTGAAATCTAGAAAGTCCATCTTGGCACCGCTACTCTGAAAATACTTGCTTTGGGTGTTAGGAATGTACAAAATTTTGAGTTTGTTGATGCCCCAAATCCCCAAGCTATCAATATGGCTGTGAAGAATCTTGAGCAACTGGGTGCTGTCAAACATAAATATGATGGCTTTGAGATGACTAATACTGGGCTCTAACTGGTCAAATTGGGAATTGAGCCAAGGCTTGGGAAAATCATGCTTGATGCTTCAGTTTTGGATTGAGGAAGGAAGGTGTAGTACTAGCTGCTGTTATGGCAAATTCTAGCACCATATTTTGTAGAGTGGGCACTGATGAGGAGAAATATAAAGCTGACTGTCTGAAGGTCTGTTACGAACCCATCAAGCTCATTCCGGAGTGTGATGGTGTAAGAATCCTCTCAAATTCAAGTATGGAATTTCTACACCATGTCCCAGATCGCTGTAAACTCATGCGCATGGGAGAAGACCCACTAGTTGAAGTCTGGATAGCTGACAATCTTCTAGATGAGGCTGTCGTTGGAATTGATCCATGGTGCATCTCTGTTGACTCTGCTCAGAGATATGATAAAACATTTTCAAAGAAGCATCAGACGTTGTTTCAGCTTTCTGCTGATTTGGTGGATGAAATAGGGAAGGACCGTTCTCCAACTAAACCTCTACCTGTAATTGTGCACCCTGTGGAGTTTGCTGGGCGTAGTGTAGCAGAAAAGATAAAGGAGTTAAGAGAAAAACTACAACATGAAAAAGCTAGTGCCATTATAATTACTACTCTTGATGAGGTTGCTTGGTTGTACAATATTCGAGGAGATGATGTGCACTACAGCCCAGTGGTTCATTCTTATGCTATTGTAACCTTGCACAGTGCTTTCTTTTATGTGGATAAGAGAAAAGTAACGGCTGAGGTCCAAAACTACATGACTGAAAATGGTATTGATATCAGAGAGTATAATATGGTTCAGTCATATGTGAGCTTGCTTGTGTCTGGACATGGCATAGTGTACAAAGGCATCCTCCCATATAAGATAGTGGTTGCTTTAAAGAAGTCCACAATGTTTGATGAGAGCCAGGTGGAGCAATTTGCCAATGAAATCTCTATGGACAGTGGCAAGGGAGCCAGGTTAGCAAAGTGGTTATTCATGCAGCTGAAGCCCGATGGGGTTGTGTATACTACTCTAAGCCATCTCACTCGGCATGTCGGTAAAAATATCCTTTAGGGTCTTATTGTGATGTTTTGTCAGCTTGACCATGGCAATTGCTGCTACAAAAGAATGTCTCCTCATTTTGCTGCTACAGAAGTTCAGGAGAATGACAATGCTGCTAATGAGTTGCACGCACTTGCTGTCTTTGCGCATTATGGGGTTGATGCAAGCACTTTGCCAAACTTCTTGAAGATGAAGGGTGTTCTGAATATGGCAGTGGCAGTGAAGGAGTGGACAATGTCTGATGCTGGTGAATGTAAGTATATTGCTATCAAGAAGTTACAAGTTCCATGGGATCCCGGTGGCTTTGAGCTTGACCTTGAGGACCTCATGACATTGGCTTAGGGACAAGTGGGTCGGGTTCCACCACGGGCTATAGCCCAAGCAAGCAGGTGGCATGAGATTAAAAGGAGCCGCACGTTTCAAAGGGAGGCACCGAACAACAGAAGGCAACGCTGGCTTCCCCACTGCTCTTCTTCCTCGAATCCAGTCCTCTAACTTCCCAGTCTCCCGATTGCTTCTCCCAGTCTAGCTTCTAATTCTCCCAAGTTGTATCAAACTACTTGTATCCTGTGTTGATATTCTACGTTGGAGTGGATCATAGTTCCTTGTCTTGGTTGGCATTAGTGCTCATTCATCTGGTTCGTAACAACGCCTCTGCGAGCTCTCACGTTCTTCATGTATAAATGTGCCTTTCTTCTTTGCTTTGGTTGGGCTAGAAAGGGGATCGATCTTCATTTTTTCTTAGAATTTCAGTGTAAAACTACGGTTCAACTAGTCCGTTAGGCGGAGGACGGAGCGTTTGCTCGGGTGGCTCGCTCTGCTGTGCGAGCAGCTCGTGCGCCTTATTTTTTGGGTGTCTTTAGGAATAGTACAAGTACAGGTGGGTGCGTTCAGTGGTTAAAACACGTGTCCGCGCTACGTAGGGTTTAGCCTCCGCTCTAGATTAGACGTGTGTTAAGGACGCACCCATGTGCGTGTGGTGTGTGTGCGTGAGTACGTCTAATGTATACTCTTAAAAAAACTAGCCCATTAGGCTACAAATGAAACTAGACACAAAAATATTTGCATCAGTCTGAAAAAAAAGAGATACAAATATCGTTTAGGTTTCCATGTCCACGGAAGTAGCAAAAATTAGAAGAGAACAAAATCACTCATGTATTGACCACTTGTGCGAGAGTTTCAGGATATTACGTAGTGAGCTTAGCACACCATCCTGATTTCATTTTGCAATCTTTGTTTTTAGTTTATTATACTATTTCATCGATACACACACACACACACACACACACAAGTTATTACTAGAAAGAAACTCGGATGGTAATGTTTTTTTAAGAAATCGGATGGTAGTCGGTATTACATGTTTGTTGAACAAATCGGCTCCTACTTCGTACTACATGTGTATACCGAACTCGCTAATATGTAAAGTCTACCTATAAGTAGACATACAACCTGAGCTCTATATAGACGGATCGAATCCTTTGCACTACTATAAAGTCCATCATATGAACAGTGTTTCGTGAGACCATGAGCAAAGATCTCATCGCATCACCAGAGTAACAGGAGGAAGCAACACAATGTGTTATCAGAAAGCGTAAATAACAAGCAAAAAATATTGTAGCACTTGATCTTGGCTTTTCATTTTTAACTAGGCGATGAAGATCGCTTTTGATGTCATACACTTTAGATCATCTACATTCACTCCTTCAATGCAATGCAGAGTAGGGGTGGAAACGGAGCGGATAATTCCCGACCGACCAAATAAATGTGGGCAAAATTCAGAGCATTTTTTCGAATAGCCGGTTTTTTTCCCGGATTCAAATATTTTTTGCCGGATTCGGATAACCTATATTCGATGAATTCGGAACTATCCGGTGAATAATTCAGATATATCCGGTTGACTATCTGGTGCCAAGCGCCAAACATAAAACATCCAATTGGCCTAGGCGCCTGGCCATTCTTCTTCCCGCGCACTCCCTCCTGCCGTCGCCTCCCTTCCCCTCCCTCGTCGCCACCGCCTCCCTTCCCCTCCCTCGCCGCCGCTGCCCAGAGACTCCCTCTCCCTCCCTTCGCAGCCACCTCCCTCGCCGTCACCGCCTCCTCCCTTCCCCTCCCCCTCTCTTCATCTCCTAGCCTCCTATGGTTTTTACCCCCCATGGTGACGGCTCTCCGCTACGGCTAGCCTTCTCTCGGTGGTGGCCTCGCCCACCCCGGCGACAGCGGCGGCGCGCGTGGCAGTGCGGTGCTTCGAGGCACAGCGGACGACGTCGTCGCTGTGGGACTCGTCCCACAACTAGAGCAAATGTCCGCCCAATGAGACGATCCTCCTCGATGGGTGCAACTTCGAGCACTGGTTGGTAGTCATGGAGCCGCCCCCCGGCGACGCCTCCAACCCTGACATCCTCCGCAAAGAGATCATCGATGGCTACATCAAGACCCTCGCCCAGGTCGTCGGAAGGTATCACTGGAGCCATTTCTCTGGTCTTCTTCATGTTTATTCGACTAGATGATGGGGGGTATCATCTTATGGATGGGCGTCAGTGCGCTCTTGTTGGATAGATTTTGGTGTATTTCGGCCGGGTTTGGTCCGATGGTCCATAATAATGTGTAGTTGAGGGAAATTTGGGAGTTGATTTGGCAGGTTATTGTTTGGATCTGAATGAGTTTCTAGGTATCGGTGATTTTAGTAATGCTTTCTTTATGATATGTTTTGCAGGAAAAGGATGCACAAGATCATTCCTATTTTAATAGCTTCTGATTCAGTGAAAAGTGCCTTTGATGATATAAATGTTGACGATCCAGATTTCTTGTCTATTCAATGTAAGTTCCTATTTATATTGAATGATCATTAAGCTCAGCCTAGCAATTCCTCTTACATCTCAAAGACAAAGCTTCATGTACTGTTCCTTCCACACTACATTAGACAACAGAATATGCAAAGGATGCACGCGTCGAGCCTATACCTTTTTTTAGAGAAAAACAAAATAGCTTTAATGGATTTCGAGATCGATAATCTAATAACATCTAGGTATAAATTTCTAATTAGTTCATTGATGTTGAAAAGCTTTAGGAGAATCGACATTGTACCTAGCAAATTATCAAGCTTGTTGGGGACATCAACAAGTGGCTCTCCCAATGGCAAGGGAAATTGAACTTCCTACCGATGAGTCTTGACTAACATATAGAATTTGTAGCTTTTCCCTTTTGTTTGACAACTAAAATGTTTTTCTTAATTTTCTACTCTTTGTTGTGGCTGTAGTTATCTTTCATGTTTTGATCTTGTTAATTGGAAAGTGCTAGTGGAGCATCCATTTGCATCAGAATTAGACCAAAAGGTATATACATCTTTTGAACTTGTTATGTTGTGTCGGAATGTTTCTATTATATTCTTCTGTTTCATTTTTGTGTGAATCCTGACTCTGGTTACAGTCTAGATGCTAAGTAAAAATGTTCGCATTTTGGATTTGAGCGCTTGGCCTGATGTATCAGCATCTATACTTACATACTTGATGGGTGGTGAGCATAGCATCGTCAGCAAAGTTTTTGGTATGATATGTTAATATTCTTTTATTTGTGCCGTTAGTTGCCTGTAAGATTCTCAATTTACTAAAAAAAAAAGGCTATGATTTTCTTTAAATTGAAATACATATATGCTTAGCAAGACCTTTTATTTTCTTTAGCATTTTTGTGATTGCTTATTTTAGTGATTTGGAGCTCCATTTTGTTTTGGCATATGTTACTGGCGTGTTTTGAATTGTGTCTCACATGTGGGTGGTTTAATTGTAGGCATGTAGCTCTATCTTTTAATTATTTGGCTTATGTTTGCTAGTATGGAGTTCATGCATGAATGTATGTGGTTGTCTTTTTTCTGTATATTGTTTGAGATTTCAGCTACCGTGAAAACCTTGGCGTCCGTTACTTTGCCCATATACTAGTGAGTGGAACCTTGGAAGTACCACCTTCTAGCTCTTTTCTTTTCCCCCTTTTTTTTAGCGAAATACTTTCCCTCTTCCCTTCATCCACCTACTTGCCCCACTAAAAGCTTGTATCTTTGCCTTATTTCCTTGTCCATTATATTTATCACTATTAGATGAATTGAATTGCACTATTGGGAACTGCTTTTAAGTATTTATAATGTTTTAGAGCTGAAGTAATTATGTTGAATTAAGCCATTAAAATTTGTTGATTGCTTCAAGGGGGCTTGTACTTTATTTTGCCTGATACTTGAGGTCATGGTGCTAGCTATTTTTAACGGGTTATAATTACTCTTACGAAAAAATTGGAGCATATGGACAAACATGATCTTGGTTGAATATTTCTTGTATGAACTTACCTATTAGTACAAGATCTGCTGCTCATACTAGATCTTTCTCTCTTCTGCCGTCTGGCATTTTGTGATTCATATCCTTGCCATCAGTAATACTTAACTTTTTTTATCAGATCAACTATCTTTATTTCAACATGCTAGCTTAATTATCTTGTACAATCACTACATTTGATAGGAAACACTGGACGTCTTCAACCACATAAACAACAGAAGATTTAATTAATAGAGGAGATATAAAACAATACTGGGAAGTCAAGATGAAAAAGAATACAACATCTCAGTTGCACACACTATATTTCTTCTTAATTTCCTGAATTGTTTTGCCCACTTATGACATTGACACCAGAAGAAACTTGCTATGAGATATCTCAGTAATCTCATCTTCTTTCATAAAGTATGAAAACTGAATACAATGATGTCCTAGTTGACGTTCTGAAATGTTTTTTTTTATATAAAAGAAACTGAATAGAGTGATTTTATATACTAAATGGTCCAAACATATTTAGGATCTTTTATCTTAGAACTTCAAGGACTACAAAGATTTTGTACAAATCATCAGTAGGACATGTGTGTTTCCGTTGACTTGTTGTTCAACATATTCCTGTCTGTTCCCTTGCTAATAGGTGACATATTGCCATATTTTCTGCTCCTTAGAATTTATGATGTTTTTTTTTACTGTAAATCCACCTAAACAATAGGCTATAGAGAATGTTGTTTCCATCATTTCCTCCTGCACAATTTATTCTCCACAATTTGGTTTGTGGAAAAGTTAAAAGTTAGTACTGCCCATAATACACAGTTTAGTTTCTAGTAATTTTCTGTCAATCCACCTAAACAATAGGCTAATGGATTTTCATGAATCAATTGCAGGTTAAAGGAATAGATTATCCTACAACTAATGGAACATGCATAAGAGACTACATTGATGTCAAAGATCTAGTTGATGGCTTGCTGCTCATGTGAAAGCACTCAGCAAGGCAGAGCATAGTAAAGTTGGCATTTACAATGTTGGCACCGGAAGAGGTTTGACAATGCGAGCTTTTTTTTTTCTTTTTACTTGTTTGCAGTTAATTCTTTGCTCATATAAGGATGAAGCACAACTCTTAATTAAATGTTGTGTAGTTTACATGAAAATTTGACAATGAATGATACGACTTGCAAAGAGTTACTCTTGAAGAACTATTCTTTAATGAATGTACATGAAAAATTCACATCAAGGTTATATAATTTTGTGTACCAAACTGGAAGAATAATTCAAGTTCTCTTATAAAATCATCTCTATATTCATCTCCTATGTTCCATGCTCTGTCAGCACCAATTTATTTTGATATATGTATGATAACTTGCTTAACTAGTTAACCACCCTTTGTTATCGTATGATGTATTTAAATTTGCTTGTTAAACTATTGATCTAGTTGCATTTTGGACATGTAGTATGGTTGATTGATTTTTATTTGTGTGATATATATGGTTTTTCTTTTGCTAATATCCAAATAAGTATTCGTGATCGAGACAATCGTATTCGGTTCGGCATGTATTCACTCCAGATTCGTGGATCGAGACTATCCAGATTCAGATTCAGTATCCGTATACCGTCAGTGTCCGATTCCGAATCCGAGAAAAAAAATACGGAAAAGGATACGAAATGAGTGATAACCATCCGTATCCGCTCCGTTTGCACCCCTAATGCAGAGGATCGCAATCCACCCTGGAGAAAGATAGCTCTTAAACCCAAGAGACGAGACACTCTCCCACAGAAGGAAATTTGCTGAGAAGAATCTCATGTAAGGCCACTCCCCTCCGCCGTTGATTCATCTCCATCAACGAAATCAACGGCCGGTGGGTAGGGTTCTGCGCCACCCTCCCATCGAGATAAAGTGGCCAACAAGTGCGGCTCTTGCCGATCTGAGGCATGACACTCTCGCCCGCCCTGTACGCGGCATGGTCCACACTATCACGGTAAGGGCAGCAAGACGCCCGTGAGACATGACACTGTTTTAATATACATATATATTTTTATTTTTTATTTTTTAATATTTATATGATTTTCTTTCCATTTTTAATACTTATATGGTTTTATTTTGTAGTTTTATATTTTATATAGTTCATTTTATAAGTATATGTAAATTTATTTTGGTTTTTTTTTAAAATATTTTTTCTAGGATTGTTTTTAATTTATCATGTCTTTTGATCTAAATGACAAATGTTTTAATAAAATTTTATTACATTTTCAATATGATTTTCCAGACCGATACAGGCTCGGGCCGGGCCGTCCGTTTGGCCACCATCAGATTTTCTTCCCTCTCGCACCCGACGCACTCGATCGCCTCCGTTGTCTCATTGACACTCTCCCACCCGACGCGAGCGAGCGAGCAACCGAAACCCTACGCCGATGTCGTCGTCCGGCCCCCCGGCGGCGGCGGCGATGGCCGTGGACGACGCGGAGGATGACCAGCTCGCGTCCATGTCCACGGATGACATCGTCCGGGCCTCCCGCCTCCTCGACAACGAGATCCGCGTCCTCAAGGCAAGCCGCGTACTCCTAACCCTGGATCCCCCTCGAGGTCTACCTCCACGGGAGCGTGGGATCTCGCGGGATTCGTAATTTTTGTCTGATGTTAGGGTTTTTGGTTGGGTCTGATTGGTGGGGGTTTTTGGCGACGCGCAGGACGAGCTGCAGCGGACGAACCTGGAGCTGGAGTCGTTGAAGGATAAGATCAAGGAAAACCAGGAGAAGATTAAGCTCAACAAGCAGCTGCCCTACCTCGTCGGCAACATCGTTGAGGTAGAAATATATCCATCCTGTGGCGTCCGCGATTTCTTCTCTTTTGTTTTCCTCCCTAGCTTGTTATATCGCATCTTTATGGTGTATTTAGCCGTCTCTTAGGTTAATCTGAGTTCATGGGAATTGGGAAGTGAATAAGTGAAAAGGATGGAATCTTTATGTATGTACTGGTGCTTGCTTTTGTATGGAACGGTTTGGTATAAGCTTGAGCATACTAGTAGAACTGATTTTTACTTCATTTATTCTTATTTTACTTAGCGTTAATTTGTAATTTATCTTAGTTCCTTATGCGCAGAAGCACCACAATTCTTTTTACGAAAATACCTGTTCCTTTTGCTCTCTTATAACTTTGCTTCTATCATTTCTGGTGTTATTTCCTTTACATTAACTAGGAGTTAGTTGTCTTTGCAGTAGTGCTGCTTTAATTGTGACTTTGATAGTTAGCAATTGACCTGATTGTACTAACATTCAATTACATTGGAACTTGATTACTTGTTTATTTCAACACCTTTTTAACTTTGAAGACTTTCAAGGCCCAAAATGAGTTCGTCTTGACTCTTGAATAGATTGACATAAACTTGTATAACCTAGTTTATCACTGATAGTTTTATATTTATTGAGACTGTGATCTATAATGCATTCAAGCATCTCAAGTCTTAAAAAATACTGCACTCCAATATGACTTACAATATGGTGTGGCTAGTAGCTGAAGTATTCAAATATAATGCACTCCTCTTAAGTCTTGACTTGGACAATGTGATAGCTAAGTGTTACTTACATAAATTGTCGTTTCCCTATGCTTTAGCATTTGATGAGGGTATTCATGGAACTTATTATTTTGGAATAGTTTGTGTATGGTCTACTGATGTGGTTTCTACTTTCCTCAACTTTTTTAGATTTTGGAAATGAACCCTGAAGATGAAGCTGAGGAGGATGGTGCTAACATTGATTTAGACTCACAAAGGAAAGGAAAATGTGTTGTTCTGAAAACCTCCACGAGACAAGTAAGAAATTTGTTCGCCTATTCATTTGTTTCTTAGCTTTTACATCATATGAATGAACTGCCTCCGTTGTTTGCAAAATAGTTAAATTTGATTAGATAACACGAAGCCTCTTAACATATTGGTTATTGCCGTGCCGGCAGTTGAAAACTTGAAATCAGCTTTTGTTGGAATGGAATAGTTTGGGTGCAAAAATGATGTCATTAAAGGAATGTAATTGCAAAGCACAATATACTGAATCAAGTTTAGTTTCTATTGAACAATTTTATGCTTATCCAGCAAGCTTCAAGGAGAGTGTGCTCTCAATCAATGTCTTTGCCTTGGTGCAATAGTGTCTGGCTTTGTATACGTGGGATTGTGGATCTTTTACTGGCTCAACTGTTAACTTCCACATCTGCATGAATCATGTTTTAGGCCCATACTAAAAGAAATTAATCATTTTATGAACTGCATTTTTTTATCGTAAGCATGGTTTTTAGTTCAAGAAAATAATAAATAAAACTCATTTTTTTTGCAAAATCTCATTTGTTTATACCTTGATTGCAGACTATATTCCTTCCTGTTGTTGGGCTAGTTGACCCTGACAAGCTCAAGCCTGGTGATTTGGTTGGTGTCAACAAAGATAGCTACCTTATACTAGATACACTGCCTTCAGAGTATGATTCACGAGTAAAGGCAATGGAGGTGGATGAAAAACCCACCGAGGATTACAATGATATTGGAGGTCTTGAAAAGCAGGTATTTTGCTGAATAACTTTTGAAATTGTTGCCCTTAAGGGAATAGTAGGGTAATTTGCATCACTTCATACATCGAGAATGCTATGTTTTCGTGCTCATTTGCTTTTCTTATATTTCTTATCCTTTGCATCTTATATTATTGAATATAGATTCAAGAGCTTGTGGAGGCAATTGTGTTGCCCATGACGCACAAAGATCGGTTCCAAAAGTTGGGTATTCGTCCCCCAAAAGGGGTTCTTTTATATGGACCACCAGGAACTGGCAAGACACTAATGGCTCGTGCATGTGCTGCACAGACTAATGCAACATTCCTGAAATTAGCTGGCCCACAACTTGTTCAGGTAATATTTCACTTGAGAAGCTCCATTGTGTATCATCGTGTGGTTTCTTTTTGTATGACCATAATACCAACTTCTCGTTTCTGTTTGTTCATTCCTGGAGTTATCTCTACAATTGCAATAAATGTCTTCACTGCCTCATCCATATGGTTGCATTTATATGTGTGCATGAATGGTTATTTTCTTTGTTTTGAGTTGTCACTTTACAAAATGTGCAATCCCATTGCTGGCATGCTCTTTATTTACTGTGTTGATCAGTTGATCTAGAAGAGAATTTGTTGGGGATAGCTATGGCACATAAAACTTTTTTACAAAAAAAGTTTTTACACTTTTACTCCCACAACATTCTTTCCACTCCCCACTGTAGTCAAAACACATACTCTTGTAGGGTGATTAGTGGATGGTGGGAAAAGTGTACATGAAGTGCATAAACAAACACACATCTACCGTAGTCACTCCCAAGTTTATTTACTGCATGAAAGATCTAGGAAAATCAATTATTCTAAATGGAAACTTCTTCTTTCTTGTGAAACATCGGATTTTTCAGCTGAACATGTTCTTCTTGTAATGTAGCTGTCTGGGTCCTAGAGCAAAACTTTTCTGATGTTACGATTCTCAAAAACCAGGTCTTCAATGTGTTGATGCCTTTTGGACATAGATAAAAAATATGTATTGTTTACGTGCTAAGGTAGAGTATATGTTACCGAATCTCCTTTTTTTTGACAGAGAGAGTTGTTACTGAATATCTTAGCACATTTTTGCATATAATATTGTTATTGTCCCGACCAGTGGTTTTCATCTTTCTGTCATTCAAGAGTTTTCATTTGTTAGTTTTGGTGTTGAGGTTTTCTCAATTATTTGATGCTTTTTTTGTATTGACTCAGGGGTTTGCCTATCATCTATTGCCTCATTGTTTTTCTTTCTTTAATGTTTGCATTCAATGTATTGAGAGTTCAAACAAAAGTTACATGGTTCAGTGCTATGGCTAAAATGTCAACTTGATTGTATTGCCATTTGATTCGTCTTCATTCAAGAGTCACATATGAAATATTGCCTTGTCATGCATAAGTCTATTTTATAATTTTATTTATTCTGTAGTTTACTTGGATATAGTTCCTTGTAGAGGAATAATGATATTCTTGTGGGTTGTCCAGATGTTCATTGGCGATGGAGCCAAGCTTGTTCGCGATGCTTTTCAGCTCGCAAAAGAGAAATCTCCTTGCATCATTTTTATTGACGAGATTGATGCAATTGGGACCAAGAGGTTTGACAGGTATGTCTTATGTGATGATTGTACCCCTTGTTTTTTATTCCTGCATTATTTTAGGTTGATGGTTTTACTCCTTATGTGATGAAGACATGTTAATTTTCTGCATAAGACTGCAGAGGCTAGAAATCTCGTTGGCCTTTTAATTTAGTATAAACAAAACATTCTTATTGGAAACGTACATTTCTGTTGTATGGTGACAATAAGTTTGCTTTATTTTATGACAGTGAAGTTAGTGGTGATAGAGAAGTACAGCGAACGATGTTGGAATTGCTGAATCAACTGGATGGATTTAGCAGCGATGAGAGAATAAAGGTTAGGATGTGTTAATCTTTGTTTCTTGGTTGCATGCTGCTGTGCATCACCTGATTGTTCCTGCCCTGATGGTTTGGTTGAACTTTTCAATTTGTTGATCTAATTCTAGAATGGAGGGTGTTGCATTGCAAATGGAGAAGCCAAATTCATGCTTATATTGTTTTCACGAATCACGAACACCACACGCCACCATTGATAATTACATCTTTATAAATGGTTGCACTATGATATAAGCATTATCTTTATAAATGGTTACATCTTTATATTCTTTTTAATAACCTCATTCGCTTGATGGTTTATTATTTGGCTAACTTGCAGGTCATAGCTGCAACAAACCGCGCTGATATCCTTGATCCTGCTCTGATGCGGTCTGGACGTTTGGACCGAAAGATTGAGTTCCCTCATCCATCTGAGGAAGCAAGAGCTAGAATCTTACAAGTAAGTTTCCAGAACTTGTTATGTCTAATTTCTTGAAGTTTGTTCATCCATGTGGTTTACTCAGTGTATTATACTTTAACTAATGTGTTATGTATGATGCTCTGTAGATTCACTCAAGAAAGATGAATGTAAATCCAGATGTGAATTTTGAAGAGTTGGCTCGCTCAACCGATGATTTCAATGGAGCGCAGCTGAAGGCTGTTTGTGTAGAAGCTGGTATGCTCGCACTACGGCGAGATGCTACAGAGGTATGACTTCCTTTTTTCGTTCTCATAATTCCATCATATGTGCTTGTTATGGTTATGGAAGCACCACAGCACCGATAATTAGACAACGATCCATAGCTTTAAGACAGCAATACTGGCAAGGTAAAATGAATGAGTGATATGCTAGCTATCACTTGTCACAGCGTGGCCTGACCAGCGCTTCAGCGAGGAAAAAATCCAGAGGTGTTTGGTTTCCAATCTCATTTTTTTAGGTACCGACCATGTTTTGACATTTTTCAAACACCCCTTTGTTTTAAAACCTTTTGAACTTGTGACCACATATTGTTAAGAAGTGGCAGATAGACCGAGTAAAGCTAAAATGTGAATATTTGCAAAATTGGCTAGAAATCACAGGCATATTAAGTTAAACGCTGCCTACTTAAAATCTAACCTCAGTCCTATCGTTCATGTTCTTGTGTTGTCACTCAAGTAGCATTCTGCTTCCGGCCTTGTGCTACTCACAGGAAATAGTTTTTACAAGGCAAATTTCTGCGATGATTGTCCTTTCACATGATCCAAACTAGTATCCAGACTTACATCCGGTTCCACGGCATGTTTCATCACAGGAAATTGTGGTGCTCTGCTTTTCATTCTTAGATTAGCTCTATGGGAAGAACTTCTTATGACCTTTTTGTTGATCATTGTCATTGCCGGTGGTTTCTGATACTGATCGTTTCTTGCGCAGGTGACGCATGAGGATTTCAATGAAGGGATTATCCAAGTGCAGTCCAAGAAAAAGTCGAGCTTAAACTACTACGCTTAATAAATTATGCTAGAAATTCTCAGAACCCTGTAGTTGTCTGTAACAGTACTGCTTGGATAATATAAGATACGGTTTTACGTTTGCTTTGAGATGTAAGTTTTAACACTATCAGTTCCTTACATCAGCATCTTATTTGACCAAAAAAAAAAATCTTTGCTTGTTTACCATGGATGTTGGGCGAGAAATGAATTAAATGGTACATGGGAAACCCACGTATTGGCTTTTGACACAATGAGTGTATGTATGCAAAGATGAATGAAGCGAATAAGCGGCGCAGCCGTGTGCATTTTTTTCTCTCGTGGATGCTGCCGTAGGGGTGGCCATCGGCCCTAATTATAAGGCGAAGATCACAAGGAGGCTCTCAAGTCTTCGGAGGGCACTAAGGACGCACGAAGATGATCACCAAAAGAGCCACGTAGGGTCTTTTTCGAGGTAAAATTGTAATCTCGTGTACCCTAATCGGAAGGATATAAATAACCATCTTCACTATGTAATCAGGTAGGATATTTTTCAAAACAATTAATACACATTAACTTTTCTTTTGGCACCGGTCCCCTCTCCTGAGGATCCTCTGGTTCCCCTCACAGTAACCGGGGTCCTCATTTCTATATTGTCTGGTCCCGTTGCTACGACAGATGCAATGCAGATATCTAGAATTTCTTGAAGATGCAATTTGCCCCATTGAATGTGAGATTGCTGAGAAAGCAATCCTTTTGTTTTAAGGAATATCCAACGGTCAAAGTTGCCGATGATCTGTGGCGCTCATGCTTGATCCAACAGTGAATTTTTTTTCAGGTGACGTCGCACGATGTTAGATGAGGAAAATGGCTTTCATTGCTATTACTGGGAATAAATCCTATAGTATTATAGGATTTCAGAGGACTGGGGTAACACTGCGGCTTCTACTACATGTAAGTATACATATAAGTATGGTATAATTGTGCATACTATCCAGATACTCTGCGTTACCCCGTAGATCCCTTGCATGAACAGTTTTTTATGAGTGGCAAACAGTGCACTGCAGTGTACCATAACAAAATAATACAGAGTACTGTACCAATTGATCTCGTTTCTAATATCATGTCACTGTAAATCCTCTGCGTTGAAGCTAAGAGGATCCCAATCCCCATGGAGTGTGAGGCATGAAAGGAAGGCGCCAAACATGTTCAAATTGTACATGCTACAGCCTACAGGTGAAGATAACCACGAACTTCACTTGTTATACATGATACTGGTACATGTGAAATTGTGAATCATGATAGCCATGAACCTACGAAACTTGTGAACTGAAGGTCTTGAACATGCATTACAGCACAACACAGACATGTCATGCATCAATTCATCGATTCTTATTGCAATCTTCGGAGTTCATGCAAACAAACCTATCAAATTAAAGGCATCGAACAAGTACTACGATAAAACAGGAACATATAATGAGAACACATAAATACATAATAGATGTTTAAATTGCAATGTTCAGACTTCAGAGAAACGAAACTGTCGACTTCCCAACACTACTGCTTGAGCAGTTGAGCCATATTGTCTTCAACGAGGTTTCCATCTTTCGGAGGCCAATTAAACCACACCACCTAGTGCATGGTGCCCGTCCATTGCTGAGGAAGAGAAGGTGCATGGCCAGCAGCCACGAAGCTCCCTGCCCCTTCCGTCGGAGCAGCAGCAGCAGAAACCATCACCTGCTCATTCCATGCCTGACTGGTCTGAGGGCGGTACATCAAAGGAGGAGGCTGAGGAAGAGAAGCTCCATGGCCAGCAGCCACGAAGCTCCCTGCCCCTTCCATCGGAGCAGCAGCAGCAGCAGAAACCATCACCTGCTCACCCCATGCCTGGCTCGCCTGAGGGTGATACAGCAAAGGCGCCCAGATCTTCGCAAGATCCTCCAAGGAGGGGTTCGAAGGCAGCCCGAGGCACGGGTCGTAGTTGACACCGGCGAAGGCGAACGCCCGCGCGGCGAACTCGGGGTTCTTCATCCAGCGGTTGAGGAACTCAGTTCGTCGATCAAAAGAGAAACAAATTATGTACCTTTTAATTTTGTTGAAGCAAGTAACTGGTTATGAATAGGAAGTATATATATGTTCACCCAAGAAAAAAATTGAACTTACGAGATGAAATGATTTGAGAATTAAAATTTTTAGTGAATTTTCAACCAAAAAAAAAAGAACTTAGGAGATGGAATTATTTGAGAATGAATTTTTTTAGTGGATTTTCGTCTATAAGGATTTGTACAAAATTTTAATTCTTTCAACAACACGTGTTTGTTAATTAATTATGAAAACTCAATCATGTCCGTGTTGATTTTACGGTACCGGATGTATATTTATAGCAAAAAACTATACATGAATAAACATTAATTTCATAACAACCATGGTCGTCATGATATATATATATAACCATGACCAAATAAATGTGCTGTCCTCGATAAACAATTGGTTTTTCTCACCCAAAAAAAAAGATGGTTCCTAACGGTTAACCATCTTACTGATCAGGGCTATTGTAGACTCTAGCAGAAAGAAACCTAATATAAATATTACTATAATTTATTAATATTATTTTAATGGCGCACTACAGCCATCAATTGTTTAAGACCGAGAAAAAAAAGTTGACCTCCCGACCATACGGTAAAGGACTAGTATATTCACGAAAGCGGAAAATACCACAAAAACTAAACCCCCCCAATTTCTTGATTGATACTCGACTGCATGCTTAATCACTATACATGATAAACGCATCATGCATCTCCAAAACAATGCAAAACGAACAAACAAACAAATAAAAAACCACAATAAGGAGAAACCTGAATAAGGAGAAGGATAGCATGCAAATAAAGAACCTGTGTTCCTCCGTTGTCCATGGCATCCCCTTTTGCGGCACCACCGGCCGATGGTCGGTTCGGTTCTCCACCACCTGCACCTCTCTCTCCACGACCACCGGCACCTCCTATGTCTCCATCCCTACCTCCACATCATTCTCCTTAACCACCGGTGCCTCCTGTGTCTCCATACCTATCGCCATCTCCTCTAATGGATAATCAAACAACATGTCCTCGGCATCCAACATGGCTTCCTCCCCCCTCCGAAATCCCAAAGTTGTCACTTATGAGGGTACTCTTAGGGTCAATGTTGTGCATGTCGCTAGCGCCACCGCTCTTCTCCCGGCTCTGCATCATGTGCCTCTCCACGATGAGACGTACAAGCTTGTTACCTCTTGTATGGTCTTCCAAGGGAACAATTTATGGATATTCTCCACGACATCGTTGTGCTTCGTGTTTGCCCCATCCCCATCATCATCATTATTGTTGCGGTTGTCATTGAGACTAGCGATGAGTGACCTAGCTTCTTCTATCTCAGAGGTGGTCCATTCCTCGGCCACTCTTGAATCCATGAGAGGGTTTTGAATACCACAAAAAGAGTTAATAGTATGGAGAAAGAGTTAATAGTATGGAGAGGGTTGGGATGGGAGAATGAGGAGTAAGGTGAGGTATTTATAGGCCATGTGGCGCATCCATTTGTCTTGACTGATTAATTGGAAACTATAAGTGCTAGCGATATAGAAAATCTTTAATTGAAATATATATATATATTATTGTAGGTGTAAAAACCGAACACGAGTGAGGGGGTGGACGTCGGCCGTCTGACGGGCCATCGTCCACGAGAGTAAAAACTAACATGAGGATTTATACCGGTTCGGGGGTCCGAGAGGACCGCCCTACTCCTGTCGGTAAGCCAACGGGGGGTTAACTCTGGGGAGGGAGCCCCCGATGGCTCACCAGTTTTAATATGCTTCTTCATTGCTTAAGAGACTCTCCTTTAAATGAGGGATACATGGGGTACTTATAGGCTCTTGGTCCTTTACAAATGACTAAAATACCCCTTAGGGATGACTATTCCATGAGTACAAGTGAGGGGTACAATCGGCATTTGCAAGGTAATTACATTTCAGGATCCATTAAGCATGTGTTAACTTAGTAGGGTGGGTCCCACTGGTGAAAAGATGAGTTATTCTTCCAACATATATCAAAGATATCGTCCATTTGATATTCATATCTAGACATATAAATTGCCGAGATATAAAAACAGGATAAAACATCACTCTCATCGGTGTGGTGCCATATGATCGTTTGATCTAGTATTACGACTTAGCAAGATCAATGATAGAGATCTTAAGGGCAAGCCTAAGTGGTTCTCGATAGACCCTAGAAGCTTCTCTCACATACACTACCAAACAACTGGTATTCCCTTACGGTTAAAAACCGTCAGTAAAATGTAAAAAATCGTCAGGTTTTAATTTCCTGACGGTTACCCGTCAGGCAAAACCTCTCAGCACTAGCTGGAAAGGAAAATTAAATTTGGCTAACAGCTACCCGACAGGAAAATTAAACCTGACGGTATTACCCATCAGCCAAAAATGTATTTTCCTGACACGTTCTATTACCGTCAGAAAAATTAAACCTGGTGGGATCACCCTAGCCCGTCAAGAAAATAAATTTCATTGACTGTTTTATTACCGTCAAGAAAAGAAAAGCTGACAGTTTTTACCCGCTAGGAAAATGTATTTCATTGATTGTTCTATTACCGTCAAGAAAATTATAGCTGGCGGTTTTTACCTGTTAGCAAAATGAAAGTAGTACACTTTTTTGCATAAAAAAATTACATTTATAGCAATCAACTTGCCAGATACAACATTGATATCTGAATCAACTTGCTAGATACAACATTGATATCTGAATCTATACATCCATGCATATTAATTCTATTGCTACTTCATGCACATTTGAATCATATATCACCATATCAGGAACAAACACACATTCAATTAGTTCACTTCATAGCAATACCACATAAGGTAGATAAAGCATCCAGGTTTTGCTAAGTTCACTTCAGTAGCTAGATGAACCATACACACTATGCTTTTTCATCAGACAAAGTAGGCAAAAGAGATCAATCTATTGTCTACCATGTTACTGACAAAAGACAATTAAAGAGAAGTCGCACTAAGTCATTGGCACAAGTCAAGTTGCATGATTAAGGAAGTCACACAAAGTTGTTGCCATCGGCATTCCCATCGTCAAGGATTTCATGGTCCGGCTGTGTGCCTGCATGTGAAGAACCAGTCCGCTGCAGCAAGCCATATAAATGCAGTAAATTTGTTGTACTAATTAAAGAGCACAGTGTGTGTATTAAAGTTATTACCAAGATAATGTGGCAGTTAACTTCTTGTTGCTCAGCTAGGCTCTCGGCTTTATGGAGTAGTTCTTCAATACGTTGGACCACATTTGATAAGAGATGGAATTCAATGGCCTGATATTTCTTGATTTGCTCGTAGAATATCAGCCTTGCAAACAGCACTGATCGCTATTGGTGTATTTTTCTTGTTTGACTTCATTACAACATATGTGCCAGTCCAAGTTTGTGTTCCTTCAACACGGTGAAGCACACAATTAATCTAATCACAATCTACCAGTGCAAAAGAGGAAAAACCTAAGAGAAATGAATCAACAAATGTGTGGTAGATAAGATTTCATACCAAGTATTGTGTGGTCCTGAATGGCCGTGAACCTCCTCCTCAGCAGCCAATTTGATTAGAAGTGTCTATACATTCGTTCTCATATCATCCCAAAGGTTTAGAGATTAGATAGCGGATTAGATAGACAAATGGATAGATAGATAGAATAAAAACATAATCAACTTACACAAATCCATTTCAGAAAAGCATTTTTCAATAATTGCAACATCAAAATCAACAAAGAAACTTCTCTGATCTAATTAGGCGATTCTTAAGCATGTTTTGTTCATTGTAACGTTCCAAAAATTCTATAAACATAAGAACCTGCAAGTTCTGAACCATGAATTGGACCAAAAACATACCTTGTTGGTAAAATCCATCAGTACATTTCTGATTCACTGCACATGATACCTTGATCCTAGTACATGAACGAGCATTGGCTGGGTCTATAAGTTTCATCATTCCACTCTAGTTCTACTATATAACTTTTTGTTTCCTTTGATCCAGCTACAACATGTTGTTGACAAACAAAATGCAGCTTCTAGATTCCTAGCACACAAGTATGGAGCCTAAAACATTTTTCATTATTCACACAGTTTGATAAAGATGATCAGCTCAAGGCACATCAAGCAATTTATGCACAAATCACCTACAAACATAAAGAACATGCGCCTGGCTCCAGGATCCCGAGCAAAAACCAAGTACCTCATTACATCGCTACACACAAGTGGAACTGCAAGAGGCAAGTAATTAAATATCATTAGGTAGGAAATTTATCTTTGTTTCTATTCATTATTCATTAATCTAGTTCGTAAAATGAAGCAAAGGATGATAATAATCTAATACTAGTAAGGTATGAAGCATCTCGGTGCTAACAAGTAACAAAATGGTATCTCTTCTCTTTATCACTGCAGCAATTAGGTGGTTATAAATAGTATAGAGGTATAGTGCCAAGAACTACAAAAGCACAAATACATTATCTGTGGGGTTCACAGACGATCATTTCTGTTAGGTGGTTCAACAATATAACTATCCTTGATTCATAAAACAGTTCTATGCATAGTTTCCGATGGCAATTGGCATCAGTAAGGGGGAAATGCGGAGCATAAGCAATCACTTTCAAATATCATAAGAAAGAACAGTTTGCAAGACAAGCGTGAACATCAGGCTTAAAATTGTCTACTACTCTCATCAGATATTACGCCATCGATATCGGTTTATGACGAATAGAGCTTAGCGCCAATATTATAATTGAAGTGCAAGCAATTCCTTTTCCCCGATAATGATCCTCATTGTGACTACATAAATAACAACTATGAGTGGTTCACTTAGGTAACATCGGTGATTAGTGATCTCGAAGTAACAAATAGTAGTGAGGCGGGCCGTAGCATATCACTCACCAATTGAAAAGATCGACCCTGTACTCCATCTCCTTCTCCGCCATCCCAAACAACTGGTCAGTCAGGAACACACGACATTAATCTCACCACAAACCTTCAATCAAAAAGAAGGGGGGAAACGTAAACAAGATGGATGCCCAAACCTGTTCCTTCTCCAAGTTGGTTGGCCCGCCTTTCTCAGCCATTGTTGCCCCTAACCTGCAAAGAACAGAGCACACCAAGAAATGCAGGAGCTAAGGAACACGTAGACGCAACTCCAAACAAACAAATCATCCGATGAAGGAGAAGAGTAGGGAAGCAAGAAGAGGGAGCGAGCTCTTACGGGGAAGGAGGAAGGAGGACGAAGGCCAGAGATCACGAGAGCACGGTGTTGAGATGTCGCGAAGAGCAGCACGCCTCCAGTCTAGCCTCCCTCCCCAACTCTAGGGTTTTATGTGTTCTTTCATGGAGGAGACGATAGAATGAAACAAGAACGCCAGAGCTGGGGTGGCGGGGCGGAGCTAGGGCATCAGGGAGGTGTGGCTGACCTGGGAGGCGGGTTTGAGCGAGTCGGGCGGCGGCGGTGAGTCGGGCGTCAAGTGAGCTGGAGGCCGAGGCGCCGAGGCGAGCAAGCGGCGGGGTGGAGCTACGGTGTCGGGGCGGCGAGGAGGACCTGGGGCGGTGGTGTGGAGCTTGGGCGGCGGAAGATGGCGTGAGGAAGCTAGATTTGGGAGATAGGGTGTGAGGGAGCTAGGGATTTGGGAGATATGGGGAGAAGATAGGGGCAGCGGCTGTGGCTTTAGGGATTTAGGGGAAGATGCAAAGAATTAACCTAACGATTGTAAAAAATTAGAATTACTCACGGTTTTGCACAAATCGACAGAAAAATAGATTTTTCCTGATAGGTTTTCTATACCCGTCAAGAAAATTAAAATTTTCCTGATGGAATTATTATTCCTGTCCTAAAAATAGGAATCCCTGATGTTCTTTGCAGGCCTGTTAGAACAATCAAAAGCTATGAGGGATTCGTTGTTTTCTGGTAGTGTATGTTAATATAATAGCCATTGAAAACAAGGTGTGTCAACGGTTTGAGGAGCCTTTAACGGCACATAAATGCCATTTCTGCTACCCCATGGCGGGGAATCTGATCCAACAATAGAAGCAGGATATACTCTTTCCAGACATAAAAGAGTGACGTCTTAGACATCGACTTAGTTTTCAAAATACAATTTTGACTATTAATTTCTATTTAATATATTTATAAAATATAATAAAACAATAACATTACGGAAGTAATTTTTTAGACAAATCTATTCATGTGTCCAATCTAAATATTATAAAGATATCACTAGCAAAAAATTACAAAATTTGACTGCATGTATCCTAAAATGTCACTATTTTATGACAGGAGGGAATAGTTACTACATTAATAGTCCCACATGTGTGATCCTTTGGGAGGACACGTATGAAAATAATTTAGGGTGACCTCACCGTTTCCTGTTAATTCAGCGGTGCAAACTAGCTAGTACTGTTGCCGCCGGCCTCCATGGGCACGCCAGGGCTAGATGATCAAGAAAAGACCTGCAGCCCTGCAGCTTATATGGTTTAATTTCAAGAGATTTGATGCATTCCATGGCCATGACATGCGCTATATATGCTTCCTCTTTTCAGAAAGTTATATTTTTTTTGATGGAATCAGAAAGTTATATTGAGAATACCCCTAATTAAGCTGGCTGAATTCTATTAATCAGCGGTCTTGTCATGCATAAATAGTACATGCTTCTTTTGTGAGGAAAATATGTACTCCCTCCGTGCTAATTTAGATGACGTTTGTATAGGAAGGAATGTGCTACACGACGTCAAATAAAAAAAAAATCGAAGGGAGTACCTCTGCTATTTGTTAAACACCCTATGCTACATATATAAATGATCCATGAATGTAGTGAGGTATATATCTTTTTCTCAAGATATTGTACACATTAATTTGTCTCTACATGCATATGAGCCAACGCTGGAGATGGACGGTTGAGCAATGTATTCTGGTCTGCATCAGTCCATGCATGGTTGACCTTGTTCTTTTAAAAAAAAGTATAAATAATCCATTAATGACAATGTGCGTCTTTTCTCGAGATTTTCTATGAGTCTTAAAAAATAAAGATTTTCTATGGGACACTGATACGCAGATATATAGCCATATATACGTAATTAAACTTGGAGACTTATGAAGTTAATTACCAAAATGCATATATAATTTTAGACACAATATGGCATACATGGCAGCCATGAAATGAAGGGATCGAACATGCATTATTACAGCAAGAGCTTTTTTTTTTTTGCGGTACACTTGGGGCTCCTCTAACTGACAACAACTACAAATTAAATTTAACCACTGGTTCACTAGCTAGGGGTAATACACATGGTCATTCCATTTTAACTCAAAATTATTTATAGAAGTAATATATATGACCTTTATATGTAAAGCCTAAAATTATCCTGTCTAAACCAACACAGCTTAATTTGACGTGGTGGTCACAAGACTCAAGTTTCAACAACATTGCCTCTGCACCTCATCCTTGCCTTCCGTCCTCAATAAATATATATATATATATATATATATATATATATATATATATATATATATATATATATATATATATATATATATATATATATTCGGTCATTAGATGCATGTCTACAATTTCTATAACAGCAACAGCTTTGGTGCATATATTGAGCATGTAATTAAGTTCGATCCCAAGAGATCAAATAGAACATCCGTATAGACGCATGCGATATGCTTAAAAGAACAAAAGATCAAACAAAATATTTGCTCTTTTTTTTGAACAACAGCTCAGATTATAACTAAACTAGTAAATTACAACAATTTCATCAAATGTGAGAAACCATAAATCAAATACTATCATCGAATCACGAGCTTCTACCGCCAAGCTTCCCGCGCGCGTTGCCGTTTGCTGGCACGGTGGCCGCCGATTTCGCTTCTTCCGGCTCTGGTCGCCAAACTGGGGGGCGGACATGTTTTGGTATTTGCCCAATACATGATATTATGGAAGTGGAATATCCCCGCCTTAAACCTGGGGTTCTTCTAGAGGCGTCGGGCGGTGGGACAGCACCTAGTTCCTCCCAGGTTGACTAGGTCGCCTCTCTGACTCTGGACCCGGAAGCGGTTGCTTCACAAGAAACTCTCCCGTCCCAGCCTGACACTGGGCCTTTGGTGCATTCTGGGCCGGTGGAGTCTGCTTGGGCCTTGTCAGCACCGGTCCAAGGTGAGCTTCAGTGGCTGCCCGCGCCACGAGCCAGATGATCATGGCGGGCCAGCTAGTCTTGCAACTTCAGGCAGAGCTCTGCGTCAGTGACCTTTGTTCGCTTTTGGGTGTGCGTCCTCCTATGGCGCCTCCCACGTCGCCGGCACCAAGAAGGAGGCGGAATGTGGTCCTGCCAGATTTCACTCCTCGCCTGAGCACACGCCTCTCCGGCTCCTCTGACGGCAGAGCAAAGACTCCAGTCCAGTGGGCACAGGAGGTGCTCATGCGTCGTTGGGGAATTGTCGTGGAAAAAGAAAAGGTCTCCAACGAAGCCTTCAAGGAATACCTCGAACTTTTCTCCAAGCCTCTCGCGCCACTTCATCTGAGAGCGGTGGCGGCGCTCTGCGATTGTGAGGACAACTTCGAGGAGGAGGATGGCGACGAGGTGGACGCTCAAGCCCTCGCCCTGCCTGAGGAGGCACCGGCGCAACCTTAGCCTGCCGCATCGAGTGGATGTGTCGCAGCTGCATGGTTATCCATGGCATCAAACCTTGGTATGCTAGTTTGGAACGTGAAGGGACTTAACTCCTCGGCTAGGCGGAACGTAGTTCGATTATTCATCCAGACAGCAAATGCGGCTATTGTTTGTCTGCAAGAATCAAAGCTAGAAACTATTGACCAAAATACTGTGACTCAAACTCTTGACATCGGCTTCGATGGCTTCGACTATCTCCCGGCGGATGGCACCCACGGTGGCGTTATTGTAGGGTGGCGCTCAGACGTGGTGACGCTCTCGTCTTTTCAGAAATGAGAGTTCACCATCTCGGCCAATGTTAGGGCCATGGTGGACGATGCCCAATGATACATCACCTCTGTCTACGGGCCGCAATTGGAGGTGGACAAGGTCCGCTTCATCTCGGAGCTGACCACCATCGGGGCCAACGTCCAGCTCCCGTGGATGCTTAATGGCGACTTCAACTTGATCTACAACCCTGCCGACAAGAACAATCATCGTATCAACCGAAGGCTAATGAGCAGATTCCGGCGCGCCCTCAACTCGATGGCCCTCTCGGAGATGCCCCTCGCTGGACACCGGTTCACATGGAGCAGTGAACAGTCACATCCCACGTTGGTGAAGTTGGATAGGGTCTTTTTCTCGAACTCATGGGATGACCTCTACTCGGCAAGCCAGCTGCAAGATCTAAGTTCCTCGATCTCGGATCACTGCCCGATGATGCTGGACTGCCACGCTCCTATTTTTTGTGCTAGACAGTTCCGCTTCGAGACCTTCTAGATGAGACTCGAGGGCTTCCAGGATGTTGTCCTCATAGCATGGTCGTCGCCAGTGCACAATGAGGACCCGTACGTCGTTCTCGACACCAAGCTGCGCCGGACAGCTACGGCACTGCGAAAGTGGGGGCAGCGTAAGCTTAGTGGCCTCGGTCTACAGCTCCAGATCGCCCACAAGATCATTCTTCGGCTCGATCAAGCACAAGACCATCGCCTTCTCTCCAACGGTGAGCGTAAGCTTCGCGCTCTCCTCAAAGGGAAATGCCTCGCTCTGGCGTCTCTGGAGCGCATTCGCCAACGTCAGCGCATGCATCACGTACCTCCACGAGGGCGACGCCAACACGAAGTACTTCCACATGAAGGCCAATGCGCGGCGCCGCAAGAAGCTTATCCCTAGACTTTCACATGGCGGCCGCGTCGCCATGAGCCAAGAGGACAAGTTGGAGATGTTGGGAGATTACTTCACGGAGATCATGGGCTCTCCAGTGCCGGCAGCACACCCGTTGAGGCTACATGCACTCAGCCTGCCGTCCCTTCTTCTCTCCGAAGTTGCTGCTCTTGAAGCCCCCTTCCTGGAGGATGAGGTCAGAATTGCCATCATGGCGATGTTGTCGGAGAAGGCACCGGGGCCATATGGATTCTCCGGGTTATTTTACAAGCTCTGTTGGCCAACCATCAAGGGAGATCTACTGAACGCCATCGCCAAATTTCATAGAGAAAATACTCAAAAATTTCACAAGCTCAACTCCGGCAACCTTACACTGCTTCCAAAGAAGGACGAGCCAGAAGCTGTCGAGGACTTCTGTCCAATCAGTTTAATACACAGCTTCTCCAAGATCATAACCAAATTAATATCGCTACAGCTCTCCCCCGTGATTGGCAAATTGGTGTCGCCAGTGCAATCGGCCTTCATCACAAAGCATTGTATCCACGAGAATTTCAAGCTAATTCGTAACATTGCGATGACGCTGCATCGGAAGAAAATTCCCGTCATCCTCCTCAAGATTGATATTACGAAGGCCTTTGATACTTTATCCTGGGAGTTCCTGTTGAGTATTCCGGTGCAACTTGGCTTTAGCAATAGATGGCATGATTGGATCACCGCAATCCTTCGTACGACAACCACGTCGATCCTGCTCAACGGTGGCCGTGGTCTGCCCCTGTCCTTCGCGCGGGGAGTACGACAGGGGGACCCGCTCTCCCCCGCCCTGTTCATCATGGCTATGGACGTCCTGTAGGCTGCGGCGAGATGGGCCACGTGTCGGGGGTTGCTAAGCCCCCTCAGCCGCCTGGTGACGGAGCCACGCATCTCCATCTACGCGGACGATGCTGCGCACTTCTTCAGCCCTTCATCCCAAGGTTGTGAGGTGGTAAGAGAATTGTTGTTCATCTTCAACAGGGCATCTAGTCTCACCTCCAACCTGGCCAAGAGCTCCATCACGACCATTCGCTGCGATGATGAGACCGAGACGACGGTCGTGGCCGCGTTGCAGTGTCGACGGCTTCGCTTCTCGATCACGTACCTTGGACTCCCGCTCTCAATTCGCTCTCTCAGGAAGAGCGACATTCAGCCGCTCATCAACAAGTTCTTGAAAAAGTTAGCCGGGTGGAAACCTAAACTCCTAACTCTGGGCGAGCGCATCGTATTCACCAGATCTGTCTTGGTGGCGCTGCCGGTTCACTTCATGACGATCTTCGGGCTTCCTGAGTGGGCGATCAAGTTAATAAATCGTAAGTGTCGTGCTTTCGTTTCGAAGGAGTCTGAGTCCATCAGCGGCGATCATTGCTTGCTTGCCTGGTTGAAAGTCTGCAGACCGCTCCGATGTGGGGGGCTGGGTATCCATGATTTGGCGTCGTTCAGTGCTGCGCTCCGCTTTCACTAGCACTGGAACAGCTGGGATCTCAAGCCAAAGCCATGGAACGACGTGACGACCAGTGAAGACGCGGACATCCTGCCCATGTTCAGGGCAACCACGACTATTCGGCTGGGTGATGGCTCGCGTGCGTGCTTCTGGCATGATCACTGGATCGAAGGTGGATGCTCGGTTGCCGATGTCGTGACAGCCCTGTTCTCCTTTGTCAGAAAAAAGAACAAGTCTATTGCGGAGGCTTTCGCCAACAATTTCTAGACTAAGGACCTGAGGGGGGGGGGTCTGTCGCTGCTGGCATTGGCGCGGTACTTGAAGCTTTGAAATATTATCGTCGGCACTCCGCTCCACGCCGGCAGGAAAGGTGAAATTACCTGGAGGCACTCGGTCGACGGCAAGTACTCGGCTTGTTCTGCCTATCAGCTCTTCTTCACCGCTTCAACAACCTTCGCTTGCCACAAGTGCATCTGGAAATCTAAAGCGCCGTCACGATGCAAGTTTTTTATGTGGTTGGTCATTCATGAGAAGTGCCTCACCAACGATAATCTCCAACGGCGCAGTTGACCCAATCTCGGGTTTTGTTCTCTTTGCAATCACCCTGGCGAGAGTTGCAAGCACCTGCTCGTCGACTGTCCCTTCTCGACCGAGGTCTGGGCAAGATTCAGGACATGGAGCGACATCCAATTCCCGATCCCCTCCGCTGCGATGTCTAGCTCCCAAGATTGGTGGCTTACCACGAGAAATTTAATCTCAAAACCGCTCCGACGGGATTTTGACACGGTGACCATTCTCGTTCACTGGTGTATCTGGAAAGAGCGTAATGCCAGAATCTTTGAGGGACGCTGCCGGCCTACGACCGATGTGCTCTGGAGTATCAAGGAGGAAATCTTCTCGTAGAAGGTTGCCGGTTGTGTTTAAGCTCTTTAGTCCCTTGTGTGTAATACGTCGGTGCTATCTTAGCACGACCGTTTGAGGCTGAAAGTTTTTTTTTCCCCGTTTCAGAGAGTTTTCTATCTCTTCTTGTTTCTCTAAACTTATTCTCTCATTTTTAATATATTTGGCCCGGGAATCTTCCAACTCGCAGAATGACAGCATCGAACATGTATTACAGTAAAACATGCATAGACAGTTATTGATAATACATCTATGCTCATTGTAATGTTCATACAACCATAATGCATAGATTTACGAAATGAAAGGTTATGAAATTAACAAGCATTACAATATAACAAGGACATATAATAGGGGAAATACACAATTATTGAGTCCCCGAACACAAACTACTTGAGCCGCATTGTCTTTTGGAGGCTAAAGCTAAACCAAACCATGCATCTAGTGCATGTTGTTCATCCATTGTTCGGTAGGAAGATAAGCTCCCTGTTGACCATCAGGCACAAAGTTCCCTGCCCCTTCCATTGGAGCTGAAGCAGAAACCACCATCTGCTGCTGCTCACTCCATGCTGGCTGACTCGCCTGGGGATGGTACAGGAGAGGCGACCATAACTGAGCAAGGTTGTTCGTGGTGACGAAGGAGCTCGCCGGAGCCTGGCCTAAGGCTGGGTTGAGGAGGTGGCCGCCGGCGAAGGTGAGCGCTTCCCAGCTGTTCTCCATCATCCATGGGTCGGCGTCGTGGAGCCCGACGTCGTTGATGCTGTAGCGCTGCCTCTCGGACGCGCTGCTCTCCAGCCTCCTGAAGTACTTCTGCGCGTGGCTCGAGACTTGGACCGGAGTCCTGGTGGTGACGAAGTACTTGGATATGTTCTTCCAGTTGCCGCGGCCGTAGACACGCAGACCGTGGAGAAAGAGCCTGCAGTGACCGGGTTCAAGATTAATTAGTTAGTTTAGTTGTTGACTGAAAGAGCAAATGAATAGTTGTTGTTTTATTGAAGCAACTAATTTTTTAGAGATATTGAAGGAACTGAATTTCTTAGAGATATCGAAGCAACTAAAATGATTGATGGTTCTGGAGAGGTAATAGGTATGTTCTCCCAACTCCCAAGGAAAAAAGTTTGAAAAACTTAGTAAATGAAATACTTTGAGAACTACAAAATGTAGAAAATTTTCAACTGGAAAGATTTGTAAAAATTTCTAATCATTTCAACAACTCTTGTTACTTTTGTTGTTTTTATGGTATTGAATATATGTATAGCAAAAAGTCTATGCATGAATAAACATTTCATAATAATCGTGGTCATATCGATAACCATAACCATAGACTTATTTTTCTATGGTAAAAACAACGTACTTCAGGTATCTTACCGGTTAGGACCAGTACCAATGGTGTTAGGATTTAATGATTGGTGATATTTTAGTGGATGACTACACCTATTATTTAAGGTCAATGGAAAAAGACAAAACTTGACAACACAGAGAGAGAAAGTGGGACATCAAGAAAGTTGATCATCATCCACAAACATATATACCTGTAATTAATGGATCATATTGCAGACTGAAATGCATAATGGGTCTTGTCCATATATACTAGTACCCCCGATTTCAAATGTAAGTCATTTTAGAATCTGTATCGATCAAATATTTTTAGCTTTGAACATCAATATATAAAGATTTGTCAAGATTGCCAGCATGATATTGGTATGGCTAGATGCATTATGAAATATACTTTCATAGCATATAATTATTTTTATTTGAAACAACATGTTTTTCATAGAAATTGATTATCAAAATGTCACATTCTAGACCGTGTCAATATCTAAAACGACTTATATTTGGAGTCAGAGGGGGTATGAAGTACAGTAACAACAAAGCTAAACATCCCTATCAGCATGCTTAATTAGTATATTTACATGAAAGACATACCATGCATCTCTACAAGAGTGAAAAAGTAAACAACAAATAAAAAATTAATGATAAACAAAGGATAGCAAATCAAGAACCTGTGTTCCTCCGTGCTCCAATACCTCCCTGTATGTGGTGCAACCAGTTGATGTACGGCCTGGTTCTCCAGCATCTCCATCTTGTTCTCCTCGACCGCCGGTGTCTCATCCATCTTCATGGTACCCATCTCCTCTGATAATGGGCAATCAAACAAAAACCTCTCATTGCCCATGGCTTCCTGCACCTCCGCCTCCGGCATCCCAAAGTTATCGTTCATGACGCCACTCGTAGGGCAGACGTCATGCGCGTCAATGGCGTTGTTCTCCTCCTGCCACTTCATCGTATGCATCTCCACGACAAGATCGACGTACAAACTTGTTACCTGCTGCATGGTCTTCCAAGGGAACCACGCATGGAGCATATCCACGATGTCATTGTGCTTCTTGTTCTTGTCGTCGTTGCCATCTTCGTGGTGGTCGCCATTGTTGCTGAGGCTAGCGACGAGTGATCTCGCCTCCTCTATCTCAAAGGCGGTCCACTCCTGGTTGACTCTTGGATCCATGGGGCAAAAACAGTGAGCAGTACGAAGATGTTTGGGGTGGGGAGACTGAGCAGTAGGGCAATGTATTTATAGCCTGCCGGTAGGGTGGCAGATCTATTTATCTGTTTATTAATCGAAGACTTTAATTGCTAGTGAAATAGTAAACCTATAATCATAAAATTGAAGATGCCGAGTCCTGCAAATTTATATCTAGCTAGTAACAAACGTAAACACCACTCTCATGACATTAGTTTGACCTAGCACCCGACCACTTAGATCAATGTGATCGAGTGAGATGTTAAGAGCCTTTCAGTTTATATATGCCAATCATAGACGTTTGAAACACGATCAATCGGTTTAGTTAAGGAGCCTATAATTAATTAACAGCGTATATATGAATGCCATTCTAACCCAAGGTAGGGCCGGGACGATCAGATTTCACTGCCAAATTAAAGCAGCAACCTCTACATCAACTGATGGTCCGTCCAGACGGACGTAGTAGGTCAGAGCTTCCTCTGAAGAAACACACGCAAACTATCTAGCTTGACCTCAACATTTTGTTGATTTCGCAATGCAAACAATTGCCGCAGGCCTCCATGGATGGACACAGGCACAGACCAGAGACAATCAGACAACACTCTGCAGCCTGGTTTAATCTGAAGATTTGGTGCAGATAAGGTGTCTGATGCTCGTCTGCACGCGCGTGTGGATGTGCATGCTCGATCATGCTCATGCCATGCTCTTCTTTTCAGAGTGCAAAACCCGTATATACAGCGTATACATTAATACATGCATACCACCGTTGCCGCCGCCCTCCCTTGATTAGCACACAGAATTCTACCATAGCCGGGCTTGCATCATCAATGGAGCTTTGTGCATTTGCATGCTTCGTTCGTACACTCAATTCTAAACCATTGAATAAAAACAGAATCGATGATCCGTATTGAATCGAGTGTATCGTAACCCATGAATAACACGAGGTGCATGCCTCGATCTTTTGTCACGATATTCTCTGTGGTCTATGCACATTAATCTGGTGTATGTGCTGCACAAACGTTCGCATATATGTACAAATGGGTAGAGTTGACAAACGAAATGGTCGCATATGTGAATGCATGATCAATGCATGCATTATCTAACATGCATGGATCGACTAGTACGTACTCATGGTCAACCACTCAACCGCAGTCCTCGAATGATCTTTGCTTTCAAAATCAAAGCTTGTAAATACTCGTATTTGTCACACGAAGTTTGGGGAATTCGACTCGAGAGGAGCCGTGTGCATATATAGGAGCATTAATTTTCGAAGCGAAAAATTGCACCGGATTTTAAAAAAAATAAAGACAATAGACTATCAAAACTAAAATATAACTTCTATGAAATTCAGCTTGTTTTGACGAATAAGGTAGCCATCAATACTCACACCATACACAACCACGCCGCCAACCCCCTAATGACTTGTTTGGATACATTGTGATCCGACTCAATCCCTTCAGATTGACTGATAATTTAAACTAAAATCCCTTCCAATCCAAATAGATTGGTTCTAATCTCTCTATCCAAACAAACCTAAGAATGCACGAGCAATTCTATCAGGGGATTTCAGAATTTGCTATCATGAGATAGATGGATTTCAGATTTTGTCCCCTATATTTCTATAACATATGGTCCAAGGCCCACATGTCATAGACATATAAGGAGTAAATCCTAAAATCCATCTATTCACTGTAGGAAATTCTGAATTATCCCATTCTATCTGGGGTTGGCTAGTTTGCCTATCATCCGACACATCACCAGGTTTCTTTAGTATATAAGTGACACGTGTTGGATTCACACGCATAGCACGTGTCACCCCATGTGAACGGGCACATTTCAGGTAGCTAGAAAAAAACCACGCCTTTAAATAAACTCCAATTTCGTACACCAGAAAACGTATCTTTTCTCAACGTGTATACATTAATTAGTTTGCATGAGGTATTGTGGTATACTGCGTGTACGCAGTCCATGGAGATATTGATTTAATGTTTTCTTTTTCAGAAGGTTCCAGATTCTTTCAAAAGTCGACCCTTCCATATCTTGGAGCCGAATCGCAAAGATACACAAATAAATGCACTATTTTGCAATACATTTGAAATTTATTAAATGTAACTAATTATCACAACTAAAATAAAACTTTTTTTGAAAGGAAAATAAAAAGAAAAATAAAGATGCAGATGCAGATGGTAACTTGCAAAAAAATAAAGATAAAAACCGGCTTGTTCTGCTTTAGTACTTACACGGACCGGCCCGGCCCATTAGATGTATAGCTGTTAGGCCCAATAGGCTGATAGACCGGAGAAAACGTGATGGATCAAGCAGCCGCAGATGCGGCCCAGTGGGCCTAACAAAGAAGGCCAGAGACCTATGGCGCAGATCGATGCGACACTCCGACACGTTACGGTCTCTCGGGGAAGAAGCAGAGGGGCAAGAATTGGTAGTAGCACGAGCGCAAGTAGCAATGGCGGCTTCGAGCTCGAGCATGGATTTGGCGAAGGCGACCATGGCTTACGGCTTTCTCCTACCCCGCCCTGCCGTCCCCAGCGCCGCCGTTATCCGGGGAAGGAGCGCGAGCGGGAGGTGCAGCGGCCTTTCCTTCTCGGTTTCCTCCTCCAACGGTAGGTACCTGCTCCCCTTTCTTGCGTTCCTTTGCTGTTCGTTCCCCTCGAAATTTTTGAACCATTGGTGGACTTGAATCCAATCCAAGTGTTATATCTCTCGAGTGTTGAGGTAAATAATTGAAACTACGTGATCAGACAGAGATGTAAAGAATGGGAATCTAGCCCTGCTGGTCTTACTGTGCCCTAATATCCCATGCCATGAAAGTTGCCGGTTTCTTGGTCCATTTCAAAGCAGGAGAGGTTCAATTGAATCCGGTGTAGTTCAATTCAAACTGCCTTCTCTTAATCTGGCGAAAGAAGGGATCCATTTGGAGGGAAATCTCATGTAAACGGTGGCCATTTGGGGTTCTTAATATGGATCATGTTGCTCAATACATGACATGAGAACTTCTTTGTGCGATATTTATCAGCTTGTAATTTGAGGCTGTCTAGTTCAGATGTTTAAGTTCAATGGCTCCACTTGAACTTACACTGAAGGTGAAATTTGATCAATTTTTTTTCATGAGGTAGGTGCAGCTGCGCAGGCCCCGTTGAGCGACACAGAGAAGAAAGGCCCTGTGGTGATGGAGATACCATTGGACAAGATCCGGAGGCCGCTAATGCGAACTCGTGCCAATGATCCTGCCAAGGTGCAAGAGCTCATGGACAGCATCCGTGTCATCGGCCTCCAAGTACCTGTGGGTATCTATACGTATATCCTTTTACCACAAGTAAAATTATTATTTTTCGTTCATGGTCTAGTAGGATAAGTTCTGTTGAAACTGGAATTCGCCGGAGGTGAATCAAATTATATCTGAATTAATACCTGACAAGTCCACCTCTACTGAATCCAGTGAATTCCAAACAGTTTTCTGATCAGGTTTGGCCAATGATTGATTGAGCTTCACATGATAGTCCTCCATGAAATTTGTTCGTGCCAACATTGGTGCCAGTTCGCTTAAGTATGCGCATATATACTTTATCCAAGATGCTACTCTTTACGATGAACTACTATTTGGAAACTGTTTTAGACATGCTAATATTCACCTTAGATTGTTTAGATGCATGTTTTGTATACAACATCAGAGAATTATGATCCATTTATTCTCCAACAGGAACTGCAATATTATCTCTAGAATGAGCTTCTCTAAGCTCAGTTGACTCGTGAAGTGTGTTATCCTGCAGCAATTTTTATGGCTTTATGAGCTCTTGTGTGCTGAGTCTGAACTGGTATTAGTTCAATGGGAGCGTGCCATATCCCAAAATCAACCTTTTCTGATAGCAATATTGATGGCTTTATGAGCAATTGAGCACCTACAGAAATGCAGAATCAACATGCAATTTAGTGTTGGATGCTGTTGAATAAGATGCTGCTTGCTACACGATCAATTTAAAATCAATGTGTAATTTTGAACTAGATATGCAAAAGAACTTACTATCTTTCCTTTTTGTGATCCGAGCAATGTAGCCAGTTTATGTGCATTTAGCACCATTCTCCACTTGTCCGGTTAGTACATCAGTATCATCTTTTTTGGTTGTCTGGTTTTTTTTGGAGCTTCTTGATTATGTTTGTTTGTGGCGTTTATAACTTCAGTGAGTCAAAAGTAATAATGCACTTATTTTCCTTAAAAGGAACAAAAGAAAATAGTTGGATTTCATTCATCAGATCATAGTATGAGATTCAAAACTCAAAAGGTCTTCTTGATCATAGTAATGTACTGTGTGATACACTTTGTTTCTTTTTCTATTTATATGAATCTACACTTTGTTTCTTAATATTGTGGTATCATTTTGCAATCTTCTTACTGGGTTCAATTCCTTGAACATTACAGATTGATGTGCTGGAGGTCGATGGAGTCTACTATGGTAGGTAGTCCAGATCCCAATTGCTCACTTCCCCTCGCACCACTTCAAAACCTATACCCATTTTCCTTATGCTGTATATGCTCCCAACATGATCTTCAGGTTTTTCTGGATGCCACCGCTACGAGGCTCACCAGCGCCTAGGCTTCCCGACCATCCGCTGCAAAGTCCGTCGAGGGACAAAAGAAACACTGAGGTGAGCCCATCTTCCTTGAGCTTGGATGGTCCATTGTAAATTTGAATGATGTGATGCACTCAAGCTTGAGTCTCTGCTCTTTCAGGCACCATATGCGTTGAAGGAGGGTAGTGATGATCGATGAACTACTTTAGCCACAAAGGGTTCTCTCTGTATCTAGTGTTAAAAAGACCTTCCTTGTTCTCCTCCTTCTGTAATCCTCTGTACATGTAAATGTTACCCAATCAAATATGGCAAATAGTATTCTTGATTCTTCAGCTGCTTCTGCAAATGGAAATGTCGGTCTAGAACTTACTTTTACATGCAGCAGGGTGACTGTATGAGTAGATGGATGCAATGTAAGTGCAGGGTGGACGAGTAACAGGAAGGCATTCTATTTCTCCCTGAAGCTTAATTGCTCCATTTTAAGAGTGAAATTGAGGTGTTTATGCAAGTACGAAAGTACCAATTCATGATCCAAATAAGATGCAAATGATTTTTTCTTTTTTTGTATATCTCTCGACCCAGGAGATCTGAAACTTTGAAACCAGCATCCAATTCCTAACACCAGGATTAAAATCTCAAGATAAAAAGATTATAGAGAAAATGTAAGGAGAAAGAAGCAGTTCTATGTTCAGGGGTACTTGGGCCAGAAGAGGGATGTGGCCTAGTGGCCGAATCGGCCAGAGGCCGAGATTGGTCAGAAAATAGTATATTTCTTTTTTTTCAATTGGGCCCACCAATTAATCGTTTCTTCTTCTCAAAGCCACACTCCGACAAAACCACAACAACTGCACAGAGAGCAGCGGCTTTAGGACGCGCGCACCGGAGGAGGCAGAGGCGGAGGAGAGGAGGGGGAAGGAGCAGGAGGCAGTTGTGGTACACGCCGAGGTGGAGGCGTATTCGGGTGCGGTCGTGCGGAGGAAGCGAGAGAGGAGGGGGGGGGGGATCGAGGGAGGAGGCCTTGAAGCGGTGGAGTAGGCAGACGGGAGTGGAGCCGCAGGAGAGCGCGGGGAGGATGGCGCAGTCGACCGAAATGTGGAACCAAACCGAAGAAGAAAGTGATCACACTCACATACATCGGAGGCAAAAGGACACGCTGCGGCAAGAACCGTGAACATGTTCACGTGTTCTTGCTTCTAGCGAGTCCTTGCCTCCGGTGCATGTGAGTGTGATCGCTTTCTTCTTCGGTTTGGTTCCAACAGGTGGTATCAGAGCGAGGTGTAGTGTGTCATACCGAATCAAATGTCGTCCCCACAAAAAGTCCGTGGGCAGTGATGATATCTCGGACATGGCAGCATCTAAGGCACCGGCGAAGGAGGGTTCGGTAACCCTCCAATTCCCAATGCTCACTAAGACCAACTATGCCTCTTGGGCGGTAAAGATGAAGGTGTTCATGCGCGCACAAGGAGTGTGGGCGGCGGTGGAAGGCAAAGAGCTGGTCGATGAGCGCAAGGACCAGATGGCTCTCGCCGTCATATTCCAAGCCGTGTCAGAGGCCATGATGATGGTCTTGACCGAAAATGAGACGACCAAGGAGGCTTGGGACACTCTGAAGGAGATGTACGTCGGTGTTGACCGCGTTAAGGAAGCACGAGCATATACCCTCATGGGTGAGTTCGATGTGATGTGCATGAAGGAGGCGAAGTCCATCAAGGACTTCACCATGAGGCTGACCACCATCGTCAATGAGATTCGTGTCCTCGGAGACAAGATGGAGGAGCGCACCATCGTGAAGAAGTTTCTTCGTGCCGTCCTCGACAAATTCTTGCCAATCGTCTCCACCATTGAGCAATTTGGTGATATGAAGACGATGACAGTTGTGGAGGTGGTTGGGCGATTGAAGACGTACGAGGAACGCACGAAGGGACGGCGACGTGATGAGGAAGGTGAACATCTACTACTCACCTGTGCTGAGTGGGAATCCAAGTCCAATGAAGAGGGCGTCAACAACTCTGGCATGAAGAATCGCAAGTTCGACAAGGCGAAGGTTCGTTGCTACAATTGTCAGGACTGCAGGCACTTCGCTTCTGAATGCCGCAATCCCAGAAAGGAGAAAGCGGAGGCACATTTAGTTGTGGCTGATGCTGAAGACCAATCAGTGTTGCTCTAATGCTAAGTTGAGTCAGGGACGTTGAGGAGGTGTGTTCGCCATCCTGAGTCGAGTCCGTGGAGTTGAGTCCGGGACGTTGAGGGGATGTGTTCGCCGTTCTATATCGAGTATCAGTTGGGCAAGTCGTAGTTGAGACCGACTGCCTCAACAAATTAGAGCTAGTTGATGTTACAATATTAAGGGAGTGTTTGTTAGAATTAATCTTGCCCCGGACACGGCTTCGACTTGGCTCACGTGCTCATGACTGGAGACAGTGATACAACTCGAACGTCTAAAAATCGACTTTATTACAAGATTAATTCTAACACGGAGGGGGAGAGTGGAGGAAGCAGCCCCAAGCACGCACGCTGGGCTCGGCGGGGAGCTGCGCGTCCTGGAGGGGGAGAGGAGGGTTCCACCGCCGCCCTTGGTACGGTGCCAAGTAATGGCCTCGCCTACCTCCTCTTGATTTTTTTACTTCGATTTAGCGCTTTCTTGGATATGACTGGTGTAGTTTCTAGGCGATTTGTGCTTGTTGCGATGCTTGGATGTTCTCGGTGGTGAGAAGTGGGTAGCATTTCACCATGTTTTACTATTTCGTAGTTCATGCTGCATCGATGCAATTGTATGTTGGTTTAGGAGGATGTTTGTCTTTACACATGGCACCATCTTGGGTTTGTAGAATACCATAATGCTTGCATTTAGCTGGCGGATCTCGGATTTTCAGGATACGTGTTCGAAGCTACAAAAATATTGTTCAATGTAAAACATAACTGTGTGAATAGCAAAAAAAAAAAGTGCGGATTATTCTCAGTAGAGACGACATCTCAGATAATTTAGATAAATTACAAAATAATTAAGAAAAATACAATCTAACTCGACGTTCCTTCGTGCCTTGGAAGCGACATATGATGCCATCATTCTTAACTTGCACAAAAAAATCTCGCTTAAGAAATGCAACCAAGCAATCATTCAAGGATTGCTCCACCATCCTATTCCTTATTCTATTCTTCACGTAATTCATTGAAGAAAATACTCTCTCAACACTAGTCATTGCTGCCGGAAGAGTCATCACTAATTTGAGAATCAACCACATGCTGCCTTGCCGCTCGTCGCGCCGCCTCCTTGCGCCAAGATCGCTTCTTGCCGGTGGTCGCTCGGCGCTTACCTGCTATGACGCCTCCTGATTGCCGGTTGCCACCGCCATGACTCGTCGGTCGCCACTGATGCCCCACCCTCCATCTCTGGCTCATTGCTCGCCCGCTGCCCTGCTCCTTGACGGCCTACGCTGCGCCTTCCGTCTGCGTCGCGTCGGGCGCCGCCACCACAGAGAGACTGAGACAGTGCGAGATGAGAAGTTAGGGTGTGGTCATGGGGCATCAGGCGTGGGCGTGGGCTTGGCCTGGCCACTTGGGCTACGCCGTGATGTTTCCAGTTGGGTCGTGCGTGGATAGAGCAAGATTGGGAAATGGAGTGGGTGGGACGGGCTGAAATGGACTTGTTGTTGAAACACACATTTTTTAGCCCACTTATTAGTATATACACCCAATATACCTATTATATACTGAGTTTTTTGAGAAAAAAAATTGGGTGTATATATGTACACTCATGTCTTATATGTTAGAATAGGAATTCTTTTGTATTTCTTTATATATTTTTTGTATTTCCTTATATGTGTATGGCATATTCCCTTGTAATATCTTATTGTAGTCCCTATATATATTTCCCATTGGGCCTCATAAATACATACACAATATTCATAACATGGTATTAGAGTTAGGGCACTAACCTAGCTCCTTCCATTGCCATCCCACCGTCGTCGACAAAGGCCATTACCATCGCCACCGCCCGGTTAGGGCCACGACGCACCAAGGCCATCATCGACGACGCCGGCGCTGCACGAAGCTTCGTTTGGCCGCAGCTCGACGCCGACGCCGACGCCACACGAAGCTTCATCTGGCCGCAGCTCGACGTCGTCGCCGCACGAAGCTTCATTTGGCTCATCCCGCCGCCGCCACCTCCGCGCGCCGATTCAGTTCGACGACCAACGCTGCCTCCTCTGCATGCCGATCCAACTTGATCCAGCTCGCACCGCTATTGGCAGCTACTACTAGCGTCGGCCAAGGCCTTCATCGCTGTCAGCAGCCTGGTCGCCCGCCGCAATAGATACGGTTTCTAGAAACCGTATCAGTTTCAGTTTCTTATAGAAACCGTCAGTTCCAGCTAAACAAAAAAATTCAAAAAAAACCATCACTCTAACCGCCACGTCGTCCAACGCTGTCTATTATACTTTGTTGCCTTGGTCGTCGCACCGCCTAGCGCCGCTTACTGTTGGCTTTCGCTCCATCAGCTGCGATCCCATTCTCAGGAAAAAGCTTCATGGAATAAACTACAGGTTGTGGTCTTCACTCATGGAGATCGCACTCAATGGTCTCCGCCTCTGGGGACATATCACTGGTGCTCGACCTTGTTAGCCGTCGCTGGTTTAGCCTCCTCCCAAACAGCTTACTTATGCACCTTGTGCAGAAGATGAGGCCAGTAAGAAGGAGGTAGAGGACGCCGTTGTTGCTGATGAGGTCTTTCAGTATGCCATAGACGCTTTTGAGCGCTAATGTGCTGATGAGGCCTGTGTTCGAGCCATCTTGGTGGTCAGCGTCGACGACTCCATCCAGCCAGACATTGTTGGTTTGCGTTCTAGTCGCCAGGTCTAGGAGTATTTGCGCGAGCGATACCAGCAGAGCAACGATGCTCAGTTCTTTTTGCTTCAACATGAGTTAGAGACGCTTCGCCAGAAGGACTCCTCCGTCGATGACTTCTTCCAAGCCCTGGCCAGTCTCTGGCGCCAGCTGGATGAGCTGACTTCTCCGCTCTGCCAGGAGTGTCATAAGGTGCAGAAGGCGGATTGTGATCGCCTTCGCCTTTATGACTTTGTCTACCATCTTCGCCAAGAGTTTGAGCCTGTCAGGGCTCAATTGTTGAGCCACTCACCACGACCGACTGTCGCCGAGGCTCTTTCAATGCTTCATACTGAGGAGCTTCGCCACGGGATAGCAGCACAGTTTGTTCCGGCTGTGCTTGCTACCCCTTCTTCTTTGACTACACCGACGATTTCTGCTTCGACTACAATCCCTCCTCAGGTGTCTATTTTCGCTCCTGTTTTTGCACCAACTGGAGTTCAGTGCAATTATTGCAAGAACTTCGGGCACGACTACCAGAGTTGTGCGGTGCGAAAAAAAGCAGAACAAAGCGCGTGGGGGTGGACGATCCAAGGGGCAAGGAGGTCCTTCCTCGACGGGAGGATAGACCAACACGTTAGGACCTTCTCAGCGAGGTGACTCTGTTCAGCAGTTCTGTCAGGCTCTACTTCAGCAGCTCTCTCACAGCTCAGTAGGTTCTGCTAGTCTATCTCAGACGTCTCCTCCGGGTACTTCTTGGGTTATGGATTCTGGTGCATCTTTCCACATGACACCAGACTCCACTTCTCTCACTTCAGTAGGACCTCCTGTTTTTCTTATCTCTGTTTAGAAAGCTGACGGTACTTCTCTGTCTGTCAACTGTCAAGGCACTTTTTTGTCCACAGATTTGTCTGTTCTAGCTGTTTCCCATGTTCCCCAGCTTACCATGCAGCTTCTCTCGATGGGTCAGTTTACCGATCTCGGCTGTAGGGTTGGTTTTGACTCTCACTCCTGTTTCGTTCAGGACCAACAGATAGGGACGGTACTTGGGACCGACAAACAAGGGTGGTATTTGGGACTGGCCGGCGTTGTAGGGATCATCGGGGTCTCTACATCCTTGACCGCCTCCACCTTCCGTCCACTTTAGTTTCTCCTATCACCTCTACGTCTACCTCTACCGCCACTGCTGCCACCACCTCTGGAGTTTTTGCGCAGTGGCATCATCATCTAGGTCACTTGTGTGGGTCTCGCCTATCTTCATTAGTTTGTCATGGTGTTCTTGGACGTGTTACTATTAACACGGCCATGTTTTGTCAGGGTTGTAAGTTGGGAAAGAAGCTACAACTTCCTTATCATTCTAGTGAGTCATTATCTTCTCATTCTTTTGACTTAGTTCATTCAGATGTATGAGGACCTGCGCCTATTATCTCTAAAGGCGAGCATAAATTTTATATGATCTTCATTGATGATTATTTTTGTTTTACATGGATTTTTCTTATGTCTAATCGTGGTCAGTTTCTTGCAATCTATCGTAGCTTTGCAACGATGGTTCATACTCAGTTTGATTCTTTCATCCGTACTTTTCGCTGTGATTCTGCTGGCGAGTACTGTTATGGCGCTTTTAGACAAATTCTTTCTGAGCAGAGCACTCTTTACCAGTCTTCTTGTCCTGGTGCCCGTGCTCAGAATGGGGTTACTGAGCGCAAACATCGTCATCTGATTGAGACTGCCCGTATTCTTCTCCTTGCCTCTCACGTTCCACTACAGTTCTGGGTTGAGACTGTTTCTACGACTGCATATCTCATCAATATGCAACCTTCCACCGCTTTTAAGGGTGTCAGTCCTATAGAGCGTCTCTACTCTCAAGCCCTCGGTATACTCACTTTCGTGTTTTTAGTTGTACTTGTTTTGTTCTGCTGCAGCCTCATGAGCGCACCAAACTATCGGCTTAGTCGGTTGAGTGTGTGTTTCTTGGTTATAGTTTTGAACAAAAGGGTTACCGCTACTATGATCATTCTGCTCAACGGATCAAGATTTCACGAGACGTTGTCTTTGACAAATCTCGACCTTTCTTCTATCGAGATTTGGCTCCTTGTCCTATTTCCACTGTTGAGTCGATTTCATGGTTGTCTCTTTCCTACTCTTCACCTATTTCTCCACTATCATAGTCTTCCCCTGGTCTGTCTCCAGTGGTTCCTTCTGTACCTCCACCTCCGGTGCTGCCTCCTGCAGCACCGCCTCTTGTTCCTACAGCACCACCGTCTTGTTTCTCTGGTATTCACTACTCTAGGCGTCATCGCCCTTCACCGGTCTCCTCTCCTGATATTTTGCTAGCACCCACATCTAATCCTCCTGATGATGCTCCCCGTTACGTCCTTCATGACTGGACATCCCTTCGACCTCCTGATCATCTTGTGTTTTTCTTGGCTCCTCTTTGTTAGACCATGTGGTTCGGTCTAGTATATTTTAGTTGATGAATAATTGACAATATTGGGTACTGATATTATTTGAGACGTGTGGTGTGTGTAGACTAATATCGGTCAAGTTGGAAAGAACTTGTGCCGGGAAAATATGTTGTTTTGGTCTTTGCATGTGCAGGGTAACTCGGAGGCGATCGTGGTCTACGACAGTGACTGGGAGATGGCTTGGTGCGAAGTCATGGTCCGAGGGTCGAGGATTTGGAGGAGACTGGCCGAGCTCGAGTTGGGGCGTGGAGATCAAAGATGGATGATGCGTGTTGGAGCTACGGAGGCGCGGTCTGGAGGTCTGCGACACATGATAATTTTGGGGTGTCCAAAATTAGAAGGCTAAGAAAACTAGAATTTTAGGTGCATAATGGGCTTGTCGTGAGGCGGCTTGGGTCAGATAGGTATTGGAGTCCTAGTCGGTTTTAGTGTGATGAGACTTGGCGTGAGATAAAAGGAAAGGAAAGGCGGCCGTAGGGGTGTCTTGACTCGGAAAATCAATCTAGCTTTTGTCCCATCGGTTAGGGTGGCGTCTGAGAGAAAAAGGTATTGTAGCGAGGGCTCTGGTGGCGGCTGTTGGTTGAGGGTTCCTGTAAAACCAATCTAGAGATTTGTTTATTGCCAAGAGGCTGCGGCTTTTTGCTTGTGTGAACAGGAGAAAAAGCTTTGGCTATTGATGTGATTGAGAGGTGATCTCCAGATAGAAAAATTGCTCACGGTTGTTGCACAAGGGATTGAGGTGAGATGGCATTTGTTTATTTGCTAGTGGCTGCAGCTTTTTGATCTTGTGTCTTTCGGTAGTTTTGTTTTCTCTCTGCGTTGTTGGTCGGAGGTGCTATCTACCGGTGGTCATGCTTGCATGTGGCGGCTTGTTATCTTCTAATGGGCGTGTCTTGTAGATGTGATTAGCTAGCACGTAGCTTGAGGAGTTGAGGTGATCGTAAAAAGGTGCTTGTTGCATTGATTAAGGATGTGCTATGCCGAGTTTAATTGAATAGAGAAACAAATTAGTGGTAGCAGTAATTGCATGGTGTGCGCGATAGGAATCCAAGCGCAGCACAGGCGCTTATTGCGTAACGATTACAAAGAGGATTTCTCCGACAAGAGCTAGACTACTGCTCGTTGATTCAAGTCACGTTGATAACTATAATTTGCGTTAGAAAAATATTCTACAATCATTCACCCCCCTCTGATTGTCATTAACGATCCTACAAGTGGTATCAGAGCGAGGTTGCTATGGCGTCAAAGAGGTATGTGAATCGTCCCCCCCCATGCTAGATGGTGCTGATTTTGCTTTTTGGAAGTGTCGTATGCAAGCTTATATTGAGGCTCAAGGTAATGATGTTTGGAATAAGGTTTCTAGCCCTTATGTGGTTCCTGCTACTGTTACAAATTTAAATAAAGCTGATGTTGATCTGAATGCTCAAGCTCGTAATTTGTTGTTTCAAGGAATCTCTCGCAAAGAGTTTGATGGTGTAGCTCATATTAGCTCTGCCTACTTAATATGGAAGACTCTTTGCGATTATCATAAGGGAACTACTAAAATCAAGAAAGTACGTAAGAATCTTTATCAAAAAGAGTATTCTGATTTTGCTATGAAGCCTGGTGAATCTATTGATGATCTTTTTGCTCGTTTTGAAAAGATACTGAGTAGTTTGCGTGGTGTTGGTGTTATTCCGACTGATGAAGATAATGCAACTAAGATATTGAGATCTTTAGGTTCTGAGTGGTTGATGGTTGTCACAACTATCAATCAGACTATCGATCTAGATATTTTAACCATGGATGATCTCTACTCTAGATTGAAAACCTATGAGATGGAAGATGTGCCATCTAAAAGTGATAAATCTTCATCTTTAGCTCTTATAACTAACCCCATGCAGGCTGCTTCTTCGAGCTCTTGTCTTGTGTCTGTTTTGTCTTCTTCTACAGATGAACAGTTAGAGGAGATTCCAGAAGAGCAGCTTGTACTCTTCTCCAACAGGGTGACCAATGCAATTAACAACATCAAATCAAGGCGGAGAGGTGGTCCAATCAGATGCTATGAATGTGGTGAGCTAAACCACATGAAGATGAATTGTCCCAAACTGAGGAGTAAGGAGGTCAAAGATGACAAAGTACCAACTCGTCGCTCTAAATCCAAGATTGACTCAAGCAAGAAGCACAATTATCGTAAGGCAGTCAAAAAGATACTCTCAGCACTTGATGAGATTGAATTAAGTGATGTTGATTCTGGACGCGACGATGAGGACAATTGTAAGAAGGCAAAGGAGGCGGACTTCACAGGGATGTGTTTTATGGCAAGCAGTGAGGAGCTTAACAATGATGATCTCTATAGTGATCCTGATGAGGTAAAACCTTCTTATACAGATTTATCTCATGCTGTGCTTAGGTTGACAGATGAGCTCAAAAAGTATAAAAAGAAAATAAAGAAACATGATATTGTTGTTGAGAACTTAAATTTGAAATTGATAGACTTAAAGCTTCTATTCCACGATGATGAATCTTGTCGGTCTTGCCAAGTTTTATTTTCTCGAATTGGAGGTCGCTAGGTCAATACATACTAAATTTGATGAGTTAAGACTAGCACATGACTCTTGTGATGAAAAGTTAAAACTTGCATATGATGAAATTGAAAAGCTCAAGTCTAGTTCTACTTGTTTAGAGTCAAGTATGTCAAATACTCAAACTAAAACTTGCTCTAATTATGAATTGCTAGAAGCTAGACTTAATACTTCTCAGGAAACAATTCAACAGATGCTTTATCAAGAGATAGCTTCTTGCTCTAACTGTCCTAAACTTATAATAGAGATAGAAGCTTTAACCAGACAACTAAATGAGTTTGCTGAAAAAAAAAGATTGGCTCAGTCTAGTGCTTCTAAGAAAACTGTGATTGAATTTGTTAAATGCACAACTTGTCCCACTTTATCTAAAGAAAATGAGTACCTTAAGGACACTTTAGAGAGATTTTCTTTTGGCAAGAAAATTTTGAATATGATTATAGACAAGTCAAAACTGAGTGTTAAAAACACTGGTCTAGGATTTAATGCTGCTATTCATGCCAAGAATAATCCACCTAAGATAGTTAAAGTCATTGGAAGTGGGCTAATTGAAGCAAAAAGTGAGCCTCATAAAGCGTGTTTAAATCACTTTGGTTTTATGCAAAGCTCTTCGCTAATGTTGTAGGTGCTAGCTCGTCATCTCAAAAGAATTCTAATTATATTAAATTTCATTGCACCTATTGTGGTAGAGATGGGCACTTGCATGAATTTTGCTTTAGGCGTGTTAAGAAAGAGAAAAAGGAAAGATTTAATGCCTTAAGACAAAAACGTGCAACCTCTTTTATTGTCCCTAGAACTAATGCGAAAGCTAGGTTTTTAGAGGACTTTATGATGGCTTTAAATCGCTTCACGTCTTGGTTTGCGATTTAATTCACATAATTCGCGTTTTGATCGCGCACGCATTAATGCGTGGTTACGGTTCTAGTTTTTTGTTGTTCCTCCATATCGTATCTCAAGATGGATTCCTAGATCTTATTTGCAAAGTGAGTTGGGTGTGTTGCATCCTATGGGATTATTCTGAGGGGGAGCTTATTGTTTAAAATTTCAGAAGCTTTGTTTATTATGCTTGTCAAACAATTCATCAAGTCCAAGCCATTGAAATCGAAGGAGTTGTAGAGATTTCTTTATCATATTTATTCATGTGCTGTGTAGCCTTGATCTTGACTGGTTTTAATAAACTTACTACATTAGAACTAAAGCATGACATGACTGAACACTTTGACTAAATTGATTATTGCTATCACTTGGAGATGTCCATGGAAAAGGATGAGCTTGTTCGTGAGTCTTTTTAAATCTTGGATTTGCGACAAGTATGTCTCTCATTGCAATCTGTTATGCTCAATCAATTTGGCATGTTATATATATTTATATATATATATATATATATATATATATATATATATATATAATAATAAAGGGTTGAGAAAAGAAAAATGCAAAGATGTATGCTTCAAGCTTGCATACATAGCTGTGTATTCAAAAGAACAAAAATATGCACACCAAAGTGCTCAAACGAAAAGAAGTATGCTTCAAGCATGCCATACATAGCTATGTATATTCAAAAGGAAAAAATATGCACACAAAAGTGCTAAAAGGAAAAGAAGTATGCTCCAAGCATGTCACCCTTGAAAAGAAGTATGCTCCAAGCATGCCACATGCAAATAAGAATTGAAAGTGAAGTAATAGGGTGCTATATGAGACTGCTAGCTCATCTAGATTTAACTTGTGTCTCGCTGTTAGGCTCTCACTTTTCTTGGTGATATCTTTTTGTGGTGCTTATGATCGGTTTAGTCATTGTTGAGATGCATGTCATTAAGTTAAAATTGCATAATCATCCTTCAAGTGGTACTGACTTGTCTTATCTTTGCTACATGATACATGATTTTATATTATCCTATTAAGCTCTACTCAACAAGATGGCTTGGTTACTTCATTAAATTGATTTGCATAATCTACAAAGCTTCTTGATTTTTACTCTTCTTGCTCCTTTGTTTTAGAATTATTCCTTATCTGAAGTTCTTGATGATTCCATTGCCAAAGGGGGAGAAAATGGGAGAATTTGAAAAGAAAAAAATTGGAGAAATTTGCTTCCCTTGTGTTGAGGGGGAGTTTTTCAGCTCCTTGTGTTGAGGGGGAGTTTTTCAGCTGTGGTTTTGAAGTTTGCTTTGTAGCTTTGAAACTTTCTTTTTGCAAATTTCTTTTCTTTCAAAATTCAACTCACAAATTTGAAGTATTGTCGATGTATTCATCAAGGGGGAGATTGTTAGACCATGTGGCTAGGTCTAGTATATTTTAGTTGATGAATAATTGACAATATTGGGTACTGATATTATTTGAGATGTGTGGTGTGTGTGGACTAATGTCGGTCAAGTTGGAAAGAACTTGTGCCGGGAAAATATGTTGTTTTGGTCTTTGCATGTGCAGGGTAACTCGGAGGCGATCGTGGTCTACGGCGGTGACCGGGAGATGGCTTGGTGTGAAGTCATGGTCCAGAGGGTCGATGATGCTGGAGGAGACGGTCGAGCTCGAGTTGGGGCGCGTGGAGATCAAAGATGGATGATGCGTATTGGAGCTACAGAGGTGCGGTCTGGAGGCTGCGACACATGATAATTTTGGGGTGTCCAAAATTAGAAGGCTAAGAAAACTAGAATTTTGGGCTGCATAATGGGCTTGTCGTGAGGGCGGCTTGGGCTGTATAGGTATTGGAGTCCTAGTCGGTTTTAGTGTGATGAGACTTCGCATGAGATAAAAAGGAAAGGCTGGCAGCCGTAGGGGTGTGCGGCTCCAGAAAATCAATCTAGCTTTTGTCCCATCGGTTAGGGTGGCGATACAGAGAAAAAGGTATTGTAGCGAGGGCTCTGGTGGCGGCTGTTGGTTGAGGGTTCCTGTAAAACCAATCTAGAGATTTGTTTATTGCCAAGAGGTCGCACTTTTTGCTTATGTGAACATGAGAAAAAGCTTTGGCTATTGATGTGATTGAGAGGTGATCTCCAGATAGAAAAATTGCTCACAGTAGTTGCACAAGGGATTGAGGTGAGATGGCATTTGTTTATTTGCTAGTGGCTGCAGTTTTTGATCTTGTGTCTTTCGGTAGTTTTGTTTCTCTCTCTGCGTTGTTGGCCGGAGGTCTTTGTCGGCTAGTGGTCAGTGCTTGCATGTGGCGGCTTGTTATCTTCGATGGGCATGTGTTGTAGATGTGATTAGCTATCACATAGCTTGAGGAGTTGAGGTGATCGAAAAAAGGTGCGGTTGCATTGATTAAGGTCTTTGTCTTGAAGCTTAATTGAATAGAGAAACAAATTAGTGGTAGTAGGTAATTGCGGGCGCTCGCGATAGGAATCCAAGGCGAGCACATGGCAGTTATTGTGAACGATTACAACAGAGATTTCTCCGACAAGAGCTAGACTACTGTTCTGTTGATTCAAGTCACGTTGATAACTATAATTTGCGTTGTGAAAAATATTCTACAATCATTCACCCCCCTCTGATTGTCATTAACGATCCTACACTCTTAAATTTCCTAGAAGACAAAGTAGCAGACTGCAGTTTCCCATTTGAGTGCAAAGGCTGAGTTAAGAGCTATGGCAGTAGTGACAGCAGATGTTACTTGGTTGAGGTGGCTACTTGTAGATTTTGGAGTGTCTGTGATGAGACCTACGACTTTTTTGTCTGACAGTACAGGTGCTATCATTATTGCCCGTAACCTAGTGAAGTATGAGCTTACCAAGCACATTGATGTGGATGCTTCATACACTCATTCACAGGTGTAGAGGGGAGTACTTGCTTTACAGTTTGTGCCCTCAGATTTACGGATTGCTGACTTCTTCACGAAGCCACAGACGAGGGTACAACATTTGTATTTTCTCTCCAAACTCAGTGTGTGTGATCCACCATGAGTTTGAGGGGGGTGTTAGAATAGGAATTCTTTTGTATTTCCTTATATAACTTTTGTATTTTCTTATATGTATATGGCATATTTCCTTGTAATATCCCCTTGTACTCTCTATATATATTATCCATTGGATCTCATGAATACATACACAATATTCATAACACTATACTGGATCCGCCCCTGGCCGTCATCCTAGAGAGATTATACTTTATGGAACTGCATATTGTATTTTAGGTACAGGTTGTGTTTTAATCGGAGCATTTACAATTTTTTAGAATTAGGGGTTATTTTAGTTTCTTGGTAATGGTAGGACTGTAGAAGAGAGGAAACACCAGGACCTACGGAGGTTTTGATTCATCTATTGAAGAATTTTCTGTTGTTATTAGGATCAGGGATAATTGTTCCTATTATGAATAGCACCTGTATTCATCATGAGGCCAATGGGCCAATATATATACAAGTACATGTGTGGCATATATGCAGGTAACCCCTTATTCAATCGGGGGGGGGAATACACAGCCAATAATATACATGTGACACCCCCTCCCTAAAACTTATGGTGGATCAACAACATGAAGTTTGGAGAGATAGAAGCTTTGCTGAGCTCTGGTCTGTGCCTTTGTGAAGAAGTCTGCCAATTGGAGTTCTGAAGGCACATACTGAAGAGCAACAACCTGGTCCTGCACATGTGTCTGCATGTAGGAAGCATCAACACCAATATACTTAGTAAGCTCATGCTTCATCGAATTTGTAGCAATGCTAATAACCCCTGTACTGTCGGACAAAAGAGGAGTGGGTGCTGAAACTGAAACACCAAAATCCTCAAGTAACCACCGTAGCCAAGTAATCTCCACTATCAACAAAGTCATACCTCGCAACTCAACCTCAGCACTCGAACGAGAAACTGCTGTCTGCTTCTTAGTCTTCCAAGCAATGAGAGAACCACCAAGAAAAATACAATAAGCAGAGAGAGACCGGCGATCAGAGTGATCACTAGCCCAGGTAGCATCAGAATATGCCTGGAGCTATAAAGAGCTGGAGCGAGGGAAAAACAAAAAACAAGTGATGGTTCCACAAAGATATCATAGAACACGAAGAAGATGACTATAGTGGAGCTGAGTGGGAGCAGAAACAAACTAATTCAAGATATGCACAAGGTATAAAATGTCAGGACGAGTGACACCCAGATATACAAGACTCCCAACAAGGTGACGATAACGAGCAGAATCAGCAAGAGGCTCACCATCAGTGGGCTAAAGATGAACATTAAGCTCCATAGGAGTCTCAGCGGTGTGCTAATCAGTAAGAGAAGCACGATCAAGAAGATCCTGGATATACTTTTCTTGGGACAGATAGAAGCCCTCAGGAGTAGAAATAACCTCAACCCCAAGAAAGTATCGAAGAGGACCTAGATCGAAAGTGAGAAACTGCTCATTAAAACACTCCTTCACAATGGTGATGCACTAAGAATCATCTCCAGTAATGATCATATCATCAACATATAAAAGGAGAAGCGTCCGACCACGAGGCGAAGTATGAATAAAGAGAGCAGGATCATGAGCACTGGCAGAGAAACCAGCTGCAGTGACAACAGAAGAGAAACGATCAAACCAGGCACGAGGAGCTTGCTTGAGGCTGTAAACAGATCGGTGAAGGAGACAAACCATACCCTCAGGAACAGAATACCCTAGTGGTGGCTGCATATAAACCTCTTCACGCAGCTCACCATTGAGAAAGACATTCTTAATATCAAGCTGAGAGATGGACCATGCCCGAACAGATGCCACAGCAAGAAGAGTGCGAACGGTGGTCATGTGAGCCATAGGAGCAAATGTCTCATCATAATCATGACCATGCTCCTACTGAAAACCACGTGCCACAAGACGAGCCTTGTAGCACTCAAGAGAACCATCAGAGTGGGTCTTAATCTTGTAGACCTACTTGCATGTGATAGGAGTAACACGCGAGGGAAGAGAGACAAGATCCCACGTGCTAGTACGCTCAAGGGCAGCAATCTCCTCTGCCATCGTATGTTGTCACTCCTGATGAATAGCAGCATCACGATAAGAAGTCGGTTCGGCAAGATCTGCTAAACAAAAGTGCACAGGAGGCCGAATATACTAACGATCACGAAGAGCATATCGAGGAGAGGCTGAAGAAGATGAACCATCAGAAGAAAATGGCGCATCGAAGAATCCTCAACTCGCGAACGACGAGTGTAGTAGACAGTATAAGAAGGACAGAGGCCAGGAGGAGCCTCTGGAGAGGGTGGCGGTGGCGAAGGAGACGGTGAAGGAGGAACGAACCAAAGAAGCTAAATGCTGTGATGGAGGTGTGGTGATTATGGGGGTGGCAGAAAAAGTCAGGAAAGAAAGCGGCTCAACAAGAGTTGCTGGAGTGGTGGAAGGAGAAGGAGGCGGGTAGAAAGGATGAGACTCATCAAAAGTAACGTCCCGAGAAACTCACATCCGTCGGCCAACAGAATCCCAACAAACGATATCTCTTATGCTCAGCGCTATAGCCCAGAAAAACGCACTCCACGGACTAAGCGGTCAGCTTGGTGCGCTCACGAGGTCAAGAAGAACATAGCACACACACCCAAAGAGGCAAAGACTACAATAGTAAAGAGTCTTGCCATAGAGAAGCTCAACTGGGATCCCACCCTGAAGAGCAGAAGAAGGCTGAATATTAATCAAGAAAGTGGCAGTAGAAACAGCCTCAGTCCAGAAGTGTGGTGAGACAGTAGAAGCAAGCATAAGAGAATGAGTTGTCTCAAGAAGATGATGATGCTTCCATTCAGCCACACCGTTCTAGGCATGAGCACCAGGGCACAAAAACTGAGAGAGAGTGCCCTGTTCAGCAACAAAACCACGAAGGACTCCTGACAAGTATTCCTCAGCAGAGTCAGCACGAAAGACACAAATAGGAGAATCAAACTGAGTACGAATCATGGTGGCAAAAGTCTTGTAGATGGATAAAGCCTCACTACGAGATGATATAAAGTATATCCTTGTGTGGCGAGAAAAATCATTTGACGAGGATTGTTGACTAGTCAATTATCCGGGTATATCTTTATTTGCTTATTAATAGATAAGCTAGATTTTTACTGGGCCTAAGTTAATCTTCTGGGCCCAAGATCAATCAAGCAGTCGGAAGGTGGGCCTATAAAGTCTTTCCTTTGACCGTTCTCAAAACCTCTCCCGGAGGCCCAGTTGGACCTCCTCTATGGGTTTTCTCCAGGACCTCTCCCCCGTAGAGGAGGTCCTAGAAGGTGGTTACCCACGTGTGGTTAATAACATCTGCACGTGGAGATATCGGCTATAACGGTCATCACGAAGGGATGCGACTATTGGCGTCAAGAGACGCAACCATTGGCACGAAGAGGCACCACTTCTACTAACTGCCGACACTTGTAATACTATAAATAGTCTGGCCTACGTGCCTTTGTAAGATAGATTCACATCCAAGCCCTAATCTACGTGTATACTCTTTGCAATACACATTCACCATCTTGAGTCCTTTGGCGAACAGATAGTAATCTCCATTTTCCTTTTTTATATTCTTGTTTGTCCGCTCTGTAACGAGAGTCCCAGACGTCGACAGCTGGCGTCGTCCGTGGGGAGCGCAGTCATCATCTTCGCCTACTCAATTCTGGTAATGTGTCTCGCGCTTTGCTGATGAATCACAACTTGCCTGCTTGGAGAGAAGAAAGCATCCTCGACATTTCCGATTATGATGACGACATGGAGGAAAACTTCGTCCACATATCTGGCAATGCCCATTGTTCCTCCGGGGCCACTGCTAAGGCACCGTCACCCACCGAATCTCTTGCCTCCGCTGGCTCCACGCCGGCCGTGCCTTTGTCCACAACTTTCGCTGTGGACGAGTACCATCCCGAGCCTGTCTCCCTTGGAGGAGGAGATTCGAAAGGTCCCTGGAGCCCAGCAAACCGTGATGATCTTGCCGGCAGCCTCCACACTAAAGGCCTGGAGAGAACATCTGGGGAGAATCTTCTATTCACCCTACAATACAACTCGTCCTCTTCTTCAGAGGACGAGGGCATGTTCACACCTTCCACCTGTTCCGGCGGTCGTCAGGTCGCCGCCATCGGTGACAATCAACCCAATCCTGGTGATAATCCTGAAGCATCAGGGCAACGCCAGGAGCGGGAAGAACGGGAACGCCTCCAACGAGAGGAAGAGACCCGACAAGCCGTGATACGTGCCGCCACACAAACACACATCTCGTAGGCTTGCGAACACTACTATCACGAGGCACCTAGCTCCTCAGTGAGGGCGCCACCGCTGGCGATGCATACGCCATCGTCGTGGGCAACGATGGTAAGAGAACCAAATACCTTACCAACCCCCATGCAGGAGGATTCCCCTACAGAACGCGTTCGCTACTTAGCAAGTGCTATCGCACGACCTCTGGACGGATTAACTCCGGAGCAAGGAGTGCAAGTAATGCGTGCCATTGCACAAGAGCTACAGGATGTAGTGGAGAAAATTTCTACCCGATCGCCTGTTGTAATTTCCCAAACAGACTAACACCTAGAAGGGTCCTCGATTGGACGACGAAGGCAAGACCAAAACTATGGTGCTCCTAGACGTCACGTTCAAGGTCGAGGTGAACATGACACCCATTTTTCGGGACGTAGTAGACGTCCCAGATCTCCTGTTGGTCATGATAATCATCGTAATACACGACAATGTGTCGGACCTTATGCAGGATGCAAAGCTTTCTCTCCCGGACTGAGAAATGTTACCTGGCTGGAGAAGTTCAAGCCCGAGAGTATGGATACTTTTGACAGAACGCAAAATCCATCAGAATTTCTCCAAATCTACACTACCGCCATTCAGGCCGCTGGACGCGATGATAAGGTAATGGTTAATTATATGCCCATAATTTTAAAAGGTTCCGCCAGGACCTGGTTATTTAACCAACTTGAGGGATTCATATATAACTGAGAGATGCTTTGTAACGCATTACAAAACAATTTCAAAAGCTATTATGCAAAGCCAGGAAGGAGGATGATTTGCATCGACTCCGTCAAACCCCCGAAGAAAATTTATAACAATTTGTAAAACGTTTCATAGAACTTCGTAATACTATACCAAATGTTTCTGATGACTCTGTGATTCGAGATTTTAAATAGGCGGTGAGATATCAAAGGTTCACATAAGACCTCAACACCAATCCACCTAGGTCCGTGTCAGAGCTCTTCGACATGGCCGACCGGTACTCTGATGCCCATGAGGCAGTGGAGTGGAACCGAATGGTGGATAAGGGAACCACCCCTCCTCAGCCAGGCCTCGAGGATGTCAAAGAAAAGAAATCCAAGAGGTCTGAAGGCTCCACGAGCAGTAGAGTAAAACCTAAAAAGAAGAAGGGGAGGTCCAAGCAGTCCACCAGGGAGGTCGCAGTAGTTGACCAGTGACCACCCTACGACAAAAACAGAGGTCCTTGGACCAAAAGGAGGCAAGGAGGTCGTTCAAACGACCAAACTGCCCCACGATCTACAAGTACGTCTAGGAGTAATGAGCGCTGGTGCCCATTGCATAAAGTTCCTGGTCATGGCCTCCACAACTATCATACTTGGCAGAAGCAGATGGAGGACTACTACAATGGGAAAGGTCCAATGCCTGTCCCACCAGATGATTGCGGACCACCAGAGATCCAAGGTAATGACAAGGACACGGAAAGGCCGTTTCAAAGGACGAATCACCACGCCAACGTTATTTACAGGGGTTCTGCCACTTATACATCCAAGCGGCAGTACAAGGCGGCATGGAGAGACGTTAACAACGTTGAGGTTCCACCTGGTCGTCCGGAATACCCCAAGTGGTTAGAGACCTCCTTAACCTTTACTAAGGAGGACGTCCCTAAAGGTATGTCTACTTCTCGTAAATTACCACTAGTAGTTTTCCCTACCATAAGTAATTGCAGAGTAGGAAGAGTATTAGTAGATAGCGGTAGTTATTTAGACATGTTATTTATTAAAACCTTAGATGAGATACAAATTCCTTATTCTAAGATTGAACCAATGACAAGTCCTTTCTATGGGATAGTGCTGGGTATGTCAGTTACACCAATAGGGCAGGTAGTCTTACCAATAACCTTCGGTACGGCTACTAATTTTCGAACTGAGTTAATTACTTTCAAAGTAGTTGATTTTGAGTCTACCTATAATGCTATCTTGGGAAGACCGTCTTTGACAAAGTTCATGGCAGCTACACACCACGCCTACTAGAAGATTAAGATTCCTGGGCTAGAGGGCGAGATTGTGGTGCAAGGTGACCAGGCCGTCGCACTTTCATGTGATCGTAAGTCATTAGAACTTGTCGATCAGTTGCTTCTGAAAGATCTTACTTTGGAGGATAAAATAGGAAAGTACGCGAAGGTCAAGGCCGCTCCTCAGCCCAATGAGGAGGTAAAAGTCGTATCACTTAGCCCCGATGACTAATCCAAGACAGTCCGGATTGGCGAGGGACTAAGTGAGAAATAGGAAGACGAGCTCCTCACCTTCCTCCGAGCCAACTCAGATGTCTTTGCGTGGAAGCCATCTGATATGCCCGGGATCCCAAGGGAGGTGATTGAGCATAGGCTAGCCATTCAACCTAAGAAAAAACTAGTCAAGCAAAGACGGAAACGTTTCGCCCTGGATCATCAAGAAGCTATCAGAGCAGAGCTCGATAAGCTCCTTGAAGCTGGTTTCATTCGGGAGGTTGATCACCCCGAGTGGCTTGCAAATCCGGTCCTGGTCAAGAAATCTAATGGTAAGTGGCGCATGTGCATAGATTTTACCAGTTTAAATATTGTTTGCCCAAAGGATGACTTCCCTTTGCCTCGCATTGATCAATTAGTTGATTCCACTATGGGTTGTGAACTGATGAGTTTTCTTGATGCTTATTCCGAATACCATCAAATCAGCATGGCGAAAGAAGATGAAGAAAAGACAACCATCATCACTCCCTTCGGTGTCTATTGCTATGTCAAGATGTCATCCGGGTTAAAAAAACGCTGGGGCCACGTACCAACATTTGATGCAGAAAACCTTCAGCAGTTAGCTGGGGCGTAATTTAGAGGCCTACGTAGATGACCTCATTGTAAAAAGTAGTACTAAGAATGACCATTTGATGGATCTCACAGAGACCTTCGAAAATGTAAATAAACATAAAATAAAGCTTAATCCTGAAAAGTGTACTTTTGGGGTTAGTTCTGGAAAATTGCTTGGTTTCCTTGTTTTTTCTCGTGGGATTGAAGTTAATCCCGAGAAAATTCGAGCCATCGAACAATTACGACCACCTTCCAAAGTGAAGGAGGTCCAAGTCTTAACTGGTCGAATGGCGGCTCTTAGTCGTTTCATTTTTCGATCAAGAGAACGTGGTTTACCTTTCTTTAAGGTGATCCGCAGGAGTAATAAGGGGTTTCAATGGTCCGAAGAAGCTGACAAAGCCTTTGAAAGCTTAAAAGTTTATCTTTCAAATCCTCTAGTATTGGTTTCGCCTTTAGAAGGTGAACATTTACTAGTTTACTTGACAGCAATGCTAAATGTGGTCAGCGCAGTACTTATTACAGAAAGAGGAGGGTCTCAACGACCCATCTACTATGTAAGTGAGGTCTTACATGGACCGAAGGAGAGATACCCTGAGGTCCAAAAATTAATTTATGCTCTTCTGATGACTTCTAGAAAACTGAGACATTATTTTCGATCTCACAAAATCACAGTACCTTCATCTTTTCCTCTTAGAAATGTACTTCATAACCAAGAGGTAATAGGTCACATAGCCAAATAGGCAATAGAACTTGGGGAGTTTGATCTTTATTTTACTGCCCGAATAGCCATAAAAAGCCAAGTCCTGGCTAACTTTGTGGCTGAATAGACGAATACCGAGGATCAACCTTAGGAAAGTCCAGGGCCGGACGATCATTGGACATTGTATTTTGATGGCTCCCGCGAGCTTAAAGACTCGGGGGCTAGGATTTTGTTGATAATACCACAGAGTGATCAACTCCAATATATCATACAGTTTCTGTTCCTTGCGACTAACAACGTGGCAGAGTATGAAGGACTTCTAGCCAGGCTTCGAGCAGCCAAATCCCTCAGAGTCTGTCGGCTTTTAGCGAAGGGAGATTCGCAATTAGTCGTAAACCAAGTATCAAAGGAATACAGCTATTCCGATGAGATAATGGCTTAGTACCTGGGTGAGGTGAGGAAGTTGGAAAAACACTTCAAGGACTTCGAAGTCCAACATGTACCACGCAAGGAAAACTCCTTAGCGAACCAGTTATCGAAATTGGGTTCCTCACGAACGCATGTTCTAACAGGTGTTTTTCTCGAATACCTTACAAAACCTTCAATAGAAATGGGTTCGACCACCTCAGAGGTCGGAATCATCGAGCAAGATGCGGAGTGGATAAAACCATTGACCACTTATCTCGCATCAGGGACATTGCCCGATGATCCTCAACAGAAGGATAGGTTGATTCGAAGAGCACACATGTACAAGCTGGTCGAGGGATCATTGTATAGGAAAGGAGTACATGGTGTTCTTATGCGTTGCATATCCTAAGACTCCGGGATAAAATTACTAAAAGAAATCCATGGGGGCTTGTGTGATACACATGCATCCTATAGAACATTAGTTGGTAAAGCTTTAAGGCAAGGCTATTATTGGCCCACCGCTTTACAAGATCTGTGAGCAGTGTCAGTTCCATGCCAGGCAAGTGCACCAACCATCTTATCAATTACATGCCATTCCCTTGTTATGGCCTTTTTCGACTTAGAGCATTGATATAGTTGGACCACTACCGCAAGCACCCAATGGGTATAAATTCTTATTTGTGTCCATCGATACATTCACTAAGTGGATAGAAGTCGATCCAGGTTGTTCAGATAAGCACCGCAAAGAACAAATAAATTCCTTGTGTGAAACATTGTTATGAGATTTGGAGTACCCAGTCGTCTTATCACAGACAATGGGAGCCAATTTATTAGTGATGTGTTTCAGGATTATTGCGATGAAATTGGCACTAAAATCTGATTTGCTTCCATGGCACATCCACAGAGAAATGGAGCAGTAGAAAGGGCTAATGGTCATATTATGCAATGTATTAAAAAGAGAGTTTTTAATCTCCTTAAGGCATGCTCAAAAAGTTGGATGGAATAACTTTTTTCTGTTCTATGGGCATTGCGTACTACGACCAGTAGAGCAACTGGGGAAACACCATTTGCACTAGTCTACGATGCAGAAGCAGTGCTACCTAGTGAGATTTAGCTAGGTTACACACATATAGACCTCCTAGATCAAATAAATCATGGAGACTTATGTGAAGATGACATCAATATGCTAGAAGAACGATATGATCATGCACTATTGAAATCGGCTACCTATCTGCAAGGGCTGAGACGCTACTTTAATAGAAGGGTTCGTCCAAGAACACTTCATGTGGAAGACTTGGTCCTGAGACGCATCTAGAATCAAGCCAACTTGAACAATTTGTCCTCCAGATGGGATGGTCCATATATTGTAGTCTCTGTCACTAGGCCAGGATCAGTTAGATTAGCTATGGAGGATGGTTGTGTTTTATCTAACATATAGAACATTGAATATCTTCGAAAATTCTATGTATAAGTATCTTTTTTCTATATTATATAAGCTCAGTTGTTATTTTATTATCATTATTATATTGACTTTTTAGTATAATTTTTTGTATCACTTTGTTAAATGGTCACCATCTTTTGTAAGTGCCTACGATTGATCAATTTCGCTCATGGATCATAGTGTCTTTACTCATCAAATGACCATCGGTATACATTTAGGAAATGACAACTGTCTGAAACCTCTTCTGTAAGCCAATTCTCATTGCATAAGAGCTCAACAGTCTGACTTCATCTTCCTGAATACACACTGGTTCGGATCATTGGTTTCGTAACAGATATACTGATCATAGCACAATTGTTCGCCCGAAACATGTCTCCCATTGCTAGACAAAGTGTTCCAGGTGGGAGGCTATACATAGTAAAATATACGACTTTCGATTTGGAAAAAATTAAATTTGCAAGACAAAGTCAGTTAACTTTCGATAAATAATCACAATTATCATACACAAAATCTTTTCATTATCTCATATAATTTAAAACAAAACATCTGTATCATTACAATGTCATTTTTGAATACTTGAGCCAGGAGCACTTGAAGGAGGGGCAGGAGCATTAGCTTCAATGTTCCTAATGATCTCTGCCACCACTGGTGTGATCTTGGCTTAAGCCACAATATCTGCTTCTTTTGTCTTAAACTTGGGCGTAGGGACAAGCTTCTGAAGATCGACGGAATCCCCATAAAGGAGATCAATCTTCAATAAAACTCGGTTTAAAGCTTGACTCATTGCCCTCGTCAAAGATTGATATATGGTATTCTTCATAGTAGGTATGTGTTTTTGAATATATTTGATTTGCTTATAGATATCATTTCTAAGGTCGTCCAATGTCATCTTGGTCATAAGAGGAGTTACCGGTGCCTTTAGATGTTCTGTGATATCTCGTAGAGAAGCTGAGATATGAGAAAAGCTATTTCCAGTAACCGTGGTAATTTTCTTGTCAGCTTTCATTAAGGTTTCCACCTTCTTTTCAAGTTCTTGTACGGCAGTACGACTCCGTTTCTCCACTTCCTTCAAGTCTTGAATTTGAAGATCTTTGTTAGAAGATGTCTTCTGAAGATCATATTTTGCCTTTTCTAGTTCTAAGAAGGAACGAAAAAGAGAATAAAATTTTTGCATTGCAAATAATAGGTCAAATGCTCTATAAAAAATAAAAAAGAGAAGTCTTTTACCTTCTTTTTCCTTAAGGAGCATCTTGTTCTGTTCAAAGAGATCATGGCTTTCTTTAGATTGTCTGCTCAGGATCTCTTGTAACGTTTCATTTTTCTGAGTCAAGAGGCGGATCTCTTCGGTCTTCTCTGCCATGACCACCGCACTTGTCTCAGATCTTTTATCCGCCTCAGATAATTTCAATCTAAGAGCATGAAGTGCAGATTTAGCACTTTCTTGTCCGGCTTTTGCCGGTATGCATTCCCTTTAAAGTGAACAAAGGCATAAGTTAATTATTTAATTAGAATCTTATGATTGAATAATAATTTCCTGTACTTACTTCTCTTTCTCCTCTGCAAAAGTTTTTATCTCTTCTACCATGTCAATGTTAACTCTCCAGCACCTTTTGACAGATGTCATGAGGTTCTGAAGGTCCTTCTTTTCGGTTCCAGAAGGAAGACTTCCCAGAGGAATGTCATCTTTAGGTTGATCCAATTGAAAGACATCCTATGAGTCAGATTTATATTGATAAATTCAAAGAAAGAAATAAAAATCTTACCAAGGTATGATCATCTTCATCTTGAGTCTCGATGGTCTCATGGACCACCTTGTCTGAATGGGTGGTCTCATGGACCACCTCTTCCATCCGATCCTCTAAAGAGGACCTCTCCGTTTGGACCTCCATATCCAGCGGTGCACCTTGGGACGTCGCAGCAGTTGTCGCTAGGACGTCTTGGGCTACTTCCTTAGTGGTCCTAGGAGGTCCTTCTATTAGCAGAGTTTCTTCTGCTAGGGATTCCTTTGTCGCCAATATAATTGGTGGTGAAAATTGTTCTTGAACAGTCAGTTGTCCCCTTTTCGGGTCTGACGACAAAGAAAGGCTAAAAAATGGATTAGTCATTTTTGAGCAAAAATTATAAAATTATAATTGAAGAACTTACTCGATCTCAAAGCTACTTTTGCTAAAGAGCGACATAAAATCCTCATTTATAGTGAAAGTGAGTTCTCTCCTTTGCTCTAACGAGGAGGGAACTAAGGCCAGAGAGGTCCTTGGCCTTGGAACCCTCTGAAGAGGGACCTCCTCTTCTGGCTCTCCTAATGATCCTTCACCCTGGACCACCCCAGCCAAGAAAGTTGATATAGAAGACATTGGCTGGCAGTTAGAGACTTATCGGAAAATGGAAGTCTTAACTTTTGCTTTCAATACCTCTTGGGTAGAAGATCTTGGAAGAGTGGGAACTGAAGCAAAAGGTCTTGGAGAAGCTAAAGTTGAAGTAGGTGTGGGTTTTATCTTCTTTGGCGCAATAGGAGGTCTAGAAGTAATCCTTGCACTCTTTGCCAAAGAAAGAGAAGAGCTCGCACCAACATCTAAGATGGGACGTTTCTTTGATGTCGTCTGTCCAGAAACATATAAATTAGGCATGAGCAGATTCATTTCTTATGTCTAGTTAATTTCTATGAATACTTACCACTGTGCGATCTTTCCTAAGTGATAAAGTCACCCCAATCAAGCTTGGGGGCTGCTCCTCTATATTGATCGGTTTCTTTTCTAAAACCCAATCCTTTAACAGAACTGAGGTCCTAGATAGGACCTCATCATTTGAGAGAGCTGCAGTATAATTAAAACTTACTTTACTTTAACTATGAAAATCCAGTTTGAGTGAAACGATGAGTAAGATGTTACCATTTTTAGAGACATCATGATTACAGGATAGTATTTCCCTCTTCTGAAGAGGAAAAATCTTGTTCTTGAGGAAGTCATGAACGATCTTTCGTCCAGTTAGACCTCCCTCTACTGGGTTGCTGATCACCAGGACCACTCTCTTTTCATCATCTGAGAGCTTAATTTCCTTGTCAGCAGCTCGGCTTTTGGTGGACCACTCTGGTGGTGCATTGCAATTGTAAGCGATTCTACTTTCTTTCGGAACTTCGAAATAAAACCATTCATTGCTCCATGTCAGGCTAGCATCTTTGGTAGCCAAGAAGGGGAACATCCTCTTGCTGGTATCTTGAAATTTAAAATAAAAAGAGCCCAAAGCACCAGCACCTTTCTTATTGCGAATGATTTGGTAATAAAACATAAACAGACGCAGACTAGGGGCTTTCCCTAAGAACGTCTCAAACATGTGGGCAAAAACACTAAGTACCAAAACTGAATTCGGTACAAGGTGAACCAATTCAATTTCATAATGAATAAGAACTTCGATCAGGAAATCACTCTCAGGCAAGCGGAGGCCTGCCCGGAGGTAGGGCACGAAAAGTACCGTGAAACCGGCCAGAGGATTTGGTTCAATCTCCCTCCCTGGTGCACGCCACTCGATAAGAGCCTTCTCCGGTATATGTCCGCCTTGCTCCAGTCCTTCAAGCTCCTCTGCTGTCAGCATTGACGGTTTCCATCCCGCCATTGCTTTGGTTCAATGGCGGACTGAGGGATCCTTCTTTTCAAAGGTTCATGGAGGACGAAAGGTACCCGATGGAAAGGAAAAGTGAAAAGCAACTAGGGTAAAAACGTGCATAAGGAGATGTAAAAAATCTGTATATATACCCTTGGTGCATTTAAAACCCTCTACCTCAAGGATGTAACAACTGCGCCTCGATTGACGGTAACACGACATGTCACGTTTGGTCAAGGAGATTGTTCCGCGCGTCAGAGATGTGTAAGAAAAAGTGGTTACAAAGTTTTTATTTTTTATTAAAGTTATCTTCATCCCGTATCCAACGTGGGTGGAAAGATACAAAACTAATTAAATGTAGAAGTTACCTCGATATGCGTCTCAAGAGAAGATCACCTGATCATCAGGATTTTCTTTCCACCAATTTCTTGAAGATTTCACAGAATGAATTGACTTCTTGAAAACCTTGGAAGCATAAAATCCAGAGATTATAACATCAAGGTTTTCAAAAAGTCAAATTTATTATATAAAATCTGTCTTTTTCATAATCTCTACTATCATGATACATCATTTACTCAAACTAATGGAGTTTGAGGATAAGTTTTCTACGATAAAGTGGAGATAGGAAAGATAGAGAGTATCTAAAGGAATGTTTCTTCTTCTTTCCTTTCTGGAGGTTATTTATAGACCAGTAACTTACAGTGAAATTAAATAAACTAGATAGAAGTCTAACTGATAAGATTTTATTAGAGTTTGTTCCTAATAAATTGATGGAGAATAAAGCATAATCGTCCCTTCGGGAATTGCTTCCATAAATATATACGGCTAAAGCTCCTGCTTCTTAAAAGGAATAGTTATTTACAACTCAAGTAAAACTATCTTCTTGACCAAGTCCAGTTCTGGTCAAAAACCTCTTCAAGTAAGTTATTTTCACTTGAAGTTGAGGGGCTAGCTGACGAGGATTGTTGACTAGTCAATTATCCAGGTATATCTTTATTTGCTTATTAATAGATAAGCTAGATTTTTACTGGGCTTGAGTTAATCTTCTGGGCCCAAGATCAATCAAGCAGTCGGAAGGTGGACGTATAAAGTCTTTCCTTTGACCGTTCCCAAAACCTCACCCGGAGGCCCAGTTGGACCCCCGCTATGGGTTTTCTCTAGGACCTCTCTAGGATCTCTCCACGACCTCTCCCCCGCAAAGGAGGTCCTAGAAGGTGGTTACCCACGTGTGGTTAAATAACATCTGCATGTGGAGATATCGACTATAACGGTCATCACGAAGGGACGTGACTATTAGCGTGAAGAGACGCAACCATTGGTGCGAAAAGGCACCACTGCTACTAACTGTCGACGCTTGTAATACTATAAATAGTCCGGTCTACGTGCCTTTGTAAGATAGATTCACATCCAAGCCCTAATCTGCGTGTATTCATAGCCACTTTCCCTGTAATCAGAGCATACCCTTTGCAATACACATTCACCATCTTGAGTCCTTTGGCGAATAGATAGTAATCTTTATTTTCTTTTTTATATTCTTGTTTGTCTATTCTGTTACGAGAGTCCCAGACGTCGACATCATCAATAAAAATTATATAATATCGATGACCTCCTTTCGAAACGAAAGGAGCCGGACTCCATACATCAGAATGAATAAGATCAAAAGGACGCTGTGACACTGACTCACTGGAAGGATAAGGAAGTTGAAGCTGTTTACCAAGCTTACAACCTTGACAATTGAGAGAAGCATCACCAGACACAGACCCTAAAAGACCAAGACAAAGTAAAGAAGATAGACGTGACTCGCAAAGATGTCCCAAATGATGATGCCACTGAGCAAAAGATGTAGTGGAGGATGCAGCAGAAGCGACGTTGGTGGTGGAGGTGACAAGACTGGCAGGGGCAGCGGAAGGAAGATGAAGCCAGTCAAGCTCCCAAAGACGCCGTGAGTCACGGCGGCGAGGGCCAGTACCAACCAGGCTCCCCGTGCGTCGATCCTGAACAGAACAAGAATCAGAATCGAGAATAATACAACAGCCATGATCGGTGAGCTGACCGGCAGATATGAGCTGCATGGTTAGTTCGGGAACATAAGAAACAACAGGAACATGAAAAGAGGAATTCGAAAGAGTGCCTCGTCCTACAACTGAGAGAGAGGTACCATCGGCTGTCTGGATAGTGATAGGATTAGCTAAAGGACCAATGGAAGTGAGAGAAGTGAGACTGTTGGAATCAGATGTCATATGAAAAGAAGCACCAGAGTCAAGAATCCAAGGTGATATGCCTGAGGAAGAAGGAGTAGAAGGTGGTCTCTCACTAGAAGACTGTGTAGCAGAACTAGACGGTGCAAAAGCAGCCATGCGATGCAGCCGTGTGAGAAACTCCTGAGGATCAGAAACACCAGAGCTCCTCTGAGAAGAGGAACCACTAGTGCCCTTTGGAGGATGGCTACCACGACGTAAATCCTTCTTCTTCTTGTAGCAGAACTATGCCTGATGTCCATCCTTATTACAATAGGTGCAGCGTACCCTACCAATAGCAGCTGTCATTGGTGAAGGCACCACTGATGAAGGAGGAGTTGGAGACGTAGCGGGTGTAGAAACTGGAGGAGCTGCTAGAATCGAAGGAAACGACGGTGACAGCAGCAGACCTGCAACACGAAGGCGAATATCCTCAACAAAAACAGTGGCAAGGGCCCTCCAACATGGCCACACGAGGGTGGCGTGCCAGCAATTGAGCATGAGTCTGCTCATACTCAGCCCAGAGACGGGTCAAGAAGTCGAGATATCTGACGAAGCTCGAGTAAGCTAGCGATGCTAACGAGATCGACATCGTGTGACAAACGGCCGGTCCCAAAAGTCAATCGACATCATACCGGAACAATTGGGCATAGAACTCATCTCAAGATGGCATCTCTCTCTGCGCAGCGATCGCGCTCTGACGCAACAATGAAAGATACAATGAATCACCAGACGACTCGTAGCGGTGGCGCGGATGTGTCCACATCAACTGTGCTGAAGCCAAACCAACCACATCCCCAGTGAATTGCACCTCCATGCTAGCAACCAGAATAGCAGAGGCACGAGCATCCTCATCAATCCATGTCTTGTAGGTAGCATACTGAGTCTGAAAAGTCTCCATAGCATCCTCAAAAACCTCAAATACCTTTGTACGAGCGTCTTCGGAAGCATTCTTCGGGAGTACAGGCTCAGCAGGCGGAGCAGGGCGAGGAAGACAAAGCAACTTGCCAGTAAGAAACTCCCAAAGGTGCTGACCACGCATATGGAGGCGCATATGCTGAAACCAGTCCCGATAATTCAGACCATCGAAGATCACCAGACAGCGAGGAACGGAAACAGTGCCCATTGATAGGCGATGCTGGACGGCATGGCGACCAAGGCAACGAAGTCTAACAGGCGACGCTGGACGGCGCGGCGGTTAGAACGACGTACTGATTATTTTTCTTTTTTTTCTTTTTTTTCTTCTTTTCTTTGGCTCACTTAAAACAGCCGAACTTCTCACTCGGCCCGTGAGCCTAAAACATGCATGGGGAACCCTAGTTCCCCCTTGGCGACGACGCGAGTGGCAGCGGCGACAACGACTCGATGTCAGCGGCGACCCAAGCGGAAGACGAGCGGCAGCGGCGACGACCGAAGAGAGCGAAGGAGGCAACGCCCCGGAGCGACGACGACCGGCGCAGATCGGTGATGAGCGACGAGGAGGCGCGGCCTGGAGCGACAACGAGGAGGCGGCGGCAGATCGAAAGCGATCTGCCGCATTTACAGATGGCGAAGACGACGTCGGCGACGGCCCAAAGCGACAGCGACGGTCAGGCGAGCGACAGAGCCGGGCGGCCCGAGACAAAGGACCAGCGGTGAGGCAGGCGGCACCGATGCCGGGTGGATCCGGGTGGCCCGGATGGAAGACGGCGACGACGATAGGCACAGGTGGCCACGAGTAAGCATGATGGAAGAAGAGCTAGGCGGTGGCCACAGGCAAAGCGGCCACGGGAAAAGCCAGGTGACGACCACAGGCAAAACAAAACCCTAGGTTTGCTCTGATATCATGTTATGAATATCACTTGTATTCATCATGAGGCCAATAGGCTAATATATATACAAATACAGGTGTGACATATATACAGATAACCGCTTATACAATGGAGAAAATACACAGCCAATAATATACATCTAACAATTCCCAGCTCTTTGCCTGGTAAAAAAATGTTCCAACTCTACTGAAGCATATTATTCATTCTTTTCATAGTTTTTGTCCCAGTTTTCATGCTTGCTCTCATGGAACACCTCTACTAGTTTTGGAGATTGAGAAGCCCTAGTACTTGGTCGATGTTTGTTCTGCTAGCATCTTTTGAGGTGTTTCTAATTCTCAGGCTCCGTCAAGGGGAGGAAAGCTAAAGATATTTTGGCGTCAATGCAAACCTTCTATGCTTTTGTTTCGTTAATCCTGTCACTGTTTCCCCTGGATCTTGAACATTCTTAATTTGAGTTTATTACTGCCAAATCTTCTGGAATTTAGCAACTGCACATGTTCTTTGAATATATTGGGTTTCTGAACGGTGAATTTTCGCATTTTCTTTGCTTTCATTTTATAGGAATCTGCAACACCACCAACCGAACACATTTAACAATAACCTTTTTGGCCTTCCGGGTTATGCTGCAACATCTATAAAGAAGATCAGAGCTGGTATGCTTCTCTTTGTGTTTGAGCGTGAGGAGAGAAAACTTTATGGAGTGTTTGAAGCAACTTCAGATGGAGCACTGAGTTTCTTCCCAATGCATTTCCTTCATTGCGGCTGTTACGACCAGCCCAGGTAAGTATGCTTTTGGTATTGGTTTATTTCTCGTGGTTTTTTATCAGTCTACATGATCTGGTCCATGTTCTTTCTTGGGTTGAGGACCTTGAGGTCCATTGCTTTACGGTTTCCTTCCTATTGATCTTTTTAGCAAATTCGTAGTCTTATTTGTTGTTATTGTTTTTTGGTTTATCATGTGGAAAAATACTGATAAAGGTTCTTTTATTTTTCTACCTTGTCACTGACATTCAGGTTTGTTTCAGAAGAGTTTGGTTCTGTAGGCCCCTGACTGAAGCTGAATTTTCTGATGCCATCAAAGGACTCCAACCCCATATGTCCTTTGGTATATCATACCAGCAGGTTTGCTATTTCAAATTTGTGATGTGATTTCTTTAGTGTCTTTAGAACTTGCTTGCTGCTGATCTGAGGTTTTTCTTAGTACATGTTTTAAATCTTGTGCCCCTGTTTTCTGCAAAGAGGATCAGGCTGCAGCCTTACCAGAAGCCAAAATCAAGAGTTACATGGGATTACAGGATCTCTCTGGCTCATACTGGTCTAGGGTCCAGTTTACACACTCATAGTAATGCCTGCCCTATTCATTCGTCATCTATGTTTTGCAATAGCAGAATCTCATTGCCACACTATCATGCTGCTTATAAATACGAATCTCCTTTGGGCCCTCGGCCTAAGTCTGTGATCTTCAAAGCACCGAATATCAAAGAAAAAAGCTTAGAGCCAAATGTTGATTATATACCACTAGAGCTAGACTATCTAGATGATTGTAAGTCTGACAGCGATACAGTTCTATCAGATATGTTGGGAACTGTAAGCTTCTATTCAACATTACTGAGTAGCATCAGCTACGAAGATCAAGATCCCAAACCTTTCCATATAAAACGCGATGAGGATGATGGGTATCATTCACCTGTGCTGGACCGAAGGTTCATTTCTGACAGTGAAACAGGTCGAAACAGTGCAATTGCTCACATTATGAAAGAGAGGCAATCAAGCATGCAGGGCAAGGAGTGCAAACGCAAGGTCCAGTTCGACGAACACTCGGATCTCTCATCCCCAAGGAGATGTACTTTGGCACAAAAAAAAAAGGCGTCCTTTAACTTTGGTGGTGATGTTTTGGTTACTTCTGATAAAGCATCGCAGAGACCTGCACTTGCTGAACTAGAACAGAACAGGGAAGCAGTTATCGAAGAAAGAAAGTAAGAAGTTGGTTGCTTGGTCCAAGACTTTCAGAGCAAGGGGGGAGAGATTTCAGCAAAGAGTAAGTTGATGAGCCTATCTTTCCCAGAAGGACTTACTAATCAACGTGTCCAGAGCTGCTCCAGGAATAGTCTGTCACTGGTGACTCAATTAGGTATCGAGCTGACCTGCACAATTCTCACCAATGAGGAATGAAAATAGAAGAACAGTTTTCAATTCAATGGTGCACAGGTAGCAAGATAGGTTACTTCACTAACTAATGATGACAGTTTGTAACACCAATGCTTTCGCCTCAAGAGGGAGTTCTAGAGGGAACTTTTTGAGTAGTATATCCTAGGATGGCACCAATATGCTTTTTGCCACACAATGCTTGAGCTGCTGTAAATATGGTTTACCAGTTATCACAGTGTTTATCTTCCAATTCAACAAAATTCAGACATGAGTGCTATTTTCACTCTGTAAAGAGATCTGAGTACAAGTCTAACTAATATTTGTCTAGCATTTCGTGGGCACTCTGCTCATTAGATGGTATCCGGTACATGAATATTTACTTACAAGTTGTTTTCCTGGATTTTTTAAAGGGACATCATATGGTTGAGTGCTACCTAATGAGTTTGTTTAGTATACCTACCTAATGAAACTATTAGTCTCTAAGAATTCTAGATGTTGGCCCCCATGGATTAAGAATTCACAACGTACTCAGTGAACTCAGTAGGTACTGCTTATGATCATTCGTGCGTAAATGCTTTGGTGCTTTACTCTCTTCAATTTATGCTTGAATGCTTTTTGAATGCTTTACTCTCCAATTTATGGTATAAAGGTACTAATTAGGTCTCAGTTGATACAAGCAAATTACATGATAATATGGATAATTTCTATCCATTTGTGTGTGCTTCGGTAGTTCAGTCATCAAGAAGAAGAAAAAATAGTAATGCAGGCTTCAAGCCTTGTGGACCGAGAATATAACAGAATAGTTGCGCCACAAAAAAATGGCCAAATTATTCTGCAAGTTTTTTCCCTGTAAGTTGCCCCATGTCCAATTCCTGGCACTGCCCCTGGATATGATCTTATTTTATATTAGTGGTTAAAGTTGTATTTTGAAGAAAATATCAATATCCAAAACGACTTGTTTTTGTGAACCGGAGAAAGTAGTCGAGAACAGTTTCTAATCATTAGTATCTTTATGTACATATAGCTCTCGAGCAGTATGTGCATAAAGATACTACCATCAGAATGTTGAATTCTCAAGTAAAGCAGGCGGTTGAATCAATTCGCCAACCCCTTTACTACTCAAATCAGATAAAATCGGACGCGGATGTCTCTCCCAACGGGGAGAAAATCAGTCTCGGATCGGTAGCGGTCAGATATCGTTGTACCCGTACCCACAATGCGTCTCGTTCGGGCCCTCAGATCCACAACGGACCGCTTGGATTGAACAAGCTGGGGAAAAGAGTGTGATCACAGCGTAGCTTGTTTAAGATCACAGTGACCAAGTTTTTTTTTTTTGCTACTTTCCTTTATCTTTGTCTATCAAGATATCATGTGCTCTTTTTTTAAGAGAAATTTTACGGTACATTCTACTAGTAGTATACGACCGTAGTGTAAATCAAATATGACCATTGATTTGTTGAGCATATAATAGACTTTTCTTTGTATTTTATAATTTTTTTGTGAGGGTATTATGGATTTTCCCAACTAGGGTTGAAAATATTACTCTTGTGGTATATAATGCGCACATGGATAATTACAATTCTACCCACATCGGGATTCTACTACTCATACTACCAGACGTAGTATAACTAAATCCTAATTAATTTGAATCATTGGATCAAAAAAGAATGAACAGCCCATATTAAATTGAGTGTACCGTAAAAGAGCTCTTTTTTAAATACGGGGAACAATTGATCCGTATAATTATCTTAAGACTCACAATTCACACAAGTTGGCAAGTTTAAATCTAGGAAAATCATAGTAAAAATCTACACATAATCTACCTAACTAGTGATTGGTTCTCCAAATTTAAAGAGGTATGTTATCACGAAACTCCAAATTTAAGGTTCCACAGTTAGGCTGAAGTCATCTGAAACTCAGTTAGGTTCTGATAGTTTAGTCAAGAGGACTTCAGCCTAACTGTGGAACCTTAAATCTGGAGTTTCGTGATAACATACCTCTTTAAATTTGATGTTTTGTAGTGTGTGAAATTGAGCCTTAAATCTAGAACTTTGCGATATTTTATATAAAATATGTGGAGTTTTGCGAAATTTACTCAAAATAAAAAGAGGAACTTTACGGAGGTTAATTTTCACATCACAATTTCTTAAAAAAAACTTCATAAAAAATGCGTTGCTTAAAGAAAGCTGCAAAAGTAGCGCTAAGTTTGCAGCGGGGAAATTTCGTAGAAATTACACGGGAATTTTAAGGAGAGAGCAAGAGAAGACGAACTTTTTTTTTTATTAATTAACCTTTTTAAAATTTTATTTTAAAGTTAATCTTGACGCACTTTATTTTCAATTCTGACATCTTTAATCACGCCACGGATGGTGACGTGACAAAATAATACTGTCACGCGCCAAGATAAGACCCTAAAATATCTCTTTTTTGTCACGCCACTGGTTGTGACGTGACCAAATAATACTGTCACGCAACTTTCAGTGACGTGATAAGAGTTTGACCAGAAATGGGTTAGCGTAACAGTATTATTTTTTCACGTCACGGGTGATAGCGTAATCCAAATAGTCAGAATTGGAAATAAAATACACCGAGAGTTAACTTTAAAATAAAATTCAAAAAATGTTTAATTAATAAAAAAAAAACTCAGAGAAGACAGAGATTCTGCCATCTTCTGATCTTCTCAATCGCTCTCTTCCTTCACCATCTCCCTCCTCGAGCGAAAAAGCAAAAAGTAAAGCGAGAAACACCAAGAAACCAAGAACCCCTCGAGCACCCATCCATTCCCTACCCGATCGAGAAGTTCGCCGCCTCGCACGATCACACTCGCACCACCCTGCCCGCATTGCCTTCCGGTATCTTGGCCGCTCCAACCTGTTCTATGATCCCTCTCTCTTTTCTTTCGTTGTGCTGCTTCCATTTCTTGTTTTCTCTGCAACCCGTGCTCATAGCCGCGGTTTCTTTTTCTTGCCTTGGTTCTGTTGTTGCATCGCGTCATCTTGTTCCATGTTTGTAGTGTCGTGGTTCTTGTAGAGGGAAAAGAAAATCTCTCGAATCGTTCTTGGTAGGGTAGAAAATTTGGGGTTTTGGTAAGGAATTGTACTAGGACAGCGTAGCAGTGGGTTTTGTTTGAGGGTTTAGAACGCCTCGTTTTCACAAGATTAAATGTCTTTGCTTTGGTAAAAGAACATTCCAGCGGGTGTATAGAGCAAAACCAACATTTGTGGGGGGTGTTCTAGTGGAGTTGATGGTGGATTGTTCATCCGATGCGTGGGATGAAGATTATTCCAGAAAGTCATGATCCTGTTTTAATATGCGTAGCAAAACGGCAAAACCTCTTTGACCAAATCGTGCGCATACTTCATACCGATCTTTGCGCCACAATTTATACCAAGTGCATTACATTGTGTTTTTCTATGTGTGATGGCTTCTCTAGAACTTGCAATTCCTGCAAACATAAGTTGGAGTTGCTCTTTTTGGTGTTGGACATGTTAGAGTATGGACGGGAAGAACTACGGAACTCCGATTTTGCGCATATCTATGGAATTTTCAGGTTCTCCATGCAAGTGTGTTTGCTTGGAAGGTTTTTGCAAGATTTTAATCCTTACTAGTACAGTATTTCAGGGTAAAACCATTCCTTGTCATGTTTTAGTTCTAAACATAATGAAAATGGTTTATTGGTAAGCTACATTTCATTGGATAATCAGGTAGGATGGTGGACCTTGTGGTGGAAAATGGAAATGAATTGCATATAGCTGGGAAACCAAATTTGTGCAGTCATTAGTTGTGTGCGTTTCTTTTTCTTGATTCAATGTGATAGATCTTGAGGACTTGAGGTACGAATCCTCTTTCGGATACTGTTGTTAAGCTGGTGATTGTCTTCGGTTCAACGAAGATGCTATACTTTTGCATTAGTCTGTGTGAACTTCTACATGTACGTACTTCATGTCGTGAGCTGTAATTTGATTTCATCGATGAAATATAGGTAGGGACCCCTCCTTGCTGACTTGCTAAAAAAAACTTCAGAACATGATTGGTTTCGTATAATCACCTTGCTGTTTTATCTTTTACTTGCATTTTTTTAGGGTACAATACCTGTAGCATCGAAAAAAGCACGTGCTAAGTTTTTCCCTTGGTTTTAAGTATAATTGTCGAGTCTCCTAACCCTTTTTTATTGTCAATCTTTCATGTTATCAAGGAATCCAATGAATTTTTGGATGGGGGAGGCACAGAGTAAGAACGGTTCAGCCTCCTATGATGGTGCAATTTTTCTGTGCAACCACCTGACCAGGAAGGAGTGCTTTGAGAAAAAGCTTTTAGGCCTTTCTGCTTATTGTGCTGATTATGTACAGAAAGTTAAAACTGGCGCAACTTTATTCTTGTATGATGTGGAGCAGCGCAAGCTTCATGGGGTGTTTGAAGCAACTTCAGATGGGGCGATGAACATTATTCCTGATGCCTATATCTCATCAGGAAAGCTGTATCCTTCTCAGGTACAAATACTTTTGAGACTTCTATAAAAATATTTAATATGATGCGCCATACGAATTAGGAGAGTTGTACTAATTCTTTTCCTGCTGTGTTTCACTAAATACAGATACGTTTCAAGAGGATTTGGTTTTGCAAGCCTTTGATGGAAAGTGAACTCCAAGATGCAATCCAGAATAACTTTATGGCAAGAAACAAGTTTAGTTTTGGTTTGTCACATCAGCAGGTATGTTCAACATTTTTCTGGTGCTCTGTTAACTTACTTTGCTACTGACCTCAGGGTGTTTCTCTTATACAGGTTGTAAATCTGCTTCACCTGTTTTCTTCAAGGAACAGATTGCAGCCTCGTCAAAATCCAAGTTTACATGATGAACTTCCAAGGGAGTCTGAAGTGTCTTCCCTGGTTAACCAATCAGATATCCAGTCCAGTCCAAACAGCAGTTCACATGGTTCATTCAAAAGCCCCTGTCAAACATGTTCGTCCTCCACTCTTGGGGAGCATGCAGCATCGCTAATTCACAAATTAACCAATCCTATGTCACTAGTGCAAAGAGAACTACAATCAGATATATCTGATGTGGCTAAGTCCAACAGCTCGAGATCTTCCTTGCACACTGGAGCAAATGCGGACAGTGTCACCGTACCTGGCAGCCAAGAAGCAATGGATGACAAATCTATTGATGACTATATACCACTACCGCTGGAGGAAGATACTTTAGAGAGTGTTGATGATCTATCTGATTTGCTTGAAGATGAGAGTCACTCTTCAGAATATAAAGGTAGCAGTGACTCTGAAGAGCACACTACTTTCCACCAAGCTTGTGAAAGGAAGAAAGATGGATGCTATCCGCCCATGGTAAATTCCAAGCTCCACTCTGACAGTGAAGGGCGAACAAGTGTGTTTTCTCGGTTAATGGGGAGACCTAAAACTTTTAGTCTAAGTAAGAAGTCCAAGACCAAATCATTCCCATCAAAGAATGCTCGGTCTTTCAATCCCCTTTCTCAGAGGAAAGAACAGTGGAGGACACAGCGCAAGAAACCATACCCATATGATAATGATGGAACAGCTAATAGGTTGAGCAGAGTTGCAGCATTGGATTATTCATTTGTTTGGGGTGACAACAGAAAATCCACCAAGTCCTCTGGTGGAAAACCTAGCAAAATTCAGACACGCCTAGCACCATTTGTTGAGGATGGGAACAAATGGGATGTATCTACTAAAGAACCTGGTAGATATGATGCATGCAAAAAGCTATTTGTTCCTGAAGGTAGTAGAAAACTGTTCCAGTCCTGCGACAGAGAACTAAATACACCCCCAGTGTTTGCTGGACTACATGAGAGCAGTGAAGTCCATGTTAAAGAACAAATCAGAACCCCTTTTTTGAATTTTAAGCGGCGTGCTAAGGATCCAAGCGTTGAAGGAGGAGATCAGGATTTTGGCAATGAGGATGTCAAGGAATCAGCAGGGAAGAAGCAGCGACTAGCAAGTGCGTCCTTCCCTCAAGAGGAGTATCTAAGTGCCACTGCATTGGTTCCCAAAGGCACCAACGCTATGGATATACTAGCAACATCTGATGGAAACTGTAAAGACAAGAGCATCACTTTGTCATCTAAGGACACTTGTACTCAGATGGCTAGTTCTTATCTTGGAACCAAAGTGCTCCTGCAAGATGAACAACAGGAGAGCATTCAAGGATGCTGTGAACAAGTTACGGGTGATGCATCATTGATTCTTGAAAATTCAGAAACTATGGGGTTGTTACCCAAGCACAGTTTTGGAGACAGGAAGACTTTTTCGAATGTTGAAACTCAGAGCGAGGTGGCTTCTGGTCTTCCGGAAACCGAAACATCCCTCCAAGAGAAACAAAACCAAAGCGTTAGGAGCCACCATGGAGTGGTTAATACTGATAATGTGTTGCTCCTGGAAAATTCTGAAGCCATGGATTTCTTGCCCAACCATGATGAATATTGTGGAAGCAAGAGGAGTTTGTCATCTAATGGGAATCTTAGGCATGTTGCTTCTAGTCATCTGGCAACTGAAATGCCCCTGCAGGAGAAACAAAACCCAAGCGTTCAGAGTTGCTCTCAAGTAGTTCATGGTGATAAAGTGTTTGTGCCAGAAAATTCTGAAGAAATGTTCCCCAAGTTTGATGCGGCCTGTGGAAACAAGAAGGGTTTGTCATCTAGTGAAGCTTATAGCCATGTAGAGGCTTCCCATCTGGATTCTCATGTGTCTCTGCAAGAGAAACCCTACCAAAGAGCTCCAAGCTGTTGTGAAATAGTTAATGCTGATCGAGCGTTGGTTCTGGAAAATTCTGTAACCTTAGACATTTCACCCAAATGTGATGGAGAATGTGGTAAGAACAGTTTACCTTCTGATGGTATTGGTGGCTATGTGGCCAGCGACCATCTGGCATCCAACATGTTTCTGGGAAGGGGACAATATGAAAGCATTCAAACCAAGGGTAATACCATGTTGGCTCTAGGAAATTCAATACCTATGGACACATTGCAAACTATTGATGGAAACAGTGGAAACAAGGGTAACAGTTTGGTGACCTGCACAAATTTGGGTTTTGATTATATGAAAGAAGCGCCCCAACTTGTTGGAAACTGTCATGAAGTAGTCTCTAGTGATGCTGCACCAGTTCCTGAAAGTTCTGGACCTCTTAGTAACTTCCGTAAATGCCATGGTGATAGTGCAAACAAGTATAGCTTATTGGATGAAACTTCAGAAAATGTGGCCACTGATCATCAGGAAACCGGTACGCCTCCTCACGATGAACATTACCACAGTTGCTGCGGTGATACTTCATCTGTTTTAGAATATTCTGGCACTATGGACACAAGTACAGGTGATGGAAATAATGAACACAAGAACTCCTTTGATCAGAAACATGATGAAATTATGTACTCAGTGACAGGTTCTGAAGATCATGGAACTACTACCTACACTTTGTCTTCTAATGGAAGTCAATGTTGTGCACCTCCTGATGATCAAGAATGCAGCAAAGTTGTGTTGCATCAGGAGGTGCAGTACCAAAAATTTCGAAGCCGACCTGAAACAGCCCATGAAAACCCCAATTCTATTAATTCCTTTACTGTCTGTGCTGACGATTGCCAAAGCAAGAGCAGGATGTCAGCCGTTAGAACCTCTGGCCATCTGGTTACAGATCTTCTTGGAACGAACTCGGAGTCAAGTTTCTTCAACGACTCATCAAGTGAATGTGCCGAGAACTTTAGTTCTTCTGCTTTGAGCAGTGAGAAAAACTTGGAGCAGAACGCCAACGGATCAGAAGTCTCTGCAGAGGTGATCATACTTCAACATGATCCTGGAGAAGAGATGAAACCGCGGTGACTATCCTGCATTCACAATCTGCAGCAGCATAACTTGAGAGTTTATCCACCAGAGCACCAAACTTATGCAGTGACAGTGAACTGCCATTTTTTTTGTCGTTGGAATGTTATTCCCTATTAAAGCATTTCAGCAAACTACGAAAAATTACCGGAACTATTTGTAACTCTGGCCGTGTTTTGTGCCTTTTGTTACTCTTCCAGACCTGTTTTCATATATGCTAGATGGTAAAAGAAAAATGTCAAATCTGTCTGCATGAGATGTGGAAAACTGGAAATGACCTTTGTCGAACTCACCTGATTATACCGCTATTGATTGATTGCTTCTTGCGCTTTAGAATACAGACCATCTTGATGAGAAGAACCACGGTTCGGTCCGTGATCTTGGCCATGTTTCTGCTTTGCAGACGTAGGCGGACCCAAAGAAGGCTGAGTGGGGTTTAATCCTTTACTTAAATTTTAGTTTTTAGTGAAGTAGCTCAACGTTTGAGGACTTATGTCGAAATTTTAGTTTTTAGTGAAGTAGCTCAATGTATCCCTACAGTCCACTTGTACTCATTTTTTGACCTGATCAGCCCTTGGACTCACTTCCTTCCACACAGGTCATTAGTCCACCTGCTAAATGACCTTTTACGAGTTACGACTCGTGATCCCATGACGTTCCAACATGAGGCCATCGTTTGGGTTGGATTTCTTGAATATCCGTGTTGATTGGCATGCGCATCACATCGTCGTCAGTTCGTCACGTCTGCCTTTGCAGGTCGATGGCCAGTTCAGGCTATTGGGCTCCCAGAGCCCGTGTCCTCTCGGCTCCTCCTGCACACAACTGTGGACGCTGGCTGAACTACCGGTGCGGTGGCGCCCTGCACGGCAGAGGAGACGACACGGGCGTGGGCCGTGCCGCCGTGGAGGGGGGAAGTAGCACAGGCAGAAAGGCGCGACGCGTGCGGCAGACGGAGGCGAGTATTCGCGTGGGATGGAATCGGGCTTTCGAGGAACGATTTTTTTTTCCTTTTGGCTTCACGGTGACACCTTTATTGCAAGACTACTCTTTTGGTCTGAAAATTTTAAATTTGGTCTCCTCCCGAACGTGAAATGATCATAGATCGACACGTGTCGCTTTTCGCGCTCTAGGGGTGCAGAAACCTAGCGGCCAGTGCCGCATTTCCAATTGGCCTGGGAACGAACACAGCGACGCGGAAAGTGGTGGACCCAGCTACCTTCCGTAGTACTGGAGCGAGAAAAAGGCTCCTTCCGCGACAGAGAGTGCATGAGGTGGGCGGGCCGCTACCACGGCAGGGGAGCGCAAAAAGCCGGTGCTGGTGCAATGCATTGCATTGCATTAAATGCTTGAGACAATTTGGCCCTAATTGCAAAGCATGCATCAACAAATGCCAATGCATTGCATTAAATGCTTAAATGCTTGAGACATCAGTTGAGCACACTAGCGCAGCAGCAGGAATGCGGCCTATTTCCTGCGCTCCTCTGCCGCGAAAAGCAGCCAGCCAATTCGCGAAAAATGAGCCGGCAACCTTCCGCGGTCTGGCGGCGCGAAAGGATCCCGGGCCCGCCACCTTCTGCGGCGTTGTGCTTATTCCTGCACCAGTTGAAATGCCGCACTGGCCACTAGGTTTCCATGCCCCCAAGCGCGGAAAGTGACACGTGTTGACCTTCAATCATTCTGCACTAGGAAGGAAGCTAAATTTGAAATTTTTGGGCCAATAAAGCTAATCTTGTAATTCAGGTGGCATCGTAGGGTCAAAAGGAAAAAATTCTCGAGGGACGCGTGGGCTGTGGCCTCCACGCCGTTGTCCATCTATACGCTAGGCCGCAGTAAGCGGCAGGCCAGCGTCCGACAATCACCGATCGTTTCGCCTGGGCGATGAGAGCCGGCGAGCGATGCTGCTCGAAAAACACCACACGTTTCAAGGCAGCGTATATGATCTTGCCAGTACTGGTCCGAACCAGTGGTGCAGATTAGACCTGTTCATAGGCGGCCCGATCCAGACACCGTCTGGGCCGGGCTTAGGACTGGAAAACCGACTCGGTAGAAGCCCAGCCCGACCCAGCCCAAAATCCCGGTAAAATCAATCTAAAAAGAGAAAATCTATTTATTTAATGCTGAGAATGAATTAAATATTAGTTTTTTATTCCGAAAAATAATTAAAATAAGACTTTTAATCGAAAAATCAGGTTTTCGAGTGGTAGGCTTGGCTTGTTGATTTTGGTAAGCTTTTCAAGCTCAACTCAAGCCCAACTTACCCAACATTTGAATAGGTCTAGTGCAGATAGTATGGGGGTAGTATGGGGGTATAGCTATACCTCTAAAAAAATTGGAAAAATACATGTTATATATAGTGTGTATATATACATGTAATAAATTTTGTTACAACCAGTGACATTTATGATTATTTATAAGTGTTAGATTATATGTTAGTATATAGAATTATATATATTATGTATTATGTAGAAGTAGAATAGTTAGTTACGAGTCAGTAAAACTATGTGTTACTTAAGTTCATACCCATCGTGAAAATCCTGGCTTTGCCGCTAGTCCGAACATATCCCAAATGTGAAGTGCAGGCAGCTGAGGTCATGTATGTTGGTTTTTTAGGGCATTTTGGTAATTCCTCAATTCGAGAAAAGAAGAAAAGGAAAAGGAAATGAAATGGGTGTGGGGCCCACATGACGGTAAAGAAAGGGAGAGGCTGGTTCGTGGAGCTCGGCCGTTCGGCTCCTTCACTCGCGCGGGCGGAAGACTCGGGGCACCGCGGGCGGCCTAGGCGCTTCGAGTGTAGGCCGTTCGCTGCAACTATGCCGCCTTCTCTCGGCTCTTCCCCTCCTTTTATTTTGGGCGAATAGTTCTTCTTTGGGAGATAGAATCAGAAACAACAGTGAGTTTCCCTTTTGATTAATTGCTTCTTCTCCTCCGTTTTGACTTCAGTTTTGAGAGGATTTGGAGTTCTTGCGCCGCCGTGGATGTCGTCGCGCCATCGGTGGTGGTGAACTCTTGGTCTTCCTGTGTACGCATCCGATCGATTTCCTTCTTGCGCCATACTCTCTGTGTGTGGGTACTTGAAGGGAACCTCGGTATTGTGCGATTGGAGTTCTTGTGGTCGGCTTTGGCTTGGCCTTGAGGGAAAAGAAGCTATCGATTCGATTCTGGTGCTCGGTGGTGAAGTGCACTCGGTCAGTGCATTCTTGTGATTCTTGTGCGGCATTCTCCTGTACCTCAGCTTTGTTCTTTGGTGTGTCCCAAAGTGCGAGGCGCTTGGTTTTTTGAGACAGCGTCTTTCGACGTGTCTTGCCTGGTTTCATCTCGGTGGTTTTGAATACCATCAGCTTTGTGAGTATTTCTGTATTCCAATTGTTGAATATCACTCTGCATATATATGTGATGTACTGGTTGATAAATCTGGAATTGATTTGATGCTAGTACTAGGAGATATTGCTAGTGATTCTGTGGGTTTCGGTTTACTACTCAGTGATGATTTTTGTCAGATTGTGAATTTAATTTGGTAACAATATCAAACTTGAGCTGCTAAGATTGCTTCTTGTTGTCAGATTGTCTCAATTCTTTTTCAGCTATGAATGAGTTAATTACATTCCTTTGATACATTGATCCTACTATTCCTTTGTTAGTTGGTTGGCTTACTCCTGTTAGCCGAGTGACTCACTTTGGTGAAATTAGTGATCTCTTTACTCCGTCAAGCAATTAATTATCCATCTGCTGAATGGTTTATGTATTAACCAAGTGATTACTTGTGAACTGTTAATCATATAACACTCTGTTGACTGAAAATAAAATTGCTGTTTGAGAAAATTCTTGACATAATTAGCAGAGCATTAAATTCTAAGCTTATAGTTTGATCCATTGTTATCAATTTTAATTAGTGAAGAATCTTGACAAAAGTATCGAAAAAGACCAAGATTACATCTTGAGCAAACTTAAAACATTCTAAATATGAGCAATATGTTGATTTTGCATGTTTTCCTGTTCAATCTTTTAAACATATTATCATGTTTAATTGACATTTAGAAAATAGACGTTCATATGTTATTTTTGTCAATTATATGCTGCTGGCATTATGCTTTAATTATGGTTATTTATGCTAGAATTAAATCTGAGTATTTGCTAAAACCGCTTTATTTACAACAATGTACAGCCACAAGAACAATACCATCTACATAATAAACACAACATGAATGTTGACTTCTGAATCACAACCACGCATTACGCACAAACCAACAAGGCACAGAGCATGCAGGCGCAGCTGCAGTGGCGGATGAAGATCGAAGACAACTGAGCACTGGTAGTGTTATACTGTCACTAGGAGGTTCGTATGATCGTACAACTTCCAAATGACGAGTTTATGGGGCAAAGATTACACATCTTTCATAGAGTCTTCACAATCAACCCAGCACAAAAATTACATGATAAATAGCAAATTCCCTTCTCTACACAAAAAAAACAGTTGCAATGGTATTGCAATGGTTGCTCCCCTGGAGGGAAACAAGCGCACCACAAGACTGGATGTGCAAATCTTACCTTACCGGATACAAGTTGGTAAGGTGAAGCCATGGCACACGAAGACCAGCACAACGTATATGATTACCAGGAGTATGAATATCAATGCGGCCCTGCAAAAAAAAAATGAAAATGAAAATGTATGTTTATTGCAGATGAAAGGCTCGAACAGCAGTCAAGTAAACAAAACATCATACTATGAGTTTGCTTGTAATCTGATGATTAAGGTATGCAACCTTCATAGATATTCAATATTCAGAAGTGTAAGCCAAGTCAGAACGCTGCTTGGCATAATAAAAATGAGAGACAGATTAAACATATGCTTGAAGTTCATAGAGTACAAGGCTGCCCAAAAGTAAGACTAAATTTCAAAGATCAGAATCATCTCACTATTCACACACAACAATTGTGCCCACTTTAATTCCGTATCTCAATATCTCATCAACGCAGTTGACAATTTCAAAACTTTGCTTTAGCCAGAGGATAATCAATGTTTGGACCTTTGTTGGTCAGACTACAACTGATAGAATTAACAAGACAAGTACATGGATGCACTCATTGAAAATTATGCTGAACAAGTAAAAACAAAAACAAGAAACATAACTGATAGTTCAGTATTTATTGCACATAACACACAATATACCATATCCATAAATTTGCATTCAAATCTACCGCATGAAACCATGTTTGAAAGCGCTTACTGCTTAGTGCATTATTTTTTACATAATTACAGCTGTCAATAATTATAGATTGAGATGAATATATATCAAGGAGCGCAATTAAGCCAGGTTCATGGTGGATGTAAAAACTCAGTGTAAAAGAAATTCATGAAACAAAACAATAGTATTGATGGAAGCAAACAGAAAAGGAAACATGAAGATACAACCTAAAATATATCAAACAACTTTTAGTAGGAAGATTACATACGCGAGTTTAACATTTCTCCACCAAACAGTGTTTCTGAAACGGCGAGCTTGTCGTTTAAATCGAACTGTATTTCCTTGCATATTTGCAGTCTTGTCAACCAGCAGTTCCAAACGATCGCCCCTTTCTAGGACTTTATCAATATTATTGATCATAACACTACGGACCTGCAAGAGAATAATTAACAGTAAATATCATTTTGAATGCTTTAAATTTTCTTGGCAATATGCTTCTGTTATAGAAGCAATGCAAGATCTTCAAGACATGTGACTGTTTTCATGGTTTTACCTAAAGCAAACAGTATCTGGAAACAATGAGCAATTTAAAAAAGAGGCCAGTTCGATACATGATCATTCCACTTTTAGTTTACAAGATCGGAAAACACAGCATGTGCTTATTTTAATTTTATGATCAAATGTTTTGCAGAATTGTACTCTAGAAAATACATGTGAATCGTCAAGTTTTGGATGCAACTCATGCTCGGACAAGAACAACTGAAAAAAAGGTGAGTACCTGATTGATTTCGCCTCTCATGCGGTTTATTCTGTCTGCATTAGGGTCATTTGAATAGTAGTCCATTTGTTGGCTCAGGACCCTTGAGAACTCATCATTCATTGCATAAGCAAGGGCTGTCAGTGCAGCACGACCATATGTCTTCACAAATCTTCCATGAATATCCTCAAGGAACGCAAAGGGGATTCGCCCTGCAATAAAACGAAGCGAAAACTTTCAGGTGCACGTACTAGACCAAATTTGCTCTTGGTTTCCGCAAACTGCTCTCGGCAGGAGCTAGACTATAGCCCAGCTCTGGTTTCCTAGCTTAAATACTAGAACATTTGCAGCATCAAAAGCGTTTGATCCCAAAGTCAACAGCTGCAAAACTCGGGCAGACAGTCCAAAAGCTCAACTCGTCAACTCCATCTATTGTCAGATGACAATTGGCTGGCTCTAAATCAATCCAACTGCATCTCCCCGGTTTGTCCCAATCTACCAATCCCCTGAGGACACCCTGTAGCTAAGCAGCCACAGACATCGGAGACGCACATACTGACAAACCCCCCATTAACTCGTCCGAATCTCCAAGATTCCGCCCGCCTATGGAGCCCGAACCCCAACCAAGTTCAAAAATTAACCCCCTCCGATCGATTCAAGAAACGCGGTACGGAGCATTGCGAGAGAGGGGAGGAGGAGGAGGAATAGGAGCAACAAGGGGGGAGGGAATAGGGGCGGTGGCGGTGGTGTCCTTACGTCCGGCGGCGTCGTCGGCCATGCAGAGCGCGGTGATGCCATCGGTGCGCTTGGCGTGGAATACGTATCGGTCCTGGGTGTAGGAGACGTGGCTGTCGGCGGCGCCGTCGGGGAGGCGCTCGAGGACCTGCCGCGCGACGGCGCCGGCGTTGGTTGCCGCCGCGCTGTGCTCCGCCAGCGCCACCGTGCCCCGCGCCACCAGCGCGTACAGGATCGCCATCCCCCCTCCTCCACCTCCTCCTTCCCCTCTCCGCCGCGTGGACTCCTCCCTCGGGGTCGGGGAGGGAGGAGAAGGTTAATAGGGGAGGACGGCTGCGGAAAAGGGGGGAAAGAGAGAAGGAAAAGGCCAAAAGGGTGGGGGTATGATCTGGCAGAGACAGGTTGGGCTGTGGGATGGAGGACAGGAGGAGGCCGGAAGGCCAGTTGGTATCGTTGTTTAATTGGCGGTGGGTCCCACCTTGGCCGTTTTGAGCTGAGCTGATGTGTTTGGGCGCGGCTGGCTGGGCTCGGTCCTAGATCTGAGCTGAGCTGATGTGATTGAGCCGAGGAAGTTGGGGCTTGATCCTTTCATCCTTTGAAATTTTTGGCATAATTGTAAGTTTTGGTCACGTATTTACAAATATGGCCGTGTATAATTTTTTTTCAGATTTGTCTGCTTACCGTACAGCCACCATACGACACCTCACTATCGGCCGCCACGCAGCGTTCACACTTTGCACTGGCGGCCTTTTTTGATTTTCCTCGCTTCTTGTCTGACCACCGTGTGGCACCTCGGCTGTCGGCCGCCACGCGTCCACGCCGTGACGCAAGACGGCCGTTGTCTTGATGGCGTCCACGGTCCGCCACGTGTCCCCTCTCCGGAATAAAGGTTAGGGTTTAAGCGGGTTTTAACGATTTTCGTTTGAATTTTAAAATATAGCAAACGACTTCAAAAAATTATGAAATTTTACGTGGAGCCTCCCGACACAGTGTACTTGCTTGTGTAAATTTGCTATAATTTTATTCATCCAGAATTTTTCTCACAATTTCATATAAGTGTACTATTGATTAAATTTTTCTTGCCTTTATTTTCCACCTAAAGCTCCACCAATCAATCTTTTTTTTCTTTTCCACCGAAAGCTCCACCAAGCAATCTTATCATCCTATCACATCTTTTTATTCCATGTCTCCCCCGTCTAATCCTTGTTTGCCGCATGCAAATTAAAACCGATTGTGCGCGAGGAAGGATTCCCTCTCGGCTATAAATTAGCGAGCGATGAGCGCGATTTTATTTCGCAGTCGCTGGCTCGCTCACTCGCTTTTTCGGTTGCTCTCTCTGTTTATTGTATTTCTGGTGATATTTTAGCCTTATTAACCGCCGCCGTCATTATAAGCCAATTTAGCAGGTAATTTTTATCTCTGTCGATTTTTTGTTGTTCGTAAATTATTTATTAATTGTGTACTTCAATAGTTAGGTGCTAGGTTTACCAATTTACCAAGAAGCGTACTTAAGTAGTTATGTTTAGCAATGTACCAAGAAACCAATTTTTTTGCCACAAACTTGATCGTTCGTAAATTATTTATTGACTGCGTAACATTTTTTTTGTTGTTCGTAAATTCTTCATTAGAAGCCGACGGGCCCACCATGGGCTCACGATGGACTGCTGGTTGTCTGCGCTGGGCCAAGGACAGGGCGATGAGGTGCTACTCGTTGTACCACAACGAGTTCAAGTCGTTGCACGAGAGCGACATCATCTGGTGTTCATGGTATCCAGATTTCGTGCGCATGATAGCGCCGCACGGGCTGTCCGTGCAATGCACCCAGGACATCGCCTTATGGAGGACAACCTGCCACCTGGTGTTCACATATATGGTGGAGCCTTACGCGCCGCATCGCGTAATGCGACAGTTTGGTTCGTACCAGGTCATGCCCTCCCCGGACGGCAGGCACCTACAACGAACCGTACACCTATGAGTCAAACTTTATCCGAGTAATGTTTACAGTTCTTACGTCTTCTTTTCTAACATCAATCCTTCCAGAAATGCAGGCAATCGAGGGCGGGTGGGCATATAAAGGATTGGCGCCCAGTCCAGCAGGAGTGGACTATGGCATGGACGGAGGAGGCGCACATGGATGTCTTAATTGAGCGGCGTCCGTACGACCCTGAGATGTATGGTGCGTACTTGGAGTGGTACATGCCACATACGTGTGCAAGACTCACCATTCCTCCACCGGAGCGCTCGGAGCTGGTGTTAGAGGAGACGCACCAGAGAGCCTTCGCTGCGATCGCGATAAGATCGCGGCTGCGACGGCGTGGCAGCAGTCAGACACTGGCAACCTCTGGTCGTTTCATTGACGATATTTGCACTCTTCGTTAATGAACATGTTATACACGTCACTACAGCTTGGGCGTGCAGCACGCAGACGGAGGTCGCCATCGGCAACCTGCATGTAACACCGGCGGATTTGAAAACTTTGAGGTACGTCGCCGTAGAGTTGAAGAAGATAGTAAAGAACTTGAGCTACGGTCTGTTGCTCACCCGCTAGGTCAGCACGACCTAGCGAGTCCAGCCGGTGTCGTAGCGTTCCTCGTCGGTCATCCGCGGGCTAAGTCGGCAGGGAGGTAAGTTATGTACAAATCTACGTTACGTTTTTTTGGTTATGCCATACGTTGCGCTAACATCATGTCGTTCTCCTGCCGCAGGTCCATCGGGATGAATCACTTCTACCGTCCGCGTTGGTACACAGACCAGCGCTCCCCGTTGGTCATATGCACTGCACATCCGGGAGGAATGAGATTCTCAGTTCACGTACTGAGTATTTATCTATACTAACATCATTCCGTCTTGTAGCCTTCAATTAACCGTAGGGGTGACGGCCAGTTCACGATGACTGATGATGATGACACGGGCCTCCCAGCTCCTACCAGGGAGCAGTACACGCCGTCAGGGTATAGAGCATGGCAGCCAGGGTTTGGAGCTTATGTAGGGCAAAGCTCCTCCGGGTTCGCTGTCGCACCCTACCTCCAAGGGCAGAGCTCATCCGCACAAACCGGAGTTGCAGGCATTGTACCCCGAGAGTGAATTTTTCGAGCCCGTTGCTCATGATTTCTTCGGAGGTGTCCCCCAACCAGCATGCCTCATCACGACGACATGTACACTTACCAGACTCTGCTGGGCTATACTAAGCCTACCGATGCACCTCCACCACCTCAACGGTCTTCATACCCCCTCCGAATGGACACGCGCTTACTCGATCGCTTCACGTACTCCACGGGGCATGCCCGACGCAAGACATCTAGGTGCACGCGGAGGCCACCGCAATGAGCAGAGGGTAGTGTCTCAAACGAGGGGGAGACACCACCCCTCTGCTGGTGCAGGAACAGATACAAGTTCTTCAAGTCCAAGCACCGGCTCAGCTTGGGCATGCGTTACTGGGGTTGCACGAACTACTCTTGCGACTATCTCGACTGTCATTGGGACACGAGCTGCTATCGGCAGCCGGTAAGGACATGTTACAGTATGTTTCCCTACCATTTCTCTTTCAAAGTATGCACTAACAACCTCTCTCGTCTACTCGTAGTCTCCGGATCTGCTATGTGGCTACCACAAGTGGATCGACCTAGAGATTCACCCACATGACTAGTGGACTCTCGACTGCGAAGAGTGGGATACCAATAGGAACCGCGAGGAGCGAGGAGGAGCGTTGCACCGAAGAGCACAACGAGCATATCTGGCGGGAGACACGGACCCATCTCGAGGCATGCAGGCGCAGGGAGGCGCGAGAAAAAGAGAGAAATGGCAGCCGAGGCCAAGGCGACCGGCGATGAGTACAACACCGAGCTCGCAAGCAAGGGCAAATGCAGCGCCCCGTGTCATTACCCTAGGGGTAATCACACTTAGGCATACAGATTACTATTTGTTTGCTCAGTAGAACACTGCTCTAACGAATAGTAAGCCTTTACTAGAGTTAGCACAGCAGAACAATAAGTTAGAAACTGTTCTTTATTACAACAGTAGCCACACAAGGCTAAGGTTCTAGATACAATTATTTAATTACAAAGGGGAAATATATTATCCACGCTTGACTGCTAGGTCCCTCCAGCAGTCTACTTGTCCCACAAGTCGAATAGGGCGTCCACCTCACCCTGCTCCTCGTAACCAACACCCTCATCACCAGTAACCTCCTCGGTACCTGCGAATCCTTCACCCCACTTGAGATAACTCTTGGCCGGACTAGGATCTAAGCAAAGGGGAGAGATAGCAAGAGTGAGTACTAGTGTACTAAGCAAGCATGTAAAAACAAAATGCACCTGATGACTACCACTTGTTCTTATCATAATTCTACCTCTTCTCGTTCTCTGAAAATAATCATTAAGATATAGGTTGCAAATTTTATTTATGAAAACACTACTTGTTACCTGGTAAGAAGATAAACCCCCAGAGAATTACCGCAAACTCCAATCCAGGAGACATGCATGAATTCGTGATTTTGATTAGCATTGCGTAGGCTTATACCACTTTACCCATAGTTACTCTGAGCTCTAATGACTCTGGGCCTCCCGCATTTCCTTTGATGCAGTTTCAAGATCAGAATACAGAATGTTATCCAGGTTATGTATTTATGTTTCAACCCATTACTTTTCGTCAGTGGCTTATCTCCACCGAGTTCCAAAAATGTTGGTTGGGCCAGCTTTCTTCTAGTTCCCAACACTCCACCGTGCGCTTACTACCCTACCTATTGTGGAGTACATAATTACGTAGCAAGGTAACTTTTTCTGCCCACCGAAACGGAAAAATGGTTGGCACTTAAAGATGGCTCCTTAACCGAGTAAGAGTTTTGTTTGTCCTTATATTATAATCATATGTAAAAGGATCCCCCCCTTGCCGCTCCTATTCCTTGCCCAGGTTTCCTTTTACCAACCTTATTGACTCTCTTCCAGTACAACTGCACTCCTCCAGTTGTACGATTCTTACCTTCTTCTTATCTTTTCTTCTTCTTGCCTTTTTTAACCGATTTGATTTTGAGACATAGTTTTTTATACAGTACATATATGATACAGCAACACAGTATACATTTAATATAACTATATTTATGCTCAAAAGTAAGCACAACTACAAAAATGCTAATACTGGACGCCTGATCACAAACGGTTCATCAAAACCGTCTGTATTAAAAACAATCTCAGCCAGTTTTTGTTTACCGACCGTTTGTGTCATTTTCCGCGCTAAAAACCGTCTGTGAAGAGGTAACCCAATATCACAGACGGTTTTTTGTCAGAACCATCTGTGATACTTCACAGATGGTTTTTGTTGAAAACCGTCCGTGATAATTAACTCATCACAGGCGGTGCAGTGTACATAGCTCCCCAACAGAGTCTTCTTGATCTCCATCTCTGGCGCTACTGATAGCAGCGGAGATCTCAAGCCAGTGAGTCCATCGCCACTCCGTGCCCAGTTTGAGTTTCGCCTCACCTCACTGAGCCCGCTCGTGTAGTCCATTTCAGCTATTGTCGCCGAGGAGCTTGCCACAGTCGTCTCTATTCACCGATCGACGACCAACCGCCTTGGACCTTCCCCAACTTCATTGACACCTTCCTCGTGATCGAGGTGAGCTACTGGAGCATAAGCATCCTTTAATTTGAGTAGTTTCAGGCGTTTACGCCGAAATCGCTAGTGAAGCCCATGGCGCCGCCACGGGACATCACCGTCGATTCTCCTCAGGCGACCTTAGGGCCCCGAGCCACGACTATTAGCAATGCGATGTCACCCTAAGCCCAATTTGAGTTTTAAATCCTACTGTTTTTAATCATTTAGTTAATAAACTAACGAGTCTATGACACGTGGGATCGCCATAGATTTTATAAATAAAATCATGAAATAAAAAATGAGTCACTGACAAGTAGGGCCCACATGTAAGTTAATGAAATCCGGAGAAATGTAAAAATGAAAAAAGCTACCTTTAGTTCAGAGAAAAATACGCTTTCTCTGTTGGAAAAGCGTAATTAAGCCTCGAAAAATATGCTTTCGAAGTCCCCATTTATTTATTTCCAGGGTTTTCAATACGAACCGTGTGATCGACCAAAGCTGATGTACGCTGAGAACCGTGTGAGTGAAGAGTACATTAATGGCGTGTCTGCTTTTACAAGAGTTGCCGAGGAGGATATGTTGAATAAGGGGGCGGAATATGTGTACTGTCCATGCATTGACTGCGAGAATCTGAAGATGTTTAAGAACCGAACACGATCGAAGCACACTTGATTTGAAGGGGTTTCAAAAGGGTTATACGTTGGACGATCCACGGTGAAGAGCATATTATCTGAAGTCAACGATATGTCCCGAATGATGTCGATTGTGGTTTCGATTCGGATAGGCTGCACGATGACAATCTAGATCAGATGCTTCGCGATGCAGAAGGGAACTGCGATGAGAGGGAGTATGTTAAATTCTGGGACTTGATGGAGGACTCGGAGAAACCTTTGTTCCCGGGCTACAAGCTAGAATACACAAGGTTATCATCCATGCTTGACTGCTGAAATTGAAGGCAAGAAACGGTTGGTCCAACAAGAGTTTTACGGGGCTGTTAGATCTCTTAGCGGACAAGCTTCCAAAGGGAAATGAGTTGCCCAAAACCACCTACAAAGCCAAGAAGGTTCTTTGTCCATTGGAAAAGGAAGTAGAAAAAATACATGCATGTCCGAACAACTATATCCTCTACCGTAAAGAGTATACAAACATGCATGTATGTCCAGTATGTAACGCACCCCGATACAAGCATAAGAATCAATCAGATGACGACGAGGGAATCGAGGTGAAGAAAGGACCTCCTGCTAAGGTGGCGTGGTATCTTCCTGTAATTCCCCATTTGAAGCGTTTTTTTGCGAACCCAAAGAATGCAAAAGCTGTTGTATTGGCACTCGAGGAGGCGTAAGAATGACGAAAGCTAAGACACCTGCTTGATTCCGCCCGGTGGAGAAGCATCGATAGGAGATTTGTAGACTTGGTGCGGGCGAGGAATATAAGGTTTGGATTAGTCTGAGATGGAATGAATCCTTTTGGTAACATGAGCGGTGAGGCATAGCACTTGGCCCGTGACGCTCTGTATCTACAACCTTCCTCCTTGGCTATGTATGAAGCGGAAGTATATTTTTCTGTCGATACTTATCGAAGGGCCGAAGCAACCTGGGAATAATATTGATGTGTACCTAGCTCCATTGATGGAAGATCTAAAAATCTTGTGGATTGAAGAGTGCAATTATGGGATGCGTACAAGCGAGAGAACTTTACTTTACGTTCCTTGTTGTTCTGCACCATAAATGATTATCCTGCCCTTGCTAATCTGTCGGGCCAGAGTAAAAAAGGGGTCAAAGCTTGTACTCACTGCTTAGATGATACCGAGAGTGTGTGACTAAATCACTCGCGTAAAACCGTGTACATGTGTCATCGTAGGTTCCTTCGGTGGGCTCACCCATACTGCAGGATGAAGAAACAATTCGACAGAGAGAACGAGGACAGTTTAGCTCCAAGGCATTTAAGCGGAAAAGAGGTCTATGATATGGTTAAGGATTTAGATGTTGTGCTCGAAAAGGGATGTAAATCGAGGACCCGTAAGAAGAACATGTGGAAGAAGAGATTAATATTTTGGGACTTACCTTATTGGGAGCACCTAGAAGTTCACCACTGCATCGACGTCATGCACGTAGAGAAGAATGTATGTGACAGCTTGATTGGTCTCTTACTGAACATTCGTGACAAAACAAAGGATGGTGTCAACGTACGGCTTGACTTGGTTGATATGGACATCAGACCTGAGTTAGCACCAACAAAGACCGATAAATGACGAACGTACCTTCCCCTACTTGTCACACTCTATCCAAGGCCGAGAGAATTGAATTGTGCCGGTGCTTGCATGGTGTGAAAGTTCCATCCGGTTACTCCGCCAACATGAAGAAACTTGTTTTGATGGAAGATTTGAAGTTAATTGTCATGAAGTCTCATGATTGTCATGTGCTGATGACACAAATGCTCTCTGTTGCAATTAGAAGTATTTTGTCGATCAAGGTTCGAGAGACAATCATGAGGCTGTGTTATTTCTTTAACACAATTGCTCAGAAGGTCACCAATCCCGAAGGACTAGATGCTATGCAGGACGAGGTGGTAACGACTCTATGTGATCTTGAGATGTATTTCCCTCCATCGTTTTTCGATATCATGGTCCATCTCATTATTCACATTGTGAGGGAGATAAAGATGTGCGGGCCCGTGTTCCTACGTAGCATGTACCCGTTCGAGAGGTTCATGGGAATTCTCAAGTCCTATGTACGGAATCGATCTTGGCCGGAGGGCAACATCGTCGAAGGTTATGCAACCGAAGAGATCATTGAGTTCTGCGTCGATTACATGGCTTAGGTCGAACCGATAGGTGTGCCTCGATCTCGCCATGAGGGGAGGCTCGAGGTATCGGGACTATCGGAAGGAAAGCAATCACTCCAGATATGGATGCGTATGATCAAACCCATGTTACGGTCTTGCAACACATGACTGAAGTGTCCCTGTATATCGACCAGCACAAGGATGTGCTTCGGCAACAAAATCCGGAGCGGCCGGATGTTTGGATCACGAGACAACACAACAGACGGTTCAACCAATGGTTGAAGGAGCCACTCGCTAAGAGCTCGTCAAGTGATATGCTGACATGGTTGGCAAAAGGGCCAACATTTACAGTTGTGACATGGCAATGATACGACATAAATAGGTACACATTCTATCGTGAGGCTCGGGATATAAAGAGCACTAACGAACAGCGGTGTCGCATAGATGCATTGATCCGATAAATTTGAGGAGCTCCTACTATGGGCAAATAGAGGAGATATGGAAGCTCGACACGTGATTTTCAAGATCCCCTATTTCGGTGCCGTTGGGTCCATCTCCCACAGGTGAAGGTCGACAAGTACGGCGTCACTACCGTGGACCTCGAACGTGTCAAATACAAAGACGAACCATTTGTACTGGCTAACGAAGTTATTCAAGTCTTCTATGTAACCGACCTGGCAAATAAGAAGCGCCACGTAGTTCTTCATGGAAAAAGGAGGATTGTCGGAGTTGAGAATGTAGTGGACAAGGAAGAATACAATAAATTTGACAAGTTGCCTCCTTTTGGAAACGGCATAAGGGTCGAGGAAGAAGACCGTGATGAAACTAGCTACATACGTGTCGATCATCATGAAGGGCTAATTTTTAAAGATTAATTGAACAATGTGTGTATATGTACGTTCTGATGAATGGTTAATTTTAGTTCATTTGAGCTAATTGATTTGTACTGTGAAATGGATGTGCTTGTTTCTGAAATGAATATGAATTGGATGTATATACATGTACTTGTTGTGTTTTCTGCTTGTTTCAGAGGGCATGGCTAGCATTCACTGAGGCTAGCTAATAAACAGAACTAGATTAACCAATACAAAATAATATCACGAGCGGTTTCATCTACAAACCGTGCGTGATTATATATCCTGAGCGGTTCCTTGTTAAAAACCGTGCATGATATATGATATCCAGATGGTTCTTGGTGAAACCAAATGCGTGATACATCTATATCATAGACGGTTGTTGACTAGAACTATCTGTGATACATCACATATCACAAACGGTTCTAAAGTAGAATAAATGCGTGATATTATTATCCTGAGCGGTTCTACTTTAGAACCGTCTGTGATGTCTATTCCTATTTATATTTGGACTCTAGGGTTTTCTCGTGCCACCACTCAAACGATTAAGTTTCTCAACTCCTAACTCCCTCCTCCCCCGAGCCCGTCGCTGTCGTCCTCGGCACCACCTCCTCCTCGAGCTCGGCGCGACTCCTTCCCCGAGCCCATTGACGCCGTCCTCGACGCTGCCTCCTCCTCGAGCCCGGTATGCCTCCTCCCCCAAGCCCGCCGCGCCTCCTCCCCCGAGCCCACCGCCTCCTCCCTCCCACTGAGCCAGTAGCGCCTCCCCTTCGACCTCGCCTGCTTTGCTCGATCTTGCTCCTGCTCGTCCTTCTCCTCGACGCCCAAAGGTAACCAATGCCAAGTTGCCGACCCCGACGCCCTCTTTCCCTCACTCTTTCTATCAATAATCTATGATGTTGTCATGGTCCTCATTGACTCATGATAATTCTTGTTTGATATCTGGTTCAAACCTTGAATAGTATGAGGTGTTGTACTTGTTTTAGGAATTTGTATTTGTTCTAGTCGGTGATTCATATGGTATTTGTTTGATCTTTATTCTTTGGAATATATTGCAGTGTGGTGTGGTGGGCTTGAGATGAATGTTCTGTGATGATAATAGTCTTGTACTGAAATTGTTTTCATAATCGGGTAGGAAATTGAGCTCCAATTTGTTCATATGATGTTTGTGTTGAGCATATTATTCCTTTTAAATGACTTGGAGGATTTACATGTTTATGTTAATTATGTCATTGTATTGGTCCTAATTTCTTCCCTACATATCTCAATTATTATTAATTGGTGTGTATACCCATACACATAGAGATCGAATCATATGATAATATGTTCATGCGTGTCATAACTTCTATTTATTGTGAAGATGTCTTCTGCTCATTCTTCGTCATCGTCGCCGCCTCATGTGTCTGATGCACCGTCCTCTGGTATATCCAAGCGCAGTAGAAGAAGAGGAACATCGAAAAGGCCCGCTGGCCAATTTACCATCACGGAGGTCAATCGATGCAGGGACCCTATCAATGCTCGCGCGGCGGCGTCGATTCGGGAGAATGGTGGAATAGTTGCGACGAGCAGGTCAACATCACCTACGATTCGTGGAAGGAGTTGACCAAAACTCAGAAACATGAGCTGCTGACGGATATTTTCAAATTGTTCGAGACCCTGAAACAACATCGGGACTCCGTGTGACGGCACGCATTGCTACAGGTGTGCAAAGCGTGGAAGAACTTCAAGAGCACGCTTGTCAAGAACTACGTGGAGAAGGATATGAGGCTCTTTCACAAGTATCCGTTCTTAAAAGAGTCCTGGGCCGAGTTTGTGGCGAAGAAGACAACAGATGAATTTAGGAGTGAAAGTGCGGCACACACGGCCTTGCAGGCAAAAAACAAGCACCCCCACAGACTCGGCACCGCTCGGTATACGGGTAAAATCTCGATATGGAGGGATCAGGACCAGCAGACAAACCGTTCGAATGTCTTCCCGCCATTTGCCGAGATCACTGATGAACGCTCCCGAAACTGGTTAATGGGGAGGTTATGTACCCTGTCTACCGGGGAAGTCTCCTTTCCAAACCCCACAGACCAGGAAATGTCTCAGCGCCTGGTAATAAATCGAACTACCTAGTTTGTAATTACTCCATAACTTTATAGGAAGTGAAATGACATGTCGGGCTATTGCAGATAACGCTGAGTGCACAACCTTCCCAAAGGCTCATTCGAGCGAGCGAGGGAGAGATATACTCTCCGCGACCCTAGGAAACAATGAGCACCTAAAACACGAGAGCCTTGGTCTTTATGTTACATGGAAATATTGGTTTCGGCGGACTCGAATCGTGCGGAGTAGGAAGAGCCAAAAGCCGAGAAACCTGATCTGAAGCTCGAGAGGAGATTCGTGAATCCCTCGAAGATGAGATCATTGAATCCTCGAGAGATGAGATCGATGATCGCGTCGAGCTGATCTGCTTGGCGGTGGAGAAGCTTTGAGGAAAGGCTTAAGGCGTTGATTGCAAATCCCAAATCAATTGAAAGCCCACCCCTCTTGTGCTTAGTAGCCCCCCAAACTTCCAAGTAGTGCGTGTCCAACCTTAACCCTACCCCAATAGGCGATGACTGATTTCCTGTTGATGACATCCAGGAAATAATTATTATATTATCTCTGGAATGCTCGATCCATTGATAGGCCTATTGGAGTAGCTAATTTTGTATCGTTATGTAGGTGGCTAAGAAGTGCAAGCTCCAAGTGAGATATGCCTCTTGTCGTAGCTAAAAGGGCTAGACAGATGGGTACGGGGACCCTCCGTACAGCGAAGACCCCCCGTACCCTTTGTCTCAGGTGAGGGACCGGATGGAGAGAGAGGCCAAAGACATGTATGAATGTGTGTATTGCTTGTATGTAAATGAGAAAGATCCCCTTATTACATGCCCATGGGGCTTTATTTATAGGAGGCAAGAAGGGACATTTACCTTCTTGCCCCCAGAGGCGAGAGAGAGAGAAAGGGCATTTTAGGTACATTTGCCTTAACATCGCTATCTGGTGGATTTACGCATGAGCAGCATCCACGACGTCACCGGTATTCCCGGCGAAGCGAGGGCACGGGGGCACCTTGGTGCCTGCTCATTTAACTCCTCGTCTGCGTGGTCGAGGTCGCGAGGCAGATCCGTGATCGAGGCGGCGGGCGTGTCGTGTCGCCCGGCCCCTCGGGTCGGGATACCCGGAGGAGTTGCAGGGGCCTTGCGAGACCACGGGCCTCGAGGCGGGCGGCGTCTTGGGAGCCGCCTGCCGGCCGTGGCCTCGAGGCAGCAGCAGCCGGGCCGAGCCGCCCGCAAGGCCATAGCCTCGGCGAGCGGCAGCAATAAGGCAGTCTTGCCCAAAGGCATTGGACTCGAGGTGGGGCGGCGATGTCGGGCGAGCCGCCCGCAAGGCCCTGACCTCGGCGAGCAGCGTCTTGGTCGGAGCGAACCGCCCGCGAGCCATAGCCTCGAGGTGAAGCGGCGGCAATCAGGCGTGAACGCGCCCGAGCCATAGCCTCGAGGTGGCGGCGGAGCGGTCGGGCGAGCCGCCTACGGCGTTAGCCTCGAGGTGGGCGGCGTGTAATGTGAGCGCCAACGCCATAGCGATCGTTCTTGTATTCAAATTCGATTATCTCGGTGTGGCGCTTAGGATGCTCGGTTGGGGGCCTAATCCGTCCCCCTTTGTCGCTCTGGTCAAGCGTCCTCGTGACTTGGAGGGTGCGAAGAGTCTTCTTGATGCAGGGGTTCTGTTGGGCTCGCTCGGCTTCAGCGGTGGCGAGGAGAGTGAAGCCTCGCGCCGTCCCCCACACTTTTAGATAGAGGCTCGGGGGCGCATAGACTCGAGGAGCCATAGCGCTATCCACGGCTTGGGTTGAGCGTAGGACCTCGCCCGGTGGGTTGTGTTATGCTTACTCCTAATCGCCGGCGAGCCTTGGCGGCGAGGTCTTTGCGTTGGGCGTTTGAAATGTCTCCTTGGCGAGGCCCTGGCGGCGGGGACTCCTAATCGCCGTGGCGTCCGGCGGCGAGTGTCTGGCGTTGGCGTTTGAAATCTCCGCCGGGCGAGGCCCTCATGGCGGGGACTCTAATCGCCCGGCGAGGCCTCCGGCGGCGAGGTCTGCGTTGGCGTTTGAAATGTCTCGCCGGGCGAGGCCCTCGCGGCGGGGACTCCTAATCGCCGTGGCGGGGCCCGGCGATGAGGTGCGCGTTTGGCGCGTTTGAAATCTCCGCCGGGAGGCCCTCGCGGCGGGGACTCTAATCGCGGCGGCGGGCCTCCGGCGGCGAAGTGCGCGTTGGCGCGTTTGAAATGTCTCCGCCGGGCGAGGCCCTCGCGGCGGGGACTCCCTAATCGCCGGCGGGGCCTCCGGCGGCGAGGGTGCTTGCGTTGGCGTGTTTGAAATGTCTCCCGCCGGGCAGGCCCTCGGCGGGAGACTCCTAATCAGGCGGGGCCTCGGGCGGCGAGTGCGCGTTTGGCCCGCGTTTGAAATGTCTCCCGCCGAGCGAGGCCCTCGGCGGCGACCTCCCTAGTCCTGGCGGGGCCTCGGGCGGCGAGTGCAGCGTTTGCGCGTTTGAAATGTCTCCCGCGAAGGCGAGGCCCTCGCGGCGGCGACTCCCTAATCGCCGGCGGGGTGTCCGGCGGCGAGGTGCGCGTTGGCGTTTGAAATCTCCGGGCGAGGCCTCGGCGGGGGACTCTAATCGCCGGCGGGCCTCCGGCGGCGAGTCTGCGCGTTGGCGCGTTTGAAATGTCTCCCCGGGCAGGCCCTCGCGGCGGGGACTCTAATCGCCGGCGGGGTGTCCGGCGGCGAGGTGCGCGTTTGGCGTTTGAAATGTCTCCCTTGAGAGGCCTCTCGGCGGGGAGACTCTAATCCCGGCGGGGCCTCGGGCGGCAGAGTGCGCGTTTGAAATGTCTCCCGCGGGCAGGCCCTCGCGGCGACTCCTAGTCCTGGCGGGGCCTCGGGCGGCGGCCAGCGTTTGGCGCGTTTGAAATGTCTCCCGCGGGCGAGGCCTCTCGGCGGGAGACTCCCCTAATCACCGGCGGGGCCTCGGGCGGCGAGGTGCGCGTTTGGCGTGTTTGAAATGTCTCCCGCGGGCCAGGCCCTCGCGGCGCCTCCCTAATCGCCGAGGCGAGGCGTCCGGCGGCGAGTGCGCGTTTGAAATCTCCGCCGGGCGAGGCCCTGTGGCGGGGACTCTAATCGCCGGCGGGGCCTCCGGCGGCGAGGTGCGCGTTTGGCGTTTGAAATGTCTCCCGGCGCGCAGGCCCTCGCGGCGGGGACTCCTAATCGCCGAGGCGGGCGTCCGGCGGCGAGGTGCGCGTTTGGCGTTTGAAATATCTCCCCGGCGAGGCCCGCGGCGGGGGACTCCCCTAATCGCCGGCGGGGCATCCGGCGGCGAAGTGCGCGTTTGGCGTTTGAAATGTCTCCCGGTAGGCCCTCTCGGCGGGGAGACTCTAATCACCGGCGGGGCCTCGGGCGGCGAGGTGCGCGTTTGGCGTTTGAAATGTCTCCAGGCGAGGCCCTCGCGGCGGGGACTCCCTAATCGCCGAGCCGAGGCGTCCGGCGGCGAGGTCTTGCGTTGAAACACGTTTGAAATGTCTCCCGCCGGGCGAGGCCCTCGTGGCGAGGACTCTCTAGTCGCCCGGCGGGGCCTCGGGCGGCGAGGTCGCGTTTGGCCGATTGAAATATCTCCCGCTTGGGCAGGCCCTCTGGCGGCGACTCCTAATCGCCGGCGGGGCCTCGGCGGCGAGGTGTCGCGTTTGGCCTTGATCGGTGGGCTTATGCACCTCGCACCTCTGAGGTGTGTTAGTGTCTGTTGGGGCTCGGGTCTGCGAGGTGTCGCCGGGGCTCTTGACCTTCTTGGCGTCTTTTTGCTTTCTGGTGATGGGCTTATTGTGATGCCATCCTTGTGGGCTTCTACGAGGCCGTGGCGTCGAGTCTTGTGGGGCTCTTGACCATCTTGTGGCGTCTTTTTGCCACGGTGATGGGCTTATTGACGATGCCATCCTTGTGGGCTTCTACCGAGGCCGTAACTGCGAGGTCTTGTGGCAGGAGCTCTTGCCGTCTTGTGGCGTCTTTTTGCCACGCAGTGATGGGCTTATTGGCGATGCCATCCTTGTGGGCTTCTACCGAGGCCGTAACTGCGAGGTCTTGTGGCAGGGGCTCTTGACCATCTTGCGGCGTCTTTTTGCCGCGGTGATGGGCTTATTGCGATGCCATCCTTGTGGGCTTCTACCGAGGTAGTAACTGCGAGGTGTCTTGCATACATACATATCCACAATGTGGTACTGCGCTCCAGATGAACCTGATGGTTTTGCTCAACGCTTTACGAAATATCCAGCCAACTGGGTTTCAACATGGCACCCACCTTAACCGACTAAAACATCTGGGAACGCGCTTGCTTGATGCAACTTGGCAGTATACAAGAAAGAGCAAGTGATAAACATGTGGTGAAATACTGATAAGCGTTAAACATAGTGAAGCTACAAGATCTTTGCGTACTACGAACGGCTCCCACTATCTAATCACAAGGATAACACACACAACGATCCAAAGTGAATTCTTCCACCACGCAACCAACTCTTGGGACCTAATCGTCTAATTAAAATGAATACAGCATGCTTGCCACGCCCACAACACACTCTGGAAGAAATGGACGAGCTGAACTATCCAGTGATGCACCACCTCATGCTCTTTTGGTTTACCAGTGCGAAGCTAAAACCAAGTTTTAGTCTGCGAGTTTTAAGCTTACAACTTGAACACTGAATCATTAGATTTATGCGAGGCTCAACGGAACCGGCGTGGCTCACTGGGGAAAGCAGTCTTGTTGCTAACAACATAGTAAGTCAAGGGCTCGGCCAAACCGGCATGGAAGCGTGCTTCTTGGTTGGCGAGTGGTGTCATGATCTTTGCGGCTGGCATGTGAGGGCGATATCACCGCCAGTCCCAGAGCCCATGATGGCCGGGCATGTGAGCTCGGGGGCGAAGGTGGCGCCTCGGTGCGATGGCCGAGAACACCGAGGGCTCGGGTGGCTCGGAGGCTCTTGAGTGGAGTCTTGCTCGAGGGGCTCCAAGGTGGCCGGGGTGGCGAGGAAGCCGAGGCGTCTCGAGGCACACAGGTCGCATGGCGGGTGTGGACCCGGCGTTTGGTGGCGGCGAAGTGCATGAGGCCTCCGGAGTGCGAAGGTCGCTCGAGGCTTCCGTGCTCGGCGGCGAAAGGCATGGGGGCTCCTCGGTGGCCGAGTGCTCAGGCGCCGGAGGTGGATCCGTGAGTGCCTCAGGCGGCCGAGGTGCTCAGGAGGCAGGCCGGATCCGCGAGTGACCTCCAGGCGGCCGAGGTGCTCATGAGGCGAGGCGGATCCGCGAGTGCCTCGGCGGCAGGTGCCCAAGGTGGCGGCGGATCCGTGAGTGCCTCGGCGGCCGAGTGCTCGAGTGGGCAGGCGGATCCGCGAGTGCCTCGGGCGAGGTGCCCAAAGGGCAGGCGGATCCGTGAGTGCCTCGGCGGCGAGGTGCTCCAGTGGGCAGGCGGATCGTGAGTGCCTCGGCGGCAGGTGCCCAAAGGCGGGCGGATCGTGAGTGCCCTCCGCGGCCGAGGTGCTCGAGTGGGCGGGCGGATCCGTGAGTGCCTCCGGCGGCCCGAGGTGCTCGAGTGGGCGGGCGGATCCGGCGAGTGCCTCCGGCCCGAGGTGCCCAAAGGGCGGCGGATCAGCGAGTGGCCTCGGCCAGCTGTGATGCTCCGTGTGAGGGGGCCTCGTGTAGTCAGGCCGAGTCTTTGCTGGCGGAGAAGGCTGCCACGTCGAGGTCTGCAAGGGGGCTTTGGGTGCTTCCAGGAATCTTCCATGCTTGGCGACAGAAGGGCCACCTTGGGAGGGAGGACCGAGAGGGGGTCTTGAAGGCGGGAACAACCGAGCAGAGGGCTCTCGGGTGGCCTTTGGGCGGCGTTGGGTGGTGGTGGTGGGGGCCTTCCACCGGGCAGAGTGTGCCTCGCTTCGGTTAGTCAGAAGCGAAGGTTGAGGTATAAGCGTCTTGACTCGAGAGGGCCTTGAGTGGATGTGGAGATGGCGGCGAGTCCTCCAGTGGGAATGGCTTTGTTCTTGGTGACATCATGTGGAGGATGATCTGGTTGGGAAGCAGCTGGGTTAGGAGTGCTCAGGTGCTTGAAGGGTCACAGGGCCGCCTTTTTTTTTTGGGTGGGGGTAGGGGCGGGCTTGGGCTTGAAGGGTCACCGAGCGACGTCTTCAGCTCCTATGTTTGTAGCTTCTTGTTCGGTCCCCACGGACGGCGCCAACTGTCGTAGCTAAAAGGGCTAAACAGATGGGTACGGGGACCCTCCGTACAGCGGAGACCCCCCGTACCCTTTGTCTCGGGTGAGGGACCGGATGGAGAGAGAGGCCAAAGACATGTATGAATGTGTGTATTGCTTGTATGTAAATGAGAAAGATCCCCTTATTACATGCCCATGGGGCTTTATTTATAGGAGGCAAGAAGGGACATTTACCTTCTTGCCCCGAGCGAGAGAGAGAAAGGGCATTTTAGGTACATTTGCCTTAACATCGCTATCTGTTGGATTTACGCATAAACGACATCCACTGCGTCTGCCGGTATTCCCGGCGAAGCAGTAGCGGGGCACCCTTGGTGCCTGCTCACATTACCTCTGTTGCCCTAGATCTTTGCTTGGGGCAGTGTATCCATCCGGTGTCGGGGCTTTGGTGTCGGTGCAAATCTAATCTAGGGTTTCGCAAAAGTGAATGTGGGCGGTGTTTGTGCCAATTTGAGGCTGTCATTGCATATTCCCTAAGCAGCGAGGTCATGACTCTAGAGCAAGCCATTGGAACATTCATCCGATGGCCCAAGAGGACATCTGCTGGAGCTACTGCTCGGTGTCAACTTCACGAGAATGTCACTGCGGTGTCTAGTCACGGGGTGGCGCACGAGCTACGCAACAAAGCGACAAGGGCGGTGCATCGGATGCATCTACACCTCGTGCTCGGTCGACTCTTGTGAAGTCGACCTCTACAGCGAAGCTGACAAGGGCAAATCGAAGGCGGTCGACTCTTGTTCTGATATCCCCTTCTTGCTGTTGGCCTAGAAATTCGTGCTAGGCGAGCCGTTGGTCGAGAGGTTAGACAACCCTACCCTAGGACCGGCTTGCACGACATTGCATACATGGTACATGGAACAAGTCAACAAGACGGATGAACAACGACGCTCGGGTGTCACTATCAAGTTCAACGAGGTTCATTTTAACCACAATACTCAAAACCGTGTCTTCACGGTGACCTTCGAGGACTTATTCTGTCTCTTCAACCTCGACTCCCTCGACGTCTCACTCATGCGATCTTTGGACCTTTGTAAGTGTGTACAATCACGGTCAATGTTAGGTATATCTGGATAAATGTTATATATAACTCCTTGCTTTTGTATATAGATACATGATGTCTGAAGCCGAATTAAGGAATTCACCGGTAGGTTTCCTCGACCCACATGTGGTCTCTGTGCAAACCATCAAGGAGAATGCAAGATTCGTCGAGGATTACGTTATAGCGTTTTTGCTGGCTCGCCGCAACAAGGAATACATACTTTTGCCCTACAACCAGGAGTAAGTGTTGCACTACTGGCTATACTTGTTGATTTATACTTTATAAGCAACACGAACTTAGGTTTAATGACCATGGTGACGTACTTGTGTAGGTTCCACTAGATTCTAATTGTAATTATACCAAAATTGAGCTCGGTAATATACCTAGATTCACTACAGAGGACCACTCACAACTTCACAGTTATCCGGCATTTAATCAACAGGTAAACACATTTCCTCCATAGAAACTCTATTGTAATCTTTCCTTCCTTTGCAATGGCTAAGGCTAACTTCTTGGAGTCACGTAGGGCGTTCGGCGTGTTTTATGCTAAAGGAGGGAAAAACAAGAGAAGGACGCTAAAACACGATCTAACTTTCCCGGTACTCGCTAGCTAGTACACATTAATCCTATATAACACTTCGTAGTAATGCCTCTCGAACTAACCAATTCTATTTTTGCAGTGCCACCAGCAGCCATCAGGCCGCAACGTTTGTGAATACTATGTTTGCCACAACATGGAACTACTCATCGGTTCTGCGATCACCAATGATCCACAGGTTTGTCAATCTTGCAACAATTATTTCATATATAATTACCAATTTATATAAGCACGAATTTAATCTTCCTAGCGACAGGTTGCGACCAACGCCGAAACTGCGTTGGAACAGAGCGAGCTCATAAAAATTCGATCACACCTTGCATCATTCCTGAACAATCAGGTCATAAATCCAGATGGGGCGTTCCACAATGTAGATTGAACTTGATTGGGATAAGATTGAACTTAATGGTACATGTGTGTAAATGTACATTAATGGTTAATTTTAGTTAATTGATTTGTGAATTGGATGTGCTTGTTTCTAAAATGAATGTGAATTTGATGTGCTTGCTTCTGAAATGAATGTGAATGATGTGCTTGTTTCTGAAATGAATGTGAATTGGATGTATACAACTTAATGTTTTGTTTCAGCTTGTTTCAGAGGGCATGGCTAGCATTTCCTGAGGCTAGCCAACAAACAGAAATAAATTTAGCAATTCAAAAGAATATCACGGACGGTTTGTTGATGAAACTGTCTGTGATAGTTGACTATCACGGATGGTTTCATCAACAAACCATCCGTGATAATCGACTATCCTAAACGGTTTTGAGTTAATAACCGTATGTGATATTATGTATTAAAGACAGTTCGAAAACCGTATATGATGACCTCATGTCATTACTGACCCATAAACTCAGACGGCTCATGAAACTATCTGTGATGACATTTTCGAACCGTCTGTGAAGGCCTTTTCTATAGTAGTGAAGCTTGCCTTCGTAATTGGAGAAAAGATCGGCGTTGAAGAACTCGGTATTAGCTACTCTAGTCCGCGTGGGTTCGTCCTCTGTAATTATGCGGTAGCATAAATAATACATAAACAAATACTTAGTTAATTTTAGGTGATATTATACATACATAAATTAGTGCATTTTATTTTGTTAGCTTATTTTAATTTAACACTATTTTTTGGGTTCCCGTTAAGTTAGCACTTCCCACTCTAGTCGTTCTATGGTTTATTCATTCTAGGGTCGTGGTAGCCGAACTCGCGTTTATCGTACAAAAAATAAAATACTACTCGCACTCGCATGAACTAAGATTATTTTACCCATGCAGATATGCCTAATCAATTTTATTTAAGTGCGTACGCAAATATTTACTTCTTTAAATAGACTCAGGGTAAATTTATTTAATTATTTTAAACTAATCAAATAATTTGTAGCATTAGGCTATCTATTTATTTTAGTAGTTCATCTTTGGTGATTAATTTATTTTAAAAGTCTTAGATTAAATTTTTACACATTTTCCTATTTTTATTCTAGACTAGTCTATCTCTTTGCTAAATGTTCTAATGCAGTTTAAAAAACCTTTACTATTAGCGATTCATCTGAAACTTACAGGTAAGTTACATACGTGCTCTCTCTTTTTATTAATAATTTTTTACTTTACTTTATTTTATTATTTATCAGTCTGGTTTATAACTACCTATCTGTACGCGGTTCACAAGATCTATTCAGTCTAACAAATTCACCACCGACAGGCAAAAATACTAGCGTTCATTTTACTACTACACCTGCTACCACTAATCTTTACTTGAAATTACTTAATTATCCTTTCCCTAATTACTAATTTCTACCCTCATTTTCCTAATCTCTTTCTTAATCTCTTCTTTTCTCTAACCCCTTTTTTTTTCCCTATTTGGCTGAAACAACCCAGGTCACTCATTTTCTCTTAATTCCTTCTTTTCTTTATTCCCTCATCTCACTTCTCTCTCCCCTCTACCCTCACTGCCGAATGCACCCAGGTGCCTTTTTTCTTCCCCATCCCCTATTTCTTCCATCTCCTCATTTCTTCTCTCCAGGTGAGAGCGCCGGCCGGATCTTGAGCTCATGGCACCACCTCCTCCAGCTGCTCCCGTCCAGGTCCTCCTCTTCTGCCCTCGCCTCGGCTCTCGGCCAGATCCACTGTGCCCTCTTCTTGCCTGACCTTCTCCCTTTGGCCCGTCTTGCACCCGGCTGCTGCGCTCCGCGGCGGCTCGACTTCTTGCTTCGCCCTGCGCTCCCCTAGCCCATTTCGGCTCGACCTCTGTTGCCTCGCTTGACCGACTCCCCTTCGGCCCGCTCCTACACCGCGCCTGTGAGCACCTCCCCCTCATGCGTGCTTAGCCCTCGCTGCCGAGTGCTGGCCGACTCGGCCTGCTCTTCCCCGGGACATGATTTCCCCTGGTTCCCTTTCCTTTTCTGCTAATTTAATTTTTGTGTGCGATTTTGATTTACATTTTTGTGTGGGTTGATGCTTGATTATTCATGAGGAATGGTGATGGGGTGATCTGCTTGATGCACTGAGGTACTACTATTATTCTACTCTCTATCCCGCTTCTCCCCCTTGCTCTGCGATGCCCTTGGTTGGATGAAATGCTATTGTTAGTGTTCTCTGTGATACGTTAGAGTTCAATATTGGTGGTTCTGTTGGGGGACAAAATGACAGTGGGGTTGAAAGATGAGCTACCTTGCTTGGTCGGGTTTTGGGGGGAACGGCAGTGCTTGGTTGATGTGGCTGGTGGGGTGGTGGTGCTGAGGCTCCCTGTCCCCTTTTCTTGCTTCTGGTCCTTGTTGATCTTGGTCGTCTCGGTTTGGTTCGGCTCTCAGAGGTTGTTGTTGGTTCTGGTCTCCCCCGCTCCGTCGTCTTCCCCTTCACCTTGTGCTCCCCTTCTCCTCCCCTATAGGCGCTTGCAAGCGATGATGATGGTGAAGCTAAGCTTGTTTTGGTCGTGCTAGCTGGTGGTGGCAATGGCTTGCTTGTGCTTTGTGGTGGCTTGCGGCTAGGAAGGGAATGAGGAGCTTGTGTCTTTGTTGGTGGCCTTTGTGCTGGTGAAAGGCCTGTGAGAATGGCTTGTGACTGGGGGGGATGAACCTGTGATAGCTGGCTATGGGGTAGCATCTGACTAGCATTGATATTTTGGGCTCCTGTGCTTGATATTTCGGTGATGCCGCTTATCCTTTTGGCTCTCACATGGGGATGGTTTGGTTGAGGGTCTGTTGGTCAACTAGGTATTGTCGGATTCTTCTATGGTTCAGGTAAGGCGGTAAACGTAGGTGTCGGATCCTAATAAAAGTCGGGTAATGAAATCTACGGAGGTGATATGGTGCCGATTGACCTAGGTTAGCCTGGGAACCGTTATGATCTTCGCAAAATCTGACGGCAATCTCTTTCCTTCCCTAACTCCTCTTTATTGTTTTTGGTCTAATACTGATCTTGTGTTTTTGTTGGCGGTCGAGGGAAACGTGGACAGGTGTTGGGTTGGCCGTGGAATGGGTTTGACGGTTGGTGATAAATAGACAAATATTCAAGGAGGGCTTCGGCGATATGTAATGCAAGATCTTATCTTGTGGATATCATGGGGATATGCTCAAGATCTTAGGATGATGTTACAATTGGCAATGTCATTATCGGTTTGTCGAAACAGCGTTTTCAGCAAGTGTCAGGATAATCGGTCGTCTGGCGTGTAAATCGTGATGCGACCATGATCTTGATAGAACGGCATGTAAATGGCGGTCGTACCGCTATCCGATTGAACCGTTTGAGAAGCGATATGGAATTTCGGAGAGGATGTTTTTGGGAATTTTGGATTCCTTGAGAAGCGATGCGACGCGATTATATAATGATACGGCCGCGATGCGGTAATCTTGGCTCTTACTTGGCGATTGTCTGGATTACATTTTGAAGTTGGCCATTTTGGAGAAATGGTTTTGGATTAGGTCAAGTTCATAGGTTTCATGGCATATGTGTTGCATGATGCATGTTTTGACTAACGTGGGTCAAGTGGTGAAGAACTTGTTCCCAGAATCGATTTCTTTGTCTATTGTTGTGCAGGTTGCTTTGAGGTCAATGACGGTCAACAGCGAGGATGATCGGGATTAAGCTTGGAAGTGAGGTCGAAACGATCGGAGATGTCGGTGAGTCAATGGAGTCAAGCATGGCGCATAAGGACCAAGGTGACGAGCAGACGATTCGATCGACGGAGTTGGATCAAGCGGCGAGGGGTGGTGCAAGTGCCATGGTGGTTTCGGTGGGAGCGGATGGGAGACTTCTTGACATGATGAGAGCATTTGGATCAACCTACGTGGCGAAGCATGGGAAGTGCTTCCGCGGTTGGGACTTGGTCTTTGCAAAAAGATCGAGAAGGGTATTTTGGTAATTTTACCAAATACATGTGGTGACCTTTGCCAACTCACGGCGCAAGATGGCGCAAGGTGAAGTAGATTAGGTCAAGAGATGAAGGCGGTAGCTTTAAAATACGTGCGTATGTGACCCATTTGTGTGTGGGCCTTAACGGGAGCCCATTAGGGTTCAATCTTCTAGAAGGTCTAAGCCTCCACTATAAATAGAGGAGGAGGTGTTGCACCCCCTCAACCCTTTCATTTGTAAAACCCTAGTTTTTCTTTGGTGCTTAGGGAGAGGTTAGTGGGAGGTTAGGGTTCTAGAGAGTTGGATTTGATTTCGTGCTCATGTATTGAGTCTTTGTCCTCCATTGATGGAGTGACTGTAAACTAATACCATATCAAATCAATCCAAGGAAAGATTGCTCAAAGATGTGTCTCTTTGCTTTCCTTCTCTCTATTTGATGATTTTGAGCCCTTCTTTGATCCGCGAGTTTGTCTTTGGTTTCTTGCCGTGATCTAGCTTGCTGTGACATGTGGGAATACATCTAGGATCATCTTGATTATCAATCACCCACGAGCAAGTGTTTGGATCATATTTTGGTTTGGACTCGGTTTTTGGAGCAACCTTCGTTCGAACAGAAAAAAGTCAAAACTTTGGTAAGGATCTTCACGATCATTACATGGAATAGGTTCCTGACATCCTTAGGAAGGTGTGTTTCAAATCTCGTAGAGTTTGGCCAAGTGGTTCAAAAGTTGTGCCAATTTTAGTTTTCATCGTCGGACTATTCCAGGGAAATCGGTTCAACCGCCCTTATAACTGTGGTTGAACTGATCATTGGTTGAACCGCTTGTTTGCCTGCGGTTGTACCGATCATTGGTACAACCGCCCATATAACTATGGATGTACCGATTTTGGTTTCTTCAGCCTATCTTTGTGTCTGTTGATTGCTATGCTTGGGATTTTTTATTAGGATTCAATACAAGACTTCTGCTATACTTGTAGATTGATTTTCATAGCTTTCATAGCTATCGGAGTGACATTGGTGTTGAATCCAAATCAAAGTGAAAAAGTGAGCGGGCTCCTATTCACCCCCCCCCCCTCTAGTCGCCTTTCTGGTCCAACATGTCTGTAATTAAATCATCTGTTGTAATTCATATTGTGATGTGATGTAATTGATTCTTGTAATAAAATCTAAGTTGTATAATTTACTTTTGCTTGCGAAGAATTCTTGTTGTAATTAATTTCGAGGTTGTAATAATATTGTTTGTCCGCTTGAGATGAATTCTTGCGATTGGCTCTGACTAATATTGTTGTTTTATTCTCGCAGCAATAATTTGGTTGTAAAAATTCTGTTGTTGACTTCTGATTGCATTAATTTATAAGAGATTGCCTGGCGATGTGTTAAATATTAATATGAGATTATGAGTTGCTCTTGACTAGAAAATTTTAATTACTACTAAAAAGCGATTAGCATTGTTTAATTTAGTTTAAATTTTCCAGGTTCTCATAGCAAATGGCTCCGGTCCACGTAGTAGTCCGACTCTCTTCGTCCATATGTCTCATGTATTTCTAATTCTCTAAAGGCAAGCGTGTATTGTCTTTGGTTTATTAGCCTGCGTGCCATGTAACCCCTTGTCGGATCAACTATCGCGTTGTTATCGTTGCGCCATTTATCCAAAGTTCTCAACAATGCATGAATTTCCTAGCGCATCGCAATATCACCTACCTTCATACTTACGAATCATTGCTACCTCTATCATCCACACAAAATTCTTCAGAAATTTAGCGCACTACAATAACATACGACGATCACAAAATGTTATTGCGAGTCTAACAGATAGTTTTCCAGAAGTAGGAAAAAGTATAGCATATTTGGAATATCCCACAACCTCATCTAGACCGCTAATATACCTTACTGTCAAGATATGTATATCACCAAAATGTAACCTACGATGTTTACATACAAGTAGGCCTCCTTTAAAACATCAGTAAATCTCAAACACATTCCAAGTCACAAGAAATCATGAAACCCTAATTTCCGAAACCTAAAATCCAAATTCTCACGACCTAAATCCTAAATTTCCGAGATAATTCCAGAACACATAGAAAATTGTCGAAACATTACACAATAAAAAATTATAATTTTTGGCGCTCATTTTCTACATTTACAAATCCGTACAAACAGTACACTTATATGAAATTGTGAGAAAAATTCTTAATGAACAAAATTATGGCAAATTTACATAAGTACATTGTGTTGGGAGGCTCTACGTAAAATTTCATAATTTTTTGAAGTATTTGCTATATTTTAAAATTCAAACAAAAATCGCTAAAACCGCTTAAACCCTAACCCTAATTAGAAGGGACACGTGGCGAGGCCATGGCGCTACTGCAGCTGACGTCTTGGCGTGGGCGTGGCGGCCGATGGTGAGGTCTTGCCGCGGTGGTGCGACATGCGACAAATCTGCAATATATATATATATATATATATATATATATATATATATATATATATATATATATATATATATATATATATATATATATATATATATATATATATATATATATATATATATCTGCCATATATACATTTAAAACTTGACAATCTTGCCAAAAATTCTCATCCTTTGTTATCGTCTGGTTAAATGCATGCATAATATCGCTTCAAGCGGAGCCAGGATGGGACATAGGTGGCCGAGAGCTCAAAGAGAGACACATGAACTTGCTATGACCATAATATGATATAGACGTTTTAAGTTATTTAAAAAAATAAAAGTTTTCTTAGGAGGAAGATGTTTTTATATATATAAAGCAATAGAACATAAATCACAATCATGATGGATGGTAACTTGAGTTTGATGGAGTTTCGAGCATATGCATGCTTCACCGAGTTATGGACGGTGTAAAAGAATCTAGAGACTAGGAAGAAGTGTTTGATCAAGCTCTAAACATGCAGAGAGATGAAATATCATGCACTTGCGTGTTACAAAGTAGACTCAATACTGGTGTTTGTGAAAACAAAAGATGGAACAGGGGAACATCGTATTTTATTAATTATGTATCGAGTATACAAAATACATGCTCCAATGGGAGTTCATCCTTTGTCATTTGCGACTATGCTTAAGGAGAATATATGTCTGGAGACTACGTAGTTCAGCGATTTCCATTGCCTTTGCATGGTGTCTGGTTAATTACACCTACAGGACAAGCCTATAGAATATCTTTGATTAAGTCGTGCTTGTGGTCGTCATCGTGTTTATGTTGCTCATCCATATGCATGATGGTGCAAATGTAGGTCGTGCGGACGCAGATATGCGGGTGGCTTTGTTTCGCCGATGCTCGAACACTATACGCTATCATTGTGTCGGTTCGCGGACATGATATGACGATAAAAGATGTTGACTTTCGTCTCGTCGGTGCCCAATGGTGTGCACGTCTGCCTTCATCAGACGTGGATGTGTGTGTGTGTTGCATTTGCCTTGTCGGTGCCTGGGAACGGAGTGTCCGATCCCGTCCATTTGGGACGTATTGATGGGGTAGTGACCTTGCCTTGTCGGTCGTAGACATATGGTAGGTGTCGATGTTCTAGTGTCGATCTTATGAATAAATGTTTGGGGCTTTCCTTGAAATAGATCCACACAGAATAAGACACGAGGATTTATACAGGTTCAGGTCTTCTATTAGGAGAATAATAACCGTACTTCTGTGTTCTTGTATTCACTATGCTTGTTACAATCGGGAAGAAATCACTCAAACTAAGACTCAATGATCCGTTGCTGCTAATCCCGATTGCCTCGCCCCCTGTCCACTGACTTTAACCCTTATATAGCGTGCAAAAGGGTGGCAGTTACTCCATGCCAAGAGGCGCCTCAACGCCTGATAAAATACACACGTTGACGGTAGTTGAGAGAGAAAATTGCACCCCACGTCGCCTGGCAGTTACATCAAAGACAGAGGTATAATATGTGCAGTTATTCCAGAGAATAACTACGTATAAGAGTCTCTAACCGGTTGGGCCCACATGTTTGTACTCTGTAGGCTTTTATCGATTACAGGTGGTCGAAGCTGACCTGGTTGTAGAAAGTCTTACGACCACAAGGTGGTCGTAGAAAGACTTATGACTATGGGGTGATCGTAGAAAGACTTACAACCACTCAGTTAAGCTTTTCCTATACGAACAATACGGGGTGTACTTATGAATAAATAATATAAAGATATTACTATCTATAATAGCAATTATAGATAAACAATTAATTGAGAATTATTATATCCTCATCGGTAGGTGTATGATAAATTGACCATTTTCTCTCGTCGTCACCCGACCATGGTGTTGATGTTTGAAAATTATGAGGATTGTGCGTCTCGGCCTAGCGGCTGGCGATGTGCATATGATATTCTCTGCTAACTGTAAATGTTAAAATGCCTGTAACAAACACAGAATAAACTAGTTACCGCAACAGTTCTACGAACTGTAACTGTTAAAATGGACATACCACAACATATAGGACATCGAACTATGAAAAGAGTCTTCATTGGACGATGCTTGCTCTGAAGCATTAAATAATCTTGCTCCCGCGTAGGGCCAAATAATATGATATTCTCCTGTAGCAGAAGTATTAATTTGTGGGGAGCCGCAGCCGGTTATTTGCCAATCAGAAATTCGAACTATAGATTTCATTGCTAGTTCCGCTGTATTGAAAGAATTTGTACCGCGCTCGTATGAATTTCATGGGTAGTTCTGTCTCATTGGGGGCATGTGTATTATAATCGTTTACCTGGCCTCACTTCAATAGGGAATCTGTGCCGCTCTTTCATAGACAAACATATACTTACAATATCAACCAATTATTGGCTTGATCTGCAGCGGCAACCATGGGAATCTTCTTCTCGAAAATTTTGCAAGATCAACCAGTTTGGTTTGATCTAGATTCTCGCCATTAAACATAGTCGTTGCATGTCATTGATGCCGGAGTCGAGTTGCGCAGGCGACAATAGAAGATAGCGGCGTTTTGTTGCTTCTCTTCTTTCCCCTCGACTTCCTTCTCTCCGTGCGTGTGCTCTACCCTCTGCGTGGGGTGTTGTGTGCGTGTGTGTGTGCGCACTCTGTTCTCTCGAGTAGGGGTGGGAGTGGTTCGGTCTGATCCTATGGGCCACCAAACTGCCCCAAAAAGTCTAGCAATATGAGCAGAGGTGCGGAGCCCAATAGGAGTTTCGGTTCAATAGGTTTGGAACCTACTAGTTCCTAGGGTTCGAGTGGATCGAATCTTAACTCGTCGTTCCGACGTCACTTGTTGGGACCCCGGATTTTCGAATCCGAACCATCTGTGTATTCTGAACTAGTCTCATGATTAGTAGCTAGTCCACACAGTGACATCATTGATGAAATCATATCCATAAAAACAAAATATCTAAGAAGCAGACAAATTAATATTACTCAGTAGCAACGGACCTTATGGTCAAGGTTTTACAGAGTTTGCCACACAGGGCTTAACTACAAAAGGTAAACTTGCAGTGGAACAAAACATCTTATGGTAGCCATCCGACATACCCACAGGCAATCGAGTGGAGGACACGACCTAGTTTGTATAGTCTTCCAAATACTCCGTCTAGTAGAACTCTATGATTCATGGACCTTCTTCGGTGACTGATCAACAATGGTGCAAAGCCGTGCGTACATAAAGTACTCAGCAAGTCGTAGGGAAATATATGCAAATAGTATTCATGTAAGGCTTGAATAAGGACAACTTTATAGCTATTTTGCAGAAAGCGGTATTGACAGTAAATAGATTGACAAACATAATTTAAAAGATTAAATACATAAGTAAACAAGTTCTTTGAAACAACTAGTGAACTCCCCGTTCATTTCCCAACCATCAACCAACACCCAGATCGCTTCTCAACCAAACCATTCCAATATTTTTTAGAAGATCTTCTCCTCGTGTGAAATCACTAGGCATTGTCCATAACCGTGGACATAACTATTCGAACAGTTTTACACTATACAGAGGTTGTATAGCTTGATCCACAAGATATAATCAGCTTATAATGTCAGAAATGACACGTTTACATAGGCGTGCGATTAAGTGATTATCACAAGGCTTTTACAAAGTTCTATTTTGACCCAGTTCTGCTCGCTAAGGATTCGTCATTCTTGGCCCCCTCTTGCGCCTCTCATCAACCCAAACAGAATCAAATCAAAACATTGCTAATTAGTAGGCCAGGTCCACCACCCACCCTGGACATATGGTTGTACAGTATGGCCCAGATCAATGGCACACAAAGTTAAGTCCTTAGTGACTACTCAAGCGATGCAACTACATCCCAAAATCATCACCTTTACTGCACGATCATTCGCTTAAGTATGAAATCATTTTTGGTTCAATCCCGACCAAATAGCAACCCTTGCCATGGCACAATAAATTTTAATAATAGTGGTCTCGCCACAATTCTATTTATCATTAAGTCACATTTGATCATTTAGGAACATGTGATCGTGAATCACATCGTGCAACTACAGCATGACTAAACATAATACACACCCATGTTGGTAATTAAATATGTCCAACTAAGATTAACCCAACCTATGGTGTCCAATGATATATGTTGTTCACAATTATTCAAAGAGGTATATCGCAATTGGGTAATTAACTATTCCCAAAAGCACTTGTTATAAAACTAGCAATGCATGTAGATATAAAACAATATAATTTTATAACATGAGTATGACATGATCAAAAGTCTACGACTTGCCTTCGTTGAAGGGTTGAGCTGCTTCGGCTGACGGTTCTAGGAATTCTTCGGAAACGCCAGAATCTAAACACGCGACAAGAGCCAAATAAATACAGCAATTCCAAATAAAATCCAAAAATTATCAAATTAGACATAGGTGCTGAATTTAGATGAATTTAGAAATGAGAATCGACGGAATCGGAGTTCGTATGAAGGAGAACGAACGTCTAAAAGATTGCGATCACATGAAATGATAGAAATAAAGAAAAGGGAATATGCTAGAATTTTGCATTAATGGAGAGGCTTCTAGCTAGCCCCCATATGTAAGTGAGTGAGAGAGAGGGAGGAGCAAGTGAGTATGACATAGGGGTCCCATTTGCTAGAGAAAGAAAGAGGGCAAGAGAGAGGAGGGAGTATGGCATGTTGACCCTATCAGTCATTAAGTCAAAGAGACACACAGAGAGATCTTTTATAGAGTGAGGCAGATGAAGGAGGAGGCACACGGGCATGGGGCAGCCGGCGGCGAGGGGCGGCGCGGGGAGCTTGGCCGATGACCAAAATGGGTTGTCGGCCTCGAGAGGAGGGCGTGGGAGGTGGCGCCTGAGCCGATGTGGCCGGAGGCGGCGGCGGCAAGATCAATGGCGCGTGGGCATGTGAGCTTTGTTAAAGGAGTGGCGCCCTAGGGGAATTAGTGAGAGCACGAGCATTAATAGAGCATGGGAGTTCACCGGTGTAGTTGGAGGGGGCCGAGGACGGCCGAGCTGGGCTGGCGGCGGCGACGACCTAGGGTGGCGCGATGAGCTCGCCATGGGGGAGAGGGAGCTGGAGTGGAAGGTGGGGGAAGGTAGAGAGAGGCTCGAGGGTGCTCTCGGAGGAGGGAATTGTTCGGAGGTTCCGTGGTGGGACGATGAAATTGATTGTGGGTAAAGTCTCCTTGAGGGCTAGAACACGCCGTGACGTGGTCTAGTAGACGAGAGATTCACCGAGGTGGCCGGAACGGCGATGTGCATGCGGTGGCCGACTCAGGTGCGGCGTGGCTTGGCTTAATTCGAGCTAGAGGACGAAGATGGAGTGAGGGGGGATGACAAGTAGGGGCTCGACGGCTTGGCACCGTTTCTTTATAAATTTGAAACCGCCGATCTGACTCTGACATGGGTGCACGATGGGTGGTGGCGAGCTGGCATTAGGATGGGGGCGGCATGGCCACCGGGCGCTTGGTGAGGACAGGCGCAGGCGCGTGGCCTGGGTGGCAGCATGCGAGTTGCGCGTGGCAAGGATGCCAGGAATGACATGGAGCAGTGGTAGGAGTGGAGGTCAGCAGCGGCATGGGCAGGTGGCATGTTCGAGGCATGCTGCCAGTCAGAGGTAAAAGAAGAAAAGGAGAAAAGGAAAAAAGAGAAAAGGAAAGAAAAAGAAAAAGAAAATAAATTTAAAAAATCCAAGAAAATTCCATAAAATTCCATAGAACCTAAATAGATTAAATAAAATAATTTTGGATGTAATTATAGTTTATTTTAAGCGCTTAAAATGTTTTACATATTGAAATTCAATTTAAGTTTTAAATTAATCCAATAAAATGCAAATGATATATTTTTTATTTTGACAATTTTAAAAGGGCTCTGAAAAACAGGATGTTACATCACTGCTTGTTCCAACGCGTTGCTCTACTCGCCACTGCTCGTTTCAACACGCCGCCGTTGCTCGCCAATGCTCCTGTTGCCGCCTCCAACGCGCTATGGCTAGCAGTACGATGGCCGCTTCTGAGCCGGCCCCGTCATGCACGTCGCCGACTATAGGTCCGACGAGCCCTTCAAGGGCAAGGCAAGCACGTTCTCATCGTCGGCTATGGCAACTCCGACATGGAGGTCTGCCTCGGACCTCTGCTGCCACCACGACGCCTCCCCCACCATAGTTGTCAGGAACTTGGTGGACTGGGCGTGTTGACGTTCGAGATGTTGGTGGCCATGATGCGTTGGCTGCCTCTATGGTTGGTCAACAGGCTCATGGTCATGCTGGCCATGGCCACATGCACACTCAGCGACGTCGAGTGCTACGGCCTACAGCGGCCGTCGCTCGAGCCGATGGAGCTCAAACCGATGGAGCTCAAGAGCCAAGAGCCTGTGTAGAACTACGTCGGCAACATCCGTGGCCTGTTCAGGCCTAGGTTTAGCTACGAGTTCCCCCAATGCCATGGTCAAGATAGCACATTAACGTAAGAAAGAAGTGCTCCAGGATCAATTGATAACTAGGAAGATGTGTTGCTTTGTAAACCATGAATTAGTGAGCAGCAAGCATGCATGTCTAGTATAGTAGCACCTTGCCACTAGTACCCGGCGGAAAGCAGGACGCCTGTGCTCGACAACAACATGCTCACAAAGATCAAGTCCTATCTAGCAAATCAAGAGGGTCGATCCACGTGATCCAAAGGGTCGCTTGGTTCTGAAAAGGCAAGTCAGGAGAGTTGATGCATTACCCTGCCATTCGGTAGTGGGACATGGGGCCAAGCGACCCGACCTGCCCCCTTCCCAGAATTTTTTTTAAAATAATTTTTTAAAAATATAATTACAAAAATATATAGTCGCCTAAAAAATTTACAAAAATGAGTCACTGTCGCCAGTTCAAGCGGCAGCGAGAACTATCGCCAGCTCATTCAAGCTGGCGAGGACCTCATCCCACTGTCATTGGGCCAAAGCACCTAAACTGGCGATAGCTCACGTCGCCAGATTCAGCCGCGACGATTCCTACCCCCCAAATCCACTTTACGTATTTGTGATTTTCATAAATTGTGAACGGTACAAAATCTATTATTCTCGCAATAACATTTTGTGATCATCGAATGTTGTTCTAGTGCGGTGAATTTCTGTAGAATTTTGCGAGGACGATTGAAGTATCAATGATTCGTAAGTAGAAAGGTAAGTGATATTACGATGCTGGGAATAACACGGAAGAATCGAATGCGAAAAGATGAGGAGATTTGATGTTGCGAATTAAACTACACTTTATAATGAAACTAGGAATAACACAGCGCATAGGGTTTGTCACTGCGCAAGGTTGTCTCCTTTGGCCTTGTCACTGCGCAAAGCTGCCCCGTCTGGTCTTATCACTGCGCAAAGCTGCCCCGTCTGGCCAATGCTAGAGGAATGCTTTAAATATCTTAGTATTCTTTTAACGGTCATCAAATGGCACTCTTTTGGAGTTCCTTAAAAACGTTCACACATGCAAACACTAAACATGATATTAGGTCTAGATGTGGTGAGATAAAGCAAGCTACCAATCATAGACCTATAAAGATTTAAATCTACTAGTTTACCTCCCTTATTTAAGTCGAGATGACCGTTGGTTGCCATAGGAGTCTTAATGGGTTTGGCATCCTCCATGCCAAATTTCTTGATCAAATCTTTTGCATACTTGGTTTGGCTCACGAAGGTTCCATCCTTGAGTTACTTGATTTGAAGTCTAAGGAAATAGCTCAATTCTCCAATTATGGACATTTCAAATTCCCTAGACATTATATCACTAAACTCTTCGCAAAAATCTTGATTAGTAGACCCAAAAATGATATCATCAACATAAATTTGACAAACAAAGAAATCATTATTTAGAACTTTAGTAAATAGAGTTGAATCAATTTTCCTGATTTTGAATCCTTTTGAGACTAGAAAATCTCTAAGGCGTTCATACCAAGCTCTAAGAGCTTGTTTAAGACCATAGAGCGTATTGGAGAGTTTATAGACATGATTTGGATTCTTTGGATCTTCAAAACCGGAAGGTTGTTCAACAAAGACAAGTTCGGATATTTTACCATTTAAGAAAGCACTGTTAACATCCATTTGAAATAATTTAATATCAAAGCATGATGCAAAAGCAAGTAATATCCGAATTGACTCAAGCCTAGCTACGGGAGCAAAGGTTTCACCAAAATCTAAATCTTCGACTTGTGAATAATCTTGAGCAACCAATCTTGTCTTGTTTCTTACAACCATACCGTTCTCATCTTGCTTATTCCTCAAGACCCATTTCGTACCAATTACGTTATGTTCCTTGGGTCGATCCACCAATGTCCGAACTTCATTCCGGGTGAAGTTATTAAGTTCTTCATGCATAACATTCACCCAATCCGGATCATCAAGCGCTTCTTCTACATGTTTTGGCTCAATAGAAGAGACAAAAGAGTAATGTTCACAAAAATAAGCAACACGAGAGCGAGTTTGGACACCCTTACTTACGTCACCCAATATTTGGTCTATTGGATGATCCTTTGCAATTGCATTATTGATTCTTGGTGGTAGGTTGGATGGTTGATCATCTTCCTTGTTATACTCTTCATCAATTTGTACTTGATTTGTGGAAGAGGTAGGAGGTTCAACTTGAATAGAAGATGATGGATCGTCTTTGGGCTTAATATCTCCTATTTGCATATACTCCATTGCTTTTTCTTAATCCTTCATCACCTACATCATCCAAATTCTCATGCTCTTCTTGAGAGCCATTAGTTTCATCAAATTGTACATCGTGCCTTTCTTCAACTAAATCGGAGCTTTTGTTAAAGACACGATAGGCTTTACTATTTGAAGAATAACCAAGTAAGAAACCAACATCACAACGACTTTCAAATTTTGAAAGACGAACACCCTTCTTCAAAATATAACATTTGCAACCAAATACACGAAAATAAGATATGTTCGGTTTCTTCCTACAAGAAGCTCATAGGAAGTCTTTTTCAAAAGCTTATGCAAATAAAGACAATTTATGGCATCACAAGCGGTGTTAATGGCTTCCGCCCAAAAACTATCGGAAGTATTGTACTCATCAAGCATTGTCCTAGCTATTTCAATTAATGTAAGATTTTTCCTTTCTAATACACCATTTTGCTCCGAAGTGTAAGTTGTGAAAAGTTTATGCTTTATTCCGTGTTCATCACAAAAGTCTTCAACTTTAGTATTCTTGAACTCGAAACCATTATTACTACGGACTTTCTTTATTTTGAAATCAAATTCATTTTGAGCCCTTTTTGCAAAACTTTTGAAAATACTCAAGTGTATCTAGATTAATCATCCACAATGACTAAACAAAAGCTATTACCCCTGATACTCTTATAGGTTCTTGGCCCAAACAAATCCATATGTAAGAGTTCCAATGGTCTAGAGGTTGACATGATACTCTTGGAATGATGAGAATTAGCGACTTATTTACTGGCTTGACAAGCACTACAAAGTCTATTTTTCTTAAACTTCACATCTTTCAAGCCAACAACTAAATCATGTTTGAAAAGCTTTTTGAGTTGAATCATTCCAACATGAGCTAGCCTTCTATGCCAAAGTCAACCCAAAGAGGTTTTTGCAATTAAACAAGTTTTTAAACACGATTCATTTGAACTAAAATCAACCAAATAAAGATTTTCAAATCTAAAGCCTTTGAAATCTAAAGAGCTATCTTTTGCATTTGAATGGTTATACCTTCAATGGAGAATGAGCAAATTAGTCCAAGATCACATATTTGAGCAACAGATAGCAAATTGAAATTTAATGATTCTACTAAAGAAACATTGGAAATAGAAAAGTCATTTGAGATAGCAATTTTACCCAATCCTATTATCTTTCCTTTGCTATTATCGCCAAATGTGATCTTGTCTACTCCTTTTCCATTCTCGAATGTGGTGAACATCTTTCAATCACCGGTCATGTGTTGAGTGCATCAACTATCAAGCACCCAATGTTTTCCACTGGTTTTATAGTTCACCTACAAAACAAGAATGAAGGTCTTTTAGGTACTCAAATTTGTTTGGGTCCTTCGAGGTTAGTAACCAAGGATTTAGGCACCCAAATAGCATTCTTTTTAGCGCCTAAAATTGAAGTGCCAACATATCTAGCGATTACTTTACCATCCTTAGTTTTCCTAAGCATATAAGAAGAATCATATAAACCAAGGGATCTAGTCTTACCCATAGGACAAGCTTGTTGCAAATGTCCTATTTCCCGGCACTTATGACAATACTTACCATTTTGCCTCACAAACCTTGTGGGCTTGTTTACTGGTTTCTTACCTTTCTTGGGCACATACCCAAGTCCTTCTTTGTTGAATGAGCACCTTTGCTCACTCAGAAGCTTATCAAGAGCAGCTTTACCCTTGAAGCACATTTCCAAGCTTTTGCTTAGTTTGGTCACTTGTTCCTTTAACTCATTGTTCTCAACAACAAGCTTTACATTATTATGCTCAGCATTATCATGATTAGCATTAATACTGGAGCAATATGGCATAGCAATAGAATCATTACATGAAATAGATGCACTAGTTTTAGCAATTTATATACTAGGCATATCATCAATAATATTGCATGTAATTCCTATACTAGAGTAAGACTTGCTTGAATTTTCTTGGATAAGCAAGTTGTGAGCTTTCTTTAGCTCCTTATAAGAATCTTTTAAAGAAATATGCTCCCTCTTCAAGACCTTATACTTTGACATTTCTTTTCCAAGATATTCATTTAAGTCTTCAAGCATATCCATTAATTCATCATAAGTTGGTTCATCATTATTAATGGGTTTTACCTTATCTCCTTTTGTCATGAGGCAGGTAGGAGTGGAGAATAGCGACAGAGCTTTCTTAATGGCGATGCCAACGAGTCCCTTCTTCTTAGGGGACTCATCCTCATCCGAGTCGGAGTCGCTTGACTCATCATTGGAATCCCACTCTCCAATGTGGGCTTCATACTTGCCATCTTTGTGAAGCTTCTTGAAAAACTTCTTCTTACCACTATACTCCTTCTTCTTGAATGACTTGCCCTTGTCATCCTTCTTTGCGGGGCAATAGGAAGCAATGTGCCCCTTTTCTTCACAATTATAGCACCGAATGTTGCTATAGCGATTGTTGTCACTTGAGGATTGCCTTTCTTGTTCTTGTTGAAGTTAAAGCTTCTACGTGAGCGTCTCTTCATGAATTTTTTCATTCTTCTAACAAGAAAAGCAAACTCCTCTTCGGAGTCTCCTTCTTCATCCTCATCATCACTTGATTCCGCTTTGGCCTTGAAAGCGGTAATTTTCTTCATGAGGGAGACGACTCCAAGAGCTCTTCTTTGTCTTTCTTGAACAACTCATTTGTGATGAGGTTGCCCAAAAGTCTCGTTGGCGTCATCCTTGGCAGCTCGGGAGAGTTGAGAAATAGCGTCACCAACATTTCATACTTGTCCGGAAGAGCCCTAAGCATCTTGCGCACAATATCAACATCAAAAAGGTTAGTGCCAAGGCTTTTGAGCTCATTCATAATGTTGTTGAGTCTTGAATACATCTCATTGATGTTTTCATGAGGCAACATTACGAATGTCTCATATTTGATCCAAAGTCTATGCAATTTGGCTTCTTTGACCGTGGATGTTCCCTCATGGATTTCCGAGAGAGTGGTCCAAATATCGTGAGCGGTTTCCAAATTGCTCACTCTATTGAACTCATCCGCGTTCAAAACACCAAAGAGAGCATTCATAGCTTGGGCATCTAAATGAGCATTACGTGCCTCTTGATCCATGGGAGCTAGTGGATTAAGGGGCATGACGTAACCCTCATTTACGATTTTCCAATTGCTCGGACTCATGGCCTTTAAATAAATTAACATTCTAATTTTTCAATATGCATAATTAGAGCTATCAAACATAGGAGCATTTCCTATAGAATTCCCTCACTAGCCATCCTTTTCTCTCTTAGACAGTTAAGTCTAAATTAATGAGAGACCAAGCTCTGATACCACTTGTAAGATCAAGGATAACCGACTAGAGGGGGGTGAATAGGAAGTTTTTAAACTTTTTGACAATTTAACAATTTAAGCCAATTAAGAACTATGTCTAAACTAGATACAATTCTATCTAAGCAATTCAACACAAGATAAAAGCTAGAATTGTAAATGCGGAATAAGAATAGACAAGAAATAACCACAATAACAAAGGACTTTTTTCCGTGGTATCAAAGACTTGCCGATCTTCACTAGTCCACGTTGAGGAAGCTTGACAACTCAAGCCGGCTCCACGAAATAAGCCTTCCCTCGATCACTATGGGTAGTTCTTCCTCCGCTCCAGAGATGGCAAACTCCAAGCCACTCACAAACTTGCACTAGGCCTCTTCACAATCTCTTTGAAGAGATCACCGCGCTCCACCGCCAATGCCTTCTAGGAGTTTGGTAAAACTCCAAGAGTAACAAATTGATGACCTTCGCTTGACGGCACTCAAGTGCAATAGGATCAATCTAGAATGAGTGTATGCACTTGAATGAACTCAACCACCTCACAATGAATGCATAAGAGAATTTTGATGTTGAGTGAATGCTCAAGGCTCTTTAGGCTCTAAGGATGATAAATGAACACTTGCACCCTGTCCTTGAGCAGGTGGAGGGGTATTTATAACCCCCACCAACAAATATGACCATTGGGGAGGAAATCCCCAACTTTCTGTGAAATGCGGTATGACCGCTAACTAAGGAGCGGTACGACCGCACCCATGTCAGAGCACAGTAACAGCTAGAATAGTGGCATTAATTACTCTGACATAGCTGTTGAAAATCCCGGTGCGGTACGATCACCAACTAAATTGCGGTACTACCGCTAGATGCGGTCATACCGCATAGAGGGGCGGTATAACCGATCGTAGGGTTTTCAACTTCACTGAAAAGTGGTGCTCTCTGGAAAAATCATACCGCCACATAAGAATCGGTACGACCGCGGAGCGGTACTACCGTTTCTAATGCGCGGTACTACCGATTGTCAACGAGAGGCACCGAACTAAAAAACACATCTCCTGTTTTTATTGAACCGCCAACTAGAAATCAGAACGACTGCAATGCGGTGGTACCGCTGCAAGAGCCGGTCGTACCGCATTAGCACTCAGTTGGCTGAAACGTTCAGAACGCTGTAATACCGCCAAGTAAAGCGCGGTCATACCGTTTTAAGCGGTACTACCGCCAGTTAGCCTGTCGTACTACCATTTTTTGTCAAAGACACTTAGAGCTTTTCAAATTCAAATTCAAATGCATCCATGATCCTAAATTGATCCAAACAGCACAAGACAATGCTATCAAGCTACTAGTCACGATCCCTCTTAATAGTACGACATTTAACCTATAATCCGGTCTTCCAACCAATTCACCTAAGACCGGTAAAATATAAAAAGGATTCTAGACTACTTGTACCTTGTCTTTAAGCAATGTAGATCTTCATGTTGTCCTTTAGCATGCATCTTTACGTCATCAAACTCACCAATGGGACTTAACCTTGTAAATACTCAATAAACACGTTAATCCTATATTCACATATTATCATTAATTACCAAAACAATTTTTAGGGGCCTAGATGCTTTCACTAGGGTCGCCGAAGCAAGACCTTCCTCTCGAAAGGAGGGAGGACTTCGGCCCTAACTATCGGTTGATGCCGAACAAGCGTGCTCAACCAGTATGGCCGAAATACGGACACAGCGAGGACGCTGTCATGCAGGTCTTGGACGGCCCTTTCGATGGCGAACGACGTTTCTTTCGATGCCCACACTCTGGGGTAAATGGTTTTGTTCATGTTACTGCTAATACATCCTCCATACTAACTGTCTCGTGCAGCAGATGGCGAAATACAACTTTGTCCACTGGATCGATCCACCCTATGAACAACATGTTGTGATGTACATGGATACATTGTATAACCGAATCTTTGAGTTGGAGGCACAAATTGACAATCTCAATGAGCAAAATGATGACCTTCGCCAACAGATGCAGCGCGAGAGAGGCAACGAGGAGGTCGTGAACATAGAAAGTTCCTATGATCCCACATGCTGCTGCGTGAACCCTAGCTGCATATGTGTGTGCCACTACAACGACGGACAGCCACGTCCGAGGCACCCCCCTGTAGAACACTCTATGTGGGTAGTGCGAGGCACCTTCTACCATTAGGCACCGGTGGAGAAGCTTGTACCTCGATAGTCTCCCCTTCTATACGCAATTATGTTCAATATCATAAAGCATGTAACTAAATGGTGGACACGTCATTGCGGTTGCCTTTTATTGAGATGATTGTTGTATCGATGTGTCGCGTGCATTAAGCTATAGGCATCTATATGCATTGAACAAACATGCATTGTATGAAGGAGTACACCTAGCATCCCCTAAAACCCTAAACCCTTGACCTAAACCATAAACCCTTAAACCCTTAAGTCATAGAAAGAGGGTGGTGTGGGGTGTCCTGATGCAGAATCGTACACATGGTCGCGGTTTTCAAGCAAGCAAAAAAGAGATATCGAAACACGAGACTAGCATAATAATAGTTGTTCACAAATTAATATTTACATAGCATGACTGATATTTGGAGGACCAAATATCTACTAGCGGCCCCTCTTGGGGCATACTTCGTGTGCCGCCCCTGGCCTCGCCCTGCGACGGTCTGAGTATGCCAGAGGATCAGGCGGGATGACTACCCGATCGACACGAGTTGTCTGAGGTGGTGTCGCGAGGAGGGCGTCCTGTGTCTGTTGGGTCGGTGGCGGCGCATTTTGCCACTAAGAAGCCTCCATGTTGAATGAGGTGTCACGCGGGTCACTGAAGAAGTCCTCGAGGGGTGCCGATAGGTGTGCATCGTCGTCTGGCAATGAACCGTCCTCCCAAGGCGTTCGTGTGAAGTATTATGTTACAAACGTAATCATGTAGAAAGCACAAAAAAGAAAGTTACGCAAGCAAACAAGGTGGTCATACCTGCTGGCCCGAAGACGTGCTCCGACGACTCCGCGTACCCCTGCCCCACGTAATGGTGGAACTCAAGACTTGAAAGAGAAGATTGCCATTAGTAACTATTGGGGTTCGAAAGAAACAAGCATTACGTTCCGCAAGCAAGTAGGGTGGTCATACGTGGTGGCACGAAGGCGTGCCCCGATGACTCCATGTACTCCTACCTAGTGGTGCTCCCACCATGGTGCCACGATGACACGCCCGCCACATCCAGCGCAGGAGCCCGTGGACGTGAACCACCTCGGCTGACCCCTCGTCCCGAGGTGACCCCTCATCCTCGCACTGGTCGGTCCACCGAGTCCCTCGGCATGCGACAAGTCGTGATCTGGATACCTCGTCTTGCCGCGTCCATGATCCGCTGCACGAGCCCTCTTGTGTCCCCCTGCGTCCTGTGGTGCAAAGTGGTTGCTTACTCGAGAATCTCCCGATGTAGATCCGTTTGCACAAGTAATGAACAAGTTGGAAACATAAATCTGGCAAATTAAATATGAATTAAGGACCGTTCAATACGTACGGAGCCGTGCAAAGTGGAGTCTGGCTGGGTGGGGTATGTGTCGGACATCGCAGCCTCGTGTCGTGGTGGGTTGACCACGACCCGGATGCAGCGAAGTCACATCTGACTAGCGTACCAATCCTTGTAATCCTCGTATGTCTCAAGGTCATAGGGATCAGTCCCACACTGGATGAGATCCTCGTGCGCGTCACTCCAAGCCTGAACCCAAGGCCTCATCCTATCCAACCAGGACATCGTGCCACGTACTCCCTTCCTAGTGTACCTATGGATAACAACACAATTATTTGGTCAGCACATAATTACAATGTGTGATAGAAGTAAAGATGTGAACTTCTGGCGTGGGCGTCGCCGGCACCGCGCCCCCTAAGGGTTGGGAACTCTGTCGTGACCGAATGGCGTGGGACCGCCAGACTGTACTCCTCCACGAAGACATCATATACCAAGGCCCTCCGCATGTACCAGTACACGTAGTCTCGCGTGCACAGGATCGACAGTCCGTCAGGCACCCGCGCGATCAACCTCTCCGTAGTGTACGGTGTCCAGATGATGCGGTCATCGGTCAGCTGATCGAACATCGCGACGTACTCCGGGTAGGACCCCTACGAAGTGATCGGCGTGAAGGTGACCTGTGCAATACAACACTGCAAACTTAGCACACGAAATTGTGATTACAATACGAAAAATAATAAATGACCATAAAACTAACCTGTCGGTGGCACCAAACCATGCCCATGGTGGGCCGGTCCACCTTGCCGCCCACAGCGTACAAGCTGGCCGTGTATGCTCCCAAGTCCAGCTGTGGTCGTCCGATCTGGAAGCCCTCGAAGGACCACAGCTGCAGAAGTAGTGGGCATCCGAAGACGATGGAGTTGTCCTGGGCACGGTGGCACGCGTCACACAGTGCGCGGTACGTCGCGCATAGTATGGCCGGACCACAGGCGTAGGAGGGGATCTCTCCAATCGGCAAGTCGGCCACCTCATGTGCATACTGGACATAATGCTTGTCGACGCTGTCGCTGTGAGACCCTAGGAACATAACCCACCCGAACAACCATAGCAGGTAGGCCTCGAAGTGCCTCCTAACAGCGACGTCCCCTGCGTCAGGCGCCATACGCTCGGTGTCGGGACCCCGAATATACAACTCTAGGACCCTCTGTGTATTCTGAACTAGTCCCATGATCAGTGGCTAGCTCATACAGTTGCAACATGTAGGACCGGATAGGCGCCTAGAGGGGGGGGTTGAATAGGCGCTTACTCAAATTTCACCTATATTAGATTCAACTCCAACTTTTCTCCAATAGCTACGAAAGCTAAGAAGATTAGTATATACGCATAGTGAAAGCCTTGTGTTGAATCTAATCAACCCCCAAAGTAAAAGACCCAAAAGGTGAAAATCAAACCCTCGGGCCCGATCAAACCGACGGCTATTCTGCGTCGGTCGATCAAGGCGATCAGCCGGACTGACGGTGAACAGGAAAAACAACTCGGGTTCCAAAACGAAAATCAATCAAACTTTTGATTTGCACGGCCAAACTTGACCAAACTTGGAACACACCTTCCCAAGGATATCTAGAACCTATTCCAAGCGACGATTGAGTAGATCCACATCAAAGTTTTGACATTTTTCCAATTAACCGAAGGAGGGTTCAAAACCGAGCAAAAAGATCCTAGATGTATTCCCACATGTCACAGCAAGGTAGATGGGGGCAAGAAACCACTAGAAACCCATCGGATCAAAGAAACACCCAAAATCACCAAATGAGAAGGAAGAACACAAGAAGACTCATCTTTGAATAATCATCCATAGATTGATTCGCGATTGTTCTTTGATTCTGACCACTCCTCAAGGAGGACAAGAGCTCAATCCATGAGCACACACTCAACTCATCTCCCTAGAACCCTAAGCCTCTCCTTTCTCTTCTAGACCCTAACACCAAACTAGGGTTTACAAAATGAAGTGCTTGAGGGCTGCTTGACAGCACCCCCCTCCTATTTATAGTGAGGCCTAGCTTCTAAAAGATCGAATTAACCCTAATGGGCTCCCGTTAAGGCCGTCTTCATCTTCTCTTGACCTAAACCGCTTCTCCACGCACTGTCTTGCGCCGCGGTTTAGTCCAAGGTCACAAAGGCGGTATTTGGTGAAATTACCAAAATACCCCTTCTTGATCTTTCTCTGAAGACCAAGTCCAATCTTGGTGAAGCACTCGCCTGCTTCGCCACGTGTAGGTTGATCAACAGTTCTCATCATGTCGGCAAGTCTCTCCCGTCCGGCTCCCGCCGAAACCACCAAGGCACTTGCCTCGACCCGCACCGCTTGATCCAAACCATCGCCGAAGCGCCCATTCGGTCACCTTTGTCCATTCTGCGCCATGCTTGAGTCCATTGACCTCACCCGGCATCCTCGATCATTCTGGACCTCAGCTCTCCTAGCTTAGTCCCGATCATCCTCGCCGTTGACCGTCGTTGACCTTCAAGCGTCCTGCACAACAATAGACAAAGAAATCGAATCCGGAAATAAGTTCTTCACAACTTGACCCACGTTAGTGAAAACATGCATCATGCAACACATATGCACTGAAATCCATGATCTTGACCTAACGAACACACATCGGGTCGCACTGACGAGCAAAACAAGTCAAAACCGGTCAGACCGCCACCCTTGGCCGATCTGACCGCCCACTAGCCGGTCTGACCGCCAACAAAAGGCCGGTCTGACCGTCCACTTGGGACTTAGCCAATTTTCCATGCTGGAAACCCGAGAGCTTTCTGGAATTTTCAATCGAATAGAACTTTTGACTGAAAGCTCCAAAAATTATGAGACCAAGTGCAATTGAATCCTCTCTCTTGCCTACACCCTCTATTATTGGCCCAGCTCAAAAATCCAAAGTCACCTTAATGGCGGTCTCGCTCGGGGTAGCTTGTTAGGCCTCCTGGCCCGTCGGCCGCCACCATGGCCGGTCAGACCGCCAGCCACCAAACCTAAAAAACAAACTGAGGCATGGCCAGTCTGACCGCCCCATGGCCGGTCAGACCGCCAGAGGCCTGATAGCGGCTGAAACCTTGTCGAAAACACGTGTTTCCGCACACCCTCAACGCCATTGCCAATTGTCTCATCATCCTAAGATTATGGGCATATCCCCATGATAACCACAATCTCCCCCTTGATGAACACATTGGCAATTTCTCAGAAAATGTAAGTTTGAGGTTTGAAAAGAAAAAATACTCGACGTTTTCGCACAAATGCACAACTTGGTCCAAATGCAAGAGAAACCAATGGAAGTGACCAAGCTGGCTTCAGAATAGCATAGGCAAGTGAGATACAGCAAAAGAATGCACAAAAGCTTTAATTTCTAGAGAAGTGACAAAAATCTCACTTAAGGTCCATATAAAAGAACGATTGTTCAATTTGACCTTGGATCATTGTGAGAATGCAAGAATTGCATTTCAAGTTCATAAAAGGCAATAAGATCACAAAAATACATATGAGATGCTCCCCCTCACTATGATCCTCAAAACCTCATGAAAAATTTCATTTTCTCCTTCTTCATTTTTACCAATTCTCCCCCTTTGACAATGGATTCATCAAGGTGCATAGAGGAAGATAAAGCATGAATGACATGGAATGGTTGCAATTTATTCAATTTTTAGCACAAGGAGCCATGAAAATTATCCATGAGGACTATACAAGTATTACACCAAGCCATATTATGTGAAGAAGCTACTTTCTATCATGGCAAAACATGTACAACAAAGCTAAAGGTAAAATAGCAATAATCAGAAATTAAATGAATTGGTAGCATGATAAGGTACTCAAGATCATAGTTTAACTAAAGGTATCCAAAAATGAGTCAAGCCATGTCTATAACCAAAAAGGAGCCCAAAAACTAAAAAATGAGTCAATTTTGAGCGCTATGATTTCAGTTATGAATCAATTTGTTCAAGCATTTGGAAATTAGCACATTGAGCATTTTGCTGAAAATGTTTGGTTTTATCTTAGTAAAGCAAGTCCTGGACTAGGAGCCATCCACAACTGCCTCCTAAGCTTCAATTTGTTTTCTTAGCATTGTGCTAGATCTCAAGCCTTGCCTCGACCATCTCAAGCAAGAAGCTTAAGAAAGTGGTCTAGGTCATCCAAAACTCTCCCTGAGTTCGTGCCTAGTGCAATGGCAAGCCGTCTCATGAAAAAGAATTGGTGAGATCAGTTTTTTCGCACAGAAAAACTTATTTTTTATTTGCTTGACTTAAGAACTATCATAGCTCAATTTAAAACTCAAAGTAAGTTCAAGACTCAATTTAGCCTATATGACATGGCGTGAATCATGAGAGGATCACTATGGCAAAACTAGTCACAAGATACAACAAGTCATGTTTTGATTCAATTTTCTCACAGATAATAAAGCTAGCATGGCAAAAGCTAAGCTATACATGAAAAGCCATAAAAGAAATCTAGCAACCTCCTTGGTCGACGATCGAATCGCCGATCTTATGAAAATGAAAGAGGAAAATGACGTGAAATATCCTGGGATGGAATGGGGCCGCTCTTTATTGATATGAACTGGATTTACAAGACCTGACTAGGCACTACCCTAAATACACTAAATATGAGGAATGTTTAACTAAGTAATCAGGCTTAGACTCTAAGTCTAAGACTGACTATCTTGCTCCTAATTCCACCGCTTAGGCTTCTGTGTTTGTCTTCGCCTGTTCTGTTGTTTTTCGTCTCTTGTCCAGTGTCCCTTCGTCTTCTGCGCTCCACCCTTAAATAACTTCTGAAGAGGTGGCAGTTACTTCTGGAGAAGGCGTCCCTGGTGAAACGTTACGACTGGTCGGAACGGTAAGGCAGTTAACAGTGTGCCAACTTCCTTGCGGTTATCTGTGAGATGCTTAACCATAGGGTAGTTAATTGTCGGTGTCTCAGATTATATCATCGCACGGTTTGGAACATATAACACGTGTTCCATTCATCATACTGAAGAAATGCGGTTCATAGCTTTTACGGTACTACCGGTCTGAGCCTAGGCACGAAGCCTTGTCCGACCAGGGTACCCATCGTGTAACCTCCGGAATCCTCACGACCAATGAGGTCGTTAGCCTTAGGGGTTACGATTATGAAGACGTATGGTCTTTTATGTATTAAATTAATACATAGAGGTTTTAATCCTTGTCACTAATACAAGACATGGCAAGGTATAAAGAATGAAATCAAGTCATACAAGGATAATAAAGAAGGCTCTGTGAATTTATATTACAATGCAAGTTGCTATTTAAAATGCAATATGATACAATGAATGCAAAAAGAGCCAACTCCCCCTCAAAACAGGCCAAGAGGACTAATAACCCCCAAATCTCCCCGCAAAGAAGCAAAACGAGAAGAATCAAGAGTCTTAGTGAAAATATCCGCAACCTGCTGCTCAGACTCTACAAAGTGAAGTACAACATCACCCTTCTCTACATGGTCTCTAAGGAAATGATATTGAATGTCAATGTGTTTGGTCCGTGAGTGTTGCACTGGGTTTTTGGCAATGTTAATGGCAGAAGTGTTGTCATAGAAAAGAGGAACACTACCCAGAGATAACTCATAGTCCCGCAGAGTAGACAAGATCCAGAGAACCTGAGAGCAGCTACTAGCTACAGCTACATATTCGGCCTCGAAGGAATGCGGCAACAGAGGACTGTTTCCTAGATGACCAAGAGATAAGAGATGTGCCTAAGAAATGACAAGTGCCAGAAGTACTCTTCCTATCCACTCTACACCCCGCAAAATCAACATCAGAAAAAACCCAAATGGAGAGAGCAGAATCAGAAGAATACCAAAGCCCAAAGTCAAGAGTGTCCTGGAGGTACCTGAAAATGCGACGCACTACTTGACGATGAGAGGCACGAGGGGAAGCCTGAAATCGAGCGCATAGACACACAGCGAATTGTATGTCCGGTCTCGACGCCGTGAGGTAGAGAAGAGAGCCAATCATGCTACGGTATATCTTATGGTCCACGGGCTCTCCATCCTCATCAGGGTCCAGCACGGTGGATATGGCAATGGGAGTACACATTGGTCTACTGCTTTGTAACATCCTGATTTTCTAAATCCTTTTTAAATGTGTAAAATAAATCAAAATTTTTTTGTTTTGATGAGAATTCTAAGTTTGGTTTGGTTGGAGAGGTTTGAGTTGTTGATACCTCCTTTTGGTACGCTCAGTAAACCTTCCTTTAGCATATCTTCTTTGGATATGTAGGTTTAGACCCTTCACGTGGCCTAGACCTCCCGGTGGTACATGAGGTTAGACCTCCTTGAGGCTTGGACCTTTTCTCACATGGACGTATCCTCGGGTCCGACCTTTTTCTTTGAGTTTGATTACTTTGAATCTCTTTGTTGGTTTGAATCTCTTTGGATCGACCTCTTTTCTGAGACTTCTCTTAAGTCTAAACCTCTTGTTGCTCGGCACCTTTCCATGCAGCACCTCAGCTCATTGGAACTCTTGGTATTCCATTGGAACTCTTATATGCCTTCAAGCCTTCGAGCTCATTTGAAACTCCTTGACATTCCTTCTTGGCGAAAGGACCTCCTTAGGGTCATTCTAATTACTACGGCTTGTGATCTCACCTTAGCGGTGGAAGCCTCCTTTGAGTTGCCTTGACTCACAATTTCGGTTGGACCATCTTGTGCGAATCTCCCCGTGATCTCTCTCTTTCGGAACTCCTCTGCTTGGACCTCCCCTTGTTTTGAATCTAACGGTTGGGACCTCCCCACATCCAGACTTCCTTTGTAAGTCTGGACCTCCCCAACCTTTAGACCTCCCTGTCTTTTGGGCTTAGGACCTCCTAAGCCTCTCGGACCTCTCCTGCGGGGGCAAGGCCTCCTCTCTTGACCCGACTGTTTACAAATTGACTGGCCCCACTTGCCAGACTTGGCATTCTCATTTCCTCCGCCACGTTAATATCTTGGGCATTTAATGCATGTCTTATTACATTAAATGTATCCACATACGTGGTGTTTACTTTGAATTTGGTCACTTAACCGTACCCTGACATTTTTCTTTGTTCTTTCCCATAGTAACATACATTGTCCTTTCTCGTACCTTTTACCTGGGTAGTAGTGACACCGCCTTCTGCCACTTACGACCCATTTCTATACTTATCCTTGACACGATATTTCTAGTTTTCTTCACCACCTTGATTACAATTAGACCAAGAAATTCTACCACATCACCTTCCTCCCTTCTCCACACTCTGTTATCTTGGCTCTCGTTCAGTGGCTCCCAGGGAAGACCTTGTCGCCCACGACCTCCCCTCCATCCATTGTTTCTTCTTATCCCTGGTAAGTCCCTTAGCGATCTCCTCCGCTCTTGTTTTGCCATTTGTCTTGGTGGTCGTGTCCATTTCAGACCTCCTGTGGACTTCTTTTTGGGTTCTAGGGCTTTTGTGTGAGGATCTCCTCTCGACTTTCTTGCAAGAACCATTTCTTAGGATCTTTGTTCTATTGTTTGAATCACTCCTTTGGGGTCTTTTGCCAAAGACCACCTCCTCTGGTAAGCTTGAACATTTTCTAAAAGAACTTTGTTTCTAAAATAGGACCTCTCTGTTGATTAAGTTTTGGACTCCTCTAGGGTCCCCTCGGTTTTCTTGTTGTTCTCAGTTGGTTCTTTAATTGAGTTTTCTTTGAACTTGCTCTTTTACCCGTGTAGATTGCGAAGACTCTAGGGAGTTTGAGTGTTCCGAAGAGGAAGAATCTCAGGGTAGCGAGCAAGGCAAGTTACACTCTTGATCATATTGCACCCAATAATTCAATCTATTTATGTTCAATTTCAAAGTTTAATGCATGCCTATCTTACCAAGTTATTTCAATACCTGTTTTAAATTCATAGTTATGCCTACTTCCTTGTATGGCCACTGTTGACTTTGGACTAAACTCATTGTCACCTTTAGATTAAACTTGGGTCATGCAATAGTGTGAGCCCAACCATTTGAAAAACTTGTGCTTAGACAGGCTTAGACCAAAAATATTGATTTGGGGAAATCTTTACTAACATGACCAAATATTGCTTAAAATGTTTTTACCATGACATTGGGTTGTCATGGAAGGATGAAAATGTTGCTGGGGAAGCAAAGAAAATGAAATTGGGTTAGACTGGGGCGAATTGGTTGGCTTGGCTGGTGCAATGTTTGTGCACGGACTCTATCCTGGCTAAGGTGGAGGTCCATGGGTTTGTGAGAGTCGCCCTAGTCATGTGAGGACCGGTCTTTGAGCGACCAATGCCATGCCTATAATGGGCTATGCCATAATCGTGCAACCACATGTCTCCAGAATGGGGCGTGGGACCTGGCTAAGTAATTTGCAAAACTCCACCATATGCTGCTCCATTGGAGGTGTGGGAGGTCTTGTAGGGCTAATGGTCTTTTATGACCTACTGTTCCCACTGGTGCAAGAGGGGCTTTTCACGGATTGCGATCCACAGAAAGTGAAACCTTAGCAAGGAAAGGCGTGGTGGGGCAATGCATTGTAAAGGCCTTGTCATGAGCTCTAGACCTCTTACCTTTGGTAGTGAGAGGTGGCATTGACTTGATTGGGATAAACTAGAGAAATCATGTCATGTGGGTAAAGTGCACAACCTCTGCAGAGTTAAATCTATTGAATAGCCGTGTCCACGGCCATGGACGTCGGCGAAGGCTACTCAGAGTTAGATGTTGATTTTGGGGTTTTCCAGAAATGTTTATCAAATCTGTTTTTGGGATTTTATTCCATGGGTTTGGGCAGGGAGCCTGGTGTCAGGAGGGTATCCTTCACCAACTTGTTGATGAATGCTATCCAACTGAAAAATTGCTTTGATAAAATGAATTTTATCTAATAAAAGACCTGCTTTGGAACTTAGTAATGGTATTTGAAAGAAAATTGGCTTTGTGCAAATTAACCATATGATGCCATCCTTTGATTAGCCATATATGCATGTCATTTTGCTAACCCACGGGTGTAACTTGCGAGCACGGTTGTTGTGCTCACTCTTGCTCATTACAATCTTTGCCAGGAGAAGACCTTGGCAGTGAAGAAGATCAAAGCGAATAGGTTGTGCCTTCCAGTCAGTTGCCTGTGGTGTGCTGCTGGAACTGTTGCTCTTTTGCTCTTTTGTGTTCATGTTGGGCCCAAGGCCACTTTGTAACAACTCTGTAAATATTTTACTTTAATAAAGATGCATTCTGGATACCACCACCATTGTATTATTCTGTGAAGAGCTAGCCATGATCCTTGGGACTAGTTCGATTCACAGGAACCCCGAGCAAGCTCGGACCAGATGTCCTCACAATGGGATAAACATGTGAGGTTACGAGGTGGTCCCGACCCCACGACCTCCTCCGGAGGGTTGCGGGTGGTCTTGGGGCGCTCTCGAGACCTCCTCGTTTTTCTCTGGATGCGCCATGGCAGTCCGTGGGTGCTCCTCGGCTCCAAGACCCTCTCGGGTCATGTTCTCTCGACCTCCAGAGGTCTGCCGCTGACCTCCCGGGAGGTCTTAGTGGGCTGTCCGAGAGGTCCTTTGTGGACCTCCTGGGAGGTCCTGATGGACTTCCCAGAGGTCTTGGAGGACCTCTCGGGTGCCCTAGAGTTGGGTCGTTACATGCTTCCCATGTCGAAGTGCTGAAGAAGGTCCTTTGTGTACTTGCTTTGATGAATAAAGGTGCCTTCTTTCAGTTGCTTGACTTGAAGACCAAGGAAGAAGGTCAATTCGCCCATCATGCTCATCTCAAACTCTCTGCTCATAGAGTCTGAAAATCTAGAAACCAAAGCACGAGAAGAACCACCGAATATAATGTCATCCACATAAATTTGAACCAATAAAAAGTCATTGCCATGCCTGAGAGTGAACAAGGTTTAATCAACCATTCACATTTTGAAATCATTTTTAAGCAAGAAACTCTTAAGCCTATCATACCAAGCTCTAGGAACTTGCTTCAATCCATACAAGGCTTTGGAGTGCTTAAACACATGGTTTGGGAATTTGAGATTTTCAAAACCAGGGGGTTGCTTGACAAAGACCTCTTCTTCTATGAAACCGTTAAGAAAAGCATTCTTGACATCTATTTAAAAAAAACTTAAAGCCCTTTGACGAGGATCTAATAAACCTCATTTTATTATTTATCTATAATTCTTATTATGGGTGAATATGACGTCATACAGTTCTTGAGTATACCCCTTATAATCATAAGGGAGAAGCCAACCAGCTGGTCGTAAGCTCTTCTACGATCATCCTCATAGTCGTAAGTCTTTTTACGACTGTTTCATGATCGTAAGTGCTGCTACGATCACCATCTAGTCATAAGTTCTTCTACGACCAGCCCCAAGTCGTAAGTTATTCCACGACTACTTCATGGTCGTAAGCCCTTTTACGACTAAGTCAGCTACGACCACCCTATGATCAATAAAGCTGCGAACAAGTAGGCCCAATTGATTAGGGAATCTAGCAGACAATATCTGTTGTTATTCTCGGAATAAGCGCACGTTACACCATTATCTCGACTAGAAACCGCCAGCGTGGAGGAGTTAATACCGGCGACATTACCAACAATCGCCCATTACTTGGAATGATGAGGCGCCTCTTGGCTCGAGAAACGGCTACCTCTACGAACACTATAAAGGGCTATGGCCAGAGATAATGAGGAGAGGCGGATTAGAGACATACAATCAGACATACATACTAAGTACCAGGGAAAATCGAAGCATTTTCTATTGATTGTAACCAGTATACTCAATACATACACATAGGAGTAGTGTTGTTATTCTCTCCGGAGAAGGCCCGAACCTGTATAAAAATCCCCGTGTCAATCTCTCTGCGTGATTTCAGTCTTGGAGACCCCCGAATCAAACAATCTTTACGTAAGATCGGTTCTAAAACACCGACAATTGGCGTCGTTCGTGGGGAACTCTCCGGTAATCTCTTGTCAACACATTCTATTATTCTAATTCTCATGCACTCATGGCAGGAGAATGGAATGAGGAGAACTGGTTCGACTTGACAGATTACGCAGACGTCGATATGGATGTCGGTTTCAACTACGAGCTGAGTGATGCATCATCCGATGGTGATGCCGTCTCCAGAGATCATTCTCTAGGAGATCATCCCACCGATGGAGTTAAGGAGGGATCCTTATCCCCCACAACAGCAATACGTCCGACCGAGGAACCAGTTTTCTCCGAGGACAAGGGTCAATCCGACCACAAACAGGACTGCACCCAGGCAGACTCACAACACGACGAGAGTTTTTCCTCCAAGTGTTCGAGCCCCTCCAAGACAGTCCGATCTGGCAAGGCAAGTTCTGGAAGCCATTATTTTGGAGCTTCATCAGCATCTGGTGATCCTATCTCTCCGGTTAACCCCGCAGAGAATGGGATCAAACACGCTTTTCCTGCAAATTCGACCATCCCTCTGTAGGACCCACCTGTGGATGGAGACGGTTATGACCCAGAATTCCTCTTCCTGGAGGGGTTTACTCCAAGTCGCCAAATGGTGTCTCTCGACTACTCCTCAACCGGGGAGGCCTCTAGTGAATGTGGGAATCGTCAACGGGAGGTCTTTGTCCTTCCCTCGGATAAAGATCACTCTCCTAGAGACCGAGGTAGAGACGCTCCCCGAAGATCACACACTGCGCCCACTCGTGGCAATGGCAAGAGCACCGTCGGTGATGGACAGGACCAACACTCTGATGAGCGTGAGGGAGATTCTCGACATAATCGCGCTTCATTGAGACAGTCTCAAGAATCTGATTTTGAGACAGCTCGACGGAGGAAGATTGCCGCCTAGAAAAATCTGCCTGGGCGCACTCAATACCAGTCAAAGGAAGCTCAAGAACTCCAACACATCAACGACTTGCTTAAGAATCCAACTCAAGAGCTTGCTCGAGCACCAGGCTACGATCTCTTTGCTGAAGAGATCACACAAAGGCTTCGGAGTACGATGACAAGATCGAGTCCCTCAGAACATCATTCAGGAAGTCGTAGCAATACAACTTCCTCAGCTACCAGTCGTTTGAACAATTCACCGCGTAGAAATCGACGCAACAACAAGTTGCATCGTTCTCCTGCCCGGAGAAGAGTCCCTCAAATGACCAACAATCAACAAGCTTCTAGGAGTGGTGATCGATCACCACTCCGATACAAAAATCTGCAACAGCAAATGGAATACGAGGAGTATTTCCCTCGTAAGACCGATGCCTACTATAGGTCGGGTCCACCCGCCACTGGGTATCGTCGAGTACGATCACCTGGTGACATCAACCCGTCTTTCCTGCAAAGAAGACGTCAGGAAGTTATTATCGGATGTCGGGCGTTTCACGACCTCGGGCGCTTCATCGACGCCTCGTTTTCGACCAGTAAACATGGAGAAATTCGATGGGTCTCAAAATCACATCGAATTCCTTCAGATTTACACAACAGCTATCCGAGCAGCAGGTGGAAGAGAGCATGTAATGGCGAATTACCTTCCAACTGTGCTCGAAGGATCTGCTCGGTCGTGACTATTAAATCAACCACTCGAGTCGATCTACTCGTGGCAACACCTCTGCGACCTTCTGCTGGCGAATTTCCAAGACACTTACAACCGCCCTGGAAAGGAGGACGATCTGCATCGGATGAGACAGAACGATCACGAGACCCTGCGTCAATTCATCAGGCGTTTCAGTCAGGTTCGTAATTCCATTCCGAAGGTTTCTGACTCATCTGTTATCAGAGCCTTCAAACAGAGAGTCCGCAGCAGAAAGATAACAAAGGACATTGCTTTAAACCCTTCTGCTACTGTTGCTGAACTCTTTGAGGAGTAGTCGAGGCATAATTCCCCCTGCGTGTGTCTTCGATTAAAAAAATATTATTTTAAAAAAAATTCCCCCTTCCCATCCATACTCTGGAGCGCCTCCGCGTGTGCGTCCTCTGCAGTGTGTCGCTTTTTCCTCTCCGTGTACTTTCCTGCGTGCGTGTTCTCTGCAGCCGTGCCTGCGTGTGTGCCTTTGTAGCCTGCGGCCCTCCGGATAGAGTACGAGTCTACCTCTTATCTCTAAGAAACAACTTAGTAAACGCTATGGGTACTCATAAGTATACCCAGAGGGAAGGCTTCCATCGATGCACTGTGGGCCCAACACTTATTTGAATGACCCCTTGGGTACATGTGGTTGTGAAGTTAGCATATGGTCTCTTCCCACGGAATCGGCCAGGAAACAATCGTACGGGGGTGCAGACGTGGCGATCAAGTAAATTCCTTCCTTTATACCCTTTTATTTCTGAACTTCTGAAGTCTGTATCTTTTAAAGCAAATATTGGATTTACGATGCGTTTGAATATCCGTGCTCGTTGCGACTAGTACAACCCAAGAGTCTAATATTAGATATGTTACGCGTAAAAAATATTTGACGACACACGGAGTCCGCACATCAGTTTTGGTTTAATAATTTTGTACGTGTGCAAGTTGCTCTATTGACTTACATGTGGACCAGTGCTTATTTATTTTTATTTTTTATTTAATAAATTTTGCGTACAAAAATTCCAATGTTTAAGAAAGCGATAGGCGTTATTCGAGTGGTGGCACGGCGCCTAATGCCTAGGCCGTAGTGCAGATCATCCTCCCTCGCATGGGCCACAAAAGATCCCAGCAGCCTCTCACGTGGGCCTCATCGGTTGGCCTAGCCCAATGTCCTCACGTGCTAGCTCCTCCTCGACTCCTCACACGCGCTGCCTATCTCCTCCTCTACGACCACGATGCAACGGCGACGACGATGACGAGATCTAGCGGCAACAACAGCCTAGCAGCGGCGACGGCAACAACGACCTAGCTGTGACGGCAATTAAGGTGCCAGCTTTCCCCGCTCTTCCTCTCCCTCCTCCCTTCTTACTTTGCCTCCTCTCCTTCCCCCTTCGTCTCCCTCCTCCCTCTCATTGTCTCAGCTACTGCAAGTCGAATTCCTCCTCCGATCCTCCCCGGTCGGTTCCTCCTTCTCCTTCCCCGCATCCCCTTCTCTGTCTCCCTCTCGTCGCCTTGGACAACCTAAACCACCGAGTCGCCCGCCCAACACCGTTGTGCCCAGCTCACTTTGGCCAAAGACTCGCTTTTGGCCCAAGACGTGGCGGCTATCCAAATGCCGGCGCTAAGCGACCTCTTATGCCGATATTGTGAGCACTGAAAAATTCATCAAACAAGTAGTTTGAAAATTTTGGAAGAAAATAGAATCTAGATGCTACACAAGATGGGTTAACATGCCACAAATTAACTAGTAGACTTTTTAGTTTCATCTTAACTCTTAGTTAATCACATAACTAAATTAGTAGAGACTTAGTCCTAGTAGGGTTTGTTCTGGTGCTCTTATGCCCTAATGAAAGGTAGTAAAAAATCACGAGGGGTACCGGTGGCATGCACTGATGCACATATTTGAAAGCTAATCCAAAGGCTGGGAAAATCGAATAGAGTTTTACAAACATATAGCTTATAAATAAGAGCACTCTCAACAAGCAAATTTGTTTGATACTTACCCTATGCCATGTCACCTTTTTTGTGAGGTGGAAGAGAGACAGATGAGATAGAAGAAGCTTGATACTCATGCAAGTATCAAACCTTTTGTAAGGATCAAGAAATTAGTGGGTCATCTATCTCCCCCCTAGTCTTACTCTCTCATTTAATAATAAGTTTGAGTAACAAGTTAAAGATATAAATTATTGGAGTGCTTGATACTAAAATCTCATCTAACCCTTCTCTCTCCCCTTGTAGCAAGGTTTAGTGTCAAGCTATTGAGAATGACCTAATAAAACTGAAGATAAACATCAAAGATGAGCAGTACAATATGTTTTGTTTGGATTGTGTCCAGGAGACAACCTGTGTGGTCAAGAGCTTCCCTGGAGTGCCTGGGTATGTCTGGTTGCCGTCCTGAGAGCTTGCCTGGTCTAAGCTGGAACGTTAGGGTTGTCGCTTTGAGGGCTTGCCTAGTCTAGACTCGGTCGCTAAGCTCAGACACTCAAAAGCGAACACCTAGGAGACCGGCGAGCAAGGATCTTCGCTAATTGTTGTCTTCCTCCTCTAATCTCGTCTTCCTTCACCGCTCCTTACACCTGGATGTCGCCGTTGTGACCTTAGCCTCACCGACGCCGAGCCCGGCTCCTACCGCCTCCTCCTTCTCACTCTGCCTCGTGACGTTGAGCTCCGTCGCCGCTTTGCATGCCTCCGCCTTTGCCGCGGTCGCTCGCCCGGCTCTGCCTCACCGACGCCGACTCAAGACGCTTTGCGCGCCTCCGTCATGATCACTTGCCCACTCCGTTCTTGCCCAAGACTCGTGGATGAGGACGAAGGAATGATTTCTGGGGAAGTATTGAGGATGAGGAGGAATGAAGGTTGGGTGGAACCACAAAAATGGTGTTAGAGAAGTGTATTTCATGTTTTACACTTCCTCGTTCTTAAGACATAAATTTTTAATTTTATATCTTCTTTGTGCCCAAATCAACATCTAAACAATACATTTTTATTCATGTACTATCCCCGACAAAAATCGTTTTTTTATTTTGGCCCCCTAACGCCATGTGAATTGCAAAAATGACCCCTCGAGCCAATATATTTCCAAATGTCGCCATCCCGTGATCTCGTGCTCGGGAGGAGGCTAGATTTAAAAATACGGTGTAATGGAGACTATTTTTGCTATTGAGGTGACGACATGGGACAAAAAAAACTCACAAAAATCATCAGAATTTTAGACACGAATAGTAGCCGGATCAGAATGGATCAGGCCACGATGGGCCCGTGCCAAGCCGGACCGTCTATTTGGCCAGCTCTGCCGGTGAGAATCAAAGAAAGCAATGCTAGTAGTCTAGCTGTAGCTGTAGCTGTAGCTGTAGTCACACTCACACATTGAGAAGAGCAGAAGGCTCGTTAAAGGGGTCCTCTCGTTAAATGACTCCTTTGCACTCTTCCACACCCATTGGCGCATGGAGAAACCAACCGTCGCTTCGCTTCACTTCACTTCTCGCTTCTTCCGAATGACACGGAGGAGAGCACACAACTGCACAAGCACAACCCACGATGCCTTCCTCCTCGTCTTCCATCGAGATCATCGGTTCCTCCTCCCCTCGCTCCCGCTTCGTCTCCTCCATCCACGTCCGCGCCCGGAGCACCAGCGGCGACGAGAGCGACACGGACGATGACCGCAGCAGCGCGGCGCTGTTGAGGCCCTTGGCCGAGCGCTACACCTCGTCTTATCGGAGCCAAGAATCACTCGACGCCCTATGCAGGAAGTACGGCGTCCCGAGGGAGTTCGCCGCGCGCCCCGCCGGTGACCGGCGCGCGTGCTCGGCGCCTCCGCCTGGCGCCGTCTGCGTGTACGCGCACGCGCTGGAGGCCGGGATGCGCATCCCGCTGCATGCCTTCTTCTGCGAGGTGCTCGGCCACTTCGGAATCGCGCCGAGCCAGCTCGCGCCCAACGGGTGGCGCAACCTGGTGGGCTTCGTCGTGCTCTGCCACTTCGCCGGCGTGCGGCCGTCGGTGGCCGTGTTCCGGCACTTCTTCTCGCTGTCCATGTTCAGGCTCAAGGGCTGGTACTGCTTCCGGTGCAAGGACGCCGTCGGAGTGCTCTTCACGGGGCTGCCGACCTGCATCAAGGGGTGGAAGGAGGGGTTCTTCTTCCTGTCGTCGCCGGCGCCGTGGCCGTGCCCCGTGGAGTGGGGTGAGCAGTCCAAGAGCTCCACCGCTGAGCCGGTGCTCACCAGCGAGGAGAAGAAATCGGCGGCGAAGCTGCTGCGTGCTCACGGCGCCGCCGCGGTTGATCTCCGGACTTACCTCTGTGAGAGCAATCTCGCCGCGGCCTTCTCCTCTAACCTCACCGGCGCTTCACCGCCCCCACACCCGCCTTCTCCTCGTACTACTGGTGCCAAAGGTAAACGTCGAACACTCCCCCACTCCCGTGGTTTAACGAGGAGAGGACTTACTGTTGTGTGCCAGGGATGGATCCATCCGTCTACGACACGATGAAAACCATCCGGGCGGAGAAGGCGGCTGCCAAGGCGGCGGCGGCGGAGAAGGTGAAGACCGAGCCGGGCAGCAACAGGCCGGGATGGTCGCCGTTGTCCGGGAAGAAGAGGAAGCTGGAGGAGGACAATGCAAAGGAAGGGATGTCTCGTTCGGAACTGAACACGCCGCCTGCTGCCCATGGCGGCTCGGTGTCCGGCGCGGGTTCCCCGCCTGGCTTCTCCGCGCAGAAAGCGTCCGAGAGCGACCAAGATCGGAAGCCACGGCCCGTGCCCGACAGGCATGACGGCGACTCGGCCGACTGGGAGACCGCGCGGCAGCTGCTGCAGGGCTTCGTCACGCCGTCACGGGAGCGCACGTTCACGGCGGCGAAGCCTTCCGACGTCGTCGCGTCGAGCTACATAACAATGCTCCAGGTTTGCCACTGTACAATACATATATAGCACCAATGCAATCGCAAATCGTTAGCTGCATGTATTCGATCAAGGTAGTGGTGGGTTGCGCAACGCAGGCCGCGAACTACGCGTCCTTCTCGTTCGGCTACGCGCTGGAGCTGGAGGAGAAGCTGAGGACGCGGGAGCGCGACGCCGCGGCGGAGGTCGGCGCGCTGCGGGAGGAGCTGGAGAGGGTGAAGGCCGAGCTCGCCGACGCGAAGGAGGCGGCCGCGGCGGAGGTGAAGAGCGCGAAGGCCGCGGCGGTGCACGAGTTCCTGGGGTCCAAGGAGCACGTGCGCCGGCTGGCGGAGCACGCGCTGGGGGGTTACGAGCGCGGCATGGAGCACATGAAGCTCGTCGCGCTCCGGCGATACCCGTACCTCGACGCCGCGCGGCTGGTCGTGCCGCCGGGAGGGCCTCCTGTTGGTTAGCTCATCGATCATTTGGAGCCGTTCGATCTTGACGTGTTGCTGATGTCCGTGTACCGCTGTACCGTACGTATGGTTGCACCTGAGTTTTGCGTTCTGTTACTTACAGGCTAGTGAGTAGTGACCGACCATGTAGCTCGGCACAGCGGAGAGGCTGGGTTGGTGTACCCTCGCCGTCTCACTTTCTTTCCGTGTACGGGGTTTGTACCAAAAGACTTTTTTTGGAACGTGGGAATTTCAAGCAGGCCCTTTTGGAAGGCAGGGTATCCCGCAAAGGGAATATTTGATTATTTGTCAATGTGCAATTCGCACATCTTTGATAGTGGTAAATAATTAGATCTTCTTTTGCAAAGTTGTAAAATTCATGCTTCTGTTCCAAACATCCTCTAGAGGAACATTGCACCCATTTTAGGCTTTATTTTTCCGAGTCACACTGTTTCAATGTTCATGCCCCATCAAAATGAAGCACGGTATGAGAAATATGCTATCCAATTGGTGGTTTAGCATGTTAATGTTTCAAAGTTAAGGCTTGCCGCAGTTTGTTAGCGAGTGCTGGACCCTCGTCACGGGATAATTCGCCGCAAGTGTGGCGGGAAAAAGAGCGACACACTCCTTGGCTTGCCACAACGCCAAAAAGATTCCTTGGTCTTATCATCGCTAGTGTCACTTGCTCTATCTCTTCCCTTCCCACCTTTCACCACTCACCAGTTACCGCCACACACCACTCATCAAGGCCGGTTACCGGATTTTCCGAAAAAAAAAGTCCGGACGAATTTCGTTTGAATTTACTTAAAAACCAACCAAAATTCAAAAATTAGAATTAGAATTTAAAAAATCCGTAAAAATCAGCCGATTTTTCCGTTCCCGGTTACCGCCGGTAACCGACTGGTTTTTTCTTCCCTGCCACTCACAATCACCATGGCTTGGAGAGCTCCATAGGGTTGCCCCACCACCGCCTGTCTCCACGCCTCTATGGACAACCCTTTCCTCTCCATCTACACCATCCCTTCCCTCTCCTCACCTCCCCTTTCTCTCAGACATGCAGATTTGGACCTCTCCGCATTCTACAGCAGCACCAGCCCTCTCCTGAGATGCTACTGCGAGCCCTTTTTTCGATCTACTACTCGGTTGCTTGTTCCGTTGTTTGTTTGTCCGAGGTCAGTTCATGTCGGAGAGCAAAGGTTATATCTCTTCCCTTTCTTGGCACCTTGATGTTGTTTCGTTCCAGATTTTAACTGATTCGTTCATGGTCAAATGCGCAGTAGGTGTTTGCTTGACTAATATACTCTCTAATTGATAATGAGTGGATAACCGGTAGTCCTTTAGTAGTTGAATACACAACTGTGAGCTTTCTAGAAAAGAAAACAGAGCATCGTCTTACATGTTGTGACCGCTATCAACTTTTAACTGTAAGTACAATCTACATTTTTTAATTATGCATGTTATTATACCCCAGGAGGACAATAGCTTTGGGGTCAAGCGGAGGCAAGCTTCATGGTTGAGTGGTACATTGAGCTCCATAGGGATAAGCCTACAAGTTTCAACTTCAAGAGATAACATCATCTTCAGTGTGCAAATGCTATAAATGCCACCATTTGTCAATTCACTCTTTCTAAATCAGTGAAACGATATCTTAGTGTAAGTCATTGCTAATGATTTTTTTGGCCGCATAAGGTTAGACATGGAAAATTTGGCCACCAACCAAACATGTCCTATAGTACTCGACTAATCCCTCCGTTCGGATTTACATGTAGTTTTAGCCTAGCACACAGAGAATAAGGTGGCAATTAATTCTTTGATTTTTGACATGTTTATCCCCATTAATAACTTTTTATCTCTAATTAATGGCACCAAGAATCAACTCATAGCACTAGGTTCCAATGTCACCCCGCGACAGCGACCGTATTGGCAGCGATGGCGCCTCTTCGTCTGCTTGCCCGACCACCCGTTGCGCGTGCCGCTGCGCCGGTCTCCGTCTGCTACCGCCGCACGCCCAGCAAAGATGCTCACCACCATGGCCGACGGCAAGGAGGACGACCACCATGGCTGCAACGAATCCAGCAGCATCTCCTAATTCACTCGCAATTTGGCCGAACTTTTCTGTTTGGCTCTCTTGTATTGTTGTATGTATTGGATTTGGAGCATAATGCAAGTACAAGTATGTGAATCTAACGCAAGCATCCATACAAGTATGTGTAATGGAGTACTAGCTTGCTGTGGAGTGGAGAGAGTAGAGGGTGGGAAATCTCAAAACTTTAGGATGGAGGGAAATTTGCGGAACTCAATGTAGTTGGGAATACACGATCATTCGTACCAACCAACTTTTAATAGAGGCTCTTTGGAGAAAACACTACGTACAAAACACAAAACGACGTCTATTTGAGAACTTTAAACTAGGTCAAAAATTGAGAGACGAACAATATGCTTAATTCAATTCTTTCTAGAATGGCACATGAGGAAGGACGGAAGGAGTATAACAAAATTAAAACAATTCTGGCTGTGGTTAGAATGTCATTAGTCCACATCACCGAAATAACCGCTGCTGTTTGATCTAGTTAAGAATGAATGGTAACCAAAAGCTTTGTTGTCATAGTTGTCACCGTGAAAGGTCTGTTGTACTCCCATGATCCTATCTCATGTGAATTCAATCATAGCTGATAGGTTTTTACCCCTTTTGACACGAAAGTATCCTGTTTTTTAGAGGAAGGTAGAAAACTTTATTCATCCGAGACAATTACATCCAGCAAAGGAGGAGGGTTTAGATGCCAAATACGTCTTCATTCATTGGACCGAAACATCGACTAAAGATGATTGAATAGTAGCACCCACTCGTTTTTGAACCCCAATGATATTTAACTTCTTCTTCACTCTAGTAGCTATGAAAGATACGAAGATCACAGAATAAGCATAGCGAAAGTTTTGTATTGAGACTGAGAAACCCCGAGGCAAAGATCCTTCACGGCCGGTCTGACCGTCTGACCTTCGGCTGTAAGAACAACAGCCCGCGAAGATCACAAAATGACGTAACTTTCAATCCGGTGATCCAAATCCCCTAATATTTCAATCGTAGCTCATCAAGAAGGTCAGGAACCTATTCGAATCAACAATCAGGACGATCGAAACCAAGGTTTCACGAATGTCTTAGATGAGATCAGGAAGGCACAAGAACCGAGGAAATTCGAACTTTGATCTAAAAACTTGCTCATGGGTTGATGATGGTAAGGATGACCCTAGATGGATTCTCACACGTCATAGCAAGCTAGATCACAACAAAAAGCCCAAAGAAAACCAAAGGAATACACAAAATCATAAAGGCATAAAAAAGAGAGCAAGAACAAGAGAGAACTCATATTGTGGCAAAACCTTGCTTAGATTGATTCAAGAGAGTGTTGGTTTACATCTACTCCATCATGGAGGACAAAAGCTCAACAATTGAGCATTCAATCAATCAATCTCCCTCAGACTCCAGTCTCATCTATTTCCACTTTTCCCAAATAACAAATTATGGTTTCTTGGAAGGGTCTTGGTTAGGATAGAAATCCTGCACCTCTTCCTTTTATAGTGTAGGCTAGGTCAAGAGAGAACACCTTGTCGAACGCCCGTTAAACCCACACACAAATGAATCTACACTTACACACGCTTCTCAAGGCGGAAGACGAACTAGGGTTCCCGAATCCGTCTCTCCGTGATCTTCATCTTCTCTTGACCTAAACCGACCCTCCTTGCACCGTCTTGCGCCGCGGTTTCTCCAAAGGTCACCAACCTGATATTTTGGCGGAGATACCAAAATACCTCTTATCGATCATTCTCTAAAGACCGAGTCCAATCGTTGTGAAGCAATCCCATGTTTCACCGCGTATAGGTTGGTCAATGGCTCTCTTCATGTCGGCAAGTCTCTTCCATCTGGCTTCCACTAGAACCACCATGACATTTGCATTGATCCTCGCATCATTTGATACAACCCATCGCATCGAACTTCCCGTGCGATCATCCTTGTCCATCTTGTGCCATGTTTGAGTCCATTGACTTCACCCAACATCCTTGATCGTTCTAGACCTCATCTTTCCTAGCCTAGTCTCGGTCATCCTCGCTATTGATCGTTGTTGACTCCAAGCCACCTGTACAATAATAGACCAATAAATTGATTCCGAGCATAAGTTATTCACAACTTTACCCACGTTAGCCAAAACATGTGTCATGCAACACATATGCGCTGAAACCCATGACTTTAACCAATCCCATGAAATTCACCTTCTCAGCGCATGAAACAGAGTTGGTCAGTCAGACCGCCACCCATAGTCGGTCAGACCGCCAACCAATGGCCAGTTAGACCGCTTGGGACTTAGGGAAAAATCCTAGGTCCCCAGACTGCACCCTCTTTGGAAAATTTCAAACTCTATTTAGTTTCAGCTCGAAACTCCAATTCCAATCAGACCAAGTGAAAACGCATCCTCTCACCTTCCTACACATGTGATTTTTGGCCGATTTCCAAAATTCACAATTCGAACTTCTGCCCATTTTGACCGCCGCATGTGACCTTGCTGCCCGAGCGGATCGCCTCGTGGGTGTAGACCCGAGAGCACCTGAAGGCCACTAGCATGAGGTACTCCATCCCCGATGAGTTCACGCTGCGCCTCCCCAATGATCGTCGCGTCTTGCGCCTTCTGATCGGGGGCAGTGCGTGTCGTCGGCGTCTTTGGAGGGCAAGATCGCTTGCCACTCCACCCTTTCTTCTGCAAGGTGCTCGGCACTATGGGCTTGCCCCAGGCTAGCTCGCGCCCAACGGGTGGCGGGTCGCGGCCGGCTTTGTCGTGCTCTGCCACCACGTCGGCGTGTCGGTGCTACTAGTCGTGTTACAACACTTCTCCCCGCTATTCTCTCTCACAGCGCCGACCTGCTACTACTTCTTATACGACAAGGGCACCGCCAACTTACCCTTCGCCAGGTTGCACGACTGTCGCTCCAAGGTCACCGGGTGGAAGGAGGAGTTCTTCTTCCTGTCGTGCCCGTGCCCTATGCAGTAGGGAGAGCCTCTCGAGTCCGCCACCCTCGAGCCGATGCTCACCAGTGCAAAGAAGGACACTGTGACTAGAGCTGGGAGTCGGGTCGTGCCGTGCCGGCATGGGCACGACGGGCCTCAGGCCACGGCGGGCCGCGGCAGCATGGACACCACCAGCAAGGCCCAGCACGACGCGATGGCATGACACATAGCACTTGTAGCTCGCCCGCCTCCGCCGTCGCTGCCCGCAATGGCCTCTCATACGCCCACCTCGCCACCCCCGCCCATGCTCCTACCTCGTCGCCCTCGTCATGCCGCTGTGCCGCTTTGCTCCTGGTGGGGAGGGAGGGATGCGCTGCATGGGGAGGGACTGAGGGAGGGAATAAGATAGGCAAAGGCAGGGTCGACCGCTCGCGGAAGAAGAAAGGAAACAAAGGAAACAAAAAAAGAAGAAGAAGAAAATGAAAGAAATGAAAGAAAGAAAGGAAAGGAAAGAGAAAGAAAGAAAAGAAAAAGAAATGGTAAAAGAAGAAAAAGAAAGAAAAAAAGAAAAGGTCGCGCTGGTGTTCACCTTCTACAGGCCAGGTCATCAGGTGTACTCCCTAAAAAAGACGAGAGATACATAATTGATGAAGAAAAATAAAGAATTGTACAAAAATTGATGATGGAAAATAATGCAGTAGATTATAGGCACACAAATATTTAGGGGGAAAAGGACTAAATGTTATTCATCATTGGCTACTAGGGGTGAAAACGGATCGAATACGGACGGATAATGGCTCTGCCATATTTGTTTTTATTTTTTTTTCCCGAATGCGGATACGAATACGGATACCCCGGATACGAATAATATCGAATATGAATATGGAACGAATACGAATCGAAACGAATACGGTCACGGATATTTTTTTGGAACATAAAAATCCCTTAAATTGCATGCCAAAAATTAACGAAAACATATAACTCGTTTGTTTGATGCAAACATTCATGAATTGTTCATATTTGCAGCATCCAGAGTTACTTCATAGTCCTTGTAAACTACTTCTGAGCAAGTTTATTGATCCTCTAGATATCAAGTACACCTTATCAACCTCAATTAGGTCATAAAACTGATCAAGCACCGAATTGTAACATGTTGCACGAATTTCTCCATCATGTGAATCAAGGATTAGCATATTTAATGACAATTATTACAATAAATAATTATTACATAAATAATTATTACAAACAGTTCATGCCCCCTCCACTTTTTTCCGGGCTTGGGACTAGCATCGGTAGTGTTAGGCACCCCTACACTCACATGTACCCCCCATGTGTATAATTAGAAACTACAACCATATTGAAGAGATATAAATTAACCAGTTAAACAACATCCCAAAGTATGTTACCAAAAATAAAGGTAAAAAGTTATTATTTTATTGGATTTTTCGATAGTTAAAAGAGTTTTCTTGGTTAAAAAGAAAAATAATAAAATAAAGTCAATTATTTAATTTCCTAGTTTTTAATGTTAAAAATAAAATTTATTGAGATTTATGGGATTTTATTGGATTTAAAGTGAAAAAGGAAAAATAATTAGTTTCTTGAATTTTACGGATTTTAAAAGGTTTTTCCTATTTTTGAAATTAAAATAATTTATGTGCAAAAATAAAAACCAACTTTAACTTGAATTAATTTTATTAAGTTCAAAATAATTCAAGGAATTTTTGAACTCTTTTGCTATTTTCTAAAAGGTTATTTGATTTGTTGCATTTTCTAAAATTCGAAAATCAATTAAAATCTCATTTTCCTTTTTATGCTGAAATCCGAATATCCGGACTTGGTATTATCCGGATAATCCGTATTCGTATCCGTATCCGCCGGATAGCATGCCTACCGTATTCGTTTCCGTTTCCGACAAAAAAATTCGAATCCGTTTCCGATCCGAAAATTATCCGAGAAAAATCCGATCCGAGACAATCCGAATCCGTTTCCGTCCGGATCGGTCGGAAACTATTCGATCCGTTTTCATCCCTATTGGCTACAGATACAACGTTATTGTCTCATTAAAAACCTTACACCCAGTGTTTGGTATCCCCAGTATGGAAAAGAGTACAATAACTGCCCAATGTCGAGATTGTTAATGCGTTTTAGATCAACGTACACTTGCACGATCTCGGGATCCTTCAGTTGATGATGATGTTGCTCTTGTGCCAATTCCAGTCCTTGAGGTAGGTGATTGTCTCCACCATCTTGGGCATAAGAGATGACCGCATTTCTTCAATTATTGTTTCTACCATGCTGAACGTCGCTTCCAAAGAGATGGAGGGCACCAGAACCAATAGAACATCCCATGCAAAATGACACAGCACATAGAATATCCGATTGTTGTTCTTCCACCACTCAAGCAAGTCTACCTTGCCTCCTCTAGAAAGATCAGGATCGATGTCTGCAAAATCATGCTCCAGGTAATGGTTCAACTCTAAGATAGAATTCCACTTAGAGGCGCCTGGGATTGAGAGGATGAAGAACTAGACTTACCCTTTGGCTTCTTCCACAGATGGGTTGTCACACTTGTCTTGCCTTGATGCGGCCTTCGATCTCGTGCTGCTACCAAGCTTACCATGATACAAGCGAAAAACATGAGCAAACCCCTTTTTGACATGTTCAAAAGCTTTGGAGAAATCAAGGCTGAGGCACTCACCAACTCCCTATACAAACTTGCTAACTTTTTTGTAGGATCCAAAATGGTAGCAAAGCATTATAGGTGTGAAATAGATCCAAAATATTTAAGAAATTTTTTCTTTATTACTGCAACAACATGGCCTAAAAGGGATGCCCCTAGATTTAGCAAACTTGTCTGCAATTAGCCAAATATTATGTATAATTAAGTAAGAGGTAGAATAGTAAATACCAGATAGAGCCTTCATTGCTTTATAGAAATGAGGAAAGAGAGAATCAGAGAAAAGAAGTTGTGCTTCGGTGGTGAAGAAATGAGCAAATGCATTCGTTTTTATAGGCAAAGAGAGGAAGAATCTCACATCTGTTCATTGCCTTGCCCATTGCCTTCTTTCTCTGCTTCGTCTTGTTACCGAAATGGGGCAGATGACTGTTGCCTCTCTCCCTCGCTGTCCGTTGCCTCTCTCCCTCCCCACTCATGGTCAGTGGTCACCTCTGCCTCCCCACTTGGCCTCCCAAACAATCTCCCTGATCCCCACCACCCACAACGTCCTCATTCGAAGCTTAACTTGAGAATTTCAGAATTCGAAGCGTTTAAAATGATTAAACTAAACTTCAACTAATCTAAAGCTTGATTCTCTTGGTTTTGTTCTAGCTCTCTGGAGCTATCTTCCCTTTTTATTTGGGTATTCTCTAAGTCTAGACCTCTTTTCTGTTCAGACCCTCTGTGTGACCAGACCTTCCCCTTTGGTTTGGACCACTTTGGATCTCTTTGTTGGTTTGAATCTCTTTGGTTCAGACCTCCTTCCTGTCCAGACTTCTTCTAAGTCTAGACCCCCTTGTTACCTGGGCACTCTCTTATGCCCAGATCTCTTTTCTGTTGGGACCTCCTTGTATTCCATTGGATCTCTTGTGTGCCTTCGAACCTTCTGTGTTCACTTGAACCCCCTTGGCACTTCCCCTTGGCCGTCAAGATCTCTTTTGGGACCATCCTGACCGCCAAGACCTCCTCTGATCTCCTCTTAACTAATGAGGTCACCCTTGAGTTATCCTGACCGCTGAAATCTGGGTCGGACCACTTTCTGTGGATCCCCTCCACCAGAATCCTTTTTCCTTTAGAATCCCTTCGCCTGGATCTCCCCTTTGGAGATCTTAGCCCACCGACCTCCTCCTTTTTGATCCGAACGTCAAGACCTCCTTCTGCGGATCTTGACCAGCAGATCTTCTCGACCGACTTAGTCCTTTGGATCTCCTCCGTTCAGACCTCCCATGTGTGGATCTGAACCATTCGGGAACTCTTTGTTCTAATCTTGATCATTAGGACCTCCCTTCGCCTTGATCTTAATCGTTAAAGCTCTCTTGATTTCATCCCAGCCGTTGAGACCTCCCATGAGTTGATCTCACTCGCTGATAACCTCCTAGACCAATCTTGACCGTTAAGGTTTTCCTTTGGGATCTTAGCCGTCAGGACCACCTCTGGTCATACCGTTTTGTAAGTCCGGTACTACCGCTACCAGCAATTTCACTTCAACCCTTTGAACCCCTTTTGTCCTTCAGGACCTCTTTGTGTTCTCTAGGACCTCCCCTATGTTCACTGGACCTCTCTCATGTGGTTCAGACTTCACCCTGTTGGATCTAGCGGTTCCGACCTCTTCTGTGTTAGATCCCAGGGTCCAGACCTCATGCTTGTCAAATCTAACAGTTTTGATCTTATCTTTGATAGATTTGAGAGCTCCAATTCTTCCCGCGTACCCTTGCCTCCGCGGACCTCCTCCCTTTGTTGATCATGACCGATAGGATCTCCCTTGTGAGGTCCTAGCCATCAGATCTCCACCTTGCTATTTGATCTTGACCGTTGGACCTCCCTTTCGGAGATCTAACAGTCAGGACCTTCCCTTTTCACGTGATTATGACTTTCGGACCTCCCGTGAGTAGGTCTTTGGACCTCCTGTCCACAGGACCTCCTCATTGTTGTGTCCTTGGACCTCCCGCCCTCCTCGACCTTGTCCTAACCATCCGGACCTCCACTATTTGTATTAGGACCCCTGTCCAGGACCTCCTTATAAGTTCCCTGGACCTCCTTGTCCTTTGGGCTTAGGACTTCCTAAGCCGGCAGGACCTCCTAAGTCTTTCAAACCTCCTCAAAGACCTCTCTTGCGGGTCAAGACCTCCCTCTTTGACCCGACTATTTCTAAGTTGTCCGGCCCCACTTGCCAGACTTTGCCATCCTCATCTTCCTTTGCCACCTTAGTACTTTTGTGCTTTTAATGCAAGTCTTGTTGCATTAAATGCAGCTACATACGTGGCTGGTTACTCTGAATGTGGTCACTAAGTGGCACCATTGCTATCTTTCCTTGTCTCCACCCTAACAACATACATTGTCCTCTCCTTTTGTCCTTCACCATTTTGGTGGTGGTACCTGCCCTATCACTCACCTACCTTTGACCCATTTGTCTTGTCATTCTGGACACGTATACATCTAATAATTCCTTCACCACTTTGGCTATATTTAGCCAGGGAGCCTCTTCTCCTCACTTTTTACGCATTTGGCTCATCTGGCTCTTGCTCAATGGCTTTGTGGTGAAGCTCCACTGCCAAGACCTCCGCCAGGGGCCTCTTTTGCCGAAGTTTTCACCGTTGAAAACTTCATTGGAGCTTGGGCGCCAGCCTTAGCTGCCTCTGATTCTACGACCTCCCCTTCAACTGTTATCTTTTGCTCATCCCTAGTAAGTTTCTTTGGGTACTGCTCTGTTCTTGCTCTTGTCGCCACAATAATTGGTTGTGCCCTTTCCAGGACCTCCTCTCTTGGATTTCTTTCGGATCTCTGTGGCTTTTATGTGAGGAACTCCTCTCTGATCTTTGCACAGAGAACATCTCCTGGACCTTCTCGGCCATGTGCAAGGATCACCTTCCAGGGCCTCTCTGTTCTTTTGTCCAAGATCACTCTTTTGCGGTCTTTTGCTAAGGACCCTCTCCTCCCGGTAAGCTTGGACTTCTCCCTAGGAGCCTAATCTTAATATAAGTACTCTTCCATTGGTTGAGCTTTGGGGTTCCTCTGGGGTTCTTTTGGTTCTTTGCTTGAATCTCCATTGGTTCTTTATTTGGAGCTTGGTTTGAATATGTTCTTTTGACAGTGTAGATCTTGACGTTTCCAGAGAGCCAGAACTGTGAGAAAGAGTAGATTCTTAAGCTGTTAAGCAAGAGGCAAGTTACACTTTTGATCATATTGCACCTAATATTTCAATTTATTTATGTTCAATTCCAAAGTATAATGCATGCTTATTTCTACCAAGTTATTTCAATACCTGTCTTTAAACACATAGTTATGCCTATTTCCTTTATATGGCCAACTTTGACATTGAACCAAATTTGTTGTCACCTTAGACAAAATCTGGTTGATACAATACTGTGAACCAGGAGCAATTGAAAAACCATATGCTTAGTCTTGCTTAGACCAAAAGTACTTGATTTGGGGAAATCTTTACCTTCATGACCAACTATTGTTTAAAATATTTTGACCATGACATTGGGTTGTCATGGGAATATGAAAATATTGCTGGGGAAGCAAAGAAAATGAAAATTGATTTGGACTTGGGCGAATTGGTTTGCTTGGCTGGTGCAATGTTTATGCACGGACTCTATCTTGGATAAGGTGGAGGTCCAGGGGTTTGTGGTTGTCGCCCAAGTCAGTTGAGGACCGGTCTTTGAGCCGCCAATGCTAGGCCTATAATGGGCTATGCCAAAATCGTGCAACCACATGTCTCCAGTGTGAGGTGTGGGACCTGGCCAATTAATTTGCAGAAATTCCACCGCGGTTGTTCCATTTGGATGTGTGGGAGGTCTTCTATGGCCTATGGTCTTTTATGACCTATGTTTCCCACTAGCGCAAGAGGGGGCCCCGATCCTACGGATTTGTATCCAAAGGAGGCGAAACCTTAGCAAGGAGGGGCTGTGGTGGAACAATGCATTGTAAAGGCCTTGTCATGAACTCTAGACCTCTTACCTTCGGCAGTGAGAGGTGGCATTGACGGATACCGGACAAACTAGAGGACTCATGTCGTGTGGGTAAAGTGCACAACCTCTGCAGAGTTAAATCTATTCGAATAGCCGTGTCCGCGGTTATGGACGTGCTGGCAAAGGCCACTCAGAGTTAGATATTGGTTTTGGTTTCTGAAAATGTTTATTAAACTGTTTTTGGGATTTCTATCCTATGGGTTGTGGGCGGGGAGCCTTGTGACAGGAGGGTATCATTCACCACTTGTGATGAATGAATATCCAACTGAAAACAGATTTACTAAATGAGCTTTATTTATTGTATGATGCTTTGGAACTTAATACTAGTAATTGAAAATAAACATGGCTTTATGCAAATCAACTATATTAAGCCTTCCTTTGTGATATCCATTTATGCATGTCATTTCTATTATCTAACGGGTGTAACTTGCGAGCACGGTTGTTGTGCTCACTCTTGCTTCTTCTTTGTCTTTAGCAGTGGTCTGAAGCCTTGGGTGGATCTCATTGTGGACCAAAGTGGTCTGGACTGTCTAGGTTGCGCCTCCCACCGATTGCCTGTGGTTTATCGGGTGGCCCTATATGTTTATCCTTCTCTGTATTTCATTTCTTTGGCTTGTAAGCCCTCTTGTAAACAACTCCTTTGATTATTAATAAAGCTTGCTTTTGATATATGTTACCACTTGTATTTGCTGTGTGAACTAGCCATTGATCCTTGGGACTGGTTCAGGACACAGTGAGCTTGAGAATTCTTCAAGTCCTATGACCTCCTTTGGGGCAGGTCGTGGCCCTTGGGGAAGTCTTAAATTCCTAGACCTACTCGGGTCTATCCCCTGGACCTCCAGGTGGTCCTGCTGGACCTCCTGGGAGGTCTTGGTGGGCTGTCCGAGAGGCCATTTGTGGACCTCCTAGGAGGTCCTAATGGACCTTCCAGGAGTTCTTGGAGGACCTCTCGGGTGCCTAGGTCAGGTCGTTACACCCCTCTCCCCCCACCGTCCCCAGCCTCCCCACTCCCTACCGCCCCCGAGATCCTCCACCACCGTCCCACGGTCTCCCTAATCCCCCGCCGCCCCTGGCCTCCCCACTCCCCTCGAGCTCCGACAGCCTCGGCTCCACCACCCCAGCGCCGATGGCCTCCCCACTCTCCATCGCCCCCGGTGCCCATGGCCTCGCCTTTGCCTCCCCCGCCGATGGCCTCCCCACTTCCCTACCACCCTCGGCCTCCCTACTCCCTACCGCCCTCGAGCGTCCCATTCCCCCACTGCCCCAGCCTCTCCACTGCCCACCGCCCCGGCCTCCCTATTCCCCCCTCTTCGATGCCCCTCACACCGCCCCCTCCTCTGGTGCCCCTCGCGTCGGCCCTGCGAGTCCACTGAAGGCGGCGCGGTCACCCTCCACCTCGCATGGGCCACGGTGCATGGGAAGGGGTGTTGTCACAACGAGGGCTTGGCGTGCCGCTGTCGTGCCGAGTCGGCCTGAGCACGGCCCAACTGGCCCTGCTGTGTTGTGCCACCTGATGTGCCCAATCCTCAGGCCCGGCCCAGCCGTTCATTTCATGTCGTCCTGGCCCGCCACGTGGTGTGACATTACGGGCCGGCTGGGCCTCGGGCTGCCCCGGAATGGCACAACCCGACTCCCATATCTAATTTTGACCGAGCTTCACCCCTGTGTAGGTGCTCGCGCGTTCCTTGATTGATCTCACGACATATCTCCGCGAAAGCAACATGGCCGCGACCAAGATCATCCGTGCGACACCACTGCAGCCGCCGCCGCGGACTCCAAAAGGTAAGCATAATCTGAAGTCCCCAACTCTCGAAGTTTAATCTTCAGGAGCTCAGCAAGGTGTTACATAATTTGCAAATGCACGATGGGCCGCTGTGCGCAGCACCTTTTCTTGCGAAGAAGTGGAAGCTGGCGAAGGACGATGCAAAGAGGAGGCCACCTCGCCGCCCTGAATCTAATGGCTGCCCACCCGGTTACGGCGGTGGCGGGAGCTTGGCCACGTTGTCGCAGTCCCCTTGTTGGCCGCCGGGCTTATCCACCCAAACGTCGCCGCTGATCAGAAGAAAAGATGGAAAGTCATGGTGTGTGCCGCATCAGCACGAAGGAGACACGGATGGCTGGAAGTCGCGAGGCAGCTGCATTGCACGCGGTGGTCAATCCAACACAAAATTGTGCACGAATCTATCGAGCTTGCATCGGTGCTCTGTGCATGAATCATACAGCTGATTCACCTAGAGCAGTGACATGTAGCTTGAGGCAACGACAGCTGCATTGCACGCTCCAGGCTTGCTCTCTCTCTCTCTCTCTCTCTTGTGGCTGTGAGAATGAGAATGGGAATGGGGGAAAGGCTTGGGCTGTGTGGGTGATCTTATCCTTGCTGGTTGATCTCATCCTTTGGTGTGGTAATTTTGTTTTTACGGTAACACTATTCCTATTTACCTTAATCCTATCCACTCTTATCCTATTATTCTCCTATGCATGGCTGCCCTTCACGGTGATGCATATGAGTTAAATATTGGTACAAATGATTATGTGGCTACCAATGTGGGCTTTTCGATTGGTTGGAATAATATATGGTGGGCGTTGGATTCGGTTGCCCGATGATGTTTTGAACAGAGGGCGGAAATGAATGGGAATGCATTGTTGGATTCTAATGCGGTTGAGGCAAATTGGAAGGTGGGTGTTGGGCTTTTCGGGACGCCGGATGATGAGATCCGTGGAAGTAAAAGGTTCCTATTGACTCTGGTTGATTTGGATACCTCGATTACTAAAGGAGCCGACTAACTTAGGTTGGTCAGGGTGCCTTGGTGATCGGGGACCGATTGACCTAGGTTGATATGGAAATCCTATTGTACTTCGGGAAATTCTGACGGCAACCTTTCTTCAATCTAACTAATATTTCTGATTTCAGTATTTGCTAACTACGTCTCGAGTTCTATGTTGCATGACCAAGAAAGGTGTAGAATGGTTGGACGGGGAGGCAAAGAAAGCTCTGATGAAAATGGATGCAAGCATATGAAACTGTATTTTATTTAATTTTTGTAATTGTTTTGTAAAATTAATCTTGTATCCATTATTGTGTTGTATAATAAATTTTGTAACGAGAATTTGGTTTGTAATATTTTAATTATGCTTTGTAAACGGACTGTTATAAAGCTGTGATGTGAATAAATGATGTTTGCTTAATTTGCCAAGTTCATTGTGTTAATTATGCAATTGAATATTAACTGAGATTATGCTTGAGATTGGTTTTCATAAAATTTTTACTTACGCTAATTATCGATTACTGTTGATTAGTTTAGTTTTAATTATGCGGGTTCTCACATTGTCGCAGTCCCCTTCTTGGCCGCCGGGCTTATCCACCCAAACGTCGCCGCTGATCAGAAGCAAAGATGGAAAGTCATGGTGTGTGCCGCATCAGCACGAAGGAGACACGGATGGCTGGAAGTCCGCGAGGCAGCTGCATTGCACGCGGTGGTCAATTCAACACAAATCTATCGAGCTTGCATCGGTGCTCTGTGCATGAATCATACATCTGATTCACCTAGAGCAGTGACATGTAGCTTGAGGCAACGACATCGGCCGGCTTGGACACCACGAACTTGCGCTCCCGCTACGGTGTGACGATGCACTGCAACAGCTACCTCACCGCCTTCCAGTCACCCGTGTTTCCATCATGCTTCTGGTCGGGAGGGGGGGCACCATGGCTTTCCATCTTTTCTTCTCGTCGGTGGCGGTGGCGGCTTTGGGGTGGAGTAGCCCGGCGAGAAAGAGGGGTACGACGTCGAGCTCTCCCCGTTTGCATCGCCCTCCGCCAGCTTCCTTTTCTTCCCAAACAACGGTGCACACGACGGCCTGTTGCGGTCAGGCCGGCTCTTCACTGTCACCTTCTCCACCGACGCGTGCACTGCCTGCGCTGCCCGGATGCCTTCATCGTGGCATCGACAGATGCGTCCATCCTTACCACACAACGATTGTAGATTACAAATTAGACCACCTCCGTTTTTGTTTACTTGTCGTTATTGACTTTGACCGTTTCTTTTGTAGCTGTATATTTGTAAATAGTTGTAGATATACAACACTAATAAAATATCATTAGTTACAAATCTAGCGATATTATTTTTATCGTACCTAACTAGATATTTTAACAACAATTGTTGATCAAAGTTCATCCGTAAAAGTCAATAACGACAAGTAAACAAAAATGGAGATAGTAGTACAATTTATGACAACTTGCTGAATCTACAAGGCTCACGCGCTCGGAGACCAGAGTTCACCTTTAGGAGTTCGTGGGGGCAGTGGTGGCGGTGGCGGTGGCGGTGGTGATGCGATGATCTTTGCTGCGTTCATGTTGCTCTTGTGGAGATATGTACTGAGATCAATAAAGGAATCGTCGCGAGCACGCAACAGGTTGGCCGGTAAGGCCGAGATGGCCGATAATCGGCAAATTTTGGCTGATTTCGGCCAAAATTTTCATTTTTATGAAATTTACGAATTTTGAATTTTGAAAAATCAAATTCAAATAAAATTCAAGGAAATTCGAACAAAATTCAACCAAACCGGAAATTTCAGCACTGGTTTGAGATTGTACCGGGGTCCGATAGAACCGGTTTTGGGCCGATATAAAAACCCCTGCCTGGTACCACCAAGACGGCAAGGAAGTGCAATGTGCTACTGTGGTAGGTGTAGCCGTGCAGATGGTGCCATGGTAGTGTATAGGGGTGTTCGTTCGGTATTTTCGGTTCGGTAAATATGGTAAATACGGTATTATTAGTTCGGTAAATACGGTGTTTTCAAAAATACGGTTTGGTTTCGGTAAATCCTAATTTTTTTCGATACGGTATCAGTAAATACCATATTTACTAAAGTTGACGCGAAATGTAAACAACGACGTTGCAGCAAATTAACTAACTAAGCCACAAAAATAGAAAGGAGTTAGCAACCACACCCTAACCAGCAAAACAAGCAGCAACCAGCTGCAGTTGGGCGCTCCTCCCTGCTCTGTGTAGACCGTGTTGGGTGCTCCTCCTGCTCTGTGTCTACGCCATGATACATGCATGTGGTGGTGGGGTCCTCATGGAAGTAACATAGGACCCATGCTGCTGCATCCTGCATGTGTTCGGGTGAGCGGCAGACCAACAGCAATAGCATTAGTGCATTATAGCACCAGGCAAGCCGGATGTCTGGAAGCAGCAGGCCGGCAGCAGTGGTTGTGCCGCTGTGGGCCTGTGGAGTGCCGAGCGTGGACCATGGAGGCCTGGGTGGGCCGATTGCCCTGAGCTGACGAGCGCAGCGCGACCCCCTGAGCGGTCGAGCCTGCGAGCCAGAGCAGTTTTGGGTTCGGTGTTTTTCGGTTTTTGACCGGTTTTTACTGAAAAAACAGAATTCTGAATACTGTACCGAATACCGAATACCGGTCAAACCGAGTTGACCGGTATGGTTCAGTGTTTTCGGTTCGGTTTGAAAATGTACAGCCTTAGCAGTGTACTACCACTGGCGTGTGCGCAAAAGCAGCAAGTTAGGGTAAAGCTGCCTTCTCTGCCTTCCTTGAAACACCTCCCTATAGTGTGTTTGGACAATTAGGATCGATCTGGATCTCGGCCCAATCCACATAGGTGAAGAGTATACGGTTAATTCAGCCATTTTTTTATTTGTTTTAGCAAAACTAGCCCTTCATCGACCGAATTGCAAAAATGGTATCACGGTAGGCTAGTCAGGCTTATGTGAAATTGCAAAAATAGTATCACGACAGGCTAGGCAAGCACATGCAGCGCTCTAGAAGCGCGACAAAATGTTCGCACCACGACAAGATCCACCAAGCACGGTAGGAGTGAGGTGGTAGTGCAGTAGCAAATCTGCCACGGTCTGGAAGTGCGGTAGGTTCACGACACATAACTGCAACCGTTTGAGAACACGATATGTGCATGCAGCGGTCCTAGAGCGCGATAGGTACTTGTAGCGGTTTGGGAACGCGACATCAACCTATCGCGGTGCCGGTGCGCTGCATGTGCCACGCGGCGCCTGTCTAGCTTGCCGCAATGTCATTTTTGTAATTTCGCTCGATCGGGAGCTAGTTTTGCTAAAACAAATTAAAAAAAATGGCAAATCAGCCACACAAAAAACCTCCATAGGTGAAAGCCATCTTCTAGCCATCTAGCTTGAAGGCCCTATTGTACATTTGGTGCCAATTTACTTCCACCATTGCAAAATGTGGGGCGTATTGTTGGCATGTGGGACGGGTTTCATGGATTTGAACCCATGTGCTCACAAGATAACCAGAATAACACACTTGTTGGATTAGGAATGGTTGGCCGAAAACAATGTTACCAAACAGTTACTAAAGGTATGTATCGACAAACAGGTTTGAAAAAAAAGAACTGGCTACGTATCGATCAACTAACTTCGTGCCAAAATCAGTCAACTTTGTGAGCTGTTGGATTGAAACCTACCGGAAATTCTCAAAATTCCGAAATTTTGAATGGGACCAAAAGGTAATTCAACGCAAGCACAGCCGCCATGGTATCCTCCTTCGCCTCATCATCCTGGTCAAACCCTACCCGCGTTGACCCACCCCGCGCCAACCCCGACGGCGACAACGATGACGTCGCACTCTCATCGACCGCACCCGAGTGGATCACCTCGTCGATGCGCACCCGAGGAGCGCTCAAGGCAATCTGCAGGACATACTCCATCCGAGCCGGCTTCACCTCGATCATCGCCGGCGACCGGTCCCCATCCGCGCCATGATCGTCGCCGGTAGTGCCTCCTAGCGGGCTTCATCGTGCTCTACCACCACGCCGGCGCGCCGGCGGTGCTAGCCATGTTCCAACAATTCTTCGCTCTATGCGCGTCCACGCTGGCATGCTCTTCGATAGGCTGCACAACATCAAGGTTAGGGACTGGAAGGAGGAGTTTGTTGGGGGCTAAACAATGCAATTACCAAAAGTTTAGCACATCTACTTGTAGTGAACCAATAAGGATAGCTTCAACCAACAAATAAACAGCGGAATTAACAACAAGAACATAAACAAAGTGACACAGCGATTTACATGAAAAACCTCCTCGATGTGAGGAGTAAAAACCACGGAGCTTGCACAGTCCAATCCCAAATCTTCCACTATAATCAACAATGGGTACAAGGAGTCTTCTCCAGAACATCTAGATGTACATAATAGAAACAACAACATCATCAACAACCATACACAATTAACAGAAGGTACACTAATAGTCAAGCAGAGAAGACACAGTTTCTGTCCCCTTCGGTTATCAGCTCATATCTCACAAACCACAGATCCAAACTGCATAAAACTTGGCAGGAATGTGGATCCACGAGTCCCTAATAGACTGTCCAAATTTCAGCCAAATCGAACAAAGTTTCACCACTCAAACATAATTTCTACCAAATCTGTTCAGTACTGAATCTGCTGCTACCCGAACTGACAAAACCCCTCTCAAATCAGGTGCTCCTATCAACCAATCCTCAATCCAACCATGCAAATCAAAGAGATACGAGTCAGGAACGCACACACCAAATTTGAGGCAGATCCGACTACGTTTGCTACTCCGATCGACGTCTTGATAAAGACTGCACAGGATCACCCGAGATAGAACAGAGCCTTTCTTCTTCTTTTCCCTCTTGTCTCTTGTTTTGTTGTGTGCATATGCTTTTCTCCTACTAAGCTTCTCCTTCTAGCAGTAGCTTAAGGAAATGGCTAGATTTTTTCTTCCCTTCACCAAAGAGAAGACATCTTAACCGTTAATCAATAGAGCAATCGACAGTTCACAAGCTTCTAAGTTTATGGGCTAATTTTGGGTATCTTCTCTATATGGAGGGACTCCAGTCCAACAGAGTTCTTCTTCCTGTCGTCGGCGCTGTGCCGGTGCCCCGTGCGCGGGCGGGGGCGGTGTTCTCCGACGTGGAGAAGGACATGGCGGCTAAGCTGCTCCGTGCTCGTGGCAATGCCTCGATTGATCTCACGGCGTACGAGGGGCTGAATGGGGCAGACCCTACTCAATTTTGGGCCGCAATAATATTAGACTAATTCCTACTGTTAATACATCGGCATACGACGCTCCACTCAGTTTTTGTCGTGGTCCGCCCTGGGCGTTTCTCCACCGGAGCAACTTGGCCGCAGCCAAGATCATCTGCTTATTGCGGCCGCCGCCCCCGCGGACTCCTCGTACCAATCGCAAAGGTAAGCCTGAGACACTCGGCAAGCAAAGAAGTTGTAAATCAAAGGAACATTTTGAAAATGTAAATTGCGGAGCCGGGCTTCTCCACCCAGAAGCCGCCGCCGCCGAGAAGCAAAGATGGGGCACGGGTGACTGGAGGACCGCGAGGCAGCTGCTGCAGGGCATTGTCACGCCGTCGCGGGAGCGCAGGTTTGCGGCGTCCAGGCCGGCCGACGTCGACGCCTCCGGCTACGTATCATTCCTCCCGGTAAGCTAACAAAAATGGCTAGCTTTGCACTTGCACGCACGATTTGCGTCGGCTTCATAGATCACATCTACGGGCAATGCAACGCATTTGCATGGCAGCCCGCGAAGAACCATGTGTCGTTCACGTTCGGCCACGCGCTGCGGGAGGAGCTGGGCATGGTGAAGGCCGAGCTCGCCGACACGTGGAGGGCGGCCGCCGCGGAGGTGAAGAGCGCGAGCGCGGCGGCGGTGCGGGAGTTCTTGGGCTCCAAGAAGTCCGCGCGCCGGTGGAGCACGCGCTGGAGCAGGGGGGCGGAGCGTATATATGTACTAGGGTCAAATTATTTGTTCTATTGAAACTTAGTGAGGATTATTGTACACGACTTACTTTTGTGTACAATTGTATCGAAATGGTTTCAGTTCCGCTACTGCACTGGAGGGGTACGAGCGCGGCATGGAGGACATGAAGCGCGTCGCGCTGCGCCGCTACCCTCGCCTCGACCCGGCGCAGCTCGTCGTGCTGCCGGACGGGCCTCCTTAGCGCCCGCGCCGTGATGCCGTCCAATGCCCACGTTAATTTGCACCTTCTTTGGGATGCGCTGTTAAGCTATTTCTAGACGTTTTTGGTCATTTGGTGTGTTGATCGCTATCATCTGCATTTGATTAGATGGATCTTTTTATTGTGAAATTTTGCACCAGGCCATGCATGGAGGATATATGATCAGATGGTGGGATAATTAAACCCTAGATTGGATTTGCCAGTGTTGTCATATCAATTGCAAGCAAACTACAAGAACAATACGCCCCTGGTTTAATATTCTCTACAGTGAAGAATACGCAGAAGTCCAGTACGAAGAGCAACATACGGTACGCAACACAAATTTTCCACACTAGGGAGACCAGTACCCTAGCCTCACTCTTGACATACCCATCACAATTTTCATATGTTGCGGCATGTGAGATGTGAGGATATACTCAAGATGCACAGAGAGACATGCACACAGTGTGATAATATATTGGTAAAGATCTCATCCAGCGATCATAGGCACCACCTGAAGGTCGTGATTTACAAACCAGGTGAAGGATAGGGAAATAAAGAAAAATAGAAGGATAAACAGCCCAGAGATCGCAAAGATCTCTGTTGCTAACTGTCAGGTATCTCAAACTCTGAATCCTCAATGACATCCCATGATTCCTTCTTCGACAGCGATGCAGGCTGGGTCGGTTGTGGAGGCCGGTGGCTATAGTCAGTAGAAGAGGCAGGTTTTCTTCTTACTGAGTCCCGCCTGACAGAGGAACTAGCATAGGGGAGATTCCTCCGATCTGACAGAAGTGAATCCATGTATTTGTCCATGACAACAACATTGGCACTATCAACGTCACTCAGCTCCTCACCGCTAAGGTATCTTTTACCTTCTCTAAAAGATTCTACATCGGAAGGTATTTCGGACCACTGATCCATGCTTTGCTCAGATTTCGACTTTGCAAAAACCCACTGGTCAATGCTTTGCTCCGATCTTGTTTTGGTCAAAGCACGACCATCTGAAGATTGATAACCCTCGTGAATGCTTTTCTCACTTTCTATCTCACAGACATGAGGCGCCGAATCTGACTCTATCTCATTGACGTGATGCACAGAACCTGGCACATTCTGGTTATCTTCCTGCAAGTACAATTTGGTAAGACTAACAAGCAATACAATTAGCACATCCATAACAGACAGCTCAGTGTATTATTAATGTTTCTTTAAAAATGTGCTTAAGCCCCAAAATCATAGGTATAATATTCAGCATTTCAGTCTAACCTTAGGCAAAAATGGGTAGAATAAATCACACGAACAGGTAAATATAATCAGATCAGAAATACCCCTCTATGCTTAAATGGTTTTGCTGCCCAAAGCCCCAAACTAGAAGCTTAACTATATAGATGGCCAACAAGCTCACGATATATGCCAAGCAATTGTAGCAGCTCAACCTTATATGCTCCAGAATCCAGAGCGTAATACAAAGTTTTGCTACATATTTTGACCTGTGAACTCACAACGATGGTTTCCAAGTATGTAGAATGAGGTGTTAATATCCCTAGTTCAAAAAGAACAATGACTTGTTAAAGAGTATGTCTATTAATTTAGGCCTGTTTAGAAGTTGGAGATTTCCGTAACAACAATAAAAGAGTATGTCTTGTATTTTAGACTTATTTAGAAGTAGGGGTTTTCCATAATAACAATAATAGAATAATATGTCTAGTATATATTAACTTAAAAAAGGAAAAGAGAACTAGTCTAAACATGCTTCTAGTTCTATTTGCTTGCAGGCCATGCTGCAATAACACCTTCTTAGTTCAAATCAACAAACTGATGAAATTAAAACTAGCATAGAAAATCTGTTCTACCATGGAAAGTATGTTAGTAGAGATCAATGTATAGAAAACATATGTCCTAACATACCTCTGAATTATGCTCATTAAGGTTCGACTCAAGCAGCCTAAAGTATATCTTCCAGAATACATCTTCATCCATGTAAGAAGGGCAGAGCCTAGCTCGTAGAGATGCTAAATCAGGGACAAATTTTTCAATGGCTTCCACATGATCTCTTTGGATATCAGAGATTGTAGAATCTGCAAACAGTATAAAATGCAACATTATGGTCATAGCACAGCAAAACAATAGCCGCAAATGATTCTTCCAAAGGGGAGCTAAATAAAACAATTCACAGAGCCACAGTAATAGTAAACCTATATTTTCAAGATATCAAAAATTACAATATGATTTTGTCAAACTTAAGTGATCCTAAGGAGGAGAATACTGGAACCTGAACCAGCAGAAAGCACAGCACAAACAAGATATGTTTATTATCTGTAATTATAACAATTCATTAAATAGAACTTGCGTCTATATTTGAACATTCCCAGTTATAGCTATATACACTAAATCATTCTTCAACTCTATAATAATGCATCTAATTTATACAAAGTCCAAGCAATTTTACAACCCTTTAGCACAAACTAAGCAACAAAAGATGCTACCACACTCTGCAGCTGTAAATAACGTAAGATGCCCACTTGGGCACTTGACTTCAATCCATGCCTCTCATTGCATTTTTCAGTTCATGACACCCACTGGGAAACTACTACACCCCGAAACCACATAAACAACAAAAATATGAGCAAACTTGAAATATGAATCCAGAACATTGCATAACACCTCAATCGTTTATTCTTTCTCTGATCCGTTCCAGACACACCTATTCACATCAAGGAACTCACAGATTATCAATTTTTACACTGACGCACCATCATCCCATCACACACGGCACTAAACTTCGACCTCCCTAGTGCTAGTTAGTTCCCTTCACTTTCAATCTTAGTAAAATCACAGCTCTAAATCTAACAATTAAACCAGCAACCTTTACGCGTTAACTTCACTTAAGCAACACCAATACCACAATTGCTAAAAAAGAGCACCAATACCACAAAACCACTCAAGACACCACATCAGACGCGAAATTCGAGGAAACGGAGCTACAGATATTTGCAGAATTAGCAACGAACACGTCAGAATTCAGAAGAAAGCACTACTCTCATCGAGCGCGAGCACGGGAAAGTCAATCCACTCCTCGGGCCGCGCCGCGAGGGCGCGCGCTGCTCCCACCACATCATCTGCGACATCAGCAGCAGCGGGCGGCGGGGAAGCCGGCGGGGACGAAGTCTGCGGAGACTCCGCGGCCGCGGCGGAGGCGGGGAGGGGCAGGTGCTGCGGGTGGTCGGGGAGGGCCCGGCGGGAGAAGCCGCCGCGGAGGGAGCCGCCGATCTCGGCGAGGTCGGCGAGGATGCCGACGAGGAGGGAGGGGGAGGGCGGCGTGGCGGGGCGCGGGGAGGGTGAGCGTCGGCGGCGGGTGGGGGTCGCGGGCGGGGAGTCGGTGTGCGCGGGGCCGAGGAGCGGGTGGAGGAAGCAGGCGATGTCGAGCAGGTGGCGCCCCAGCTCCGACAGGTCGTCGCGGACGCCGCGCAGCCCGCGCGCCATCCGCCCGCCGCTCCGCTAGGGTTCCGTCCGTCCGGCTCCGACTCGACGCGACGCGCGCGGTGGTGGTGGATGCGACCGCCCGGTTCGCTTTTGCTTTTGATTGCGGGTTTTGTTTGTTTGCCTTGCCCAGTTGCCCGGGTGGGGTGGGGTGGGAACCGTGGGGTTGTGGCCTTGTGCGGGGCAGGCAATGATCGGGACTTGTTGCGGGAGAAGGGAGATGCTTACGGCTTCCGCCTCGTGCTGCTTGGGACGCGCGGCGCGGCGGCGCGGGCAATGCTTCCGAGGCCGGGTTGCTTTCAGTTTCTGGAGGCACGGGCGCTGGTAGAACTGTAGAAGCGACGCGACGTAGCGAACGGTGGGTTCGTGTCGTCGTGCGTGCCGGCGCAGGCGCGGTTGCGGTGCGCGCGCGCGGGCACAGGTGGGATGGATATTACTCCCTTTTTTTATCTTAACTCTTTTTTAAAGGGATATATTTTTTAAAAGGGAAATAGCTCACAAAGGACGGACGTCCCACACCGAAAAAAAACTGGATGCTACCAATCACCCATTTTATACCTGTGACCTCCTCTCTCTCTCTCTCCAACCACAGCACAACACATTTACATCTGCCTGCTCCTCTCTCTTTCCAACCACAGCACACCCACGCATTGCTCTAGTCTCTACTCTTTTTCTCCAAACTACCTCCAAGCAAAGAAATCGCTGAAGAGGGTGAAGTGAACCCCATCCTCCGTCCATGGTTCCAGTCCCACCGCTCGAGAGATTTTGGGATTTGGAGGGAGGGAGGAGGGGAAGTTGGGGGTCTCGGCCATGTCGTCACTGGGGACGTCCAAGGGGATCCTGGAGATCGCCAAGTTCAGGGTGTACGTCTCTGTCCCCGTCGCCCTCATCTACCTCGTTGCCACCGACTCTAAGACCCTCAAGAAGCTTGAAAATTTTGTTGTAAGTGTCTGATTGTTGCTTCTTTGAACTTTTTTGGTATGTTGCGACCTGTTGAAAAAAAATATTGCGTACTGTTCTTTAAAATGTTGCGAACCGTTAAAAAAAATGTTACAACAATCGAAAAAAATGTTGCGTCCTGTTCACATGATGTTGCAAGATTTTTTAATGCGTCTTTTTTTCAAAATATTTGTTTTGATTTTGATATTTTTATATGTTCTGTCCTTTTCCAGATGTTTTTTTTATTCTGAGATTTTTTAGAGAAAATGTTGCATAGGAATTTTTGATATGTTGCGCACGTTCTGCAATTTTGTTGGCGCTCGGATCGTACGGTTGAGCGTTAGTCATGCCCTTTTTTAAAAGTTCAGATTCAGAGTGCATACAAATTTTTGGATATGAACACGGGATATATACGAATCGGATTTAAATCGATCATGGATAACTTGACGGATAGTGTATACAGAAAGAAAAGGTATAATTTCACCAACGAAAATATCGAATTAGACTACCTATTAGAGAATTATTTATCCTACTTAACAAGATAAACATAATCAAATGTAAATTCATATTATATATTAATCAATGACTAAAAATAATAGAGAATATTAAAGGATATTGATGTTTATCGGATATCCTATAAAATACAGGTACAGATCAGATAGTGTTCTTCTCATATCCTAACTCATATTCTATGAGATTTTTCGAATACCAATACAGATAATATCAAATACGGATCGAGACTAAAAAAATATACCCCGAGCATATTTTTTTTCTAGATACAATACTGAATCGGATGAAAATTATCCGTTCCATTTTCACCCCTACGGTGTCAAGTGGCGTGGCGGCAGGCAGCGGCACCATCACCAGGTGGTTCCGAGATTCCGGTGTGGTGCTGTGTTTCGGTGCTGTGTGGATTTCAATTACTGGTGCGATCTCTCACCCGTGGAGAGAGCTTAGCTCGGGTGCGTTCCCAAATGCTCCCGGCGGTTGTACGATGCAGACACACACATACGTTGGCTGTGGTTACGTACTTGTGTCTCCATCGCGAACGGTAAAATATCAACAAGACAACGACGCAAATACTAGTGTTGTGCAACGCTATCGTACCATTAAACCAACGTTTGGTCTCAGACTCACTAAACCAACGTTCCGACTCCAAGTTGTTGAGCTACTATACCCGTAAGTCCAATCACAAAGCAACCGATGTGGATACAATCTCACCCTTATAAATGGAGCTCTCTCCTGCCACAACCAACGTAGGACTATCCTAACACCCAGAGAGAGCTTCTTTACGACCAACAAGCACCATCAAACGGTGCAGATTCACACTGCTGGCTGATCAAACGGTTCTCACACAAAATCGGATCAATATGGGATGGATGTTTACGCTACAAAGAATTGCCACACTGTAATTTATCGTATCCAATGTCCATGAATAGACTGACCTGCACATGAAAAGAATAACGCCATATACAATACACAAGCACCTACCCCATCGAACGGCAAACACCACTGCACAGATCACCTATACTCTCGTTCTTGACGGTGGACGCTATAACTGGGGTCCCTCGATTCTTCTTTCTACCTGTGCTACAGACCATGGCAATGGCAGCAAGAAAAAAGAGGACAAAAAAAAGGAACATGGAAGAATGATAGACCACCGGGCTCGCAGCCTAGATCAGCCCTGTGTAGGCGTTGCCCGGCCCGGCGTGGAGGGGCATCCCGGCGGCGTAAGGGTGGGCACCGGCAGGCGCGAACGGGTTCGCGGGGGCCTGGATTTGGTGGACCTGAGGGCCGGCCATCATCATCTGCTGCTGGAGCATGAGGGCCTGCTGCTGCTGGGCCATGGCGGCCATCTGCACGGCGTGGGGCGCCGCGAACCCGTTCGAGGCGTAGAAGAACGGATCGTGCATTGGTGGCTGCATCATTGGGGCAGCGGCGGCTGGGGTGACCTCCCAGGGGTTGTAGCTTGTGGGCTGGCTCGCTCGCCGGTTCGCGTCGTCGTATAAGCTGTCAAGGGTGAGTAGGTCCAGTCCACCAGCCTGCAAGGAGTCAAGTTTTAGTATGATTTCAGGTAGGGTGGATATCGAGTCAGCTGCTCGTCTTATCGAGTTTTTTTTCTCGAAATCGACACAATTTGATTTAATATCATTTTATTAACAGTTTGAAAGTATTTTTTAGAACCAAGCTAGCGATCCGAGCTGAGCTGAGTCAGGGCGAAATTCAATTTCATTCGAAATGGACTTATTTCAATGTTTAACTTATTGGAGCAATTCTGAACTGAGCTAACGAGCTTTTCTTCCACCCCTAAATTCAGGGGGACTGAGCAATGGATGACTAGCAAGACAGAGTGATGCTAGTGTTGATGCATCTATCTGAAAAGGCTACATATCAAGGTAAGTGTTTGGGTACCGTACCAATTTTTTGCTCGAAGTAATAGCAGTTTCATTTGAACTGGGTGCGGTGACAAGGGCCAGTTCCCAGCCTGTGACTCCATTTTCGGTAACAAATGGAGCAGCTTTAGGTGCATCATCTGCCACACAATAAGCAAGAGCAAAGGGCATGGCTTTCACTTGACCAACTTCAAGTGGTAAAAAATGTGACCAATTTTCCTTCACAAGAAATTTACCTATTGGAACAATTGCCAGCGCTAAAGCGTTCTTCTCATCTATCTCAGCTACAGCGGGGTTTGTTTCGTTCAGACCCTAACAAGAAAAAGAAGTATTAGCAGGAGAATACATGGCTAGTGACTACTGACTGCTTGTGAATAGCACAGAATGTTACCAGCAAATCCGTTGGTTCAGCTACAGGTGCTTCCTCTTTTACTGGCTCCGGTTCTTGTTCTGGTTCGGGTTCTGGAGCGGGAGGAGGCGAAGTAGGCTTTTCTTCCTCCTCTTGTTCTTTTTTGTATTCTATCGCCAGTACCGCCTAAAAACAAATAAAATGTGCTCAGAGCAAACTCAATAAGGAACATAAAGGATGAACAATCATGTAAAACCAAATGAACAAGATGGTTGAAGGGCCTCCTGAAAGTCCATGCTAGTAATTAGTAGCAATTTGCATTACATGAGAAGTTTCAACTTTGTGCTATTTCACACAAACGTGAACATGCTAATCGTTTATTCAGATGCTACTCATTCAGCATATAGTGCTAGAACTGGTTTTGAACTAGATTCATCATCTTCTTGATTGTGGGCATTCTGCTATTTAAATGAAGATGTCTTATCTGAGCTCTAAACATCACTATCCATAACTGAGTACAGGTTTTAACAGTTTCCAAACCTTTTCTTTTGCCGCGGGAGCATCTCTCACATATTCCTCCATAGTCTGTAAGAACGATGCTGGGGGCTGCAGAAGTTATCAATAGAATGTTGTCAGTAGCTTGCTAACTTAGAAAACAAATACCAAATACTTCCAAATCAAGTATTTATTGAACCTGTTCAATTTTTAAGAACTTCTCACCACGCCCAACGTGTATAGTTTTACACACTTCATAAAATGCTGATAGTCTTTCAGCCTGAGCAACGGAAATTAAAAATGAAGATGAAAACCCAACAATATCAGTCAGCCTACATTTCCCAGCAACAGAAAAGGGATAGCAATTTACCTGGTTAGTTGCTCTTTTGTATATATCAAGTGCCCTAATAGCATCATTTCTTTGCATCTCAAAGAACTGCAATAGGGGTTAAGGTGTAAGTTGGATGCGCAAAATAAACTTCCTAAGTGGTAAGCACAAGAAGGTTCACCTTGTCAACAAGATTGATTGTCCCATCACTAATTGCAGTGTAGATCTTCACACTTTCTAAAGCAACCTTCCAGTAACGCATAAAACAAAGTAAATGAATGCCAAAACCACTCATATACTGCTTAAAAATGAAAAAAGCATGCGATCTCAGGACAAGAAGAAAGAAAGGAAGCGGGCATGCTACTTACCATTGAAAGTGTGTGCTGGATTATAATATTGTAAGATGATGCCCCTTGTGGCTACAAAAATTGCAGTAATTCCCATTTAACATGTCAATGACATCACATGAAGACAGAAACTGGTGAAATCGAAGACATAGTGTAGGCAAAAAGGCTAATTACCTGGCAAGCAAGAAGCCGAAAAAGAAGCTGCTGCAGTGGTGGCAGATGATCAAGCAAATCAACAGTACCAAGATCCCGAGTCCTCTGAAGAAATCAGAATGCCCATAAACTTAGAAAAACTACAGTTGGCACTTAATATCTCATGCTAACTAACTTCAATTCCATTAAAAAAAAATCAAAACTACTAAGTTAGCTGGATGCTAGAAATGTTCCAGGAGGAAAAACAATATGAACAAAGTTGATAAAGTACACCAAGGAAGTCATGAAGCACAACAGTATAAAATCACATGGTTTCCTTACAGCGGCAAAAGTTAAACTAAGTTGCTCAAAGAAACATGTGTGGCGTTTCTTACACTCAGATGTGAAATTGAATTGCTATAACATAACTGTAACACAATCATTTTATGTGGTAGCATATGTTCCATGTGGTGTAAATAAACGAGTTTGAATTCAGGGCATATGCATCCATATTCCATAGGGCCTAAAGTGAAACCAGATTAGGACAGAGCTGGAGCATTCAAATAAAAAAAATGTGTATATGGTGTCATTCAACACTATATTATGCAGTGACATTTTGGTCTAATAACATTCCAAACACTTGTAACATGTTCGACGTGGTTATATGGACTGAAATAAAATTTAAAATGAAAATTCAAGAGCATTGGATTACATACCGGAGGATCGGTCTCCACATCATACTTCAGCACTCGGAAGCATTCAAGTCTCTCTTCTAAATATAAAGCATAAGTACGTATCCATGCAGAATAATCCCAAGCTGAACGAACAAGTATAGAGCAAATAGTCACGATAAATTCTAAAATAGAATTTCTAATACAAGTAACAGCACTAGGATCACACTAGCAACTAGTACCTCCTGCACTAGAATCATCCTTAAAGTAGGCCAGGTTTAGCATATGGGACCTAGATCTGCCATAATTAATAAGCTCTTCACGAAAAGTGGGATCAACTTCACGAAGGGCACGATGTATAACAATTAATGTCTTGAGTGCAACCTGCGGGATAAATAATCATGCAAAGAATGTTCATAAGTTCTTCCTAACCTCTTTTATCATGCACCACCCATGAAAAGCATCTCTTTGACTACATATCAGAAAGTGGAGCGTCTCCTTTTCGTAAGGTCAAAGAAATGTAGTAATCTACAGACAAAAAGGACTAGCCTCGTAGACCCATGAGTGTTACAGACAAAATGGAAACAGTTACAAAAGAACTAAACTAATGGCCTAAAATGTTCATAGTTCAGCAAATTGCATAGAAAATATACGTGCTTTTATAATGACTTCACATCAGCTATATGCTTTTTCCGTAGATGTTTGACAATTAAGCATACATTTTAGCATAGTTTCATGAACAGAAAAGAACCACAATCTTTAAAAAGGTTACGCCAAGATACTTGGTGTAAAAAGGTTCGTGAGAAGAGAGAGAGAGAGAGAGTACATTCTAATCAGAATTGCATCAGAAAAACAAAGATGACAACATTGCATTTGACTTTGGTATTATAATAAATGGGGGGGAAACCCTACCGCCCAGTTGCGTGTCTTTGAAAGACGTCTGGCAAGGGCATGAATGCAGTAAGCTACATCTGCCCGCGGCCTTGCAGCAGAAATGGAATGAAAAATCTCTGCAAACCAATAAACATGCGAATTATGGCAGTAACAAAAGATGGTGAAACAATTATTAACAATTCGAAGGAAAAGTAGTGCACAGTCAATACAGTGCCAGGTTTCTACCAACAAAACTATGTAATAGAAAATGGATGAATTTCAAACGGGACAGTTCGTAGTGTTTAAAATTAGTTTGTTCTGACATATATTCAGTTGGATTTGCAGTAGTGCTGAAAATTCCGAATAATTAGGAGACGAGTCAAAGGATGCAGCTCTGGGTTTTGCACTAGTATTTCAGCTAGGAGACAGGATATGCCACCACCTCTTATGTACTTTTCCTTTGATGGACGCTCAACATGGTTCGTGGCTTTCACAATTGCAATGTCCAATTCCTGTTGCAGAGGGCAATGATAAGTCCGTGAAGCCAATAACAGTAAAGGTCTGAACATGAAAACTTCCAAATATCATTCAGAGGAGTCACAGAAATGTTTTGACCTTATAATCACTGTTCACTTTGGCCAAGCTCACAGTTGTTGTATCCTTGAGGGCTCCAAGGTACTTCCTGAAGCTCTGCTGAGTGCCACCACCCGCCATTCTCCTCAACTCACAGTTGATATCCTAGTTGGCCTGATTGAGCAGCGAAGAACCAAATATAGTACAAATGAGATGTCTTGTCGGCAGACTGAAACAGGCAGAACATCTCCTGAATCTTAATCGGTCCAATTAAAACTACAGTTTTTTTAAACGTGTAGGCAAAAGATTTGCCTACCGAATTGATTAAGATAAGAGGGTAGTTAAAAGCAACACAGGTTTTATGTACAAAATTAAATCTACAGTTGAAACTTACAGTAGTAGAAATAACGAACTGCAAAAGTGGAGGGACGGAAAAAGGCACTACAGCGCATCAAACTAAGAACCATTGCAATCAACCAAACCACTGAATCATTTGCAAGGAATTTGCTGCACGCAAGGGATCTCCCACGTATCAAATTAAGGCAAATATGATTTCCCGCATTGCACATGCAACCACAAACACCGAACCACGCAGAAGATTGAATCGACAGAGATCGAGGCAATTACTACATTTATTAGAGCAAAACTGCATAAGTTCACAAGATCTACACAACAATGGATCCAAATGAGTATCACCCAAAGAAATTGGATCCAAATGAGCTGCAAACAGAAGTGGACGAAACAGACGAACAGACACGAGCAACATCTCTGGACGCACTCAACGGATACATACTGCAAGAACCACGAGAAACGGCAATAGGATCGCATAGTAAACTTTCGGAACATACCGAACGCCTGTGCAGCTCATCTACAGAACAAAGTAGAGCTATTGTGATTGCAAAAGGCTATTGAGGCTAAGATATATCGCTTCAAGCCTTCACCAATTTTGGTCGAAACAACCATAACAAAGAAAAGAAATGGATCAAAGGAGCATAAATGGATTGCCTAAATTGAATAGGACAAGGCAAGAATCACGTCCGGATTCGCCGGGAAAGCACCGAAAGTTCAAAAAGTATATCCGACAAAAAGAAGGAAACAAAATTCAAACTTCAAATCAAAGCAATGTATAATTCAACGCCTACCAAGAACTCATCAGCAATAAAAAGAGCACCAGCAAACAAGAGTTCCTGGGACTGAAGCAGGCAAGAAGACTTGCACACGGTCCTAATTTGATCCCAAAGCGCACCCAATACACTCACCGAATCCCCACGAGGTTGGATCCAATTGAGCAACCACGAATCAAGAAACGACCAGAGACCAGCAATCCTTAGGAGGACAAAAAACACCAAGAACAGAATTCAAACTGAACCCACGGTAAGCAAGCAAAAACAATAGATTACGACTCTATTCGCCATCACGACACCCCAGAAAAAAAAGCTTGAAGCACAGCTCGAGCCACCAGAATAACCAAAAGCAGCGTTCTTGCCACAACACGCCATCCCAACTCCCAAGCAAGACAAGAAAAGTGCTAATACTCTTATCTGCAACGGTAAACCTGCTCTTGACCCATACGAAACTACGCAGCGACAGACCAAACGAGCTCGGACAGGGAAGGACACAGCACCCACCTCCGCACAGCAAGAACCTCCCAAAGAACAGAACCAGGAGGAGGGGCTGCACGCGGAAAGGGAGAGCCTTTCCTGCACGGAGGCGATAGGAGGAGGAGGATGTGAACTGAGTTCCTGGCGATGAGGGGAGAGGAGGAGGAGAAGAGTAGGAGGAGGTGGAGGCGGAGGGAGGAAGGGCGGTCGCTTTCGCAGCTCAGCCAACCCGGAAACGAACCACCACCCGGTGGCCGGACAGGGACGCGATACCAATTAAACAAAGCAAGCTGCTGCTGCTGCACAGCCACAGCCAGATTAGCGTAGAAAGCTTAGCTGATTAATTATCGGCGCCCAGGCTAATTATTAGCGCACATTAGCTTGGCCAGAGTTGTTTTTTTCCTTAAATGGCACTGAGCCACGTATGTATCATGGCTTATCTGTCCCATGGTGATGTAGTGGAGAGCGTTATTTTTGTAGTTACGACTATAAGAACACTATTTTTACTAATACCACTTCAAACAGTAACATTTAGGGGAATCGGTTGGCCACCCTCTCCCTTTGCGCTATTTAAGTGTTTGATTAATTTCGTCCTCCTTTTCCTTGCACCGCCCTCTTATTCTATTCTTCTGCCCTCGTCGGTGGAGAGGAAATACTTGTGGAATTTAACTTGATTATTAAGATTTTTTTCTAAAAGAATATAATGGTTAGCACTTTGTCGAACGCGTGTGGCCAACCTTTCATTATTAAATCAGTCTTTTGTGATTTACTTCGTATATTTAGATATAAGGTCATGTACAATAGGTTACATCAGCTGTCTATAGTTTTTGTCATGTAGAATTTAAGCTGACATGGATGAAAGAGAATAAAGAGAGAGAAATGTGTTGTCTACAATCCTGTAGCCGACTGTATCACGAGAACCAAAGAAAGCATTAAAAGATTATGTGTTATCTACGATCCTGTAACCGACTGTATCACCACAACTCACTATATGAGCCGTCTTTAGTGTTGTCTATAGGTGATATGGAGAGTTATTATAGATAACAACTGTCTATACCATTGTACATACCCTAAGGTGCTTACTCGAGACAGTGTCCATACCTGAAACGACTATTTAGGGACGGATAGATTAGGTTTAATGGATAGAAATATTAGTGGATTAATTAAGTCTTATGATTAGAAGGAAAGACCGGTGACGCACGAGGGACAACCAGTTACCAATATGGGAGTAGCAGGGGGATTTGATTGGCCAGCTAATTAATTAGCCAGAATCACGCTGCTACTTTATTCCATGTATATTGTATACTTATACTTCTTTTGAGATGGTACAAAGTAGACGTATAGATATCACCACACGGACACGCACACGCACGCGTGCATGTTTCCTGTTACACGCTACGAATTTTGCGGAAACATCAGAACCTTACATAACACAGGTACACATTTTTTCACTGAACATATATATATATACCCTAAATAAATTAGTGAGCACACACGAATTTTATGAAAACACCAGAACCACAGCATGCTGCATACTTTATCAGTAGTCCACCCTAGCCGTCAGTTGAGGGGGTGGAATAATATTTGGGGGAAATTGTGTGTGCCGAGTAGGACTGACTTGTCTGGACTTCCATTTTTTCCCCATTTCCACCGTGGGCTTACCCTTTTTTGCTCACAAGTGCGCCAGGTTTCGCCATTTCGGTACATGCACATGTGCGGTCATTTCTACTAACTTGGCAAAGTTGCACATAAGTCCTCGGTATACTGCAGTTGTAAACCCTAGCATGAGAATGGGCTCCATGAATTGCTAGGCCACGTTCTGAAAGCGTGAATTTCGTGGTAATCCGTAGGAGTAACCCTGTTTTGTTACAGATTTCATGTTAGACGCTATCTAGAATGTAGGAATTCCTAGTATTCTTGATTATGCGTGATTCATGCGAAGTACTTGTGTGTCGAAGAAAGGCCCCCGAGCAGTGGTGGACCCAGATTTTTCATGATGGGTGTTCGAGTTCGAAGTTACAAAAATATTGATCAATATAGAACATAAATATCCACAATAGTAATAATCAAAAGTACTAATCCACAATTAATTTTAATTCATTTTTCAAATATTTCAAATCGACATACTTCTTCTCTATTTTTCAAAGCTCTATGATCTACAGTTCGCATAAATACAAGATTGAAGATTCACCAACCACAATCCACAATTCATTTTAATTCATTTTTCAAAACGATTTGGCGATTGGATACCTCACCTCGAGCTCAAGGCAAGGCGCAGGGCTGTTGTGCTCTGAGCGACAGGCTATCAGGCGATCCCCGCCCTGGCCGGGGTGGCTCGGGACGATGGGAGACGGAGTCGAGGTCGGAGGTGGGGCTCGGAGCCTCGCCGCTCGGGTCACCGGCTCGATCGCCCACGGCCCACGCGCCACACGGCGCCACGCCCAGACGCGGAGATGCCTCGGTCGGTCGGTCCTCGAGGCTCAGAAGCATGGCGTGCCTCGCCCGTCGCCCATGAGTAGAGCCGCAACGCCTCGCCTCCTCCGGCTCCGGCCTCACGGACCTCGCCTCCTCGGTCTCCGACTCTCCTCCACGCGCTGACCCACTGCCCGCCACACGCCACACACTGTTCGTCCTCTGCCTCCTCCCTCTCCCCGCCACACTGGCCACCGTGCGCTGTGTGTTTCTAAGAGAGAGGTATTGTGACTTGGTGACTTGTCACTTGTGAGATCGAGAGATTAGGTTTGGGATATTTATTGGGCATTTGGAAAACTATCGACTGACAGACTCGAGCTGGGCTATCGGGCTGTGGCCTTGTAGGGGAACTGGGAGCCCGAATGTGGGAAGGCCGGTCCAGAGGAAAGCCAGTGGCCCGGCGCACCTTTTCGTGGGCTGCGACCTGCGATAAGAGTGTGGTGTGACCGAGTGGGCTGCGAGACTGCGAGCGCGAGTGTGGCGCTGGTGCCGACAGAACGGGTTTTGAGCAGGTTACACGCTGATTGAACCTATTTTATGGTATATACATGTATTATACCTTATATATACTGATTTTTTGTCCAAAATTTTTGGGTGTTCAGCTGAACACCCATGAACCTTGGTGGGTCCGCCCATGCCCCCGAGACGTCGCTTGTTAGTGTAACTACGAAGTTATGTAAGAAAGCATATGGCATAACCGCTGATGTTCTTGTTAAGAAACTGGACCTAGGCCGGTAGTCCTGGGTCCACGATAGTTTTCTTATTCATCCAGTAGCCTATATAAAGGAGAGGAGACTCTAATATTGTATACAGTTTTACAGAAGAGCAATAAAGATATGTCAGAAGTCCTCTTATATCTCTGTGTTCAATCTACTATTTTGTTCTTATATTCTTGCATTGTTCTTAAGATTTTGAATTTGTCTACGAGGTAATCGCTCGGACTGGACTCGTCAGCGATGGTTCCTCAACACGTTATCAGCACGATCGACTCTCCTCAGATTAAAAGGTAACCGTCGTAGCATGACACTCGTAGATCGAATCGTTTTTTCTTCTAGATTGCTTTCGATTATGCAAATTTGGCTTTCTAGATTGTATCCTATGATGCAAATCCGCTCTAATCTACTGCGAGCCGACTTGAAGTCGTCGGCACAATGTCGATCGGTAGATTGCAAGTGGATGTCCATTGTACCGTAGAATGGAAATCGCAAATTCGTTCTAATCTACTACGAGCCGACTTGGAGTCGTCGGCCAAGCCGATCGGTGAATTGTATGAACAATAATTGAGCATGAACAGTAATTACGCATAAACAGTACCGCAAAGAAAAAAAATTCTTCGCGCGTGGTGATCGGCCCAAAGCCGCTGGCCACCCACATCGGCTTGGAGTCGCTCGCTGTCCACGAAGTCGCGTTGGCCACCCGCTTGCATGTGCCGCCCACTTGGACACCTCCCACAGAGGCGCAACCGCCGGCCCCTCCCGCCCGGCCTCGACCATCCGTCGCTCAGAACACTTCGAAGCCGCGCCAACAAGGCTCGTGGCGATCAAGACGATCATGGCGCCAGCGATCTCGAGGCAATGGCGCTGTTCGAGCCGCCCGCCAAAGACGCCACTCGGCCGTCGGCCTTCCCGTGTGTGCAGCGCCACCGGTTTCCACGCCGGCAAGACCGACGCGCACGAAAGCGCGCCCGCGATGGCCGCCATGCATTGCCGCCAGACGCCAAGATGCGCCATCAAGACGCCGCCGTCCTCGCGACGCCAAGATGACGCCAAGACAGTTTCGCCCGCCAAGGCTACGTGTGTGGCCACCGCCGACCACACGCCACCACGCCACGCCGCGAGTCAGGCTGGCCGCCCGGCCGCCTCAAGACGCTGCAAGATAAGCGCTGTCAAGACGGCCGCTTTTTGCGCCATCGAAAGCAGTGCGCTGTCACGGAGGCCACGATTTCAAGAAGACCTACATGTTGGCCATGAAGCCATGGGTGCCGCCTCCTTTGGGGACATAGTGCTAGGGGAAACCGGTTGGGCTACATGGGCCGGATTGGGCCTCGGGAAAAGGCCGAATGGGCCATGAAAATCAGCCCAATCGAAGAAAAGAAAAAAAAAACGAAAGAAAAGGAACTTTTGCAAAAGGGCTCTTGGAATTCTGAAAACTACGAGAAATTTTCGCGAATAAAGAAATTTTGCGGAAAACCCCTCGAAGTTTCTGAAAATTACGCGAAAATTTTCTCAGAACTGAAATTTCACGGTTTAACCCCTGAAAATTGCAGAATTCGCCGAAAATACTTTTTCCAGCAGAAAAGGGACTCGGGAATTCAAATTTTGAATCGGTTTTTTGCTTTTGAAGCATGTTTAACTTTGTTATTGTTATTTCTATGCAATTTAGTTATTGTATTTACTGTTTTGATTATCTGTGATTGTTTATATTGCTTTTAATCACTGAAAATAGCAATAAATTGTGAAAAATGTATAGAAAAATACGAAAAAATTATGATAATCTTTGCAACCATTTTATGCAAATTACCAGCAGTAATCTTATGAACTTTTTGCATGAATATGCAGATGACTGACATTACGAACCGAGAGTTCAAAGAGCTGGCCCAGCATGGCCAGAATTACTTGACTTGGGCATCAGATGTCAAGATCGTACTTGGCGCCAAGAAGCTCCGTGCTGCTATTGGACTTGGCACCTCGAAGGATGTCACTCTAACTGCTGAAGAAAATGATTATGCACTTTATTTCCTCAAACACCATATCTGCCTAACGCTCAAGAATGAGTATATAGCGGAGAAGAACGCACTAGCTTTATGGACAACCCTGAAGAAGCGGTTCGAGAAGCTGAAGTACACCATCCTTCCTCGTACAGAGCAGGAATGGAACCGACTATGTTTTGCTGACTACATGACCGTGGGGGAGTACAACTCTGCTTTGCACAGAATTTGTACCAATCTACAGCTCTGTGGTAAGGCAATCACGGACGAGGGGAAGATTGAGAAAACCCTCTCTACCTTTCACCTGAATGCAGTGCAATCTGCACGCAACTACCGTTAAGATGGCTACAAGGAGTATGCAGAACTGATTGACATTATGCAAGTTGCGGAAGCTCAAGATGAGGTTCTAAGGAAGAACTACATCTCACAGCCACCTAGTAGCAAAGTTGGCCATAAAGTCAATGCTAGCAGCTACAAGATGAGGAAGCCTCACTCAAATAAAAGAAGCAAGAAGGGTAAGGTCATGGGTCGTAAGACTAAGCAGAATGCTCAAGCCAAGAAGGAAGAACAAAAGAAGCGCAGTGAGAAGCTTTATGGCTAGGAGAACCAAAGTTGCTACAAATGTGGCACATAGGGACATTGGTCACGTGTTTGCTGTGAGCCGCGGCACGTGATTGATGCTTTCAAGGCTAAGAAGAAGGGTAAAGGACAACATGAGACACACCTCGCCATTGCAGGCACAGAGGATCCAAAGTCATTGGTTTCACCCATGGATGTGGATAGCCCAACAGCAACCCCCATCACATCTGCTTTGGACATTACGGCAGCAGTAGCTGTAGTTGTCGAAGAAGAGAAGATGGACATGGAGCAGATTCAGGCAGAAGTTTCTTCATACTTCGTTGATTCGATCTAGTACACGCATTGTACTTAGATTTTTATAGTCATTTGCAGTTTATGGTTGTGATAGAACATTGAATTATTGAATAATGATTGTAAGTTCTAGGAAAGCAAAGCATTAAGTTCTTATAATGAGTCCTGCAAGACTTTTTCCGTATTAATAATAACAAGTTATGTTCTATTTTGGAGTATTTTATTTATGTGTGGATTGCTTCCTACCCCATATTAATAAATACTTTATATATCAGAATGCGTGTGGTGCCCTATGGAGGAAGTGTGCTTAGCAGATAACGGCACAACGAATACCATATTGAGAGAGACAACAAAATTCCAGTCGATCAGCAAGGATGCTGGTAGTCTTACGACAATCGCAGGTAGCGATACTTGTATAATAGGCTCAGGAAGAGCCACAATTATACCCCCGATGGGCACAACATTGGTCATTGAAGAAGCCTTGTTGTACCCATAATCGACTAGAACTCTCTTAAGTTTTAAAGATATTCACGCTAACGGTCTCCACGTAGAGACTGAAGAAGAGTATGGTAAGGAATATCTGCTCATTACAAAGTGTGAAAAAATAAAAAATGGGTATTAGAACGACTTCCTTCATATGAATCTGGGCTATACTACACTAATATTAAGGCACCTGCAGCCTATACTGTCTTGACAACCACTTTTAGAAGCTCAGAACTTTTCTGTCTCTAGCATGATAGATTATACCACCCTGGTCTTAGGATGATGAGAAACATAATTAACAATTCATAGGGACATAATATCGATGTAAAGAATTTTCCGAATCAAGAAGATTTTGTGTGCCCCGCATGTGCCACTGGAAAATTAATTACTAGATCTTCTACTCTGAAAGTAAAGGATGAAATCATTGCATTCTTGGACCGTATCCAGAGAGATATTTGTGATCCTATATAGCCCCTGTCAGGGCCATTTAGATACTTTATGGTGCTCATCGATGGTTCCTCGAACTGGTCGCATGTATGCTTATTGTCTACGAGAAACCATGCTTTTGCAAAGCTGATCTCGCAGATAATTAAAATTAAGAATAATTTCCCTGATTATCGTGTGAAGTCCATCAGAATGGACAACACCGGAGAATTTACTTCAAAGGCATTTGATGATTATTGCATGGCAATGAAAATTACCGTTGAACATTCAGTACCACATGTCCACACCCTGAATGGACTAGCAGAGGCATTAATTAAAAGAATTAAATTTATTGCCCGACCGCTTTTGTAGAATTAAAAGAATTAAATTTATTGCCCGACTCTCATTAATTTTAGACCGTTGGCATATAACATCCATTCACCTATGCAACCAGCGCAAGGGTCCGCATCGAAAATCTCTCATCTCCGCAGGTTTGGTTGCAAGGTTTATGTACCTATACCACCACCGCAGTGAGCTGCAATGGGCCCTCTCCGAAAGTCTGGGATATACGTTGGTTATGAGACAACATCCATAATCAGGTATCTAGACCCTATGACTGGAGATGTGCATACAGTCCGCTTCACTGATAGTATATTTGATGAGGATGGTTTCCCGTTATTAGGAGGAGGAAATCAACCCCTTAATGAAAAATGTCGGAAAATAACGTGACAAGCCACGGAAATCCTTACACATGACCCACGCACTAGTGAAGCAAATAGAGAAGTCCAGAAGATAATTGATTTGCAAGCATTAGCGAATCAACTGCCTGACCACTTTAGTGATTTAAAGAGCGTGATCAAATCGCATGTGCCTTCACGCAATGCACCGTAGTGGGTTGAAATACCAAAGAAAATTGAAGGTATCCCTAATCCCGTCCAGAGGACTCAGAATAAAAGGACAAGAACTCCAGCCCCTTGAATCCCAAGTAACCGGGGACGCCTGGCGAAAAATGATAAGAAGGACTTGACACAGCCGATCACTGAAGTTCCCCAAGATAAGAAGGGGAGCCAGTTGAGACCTAGCACCAGTATGGAACCTTCAGTAAAAGGCATACCGGATTTGAATATTCCCACGGAGGGAGATATCAGCATGGATATGTGCACATACATCGGAGTTGAAAGACTAAAGTGACTTACCCATGCAATTGGAAGCAGCGGTGAGCGAGTAGAAGCATTAGAAGAATCACCCCATGAAGAAATTGACCACGGGAGAATCTATGAATAGAACAACAACCAGTGTCGATATTTATTTTGCAAAGAAAATTGCCACAATCATCGATCTTGATCCAGAGCCTGCATCGCTCGCTGAATGTAAAAAAAGATCAGATTGGAAAGATTGAAAGAAGGTAATAGAAGCAGAATTATTATCTCTAAATAAAAAAGAGGTGTTTGGGCCTGTAAGGCGCATGCCTCCCCATGTACACCCCGTAGGGCATAAGTGGGTATTTGTTCGAAAGAGAAATGGAAATAATAAAGTTGTAAAATATAAAGCAAGGCTTGTTGCACAAGGTTTCACTCAACGACCAGGAGTCGATTATGAAGAAACCTATTCCCCGATCACGGGCGGAACTACCTTTAGATATTTAATCTCAATGACAGTAAACCTGAATTTAGAAATGAAATTGATGGATGTGGTAACTGCATACCTTTATGGAAACTTGGATTCAGACATTTATATGAAGGTACCTGAAGGTATACCTGTCCCAAACCAAGACAGAGCAAATAGAAATATGTACAGTGTGCAACTTAGAAAGTCACTGTATAGACTGAAGCAATCAGGCAGAATGTGGTATAATCGCTTAAGCGACTTTCTCTGCAAGAATGGCTACACGAACAATGAGGATTATCCCTATGTTTTTATATGACGATCCCAGGATGGATTTTGTATGATCTCAGTATATGTAGATGATCTGAATATCATCGGGACCCTAAAAGATATTAAGAAAACAAGCTCTTACATGGAGTCAGAGTGCGAAATGAAGATTTGGGTAAAACCAAATATTGCCTAGACTTGTAGCTTGAGCACACCCCTCAAGGAATTTTAGTACATCAGTCAACCTACACTCAGAAAGTGTTATAAAGGTTTGGCTTTGAAAAGACATATCCTTCGAAAGTGCCGATGGTCGGGAAATCCTTGCAGCAAGACAAGGACCCGTACAGACCTAAAGAAAAAGGGGAAGGAAATCCTGAGACCAGAATTCTCATACTTGAGCGCAGTAGGAGCACTCATGTATTTAGCAAATTGTACTAGACTGGACATTGCATTTGCCATGAATCTACTAGTAAGGTATAGTGCAAAACCTACTAAAAGGTATTGGCAAGGAATAAAGGATATCTTCCGGTACCTCCAATGAAGTAAAGATCTTGGACTATTTGACAGAAAGAACCAAGACCTAACTATAACTGGCTATGCAGATGCCGGGTACCTATCAGACCCGCATACAGCCAAGTCGCAAATAGGCTATGTATTCCTATGTGGTGGAACTGTAATTTCATGGAAATCGTCTAAGCAAAGTCTTGTATCAACTTCGACGAACCACTCAGAAATCATAGCATTGTACGAAGCCTCGAGAGAATGTTCTTAGCTTCGGTAGATGATTCACCACATCTAGCAGTCATGTGGATTGAATACCGCGTAAACCCCCACTATTATCTATGAAGATAATGCAGCTTGTGTTGCACAAGTGCAGATGGGTTATGTGAAGAGTCCACTCACAAAGCATATCAACCCCAAGTTATTCTATGCTCATGAATTGCAAAAGATGGACGAAATTAAAGTACTACATACTAAGTCATGTGAAAATCTTGCAGATTTATTCACTAAGTCACTTCCAGCGTCTAGCTTTGAAAGATGCATACGTAGAATTGGAATGATGAGACTTAGAGAGTACAGAATTCAGGGGGGGAATCTTCACAGACTCTTTATTAAAACTTGATCACGAAGATTGAGTACCCAAAGAATAAATCATAGAGATTAAATGAAATTGGGTGAATTGTACTATTTTTTCCTTGACGAGTTTTTCCTGAAGTTTCTCGGCTAAGTTTTTTAATGAGGCAATGCGTGCAGTACAGCAGAACATGTTTCATGTACTCTTTCTCCAAAAATTTTCCACTGGGTTTTTATAGAGTTTTGATGAGACATGAACATGATGGATAAGTGCCCAAGGGGGAGTGTTAAGAAACCGGGCCCAGGCCGACAACCTTGGGCTCACGATGGCCTCCTCATCCATCCAATAGCCTATATAAAGAAGAGGGGACCCCAACACTGTATACAGTTTTACAGAAGAGCAATAAAGAGAAGTCAGAAGTCTCCTCATATCTCTGTGTTCAATCTACTATTATGTTCTTGTATTCTTGCATTGTTCTTATGATTCTGAGTTTGTCTACGAGATAATCACTCGGACTGGACTCGCCAGCGACTATTCCTCAACAGTTCCTAGTTCTGGAGATCACTTTCAACTTGGATAGGAAGGAAGGAATACATTTTCTTGGCAACTTTCCTTTTGCACTTCATCTCTCATATTCTAAGCTTCTAGCATGGGCGAAGGCAGCAAGGTGCATGGGGTGCAGTTGCGAGTCGCCCGGTGGTTGAGCGGTTGTATCTATTAGCTCAACAGTCGTGCGACATGTGGAGCAGTCGCTCAATGGTTGAGCGACTTGTGGAGCAGTCGCTCAACTGATGGCCGATTTAAAATAATTACATTATTATTTAAATAATCCAATGGAAATAATTGTGAAGGAATTAATGACAACTTTTGTAGGTAATACATTTAGCAAATCTTGTTTGTAAGTTGTTAATTTTTTTGGAAATAAGAGGGTGGTGGTTGGTCTGTTTGTGATTTTCGTAGATTCTCAAGGTTACGAAATCTGTTAGACTCACAATAACATTTTATGTTCGTCGTATGTTGTTGTAGTGCGGTAAATTTCAGAAGAATTTTGTGAGGACGATTGAGGTAGCAATGATTCGTAAGTACGAAGGTAAGTGATATTACGATACGCTAAGGAATTCATACACGGTGGAGAACTTTGGAGAAATAGCGCGACGATAACAACCCGAAGGAATTCATACACAACCATGTCATGGTAACTATGAAGTAAAATACGTACGCAACGAATACAGGTGCACCAAGCATAACGAAGGCCCCCTACTAGCTGCCCGCTACACCACCCGCTGCACCTCCTTCGTCATTGCCACGTCCCACCCCCGGTCCATGTCCGCCCGTACGGCCCCGCTTGGGCTTCCACAGCGTGGGGTGTTGGGGCTTCCTCGACAGGGTGAGGCAATCAGGAGCCCTGCTGACCCGTGGTCCCAAGACCTGTAGGGTCGACTTCACCAGCGCCTGCGTGGCCACTGGGGCACCGCTGAGCTACGACCTGGAAAGAACATCGACGGGTGCGGGCTGAGGTGCTCCCGTGACCTCCCCTTGGTCTTCCGCGAAGTAGACATCTACGTCGTGCCAGAGGTCCTTGTGTGGGGAGAGCTGAACTCCTGGCCGGGGCGCGTAAGCTGTAGGACAAATTTTGTTTATTCGTGCAATATATCGGCGCGCCACAAACCTGAAGAGATGAAACGTACCTGCAGCGTGGTCCATGTCGCACGTCCAACTGTCATATAGGTCGGGGAATAACGGATACTGCCCTGGTGTTGTTTGGTAGGAGTCTAGGGACGATGTCGGTAGGTACCCACGTGCCAACATTAACCCTCCAGCCCGGCCCGGTGGCGACGGGGGTGGGTAGCCACGTGCCCCGCCTGACACTCTAGCCTGGTCAGGCGCTGGCGGGGCACGTGTTGGGTGGGCTGCAGGACGTGGCGGCCTCGGCGTACGCATTGACGTGGCCACCTTCGGGGCCATCATGCACGACATCAGGCCCAGGACACGCCTCCCCGCATTGTGCACCAGATGGGCCATCTGCAGTAGCTCATCGCGCATCACCTACGCACCATGGGCGACCCTGTCCAGGATCGACCCGGAGTCCCTCACACTCGTGGTGGTGATGTCTGTCTGCAAGGAGTACATGAAAGCGTCAAATTTGTAATTGTGGTAATCGTACTCGGACATTTCAAAACACAAGAAGACGTACCGCGAGGTGCACGTTCATCGTGAAGTGTATGCGTCAGTCCTTGCTGGTACGTGAGAGGGGGGAGGGTCCACGACATGCACCCACCTAGTGTGTGTTTTGCGGCGCATCAGCAGAGGTACTCGCCAGACGCGTCTTTGGGTCGTATGGGTGCGCCTCGACGCAGCGGTCTGGAGGGCTTTACCACACCGCCACCCATGACTCCATCTTCGTCAGCCAGCTCGTCCTGCTTCCACCCCTCCTGCTCTGCCTACGAAATGTACCACTGCAATTAGGAGCCATCAAATAGAACTAGAAAAAATAATAGCAACATCTGTCGTGTGTAACTCACTCGTGGACCGAGTCAGGCAACCGACGCCTGACGAGGACTGGAACAACTTGGCAGAGCCCGAACTGGCGCATCACCCTGTGCACCGCTTAGTCCTCGATGAACACGTCGAAGACGAGCTTCCTCTGCATCATCCAGTATGCCTGGTGTAATACCCCAGATGGATTCGAAAGAGTATTCGAGAGTGAATATTTAAATTGGGGAGAAGGACCAAATAGAAAAGAGTTTAACAGAGGATTAGAGTGGGATTTTTGTAATATCCCGAATACTCAAGTGAATGCAATAAAGTTTAGAGAGAACAACATTAAATTGGAGAGGAAAATTACTCAAAAAATTCAGAATCTTTTGAGGGAGGATTGGACCTTGGGCTTTCGGCCCAAGGCGTCCTAGCCAAATGGGCCGGCCTTTTTAGTGGAGTCAAAAGGGGGGTGCCTTTCCCCAAAACCCTAGCCTCTGCTACAGTACCACACCACACTATAGCACGCGGTACTGTAGTAGCCACTGTAAGATCGAGGAGGCCGACTAGAGGGGGGTGAATACACGGTTTTAAAAAATCTTTTGGCTAAAACCGAGTTTTAAGCGGAATAGTAAATCAAATCGGTTTTGCACAATTAAAGCCTAAAACAACTAGTCTTTACTAAGTGCACCAACAAAATGAGACAATATAAATGATAGCAATCTTACACATACAAGTAAGCAATTTAAATACAAGTAATGTAAATTGCACAATGTAAAGCACAAGTAATCAAACCACAATGACACAACGATATTTTACCGTGGTGATCGGAGACTTGCCGGTCTCCCCTAATCCACGTTGAGGTAAACCCAAAATCAATTGGACCGGCTCTACGAATTAAGTCAAACCCTCCGAGGTAAGTCCAACCACTTGGACCGGTTCCAAACCGAACCAACACCTCGCTCCACTAGGGTTGCTCTTTCCTCCACTCCGGAGATGGCGAGCACCACACCACTCACAAACCGCTCGGGTCTTCTCACAAGCTTCTTTGAGAAGATCACCGACGCACGACGCCTCCACGCCGTCTAGGTGTCGGCAAACACCAAGAGTAACAAGTCTCCAATGCTCACTTAAACCAATCAAGTGTCTAAGCTCAAGTAGATACTAAATCCACCACCTAAGGCAACACATGCACTTAGGGTTTGCTCTCTAACCTCACTAAGTGCAACACATGCACAAAAGAGAATGAGAAGCTTGCTCTTTGCTCAATGGAATGTCTAAGGGCACCAACAACCATCCTACACACGGCCAAGGTGGGTATTTATAGCCCACACACAAAATCTAGCCGTTGGGGGGAAGATTCTAGAGAATCTGGGCGAAATTGGTCTGACCGCCAACTAATGGCCGGTCTGACCGCCCCCAGCTTCAACGGCTATAAAACGAGCCGTTGAGCTCACTGTCGGTCTGACCGCCAACTAATGGTCGGTCGGGCGCCTAATAGACACCCGCCCCGACCGCCCGTAAAAGCTCCACGAAATGGCTAAGGACCGTAAACATCTCTTCTGGAAAAATCAAACCGCCACAGAGAAATCAGATCAACCGCACCACGGTTGAACTGAAAATAAGTGCGGTACAACCACACAGCCTTGCGGTGATATGCGGCCGGTCAGACCGCCGTTACTGGCGGTCAGACCGCCAGCAGCCAACAAGCAGGAAGAAGGTTTGATCTTTGCATCAACTTGATTTGCAAAAACACATTTTGCTAATTTGATGCAAGATGCACACACAAGGTTAAAGACAGGACTCTCAACAAGTTACAAAACACATTTGCCAACTTTTAGAATCAATGCCACAAATTGCATTCCGCTTCAACTCAGTTTGCAAAACACATTTGCCAAATTGACGCGTGATGCAAACAAGGATTCAAGTGAGATTCTCAACAAGTTGCAAAACACATTTGCCAACTTATAGAATCACACTACAAGGAATAAGGTACATGGACTTACACCATTTGCAAAACACATTTGCAAACTTAAGTCGCATGCTACAAGGATTATCCACGAGCCACAACTATATGCAAAACACATTCGTAAATATTGGCAACATGTTAAGGTGAGCTAGAGCAAACACAATGAGCTATCAACACATGACTAACTCAAGCTACTAGTCAAAAGACCCCTCTTAATAGTACGGCAACCTATACTAGCAATCCGGTCTTCCAACCAAACACCAAGACCGGTAAAAGACTAGGAACAAATCCTTGGCCCTAGCTAGTCATACATTTGCCTTGCGCAACCTCTTGAAGCTTGATGACGCACATCTTTGCTTCAAGTCTGGGTCATGATTTGATATGCATCAACTCATGATGCATCCTTCACTTGACTTCCATCAACACATGATGGGTCTTCTTTTGACTTGATGATCAACTCATGATTATCTCCTCTTCTTGAACTTGATACACATCAACATATGATGCATCCTTTACTCCAAGATCTTGACTTCAATATCATCAACACATGATGATCTTCTAAAGTCTCCAACTATAGAACTCAACCTATTCATCCAACTCATGGAAAGTGTTAGTTCTATAATATGATTATCATTAATTACCACGCCATACCATTAACTCATAATGGTGGGACAAGATACCACAATCTTTCCCTTTATGGTAATTGATGATAATCACTTCAATTGCAAGTAATTGAATATACAATGTTATGAGTATATAAACACTACACAAGTTTTATATACTCAACATGAGTGTATACGAACTACACAAGTAGTATATACTCAAGGATATATGAGTACACATGTCTCATATACACTCATGAATACATTAACTACACAAGTTATATATATTCAAGAATATGTTTCAAAGTAAAGATCCTTTATATATGTGGAAAAGGAATATGGACCAATACTAATGAAACCGCAAAACATAGAGTGAACTCCCTCTAAATGTGTGCATACACAAATGTGTGATAGGAATATATGCACATATTCGAGTTAGAATTTTTGGTGAAATTCAATCTATAAGGAATGCAACAATATATAAGAATATGATGTCGAAAGTATACCTATTTGATTTTCACCTTTATATCCAATTGAGACTAAACAATAAGTATATCAATAAACATGTTAGTCTCACAAATGGATTTATCATTAATCACAAAAACACTCCATTAACATATAATGGCGGGTCTAGATTCTTCAGCCACCCCTCTCTGCTGCTCTACCAAGAGAAGGAAGAAGAAGAGAAAGAAAGGAGAGGAAGAAGAAGGGAGAAGAAGAGAGGAAAAGGGAAGGGAAGAGGAAGAAGGTGGGGGGAGGTCTTCGCGAAGGTTTTAGCGGCATCCTGCGTCGTTCTTGTGTGTAAATTTGTGATCCCCATTAGTTTTGGTAGATCGATCTTGTGCGTAATGTCTCCATATGTTAGATGGAAGCTGCTGTAGTAGATCGGTTTAATTTGTGATCTGTTGACGCGCGAGTTTGAGATAGTTCTATGCAGAATATGTGTTTAGGGTCTCCTGGATTTAGATGGGGAATTGTGTTAGCTTTCCAGAAAGTCCTAATTCATAATTTTTGGATAAACGATGAATTAGTTATGAATTTTGCAAGACTGGGTGCTAATTCAGTCTCAGGACTTGTGTAGCGAACATAGATCTGTAAATTTTATCTTGGAGATAGCCGAATTGGGTCAGTTAGTCTCCATGAGATTTGTAGGTATTTTCATTATCATTCCAGAAAGTTAAATTTCATAATTTTTGGATTTCTAGATCAAAAGATATGAATTTTAGAAGCTGATATTGTAATCTGTCCCTCTGTTGTGGACAGAAGAGTTTTACTAGGCTGTTTGCATCCTTTATTGTACAGTGTAAATATTTGTGATAATTTTATTGAGATAGCTGGTTTCCTTTAGTTTCCAGAGAGTATTAGAACAATGTGTTTGGTTGTGCCAAACAAAATTTATGATTTTCCCAAGTTAGATTTACTGAAGATGATAGAACGGTCTTTGGGATTATAATCAAAGGATTAGATCTGGTAGTTTGATCTTTCGATCACCTGAGAAGTTGTAGCTAGGCTTGTGTAGGTTCTATAAAAATTGGATTCATGGATTTTGGAGTCTTGACTCAAAAGTTATGAATTTTTCCTTAACAGCGGTCTGTTTGGATAGATTTGGGAATTTGAGAGCATAATGATTAATTGTTCGGGTTTCGATTATGGATGCTTGTTCTTGTTTTTTTTTCTATTGCAATACTGTACAATTTTGATTGGTGTACTTAGTATATTATTTTACAGTTGCCAGGTGGTGGTGAACACTAGGGCTAGAGCTTTTCTGTCGTTGTCTTCCATCTCACGGTTGAGGCAAGTATTTTGATTGATAGATTAATTATGAGTGTTTGATCGTGATTGCAAGTATTTGGTACATATTAGCTATGCATGGTTGTTAGTATGAAATATATGTTAATGATTGTGAATTCTAGAGGTATGAGTAAGATTATTCATGTTTGATGCTGCTGTTAATACATGTTAGAGATGGATAGTGTAATTGCTCATGTGTATGTTGCTATCATATTTGAGGCTTGGTCACGTGGTGACCAAGCATTTCTTTGAGGTCATCGTCATGTATATGATGGGCTTGTGGTCCCCACACTTGTGGAGTGTGGGCTTGTGGTCCCCATTACTTGTGGAGTATTGGGCTCTTGGTCCCTGTGCTTGCGAGCACAGGCATGGGTATGCATCGACGGTTGCATACCCTATATTACCGGTAAAATGCAAAGAGAGTTAAAGAGAAAGTATGCATTGTGCATTGCATAAGCATGTGATATGTTATAATGTAAAGATTTGGGAATGGATGCTGATGTTATAATTGTGTACTATAATGTCTTTTATTTGTACTTTGCTGAGTATGTGGACTCACTCTTGCTGTTGTTCGTTGTTTTAGGTACCCATTACAAGAACGACATGCATGGGAGGGAATAGTCATAAGTTCGGACACACACTGCCATGAATCTTTTATAGTTGATTAAATTTTAGATCGTACCTTAATAAATGAGCAAACTGCTTAAAGGATTTGTTATGGTTATGCTTCATGCATTAGATTATTTGTAATAGTGGTGAGTAGCATATTTTGGATGTCTTTGATTATGCTTTAGATGATTAGCATATTTTAGATGCCCATTGTTTATGCTGGATGTTGGATTATTTAATTATGATATATTTAACTGTTGGAACCTCCGGTATAATTAGCTATACAAAGGAGGTTTTGCCGAAATTTAGTAAAAATGTCTTAGTTTTAAATTGTTATATTGTTAGTTTAGTAGCATTCTAGGCTCATGTTGGGCTGGGGTGTTACACCTGGTCACGCCAACACAGTGAGGACAGCCCGGTGGGAGCGCGGTCCTCCATCTCCTGAGCAGAGTATGGCTCCCAACGCACGTCATCAGCGGTGAAGTGGTCGAGCTGCTCGACGAAGTACTCATACACACGTGTGACCTGCATGTGCGCAAACTGTGCATGCGAGGATAGATAGTGGTTACAAAGAAATACCTGTAATACAACTGAAGTAAAGATACAGGAGAGTACGTACCTTGCGGTCGTCCGGTCCACCGCGCCCCTGGGGTACATGTCCGCGCAGTACGAACCGTTGTCGACCAGCATGGGTCGTCCGAGGGAGAAGCGCTCGAACGACCATAGCTGCAGTAGGAGGGGGCAGCCTGCAAGGATAGAGCTCGACTTCGTCCTACAGCACACATCGCACATGCCGCGGTATGACGGATCCCCAGCTGATCTACACCTCCTCCCGTCGGCGATGGCCCTCGGGTACCTCACGAGGCAGGCGTCGACAGACTCACCGTGGCTGCTAGTAAACAGTACCCAGCTGAACAGCCGCAGCAAGTACGTCTTGAGGTGCCGCAACACCTGGTCCTCGCGGGCCTCTGAGTCCATCCGCTCAACCTGTGCAGAAACGCCTCATTACTAAGTCCGTCATATGGCAAGGATAGTGCATCGCTAAACAGGAAAAATGCATTGAATACGAACCTGGAACTGCGAAAGCCACTGTAGGGGCAACCCATGCCTCTGTCGCATTGGGAAGGCGAAGTACGTTGGCACGGCATCAGCCAGAAGATCCCCCTCAAACCTACCCAGTAGGTCCTCACGCCATTCGGCAGGCACGGACGGCGGGGAGGAAGCATCTCCCGCGATAGGCAGGCCGAGCAGCACCGCGACGTCCTCTAGAGTAGGGGTCATCTCCCCGAATGGGAGGTGGAACGTGTGCGTCTCGGGTCGTCACCGGTCCACCAGAGCTGCCAGCAACGACCGACCGAACGGGAACCATCGTGATCGCTCCGGGCCGGCTTGGACCTCCCCGTCGTCCTCGATCGGAGCGCCGTCCTCGTCGGTGGCCTCCAGCATCCGTGCGAGAGGTAAAAGGCTGGCATCGCTCAGCCTGCAAAGCACGAAGAAGTGAGTACATAGCATGTACACATGGTAAAATGAAGTGTCACAGTTTGTAGACAAACCTCTCTCTCCAATGTGGGTCTAGTCTCCAAGCCTGTCGAGGTGTCCACGTACAGATCACCCCCATGCCAGACGCCTCGCCCCTTGCAGATGCGAGACACAACGCTCGGGCGCGGTGTTATGCGCCGACGTGTTATCCAAAGAGCCAAAAGGCCATTCGGAACCACCAAGGTCACGAGCCATACCTGCATTACAATTATTTCAAGTTAGCAATTACAACACAATTAGTGGTTTAATTATTTATAGCGTAGCTTTAAATTTTTTTAAAATTATGTTGCATTCTTGCATAAACCGCATAATCCTCAACATATATAGCCCTAGCTGTATTTGCGAAAACCCCCTCGACCGAAATCTAACTAGGGGGGTTTTCGCAAATGTGGCGTAAGTGGGAGGTGGGTGCGAGGACGGCCGTGGATCGATCGCTGAATGGACGGTTCGGATGTCTCATGTGCATATGTCCACGAAATAATTTATGTACAAAAGATATGTACTCGGCCATAGCCGCATTACAACTATTAACTACTAAATTACCGTTAGTTCTACGACTACACTATTAACAATATACGACGTACCCGACACGACACAACTAAACATCTAACGATTTTAGTTGCTAACCTACCAGGGTTTCAAAAGTAAATCTACAAATAAGTGCAGAGACTCACCGTCGTCGATGCGCGAACTTCTCATCCTCCCTCTCCCTCTCTTTCTCTCCTTCTCTTTCTCTTCTCCTCTTTCTCTTCTCCTTCCTCTCTTCTTCTCTTCTCCTCACGACCACGAATGAACACTGGTTTCTGTCCCACGCGCGGAAAGGCGATGGCCACACATGGGCGTGATATAAGCCCCTAGTCGCCCAACCGTTAGGCGACTAAGGGCTAAGTAATCACTCAACGGTTGAGCTATTCGTAGCCGAAGGGACAGTCGCTCAACCACCGGGCGACTACTCCCCTTGTCGCTCGACGATTGGGCGACTAGGATCAGTCGCCCAACGGTACAGCGACAAAGGATTATTTCTGTAAAATAAAAGGCAGGTATATTACTGTATTTTGAAATAAAATAATAATTATTTTTTTAAAAAAAATTGTGCAGTTGCACCCCCATTTTTTTTTAAAAAAAAAACAAGCAATACTAGGTATAGTATGTATATGTATACATACATGGCCATATGCATCATATTTGCACCCCCTAACTATCATTTTAGCTCACAATTTGTCATTTGAGTTATGTAACTTTTGTTAGTGTGTGTACATTGAATTGTTCTATCAAACAATATTTTCTTAACTCCACACCTCATCCCGAAAATCCTGGCTCTGCCACCCGCTTCTAGCTCAATGATTGTTACATTTATCTCCATTTCGCCAAACAACAGAGCGTGAACGAGTTCCGGTATACCTCGATTAACTCCGCATCACATCAACATCGGCAAGGACTATCTTCTTCGGGGATTTTTTTTAAATTTTTGTGATGACATTTTCTTCGTCTTTGTGTTTTTTCTATCCCTGTACTGTATTTTGATTTTGCCCTTGTCCCACGCAAGGTGCTGAGTGCTCGCGACCAAAATTCCAGGGTCTAGAATGTGAAAAAAAAACCCACCTTTACCTAACTCCAGTTGTCCCTTGTGCCTATAATTTGCACGTGAGTTGGCGAGATGATTAGCTGATTAAACAAACGGGAGGCTACCAGGGCAAGAAAACGATCGAGATGGGATCACGCGGGAGGTGTGTTGAGTAGAGTGTGGTAGAGGAAGCTGCAGAGCAGCAGAGAAAGAAAAAGAACTAAAGAAGGGAGCCAAAAGTCAAAATTGGGTAAAATATCTAATCCTAGATCAGCATCGGCTGCCATAGCAACGAGTATACAGGATGCAGTGCAGTGTGCCGACATGGAGTTTTTGTTTTAATTGGTATTGTTTTACTAAGAATAGTTCCGAACAAAATGATAAAAATGATAGCACGGATGTGCCGACAAGTAACATGTGTCTCTACCACGCTCCTACCGTCCGGATCCCCAGCGCGGCAGACCAGCTGACGCACGATGGGGACGCGGCAAGGGGATCCGGGCAATGGGAGGCCACCACATAGTGGGCGCGGTAGGCCCTCTACCGTGGCATTTGAACACGGAGCTAGCGCTATTTTTGTCAATTCGCTCGTGATGGGTTATTTTTACTATTTTGTTGTGCAACAGTATCATTTTAGCCGATAACTCACCGACGTTCTCAGATGGAGTTGCCTCTGCTCTCTGTATTTGTGCATTTGCACACAATGACTCCGGTTTCATTTTTTCTCATCATTTTTAAGCTGGTACCACCTGTGAGAAAAGTGATCCTGCATGTGTTATCATGAACCATGTCGAAGCATAACTGTAGCATGTAGCAGATGCCTAGATGGTCTCCGAAAAAAAATCGTCTCTAATAGTTTGCCTGCCCCTTTCTCTAACAAGTCATTATCTTTGTCCATGTAGGTGAAAGTTTCCAGACAAGTGAAAACAGCTATTCTTCTCTCTTGGTATCTCTGATGAATTGCACTTTGATGAGAGCTGAAAATCTGCTGGTCACCGTGCAGTGTACTGTGGGTGCAGTTATTTCCTATTTGAAGAGTCAGACTGTCGAATTCCCAGTCAAAGCAAATGCAACATTACTACACCATGTGTTCTTTCCAGGACGTACTATAACCTATCCAATCATCCAGCTCAAGTCCAGAATATAGAAGAACAGCCTGATTACGACTGTGTCCAAAACCTGAAAATTCTCTGGTTGAACGCCGTTGATTGACAAGTCTTCTTCAGAAGCTGGCGTAGACATTTTAAGCAGAGGCGTACCTCAAAACGTCAAGTTATCGCCCACTGCAATTTACCACCCTGCTTCGTTGAAGCGAAACATCACCGAGCGGATAGATTCTTCAGAATCAGAGGCCTGAAACTTTTACCGAAACACCAACACATTCTTCAGTTCTGCACTCGTGTTTGGTAGCTACGTGGTATGTGTAAGGCGAGCACTGAGCGGATCGATATTAGATTCAGTCGTTCTTCGTCTCCTCGAGAGGAAATCGCTGATTCTTTTTACCTCCGACAGCTTTGTACGTCAGCCATGATGGTTACTTATAGTTTTAACTGCAAGTCTGATGCAACCTTTTACTAAGATAGAGTGTAACTCCAAGTCTGAAACCTTTGCTTCGTCAGAGGTCTACAGTCACGCACGCGAAGCAACAAGCGACGTAACGATAGATGACGGCATTGCCCATATCCGTAATTCCATATGCTTGTATCAAATCGTTTGTGCAGGTGAGGAGATCAAAACACTGGCTACGCTTCACATTTGGTGCTAGGATGGTGGTACCTGAAACGCCGGAGTTCATACCGCATGGCATGACACTGGAAAGGTATCATTCGAGAACAAAAGGCGGAAGTGCTACAGTACTCTGTATTGGGGTCATGTCCAGCTAGCTTTTTCGAACTTGGCAAATTTCAGACGAACTAGCATCATGTGTTCACATGCGATAGTAGTCTCCCCTCTTTAATGAAAGGGCAAAGCTCCTGCCGTATTTTTTCCCCCGAAAAATGTATATATGTTAGTTATTACTTGAGAAAACTTAACCGCGTAGTACTAAATTTAGATAAATGGTGTATATTTGTAAGTGCAAATATGTGTGGAGGTTACTAGAGCAGGAAATCACTATTTGTATCCACATTTGGTGCCAAATTACTAATGTTTTAGTATGTGAATTTTTGAGATAGAGTGACTCGTATCCTATTACTTTATGACTTGGAGAGGTGTGCCGTATAAATTTCTAGATAAATTTTTATAGAATTAAGAATCCTACTTTTTCTTTAGAGTACGATTCCTACTTTACTTTGGAAGATCATTATATAAAGCCATGAGGTGTGGCTATAAAGACCCAAGACACAAGAAGCAAGCCAAGCAAAAAGAAGTGAAGAACTCATCCAAAGCAGAGGGCGGACGAGAGGATTAGAGTCTAGGTTATTCTTTTAGCACTAGATTTTTATATAGGGCAAGGATCTGAGGGTACTAGAAGGTTCGAGGGGGTTATGAGAGGGCGACAATCCCTTCCACTCTTTTGAGGTCATGCTTAAGGAATTTGCGGTCGGTCTCGCCAAATATTTCTCTCTCGTTGTGGTTGCTTTGTCGCCGTTATTTCGGTTTCTCTACGAGATTCATCTACTTCCTTTTTGATATCGTGCACACTCGTGTTGTATCTCACAAACTCTGATTTTGATCCAGGGCTGCTGCGCATAAGAAGGGGTATCAGAGCTAAGACCTGATTAATCTGATTTATTAAAAGGTCGATAAAGCGTCAAGTTGCACAAAATCAAGATCGATATCGACGATGTGTGAGTCAAGTAGAGAAATTTGATGACAGAGAAATCTCAGCGTATGGCAATGTGTGGTGAAGGATGTCCTTGTCCAACAAGAGTCAATTGATGCTCTTGAAGGGGACAAACTGGAAAAGACATCTGACGAAGATTAGAAGGTGATGGAGCAAAATGTTGTTAGTAGAATCCGTCTATGTCTCTCCGATGAGGTAAAATACTTGGTGATTAAGGAGAATCCGCCGAAGAAATTGTGGGGGATAACTTAGAAGAATTATATATGACAAAGTCGCTAACAATCCGGTGAATGTTGAAGCTCAATAGTACATGTTGTGTATGAAGGAAGTCACATGGTTCGTTAACCATCTTAATGTCTTCAACAAGCTTGTCACGCGACTGACTAGTATGGATGCGAAAATTGAGGAGAACGACAAGGTCATCATCCTGGCACCATCTTTACCACCATCATAGGAGCAATTAGTGATGAGTATTCTCATCGAGAAAAACACTATGAACTTCAATAAGACAGTTGCATATCTATTGGAGGCGGAGTCCTTAAAGAAGCCGTCGGATTCTTCATCCTTAGGTGATCAAGAATTGGCCACCATAAGTGTTGCTGATAAAAGCAATAGTCACAGGAAGAAGAATGGCAAGAACAAGGGCACACGTCTATGCTATCTGTGTGACGAGGAAGGTCATACAATAAAAGATTGTCCAAATTTGAAGAAAAATAAAAGGTGCATGCTCAATGGTTGTAGTGAAAGATGATTTAGACGTACTTGTCGTCGGTCAAACAGTTACTTCTCATGAATGTATATTAGATTCAGGTGGTTGCTTTCACATATGTTCGGTGAGGGGGTGTTTAACGAAGGATCTCTATGCCCGACACATTGAACTATTCACTTGGTTGATTGCAAGGAGTATGCAATTCCTGATGTAGGAACGATTAAATTAGAGATGTATGATAGAGCACATCGCACACTAATGGGAGTCGATATGTTCTCGGCTTAAAGAAGAATATAATATATGTGAGGTTGTTTGAACTCGAAGGTTGTGCGGTATCACTTCAAGATAGAGTCATGCGAGTTACTTTCAAAGGGCAGGTGATCAACAAAAGTATCTAAAGCACTGAAGGATACCGATTGATAGGTAAACATAAAGGAAGGGCAACCTATGGGAGGCCTGATAAAAATCATGTCCAGGAGAAGAAAACCGTGTCGTCAGTGATAAGTACTCAAATCTCATCTGAGTACTTATGTGTGGAACTACAAACATAGCTGCAAAATCTAGTAGTCGCAAAGGCGAAAGTGCGGGTAGTTGAAAGAATGAAGACGTGGTGGGACTAATCACGCAGTACCTACGAGAAGGTGGAGCTTAGAGGCAGTACAAACCTATGGCATAGAGGGTTGTAGGAACATGAGGTGTGGTTAACCAAACTACACAACGAATATGCTCTCAGGAGGATGGTCCTAGGCGGCCAAGCCCAGATACCGACATGCACATTGCGGTAATATGTATGAGTCCCTGTGGTGGGGGTACTCCTGAGGGGAGTAAAAAAGAAAAAAAACAAAGTGAAGATTGTTGAGGGTCAAGGTGGAGATTGTTAAGATAGGGTGACTCATATCCTATTACATTAGGACTTTGAGAGGTGTGCTGTATAAATTCCTACATGAATCCTAATACGATTTCTACATCTTTTTAGAGTAGGATTCCTACTTTAATCTGGAGGACTATATAAAACCCAGAAGCAAGAAGCAAGCTGATGCGAGGCGTTGTTGCCCGATCTTCACGGCGTAGGATTGGAGATAACTGGACCCGTGCAACCTGATGAATGACATCGCCAATCACCATCTCTATTACGGCAACCTGCGACACTCGATTCACCCAACCACACGCTGCGATCCTTTTGTCTACTCGCTCACGTGGAGTAAACGTGTTCTTGCAATTGCGGAGGCAAACGCAAGAACGACGGAGACAAGAATCTCAGATATTTCCCAATTCTAAGGGGGGTGGAAATGACCCACTAAAACCCTAGAACAAAGAAGTTTTTATTTCTAAAAATTCAACTCTAATTTACATGGGAGGGTGTTCCCCTCCTTATATAGCCCTTTTAAGCCGGCTCTACAGTACCCATGCTACAGTACGGCGTTTGCTGCAGTGCAGCGGTTGCTATGGTGTTCGGCCTAAATATTATGCATTCTTTGTGTAGCAAGCAAGCTAGTTGGTAGAACGCTTTTTGACAACAATCAAATTGGGATTGATTTCCTCTCGGTCAGATCGGTGTTTTCCAAACAGGTCAAACCGGCCTCTGTTCTTTGTGTTGGTTCCTTTGTTCTGGAAGTTGTAGTAGCCTATTTTTCTTTGTCTCCAAACCTTCTTCATGAAACCTTATAACAAGTAAAGTAGAGGCATTAGGTAGCAATCTATTCTTATAAAAATCAATGTGTAGCTCATTGAGGAAAAGATTCACCTCTTGATTAATTTGCATTGTTCGAGCTCTGGCGATTGGCCCAGTTGGTGTTGGAGTAGTATTTGGGGAAAGGGACAATGTGTGTGTTTTAGGGGAGGTCCACATGATAGGTTGTGGCAACATGCTAGCACTATTCCACACTTCGGTTGAAGGTAAAGTCTCATGCTCGACCGTCTTCTCATGAATTGATGGCTTAAGATTAAACCTGGCTTTAGACTTCTCTTGGCTCTTTTGAATTGGAGGCTTAAGAGTCAACATGGCTTTTGACTTTACTTTGCTCTCTTGGATTGGCGGCTTAAGAGTAAACATGTCTTTTGAATTTACTTTGCACCAATCATATGTTACAAATTCGTTTATCATAATCCTCTTCAATTCTTCCCAAGTTTTCATAAAGCGCCTTCTTGGATATTGTGTTCACCAATAATTTCCGTAATCTTCAAATTCCATAGCGGCTTGTATTAATTCATTTGCTTGGGACAACTTTTGAATTTTAAGCTCCTTGCCCATTTGTTCTACCCATTCAAGGTACTCCTCCGGATCATTACTTCAATAGAAGGGAAGTTCCACGTACTCATAACCTACCATCATTAGTAGCGAACAAAAACAACAAAAATATGTGTGGAATTCATTTGGAGTCACTCAACCTCACCTCTTGCTTACCAAAGTTCTTATGATTGCTTCATGGATTGAAGAATTGTACATACTTCAGTGACAGTAGACAACATGAAGGTGATGGATTAAGTGAATCAAGGTTCAAGTGATGTAAATGACAGTGGCTAACATGTGGATCTTGGAGGGAATAGTGTTTCTCCTATGCAATCGAAATTCTAGATATTGTAAAGTTAAATAATAATCCAAACTAGAATCCAATGCCTAGTTGCTGATCTTTTGATATAAGTGAAGAGTATAGCAACTCACGCAGAATGATAATGGAACATAATGCAACCAAAGAATGAGCTATTACACAAGGTATAAGTGAAGAACAAAATAGCTCGTGTTGCACAAGTGATAGAAAGATGCTAGCTTGATTGCAATTGGTGTAAACAGGCTACGGATTTGCACATGGGATTCACACACTATACCAAACTTTGGAATAGAATGTTTGCTTGATAAAAGTATTGACCACAACACTTATTTCTTTTCTTTCTTTCTTACTTCTTTTTTTTGTATTGTTTTTTCTTTTCTTTTCTTTTATTTGGCACCAAGGTCAACACATATGTCAAGAGCTCACAGGTTATCCAATAATTTCGGTTTCAAATTTCAAGAATGATAACAAGTGTGTAAAGCCCTAGCAATACTCAAAAGCTAGTATTTAATTAGGATCAAGGTGTACACGAAAGGATATATATGGCTCACAAAAGATACAAGTGAAGTTCAAGTAACTCAATTATGGAAAAGTACTTACAGTAGGACCGACAATGGTTTTGCGGTCAAACTAGGTAGAATAGATTGGAAACCTTAACGAATTGGCTCAAATAAAAGCAACGCTGACGAGGATCTAATAATCCTCATTTAATTATTTATATGTAATTCATATTATGGATAATAATGACGTCATATGGTCCTTACCCCTTAATATTCATAAGGGAGAAGCTGGAGGTCGTAAGTTCTTCTACGACCACCCCATAGTCGTAAGTCCTCCTACGACTACCCCATAGTCGTAAGTCCTTCTACGACTATCCCATGATCATAAGTTTTACTACGATCAGCCTATGGTCGTAAGATCTTCTACGACCACTACCTGGTCGTAAGCTCTTCTACTGCCAATCCCTAGTCTATAGGGCTTACAGACATGTGGGCCTAGTCGACTAGAGAATCTTTTGCACCATATTTAAGGATATGGGGTAGTGAACTACGCTGTTATTCTCTGGAATAATGGCACGATTTAACTCCCTGTCATGGTGATAACTGTCTGGCAATAGGGCTGTACATTTTTGAATCGAACCGAACAAACCGTACCAAAAATACCGAACCAAACCAGTCAACTCGGTATTCGGTATTCAGTACGGTTTTCCAAAATTTTGTTTTTCAGTTTTTTTTGTAAAAACCGGCTGAAAACCGAAAAAACCGAATTGTCATTTTTTCGATGCGCAAACGCGCAGCTCTGGCCGGCTGGCTCGGCCGCTCGCGCCTCGCACAGACGCGCTAGGCCCATGAGCCCATCTCAGATTCTCAGTCACATGCGGACATGCCCATCACGGCATCACCCAATTGGCAGTGGCAGCAATGCATTTGGGCATTAATGGTTGATGGTGTAGTAGTAGACTAATACTAGTAGTGTACTGCTGTAGTCAGTAGTATAGACACAGAGCTATGCTGCATGCTTGGCACTTGCCTGCTTGCTTTGCTAGTTAAATAGTTTGCTGGTTGCTTGCTACTGCTTGCTACGATAGTGCAAATGTGCGATGCATAGTGTTGCCGCTACGTGTAACGTCGTCGTTCGCAATTCGCGTCAACTTTAGTAAATATGGTATTTACCGATACCATACCGAAAAACAATGAGATTTACCAAAACCAAACCGTATTTTTAAAAACACCGTATTTACCTAACTAACAATACCGTATTTACCATATATACCGTATTTACCGAACCGAAAAAACCAAACAAACACCCCTACCTAGCAACGTGGGAATGTTACTACTCCCACAATAACCTCCAACAACAGCTCCACGATCTGATACATTAAGGCGACTTTTAGACTGGAGATACAGCGGCACACTTCAAGGACTGTATAAAAGGCAGAATCATCAGGACAATCGGGAAGGATCAGAGGGCAATCAGAAACACAATCAGGAGCACAAGACGCAATACTCTAGTCTTTCTCTTGATCTTATAACCCAGCATACTCAATACATACACAGGAGTAGGGTTGTTATTCTCCTAGGAGAAGGCACGAACCTGTATAAAAATCCTCGTGTCTCCCTCTCTGCGTGATTTTGAGCCTAAGGGAACCCCCGAATCAAACAATCTTTACGTAAGTTCGATTCTAAAACACCGACAAACGCAAATAAAGATTTTGGATTAGCAAGTAAGCAAGGCTCTAATGGATCAAAACCTTGCAAAACTCACCAAAATTTTCAATTGAAACTATGACAAAGAATAATATATCTTTTATGGCTTTTTTTGGGATAGGAATGAATACAACAAATATAGTAGCTATGGGAAAAATCCTACTGTGTCAACCTTGAGCTCTGATACCAACTGATGCGAGGCGTTATTGCCTGATCTTCCAGTTTTGTGAATCCCAGGAGCTTGCCCACCTTGACCCCAAAAGCGCACTTTTTGGAGTTGAGCTTGATCCCCTCCGCCCGGAGGTTGGCGAAGGTTTCCTGTAAGTCCTTTGTATGGGAGCTTGCGAACTTGCTTCTCACAACTATGTTGTCAACGTAGGCTTCGACATTACAGCCGAGCTAGTCTACCAGCACCTTTGTGATGAGCTGGGTAAAAGTGGCACCCGCATTCTTCAGCCCGAAGGGCATACGGGTAAAGCAATAGGTGCCGATGGGGGTGATGAGGGCGGTCTTTGGCTCATCCTCCTTGGCCATGAATATCTGATGGTACCCGGAGTAGGCATCTAGGAAGCTCATGAGTTCACAGCCCGAGGTGGCGTCCATCAGCTGGTCGATGCGGGGCAACGAAAAGTCGTCCTTCGGGGATGCCTTGTTGAGGTCTGTGAAGTCGACGCACATGCGCTATTTGCTGGTGCTTTTTTATACCAAGACGGGGTTGGCCATCCATTCGGAGTGTTTGATCTTCCGGATGACCCCCGCCTTAAGTAACTTGGCAATCTCTTTCTTCGCCGCTCCGTCAACATGCGCCGCAGCTTCTGTTTCTTTGGAGGGGCGTTGGTTCAGACCGCTAGACAATGTTCAATGGTCCCCCGAGCCACGTCAGGGATGTCTTCTGGTCCCCATGCGAAGACGTCCGTATTGCTGCGGAGTAACTTGAGGGTGGCTTTGCAAGCTTCCACAGGGAGCTCTGCTCCGAGGGCCACTGTTTGCTCTGAGGAGGCCTCCTGCAGGGGGACTCTCTGGAGTTGTCCATCTGGTTTGGGCTTCAGCGCCCATTTTTCTAAGGGTGGGCTTGTTTAGCCCCTCATGTCCGCCCCGACGGTGTAGACGTGTCGGGCCGGTGAGAGTGCCTCTAACTCTATTTGCCTTGCGAGGTCTTGTCCCCTCGCACTGTGACTATGCCTTTTGGTACGGGAATCTTCATGCATAGGTAGTTGTGGTGGGCTATGACGCTGAAGGTGTTGAGTGTGGTTCAGCCGAGGATGGCGTTGTATTGGTAGGGCATTTGAACAATGTCAAACGTGACGACCTCGGTTTGGGATGCGAAGTCATCACTGAATGTGACGGCCAGGTCGATCTGGCCTAGGGCTGTCACGGGACTCCCCCCAAAGCCTATTAGGGCTATGTCCGGGGGTGACAGGTGATCTCGAAGGATCGTCATCTTGTCGAAGGCATCCGCGAACAGGAGGTCAGCCGAGCTTCCTCCGTCGACAAGGATGCGCCTAACCTCGAAATTCGTAATGCTGGCGGAGATGGCGAGGGGGTCTTGGTGTGGGAAATACACACCCCGGGCATCTTCGGGGCTGAAAGAGATCAGTATCTCGGCGTAGCGAGGTGGGCTGGATATCGGGTATGTTGCGAGGTGGTGAATCTGTCGGGCGTACACGCGACGTTGTCTTTTTGAGGGTATGCCGAGCGAGGATCCTCCGACGATCATGTTTATGGTCCTTTGCTGGTGCTCCCCTTGGCCCCCTTCTATGCGGGGTCGCGGTGGAGGGGCGGGCAATTGGTTGCTGGGCCCCCCTCTGTCTTCACATTGGGCTGGCTTTCGCTCACGGTTCATGTACTCCAGCATGACCGCAATGGTGCTACACTCACTGGTCGTGTGTGACTCTTCGCCGTGGAGATCACAAAATGGCGATGGGCCTCCGGCGCCAACGCGGATGTCAGGCTGACGGCCTCTGTTCCGTCCACGTCCTCGATCGTGACCACGGCCGCCGCGGCCTCCGTGCCTTCCCCCTTCGGGTGGGCTACCATCTACGTGGTAGATGTTCCAGTCCTTCTGTTGGTAGTCGTTGGCTCATGTCTTGGAAGGTACCCCGGCCGGAGCGAAAGTGGGCCCTTCTTTCGGGGTGGATGCTGGGGCATCGAGGGTTGTGCCTCTCCGGGTACTATCATCCTCCGTCCGAGCGTACTCTTCCATCTTATCGAAGAGCTCCGTCACCGTGCGGATAGGCTTGTGAGCCAGTCTCTCTGACATGGGGCCCTTCCGGAGCCCGCATGTGGTTGCGTTTATAATGGTGGTTTCGTTGACGCCCTTTACTTGACATTTCACCTCCGTAAATTTCTTGAAGAAGCTAAAGAGGGATTCTCCCGGGGCCTATTTTATCGTGAACAGGTGCTCTGCGTCCTTTGGCTCCGTGTAGTTTCCTTAAAAATTGTTGCGGATGAGGTCCCGCAGCTGCTCCCATGCATATATAGAGCGGGGGGGAGGGAGGGGGATGGTGAAGAACCACGTCAGCGCTACGCCCTTGAGGACGAGGGTGACGCTCTTCGCCTTTGTAGTGTCGTCACCTCCGGCCGCCTCAATGGCGGTCTCGTATACCCAGAGGAATTCCGAAGGGTCCGTGCACCCCTTGAAGGGTGCGACCCCTGGCATCTTGAAGCTTTATGGCCAGCTGGCCGTCTCCAGCCTGACGCTTAACGGAGAGTTAGGGTCCCCTCGGAGCAGCGGGGTGTGAGGTTCGACTTTCGGAGCCGGAGGGGCGGCCCCTGCTATGGTGACCGGCAAGGGCCGGAGTGGGGCAGCGAGGGCCGTCTCTGGTGGATGTTGAAAGTCCACCATCTCCTGATGAAGGTCTACCAGTTCTCTCTTGTAACATCCCAAATGTATATCAGGGTTTGTTTCAAATGTAATTAAAATGTGTAGAAATTAAAACTTTTTCTCACATGTAATCATGGTCCAAGGATTGTGTAATCCAAAAACACAAAGTCCTTGTTGACCAAAAGTCAAGTTCATTTTCCAATTGTCACAACTCATGTGCCAAATTTTTGGAAATAATCTTCCTTGGTCCTAGAGTTCATGTGGGACCACTGAAAAATATCACAAGTTATAAAACTTGTGTGAGAAATTTTGGAGGTAAAACAATCCAGTAGAACAACCTTAATGAATTTTCTGAGAAAAATGCATTGCATAAAAACCTCTGGAAAATTTATGTGAGGTTAATCTTACCTTCAGCAAGCTCCAGTTAAAATTTCATAAATTTTGGAGTTCAATTGCTATTCCAAACAACCCTGCAAAATCTTAGCTGTTGAAATTGAATTTAAAAGCTTGTATCTTGTTCCTTGGGCTAGCCACTTTCCCAAAGTCTGGTCCACCAACCTTTTCTCCCTGCTCGTCAGACCTCCTCTCCACCTTGATCAAATCGTAGCCGCTGGATTAACATCCAACCGCCACGACCTCCTCCTCGCCTAACGGCCAGTCCTCCCGCTCACATGAGGTCATCGCCCTTGGATCAACGATCCATGGCCATGACCTCCTCGCGCTCAAACTACTCGAGACCTCCCTTTTGCACTCACTTGAGGTCGAGCCGTTGGATCCAATCCAAAGGCCACGACCTCCTCTCGCAAACCATCATTGCGTGGATCTTCCACCTTGTTGAGGTCATCGCCCTTGGATAAAAATCCATGGCCATGACCTCCTCACCGTTAAACTAAGCAAACCTCCCACCTAATCGAGGTCGAGCCGTTGGATCGATCCAACGACCCACGACCTCCCCTCAAATCTAGCGCACTGACCTCCCCATCGTGTGTTGTAGCCGTTAGATTTAAAATCTCTGACCACGACCTCCCGGGGCCTTATCGATCGGACCTCCCATCCTTGTGAGGTCATAGCCCTTCGATCTAAACCGAGGGCCAGACCTCCTTGCGCCACGCGCAAGGCTCAGACCTCCCCTCTATTGATCGTAACCGTTGGATCAAAATCCAAAGGTCCCGACCTCCCTCGCGTTTTGGCGCAACGCCTATGTCCTCCTCGTGTCCGAGCCCTTGGATGTAAATCCAAAGGCTAGGACCTCCCCTTTATCCTTTTTAAGATCTGCGTTATGGAAATCGAAGGGCCATGACCTCCCTTTCCAAATCGTGTGGCTGGGATCTCCTCCCAGTCACTTATAACATAACGGTTCAAACTTAAAATCCAAGGGCCAGGACCTCCCCATCCACTCAATCCAATGGTGGATGTGAGGTCCTGTTCTTCTCCTACCTTGGGCGCGCATGCACGCCATGGCAGTGGGCAATGTCAGAGCATGTCTTGTCCCAACAGCTCTGCCCTGCAAGCATTAAATGTGTGTCAGCCCTTTCCGCCCCTAGGCCACGCCCTGTCTCAACCTACCTTGTCCTTTCCATCTTGTCAACTCCATGGACCTCCCCATGGGCTAAGCTCACCATGAGCTTAACCCATAGTCTTGACCTCTGTGCCCTAGGTATTTAAGCCCCTCGAGCCCCCTTTGGCTTCTTTTACACACTTGGAGCTTGCCATGCCGCTGCTTGGCCGAGCTCCTAACTCACTAACCTCCTCACCTTTGGTGGCTGCCATTGTTGAAGTCCTTGGAGCTTCTCGGTGACACAAGGGTTCAGTGGCTCCCTTTTCAACCCTTGCTCACTTTGTGCTCCCCAAACCTCCTGGGTTAACCCTAACTTGATTTGTTTGGGCATTTTTGAGGTGGACAAAGTTGAGCTTGGAGCTGGTGCCTTGGGTCAGTGAAGCTTCATTGTCTTCCCCAACTCCGGCCATCACTTCCACGACCTCCTCGGCTCCTCGGGACCTCCGGGTAACCTCGATAGTCCCTAGAGCTTGGGCACACGCTGAATGTCATTGCGGAGCTTTTCTTTTCAAATACGTCTTTTGGGCGTGCTTGTCGTCGTTGTCATCTCGGCTCGCCGACGTTTAAAGCCGTCGCCGCCGTCGAGTGGGTCCTTGTGCGCACCACTACTATTGCACACAATGGTGCCGTGGTGGTCGCCGACGAAGTCCACGTCGCCGGCTCGTCCCGATCTTTGCGGTGAAGCTCTTGTCGGACGGGATGTCCAAAACGTCGCGTTAAGACAAAGATTTGGGTAGTAAATGCTCCCAATGATGGAGCATTTATCGCGGTCTTAACGCTTGACCTCCTTATGCCCTTGCGCGGACCTCCTTGTTGTCCCGGCGCATTAACTCCTCGTCGAAGGCGGCTTGGCGCGCAAAAGCGTTAGATGCAGGACGTCTCAGACCTCCTCCGAGGAAATCTGGAACGTCCAGGACCTCCCCTTGCGCAATCGTGACCGTCCAGACCTCCCTGGAGGTCTGTGACGTTAAGACCTCCGCTTGGACCTCCTCGTGGTCATCTCACCGTTGAGGACCTCCCTCGTTAGATCTGGTTCGTCCCGGACCACCCTCCATCGTTGTGGCCGTTGGATGTGCCATCAACAGCCACGACCTCCCCTCTGCTCGCGCGTTGGACCTCCTAGCAGCGCGTGTGCGTTGTTCTCCTGGGAGGTCTGAGCCGTTAGATCTCGAGATCTGTGGCTCACGTCCTCCCATGTCCTTGGTTTTAGAAATTCGAGGAGCTGTTATTTTAAGAACCAAAAAGGGTAATAACTTCAAAATTTCATATCTAATTCGTTTTAAATCCAAATAAAGTGATTCAAATTCCTGCAGCTCTGTCTTGACCGGACTTCAATCTAAAAATGATTGTAAGTTGAGTTCAGCTCGAACATGGTTTTGCAAATAGAATTGAACCTACCTTTAAATGCCTCTTTAAAAATTCAATTAACTTGTAAAATGCATAAGTAATGATCGTAGATGATTTTTGAGTGAATCCAACTTTGTTGGTTTCCTCTGTTAATGCTCTAAATGTTAGAATAGGATTTAGGCATGTCACTATTTTCGAAAACTTTTATGTGCATTATAATTTTGTTCAAGTTCTTGTTTTTGGAAAATTGTAGAAAATGCAATATAGCTCCAAATGAGGTGAACTCAATTGTGTTATTCATCTCATGTGGTGCTGGTGTTACTGTAAAATCTCAGTACCACCACCATTCTAGAAAATGTTGCCTCATAATTAAATTAGTGAATAGTGGTCATTTTGCATTTTTAGGGTGAGCAGAATTGTTTTGCTCATAACTTTTGCATTAAGAATCCAAATCCATTGGTTCTTATTGCTGAATTCTAAAAATCATCCTTTAGCTGTTGTAGAAATTTCAGTGCTTTTGGAGTTTGTTTGCTGTGCTGTTCATGTGGTTTTAAATCGTTCTTATCGATTCTTTTCGCCTTTTCGATTAGGTGCCGGCGAGTGGGTTGAAACCGTGAGTGATCCTCCATAATATATTGAGCAAGATCAGCAAGGCAAGCAGTTTGATCATATCCATTTATTGTCCTATTACTTTAAAGCTAATACTTTGTTTCACTTATATGTATGCATGCTACTTTGTGCTAAAATATCGCTAGTAATCCTATAGATGCATATTCGTAGGTAAATGTTCATTCTCTACTACTAAGCCTAGGATTATCTTGCTGCGATTTAGAGTCCGATGGATGGACTCTTATCGCTTAGTAGTTACGTTGATAATGCTTAGCAATGCTTAGATAACGGTAGAAATGGGCGGTTGTCGACATTATGTCGATGACTTTGATCACACTAAAATCTTATTTCCATTTTGTCCATCTTGTGCTTGTGCTTTGTTAATAAACAAAAATGAAAAACAAAACTATTGTTGACTTGGGCACAATGGATGTTGGTGTGATATTTTGGGTGTGAATGGAAAGGTGCCTAAGTCCCCAAGGACCGAAGTTACTTGTGTCACTAAGCCAAGCGCTCTTGCGTGCTAACCACACGAGGGGATATGGGACCCTCTTGACTAAGTACTTTGGGGGTGTTAATTATGATTTGGTTGGTGGGTGTGTTTTAAATGTGTATGTGTGGTGTGGGAGGAACACTAGCGACCCGGTTAGGCTGCCTAATGTGTCCTTATCCCGTGGGAGGCGGCTCTTAATTAGCATCATCCATTGGAAATGTCTCAGAGGACTTAGCCTGCCAACATACCAAAGGAAGTGTGCTAAATCTAGTGGCGAAAAGGCGATCGACGTGTGGGTACATTGGTACACCCTGCGAGGTTAAAACTATTGAATAGCCTCGCCCTAGGTTATGGACATGCTTGGTAAGGTCGTGCAAGAACTAGACTACAACATTTAAATTAAAACTTGATGGGTTGGTATGAATGGATGTTCATGCTATTGTGGTGGCTAATGGGTTAGCCACTTCCGTGATTGTTGTTATCTATCATTTTGTTACTTGTCTCGTTGTTTCTTGCAAATGAAAAATGAATTGCAAAATTGCTTTGGAATCTATTTATATATTGCAAATGAAAACGGCTTTATGCTAAAATAAGTCCAAAGCCTCATCCACTTAAATAAAGCTTGCATGTAGTTAAACTATAGTTACGTTATATTACACGTCGGTCTTGTAGTACATTTTGTACTCATTTGCTTTGCTTAATAACTTTGTTGCAGAGGAGGTAAGGCCCAAAGGGCTTTACTTTTGTGAGATGTGCATGAAATTTGGAAAGCGACTAGCTAGGTGTCGTGGTTGGTTGCCTTGTGGGCTAAAGGCAAACCTTGGCTCTTTTTGTTTATCGCCATCTTATGGCATGTTAGCTTCATTGTGTTACCTTTATTGTTGTAATTGGCCGGTCGGCCTCTTTTGTAATAACTCTATATATTGTATGTCTTTTATTCTTGTCGTGCTTTGGTTCTATGTCGTGTATGGAATTGATGCATGATTTTGTAAAGGGGTGTGTATACTGCATTCTGGGAAGTATACATATCTCGAAGACACGGATTATTATGTTTGTAATGCTAGGCTCAATGGATGACTAAGTATTACAAGCTTAATAAACCGGGGTCCTCACAAAGTTGTTATCAGAGCCGTTCTGACCGTAGAAACCCTAGCTTGGTCACCTTTAGGATATTTGGAGAACTTATTTTCAAAGTGTCAAAGAGTTTAGGAAAGCTTAAGTAAGTCTCGTGTTTTACTCCTTACCTATCTTAGCTTTCTTCTCTCATCTTACTCTAATTTGAGTTTTAAAAATTGTTTACCTCTCCTTCTTTCAAAGATAGTGGTTATCGTTTAACTGGGTTTTGGGGGAACTTACGAGAGTTCTAAAAATTGATGTCTTGGCTGTCTTTTGATGAAGAAGGGAAGCATTTGGAGCTGGAATCCAAATCTGGAAATTTAGGACAGCAAGCAAGCATTTTTGGGCAGCAAGCTCAATGCTGTGATTAAGGTAGAAAATGAGAGGTTAATTCAACTAAAACTTGTGGGAATAAAAGGGTAAGATGTGATAGTAGTTAGCTAAGTACCTAACACTTAATTCGCTGGTTTAACCTTGCTTTTGGGTAGAATTTGAGCTGAAATAGCTTGCTGAAATTTTGTCTTCTCAACCAATTGCTCGTTCATTCAATACGAGATAATTACATAGAGAAGTTGAGCTTTTTCCTTAAGTTTTCCCTACTGTTTTTGGGGTCTTTTAGGAGCTTTTTAAGTCCACTTACTTGCTGTTTTGGGCTTTCGTTTAGGGTGATATTCCGTTCCCCTAGTCGTTAGCCCCACTTTCGTTAGCTTCTAATTGTTGGGTTTTTGGGTTGCTAACCTCTTTCCCCTCTTAACAGGATGGCGGGCCGTACTCATAGTGGCCAAGGCCAGGCAGCTGGTCCGGATGAGGAGCTTCCTCCTCCTCCGACCATGGCCGAGGTTCTTCTTGAGATAGAGCGCAACTTGGCGGATGTGAGAGAGTGCTATGGATGTCATCATGGCTGCAACACCTCAGCCCTTACCGGTGCCTCAGGATCCGGGCAAGGGAATGCCCATCAGTCTCGTGGGGGCCTCGCTGAGTTTCTTTGTACTCAGCCCCCACCTTTCAGTCCGAGGACCGCTCGTCTGCGCACGATCGGCTTGTCTGGTTGAGCGGAAGCTCAGCATCGCGCAGTGCCAGGAACACGAGAAGGCGCTGTTTGCATCGCACCAGCTGGAGGGTGCAGCTTTGTCGTGGTGGGAGAGCTTTCTCGCCATGCAGCCCGCAGACCACACCGTCACCTGGGAGGAGTTTCGTACTGCCTTCCGTCGTTCTCATATCCCTGCCGGCTTGATGAACATCAAGAAGCAGGAGTTTCTCGCCCTCAAGCGGGCGAGCTCGGCCATGGAGTATGTGTACGAGTTCAACCACCTGGCTCGTTATGCTCCCGAGGATGTGGCCACTGATGTGGCCAAGCAGGCTAAGTTCAGGGGTGGCTTGTCTGAGGAGCTTAAGGACAAGCTATCCATCGTCGACTTTCCTGATTTCCAGACCTTGGTTGACAAGGCCATCGTCGCTGAGCATTCTGCTAGGGAGCTTGTGGATTCCCGCAAGCGCAAGTGGGAGTCCTACAAGTCGTCCAGGACCAGTTCTTCCGTCCTCACTCGGGGTACTCTCGGGGTCCGTGCTCGAGCTTCAAGACTTCGAGGTTGCGGCAAGACCCCTCGTCGCCTTCGCAGCCGTGCCCCAATCACGTGCACTGCGAGCGGCAGGTGGCCCCGCAACCATTTGCCGGGTCACTTGCTTCTCCTGCAACTGAAGGGGCATTATGCGAACCAATGCCCTAAGAAGATCTGGGAGCCCTCGCCCTAATGGAGGACGCGGTGGTGGTGGATCTTCTCAGATCGAAGATTGTCCCAGAGCCCAAAGTGGGCGGCGGTCGCGTCAACGCCATCTCACCGAGGAGGGCTGAGGCGCCGACGTCGTGTTGGGTACGCTTCTTGTAAACTCTTATCCCGCTCATCGCTTTTGTTTGATTCAGAGCATCTCATTCTTTTGTATCTCGATCTTTTCTTCTTTGCTAGTGACCTTCTTTTTGCTCCTCTGTTGGTCCCGTTGCTCATTCGCTCTCCGGTTCGGAGTTGAGAGCCGAGTTGGAGTCTTGAGGTGTTCCTATCGAGATTGAGGGAGTAAGGTTTGTGGCGAACCTTATTCTCCTCAATGCAATGAGCTTAGATGTGATTCTTGGCATGGATTGGTTGTCCCAAAGACAAGGGCAAATCGATTGCACCGTAAGCTCATCTATCTTACAAGTCCATCCGTGAACAGGTTCATTTTTGCCGGTTGCCAGTCCTCATCTCTTCGACTTGAAGCGGCCGACTCGGATATTCGTGAAGTCCCAACGGTATGCGACTTCATGGATGTCTTTCCCGAGGATCTTCCAGGGATGCCACCCGTTCGTGATCTCGAGTTCGTCATCGAGTTGGCTCCCTGCACCGCCCGATTTCGAAGAGGCCTTATCGGATGCCACCGAATGAGTTGGTGGAGTTGAAGAAGCAACTTAATGAGCTTCAAGAGAAGGGTTTCATTCGCCCTAGCTCATCTCCGTGGGGTTGTCCGGCTATCTTCGTTAAGAAGAAGGGCGGTATTTTTATGCATGTCGCCGATTATCGTCCGCTTAATGAAGTGACGGTAAAGAACAAGTATCCTTTGCCCCGCATTGATGATCTCTTTGATCAGTTATCTGGAGCCCAGGTGTTCTCCAAGATTGATTTGAGAGTGGGGTATCATCAAGTTCGTATTCGACCTGAGGATATTCCCAAGACGGCTTTCTCTACTCGTTATGGTTTGTATGAGTATACCGTCATGTCTTTCGGCTTAACCAATGCTCCTGCCTTGTTCATCAACCTCATGAATTCGGTGTTTATGGAGTATTTGGATAAGTTTGTCGTGGTTTTCATCGATGATATCCTTATCTATTCCAAGAACGATGAGGAACACGCCGAGCATCTGAAGCTTGTGTTGGGCAAGCTACGTGAGCACCATTTGTATCACGAGTTCGACAAGTCGCTTTCGGTTGAAGGAAGTGGCTTTTTAGGCCATCTGCTTTCGGAGGCGAGCCGCGTTGATCCTAACAAGGTCGCGATGTGCTATCCTCGAGTCGACCTCGTTCGCAGAACCGGCGCGGAGTTTTCTTGGTTTAGCGGGATACTATCGCCGCTTTATCGAGAACTTCTCCAAGATCATGGCCGATGACGGAGTTGCTCAAGAAGGACAAGAAGTTCATGTGGTCCGCTGAGTGTGAGGACGCTTCCAAATACTCAAGAAGCGTTTGACCACCGCTCCGCTCTCGTTCTTCCCGATATCCATCGGAGCTTCGATATCTATTGCGATGCTTCTCGCCGAGGCCTCGGTTGTGTCCTTATGCAAGAAGGCAAGGTAGTGGCCTATGCATCAAGGCAATTGAGACCTCATGAACTCAACTATCCTACCCATGATTTGGAGTTGGTCACGTGATTCATGCACTTAAGATTTGGCGGCATTACCTAATCGGTAATCGTTGTGAAGTGTATTCGGATCACAAAAGCCTTAAGTATTTGTTCACCCAACCCGACTGAACCTCGGGCAAAGGAGATGGTTGGAGTTGATCAAGGATTATGATATGGGTATTCACTACCATCCGGGCAAGGCCGATGTCGTTGTCGGCGCGCTTAGTCGTAAGGCGCATTGTAATGCTTTGTCTCTCAAGGAGTTTCAGCCCACCCTTATTGAGGAGTTTCGGCGCCTCAACTTGGGTTTGGTTGAGCATGGTTCCCTCGCTACCTTGGTTGTTGACGAGGATTAAAACATCTATGTATTATTTTAATATATAATAAAAGACCATACATCTTCATGGTCGTAACCCTTAAGACCGACGACCTCCCCGGTCGTTAGTATTCGAAGGTTATTATGGGTACCACAGTGGGATGAGGCTTTGTGCCTAATCTGACCGGATAACCGCCGTAAAATTCTTGAATCGGTATTTCTTATCGTATGATGAATGGAACACGTGTTATACGTTCCAAACCATGCGACGGTATTTCTTATCGTATGAAGAACCTGGTCGAAAATGACCGGAACACCAGAAGACCTATGCAAACCGAAGATGGGAAGCTCAAAATATCAAATCATCAAGGAATTATTAAAGATACATACTTATACGATCACTTTCATTTGTACATACCTTGTTAATTTCCGGGATTTGACTCTGAAACGCGCCAGAGAGAAATCGTGCCGCTAGCCTTCCTTTTCTTCTCTTCCAATTTTCTTTGGTTCGGACGGCAGGTTTGTTGAACCCTCACATCCTCCAACAAGATGTCGGAAGCTATGTCTTCGACCCGGTTAAATCAAGGTCCACATTCTCGACTATCGGCCTGAGGAGTGGTTTCTTCAATCTCGTGATCGATTGTTTCAAGAATAACCGTAAGGTTGTGCACGACCACTCTGAGTCTCTGACCTCGCAGCTACATTCTCGGGCCTTCAGCTTATCCACCTAAATCAAAGAACAAATTTGATTAGGTGAAGAAATCCTTTATCTAAAAAATTTCGTACATATATGACTCCAAAATGTTCTATTACCTCGAGGATTCATCTCCTTCAAGTGCCTCGAGGCACGACTCGGTCGGAACCAAGGTGGGGCGTTGATCCTCACCAGATTGTATGATTCGCAACCCGATCGATTGCAAATATAGAGCACGATTGGAGATCTGGTGGAATATATGTATATACATGGTAAAAGGAATTTAATAAATTACCTTAAGCCTTGCAGTCTCCTTCAATAGGAGTTGCGGCTAAGATCTTGGGGCATTCAGCCTTTTCTCCGAGCTCCCAAGACAGATCGGCTGACTCGTTCCCTAACTTCCCGTGGGTAAGAACTTTAATGTAAGGAAGAATAGACAGATTTTAAGGTAATACATTTATCAAATCAAAATACCGATCGGAATTTATCTCAAAGACTTACCACCTTCTGAGGTAGCTTCATCACGATCAAGGCACCAGAGCAGGGAATGAGTCCGGAGCTTCAATGGGCTAATCTGGCGAAGGGTAAAATCCTTCACCACATGCCACGAAGTCAAGCCCCTGACTACGTAAGTCGTAGATGGCATCCGCCCATCTCTTGACTATCCCTGTCTTCTTTACGGTTTCCTTCCACTTGGAGTTTTCACTTGCTCTAGTTTCGCCGTAGTAGAGGCCATCGTCTTCAGAATCGTCATGTAAAACCAAGACTTTTTCCATGAGCGACCACTTAATATTTCACAGTATATGAAGATGTACTCATCGGCCTTCCCGTCATGAAGACGCAATGTGCATTCCCCAGAGCGCCTCAGATTTTGCCACAGATTTTCCCATCACCATGCGGTAGAAATAACTAAAGAGCTTCAAGTTCGGTTGTATTCCCAGGTATGCCTCGCACAAATATGCGAAAATACTAATATTTGCGATCGAATTTGGGGCCAAATTCACCAATTCCACCCGTAATGTTCAAGAACGCGGAGGAGGAATTTGTGTACCAGAGTCTCGGCCCACATTCGATGTAGGCAAGAAAACAGGATTTCGCCATCTTCACGGCTCGGAAAATGCTCTCCGATCGCGGTCTCCAATTAATCGATTCCTATCTGGGAGCATTCCCATCTTCTTCAAGGCCTCGAGTTTTTCTTGCCCAATTCAAGGCAACCACTTTGTGTCTGCTCCGACATGGCGAAAATCCTCAAGAATGAGTAGCAAAAGTTGGAGACTCGTGGTCGGAAGAACAGAAAAGACTCGGAGGATTTCTTGGCGAGAAGCTAAAGGGGATCAAAAGGAGATTACGGAAGCATAAAAATTCTAAGAGCCCAAATGAGAGAAGATCTTATAACCTTCCGATACTTTGAAGGATTTCTACAAAGTCCAACCGACAAAAGCTTCTTTTTGTTCAAACGACGAAGAACTCTTCGCTTCCTAAGGCAAGTTCTCAACTTTAAAGTGAACACAGACCGCCGTATACCCACGACATTAAATGGGTTGCGCCGTGATACGATTTCATCGGGAAAAGGTATATACACGACCAGTTCATTTAAAGTTCGGGGCTAGCCGACGAGATTAAAACATCTATGTATTATTTTAATATATAATAAAAGACCATATGTCTTCATGGTCGTAACCCCTAAGGCCGACGACCTCCACGGTCGTTAGTATTCCGAAGGTTACTTAATGGGTACCGGCCTGGGATGAGGCTTTGTGCCTAATCCTCACCAGATAACCGCCGTAAAATTCTTGAATCGGTATTTCTTATCGTATGATGAATGGAACACGTGTTATCGTTCCAAACCATGCGACGGTACAACCCCGAGACACTGACTATTAACCACCCTACGGTTAAGCTTTTCACATGCAACCGCAAGGAAGTTAGCACATTGCTAACTTCTCTACCGTTCCGACGGTCGTAACACTTCACCAGGGCGTCTTCTCCGAGTATGCTCGCCACCTCTTCGGAAGTTATTTAAAGGTGAAGCACAAGGGACAAGAAGGGAGACGATAGGCGACACACAAAACAAGGCCAAGGCAAAGATATGCACAGAAGCCTAAGCGGTGGAATTAGAAGCTAGATAATCGACCTTAGACTCATATTCTAAGTCCGATTGGGTTAAACATTCCTCCATTCAATGTAATTGAGTGGTAGTACTTAGCCACATCTTGTAAATCCAGTTCATATCAATAAAGAGCGACCCCATTCCATTCCGGGATATTCCACGTCATTTTCCTCGTTTATTTTCAGAAGATCGGCGATTCGATCGTCGGCGATTATCAGTGACCAACCTTGGTGGATCGTGTCAAGGCCGCCAAAGATTCGAACACGGGTGAACAAAATCAAGGAAAATGTCAAGAACGGAACAACCAAGTGCTTCTCGAGGATGAGCATGGTGTTGTGAGGTTGGACAACGCCTTTGTGGTTCCAAAGGACATGGAGTTGCGAATTTGATCCTCTGCGAAGCCCATGATTCGCCTTTGTCCATTCATCCGGGGCCACAAAGATGTATCAAGATCTCCGTCGAGGATTTTGGTGGACCCGAATGAAGAGGGAGATTGCGGTTCGCTTCGAAAAGCGGCGTGTGTTGTCGATGTGAAGGGCGAACATCGGCGCCCAACCGGATCGCTTCAACCTTTGCTGTTCTGAGTGGAAGTGGGATTCGATCGGAATGGATTTCATCACGGTCTACCCACGCCCCGAAGAAGAATGATGCCATTTGGGTCGTCATCGATAGATTGACTAAGGTGGCACATTTCCTTCCGTCAAGACCGACCTTGGTAGGTCTTTTGGCGAACTCTATATCGCCCGCATCGTGAGTTTGCACGGTGTGCCGAAGACGATTGTGTCGGATCGTGGATCCCTTTTCACGTCTCGTTTTTGGCATAGCTTGCAAGAGGCTATGGGAGCTCGTCTTGCTTTCAGCTCAGCATATCATCCCCAAACTGATGGTCAGACCGAGAGGGTCAACCAAGTTTTGGAGGACATGCTTCGCGATTGTGTTCTTTCCTATGGGAAGCATTGGGAGAAATGCTTGCCATTCGCCGAGTTTTCTTACAACAACAGTTTTCAGGCCAGTCTCGGCATGGCACCATTCGAGGCCTTATACGGAGAAAGTCTGAGAACCCGTTGTATTGGTGCGAGACCGGCGAGACCTTTCTTTGGTCCGGACTTCGATCAATGAGGCCGAAGTCAAGTTCAACTTATTCGTGGCGTCTTCGCGCACAGCTCAATCCAGCAAAAGAGCTATGCGGATCGCCGACGTCGTGAGTTGAGTTTTGAGCCTAATGACTTTGTTTATCTCAAAGTCTCTCCTTTGAAGGGCCATCAACGTTTTGGCGTCAAGGGCAAGTTAGCTCCTCGATACGTGGGTCCCTACCGCGTTATCGAGAAGAAAGGAGCTGTTGCCTACAGGTTGGAGTTGCCTGCTGCACTTGAGGGGGTACATGATGTGTTCCATGTGTCCCAGTTGAAGAAGTGCCTCCGTGTTCCAACTGAGGAAGCTCCGTTGGAAACTCTCGATGTCCAACCAGATTTGACCTATCGTGAGCACCCTGTTCGCATACTCGAAGAGGCTGAACGAAGAACTAGGAATCGCTCCATTAAGTTCCTTAAAGTTCGATTGGTCGAACCATTCCGAGGATGAGGCTACTTGGGAAAGGGAAGATCGTTTTATGCAAGGACTACCCTTCCTTCTTTTCCGAGTGAGCCAAAATCTCGAGACGAGATTTCTGTAAGGGGGGGGAGATTTTGTAACATCCCAAATGTATATCAGGGTTTGTTTCAAATGTAATTAAAATGTGTAGAAATTAAAACTTTTTCTCACATGTAATCATGGTCCAAGGATTGTGTAATCCAAAAACACAAAGTCCTTGTTGACCAAAAGTCAAGTTCATTTTCCAATTGTCACAACTCATGTGCCAAAATTTTGGAAATAATCTTCCTTGGTCCTAGAATTCATGTGGGACCACTCTGAAAAATATCACAAGTTATAAAACTTGTGTGAGAAATTTTGGAGGTAAAACAATCCGTAGAACAACCTTAATGAATTTCCTGAGAAAATGCATTGCATAAAACTCGTGGAAATTTATGTGAGGTTAATCTTACCTTCAACAAGCTCCAGCTTAAAATTTCATAAATTTTGGAGCTCAATTGCTATTCCAAACAACCCCGCAAAATCTCATTTGTTGAAATTGAATTTAAAAGCTTGGTGCTCGTTCCTTGGGCTAGCCACTTTCCCAAAGTTTGGTCCATTTCAACCTTTTCTCCCCGGCTCGTCGGACCTCCTCTCCACCTTGATCAAAGTCGTAGCCGTTGGATTAACATCCAACCGCCACGACCTCCTCCTCGCCTAACGCAGCCGAGTCCTCCCGCTCACATGAGGTCATCGCCCTTGGATCAACGATCCATGGCCATGACCTCCTCGCTCAAACTACTCAGACCTCCCTTTTGCACTCACTTGAGGTCGAGCCGTTGGATCCAATCCAAAGGCCACGACCTCCTCTCGCAAACCATCATTGCGTGGATCTTCCATTTGTTGAGGTCATCGCCCTTGGATCAAAAATCCATGGCCATGACCTCCCTCACCGTTAAACTAAGCAAACCTCCCACCTAATCGAGGTCGAGCCGCTGGATCGAGATCCAACGACCCACGACCTCCCCTCAAATCTAGCGCACTGCACCTCCCCATCGTGTGTTGTAGCCGTTAGATTTAAAATCTACGGCCACGACCTCCCCGGGGCCATATGCGCATCGGACCTCCCATCCTTGTGAGGTCATAGCCCTTCGATCTAAATCCGAGGGCCAGGACCTCCTTTGCGCTACGCGCAAGGCTCAGGACCTCCCCCTCTATTGATCAGAACCGTTGGATCAAAATCCAAAGGTCCTGACCTCCCTCGCGTTTTGCGCAACGTCTATGTCCTCCCCTCAGGTCTGAGCCCTTGGATGTAAATCCAAAGGCTAGGACCTCCCACCCCTTTATCCTTTGCGCATCTGCGTTTTGGAAATCGGAGGGCCATGACCTCCCTTTCCAAATCGTGTGGTTGGGATCTCCTCCCAGTCACTTATAACATAACGGTTCAAACTTAAAATCCGAGGGCCAGGAGCTCCCCATCCACTTAATCCAACGGTGGATGTGAGGTCCTGTTCTTCTCCTACCTTGGGCGCGCTTGCACGCCATGGCGATGGGCAATGTCGAGCATGTCTTGTCCCAACGGCTCGCCTCGCAAGCATTAAATGCGTGTCACCCTTTTCGCCCCTAGGCCACGCCTGCCTCAACCTACCTTGTCCTTTCCATCTTGTCAACTCCATGGACCTCCCCATGGGCTAAGCTCACCATGAGCTTAACCCATGGTCAGACCTCTCGTGCCCTAGGTATTTAAGCCCCTCGAGCCCCCTTTGGCTTCTTTTTACACACTTGGAGCTTGCCATGCTGCTTGGTGAGCTCCTAACTCACTAACCTCCTCACCGGTGGTCGCCATTGTTGAAGTCCTTGGAGCTTCTCGGTGACACAAGGGTTCAAGTGGCTCCTTTTCAACCCTTGCTCACTTTGTGCTCCCCAAACCTCCCGAAGTTAACCCTAACTTGATTTGTTTGGGCATTTTTCAGAGGTAGACAAAGTTGAGCTTGGAGCCGGTGCCTTGGGTCTGTGAAGCTTCATTGTCTTCCCCAACTCCGGTCATCACTTCCACGACCTCCTCGGCTCCTCGGGACCTCCGGGTAACCTCGATAGTCCCTAGAGCTTGGGCACACGCTTGAATGTCATTGCGGAGCTTTTCTTTTCAAATACGTCTTTTGGGCGTGCTTGTCGTCGTTGTCATCTCGGCTCGCCGACGTTTAAAAGCCGCCGCCGCCGTCGAGAGTGGGTCCTTGTGCGCACCACTATTGCGCACACAATGGTGCCGTGGTGGTCGCCGACGAAGTCCACGCCGCCGGCTCTGTCCGATCTTTGCGGTGAAGCTCTTGTCGACGGGATGTCCAAAAGCGCGCCGTTAAGACAAAGATTTGGGTAGTAAATGCTCCCAATGATGGAGCATTTACTGCGGTCTTAACGCCTGGACCTCCTTATGCCTTGCGCGGGACCTCCTTATTGTCCCGTGCGCATTAACTCCTCGTCTCGAAGGCGTCTTGCTGAAAGCAAAAGGCGCTGGGTCTAGGACGTCTCAGACCTCCTCCGAGGAAATCTGGAACGTCCTGGACCTCCCCTTGCGCAATCGTGACCGTCCAGACCTCCCTGGAGGTCTGTGACATTAAGACCTCCGCTTGGACCTCCTCGTGGTCATCTCACCGTTGAGGACCTCCCTCGTTAGATCTGGTTCGTCCCGGACCTCCCTCCATCGTTGTGGCCGTTGGATGTGCCATCAACGGCCACGACCTCCCTCTCGCGCTGCGTTGGACCTCCTAGCAGCGCGTGTGCGTTGTTCTCCTGGGAGGTCTGAGCCGTTAGATCTGAGATCTGTGGCTCACGTCCTCCCATGTCCTTGGTTTTTAGAAATTCCAGGGAGCTGTTATTTTAAGAACCAAAAAAGGGTAATAACTTCAAAATTTCATATCTAATTCGTTTTAAATCCAAATAAAGTGATTCAAATTCCTGCAGCTCTGTCTTGGACTGGACTTCAATCTAAAAATGATTGTAAGTTGAGTTCAGCTCCAGAACATGGTTTTGCAAATAGAATTCAAACCTACCTTTAAATGCCTCTTTAAAAATTCAATTAACTTGTAAAATGCATAAGTAATGATCTGTAGATGATTTTTGAGTGAATCCAACTTTGTTGGTTTCCTCTGTTAATGCTCTAAATGTTAGAATAGGATTTAGGCATGTCACTATTTTTAGAAAACTTTTATGTGCATTATAATTTTGTTCAAGTTCTTGTTTTTGGAAAATTGTAGAAAATGCAATATAGCTCCAAATGAGGTGAACTCAATTGTGTTATTCATCTCATGTGGTGCTGGTGTTACTGTAAAATCTCAGTACCACCACCATTCTAGAAAATGTTGCCTCATAATTAAATTAGTGAATAGTGGTCATTTGCATTTTTAGAAATTTGAGCAGAATTGTTTTGCTCATAACTTTTGCATTAAGAATCCAAATCCATTGGTTCTTATTGCTGAATTCCCTAAAAATCATCCTTTAGCTGCTGTAGAAATTTCAGTGCTTTTGGAGTTTGTTTGCTGTGCTGTTCATGTGGTTTTAAATCGTTCTTATCGATTCTTTTCGCTTTTCGATTAGGTGCCGACGAGTGGGTTGAAACCGTGAGTGATCCTCCGCAATATATTGAGCAAGATCAGCAAGGCAAGCAGTTTGATCATATCCATTTATTGTCCTATTACTTTAAAGCTAATACTTTGTTTCACTTATATGTATGCATGCTACTTTGTGCTAAAATGTCGCTAGTAATCCTATAGATGCATATTTCAGTAGGTAAATGTTCATTCTCTACTACTAAGCCTAGGATTATCTTGCTGCGATTTAGAGTCCGATGGATGGACTCTTATCGCTTAGTAGTTACGTTGATAATGCTTAGCAATGCTTAGATAACGGTAGAAATGGGCGGTTGTCGACATTATGTCGATGACTTTGATCACACTAAAATCTTATTTCCATTTTGTCCATCTTGTGCTTGTGCTTTGTTAATAAACAAAAATGAAAAACAAAACTATTGTTGACTTGGGCACAATGGATGTTGGTGTGATATTTTGGGTGTGAATGGAAAGGTGCCTAAGTCCCCAAGGACCGAGTTACTTGTGTCACTAAGCCAAGCGCTCTTGCGTGCTAACCACACGAGGGGGATATGGGACCTCTCTTGACTAAGTACTTTGGGGGTGTTAATTATGAGCTGGTTGGTGGGTGTGTTTTAAATGTGTATGTGTGGTGTGGGAGGGGAACACTAGTAGACCGGTTAGGCTGTCTAATGTGTCCTTATCCCGTGGGAGGCTGACTCTTAATTAGCATCATCCATTGAAAATGTCTCGAGGACTTAGCGTGCTTAAGCATACCAAAGGAAGTGTGCTAAATCTAGTGGCTAAAAGGCGGTCGACGTGTGGGTACATTGGTACACCCCGCAGGTTAAAACTATTGAATAGCCTCGCCCTAGGTTATGGACATGCTTGGTAAGGTCGTGCAAGAACTAGACTACAACATTTAAATTAAAACTTGATGGGTTGGTATGAATGGATGTTCATGCTATTGTGGTGGCTAATGGGTTAGCCACTTCCGTGATTGTTGTTATCTATCATTTTGTTACTTGTCTCGTTGTTTCTTGCAAATGAAAAATGAATTGCAAAATTGCTTTGGAATCTATTTATATATTGCAAATGGCGGCTTTATGCTAAAATAAGTCCAAAGCCTCATCCACTTAAATAAAGCTTGCATGTAGTTAAACTATAGTTACGTTATATTACACGTCGGTCTTGCGAGTACATTTTTGTACTCATTTGCTTTGCTTAATAACTTTGTTGCAGAGAGAGGTAAGGCCCAAAGGGCTTTACTTTTGTGAGATGTGCATAAAATTGGAAAGCGACTAGCTAGGCGTCGTGGTTGGTTGCCTTGTGGGCTAAAGGCAAACCTTGGCTCTCTTTTGTTTATCGCCATCTTATGGCATGTTAGCTTCCGCTGTGTTACCTTTATTGTTGTAATTGGCCGGTCGGCCTCTTTTGTAATAACTCTATATATTGTATGTCTTTTATTCTTGTCGTGCTTTGGTTCTATGTCGTGTATGGAATTGATGCATGATTTTGTAAAGGGGTGTGTATACTGCATTCTGGGAAGTATACATATCTCGAAGACACGGATTATTATGTTTGTAATGCTAGGGTCAATGGATGACTAAGTATTACAAGCTTAATAAACCAGGGTCCTCACATCTCTGTAGGGCTTCGTGCGACCCTTGGCTTACGCCCGTTGCCCCAGGTGGTGGGCCCACTTGGTGGCTCCTGGGGAGGGATGCCTCCACGAGCCGGGTGTCGCTTCCGACAATGTCCTCGTGCGTGGAGTTATTTGCCTCCTCCTCCGCGGCCTAGGAGGGGGGCGCCGCTGCCGTGAAGGTCCTACTTCGCTTGGCCCTCGGGGTGCTGGGGGCCGTTGCTGCCGCGGCTGCTTTGGCTATTGAGACCTTGGACTTGGCCCTCTTTTGAGGGGCCATGTTGGTGCTTCGTAGCTTTCCTGCCGATCCCCATGGATGGCGCTAACTGTCGTAGCAAGAAAGACTAGACAAATAGATAAAAGGGGGACCCCTGGTATCTGAGAGTGGCCGAAGGGTCCTCGGAAAAGGGACCGGTGCCAGAAGTGTATATGTATTAAATGCCTTAAAAAGCCTCTGCCTCTTACATGGTGGAGAGAGCTATTTATAGCCTGCCAGAAGGGTACATGAGATTATTGTTCTACCCTTAGGAAGGTACTACTCGCATAGGGACTGCAGGGTCTTTTTCTACCCCTACGCATAGCTTCCGGTCCATGGTGGGCTTCCTTGGACCCGACTCATCCAGTCGGTGCGCCTGGTCCATTGGTCTTCTCCCTTCACCTCCAGCAGGGCGGCTTCGGGGCCGAGGGGGCCCCGAACATCCCTAGTGTCCACGAGGTAGCCCTCTTGAAGCCTTCGGGCCACCCTTCGGGGGCCCTCCTGTGGCCTCCGGGCCCCCATTTGGGGGCTCGTACCGTGTTCGCGGGGTCGTGGGGGCCGGTGGGCCGCCCCTATGACAAATATCAACAAATTTTGCTCTAAAAAAAATATCAGCAAAGCCTAGCCTCTAAAAAAATTGCAAAAAAAACCCTAAGTCTCTAACGACTCTACCACGATTCTACTCTGCGATTCTACACGATTCTACATGATTCTACCTTTTGGATCATGACTCTACCACAATTCTACCTTATTCCGATTCACAATGCGGTCTGGATCGACATGCTGTCGTGGTTCGTAGAATCGTAAGACTCTATGAGTAGGATCGCGATTTTAACTACCTTGTGTGTAATTAGCACTAGCATTCCTATCATTCTCCCTCTTATGAGAAAAAGTCGTCATCGACTTTTGAAAGCATATAAATAAGTTACTAGTGGGTAGCACCATAGCTTGTTCTAAATTACACAATTGTCTCGTATGATCATATTCCACCATCCTAATATCAAATCCTTTTAATATTGATGAGAAATATTTTAGTGTTTTCCATGCTTCAACTGTGCTATTGTGATTGCTTATACGTGTGTGTGATACAAAGCATGAACATGTAGGCAATATAAATTTTTCTACATAATAAGCATTATTTCTTGGGTTTGAATCAAGCTGAACAAAACATCGCATAAAAGATTATTTGCCCATTACTTCTAGTTTTAATTCGACAATATTATCACATGTAATATATATTCTATACATATAAAATTTGTGGTCTACACCATAATCTCCAATTAAATTAAATTTGTATGTGCAGGTGCAGTTTCTATGCAAACACTTCAAGGACATTATTTCTGAAACTTTTGCAAATATCCTATTTAGCTTAATAGGTTAATCAAACTTGATATAACATAGTGAATTATCAGTGAATATCTGTAAGGACCCGGGATTAACGCTCCTAAATCCTTTGTGTATTCCACACTAGTCCTGTGATCAGTAGCTAGTGTACACAGTTAAACAAAATGATAAAAACCATATCGTGCATTTATTAAATAATAAACAAAGTTTTAATACCAGAAAGGCTTACGAGCCAACAATGAAGAACACAATGGAAGACGAAAAAAAAAAGTAGTAGAGCCTAGCTAATCTGCCACAGGCATTCGACTGGGGTAGCGGCCTAGTCGTTGAGATCTTCAGCAGTTGCAAAGTCCTTTTCCTCTGATCAACAATTTATTAAGCAAGGTGAGTACAAATAAATGTACTCCGCAAGTTACACCCAATAACAAATTATAATGCATGAGAGTATAATAAAGGATGGCTTATAGGGTTTATTTTGCATAAAATGATATTTTCTTTAAATACTTGTACTAAGTTTGAAGGCAGATACTCTATATCTAAAATTCATTTTCTAAATTCTCAGTTTTATAGTCAGATAACGTTCACTCAAGAATGGTGAAGGATACCCTCCTATCACATGGCTACCCGCCCAATTTCCCATTTGGATAAGAAATCCAGAATCATCTGGTAAAATCTTTTAAAATCAAAACCAAAATCTACACTTTGCATTGGCTTTGCTTCAGCATGTCCATGACCGTGGACACGGCTATTCGAATAGTTTTACACTCTGTAGAGGTTGTACAATTTTACCATATAACACGAATTCTAGTTTGTTTGGCATCCGTTGATACCACCGCTCATTGCCTTAGGTAAGCAGTCTAGAGCACGTGACAAGGCCTTTACAATGTGTCATCCCACCGTAGTCCCGCCTCGCTAAGGTTTCGCCCCCTTTGGATAAAAACCCGCCAGTGAAAGCATCTAGGCCCCTAAAAATTATTTTAGTAATTAATGATAATATGTGAATATGGGATTAACATGTTTATTGAGTATTTATAAGGTTAAGTCCCATTGGTGATTTTGAAAACTTGAAGATGCACACTAAAGGACAACATGAAGATCATTATGGCTCAAAGACAAGGTACAAGTAGTCTAGAATCCTTTTTATGTTTTACCGGTCTTAGGAGAAATGGTTGGAAGACCGGATTATAGGTTAAATGTCGTACTATTAAGAGAGATCATGACTAGTAGCTTGATAGCATGTTCTTGTGCCATTTGGATCAATTTAGGATTATGCATGCATTTAGAATTTGATTTGGAAAGCCAACTTGCATTGTTAGGAAAAACGGTTGTACCGATGTTAAGTCGGCGGTACTACCGCTCAGCGGTACGACCGGGCTCGTGGTGCGGTACTACCGCAACCCGGTTGTTCTAAAATTTAGTTGGCGGTACGTTATTTCCAGAGAGACACCATTTTGGTTGATTGTTCACTCTAGGAAGCAGTAGTTCCGAAGCTTTACTTGGCGACAGACGATCGCATCGCAAGCATGACCCGCATGTTCATGGAACTACCGCTCCTCGGTTGTTCTGTTTTCTTGTTGGCAGTACATAAATTCCAGAGAAGCACCTTTTCGGCTGAGTTTGCAAACCTTGCGAACGGTAGTACCGCTCCATTTGTGCTGTAATACTAGCCCAACGGTAGTACCGCAGCTTGGTTGGCGGTAGTACCACTTTGAGATTTTCAACGGCTATGTCAGAGGAGTTAATGCTATTGTTATAGCCGTTACTGTGCTCTGACAAGGGTGCGGTAGTACCGCTCCTTGGTTGGCGGCAGTACCGTATTTCGCTGAAAGTTGGGGAATTCCTCCCCAACGGTCGGATTTGTTGATGGGGGGTATAAATACCCCTCCACCTGCTCAAGGATAGTAAGCTAGACCACATTTAATATCCTTAGAGCCTTGAGCATCCTTTCAACTACTCAAATACACTCGTGCATTCATTGTGAGGTAGTTGAGCCAATTCAAGTGCATTCATACTAGATTGATCCATTGCACTTGAGTGCCATCAAGCGAAGATCGTCGATTCTTTACTCTTGGTGTTTTGCCAAACACCTAGACGGCTTGGTAGAGGTTGCACGGTGATCTCTTCAAGAAGATTGTGAAGAGGCTTGGTGCCAAGCTTGTGAATGGCTTGGTGTTCGCCATCTCCGGAGCGGAGGAAGAACAACCAATAGTGATCGAGGGTAGACTTAATTCGTGGAGCCGGCTTGATTCGTTCAAGCTTCCTCAACGTGGACTAGTGAAGACCGGCAAGTCTTCGATACCACGGGAAAAACATTGTTGTCTCCATTGTGGTTATTTCTAGTCTTTACTTTTCGTATTTACAATTCTAGCATTTATCTTGTGTTGAATTGCTTAGCTAGAATTGTATCTAGTTTATACTTAGTTCTTAATTGGCTTAATTTGTTAATTAGTCAAAAAGTTAAAAAAAAAACCTCCTATTCACCCCCTCTAGTCAGTTATCCTTGATCCTACAGCCGGGTTCAAGTTCCCTCTTGCGCCAGGTGGGAATATATAAAAGTAGGTCATAAAAGGCACCCACGCAACCGGATGGCATGACCATAGTGAAATGATACAAATTAGTTAGCCAAGTCCTCCCCACTCTGGACATGTGGTTGTATGGTAAGGCTTGACAAGATGCGGCTTGAAGTTCGGTCCTTAACTGACTTGAGCGACTTCCATAATAACACTTGGGCATCAACCCATACCCGGATTGAGCCCATGCATAAACCTGCACCCACCAAATATCCATTTCGCCCAAGTCCAAACCAATTTTTATTTTGTTTTACTTTTCAGGAATCATTTGCAAAAGTCCTATGGTAAGCCAATACCATAGGCGCAATTAAATCATATTTGGACATTTGGCTGAATTCCCCCAAATTCAATATTTTTGGTCTAAGCATGACTAAGCATAAAGTTTTTCAACAAAGCAACTTGTCAATACTATTGTATTAAGCAGAGTTTTATCTAGGACGACAAGGTATGAGGGATTAATGTTCAAGAATTGTCAATTCCAAGGTCAGTAGGTCAACCTCCAATATTGTATTCCTATAATCCAACTCCCAGTAATTCAACATCAATAAATCACCTATCCCTATAATCTGACAAAGACCATCCATTCTCCGACATTATTCTATTTCTACAATCCAACATCCAATAATAATATATCTCCATTATCTAACAATAATGTATACCTATTATCCAACAGTCTTGTAAGGCTATAATCCAATAATCATTTAATCATATAGTTCAATATTCAACAACAATCTACTCCTATAATCCAACATTAACATATTCCGATAATCCAATATAACCAATTCTTCCCACTAATTCCACAAGGTTTTATACATATTACTTGATTCAACTAATCCACCAAAGTTTAACATCATGATTTGCTAATCCTATCATCATGTATTCATATAATCCAATATCTAATAATCACGTGATTCTATAATTCAATATCCATCCATAAAGTATACCTACAATCCCCATGTTCATCAGTTATGTAATCCTATAATTCCATCCCCGACAATCCGATGCCCAATAATAATATATTTCTATAATTCAATCTCAACAATAATCAAACTCTTTAATCCAATATCCAACAATTGTGTATTTCAATAATCTACATCCATCAATAGTCCAATATTAATAATTACCTATTTCTGTAATTCAACATTCATTAATCCTATATCCATTAACTATCTTCCTTTGTTATCAAACAACTATCAACAATCTACTTTTACTATCCAAATTCCATCAAATTCTAACTCCAGATTACATCGCATTCGGAAATATTCTCCCTACCACCCCTCTTGACAATTATTGGACATACAAGGGAATTGGGAATAACTATAAAGCTTAAAACAAGAATTTAAATTACTTGAATATAAATACACATGCAATAATAATTTCAAACAGAATTTAAATAATTTAAAATATCGATTCAAATATGATCAAAGGATATAACTTGCCTTACTTATTTAGTTGTTGTTCTTATACGGCGTCGGAATCTGATTCCTTAAATAATTCAGGTTTCCCCAGAGTCGTCGAAGTCTATACGTGAAAACAAACCAAATTCAAATACATTCAAATAAAGGAAACACTTCAGAGAAAAATAAACATATTTAACAACATCTTGAAGGACGGAAGTATTTCAGATGAAACTAATCCTACCTAGTGGAGTTGATGAAGGAAATTCTTCAGACAAAGTATATCCAGAGGGAGTTGACGAAAGGAATATTGCAGATGAATGTACAATCAAGTAAGCTGGTGAAGGAAAAACTACAGACAAAAGTAGATAAATCTAACAAGGAGAGTGAAAATGTTCACAGGAACATGAGGCTAGATAGGAGAGATTACCTGGTTAGGTAATACTCTCATATTTGCTTTCGGATCAAGAATGGTTCTGCTACTGAGAACGGATGATGACGGACGATAACTAGAGCCTAGGTGATATTGTTTTCCTTAATAGGCCGCCTAGTACTCACAAGAACTCTCTCCAAGCATTCTATGTATACAAGCACGATGATCATACAGTCAAAATCAATCCTCTTATGTACTCTCAAGGTGGCTGCTAACTACACCACTACAGGAGTCGCTAATAGGAGTTATCTAATACTGAATCACCACAGTAGTCCTTTAATTGGCTAGGGCTCACTGGTCAGTTAACTACTAATAGCTCACCTAGACAGATCTTGAACTTTTCAACTATGCTAGTCTTTCCCTAAAACACTACTAACCATTCACCTTGATAAAAGGATCCTACTGATCACACAAGCACACAAATCTTGTTAGCAACAGGTGACTTGATCAACAAGGAGGTCTCACTGAACACTGATTAACACAAACCATGCTATAAACTATTAAGTAAACTCCCTCCAAAAATCAACCTACTAATCCTTGTTTTAAAACTAAACAAGCTAATGAAACAGGTTCACTGTCAGATGACTTCCTGAGGACACACACGCACAGAGGGAGCTGAGCCGAGGGAGATGCGACCGGTTGGGACGGCGGTCGTCGCCGACGGTGGAGGCTATGGCGGTGGCTGGGGTTAGGCAAAATGGAACCCTAGGATGGGGGCGGCCATGAGGGTGGTCAAGTTGAGGCTCGGGCGGCCCTATGGCGGCGCGATAAGGCCGAGCGGCGGTCGGCAGTGGGGACGGCAAGGTGAGGCGGCGCCGGGGAGGAATAGAGAGGAGATTAGGGGAAGCATGAGCACTAGTGGGGCCTCAGGAACTCACCAGTGCAGTCAGGGGGAGCCGAGGTGGCCGGGAATGAGCTAGCGGCGGCGACCATGGGCGGCGCGGGTGCTCCACCGTGGTGGTGATCCTGTAGAGAAGGAGTGCACAAGTTAGAGGTAGGATGTGGTACAAGGATGCTAGGAGATACTCCCGTGGTGATGAATTGAAGGGAAGACCGCCGGGGCGAGGATTGCGGCGGTGGAAGCGTTATCCGGCCGGAGTCGGGGAAGAGGGGTCGACGTGGTGCTCCGATGGCGCAACTCCCGAATTAGCGGAGGGGAAATGCATGTGGTGTCTTGGAACACGGCGTGATGCGGCCGGCGGCAGCTGGAGCTCACCAGACAGCCAGGGCGCGTGGGGTGGCACACTGGCGATTGGCGGCCGATGCGGACACGATCGGCTTGGGTGCTCGCTTGAAGAAGGGGGGAGGGGAGGTGATGATTGGGGCGCGTGTTGGCCTTATAGGCATGAGGGCGGAGCGACCGGAGGCACGACGGTGATGCGGTGGCGAGCTGTAGGCCTCGCGCATGGAGCACGGGTAGAGAAATGGCGTCACATGTGCATGGCCACACGGGCGTGGCGTTCGCTCACGGAAGAAGAAATGCGTGGGCCGGGCGTGGGGGAAGAAAGACCGGGAGGATGGGCCGCAGGAAGGGGAAAGGAAGCTGGGCCAGCGAAAACAGTAGATGGGCCGGTTGGAAATTCGGCCCGATAGGTTTTTTGGAATTTTCTTTTGATTTATCAATTGAAAAAATAGAAATACTTCATTAGGATTTTTAGAAAATAGCAAATAGGGTCCAAAAATTAAGAAAAAATTCACAGAAATTCCTTGAAACAATTTGGAGTTAAATAAAATATTTCCAACTTAACATTGGTATTTAATTTTGTAAATAAATTATTTTGGATTTAAAATAAATAGGAAATAGTTTTTAAAATTCTAGAAAATTCAGAAAACTCAAGGAAAATAGTTAAATTTTTCTTTTTAACTTTAAATCCAATAAAATCCCATAAAACTCAATCAATTATATTGAAAAGCATTAAAACTCTTTTAAAACTCATAAAATCTAATAAAATAATATTTTATTAATTTAAAATTGGTAACAAAACTTTGGGCTGTTACAATATCCTACTAAGAATTTCCTTATGAGTGATCAACTCCACATTATGTAAATTGAGGATATGAAATTCAGAACATGAAATTTCTAATTGAGCACAATAATTCTCACATTTACTCACCTTCACTTGATGAACAACCAATCCAACACCATTATTACCTATTTCAACCTCGTCAGATGATGTAGGTGCTATAAGTTGCATTTCTTCATGATCTAACCTTGAGATAGCAAGTGTTCTATATCCTCCTATGATTGTCTCCTCATCCTTCTTTTCAACTAGTGCGGGTTCTTTATCATTCAATTCATCAACTTCATAGTCAACCTGCACACCAAGAGAAACACAACTAGAAGTAGAGATTAAGTTGTTAATTTCATAAATAACCTCACATTTGCTATCACATACTTCTCTCATTTCTTTTTGTGTATATCTCTCGCCCTCAATTTGGAAGCATTGAACCTCACATGCGGTGGAATCACATAACTCACCATTTTTAGCATTCTCACTCAATTTGGCTAAGTGACTCTCACCATTGGGTGGGTTTTGATGCATCTTATCCTCCAAAGGCCCACCATCAACTATGACCTCCTCATGTGTTGTGGGCGGCAACAGGCTAGCACTATTCCACACTTCGGTTGAAGGTAAAGTCTCATGCTCGACCGTCTTCTCATGAATTGATGGCTTAAGATTAAATCTGGCTTTAGACTTCTCTTGGCTCTTTTAAATTGGAGGCTTAAGAGTGAACATGGTTTTTGACTTTACTTTGCTCTCTTGGATTGGCGGCTTAAGAGTAAACATGTCTTTTGAATTTACTTTGCACCAATCATATGTTACAAATTCGTTTATCACAATCCACTTCAATTCTTCCCAAGTTTTCATAAAGCGCCTTCTTGGATATTGCGTTCACCAATAATTTCCGTAATCTTCAAATTCCATAGCGGCTCGTATTAATTCATTTGCTTGGGACAATTTTTGAATTTTAAGCACCTTATCCATTTGTTCTACCCATTCAAGGTACTCCTCCGGATCATTACTTCCATAGAATGGAAGTTCCACGTACTCATAACCTGCTATCATTAGTAGCGAACAAAAACAGCAAGAATATGTGTGGAATTCATGTGGAGTCACTCAACCTCACCTCTTGCCTACCGAAGTTCTTATGATTGCTTCACGGATTGAAGAATTGTATATACTTCGGTGACAGTAGACAACACGAAGGTGATGGATTAAGTGAATCAAGGTCCAAGTGCTGTAAATGACAATGGCTAATATGTGGATCTTGGAGGGAATATTGCTTCTCCTATGCAATCGGAATTCTAGATATTGTAAAGTTAAGCAATAATCCAAACTAGAATCCAATGCCTAGTTGCTGATCTTTTTATATAAGTAGAGATTATAGCAACTCACGCAGAATGATAATAGAACATAATGCAACCAAAGAATGAGCTATTATACAATGTATAAGTAAAGAACAAAATAGCTCGTGTTGCACAAGTGATAGAAAGATGCTAGCTTGATTGCAATTGGTGTAAACAGGCTACAGATTTGCACATGGGAATCACACACTATACCGAAATTTGGAATGGAATGTTTGCTTGATAAAATTATTGACCACAACACTTATTTCTTTTCTTTCTTACTTCTTTTTTTGTATTGTTTTTTCTTTTCTTTTCTTTGGCACCAAGGTCAATACATATGTCAAGAGCTCACAAGGTTATCCAATAATTTCGGTTTCAAATTTCAAGAATGATAACAAGTGTGTAGAGCCCTAGCAATACTCAAAAGCTAGTATTTAATTAGGATCAAGGTGTACATGAAAGGTTATATGTGGCTCACAAAAGATACAAGTGAAGTTCAAGTAACTCAATTATGGAAAAGTACTTACAGTAGGACCGACAATGGTTTTGCGGTCAAACTAGGTAGAATAGATTAGAAACCTTGATGAATTGGCTCAAATAAAAGCAACACAAATAAATATTTTGGATTATCAAGTAATCAAGGCTCTAATGGATCAAAACCTAGCAAAACTCACCAAAATTTTCAATTGAAACTATGACAAAGAACAATATATCTTTTATGGCTTTTTTTTTTTGGATAGGAATGAATACAACAAATATAGTAGCTATGGGTAAAATCCTACCGTATCAACCTTGAGCTCTGATACCAACTGATGTGGGGCGTTGTTGCCCGATCTTCACGGCGATCCTTTTGTCTACTTGCTCGCGTGGAGTAAACGTGTTCTTGCAATTGCGGAGGCAAACGCAAGAACGACAAAGACAAGAATCTCAGATATTTCTCAATTCTAAGGGGGGTTGGAAATGACCCACTAAAACCCTAGAACAAAGAAGTGCTTATTTCTAAAAATTCAACTCTAATTTACATGGGAGGGTGTTCCCCTCCTTATATAGCCCTTTTAGTTTACGCCATCACAGTACCCATGCTACAAGGGCGGTTCTTTGCAGATCTTGGCGGTTGCTACGGTGCTCAGACTAAATATTATACATTCTTTGTGTAGCAAGCAAGCTAGTTGATAGCACCTCTTTTGACAACAATCAAATTGGGATTGGTTTCCTCTCGGTCAGACCGGTGCTTTCCAAACAGGTCAGACTGACTTCTGTTCTTCGTGTTGGTTCCTTTGGTCTTGAAGTTGTAGTAGCCTATTTTTCTTTGCCTCCAAAGCTTCTTCATGAAACCTTATGACAAGTAAAGTAGAGACATTAGGTAACAATCCATTTTTATAAAAATCAATGTGTAACTCATTGAGGAAAAGATTCACCTCTTGATTACTTTGCTTTGTTCGAGCTCTGGTGATTGGCCCAGTTGGTGTTGGAGTAGTATTTGGGGAAAGGAACAATGTGTGTGTTTTAGGGAGGTCCACATGATAGGTTGTTTGCAACCAGAGTTATAACTTAATTCAAGTTTAAAGTTCAAATTTACAACTAATTACTTTATGTGCAAGAAAGATGATGACCTAAGCGATGACATCACATATTTGCTGACATAAACGATGACATCATATACTTCTTGGTTAAATATGCTGACACATGTGATGACATCATCTGGTTTGCTGACACGTGCAATGACATTTTTATACTTCTTAACTAAGTATGCTGACACGTGCGATGATCTCATCATGATATTGACATGTGATGATATTATATATTTACTAATATAAGTGATGACATCCGCTGATGTCATGTTGATGTGGAGTTGTTAATCTTATCTTCATATGACGGCTGAGGCTAAATGTACCAAAGAGTGCACACAACTTTGATACAGCAATTTAAGACGGGGAAGATGTACATGTGCTAGGTGTGTCCTTATCACATGCCAAGCAAGGGGAACTCTTCCAAAGTAGAGGGCGCACGAGAGGGTTAAAGACTAGATTATTCTTTTAGTACTAGATTCTTGTATAGTCAAAGATCCGAGTGTGTTAAAAGGTTCAAGAGGGTTGTGAGAAAACGATAATTCATTGTACTCTTTTGTGGTCATGCTTAAGAAAGTTGCGGTCGGCTTCGCCAAATCTTTCTCAATCGTCATGGTTGTTTCGTTGCCATTATTTTGATTTTCTCTATGTGATTCATCTACTTGTTTCTTGATATTGTGCATGTTTAAGCTGTAATATACAAACTCTGTTCCGGTCCAGAGGCTGCTGTGTATGTTTATGCTGTATCTTACTAGGCTGCCCATAATAAAAGGGCGTCGGAGTATATCAACGTTTGCCATAAGTGAGCGAAAATACCCGTTCATACTAGGCTACCCATAATAAAAGGGCGTCGGAGTATATCAACGTTTGCCATAAGTGAGCGAAAATACCCGTTCATACTAGGCTGCCCATAATAAAAGGGCGTCGGAGTATATCAACGTTTGCCATAAGTGAGCAAAAATACCCGTTCATACTAGGCTGTCCATAATAAAAGGGCGTCGGAGTATATCAACGTTTGCCATAAGTGAGCAAAAATACCCGTTCATACTGGGCTGTCCATAATAAAAGGGCGTCGGAGTATATCAACGTTTGCCATAAGTGAGCAAAAATACCCGTTCATACTAGGCTGTCCATAATAAAAAGGCGTCGAAGTATATCAACATTTGCCATAAGTGAGCGGAAATACCCGTTCATTGAATCTAGACATGATTATGTGGCGCAGTGACTTGGCCTCCGTGTTCTTAAGAACGACAAGCTGCGCCACTGATCCTCGACCCCACCTGTTGGTTCCCCTATTCAGTGCCATTTCGTTATCCCGCTCCCGCTCCCGCTTCCCGCTCTCGAGTCTTGACGGCCATGGCCGCCGCCGCCCCCGCCACCGCTCTCGCCCGCCTAATCCTCCTCCACTCCACCCCAACGGCCTCGCTCCCATCGCCAAACCCTAGCGTCACCCCCACCCAAACCCTCCGCTTTCCCTCCCCCTCCCCCTACCCCCGCCTCACGCTCCCCCACCGCATGGCAGCTGTCCCACCGAAGGGGCCGGCGGCGATCACGGGCTCCACCGGTGAATCCGAGCGCGACCTGAGCGCGTCCGCGGTCTCCGCAGAGGTCCTGGGGGCCGTCGGCTCTTCGGATTCTGGTGGGTTTGACATGGGGTTTTGCATGTGCTTTTGGTGGAATGGCGAGTGATGCTTGTTTTTCGGTGTCTAGATTTGGGGAGGAAGGATCCGAGCGTGGCGACGATGCTGACGAGCTGCGAGAATTCGTTCGATGTGTATGGGGCTGTGAGCACGCCGCTGTACCAGACGGCTACGTTCAAGCAGGTAATTAGGGTTAAAAACAAATGGTGGCAACCACGGAAAACTTAAAGCCATCAATGTTTTGTCAATGTACTTTGATCGCTGTTTGGAAGCGCATTGTTTGGCTCGGTTGGCTGCAGCTTTTGCCAAAAGCTGCTTTTTGGCTTTCTGCGCTGAAAAACAACGGTAGCAAATGGCTATAGCTTTTTCTGATAGGTGAGTTATGAAATGTCTGAAATTCCCCTAGTAAATAATGACATGTTTTTTGTGTTGATTTAACATTAATATGATTGTTTTTTATTTTCTTTCCAAAAAATGCAATAAATTGCACCGATTTCATACTTAACTAGGGGGAAAAAGGAACAGACAACAATCTCGTATGAATCCATGTAAAAAAATTGTACACAACAATCCATGTCAAACATCCATGAATGCATATGAACAACAATTAGATTTGCACAGAAGTAATTGATTTTAAGAACATTCTTCAAATCTGGTGCTGGCGGCGGCGACAGGAGGCCTGCTCGGTGCCGATGGGGCGACGTGGCCGACAGCGTTGGGTGTGGCGGTCGCGAGGACGCCCGGGATGGAAGGGTGGGCCAGATTTGGAGTTGGCAACGGCGTCGGGAGGCCTGCTCGGCGCCGACGAGATGAGGTGGCGGCGGCGGCGACGGTGGCAACCCAGAGGGTTGGTGGCGGCGGCCACTAGGATGCCTGGGATGGAAGGGTGGGCCAGATCTGGAGCTGGTGTCGATAGGGAGGCGGCGATGAGAAGGAGCTGGCAGCCGCGTCGGGGGGGAGGCGGCAATGGGAGGGAGATGACGGCGGTAATGGGAGGGAGGCGGTGATGGGAGGGAGGCAGCGGCAGTGTGGAGTTGCTCTCTCCAGCCGAACGGGTGGGTGGGGGTCGTGGGACGAATGGGTTAGGGTTTCTCTCTTCAAGCCCTTTTATTCGGTGGCAGTGGTGTGTAATTTTCACGAACTCTAGTGGCAAAAGGATAAATCCAACCCGCAAATAGCCTGCAAAGCACCTCTTGCCTAGCTGGGCTTCCGGCTTTTTGGAAGCAGAAGCTGGCTTTAAGCCCCCCAAACAGGGCCTTTGTCTCTTCCTACTTCTGATTATGTTTCACAGTAGGTGGTGGGATCAATTGTCAATTGAGACTGTAGGATTTTAGTTTGCATTCTTATTGTTTGGAGAGCGAAATGAATATTCAGGAATTTGTGGGAATTGTTGCTGGGGTGCAGTTGTTCAAAAGTTATCAAATTTATAATACAAATCCAAATCCAAATCCTGTGGACGTCTGAAGAGCTCTAGTAGCCTAGAAGTTGCTGTGCTTAAATGCTGCGACCAAGTATACCGGGTTATGGAAATTGCAGTTGACAAACCTTTGATTGACATTTTCTAGTTTTAGTAGTTAAACACAACTTTGTTATCTTGATTTGTTAATTATGTCATCTGTCTTAGTCGTCCTTGAAACAACACCATGATATAATTTTTGAATGAACTCGTTGCATTTTCCTCTGCTTTGTCTGAGGAGAAATTAATCACGTGGAGTCTTCATTGATATCAGTGTGTAAAAATTGTGTGGAAATCGTTGTTGTTCAGTTTGGCTGTGAAGAACTATAGTGTACACCTTGTAAGTTTAGGATGGTTCATGATTTGCACCTTTGTCTTCTCCTTGTTTGTTTCCTTGTGTATAGCTTACTCCTAAAAGTTATTTTTCAGTCTTCAGCAACAGACTATGGAACTTATGATTACACTAGAAGTGGTAACCCCACTCGTGATGTTCTCCAGAGGTTAGTCCAACTGCTTAATCTTTTTGACTGCATGTGGTGTAAATATATGCATTCTTTAGTGGCATCGATAAATTTGAGCATGCATTCAGCCTTATGGTTAAGCTTGAGAAGGCGGATCAAGCATTCTGCTTCACCAGTGGGATGGCAGCACTAGCTGCAGTAACACACCTCCTTCAGTCTGGTGAGCACTTGACATTTGTTTTGTTGGATCTTATTTTTCACGCTTATTGTTGTGGATCTTGTATGCATTTACGAGTTTATTGGCAAATGCACATCTCTCAGGACAAGAAATAGTTGCCGGAGAAGACATATATGGTGGCTCTGATCGTCTGCTCTCACAAGTTGTCCCAAGAAACGGAATTGTAGTAAAGTAAGTGTGGTCTACATTTTTTTCAATGGAAATTATTCTCTCGCTGTTCTTTTGCCGCTCACTTACAATTATCATATGTATTCTGGCATGATAGACGAGTGGATACAACCAAAATCAGTGAGGTAACTTCTGCAATTGGGCCCTTGACTAAACTAGTTTGGCTTGAAAGTCCCACCAATCCTCGTCAACAAATTACTGATATAAGGGTAATATTGTTGATCTATGCGTCACAGTGAACTTGAAGAATATATTTAAAATTTGATTTATCCAGATATATTCTCTCTTAGGTAATATTCTTATTCCATCCAGTGTTTTCTTTACTTCACAGAAAATCTCAGAGATAGCTCATTCTCACGGTGCTCTTGTTTTGGTGGACAACAGCATCATGTCTCCGGTGCTCTCCCGGCCTTTAGAACTTGGAGCAGGTATAGAACCATACATTTACTTAACTAGAAACAACATCATTCCATCTCATGCATCTTCCATTAGTCTACTTAATGGCATTCTATTGTCCAACCTGCAGATATTGTGATGCACTCAGCTACCAAATTTATAGCCGGACATAGTGATCTTATGGCTGGAATTCTTGCAGTAAAGGGTGAAAGGTCTGTTATGTGGCCATCCCTTGATACTAATGATCATATTGACTCTTTTGAATGATAAGTGTTTTCATTTTATCCTCAAGTTTGTTTTCTATCTGTATGATGTTCAATACTAATGATTTCCCACGTATGGTTACATGTTGGTGTCTCCTGGTAACACTACTTGCTACCCTTCTTTTCTTGAAATTAACTCTGTATTACCTTTTTCCTGTCTAATTCTGTGCGAGCTGCTGGCCTAAACACTAATAGGGTGTTTCTCTATTTATTATCTAATACAGCTACTAAATACTCCTTAAAAATTCATAGAGTACAGATCTTTCTCTTTAATTGAAATAGTTGTGAACTGCCGGAGTAATACCTGTTCCTTGTTCCAATTGCTAACAGCTTGGCTAAGGAGATTGCTTTTCTACAAAATGCGGAAGGATCAGGCTTGGCACCTTTTGATTGCTGGCTTTGCTTGAGAGGAATCAAAACCATGGCTTTACGGGTGGAAAAGCAAGAGGTGAAAACTTTTCTGTAATACAATAACCTGAGAATGGTTTTTCCATATGTATATGGATGTCCATGTACTATCCTAACCATCAAGTGTGTCTCGAGATTGATGCAAACTTTCAAAATTCAAATCACCATCTCATCTTCCAATCATTGTAATATTTCTGCACAAATCTCGGAGCACTTTGGATGGTGAGAATAGTGCATGGACGTCCATATACATGTGAAGTTGCTTTTCCCATAAGGATACATTGATTGTTGACAAATTTTGGAGGGTTTCATAACATGCCTGCAGCCTGCTATTAACTTTGTATTGATTTGATTCATTACATTCGTTCTGGACGTCTAGTATTTGTAGTCAATGTCAATTTGTGAAGAGTCTGATGATTAGTTTATTATTGTAGGCTAATGCCCAGAAGATTGCTGAATTCCTAGCTTCTCATCCAAGGGTCAAGCAAGTGAACTATGCGGGACTTCCAGATCACCCTGGACGTTCTTTACACTATTCTCAGGTACTTTTTGATTTTCAAGTTGCCCAAATTAAGTAGCAAGTGATCATCTATTTTGCATTGGACCTTCAGGTCTTTCAGGACACTAAGTAGTTATGGTTGTAACATTTTTTCCCTTTGCTTATTTTGCAGGCAAAGGGAGCGGGCTCTGTTCTCAGTTTCCTAACTGGTTCATTGGCTCTCTCAAAGCATGTTGTCGAGGCAACAAAGTACTTCAACGTAACAGTTAGCTTTGGTGAGCATTCAGACGACTACCATTTCTTTTCTTCTCCCTTTGTCGCTGTCATATATCTGTTCCTTATGCCTTTCAGGAATCAGCTTGCTCTTAGACCCATTTTATTATCCAATATACTCCAACTAGAAACCTTAACGAAGCCGATCCATTAAAAAAGTCCTTACTTTTGTAATTTTTTAACCAAATTTATCTGTGACTACTTCCAGAGTCTTGTGCAATTTTGTTCATTCTTGCTCACCCCAATCTGCATGTAAATGCAGGAAGTGTGAAGTCGCTCATCAGCTTGCCATGCTTCATGTCGCACGCGAGCATCCCTTCTGCGGTTCGTGAGGAGCGCGGGTTAACCGATGATCTAGTTCGAATATCGGTTGGCATCGAGGATGTGGACGACCTCATAGCCGATCTTGATTACGCGCTCAGGTCCGGTCCAGCGTAGAGCCTACGGAATCCGTGGCCTCCAGCCCTCCCTGATTCATAATGCTATAGATGTGAATGTGGTTTGTCCTGGTGATTCATTGATGAATGAACCTGCAGCAGTATTGTGCTGGAGGGAACAAAATAAACACAATAATCCCAAAATTTTGGTCGTCCTGTGATCCTTGTAAAAGCTTTCCGGTAGCACCATTTTACAATTTGTGACGGTGATGCAGGGGACTTGAACAACGTTGCTGCGCCAGAATGAGCTCATTTTGCCTCTAAGAAAAACTAGAGTAAATCGGAGTTTACACTACCTAATTTGACTCTTGTTTAGGACTTCTTTGCCTGTTAGGATGCAGGTCAGATCCAGTCGAAGTGTAATGCAAAGTCATATTACCTGGCGTTATGTGCACAAAGAAGGCATAACCCTGCAATTTACTTACAAAACTAGGCCTCAGTTGATTACTAGCCGAGTGCTGTGCGTCGCAATGGTTTTCAAATAAACATAATATAACTGCCATGCGTTGCAACGGTTTTCAAATAAACATAATATAAGTTACTAACTGATAAGAACATGACTCCTATGGATATAACCATATTTGCTATGTTTACTGTTCTAATTACAAGAGCTCGTACGCTTCACTTAAATTATCAGCACCACGTTACATTTTATCCAAGCCAAGTAAGAGTTCGAGCTAGATACGTTTTGGAAGCCAATTCGGCCTCCGGAGACAACACTAACTTCAAATATGCATAACTTTCACATACGGGGAGATTGTTGGAGCTCCACGAGTACTTAGATGTAAAGCTTATCTTGTCCTCTTTTCAACGAATCCAGCCCTACTGCAACATCCAAATTTTCAGGTTTTTTTGAAAAATTTTAAAATAAAAATAATCATTTGGTTTTGTTGAATTGCTAAAGCTTAACTTGAAATTTTTTTGAAATTAAAAGAAATTTAATATGAATTAAACAAACTTCAACTAATTCAAAATTTGGTTTATTTTGAGTTTATTGGAGTTCTCTGGTATTTAAAATCTCATTTCTCTGTCTGTTCCGAATTCCCGTCGGCTCGTTTCTTTCCCCGTGTGTCGACCCGGACCACCCTCTCGGTGTCGACTAGCCCCGCCCTATTAGCTCCCCCCTGCTCACCTTTTTCTTCCTCCCGTCGCATCATGGCCGTCGCAAAAGTCCTCGCGCATTAAATGTCGTCACCTCCGCCGCGCCCGTTCCCCCCTCTTGTCTCCTCCCCTACCTGCCCCCATCCCCTCCCTCACTTGCCGGCCGTGTGCCCAAGCCACGTCACCATGAATCCCGCCGCTCTATCTTGTCGCCCGGTCCTCCTCCTTCCTCTATAAATGGAGCACTAGGGAGCCCTCGCCCTCCTCTGGCATTCCCCTCAACTCTCCCTCTCTTTCCCCCTCATTTCGTCATGCTTCGAGTTTCGTCGCCGCCGGCTAGAGCTCGCGCTATCGCCTCTAGCGTCGTCGCCTCTACCGTCGCCATCAAAGCCTCTCCGTCAACATTGTCTTCACCTTCGACTTCGCAAGCCCATCGCCTACCTCGTGCTCCCACCTCCCTTTCTCAACTATAAAAGGAGGCCAGTAGCTCCTTCCTCCCCCTTCCTCTCCCCTCTTCCTCCATTTCTTTTCCCAAACGAAGCTCCAACCAAAGCACAGCAGCCAGTAAGCTCCATTTCTTCTCCAGTGCAGTTCGACTGTGAACTCTACCTCCTTGCTCTCCCTCTCTAGTGATCGCTTCTTCATGCCAACCGTGTCACAGCGAGCCCCTTGGCTTCCTCCTCCACCCCTCCGAATTCCCCTCCCTCTCGCTTTCTTTTCTCCGCAATCACGATTCTCCTACCGACATTCGAACCACCTTCCTCCTCACGTTCCATCGTCGTCGTTGATTCCCTGGCGACATCATCCACTTCGTTGAGATTCGCCTCGCGAAGTTCTACGCCGTGCTCCCTTCCTTTTCTCTGAAGCACAGCCGGTTCGCCGGAACCCCGTGCGCGGCCGACTGCGTACGCCACCGCGAATCCCGCTCACATTCTTTATCGAACCGTGTGCTGCTGAAGCTTCTTCTTTACCGAAGCGCCCGCGCCGTCTTCGACCGCCGCCGCTTCCTCCTTTCGACCAGGTAGTCGAACTTCCTTCCGACCACCTGTAGTCGAGCCTCCTTCCGACCAGGTAGTCGAACCTCCTTCCGACCAGGTAGTCGAACCTCCTTCCGACCACCTGTAGTCAAGCCTCCTTCCGACCAGGTAGTCGAACCTCCTTCCGACCACCTGTAGTCGAGCCTCCTTCCGACCAGGTAGTCGAACCTCCTTCCGACCACCTGTAGTCGAGCCTCCTTCCGACCAGGTAGTCGAACCTCCTTTCGACCACCTGTAGTCGAGTCTCCTTCCGACCAGGTAGTCGAGCTTCCTTCCGACCAGGTAGTCGAACCATCCTTCCGACCACCTGTAGTTGAGCCTCCTTCCGACCAGGTAGTCGAACCTCCTTTCAACCACCTATAGTCGAGCCTCCTTCTGACCAGGTAGTCGAACCTCCTTCCGACCATCTGTAGTCGAGCCTCCTTCTGACCAGGTAGTCGAACCTCCTTCCGACAACCTGTAGTCGAGCCTCCTTCCGACCACCTCCTTTCGACCACCTGTAGTTGAGCCTCCTTCCAACCACCTGTAGTCGAGCCTCCTTCCGACCACCTATAGTCGAGCCTCCTTTCGGCCACGTAGTCGAACCTCCTTCCAACCACCTGTAGTCGAGCCTCCTTCCGACCAGATAGTCCAACCTCCTTCCAACCACCTTCTGAGGGCCCGTAATGCTTCGTTCGGGCTCCGATTTGAGTGATTCAAATTTATAAATTCATATAAATTTAGTACCTTCCTTTTGGTTTTAGTTTGGTAATTTTTGGATTTTATTTTAATTTGTTGTATTTATTTAGCTCTTTTCGCACGTGTAGATTCCGGCTTCTCTGAAGAATTCTTGGATCCGACAACCGAAGCATCTCAACACTTCAACGAAGGTAAGTCGTAGACCTTTGATCATGTCATACCCAATTTAGAAAAGTATATTGTTTGATATAAACATGCATGGTTAGTCGTATAAAAATGGTTTTGTGAATAGTTAATTAACTAATTGCCATTATGCCACCTTGAATAATTGCTATTGACATGTACCCTTGAATGACATAAATCCTTGGACACCATAGAATGGGTTGTTATTCGTTGGACATTATTATAATACCAACATTGGTGTGTACTATGCTTAGTCATGCTTTAGTTATGCGATGGTCTCTCGATCACATGATTCAATTATGATAAATTTGACTTAATGATATATGAAATTGTGGCACAACCACAGTTGTTAAAATTTATTGTGCCATAGCAAGGGTTGCCATTTAGTCGAGTTGAATCAAAAAATGATTTCATACTCAAGCGAATGATCATGCAGTAAAGGGGGTGCGGGAAGCACATTTGGGATGAGGATGTTTCGCCTGAGTAGTTACTAAGAACTTAACTTTGTGCGCCATTGATTTGGGCCATACCGTACAACTACAAGTCCATTTATGGGGTGGACATGGCCAACTAATTAGCAATATTTTGAGTCGGTTCTGTTTGGGTTGATAAGTGGCTCAAGAGGGAGCCGAATCTAGGCGAAACCTTAGCGAGTAGAACTGAGTCAAAACAGAGCTTTGTAAAGGCCTTGTGATAATCGTTTAGTTGCACACCTTCAGAAGTGTGTCAGACGGACAGTATAAACTGATTATCTCTTGTGGGTCAAGCTGTACAACCTCTATATAGTGTAAAACTATTTGAATAGTCGTGTCCCCGATTATGGACAATGCCTGGTGATTTCACACGAGGGGTAGATTTTCATAAAAATTATTGGAATAGTGGTTTGGTTGGATTGGTTGAGGAGTGAACGAGTATTCACTGCTTGTTGGTTGGGAAGTGAACAAGGTGTTCACTCGTTGTTTCAAAAGAACTTGATTACTTAGGTATTAATCTTTCAAATTATGCTTTACAATCTACTTACTGTATTTACTGTCAATACCGCTTTCTGCAAAATAGCCATAAAGCTATCCTTGTCAAGCCTTGCATGAATACTATTTGCATACATCTTCCTACGACTTGCTAAGTACTTTATGTACTCACAGCTATACGCCATTTGTTAATCAGTCATCAAAGAAGAACCAGGGATCACCGAGTTCTACAAGGAAGAATACTTTGAAGATATGTGAACTAGGATGCGTTCTCCACTCGATTGCCTGTGGGCATGTCGGATGGCTACCACGAGTGGTTTCTTTCCGCTGCAAGTTTACTCTGTTGTCGTTGAGCCCTACATGTAGGGCTAGAAAAAAAGCTCGCGGCTCGCAAGCCGCTCCGCTCGCAACGAGCTCGAGTTGGCTCGGCTTGGGCTCGTGGTTTTTTGAGCTGAGCTGAGCCGAGCCGAGCCGAGCCTGGTGTCCAGCTCGCCAAAAAAATGAGCTGAGCCCGAGCCGCTCGGCGAGCCATTTTGGCTCGTGCGGCCCGCAAGGGCCCAAGATATTGAGGCGGCCCAGTTCTCTCAATCCCCTTGCCCTAACTCCAGCTCCAGGAGGCCGCCACCACTAGTCCTCTCCATTCCCCTTCCCCTTCCTCCCGAGTCCCGTCTCGATCCCCAATGCTCTCCATCCCCTTCCCCGTCCTCCACGGTGGACGATCCACCCCGTTGGCGCCCCGTGGTCCCCTCGTCGTCCTCCCTGGCCCCGTGCTCCACCCCGCCCCCTGTCCTCCTTGTCGCCGCCCCGTGCCATGACCATCGAGGATGGATTAGATGCCAGATCTGGGCAACGAGGAACAAGATGCGGCACCGATGTCGGCCACGAGGAAGACCCCTTCCTCGACCTCTGTGCCGCCGCCTTCAACTCCGGCAAAGGATCAAGGAGATGCCAGATCTAGGCAACGAGGAAGAAGATGTGGCACCAGCATCGGCGACGAGGAAGATACGACATCGGCGGGTGACGAGGCGGCGAGGCCTGAATGGTGGGTAGCTCACGCTCCTGGTGAGGCGTCTGGTGATCCTGGTCATGCGCTCCTTCTGCTTCATCTTGGCCTCGACGGTGCCACCCTCAAGGTGGCCACATGCACCTACTCAAGCATGTTGCCAGCGAGTGCTACCTCCAGTGCGCCGGGGCTCGTCGCCATTCGCCGCTTCTTTTGCGACACCTACTCGCGGTGCGTCGGGGACACCACAGTATGGCGGGTTGGCACGTCAGGCACGACGCTCCTCTGCGAGCATATACCAACTCAACCAAGTTGCATTTCTGGTTCTACTAGATGTCTTTCTTGATCACTCACAATATTAACAAATTTATGTCTGCATCCTTCGGATTTCAGAATAAGATTGTTCCTTTTCCATGACAAGCTTAAGTTGGAGTTGCTTGAAGTCTAGGATTTAAGCACGTTTATTTTGCAGGTTGCAGCTTCTATGCAGAAGGATGTTGATGTCCATGTTCCAAGCTACCCAAATCTTCCATCAAAGTTGATTTGCCTTCTGCACAATGTCACTTTACATGTAATCCACCCCTTTGTATGTAAAGATTGGAGTCCTATAAACTAATTCAGTGCATTTTCCTATAAACGAAATGGCTACTTTTTCTGGCTTGGGCTCGCTTCTGTTCAGCCTCGAAGTCTCGAATAGCGGGCGTCGAATCCTGGGCTAGGCGGTTCTTGGCTCGGGAGAGCTCATGAGCCGGCTCGAGCTACTTTTCGAGCCGAGCCGAGCCTAACTTCCAGCTCGTTTCCAAAATGAGCCAAGCCGCATTTCAAACCGAGCCTGGGCGAGCTTGGCTCGAGCCAGCTCAGCTCGGCTCGTTTCTAGCCCTGCCTGGTGGCAAACTCTGTAAAACTTGACCATAATATCTTTTTGCTACTAAGTAATATTAATTCGCCTTTTCTTAGCTATTTTGTGGTATGGACATGATTACATCAATGTTGCAACTGTGTGAGCTAGCTACTGATCTAGGACTAGTTTAGAATACACAGAGGGTCTCGGAGTTGTATATCCGGGGTCTCGACACCCACCACCAAATTCCTTCTGAGCGCGGCACAATTGCCAAAATAGTCTGACACTGATTCTGATTCTGAGAGCAAAGGTGTTGTGTCACCTCCACTTGGACTCATGGGCCTTGTAACCCCAGACCCATACTGTTCATGTGAATAGTGCCACCGCCCCTCCCTTCTCCTCTTCCTCCTTCATATAGTGGCCGCCACCCTTGGGGTTTGATATATTTCGTTTAGTTAAAAGTTAGCAAAATTGCAACTTCGTGTATTGGCTTGTGTCGACTAGACCAACCCTAAATACCACTTCAGAACCCCACATTATTGAGTACTTCAATCCTATTTGCAATTTTAGATTGCTTATTATCTTGGTCTTGCTTGTTCTTCGATTGCCTGCAGGAATAGACCTTCGTGGTCAGGTCGATCGTGCTTCAAGCAAGGTTGATAACAATCACGGAGTTGGTTCAGCGATTGTCAGGCATATTGGTCGTGTACGATTGGTAGCCAAATCGTGAGAGTCGTCTCCACCCACATCGAATTATCCTTCTCATTGAAAGATCGGGGCACCCATTGTCGCATCAGGTGGTATCAGAGTTGCAATTGATCGATGAGAATTTCCCTTTACATACAGTCCACGAAAATCACCAAAAATATAGGGTTAGTTCATCCTATACAAACCAATCTGTGCTTCAATTTTTCTTTTTGGTTTTTGCTTATTGAATTTTTGGTTGCATCATCGTGTCAAGTGCTAATTTCTAGTTCTAGTTGGAGTCTAGTTGGTCTTTATCGATTTGCATCTACTGTGCCTTGTTTCTCCTGCCGCAGATCATCCACATCTTCCTGTCGCGACACCCAAAAAGCTCTAACATCACTGCCGCGGCAACCAAAAACACTTGTCGCCGCTGCCGTGACAACCATAGCTCCTGCCGCCTGCCGCCATTTCGCCGCCTGCAGAGCTAAACACCTCGCACATGCACCAAAATGGCTCGTCATCGCTACTATCTCTTGCGCTGCACCAAGTTTTTCCCGCCATTGCCGCTTCCTCCTCATGCGGCACCTAAAATACTTTTTGTCCGCTTTGCCACCTCCGCCAAGAAGAACCCCTTGCCGCCACCTTCATGTCGCCATGCAAGCAAACGTTTTCTCTACCACGACATACTACAATATCTGTTGTCGTTTTGAAGTTTCGAAAAGGAGCAAGAATCAAAAGGTGAAACCCCAATTAGTTGGTTTCGGTTGTTCAAGAGGGAAAAAAAACATTAGAAAAAAAGGAGCGGAAGAGAGAAAGAGAGAGAGAAGGACAAAAAAAAGAGGGTCACCTTTCCAAAAATTCAAAAGCACGTCAAACTATAGCCAAAACTAGTGAAAATTGGTGAAGTCCTTCTACATATAGCCACAAGCTTCCACAAAAAAATTGAGCAAGTTTGGCCCACGAGTTTGAAAGATATAGCAGTTTCAAACTTGAACCCAAGTCGGTTTTGTCCGAGTAGGATTCCCTTTCCGAGACATCATCAGTAAAACGGGCATAACTTTTGCATACGGTGTCCGTTTTCAACGTTCTTATGCTCGTTGGAAAGCTAACGACGAGGTTCATGCAAGTTTTTGGCTTTTGTTTTTTTTTTTGTGCTTCTTTTGGTTTTCCCTTTGGAATTTGGGGTTCACCACAACTGTAAAGTTGTAGATCTCGTTGAAACCTTTCAAACGAGCATATATAAGCCATATAAAACTTTGCTTTTTCATCTCTTGATACTAGCTGTTGTTTACTGCTTAAACTAGAGGGTTGTTTACATTGCACGTTATTCTGTTTTTGAGCTCTACATCGTGTGAACAATTTTGTGCCCCTACACAGAAGTTTGAGTAGTTGGTTAGCGTCTCTCCTAGCACTTGGTGTGAGGTTTTCCTTTGCTTACATTAAATCACATTGATCTTTGCGTGTTCGTTCATACACTTCTCATCCTCTTTGCTTTATAGGCTTTGATTAGCTAGCCTTCTTCTAGGCTAAGATTAGCAACATTGACTAGTACTTTGAGCAATTTTTCAACTTGCATTTACTGATTTGATTATTGATAATCCTTTCTACCATATTGAAGCATATCCTAGCTCTACCTACTACCATATTGAAGCATATCCTAGCTCCACCTACTGCCATTGTACAGGTACCAGTTGCTTGTAATCGCTTTGTCAATCTTTGGAGAGCATTTGACACCGACACTAGTTGCCGGTTACCGTCTGTTTTCTTGGTAATAATTGGTAAGAACTTGGTATAAGCTTGAGTGTGAGCGACTTTGAGCCTCCAAATCCTTGTAGTTGATATGAACATATACTTTTGATTTGTTTCTTTGTTTTCTACTAATTATGGTAGGTTCACAGGATGATTACAAGATAGATCCATGTCTTCTTCGATCTATTGAACGGGAGTGCAAAAAAGTCCGAGAGAAAGATGCAAGCTTGAGATAAGATTCTCCACCACGGAAGGTACATGATCGTGATAGTATGTCTGGTAAAACTAAACTCATTGTGCCATCCTTTGCTGGTAAATTTGATCCTGATGCCTATGTTGACTGGGAGATAGCTTTAGACAAAGAATTTGAATATAATGAATGGTCTGATAGGCAAAAGATTAGAGCTGCCACTAGTGTTTTTGTTGAGGATACGATACTTTGGTGGAAGTATTTAAGTAGACATAGAAGAGTGCCTCAAACTTGGCATGCTTTAAAGAAACTTTTTATAGATGAATTCGTTCCTAAATATCATGCTGATTATTTGTTAGCTAGATTATAACGTTTCAAACAAGGTAGTAGAACTATAAGGGAATGCTATCATGAATTGAAAACTCATTTGTTGCGTTGTGGCTTAGAGGAACATGCTGAAGCTACAGAGAATATATTTTTAAATGGGCTTAATCAAGCAATTCAGGACCTTCTTGTTCACAAAGAATATGGTTCTCTCTCTCATTTGTTTATACTTGCCTGTAAGGTTGAAAGTCAGATCGAGGAGAAATTGAGATGCTTGATGATAAGAAACATGAGAACAAACCAGTGTTTGTGCCTTTTTCTGTGACTAACAATTTGCAGGAAGTTGAGAACCATGCCGAAGAGGAGAATGAGCTAATTGAACCACCAACTCTATTGGTTGAGAAGGAAGATGAGGAGATGGATGCACCTATATCATCTGAGGATAGCCAAAAAGGTAAAGATAATGGTGCTATCACCACTCAAGGTGAGTATGCTTGTGAAGAACTACAAGTGTCCACTGTTCATGCTATTTTAGAGCAAAAATTAGTGGAAAATAATTCTAATATGCACATGTTTCAAGTAGAGAATTCAAACTGCATTGATTTGAGTACACCATGTGTAACATCCCAAATATAGGTTTGTGTTCCAAATGTAACCTAATATGGGTGTTTGTTTCAAATGTAAGAAAATCAGTAGAAATTAAAACTTTTCTTACATCTTGTAGTCCTTGAACTTTTCTATAAATCTTGTAAAGGATTTGTGGAATTCAAAAACCTAAATCTCCAGTTGACTAAAGTCCAACCCTTTTCAACTTTGTCCAAAATCTTGTGTCAACCTTGGGGAAATATTTTTTCTTGGTTCTAGGGATGGTGTGTGACCCCTCTGAAAAATTTCATACTTTTTAGAAATTATTTGATAATTTTTGGAGGCAAGTCAAACCAGTTTTCCAATTGGTCAAACCCTAGAACAAACCTTGAGGAATTTCTTGAGAAAACTACAGTGCATGAAAATCTCTGGAAATTTTATGTAAGGTTAATTCTCGAGTGAGGAAGCTCCAGTCAAAACTTCAGAATTTTTGGAGTTAGTTTGCTACCTCTAAAAATTCTTCCAAACCCAGCTTTCAAATTTAAACCCTAACTGGTTTTCACTGTTCCTCGGGCGCGAACCATACTCGGGTCGGGCTCGAGCCACTTGACTCGGTCGAGCCAACTAACTGCACCGCTCGGCCCGTTGAAGTGGCGCACGCTGTGAACCCTTGGATCTCCATCGACGGCCATTCATTCACATGAGTCGCATGAGTCGTTCGCCCGTCTTGTTGTGAGCCTTTGGATTGCAATCCAACCGTCGCCGCTCGCGTCCTGTTTTTCGTCTTCGTCTTCTCTGTCCCGCGCACGAGCGCCAGCGACATGGCGTGCATAGGGCGTGGGGGAGAGGCTTTGTCCCCTCGTCGTCCTTCAACGACTCTGTGCTGCCAGCATTAAATGTCGCATGTGCTCTCACCCCCGAAGTCTTCTTCCTCTGCCATTCTACCTGCTCCCATCGCTCAGAGTGCCCATGGCAAGGGCTTGACCGTGGGGAGAGCCGTTGCTCTAACCCTTGCCCCTCGGACTATTTAAGCCCCCCTTGTCCCTCCTTAGCATCCTTTCAACACCACAAAGCTTTGCTTAGCTTCCTCCCTGCTCAAGTGAGCTCAAGCACCCAGAGCACCTTCGGCCGCCATTGTTAAGCTTGGAGCTCCTCGGTGAAACCCATACTCTAGTGGCTCTCTTGCTCCATCTCTTGGTCCATCTTGTTCCTTTAACCTCCTGAAGTAATAACCCTCATCCAATTTTGGTTGCCTCAACAGGGACCAGCTGAATTTGGAGTTTCCCCTTTTTCGCCCGTGAGCACCCCTCTTCGTCTCCATCTCCGATAAGTCCTCCATTTTCCAATTGCTTGCTCATGGACCATCTACGGGCTATGTGGAAGCTTTATTGATGACCCGGTCTGGTTAATTTTGCTCAGGCCGTGTCCTCCACTTCATCTTCTTCGCTGCCGGCAAGCTCCATTGTCACCGAAGCTTCCCCGGCCGCCTCTGGTTCCTCTCTGCCCTCAGGTACCCTTCTAGTAATCCCTAGTAGCTGGGGCACCCGCTTTTCAGAACAATGCGGAGCTTTTCGTCGCTTTTCGTTCTCGACCATGTTTGCCGCACCGCCCCTCTCCGGCTAGCCGCCGTTCTGGGCCATTGCCGCTGGTGTGAGTGGTACCAATGGTGCGCTACGCTATATTGCGACCAGAGTCGGGCCTTAGCTCGCGCGCCGCGTTCTAGGTCGCCGGCGACAGCCGGAAGCCATCGACTACGTTGTCGAACGCGCCAAGACAAGATGCGTCTTGGCTGCAGCGACGTGGTTCGCCGTGAGCCGTCCATCGTTTGATCTACGGCTCAGATCGCGGGAGCGTTCCGCTTCTTCGATCGCTTCGGACCGTCCATTTCTTGATCTACGGTGGAGATTCGCGTAGGTTATGCGTGTGCGCTGTGTGGCGTCCATCGTGAGCCGTCCATCTCGCGATCAACGATCCACGCCGCCGCCTTTCGCGCGTGAGTTCAATCAGGCGCCAGCGATTCAACTCGGGCCGCTGATCCAAGATCAGCGGTCCACATTCGTTGGATCCACGCGGGCGCGCGTGCGTTGCCCTGTTCATCTTGGGTCGTGCGATGCAAAATCAACGGGCCAGAGTTTTCCACGTCGAATTGATTTTAGGATTTTCCTGAGGCATTTAATTGTGAACTAAAAAAGGTAATAAACTTCGAAATTGCACAACTAATTCATTTTAGCTCCATTTGAGTTGATTCAAAATTTGTTAGCTCTGGTTTGAACTAGGATTTAATCTAAAACTAGTTGGAAGCTTGGCTCGGCTCCAGAAAATGGATTGGTAAATTGGTTTAGAAATATGCTTTAATTGTTATTCTAAAAAGGAAAAAGTCCGGTTTACTCCCTCGAACTATCAGAAAAGTCTGATTTACCCCTTGAACTACAAAACCGGTTATTTAACCCCCTGAACTTGTCAAATCCGGTCAAATAACACCCCGTAGCGGTTTAGAGCGGTGGTTTTGCTGATGTGGCCGGTTTTGTCCAAGTCAGCGCTTATGTGGTATCCAAATCAGCATGTGCATGTGTGAGGTGGCTATTTTCTTCTCCTCATTTCTTCTTTCCTCTCCCGCAAGCTCCACACCCCCACCCCTCTCTTCCTCCGCCATGCCTTCACCATTCCAGCCACACCAGCGAGATTCGTCCACTTCCAAGCCCGTCAAAGCTCGTCCCTATGTCATCTCGGTGTTTCCCCCAATCTAATTGGGGATTTTCTCAAGCATAGCAAGCCGGCAGCCACTCCTCCCCTATCCCGGCCAATCCCGCCGCCCCAGCAGCCCCTCCTCGCCCGATGCGCCTCCACCCAATTCCTCCCCACCGGAGCGTCTCCTCGCCTTCCCCAACCTATTCCGTCATCCACCGGAGCTCCCCCTCTCCCCAATGCCGCCGCCACGAGCACCCCGGCCATGGCATCATGGCGCATGTCCTGACCGCCTCGGTCTTTCTTCTTCCCGAACAACAGGCGGTGAGCTCCACTTACCTTGCCGATGCTCATGCTCGCCTCTAACCCCTTCCTCTTCCACCACAACGCCGTCGTCGGCTCCTCCTCCACGCTCGCCGCCACACGCCACGGCCAACAGGTGCCCGTTGTCGCCGAGGCCACATACCCGGGCCGGCCGCTCGCGCTGCTCCATTTTTCCCTTGATGGCCGCCGCGTCTCCATCGCCGGCGTCGAATGCCGCCTTGCCGCCCCCCGGTCCTCTGTTGTGGCTGACCGATTCCATCTCTCTTTCTCTGAGAGAGGCGGCGCGGGGAGAGGGTCGGGCCGAGCCAGGAGGAGGCGGCCAGGAGAGGGGCTGCCTATCCACCGGCCAGCAGACGGAGGCCGAAGCATGGCGCCCCAAGTGCTTGAGAGCTTCCTTGCCTGCTTGTTCGAGCTCAGAGTTACACCGAGAGCCTCCCAAGCCACCCGGTGCATGTGGGCTTGGTCCACGACTTGTGGTCAGGAACCAAGCCACTCGCCCAAATGAGACCCACTTGTTGACTGGGATAAATGGGAGGCCACGTATGCAAAACCGCCTCTTCAAACCGGCCTGAGGGGTTTTTTGACCGGATTTGACAAGTTCAGGGGGTTAAATAACCGGTTTTGTAGTTCAGGGGGTAAACCAGACTTTTCTGATAGTTGGAGGGAGTAAACTGGACTTATTCCTTCTAAAAATTGCATTTAACTTGTAAATTACATAAGTAATTCTCTGTAGATCATTTTTGTGTGAATCCAATTTTGTTGGCTTCCTTTGTTAGTGTACTAAATGGTAACATAGGTTTTAGGCATGCCACTATTTTTAAAGTCCTTGTGGTTGCATTTTATTTATGCTCTTTTGCATGTCTTTGAAAAATCATAGAAAATGCATCCTAGCTCCAAATGAGGTGAATTCGATTGTGTTGTTCATCTCATGAGGTGCTTTGCTTACCATAAAAAATCCCAGGTGCAACACCTCTTTGGAAAATTGTGCTAAAGAATTTAATTCGGATGAACAGTAACCAATTTGAATTTCCTGCATTTTCCAAGCTGAGCAGATTTGTTTTGGCCATAACTTTTTCATTGAGGATCCAAATCAATTGGTTCTTATTGCTAAATTCCTTAAAAATCATGCTCTTACTTCTGTAAAAATTTCAATGCATTTGGAGAAAGTTGGCTGTTGAGTCTTTTCTGTATTCTTCGTTCTTATCGGTTCTTTTTCGCTTTTTCGTTATGTGCTGATGAGTGCGTTAATCCTGAGAGTGACCCTCTGTAGCCTAGTGAGCATCTTCAGCAAGGCAAGCAGTTTGATCATGTTTAATCCCATTACTTTCAAAGTCTAATATATTGTTTGCAAAGTGTATGTATGCATGCTCTATTTTGTTGTTAAATTATTGTCGATTAGTTGATCCTATAGATGCATACTCTGTAGGTAAATGTTCAATATCTACTAATAAGCCTAGGAATATCTTGCTGTGATTTAGAGTTCGTTGGATGAGCTCTTGTCACTTAGTAGATTACGTGTTGATATTGCTTAGAAATGCTTAGCTTACGGTAGAATTGGGCGGTTGTCGACTTAGTCGATAACTTTGATAACACAAATCTATCTATTACCATATGTCCAGCACTTTGTGCTTTGTTACTTTGTAAATCTAAAACTGAAAATAAAATGCTTTGGACTTGGGCATATTGGTATGTTGGTGTGATTGTTTTGGGTGTAACTGAAATGATGCCCGAGTCAACAAGGACCGAATTACTTGCGCCATTGATCCAAGCACTTTTGCGTGCTAACCACGCGAGGGGGATATGGAACCTCTCTTGACTTAGTACTTTGGGAGGTGTTAATTATGGGTCGCTGGTGGTTAAAACTGTTTTTATAAGGGGAAGAGCACCCGTAGTTGCTTAGGCTGGGCCGGTGTATCCTACTCTTTGGGTTGTGTGTGACTCTTAATTAGCATCATTCATTGGAAATGTCATGTAAGACTAACCGTGCCGGCATACCAAAGGAAGTGTGCTAAATAGCTTGGCGAAAAGGTGGTCTCACATGTGGGTACATTGGTACACCCTTGCAGAGTTAAATCTATTCAAATAGCCTCGTCCTAGGTTATGGACAAACTTGGTTATTTCCCGCAAGAATTAGACTACAACCTTTAATTAAAACTTGATGTGGGTGGTATGAATGGGTAATTCATGCTATTGTTGTGGTGACTATTGGGTTAGTCACTTCCAGGATTGTTGTTGTCATATATCTATTGTTATTATATTATTGTCTCGCTGTTAATTGCAAATTAAAAACAGATCGCAAAACTGCCTTAAATCTATTTAATTATTGCAAATGAAAATTGCTTTATGTCTTTGAAAACAACCTCTGACCTCCACCTAAATGAGCTTGCATGTAGCATATGTATAGGTCTGTTACACTACACGTAAGTCTTGCGAGTACATTTTGTACTCATTTGCTTTGCTTAATTAAATTGTTGCAGATGAGGTTGATCCCCGTGGTTTCACTTTTTGCGAGATGTGCGGTGGATTTGATTGACTAGGTTAGCGTCTTGGTTGGTTGCCTTGTGGGTTAAAGGCACGCTAATTGGCTTTTTGTTTATCGCCATCTTATGGCTTTTGCTTCATTGCTTATGTACCTCTCTTAGTTGTTATTTGGCTTCGGCCCCTTTTGTAATAACTCTATTATGTATGTCTTTTGTTTAATCTAGTTCGTGCTTTGGTTCTATGTTTTGTATGGAATTGATGCATGATTTTGTAAAAGGGTGTGTATACTGCATTTCTGGGAAGTATACATATCTTAAAGACACGGGTTATTTTGTTTGTGATGCTAGGGTCAATGGATGACTAAGCGTTACAAGCCGAATAAGCTGGGGTCCTCAGAAAGTTGGTATCAGAGCCATACTGACCGTAGTAACCCTAGCTTGGTCGTCTTTAGGATGTTTTGAAAAACTTAGTTTCAAAATGTCAAATGGTTTATGAAAGCTTAAGCAACTTCTCAAATTTTACTCCTTACCTATCTTAGCTTACTTATCTCATCTCGTTCTGAATTGAGTTTTAAAAGCTGTTTTCCTCTCCTTCTCTCAAAAGATAGTTGTTACCGTTTAATTCGGGTTGTGGGGAACCAATGAGAGTTGAAATTTTGAAGGTTTGGCTGCCTTTGGATGAAGAATAGAAGTGCTTGGAGCTGGATTTCAAATTTGGACAGCAAGCTCTTAATTAGTAAATAAGATAGATAATGAGAGGATAATTCAACTAAAACTTATGGGAATAAAAGGGTAAGATGTGATACTAGTTAGCTAAGTATCTAACACCTATTTTGCAGGTTTTACCTTGCTTTGTGGAAGTGTTAGAACTAGAGTAGTGTGCTGAAATTTTGTCTTCTCGACCGATTGCTCGTTCATTCAATACGCGTTTGTCGTGTCGGGAAGGTGAGCTTTAGCCTCGTGTTTTCTTACTGTTTCTTGAGCCTTTTTGTAAGCTTATATAGTTGTGTTCTTGTTGTTTTAAGTTTGGCTTCCGGTTAGGGTGATGTTCTATTCCCCTAGTCGATAGCTTTTCGCTTTCTTTAGCTTCTAATTTTTGGGTTTCGTTGCTAACCCCCTTTCTCTCTTCAGCAGGATGGCTGGAAGAACTCGTAGCGGTCAAGGTCAGTCAGCTAGTCAGGATGAGGAGCTCCCGCCTCCTCCGACCATGGCTTCGGTTCTTGCTCAGATCGAGCAAAACCGAATGGATCAGACTAGGATTCTGGAGGTTATCGCGTGCAACACCTCCACTCTTTCCGGTGCCTCTGGATCAGGGGGAGGAAGTGGACACCAGTCGCGTGGGGGACTTGCAGAGTTCCTTCACACCCAGCCACCCACTTTCTCCAGTGTCCGAGGATCCTCGGATGCGACGATCGGTAGCCGTCTGGTTGAGCGGAAGCTCAGCATCGCGTAGTGCCAGGAGCAGGAGAAGGCACTTTTTGCATCCCATCAGTTGGAGGGTGCAGCTCTTTCGTGGTAGGAGAGTTTTCTCGCCATGCAGCCCGCATGCCACATAGTTTCTTGGGAGGAGTTTCGTGTTGCCTTCCGTCGGTCTCACATCCCTGCCGGTGTGATGAAGCTGAAGAAGAAGGAGTTTCTCTCGCTCAAGCAAAGGCGCAGTTCGGTCATGGAGTACTTGTACGAGTTCAACCATCTGGCTCGTTATGCTCCAGAGGAGGTGGCCACTGATGAGGCCAAGCAGGAGAAGTTCATGGATGGCTTGTCTGAGGAGCTTCAGGACAAGCTATCTATCGTTGACTTCCCCGACTTCCGGACCTTGGTCGACAAGGCCATCGTCGCCGAGCACAAGGGAAGGACGTTGCGAGAGTCCCGCAAGCGCAAGTGGGAGACCCAGAAGTCTTCCCAGACCAGCTATTCTCATTATCATTTAGGCGTCTCGGGGTCCCGTCCTCAGCTTCAAAGACCCCGAGGTCGCCAAGACTGCCTTTAGTCCTTCGCAGGCCGTGTCTCAACCACGCACTCGCGAGTCGGCCGGTGGCCCCGAACCCACCGGGGTCACTTGTTTCTTTCAAGAACTGAAGGGCCATTATGCGAATAATTGGCCTAAGAAGACTGGAGCAGCCCCTCGTCCTAATGGAGGACGCGAGCAAGGAGGTGGTCCTTCCCAGGATCAGAAGATTATCCCCGCAGCCCAAGGTGTGGGCAGCGGCCGCGTCAACCTCATCTCCGCGGAGGAAGCGCAGGAGGCACTTGACGTCGTGTTGGGTACGATTCTTGTTAACTCTCATCCTGCTACTGTTTTGTTTGATTCAGGAGCATCTCATTCTTTTGTATCTCAGTCTTTTGCTGTTGTTAGTGATCTTCTTTTTGCTCCTTTGTTGGTCCCGTTGCTCATTCGCTCTCCCGGTTCGGAGTTGAGAGCTGAATCCGAGTGTCGGGAGGTTCCAGTTGAGATTGAGGGAGTAGGATTTTTAGCAAATCTTATTCTCCTCAATGCAGCGAGCTTAGATGTGATTCTTGGCATGGATTGGTTGTCTCAGCATATGGGGAAAATCGATTGCGCCCGGAAGCTCATCTACCTCACCGATCCCTCCCGTGAAAGGTGTTCGCTTTTACCGGTCAGCAAGGTCCGTGATCTCTTCGCACTCGAAGCGAAGCCAACTTTGGATATTTGTGAAGTCCCAACGGTGTGTGACTTCATAGATGTATTTCCCGAAGATCTTCCAGGGATGCCACCAATTCGAGACCTTGAGTTCGTCATCGAGTTGGCTCCCGGTACTGCCCCGATTTCAAAGAGGCCTTACCGGATGCCACCGAATGAGTTGGTGGAGTTGAAGAAGCAACTTGGTGAGCTTCAAGAGAAGGGTTTCATCCGCCCTAGCTCATGTCCGTGTGGTTGTCTAGCAATCTTCGTAAAGAAGAAGGACAATAATTTGCGATGTCGCCGACATCGTCCGCTTAATGAAGTAGCTCAGAAGAACAAGTATCTTTTGCCCCGCATCGACGACCTCTTTGATCAATTATCTGGAGCTCAAGTTTTCTCCAAGATTGATTTGAGAGTGGGATATCATCAAGTTCGAATTCGACCTGAAGATATTCCCAAGACGGCTTTCTCTACTCGTTACGGTTTGTACGAGTATACCGTCATGTCTTTCGGCTTGACCAATGCTCCTGCCCTGTTCATGAATCTCATGAATTCGGTGTTCATGGAGTATTTAGATAAGTTTGTTATGGTCTTCATCGATGATATTCTTATCTACTCCAAGAACGATGAGGAACACACTGAGCATCTGAAGCTTGTATTGGGAAAGCTTCGAGAGCACCAAATGTATGCGAAGTTCAGCAAGTGCGCGTTCTAGTTGAAGGCAGTGGCTTTCTTGGGCCATGTTCTTTCAGCGGGAGGCGTAGCCGTTGATCCTAACAAGGTCAGCGATGTGCTTTCCTAGAGTCAGCCCAGTTCGGTAACCGAAGTACGGAGTTTTCTTGGTTTAGAGGGATATTATCGTTGCTTTATCGAGAACTTCTCCAAGATCGCGAAACCGATGACTGAGTTGCTCAAGAAGGACAAGAAGTTCTTGTGGTCCGCTGATTGTGAGGAAAGTTTTCAAGTACTCAAGAAGAGTTTGACCACCGCTCCCGTTCTCGTTCTTCCTGATGTTCATCGGAGCTTCGATATCTTTTGCGATGCTTCTCGTCGAGGTCTCGGTTGTGTCCTTATGCAAGAAGGCAAGGTAGTGGCCTATGCATCAAGGCAATTGAGACCTCATGAACTCAACTATCCTACCCACGACTTGGAGCTAGCTGCTGTGATTCACGCGCTTAAGATTTGGCGACATTACCTAATCGGTAATCGTTGTGAAGTGTATTCGGATCACAAAAGCTTGAAGTATTTGTTCACCCAACCAGATCTGAACCTCGGGCAAAGGAGATGGTTGGAGTTGATTAAAGACTATGACATGGTATTCACTACCATCCGGGCAAGGCTAATGTCGTTGCCAATGCGCTTAGTCGTAAAGTGCATTGCAATGCATTGTTGCTCAAGGAGCATTAGCCCACCCTTCTGGAGGAATTTCAGCGTCTCAACTTGGGTTTGGTTGTGCAGGGTTTCCTCGCTACCTTGGTTGTGCAACCAACCTTGGTGGATCGGATCAAGATTGCTCAGCAATCGGACGCTGGAGTGAACCAAATCAAGCAGAATGTCAAGGACGGAACAGCCAAGTGCTTCTCAGAAGATGAACTTGGTGTTGTGAGGTTCGGGCAACGCCCTGTGGTTCCAAAGGACATGGAGCTGCGGAATTTGATCCTCTGCGAAGCCCATGATTCGCCTTTATCCATTCATCCCGGGGCCACAAAGATGTATCAAGATCTTCTCTAGGGATTTTGGTGGACTCGAATGAAGAGGGAGATTGCGAAGTTCGTTGCCGAGTGCGACATGTGTAGTCGTGTGAAGGCCAAGCATCAGCATCCCGCTGGACTGCTTCAGCCCTTGCTTGTTCCTGAGTGGAAGTGGGATTCGATCGGGATAGATTTTATCACCGGTCTACCCAGGTCATCGAAAGGAAATGATGCCATTTGGGTTGTCATTGATCGGTTAACTAAAGTGGCACACTTTCTTCCAGTAAAGACCAAGATTCAGATCGGTCATCTAGCTGAGCTCTATGTATCTAGGATCGTGAGCTTGCATGGTGTGCCGAAGACGATCGTTTCTGATCGTGGTTCCATCTTCACTTCCCGCCTGCATAGCTTGCAATCGGCCACAGAACTCGCTTTTTCAAAGACAAAGATATCATCCCCAAACTGATGGTTAGATCGAGAGGGTCAACCAAGTTTTGGAAGACATGCTCCGTGCTTGTGTTCTTTCCTATGGGAAGCATTGGGAGAAATGCTTACTATTCGCCGAGTTTTCTTACAATAAATGACTTTCAAGCGGCCTCAGATGGCACCTTTCGAGGCCTTATACGGGAGAAAGTGTAGAAGCCCGTTGAATTGGTCTGAGACCGGCGAAAGACCTTTCTTTGGCTCGGACTCAATCAATGAGGCCGAGAGTCAAGTCCAAATTTTATTCGTGAGCGTGCTCACGCACGCTCAATCCAGCAAAAGAGCTATGCGGATCGCCGTCGTCGTGAGTTGAGTTTTGAGCCTAATGACTTTGTTTATCTCAAAGTCTCTCCTTTGAAGGGCCATCAACGTTTCGATGTCAAGGGCAAGTTAGCTCCTCTGTATGTGGGTCCCTACCGCATCATCGAGAAGAAAGGAGCTGTTGCCTATAAGTTGGAATTGCCTGCTGCACTTGAGAGGGTACATGATGTGTTCCATATATCCCAGTTAAAGAAGTGCCTCCGTGTTCCAACTGAGGAAGCTCCGTTGGAAACTCTTAATGTGCAAGAAGATTTGACCTATCGCGAGCACCCTATTCGCATCCTTGAAGAGGCTGAATGAAGAACGAGAAATCGTTCCATCAAATTCCTTAAAGTTCAGTGGTCGAATCATTCCGAGGATGAAGCTACATGAGAAAGGGAAGATCGTCTGCGTGTGGACTACCCCTCTTTCTTCCCCGAGTGATCTAAATCTCGGGACGAGATTTTTGTAGGGGGGGGCAGATTTTGTAACATCCCAAATATAGGTTTGTGTTTCAAATGTAACCTAATATGGGTGTTTGTTTCAAATGTAAGAAAATGAGTAGAAATTAAAACTTTTCTTACATCTTGTAGTCCTTGAACTTTTCTATAATTCTTGTAAAGGATTTGTGGAATTCAAAAACCTAAACCTCTAGTTGACTAAAGTCAAACCCTTTTCAACTTTGTCCAAAAGCTTGTGTCAACCTTTGGAAAATATTTTTCCTTGGTTCTAGGGATGGTGTGTGACCCCTCTGAAAAATTTCATAATTTTTAGAAATTATTTGATAATTTTTGGAGGCAAGTCAAACCAGTTTTCCAATTGGTCAAACCCTAGAACAAACCTTGAGGAATTTCTTGAGAAAACTGTAGTGCATAAAAATCTCTGGAAATTTTATGTAAGGTTAATCCTAGAGTGAGGAAGCTCCAATCAAAATTTCAGAATTTTTGGAGTTAGTTTGCTACCTCTAAAAATTCTTCCAAACTTAGCTTTCAAATTTAAACCCTAACTGGTTTTCACTGTTCCTCGGGCGCGAACCATACTTGGGCTCAAGCCACTTGACTCGGTCGAGCCAACTAACTGCACCGCTCGGCCCGTTGAAGTGGCGCGCGCTGTGAACCCTTGGATCTCCATCGGACGGCCGTCATTCGCACGGAGCCGCGCAGAGCTGCGTTCGCCCGTGTGCGCTGTGAGCCTTCGGATCGCAATCCAACCGTCGCCGCTCGCGTCCTGTTCTTCGTCTTCGTCTTCTCGTCTCACAAGACGAAGCGCCAATGACATGGCGTGCACAGGCATGGGAGAGGCCTTTGTCCCTCGTCGCCCTTCAATGACTCAGGCCGCCAAAGATTAAATGTCGCCTGTGCTCTCGCCCCCGAAGTCTTCTTCCTCTGCCATTCTACCTGCTCCCATCGCTCGGAGTGCCCATGGCAAGGGCTTGACCGTGGGGAGAGCCGTTGCTCTAACCCTTGCCCCTCGGACTATTTAAGCCCCCCTTGTCCCTCCTTAGCTTCCTTTCAACACCACAAAGCTTTGCTTAGCTTCCTCCCTACTCAAGTGAGCTCAAGCACCCAGAGCACCTTCGGCCGCCATTGTTAAGCTTGGTGCTCCTCGGTGAAACCCATACTCTAGTGGCTCTCTTGCTCCATCTCTTAGTCCATCTTGTTCCTCTAACCTCCTGGAGTAATAACCCTCATCCAATTTTGGTTGCCTCAACAGGGAGCAGTTGAATTTGGAGTTTCCCCTTTTTCGGCCGTGAGCACCCCTCTTCGTCTCCATCTCCGGTAAGTCCTCCATTTTCCAATTGCTTGCTCATGGACCATCTATGGGCTATGTGGAAGCTTTATTGACGATCCGGTCTGGTTAATTTTGCTCAGGCCGTGTCCTCCACTTCATCTTCTTCGCTGCCGGCAAGCTCCATTGTCGCTGAAGCTTCCCCGACCACCTCTGGTTTCTCTCTACCCTCAGGTACCCTTCTAGTAATCCCTAGTAGTCGGGGCACCCGCTTTTCAGAACAATGTGAAGCTTTTCGTCGCTTTTCGTTCTCGGCCATGTTTGCCGCGCCGCCCCTCTCCGGCTAGCCGCCGTTCTGGGCCATCACCGCTGGTGTGAGTGGTACCAATGGGCGCTACGCTATTGCGCACCAGTGTCGGCCTTAGCTCGCGCCGCCGCGTTCTAGGTCACCGGCGATTAGCCGTGGAAGCCGTCTTGACACGTTGTCGATCTTGGCCGACAAGACAAGGCGTGCGTGTGTGCGACGTGGTTCGCCATCATTTGATCTATGGCTCAGATCGCGGGAGCGTTCCGCTTCTTCGATCGCTTCGGACCGTCCATTTCTTGATCTACGGCGGAGATTCGCGTAGGTTATGCGTGTGCGCTGCGTGGCGTTCATCGTGAGCCGTCCATCTCGCGATCAACGATCCACAGTCGCTGCCCCCTTTCACGCGCGTGAGTTCAAACGCGCCGCGCGCGATTCAACCTGGGCCGTTGGATCCAAGATCAGCGGTCCATATTCATTGGATCCATGCGGGCGCGCGCGCGTTCCCTTGTTCATCTTGGGCCGTTTGATGCAAAATCAACGGCCCAGAGTTTTCCACGTCGAATTGATTTTAGGATTTTCCCGAGGCATTTAATTGTGAACTGAAAAAGGTAATAAACTTTGAAATTGCACAACTAATTCATTTTAGCTCCATTTGAGTTGATTCAAATTTTGTTAGCTCTGGTTTGAACTAGGATTTAATCTAAAACTGGTTGGAAGCTTGGCTCGGCTCCAGAAAATGGATTGGTAAATTGGTTTAGAAATAGGCTTTAATTGTTATTCTAAAAATTGCATTTAACTTGTAAATCGCATAAGTAATTCTCTGTAGATCATTTTTGAGTGAATCCAATTTTATTGGCTTCCTCTGTTAGTGTAGTAAATGGTAGCATAGGTTTTAGGCATGCCACTATTTTAAAGTCCTTGTGGTTGCATTTTATTTATGCTTTTTTGCATGTCTTTGAAAAATCATAGAAAAGGCATCCTAGCTCCAAATGAGGTGAATTCGATTGTGTTTTTCATCTCATGAGGTGCTTTGCTTACCATAAAAAATCCCAGGTGCAACACCTCTTTGGAAAATTATGCTAAAGAATTTAATTCGGATGAACAGTAACCGATTTGAATTTCCTGCATTTTCCAAGCTGAGCAGATTTGTTTTGGCCATAACTTTTGCGTTGAGGATCCAAATCAATTGGTTCTTATTGATAAATTCCTTAAAAATCATGCTCTTGCTGCTGTAAAAAGTTTAGTGCATTTGGAGAAAGTTGGCTGTTGAGTCTTTTCGGTATTCTTCGTTCTTATCGGTTCTTTTTCGCTTTTTCGTTAGGTGCCGACGGGTGCGTTAATCCCGAGAGTGACCCTCTGCAGCCTAGTGAGCATCTTCAGCAAGGCAAGCAGTTTGATCATGTTTAATCCCATTACTTTTAAAGTCTAATATATTATTTGCAAAGTGTATGTATACATGCTCTATTTTGTTGTTAAATTATAGTCGATTAGTTGATCCTATAGATGCATACTCTGTAGGTAAATGTTCCATCTCTACTACTAATCCTAGGAATATCTTGCTGTGATTTAGAGTTCGTTGGATGAGCTCTTGTCACTTAGTAGATTACGTGTTGATATTGCTTAGAAATGCTTAGCTTACGGTAGAATTGTGCGGTTGTCGACTTAGTCGATAACTTTGATCACACAAATCTATCTATTACCATATGTCCAGCACTTTGTGCTTTGTTACTTTGTAAATCTAAAACTGAAAATAAAATGCTTTGGACTTGGGCATATTGGTATGTTGGTGTGATTGTTTTGGGTGTAACTGGAATGATGCCCGAGTCAACAAGGACCGAATTACTTGCGCTATTGATCCAAGCACTTTTGCGTGCTAACCACGCGAGGGGGATATGGAACCTCTCTTGACTTAGTATTTTGGGAGGTGTTAATTATGGGTCACTAGTGGTTAAAACTTTTTTTATAACTAGAAGAGCACCCGCAGTTGCTTAGGCTGGGCCGGTGTATCCTACTCTTTGGGTTGTGTGCGACTCTTAATTAGCATCATTTATTGGAAATGTTATGTAAGACTAACCGTGCCGGCATACCAAAGGAAGTGTGCTAAATAGCTTGGCGAAAAGGTGGTCTCACGTGTGGGTACATTGATACACCCCTGCAGGGTTAAATTTATTCGAATAGCCTCGTCCTAGGTTGATAACAATCACGGAGTTGGTTTAGCGATTGCCGGTGCCGGACATATTGGTCGTGTACGATTGGTAGCCGAATTGTGAGAGTCGTCTCCACCCAAATCGAATTATCCTTCTCATCAAAAGATCGGGACACCCATTGTGGCATCACTAACTTAGAAAAGTAATATTCATAAGGTAATTATCCTACAAATAAAAGTTTCATACATAATTTGCATCTAATCAACAAGCCACATATAATCTTATCACAAGTCATAAGCATAGATAATTTAATTATGTGCAGAAGATACTTCAAATAACTTATGCATGTATACATAGCTATCAATAAAAGATCCAATCAACTCAAAAGGTGAGAAAGTGATGTAGTAGATGACAGACAACCACCACCACCAACTCCTTTTATAATAGTAAAAATGATAATATAATTGGGCCAGGCCTAATGCTACATTGTACTCGGCTCGGCCTAGTAGGTGTCAATATTAGAGCATATTATTGGCCATAAAAGCCCGGGCCAAGTCCACCTCTAACCTATATACCGAACCCTAGCTGGGGAACGATCCAGAAGTCATTATTCCCATCGGCGTGAGGCGATCGGAGACGGAGCGAACACCGGCCCGAGAAGGAAGGAGAGGAAGGCGAAGCGGCGAGGAGAGGGGAAGGATGGGGAAGACGCCGGTGCGGATGAAGGCGGTGGTGTATGCGCTGTCGCCGTTCCAGCAGAAGGTGATGCCGGGGCTGTGGAAGGACATCACCACCAAGATCCACCACAAGGTGTCGGAGAACTGGATCTCCGCCACGCTCCTCCTCGCCCCCGTCGTCGGCACCTACGAGTACGCGCGCGCCCTCCCATCCCTCCCTTCTTCTCCCCAATCGTCTATTGTGTTATGCAGATCTGATCGAATCTAGTGCTGCTCGCTTGTGACTTGGGTTGGCTGCGAGATCTGTTTAGGGTTCGATCGGTTCGGTGTCATATACTAATGCTTACATGTGGGACCAAGAGAGAGGTGAGAAGGAGGGCAGTGTTATAAGTCTCTAGCAGTAACTGAGAGAGGACCGAACAGATTTTTCAGGCTTGGCCTCCACTCCTGTCTTCTTCCCCGACGCTGCCCCTTTCCCTAAAACTCAATTCCTCCATTCCCAATCCCCTGCTTCTTCTTCCTAGTGGTGTTGTTCTTCCCCATTCTGGATTCTAATTCTCCCAACTTGTATACCCTAGTACTTGTATCTTGAGTTGGTAATGGCAATATAGTTCTTGACTTGGTGTGATCTGTGTTTATGGAGAAGGATCGTAACAATATGGTATCAGAGCCCTCGATCCCGGTTGTTGCTTGTACTGAGATGACCACGAGCGCCGCTGAGGAGGAGCGGTGCAGGGAGCTACTAGCCAAGTTGAAAGACGCCATTGACAAGAGGGGGGTCATGCTGGATAGGTTGGGGAAAGTCATGGATGAGATGGTCTCATCCCTAGCCTCATCAACTCCTCTGCTGGTCAGCAGTGCCGCTGACTCGACCCCCAACTCCACCGCCACCAACAAGGTCCCTGCCATGACAAATGCTGCTACAAGCGCGAATGCCACCCTCACTGACCAGGCGCACACCAAGTGTTCGAGGTTGGGCCTCGACACCAACGCCGACAACCTTCATGTCGTGGCTGCGTCCAACCCTGAGACGGGAGTGCCCACAATCGCCTCAGCGCCAGCGGAGCACTCGTCGGCCCCCTCGTTGAAGCCGTTCTCCACCACCCAACAGGACACCCTGATGCCCACCATGTATTCGACGATTTGTCCCGACCGCAGCATCAACGTGCCGACATCCGTCCGTGCTACGGCTGTCCCGCCGACTTCGTCCTCGATCATCGCCGCCCTTGAGATCGACAACACCCTCATCGACTCCACCAAACTCGCCACTGCAGCAGCGTCGTCCACGGCCGTGGCATTTCCGCAGCTCATCACCATCACCGAGGTCATCGAGAGCTCCACGAGGTCTACTCTAGCCGCCTTTGTCAGCGCCCACAAGCTCGAGGTCGCCGCGACAACAAGCTTCATCACCATGTGTTCCACCAGACAAGACGACATGTGCTGGTTGCTCAGGGACGATCCTAGCTCAGAACCTGATGCAGTGCACCTCCCCGTGACCATCCTCCAGAGTGGGCTCTACATCTGTTCCTTGTCATGCCGTGCTATGCAGGGGCACATTCGCTACCATGAATTGCCTGCTCTAGGCATGTGTTTTGTGGAACCACAACAGCCATGGCCACCACCTACTCGAGTGGTCTGTGGCATGATAATGAAGTTTGGGTTGTGTAAATTCAATGAAAAAGCCATCGACAGGGTTGTGCTCAATGGAGTACCTCTCCTAATCCTTGGGCTGGGCAAAATAGAAGAATTTCTGGGTACAGTGGTGAGGTTGCAGCCTTGGCCACCACCTGCTGGTCCTAATTGCAGAGATTTGCTTGTAAAGGTGGACAAAGTGCTTGGGCACGTGGTAGATATAACCCTGAGGTGGGTGGTGCTGCAACCACCATGGCCGCCACCTAATCTGACAGCACAAATCAAGATGAGTTATCCAGCCCCACTGCAGATAGTTGAGATGAAGCCATGGCCACCACCTAGACGAGGAAGTTGTCTATTGTTCAGTTCAATTACAGGCACTCAAGATGAGTTTGGTGCGGTTCTCAAACACCATTTAGACAATTTGCTTGTTGTCCAAAATTCCTCAAATCAGCATGAGTGGAGGTTACCTCAGTTATTGCTAGTGTATCTGGTCATGGTGCTCAACAATTGCAATGCTTCCTGTAGAGAGTCAAACCATGGGAATTTTCTTCAAGGCAATGCTGTAGAGGTGTGGGAAGCTCACAAAGTTGCAGTGCAAACTGTTCTGAAGCTGCCCTCTGGAGAACTCTTTACTGGTTCAAGTGATTCAACTATTAAGCTTTGGAAAGGAAGGACTTGTCTGCATATATTCTCAGGACATGCAAATACTATCCGATGTGTAGCACAGATGCCAGGATATGGAGCCGCCCTCACAAAGGTCACAATCAACAAGGAAATCCCATTTGAGCTACATCAGCTTGCTGCTGTCTTGCTAAAGCAGTTCATCAAGCAGCATTGGTAGGAAGATGAAGAGAATTTCATGCCTCCTATTGTTTCAGCCTCAGAAAAGGTGGTTATACGACAACTCCTTCTTACTTCATTGGATGATTCTCATGGGAAGATTCATACTGCTATTGGCATGGCTGTAGCAGCTATTGGGCAGCAAGATTGGCCTGAAGACTGGCCTAAGTTACTTCCTTTTCTCTTAAAGTTAATTGGTGATCAAAGCAATGGGAATGGAGTCCATGGAGCATTAAGATGCCTAGCCCTTCTATCAGATGATTTGGATGATACATGTATTCCAAAATTAGTGCCAGAGCTATTCCCATCATTGTACAGAATAATGTCATCTCCTCACCTGTTTGAGAATTCTCTTCGTGCAAAGGCTATTGGAATAGTTCATTCATGTATTTCCATGCTTGGATCAATGAGTGGTGTTTATAAGAGAGAGACAGTCAGCTTGATGACTTCAATGCTTGATCCACTTACGGAGCAATTTTCCATAATTTTAAATTCACTGGTGCAGTCCCAAAATCCTGATGACTGGAGCATGCAGATGGAGGTGCTGAAATGTTTACTCCAGCTTGTCCAGAACTTTTCTAGACTACCTGAAGCCAAACTTTCTGCTGTTCTTGCGCCCTTGTGGCAGACCTTTGTTTCATCCTTCAACGTCTATCACCTGTCAACAATTCAAGCTTCAGAGGATGTAGATTCTGTTGGCTATGATTCTGATGGTAGTGAAAGAAGTATTGAGTCCTTTGGGATTCAGTTATTTGAGCTATGGACAACAATTGTGGGGAATTCTCGATTAGCAAAGGTCATCACAGGTAACATTAAGGAGCTAGCATATTATACTATAGCCTTTCAACATATAACTGAAGAACAGGTGCAAAACCGGTTACGTGATGCTAACCAGTACGTTGTTGATGAGGATGATGGTGTTGCTTATTCATGGAATTCAAAAGAGCTAAAATGGGACAAAATTGGTGAAGTGGTGGATGGACCGGGCGATGCTCCACAAGACAAATGGCTCCTAAAAGAAACTCTTCCTTCGACGTATCGCCAACAAGTGGAAGTAGAAAACATCATACAGGGCTATTTCCATGATGAAGCTAAGCTTGATACTGTCGTGTACAATACTTCCATTAAGTCAATTATGCAGCAGAAGCGTGGAGGTTTACTGACTTCCACCAAAGGTGCAGTCACTACAGTGTTGGGGCTTGAAGAAGGAAAGGATTGCATAATTGTTGGAACTTTATACAAGCACATGAAACTGAAGCCTTCCATTCTTGACGAATACTCCAAGGAGAGTGGACGAGTTATACTTGCAGGAGCCATACCTCCAGCAGCATATGAGACTGGAGTTGTAGTAGCTCTCCATGGGAAGGAAACAAGTGCGGGAAACTTTCTTGTTGAAGATGTTCTTGAGGCTGGTCTTCCTCCTCAAACTGCATTGTCTAGCATAAATGAGGACAAGTATGTGAAGGCCTTTGTTGGAGGTTTCCCCTCTAAGATCAACTACACTCCATTACTAAGATTTCTACAGTTCTATGATTTGGTGGTTCAGGACCCTTGAGGGCAAGGGTCTCAAAGGGGAGAGTAATGTCATATACTAATGCTTACATGTGGGACCAAGAGAGAGGTGAGAAGGAGGGCAGTGTTATAAGTCTCTAGCAGTAACTGAGAGAGGACCGAACAGATTTTTCAGGCTTGGCCTCCACTCCTGTCTTCTTCCCCGACGCTGCCCCTTTCCCTAAAACTCAATTCCTCCATTCCCAATCCCCTGCTTCTTCTTCCTAGTGGTGTTGTTCTTCCCCATTCTGGATTCTAATTCTCCCAACTTGTATACCCTAGTACTTGTATCTTGAGTTGGTAATGGCAATATAGTTCTTGACCTTGGTGTGATCTGTGTTTATGGAGAAGGATCGTAACATTCGGTATATTAGTTTTGATCGCGTGTTAATGTTCTAGGTTTGATTGCGGCGCGGGTTGCTTCTTCTGTTTCGCCCCCATTTCACTAGAATTATTAGGCAAATTTGTTGTGTTTTACCAATGGTCGTGGTGATTCTGATGGTCTTCTCGAGGCATCGAGATATCAGATTGCCTCTTGGAACTGGTGTTGTGTGTTTCTACATTGACCCATTAAGTTAGGCAGGATTTTGGGGCTAAAATGTCATGGGGAATTTAGGCGCAGTTTATTCGATGTGAATTGTTCGTGCCGTGAGATGGTATATGTAGCATGATTTTTTATTCACCAAGACGTTGTTTCAATCGAACCATCCATTATTTGGTCTGTGGTGGGCTTTGATGCGACGTGAGGTAATGATATGGGGCAGATAATACTTGTCTTCCACCGGGTTGTTTAGTTGATGTACTTCAAAATCTAATGATCTTCATTGGAAGGTTATAGATGGATTGGAACCAGTTACATCGATTATTGTTGCCGAGCTGAATGTGCAGGCCCTTCTGGCGTATGGTAGTCTTTTCTGATTAGTCTTTCACAAGGTTCCTGGATAGTTTCTATTGTAACAGCCCAAATTTCAAATTTCAGTTGAAAATAAAATGTAATTATTTTTGTGGAATTTTCTGAAATTTTAAAAGCTTTTCCCTATTTATTTCAAAGCCAAAACAAATTTATTTGCAAAATATATTACCAAATATAAGTTGAAAATATTTTATTTAAGTCCAAAATGCCTTTGAGAATTTCTTTGAATTTTCTCATAATTTTTCGATTTTATTTACTATTTTCTAAAGCTTTTTTAGTTTATCAGATTTATCTTAATCAATAAATCAAAGAAAATTCTCAAACAGTTCTTGGGCCGAATTTAGATCGGCCCGATCCAATCCTCTCGCGCGTGCGGCCCAAACTGATTTTAGTTATAGATTAAAAATGGCATTGGAAATTATTATGTGTATTTAAACTGAAAATGTTGCTTTATGCAAAATAGATCCTAATAGCCTCACTTGTTTTTTTTATGCAAAATAGACCCTAATAGCCTCACTTGTTTTTTTTATGCAAAATAGACCCTAATAGCCTCACTTGTTTACTTATGCATGCATCATAATGTTTTATGGGTGTAACTTGCGAGTACGGAAGTTGTGCTCACTTTTGCTGAATAATATTTATTCAGGCAAGGAGCTTCACCAGGACGGTGAGGATCTTGACGACTAGGCTTACGTCCTCAAACGATTGCCTTTGGCGCATCGTATGGCTCATCTATTATTTTCTGCTGTGATATTTTATTTGGTCTCAGGTCTATTTTGTAATAAACTCTGATTTATAATAAATAAATACGTGATATGATTGTGATGTCACTTTTGTTTGACTGTGTACACTAGCTATCCCGAACTAGTGTATGAACACAGAATTTGAGATCTTTGGTTCCTGGGTTCGACAAAAGTGGTATCAGAGCTATATTGATTGTAGGTCGTGGCCTAGAATGGATAAAAACCCTTAAGGACTTATTTTTGAAAAACAAAAATATTTTGGTCCTTCTAGAGTCCTTTCTCAACCATTCTCTTTAAAAATGGTTACTAACTCATCTCTCTCAAAAATTGTAGATGGTCGAAGTACCGAATGTCATTTCCCACGGGATCTTCGCTGGACACGGGGCTGCAGCACTATGGAAGATGACGCAACACCTGCACTTTCAGGAGAGACCCACGTACCAAGGATACAAGTACGTGGTGAGTGATCAAGACCGTTGGAGAGTAGAGGTGATACTCAACTTTTAGCCAAACACGGAGTTTCACATTTTTGACGCTCCGATGCGACGGGCCACCTTCCCGGAAGGCATCCAGGACGCAGCCAGAGAAGCCGTTCGTCGACTTCGCCACATCTACAATCATCGCTTCGACGACACTGGATTCTATTACTACCCGATGCATATCCCCATCCAGCTCGGGAGCTCCTTCCGCTCGGCCAAAGATGAAGACTTTCTGGAGCTGACTCAACAGGTAGAGCTGACAAAGGCTATAGATCATGCCTACTGGCACAGATTGGATGAGTTGCGTACCACCCAGCAGAGGCTAGAGGCCGCAGAAGAACTGGTCCACCTGGTGCGTTAGCTCAGGACACTCCTCATCTCTGGCCAAGCAGAAGGTACTGTTGAGCCGGATCGAGATATGCATCGAGTGGTAGTGGAACCCGGTGCCATGGAAGCGATGGTCATAAATGTAGTGGAGACGACGGGCTGCTTCTCTAGCTGCGTCCTGGATGCCCTCGGAGAAAGTATCGCGCCTCATCGAAGCGTCGAAAATGTAGAATTTCGTGTCTGGCTGTGGGTTGGAGTAGAGTATCACCTCTACTCTCCAACGATATTGTCTTCCCCACCTTGTACTTGTATTCTTGGTATGTTGGCCTCTCTTTGAAGTCCAGATGTTGCATCATCTTCCAAAGAACCGCAGCCCAATGTCCAGCAAAAACTCCGTGGGAAATAGCGCTCGGTGCTTCGGTCATCTACAGTTTTTGAGAGAGATGAGTCAGTAACCATTTTTAAAAAGAAGGGTTGAGTAAGGACTCTGGATAGATCAAAATATTTTTAGTTTTCAAAAATAAGTCGTTAAGGGTTTTTATCCATTCTAGGCCACGACCTACAGTCGATATGACCCTGATACCACTTTTGTCGAACTTGGGAGCGAAGGATATCAAATTCTCTATGTTCATACACTAGTCCAGGATAGCTAGTGTACACAGTCATACAAAAGTGACATTACAATCATATCACATATTTATTTAATGTAATTCAGAGTTTAATACAAAATAGGCATGAGGCCAGATAATGAAAATCACAGCGGAAGCAAATAGGTAGTAGGCCACACGATGCGCCATAGGCAATCATCTGGGGGCGTAGGCCTAAACGTCTGGATCCTCACCGTCCTATAGAAGTTTTCTCCTGAATAAATATTATTCAGCAAGAGTGAGCACAACTTCCGTGCTCGCAAGTTACACCCAATAAAGAATTATGATGTATGCATAAGTAAACAGGTGAGACAGGTAGGGTCTATTTTGCATAAAGCGGTATTTTCAGTTTAAATACTCGTAATAATTTCCAAGGCTATTTTTAATTAGTGGATAAAATTAGTTTTTTAAATTGATAATTTTATAGTGGATAACCTCCATAAATGAATGGTGAAGGATACCCTTCTATCACATGGCTAACTGCTCAATTTTTACCATAAGGATTTACCATCTTCAAATCATTTGCTAATAATCATTTTTAAAATTAAAAAACAAAGTCTAACTTAGAGTGGCTTTGCTCAGCATGTTCATGATCGTGGACACGGCTATTCGAATAGTTTTTCTACTCTATAAAGTGTGTACAACTTTATCTACAAGTGATAATCATCTTATAATGTCAGACATGACACGCTTCCGAAGGCGTATGACTAAGTAATTATCATGAGGCCTTTACAATGTTCTACCTTAAAGTTTCCATGCTCGCTAAGGTTTCACTTCCATTTTGTTAACCGCCCTCCGGAAGTCCCCTCTTGCGCCAAGTGGGACTACTGTCTAACCAACACCCACACAACATGGCACAAATAACATTAAGATATTACAAATTATTGAGCCAAATTTGTCCAATTCTAGACATGTGGTGGTACCGGGGGGGGGGGGGCGTAGCAAAATACGCTCAAAGACCGGTCCTTAACTGACTTGGGTGAATTCTAAAATAACTCATGTGCCTCAAATCTACTCAGATTGAGCCTGTGCATAAACCTAAATCCACCAACTATCCATTTCGTCCAAGTCCAAACAAATTTTGATTTTATTTTTCAAGTAAAATCATTTCATAAGCTTTCTATGGTAAAACAATACCATAGAATCAATTTAAATCAAGTTTGAATAATTTGGCTAAGACCTCCCAAATACAAAATTCTGATCTAAGCATTGGCTAAGCATATAATTGTTTTCAAATTTTATTTTGACTATGGTGATAAGGGAATGATAATTCAATAATAAAAATTGGCTATACAAAGGAATTGAAATAGCTAAGAATTTAAACAGGGACTTAAAATAGCTGAATAAAATTATGCATGCAATAATAATTTAAAAACAAAATTAATTAAATTTAAAATACTAGGATCAACATGATCAATGGTATAACTTGCCTTGCTCAAAGTCCTGGTACTCTAAATCCTCATAAGGGTCAAGCTCTCCGGAGTCATCGATATCTATACGCGAAAATACGACAAATTCAAATAAAACTCAAATAAATTTAAAAGACAAATCAAATTAACTCCAAATCAAATAATTTTAGTTTAGTTAGCTAGATCTTGATTTTATATAAATTTAGAAATTTGAATCACCTAAATCGAAGTTCGTATGAAGAAATACGAGCTCCTGGAAGTTTTAATTCTAAAGAAATCATAAAATTCTGATTTTATGAATTTCCCGAATTATTCTAAAGGAAATTCCGATTTAATGCGCAAGATGACGTCAGCCCTCAGAAAATCCAATTTTCGGCTGATTTATTTTCTTAAAAGAAATTCGTTGAGCCTATGACAGGTGGGCCCCCTGGTCAAAGACTAGGTCCACGATGCAGTCAACGTCCATGGTGGACTCGGTGCATGAAACAGTGTGAAGAGGTGCATGGTGGACGTACACGTGGGCCCTAGCGCTTGTGTGGCGCCGACGTGGCCATGCCACGCAAGCTCGATGGTGGTGATGCTCCGGCGACAAGCTCGCCGGCGCCCGTTGCGAGCTACGCGGTTAGACGCAAAAGAGAGGGGGTGACGCTGAATATGATGCTCACCGGAGATGCGAGAGGGCGCGGTGTTTTGGTCGTCGGCGACGAGCTTTGGCAGTGACGAGATTAGGTCGTCGGTGAAGATGGCGCTGAGGTTCGCGCGACGCCGCTGGCCGGCGTGGGCGAAGGGTGGAGGCTCGCTCGGCAATGAATCGAGAAGATCAAGAAGCTTGATTGGCGCCAAGATCTTCAAAATCCCGTGGTGAGGAGGAGAGGTTATGTGGGTGGTGGCGTTGGGATGAGCGGAGAGAGGCGCACCTGGGGCTTCTATTTATAGCGCGAGGGCGGCGACGAGTCTTCGTGCGGCGCAAGAAGGTCCGCGCGGCACGACGGCGAGATTTCGGGGATTCAAGGCGAAAGGAAGGAAAGCGATGGCCGGAACGGGCGCGGAGAAGATCAAGGGATTAAATGCGCACGAAAAATCAGTGATGTGATGAGGATCTCTCAAATCGTGTCCATGGTGGACGATGCGGCGAGAAAGGAAAGTGTCGCGGAGAAGAAAGGAAAGAGAAAGACGACGGTGTAGCGTGGGCCCCACACGTCGGTAACAGCAAAGAAAGGAAAAGTAACGGGTGGTGTTTGTGCTCTTCGATTTAGATCGGACGGTCCACACTGATGGAAACGTTCGGACCACCCAAACTCCCTTTGACCGTTCAATTTCAATCGGACGGTCCACATTGGTTGGAATGTTCGGACCGTTCGAACGTGTCACTGAGATCTGGCCGTCCAACTATGATCCAACCGCCGAGATTGGCTAAAAGGAAAATGTGTGGGAGGAGAGGCTGACGAGATAGAGGTGAGAGGCGCGGGAGAAAGCAGGCCGCGCGCGTGTGAGGATTGGATCGGGCCGGTCTAAATTCGGTCCAAGAACTGTTTGGGATTTTTTTTTTGATTTATTGATTAAGATAAATCTGGTAAATCAAAAAGGCTTTAGAAAATAGTAAATAAAATCCAAAAATTATGAGAAAATTCACATAAATTCTCAAAGTCAAATTCTCAAAGTCAAATTCTCAAAGGCATTTTGGACTTAAATAAAATATTTTCAACTTATATTTGGTAATAGATTTTGCAAATAAATTTATTTTGGCTTTGAAATAAATAGGGAAAAGCTTTTAAAATTTCAGAAAATTCCACAAAAATAATTAAATTTTATTTTCAACTGAAATTTGGGCTGTTACATCTATGACCTTGTAGCTTTGAATTTTCAAACTAGCTTAAGTCTCGTGTATGAATGATTAAATTAGCCTAGTATCCTAATATCCTTCCAACCTGAATTTTTCAGAAAGTTAGTTTTATGTGGTCTTGTTAGACTGCACAATTTCCAACCTGGCTGGCGATGAAAACTCACTAATAAGTAGGAGAAGCCCTGAAAACTCATCTGAGGGGGTGTATACGTTTTGCACATAGCTAAGCTTTTTGGGAAGCCGTCCTAGTTTGATGCTTATTCCTAAGCCTATCCAACCAAGCAAAGCCATGAGAAGTGGTTGACTAATTTCAGTATACTATAAGAATATGTCTCAGAGTGCTTTTGCAACTCTTGATGATTCTCCTCCTAGAAAGTACCATGAGTTCGGGCATAGTGGTGTTGAAATCTGAAACCTTTCTTTGCCTTGCATGGTAGACATGCTTGTTTTCATAATACCAGGACACCCTCACGTAAGAACGTGAATTAGCAACAACACTGAGCCTCATTGACATAATCCTTGCATGCTTGAGTTCTGATAGTAATGTTGGCAGCAAATTTATCCTCTTATACAAATTCGGTTTGTGGAAACTGGAAATAAAAGAATATTTTATTCGTGTTTAATGCATTAAGTAGGGAATGGACTAGAGTTAATGTTGATGTATGGTTGCTTGAACAAAATATAGTTTACAAAATGCAGTTTGAACAATTGAACTTCCTTTTTTCTATATGTGACTTGTACATTTCAAACAATTGAACATCCTTTTTTTATATAGCAAATGGGTTTCATATTTCAAACATTTGACACGCTTGATGCCTGGTTTGTTTTGATGTGGCTATTCAGGTATGCAATGTACTACAAGGAGCAGGAGAAGCTATCCCACAGATACTAAATGTGACGCCCGCGCACAGCAGTTGGAATTTTTATGTTCTATAATTCTCCAAGAATGATAAAACATTTTTGGTTCAGTTCTAGCTGTACTGGTACTCTTTTCCATCTCTCCATGCATATGCAATATGTATGACTTGCAAACTTATTTTGAGCTTGCTACATATGGTGGCATTTTCAGTCACTGAAGTGATTGTTAAATAAGGCAAATTAACTGGATGTTTCACTTATGTTTTTCAAGACTTGGTCACTGGTAGGTGTGGAAAAAAAAGCTCGAAACTCGCGAGCTAGCTCGGCTGGATAAGGACTCGGTTTGAATTCGGGCCATAAATGGGCCGGCTGGCAGCTTGAGAGCAACTCGTTAAGCTGGTTTAGCTTATTTATATTAGAACTCAACCGAACAAATCTAATAGTCCAATTAGAATAGGACTAACATAAGCCTACCAATTCAGTCCAGCAAGCTGTAACTCTATCTTATCTACATAGCATTCAGCCTCTGTCCGGCGCCCTCTCCTTTGCGTTCGGCTCAATGCCTTCTTGCGGTTCTGAGCTAAATGAGCTAACTCGCGAGTTCATAACGAGTTGAGCAGACATTTTTGTTTGTTTGCTTAAAAGCTGAGCCGAGCTCGGTTCCTTAACGAGCTCGACCGGACCGGGCTGGGCAGGGCTGGTTATCCCCCCTTAGTCACTGGGTTTACCTCTCTTTTTTTTTTTTTTAACTTTTTCACCTGTGCTTGTTTGCTTTTGATGGATGTAAAACCGGGTGCGACTTCCAAGCCCCAATAGTTAGTAAAATGAGCTCACATATCTGTCATCATCTAGGAAGAGTTGCTTTTGCTTGTTCCAGGACTTAGTTGTGTACCATGCTTATGTGCGGGCAAATATTTGAATATGATGTATTATGTGATTCAATGTTCATCAAGGCGCTAGGTGCGAATCGGACGGCTGACTGGCGCGAATATGATGTATTATGTGATTCAATGTTCATCAAGGCGCTAGGTGCAAATCAGACGGCTGACTGGCGCTTAGCATCTAGACCATCTAGATGTTGTCTAGGTGGTCGACTTGACGACAGAGAGCTAGTGGGTAGGCAACAAGGCATTGAGGACAACAATGCATGTATTTGATGTAATCTACACTTTTAGAGGGATAAAAATGTTACCTGTAGTAGAAGTGATGCACATTAGAGTTGATATAAAATGTAAGTGCATATCGTCAGGGGCGGAGATGGGTCTCGGGTCGGTGGGGCAACGGCCCGAGGCCCAGAGAGAATAGCAATGGGACTTTTACTGTGCATATGTATAATTTATCAACTTATAGTGACCAGGCCCGAGTTTTCAGCCCAACTCGAGGCAAACATACCCTAGGCTAGGCCCAGGTCCCCAGCCGAGCACCCCATGCCCCGAAACCAATAGCCCAGCGGCCAGCATAGGCTTCTTCATCCTTTCTTCATTTCTTCTCCTCCTCTTCATTTCTTCACTCCATTTTTTCTTGCCTGGTGTTCTTCCTCCCGGATTTCTTGCTCCTGGCCAACTCCCCATGGTGTTGCCTCCTCCTCGCCATCGACCGGCTGGGCTCCAGTAGCATGGCCGTCGTTAGCTGCAGCTCGTCCCAGCGCTCACGACCCGCTTAGCTCGGCCCCGGCTCCGACTCGCCTGTGACCTACCACCTGTGTTCGGCTCGACTCTTCACAAGACCGAGGTATACTTCACTCTCCTCTCTTTGCTCTGTAATGAACTGACTGGTTGAATGAAATGGGGGATGTGGGCTATGAATATTGCTATTGGGGCTAGTGTTCTTATGTGCACTATTGCTCATCTGGGTGGTTTGGATGGGCACAAATTTCAGCTTATGCATTGTCTGAGCTCCATTTGATCCATACCGATTGTTGACTGCTTGGTATACAAACTTATCTTGTCTGGTATAGAAGGATTATCCGATAGTCTGATTTGTACCTTTGTTCTCATTCAGGCATGCCCAGTGTGCAATGAGGAGGTATTCGGGTGAGTTGTGATGTTTGTGGCGATGCTGCGGCCTAATCGTCACATTGTGCTTTCCGACAATGTTGGTCTCCTATGGCCTATTATGCTATACAAGTCTAGTTGGCCTACCGTGTTTAAGGAGGTTGTCTTTTGGTATACACGTGCTGCTAACTGAACCATATCATGTTTGATGTGTCCATCCAACTTGGTGGGTGTGACCGTGCGAGGATAGTGTGGTCTACCTTGTGAGCTTGGTTGGGTTGGGGAAGGGGATGGCAATGCCTAGCCGCTGTGGGGGTCGTGGTGCTCTCCATCGCTCTCGCGGTGGCTTCCAGTCTTCTTGGTTCGTGTTGGCTCCTCGTGGTCCCGATGGTCGGGGATGGTCCTTATAACCCTTTAGTTTTTGGCCCGAGGCTTTGTGGAATCCTAGCTCCGCCACTGCATATCGTCCCCTTGATGTAAACTTGTCACTTTAAGAAATGCTCGATGGGTTAAAGTAAACCTGCACATTAACAAATATGTTTGCTATTTACTTCGAATTATGATATGATGGCAGTGATGCAACAACTATTATACTTTAACTTCAGTTAGAAAGAAAGACACACATAACATGATTGCTTGAACTTATCATAATAAGACAAAAACACAGTTCTCACATGCATCACAAGTTCACAACTCACAACCACACATAGTCTTCACAAACAAGCAAGCAAAATAGTTCATAACGAAAACTTAAGTGTGCATGATAATATGATGATCAAATGAGTCAATCTTCATCCTCACACATAGTGACCAATTGCCTCGCACATTTGCTTGAATTCATCATTGCTGGTGGCATTGAATGATATACCTAAAGAATAGAGATAGAAACATACAAGGTTAACAAACATTAACTTCATAGAGATTGAGAGTTGCAAGTTATACCATGAGCATAAAGCTATCTCACAACATATTACTTCGCACTTATGCGTTCTCTCTTTCCAAAGCTTCTCCTTAATAGCCACTTGTTGGGTTGGGTTTATCGAAGGAACAAAAGGATCAATAGGACAAAGAAACTTATCAATGAGCCCTTACAGGTGTTGAGGCTCCAACCTCTGCAAGCCCTTCCTCTTCATGACAATCACAGTCTATGTTCACTTCATTTCTCATCTCTTCTTCTCTTGCTTTCTTGGCCGCCTGCTTGGTTTGTGCCTTGTCAACAGGTTTCCTACACTTCTTTTGCTCTTCCCTAGAGGACTTAGGGCATTTAGAAACATTTCTTTTAATGTGACCAACATATTGCTTGAGCCTATACACTTCTCTAAAAAAATATTCATTCTCACATAATTTGCACTTCACTTTGTCCAAGTTGTTTGCATCAACTAGCATTATAAATTTTCATCGTATATCATCAGAATTCCTCTTAAGGACTCTAGAACTCGCAGTCACCGAAGCTTGGGATGACGACATCCTACATAGACAAACAAACAAAAAAATCTAGTAACAACACAACACAAGCAATACAACACAGAGCACAAGTAGAGCATAGAGTAGGGGCGCAGAGCACGAGCACAACACAGAGCACAAGGTAGAGGCGCAGAGCAGCACAACACATCACAAGCACTACGGCAGCAACAACAAAGCACAACTGCACAAACACTACGGCAACAGAGCACAAGCAAAGACCAGTGAGGTACCTGGTGTCCTGCTGTAGGGGAGGCTGGTGACAGCGAGGGAGGAAGTGCTACCGCTGAGGAGAGGATGAATCGATGGCGACAGAGGAGGATTTGGAGGCAGGGGTGTCCCAATTAACGGCGGGAGAGGAGGAATCAGCAGCAGGAAGGCAGATCTAGCGGCGGTGAGGTGGATTCGGCGGCAAAGGAGGTAGATTCGATCGGCGGCGACGGCGGCTCTCACAAACTCATCTCCAATGACGAATACCTACCCCAACATCCCAACAACTGGTATTTTATGCTCCCTCCTCACCGTTTGCCAAGTTGGCTTCCTAGAGACCACCCAGTCACCTCTGTACCGCTGAATTCTGCCGCGATTTCCTCTGTCTAGACCGCCTAGGACTGGCTTACTGTAAGCTTCATTGTGATTCTATATCTACTCTGTTGTTAAGTCTCACGCTTACTGTGAGCTTCATTTTCGGTTCTCCTTTTCTAGATTAGTTAAATACAATCTTTTTTTTACCAAAGTTATGTTCCATGTTGATATACCTAATATGTTTGACATCATATTTTTATTTAGAAAATACATACTTGCATATAATGATATACAAAAAACAAGAAAATCATTATGAATCTAAGAAGCTGAGAAGTCTTTGAACTCAATTCTAAAACATCTACAAATAAAAAATTTAGGTAATGAACTTCTGGATATATATGTTCAGTACACTTTGTCAAGATACCACTTGAACGCCCAAGCTTGCAATAATGACAGACCACATCTCTATTTCGCCATTTCCTCCATGAGCGTCCATGGGTACCCACAGCTAGGTTCACAATCCAATGGAGCACCACGCGAGGGAGTCACGCTTAGGGGCAGATTTGGTAGGGTGTATGGGTACAGCATGAACTTTTTTTATTAATTAATCCTTTTTTAAATTTTATTTTAAAGTTAACCTCCGGCGCACTTTATTTCTAATTCCGACCCTTTTGGTCACGTCACCACCCATGGCGTGACAAAACAACTCTATCACGCCATAGGATAAGTCCGCTAAATAGCACTTTTGATCACGCCACCGATCGTGGCGTAACCAAACAACACTGTCACGCTATGGGTGGTGACGTGACAATAGGTATATAAATACACATACATGGGCTAAATACTCAACATTTGCATTCCTCTCACTCCTTTAGCCCAATTGCTGTCATCTCACACTTTTAGCCCAATTTTTAGTCGCAGCTCATAACTTCCACCGTTCCACATGAGCCAACCCATCAGACGTAGCCCATAATTTCCTTGCCGACCAACCCATTATTCCAACATCCACAAAATTTCGCAACATAAGCCTATTTCCCAGCAGCAAATTAACCTAGTGCTATCTCTCACTCTCTCGTCGAGTGTTGGAGGTGGAGTAGGGCTGGAAAAATAGCTCAAGGCACGTGAGCCTGCTCGGACTCGTCACGGCTCGGCTCGGCTCGGGCTCGGCTCGTGAATTTTCGAGCCGAGGCCAACTTTTGGCTCGCAAATCTTTCGAGCTGAGCTCGAGCCGGCTCGCGAGCCGCTCGAGCCCGACGACCTCATCTCGTTATCCTTCTTGACTTGATGACTTCCATTCATTTTCCTTCGCCCAGTCTCCATCCACTCGCTTTACTTCCTCCCGAGCGCCCCCCATGGCCTCCTCGTCATCTCCACCCGAGGGTCCCGAGTCCAGCTCCATCTCCACTTCCCCGACCCTGAGTCTCCATCCACCCGCCGCCCCCCTCTGGGCCCTCCCCCATCTCCACTCCGCTGCCCCTCCATCTCCACGCAAGACCGCCTCCCGATCTCCACCCGCCACCGCTGCCTCCCCCATCTCCACCCGCCGGCCGCTACCTCCATCCACCTGCCGCCTCCCCCCCATCTCCACCCGCCGGCCGCTGCCTCCATCCACTGCCGCCCCCCATCTCCACCTGGCGCGCGCCCCCATCTCCACCCATGACCCAGCACCACCTCGTCCTCCTCACCGGCCACCTGGTCCATCCGCTACCTCCTCCTCGTCACTTGCCACCGCCACCTGCTCCATTGACAGGATTGCAATATTCAGAGAACCAAAATTTCGACCGGAAGGTTGCTGGGGAGAGGGAGGGGAAAGTGTACGAGTGTTCTACTACGCTAACAACTAAAGACTAGAGTATAATGAGTTTTTTCGTGCCTTCTCATTCCAACATTGCTGGCCATATACCCAGCGGGGTAGCATACTTTTATAGTTTGAGTGAAAGTAAAAGCAGTTCAGGTAAAACGACAATAAACTGACGCAATAGTAAATTCTGAAAACATTAATAGTCGCTCGATCCTTCTTAGTTGACCACCATGGATCCTGGCCCTTCGCTCCCAATTGAAAGGAAGTCGCTGAAGTGTTACTTTCGCCGCTGATTATAACTCGCCCTCCTTCTCAACAGCAAGTTTCAGTTTTCAGTCTTTACCAGGACCTGACAATTCCTCCCTTCTTGACAGCATCCTTGTCCTCAAGGTGAGAAATTCGGGAATGTCTTTTGGATGAACGTAGTGTCTTCCCAGGTAGCATCCTCCGGACCCAGGTTGAGCCACTAGATGAGCCATTGCGCCACAGGTTCATTGCGGCGAGGTACAATCCTTCGACTCAGCACAGCCGCTGGCTCGGTTTTAATTTTCCCACTCTCCCCAACCAGTGGTAATCCTGTCATAGGTATTGCATGTGACCCTCTGTGTTTCTTCAGCTGACTCACGTGGAACACGGGGTGGATCGCTGCTTGCTCAGGGAGTTGAAGCCTGTAAGCTACTGGACCGATTTGCTGCAAGACCCGAAATGGCCCATAGAACTTCGATCTGAGTTTTAATGACCCCCTTACCCCTTGCCGATATGGTTGCATCTTGAGGTAGACTATATCCCCCACTTGTAGCTGCCTCTTTGACCTGGCTCAATCAGCAAAGTATTTCATCCTTTCCTGAGCTTTACTAAGGTTTGCCTTTAGTTGTTCATTCATTTGTTCCTTTTGTTCTACTGTGGTCCTTGCTTCTTCTGAGACATTACCGGGAATAATGAGCTCCCCGATTTGAGGTGGAGGATAGACATAGAGAGCCTGGAATGGAGTGATCTTCAGGGAGGTGTGGTATGAGGTGTTATACCACCATTCTGCAAGTGTTAACCAATTCATCCACTCTCTCGGTTCTTGAAATGTCATACTTCTCAAATATGATTCCAAACATTGGTTTACTCTCTCTGTTTGTCCGTCCGTTTGCGGGTGATATGCACTACTCAACCTTAATGAAACCTTCATCATGTTGAAAATCTCCTGGAAGAGATGGCTGGTAAAGACTCTATCCCGGTCAGTCATATGGCGATGGGCATACCATGTAGCTTAAATATGTTATCCATAAAGGTTTGCACCACTTGTTGGACTGAATATGGATGAGACAAGGACAAGAAATGTGCATATTTAGTGAATCTATCGACAACCACAAGGATTACCTCTTGATTTAGGTAACCCTTCAATGAAATCCATGCTTATGTGAGTCCAAGCCATGTCGGGTATTTCCAAAGGAGTCAACAGCCCTGGATTGTGAACATGTTCGGATTTTGTGAGTTGACAAGTAGGGCATTCATTCACTAATATCTCCACACTTCTTTTAAGTTTAGGCCAGTAAAACAATTTTTTGAGTCGATGATATGTTGCTCTCATGCCTGAATGACCTCCCATTGGAGAGAGTGAAAAGAATCCAATATCTTCGGCCTGCTGTCATTTCCCATACCGACATAGATTTTGCCTTTGTGCCTCATTAATCCGGCTTCCAAGGTATACCCGATGACATCCCTAGTTGAAATCTGATTATTTGTCACCAATTTCCCATATTGAGGGTCATTTACATAACTCCCTTTTACATCTTCAACCCATTCGGGTATTAAAGTGGCAATGGCATGGCAACTATCATGGCTTTCCAATTTGCTATCATCTTTTCTAGAGAGAGCATCCGCAGCCCGATTTTCTTTTCCCTTCTTGTATTCTACCTTATAATCGAATTCCAACAACTTCAGAAGTAACTTGTGTTGTATTCCCTCCACCAATCTCTGTGTTGTCATGAACTTCAAACTCCTTTGGTTTGTTTTGATCACCAATTGATTTCCCAGCAAATAATGCCTCCATTTCTTAAGTGCTTCTAGAATAGCCATTGCCTCTTTTTCATATATCGATTTGGCTGCTGCTCTCACACCCAATGTTTTACTGTAATATGCAATAGGTCGATTCCCTTGCATCAAGATCAAGACCCAAACCCGTACACACGATCGTCTCTAGGACAAAGGGTTTAGAGAAGTCGGGCAGTGCTAAAACTGGACAAGTTGTCATCGTTCTTTTCAGCGTTTCAAAAGCAATTGACTGTGGTTCTCCCCAAATGAATGAATCTTTCTTCAATATGTCAAAAAGTGGTTTGCAAATCTTCCCATATACTCTCGCAAATCTTCTATAATACCCAGTTAGCCCCAGGAATCCCCTCAATTTGGTTACACTGTTAGGAATAGGCCAATTCACCACATCCAATATCTTGCTAGGATCTGTAGCTACTCCAGATGCACTGATAATGTGGCCCAAGTACCCTATTTCAGTCATAGCAAAGTAGCATTTAGCTCATCTTGCAGATAACTAATTCTGTCTCAATACTTGTAAGACCTGCTGTAAATGACTGACATGGTCCTTCAGATTCTTGCTATAAACCAAGATGTCATCAAAGAATACCAGGATAAACTTCCTCAGCTGCTCACTAAATATGTGGTTCATGAGGGACTAGAAGGTGGCTGGTGCATTAGTGAGCGCAAATGTCATGACAGTATACTCATAGTGGCCCAAGTGAGTCCCAAAGGTTGTCTTCAGAATGTCCTCCTCCACCATCCTGATTTGATGATAACCAGACCTCAGGTCTAACTTGGAGAAGATGGTTGCTCCATGTAATTCATCCAAAAGGTCTTCAATAATTGGCATGGGAAACTTGTTCTTGATTGTTATGGAGTTGAGTTGCCTATAATCAACACACAACCTCCAAGACCCATCTTTTTTTTCTCACCATTACCACTGGAGAGGAATATGGACTCATACTTGTTCTTATCTCTTCAGAATCTAATAGATGTTTAATGATGTTCTCCATTGCTTCTCTCTGATGGTGTGGTGTTCTATACGGTCTGACGTTGGGTGGTTCAGCATCTCCTTTCAATGGTATATAATGATCGCACTCTCTTTTTGGGGGTAGACTCTTTGGTTCCTCAAAAATATCAGCATACTGACATAGCAGTTCTTGTATTTCTCTTGGCAGATTTTCGGATTCTGGAGATTCCACTTCTTGGATCCAATTAATCTGTACCATGTAGCCTAATACTTCCTTTCTCATCATTTTTTCCAGCTTGGTAGTACCCACCAAACAATGTTTGTCAGGAACAATATAGTCTTTGAAGCTCACAGTTCTCCCTTCTCTCTGCAAGGTCATTTCTCTTGTCTTCGGATTCAGTCCAATTGGACTGTGTTCATATATCCAATCCACTCCCAGGATGATGTCATAGCTTTTGATTTTCAGTAATTGGAATGAAGTATTAAACGAGCAACCTTGTATCATGTAAGATATCACTTCAGTCGCAGCCTCTGTGCATAATTTCCCACCTCCAGCGACGATTACTGTCTTAACCGGTTGGTACTGCAGCTTGCATTCACTTTTATTTGCAAATTCGTAATCCATAAAGGAGTTGGTGCTCCCACTATCCACCAACAACACAGCTTGTTTTCCCCCAATCATGGTTCTCAAAGAGAAGGTGTCCGGTCCTGTGATTCCTCCCAGGGCATGGCTAGAAATCACCAAGAGTTGCTCTGTAGCCTGAATACCTTCGGTTGCCTCAGGACTCATAGGAGCTGTGATGAAACCCGATTCTTTTGCCGACTCGACCTCTTCAGTGTTCTCAACCGTATCATCTTCTCCTTGCATAAAAAATCATGTGTAATGCTTTCCCAACCTTACATTTCAAGTGATGTCCCGGGACCCATGGCTCATTACAATGCCAACATGTTCGTTTGTTACTTTCTTGAGTCTGAAGTTTTCCCTTTGTCCTTCCATTCAACACTCACTCCTCTAGCCGGACCAGTTCTGACACTGGGAATGTTGGTTTTGTTTCGGCTAATAGCACCCGGTTGATTAATTCTTTTCGCATGAACTGCTTTCTCCTCTAACTTAGCAAACCAATAGGCCTCCAACAACCCCTTTGGTTGATGCATGCTGACCCCATATTTAATTTCCTCCTTCAATCCTCCAATGAAGCAGCTCAATAAGAACGCTTCTTGCAAATATGGATGATCCCTCCTCACTAGCTCCACACTCTTCTCATAATAGTCAATATACTTGCTAACACTGCCAATATGTTTCATAGTTTGTAGTCTCTCCACTGCCTCGTGAGCACTAGCTTCCGAGAAGCGATCTGCCAACATTGAGCACAGTTGCTGCCAACTCAACACTTGCTATGATATGCCAATACCCTTGAACCAGGTTTTAGCCCTTCCAGAGAAATGGCCGGTTGCAAGATTCACCCACTACTCCCTTGGAGCCCCTACCATCTCAAAGAAATTCTCACACTGCTCTAGCCAATTAATTGGTTCTTCTCCCGTGAGCAAAGGTAGTTCTAGCTTGGGTCCTCTAATTACTGCCTCGGCGTATTGGTGTCTGCTGCTATTAAGATTCCATCCCATACTTCCCGTTATACCACCTGGGTTCCACACAGTTTCCTGACTCGGGTTCAAGTTTAGTGTTGGATGATAGTATGTTTGAGATACGATTGGTTGGATGGCGGTTTGCCATGTCCATGGAGGTGCAGGTTGTACCCCCATTCCCGGGTTGAAAGCTTGTGAATCAACTGGGTTCATAGTAGTAGGTACCTGCTGGTTCCACTGATTTGTCCCTAGCCGGGTTGCCATCTCGGGTTGAGCAGTTGTTCTGATTGCTGGTGAGAATATAGGAGGTATTGGCAACACCGTGTTTGGTTCAATGAAGAAAGGAGTTGAGGTCTCAGTTCTTCTCTGTTGCTCCTGGTTCCATGTTACACTCCTTCCGATTTGAGCAGATCCGGAGGCCATTTGAGGAATTATATTACAAGGCAGATCTAAACATTTAGATTGCGATTGTGAACCCATACCTGCTTCAGCTGGTGTTGGCCACTCCCTTCGGTTTCCCACTATTCCCGTATCATTATCAGACACTGCTGTTGGTCCGAATCGGGAGATTAGCAGAGCTTTAATCTCCGCTACATCGGTCTTCAACGTCTCCAACTCACTTAGTTTTTCCTGGATCTTCACGATTTCGGCCCGATTTTCCATCTCTAGATCTTCCTCTTCAATCAATCTGTGAGAACGTGTTCTTACCACCATTTACTCAATCCACCGAGAAACAGATCGGTTGAACTCCGGGATTTTACGGCAGCAATCTTTTGATTTGCTCCAACCTTTGTTCGTCCGAATCTCTCTCCAAGGATTGTGTAGATGCTCTGATACCAATGACAAGATTGCAATATTCAGAGAACCAAAATTTCGATCGGAAGGTTGCTGGGGAGAGGGAGGGGAAAGTGTACAAGTGTTCTACTACGCTAACAACTAAAGACTAGAGTATAATGAGTTTTTTCGTGCCTTCTCATTCCTACATTGCTGGCCATATACCCAGCGGGGTAGCAGACTTTTACAGTTTGAGTGAAAGTAAAAGCAGGTTCAGGTAAAACGACAATAAACTGACGCAACAGTAAATTCCGAAAACATTAACAGCCGCTCGATCCTTCTTAGTTCACCACCACGGATCTTGGCCCTTCGCTCCCAACTGAAAGGAAGTCACTGAAGCGTTACTTTCGCCGCCGATTACAACTCGCCCTCCTTCTCAACAGCAAGTTTCAGTTTTCAGTCTTCAGTCTTTACCGAGACCTGACATCCATGCCTCCATCCGCCGCCCCGTCCTCCCCCTGGCCACGTTCTCTTCTCCCTCTGTGCTCCTACCTCCCCCCGGTGCTCCCCTCGTCTTCCCCTCGGCGGCCTGGCCCGTGCTCCACCTGGCCCCATGCTCTCCATGGACGTGGACGTGGGCCATGAAGCTTCAGTTGCCGAGGAGGTCGACAAGGTTGAGCTGCTCTACTCCAAGCTCGCCGAGCCTGCTGTTCTTGCGAAGTTGCGATTTCATTTGTTAGGAACTGATGCTTGTTTTGGATGTGCTTGTTTTGGATGAACTGATGCTTGTTGGATATGCTGGTGGAGGTGGATGAACCAATAGAAAATTTTGTAATGATTGTTGGATACTTGGATGTACATGAACTGGATGAACTGATATGCATCAGCTCCTTCCTTGGCTCGCGAGCCCGTTCGAGCCTTTCTCCGAGCCGAGCCAAGTCACCCTCCTGGCTCGTGCTCGAAACGAGCCGAGCCGAGCCAACTGCGCAAACGAGCCTGTCCGAGCCGAGTCTGGCTCGAGCCGTTTCCAGCCCTAAGGTGGAGTGCAATTTGGACGGCGGGGAGGAGGCTATAGGGTAGAACTATGATCCGAATTTATAATTTGATGGGTTAGGGTTCTTTGGCTAAGAGGTATTCTCTGCACCATAGATGATTGACCCAGTTATTGGGCGTACTGGATGTATGGATCAGCAGTGAAATACCTACTGCTAATTTCCCTTCCAAGCAACCATGTGAATCAAGCACAAATGATTATGGAGAGATGAGGGGCGTTGAAATAGGAACTAATTTTTCCAGCACCATCTCTCCATCCAATCTTCCGTTGGATTTATTCTCGCAATCGACAAAACCATCAAAACCCATTAACAAAACTCAGGCTTGTCGAGGACTGGGCAGTAGCCTAGTGGGCACGGAGGACTTGGGGCCTCCGTCCGCTCGCGCTCAAGTGCTAGGCTTGGCGCACGCGCTCACGTAGTTTCTTCTTTGATGTAGCCAGTAAATAAGATAATGGCCACTAAAAAAACTAGGCTTGTCGATACAGTGACTCTGTGAGCATAGAGTTTTGCAATTAGGTTAGAACCAGTATGTCTTATTTTTAGAGAATGACCTGATCACACATCATTCAGTGAGGACAGAAGCTTGTGAGATTAAGAAGGAAACGAATATTTGCAGATTTTAGGACAAAAGAAGTTATCTGTGAATCACCACTTTGCGGTTGCTAAAGATATTTTTGCGAAGTAGTGAAGTTCTTTTTTTTTACTTGGTTGGATATATCCTGGTGATAGGGGCATCACATAATTTGTAGGAATAGACTGTTTAGTTTGTTGATTTTTTATACGTATTTTGAGATAATACAATGAGCCTTTAGAAGCTATTGGTCACAACCAAGACTGTTTAGTTTGTTGATTTTTTATATGTATTTTGAGATAATACAATGAGCCTTTAGAAGCTATTGGTGACAACCAAGACATAGGTTTCTCAGGTTGTGGCCAGATTGCCTGATTTGATCTGATACTCTAGTGTAGTTAAATTCTGCCCTTGACATCCTTGCTGATTTGATCTGATACTTTTCCTGCAACGGTAACTGATGACATTTGAATTTCGTATATGAGATATTCTGCTTACTGTTAACTAAACCCAATCATAGAATAGGAGGCATTATCCAAAGCAATCCAGGTTTTAACTGCCAAGTGAATTTGAACGCAACGGACGGCCTAGGCTTGGAGCAAAACTTTGTTCTCGCAGGCAAAGATGCAGTTCCACCTCTCAAATGTGATTATCTTACGCTTGGATGTGACCCAGGAGAGTAGAATGCTATCCTTGGAAGAAAGGACCCTACAGGCGAACCTCAAATTGAGAGTTTTGGAACTTGTGGTACTAAAGCGTGCAAGAAAAAAGCAGGCATCGCGCATCCTCCATTTAAACGATGGCGATGCAAACACCAGATTTTTCCACCTAAGAATCAATAACCGGTGGAGGAAAAATCACGTCCATAGCCTAAAAAAAGACCACGGATGGGCAATGTCGCATGAAGAAAAGGAGTGCCCTTCACTTGAGGGCATTGATGCTAGGATATCAGAGGAAGAGGTCATCACCGCAATTTCGCAAATGCCAAGGGACAAGGCCCCCGGACCGGATGGCTTCACAGGGGCTTTCTTTAGGCATTGTTGGGGAATAATAATAAAAAAAAGACCTTATGGAAGTATCTGACCTCAGAGTTTCAAGTCTCCATTGGCATAGTACTCATCCCCAAAAAAGATGGAGTGTAGGAGGTGTCCCACTACAGACCAATTAGCTTGATCCGTGGAGTGGCAAGGATCCTATCTAAGGTGCTAGCACTTAGATTGGCGCCATATTTACATTCTCTAGTTTCTCACGGTCAAAGCGCTTTTATCAAGAAGAGGAGTATCTATGATAACTTTATGTATGTGTAGATCTGGCGAGGCGACTATACCATTTGAGGACACCAACGTTGTTATTGAAATTGGACATTACAAAAAGCCTTTGATTCGGTAAGATGGGATTACCCACTAGATCTAATACAAAAGGAGGCTTTCCATGTACTTGGAGAAACTAGATTACGACCATACTATCAACCTCATCATCATGAGTCCTACTGAATGGTATCCCGGGTACCCTTATTAAGAATGGGAGAGGTCTTCCTCATTGGGATCCCCGATCCCCACTCATCTTCATCCTAGCAATTGACCCACTGTAGCGCCTCCTATACCTGGCAACCGAACGGGGCGCCCTTCAGGCACTGAGATGCCGACCCGCAAAACTCCGCACATCTCTTTATGTCGATGATACGGCCATCTTCATGGCGCCGGTAAAAGAGGACCTTAATGCCCTACCCGTCATCCTTCACAACTTCGGGGAGGTGATCGGCCTAGTCACAAACATACAAAAAAGCTTGGTCTAGGTAATTAGATGTGATAGTATAGACCTCCAGCTCATCATGTAAAATTTCTCAGCCGCACAATCAACCTTCCCTACGAGGTACCTTGGACTTCCTCTATCCCTCACGAATCGCTGCCAAGACCGACCTCCAAAGATATAGAGGATAAGGTGATGTCTAAGCTTGTGCCATGGAAAGGAAAACTGCTCACCCCAGCGGGAAGAGCAACTTTAGTGAAGTCTGTTCTCACTTCCCAGGTGATGTTCTCACTTCCCAGGCGATATATTATCTGACTTCAATCAAGGTCCCCAAAAATTTCCTGAAAAGACTCGACAAAAAGTGAAGGACATTTCTTTGGTTGGGCACGGAGTCGGCTTCAAGAGGAAATTGCAAAGTGAATTGGGAACATGTTTGTAGACTAAAATGCCTAGGAGGCCTTGGTATCCTCCACCTACAACGGTTTGCTAGGGCATTTCGGCTCAGATGGCTTTGGGCCCAATGGAAATATCCAGATAAACCATGGTTAGGTATCGATAGTCCATGTGACAATACGGATTTCACACTCTTCCATGCTTGCACCCGCATCACAATTGGAAATGGCCGCAACACAAATTTTTGGAATGCACCTTGGCTAAACCAAAAGAGCCCACGTGATATTACACCGCTAATCTATGACATCTCAAGATGCAAAAATAAAACGGTCCACCTCGTGCTGCAAAACAACAGTTGGATACAACACATAGATCTTCATGTGCAAGTTACGATGCACCACCTACAAGAGTTCATATCTCTATGGGAGCAGGTCAATGAGGTGGTCCTAGACCCGGAAACAGACGACTAACTTGCCTGGAAGTTCACGACAAATGGAAATTACTCGGCGACCTCAGCCTACAAGGCATAATTCTTTGGCTCAATTGCCACCAATTACCAAGCGTTATTATGGAAAATTTGGGCACCACAAAAATATAAGCACTTCGCATGGCTTGCCATTCAAAATAGATTATGGACGTCGGACCGGCTACAACGACGAGGGTGGCCGAACCATGGCCAATGCGCACTATGCCACAAACACCCGGAAACGACAATACATCTTTTTGGTGCGAGTGTGGACTTCGATTTATGCTTGGTTAGGCCTTGTGGACCTGCAACCGGCCAAATGGCAACCTTTTACCACAACCCAAGTGTGGTGGGAAACAGTGTGCAAGACGCAACTAGAACATGAAAAAGCCTTCCCAACTGTGATCATTTTAGTAATGTGGGAATTATGGAAAGAGCATAATGAGACTATGAGAGGGTGTTCAAAAGCAAAAGCACATCCACTCAAACAGTACCGCTGAAGATAAAAGGGGAAGCAATAGCTTGGTGTCTCGTGGGAGCGGCTCACCTAGCGTCTGTCATTCCGGGAGAGTAGACTCCTACATCTTTTGCGTTTTTTGAGCAGGCCCTTTTGCCTATTTGTACATATAAACTGTTTGGGTTTAGCTTTTCTTCCGCTTAATTAAAGTTGTAGGCACCGTGCCTACGAGTTTTAAAAAAAAGTGAATTTGAACTTCTATCTTCGGTGGTATCAGGAATTATGTTCTGCCAAGTTCAATATAAGCCATATAATATTGTGCTTTTGTACCTTTTAAACTCTCATCTTACCTGTTACTTCTACCAGCAACATTATGATTTGTGGAATTTTTGGGGGCACAGAGCATGCGCGATTTAGAGCAACTTGTATTGTTCAAGCTGCAAGTATGAATTCCACTGTTTTTGCTCGTTGGCTGTTGCTAAGAATGCTAACAAGCGCTGGGTTTCTAATAACTAAGACGTGAAGATATCAAAGTCAGGAAATATGTTCATAAATGGTTAGCGAGGATGTGTACTGGACATTGTTTTTCCCCCCTGAGACCATACTGGATGGTGTGTATGCGATCGATGATTTGCCAGTACTCTCTCTTGTATGCCGTTTTTTTGCTTCTCATGTTATTGTCACTATGGATTATACTAGGGGTAGAGCCCGCCACGGTCTAATCCTCTGGCTGAGCCAGCTGTTCTTGGATTCGAATGTTTAATGATTCTCAAGAAATCTTTACGGGCTTTAACATTGGTAAGATTTTCAGACATCAGACTATAATTCACCCAGCCCGAGGCCTCCATTCACCCTGGATTAGACTTGCCTTCCTGAGAGTCTGAATATCGGTATCAAAGTGCAACAGCCGACGCTCTGGCTATTCTTTCCTGTGTGCAAAATCTAATAAATACAAGTACTCATCGCACTTGTGACGCTGTCTATTCTCTATCAGATCGTATTTGCTAAGTTGGGAAAGCACCTGATGTGTAGAGTCTAAATTATATTGTGATCTAGTAATTCAGTTTCAAGTTCAGCCTCCTGAGCCAGACAGAATGCAGGATCATGTGGAACATGTCCAGCCTCTCCGGCGGCTGGTGCAGCATGAAGTGCCGCTTCACCAGCCGCACCCCGTCCCGGAGCCGCTCCACCTCCGGCGCCGGTACCCGCTCCAGCACCTCCCTCAGCCTCGGGATGTCGGCGACCGCCACGGACACCGAGAACGCCTCCCACCGCAGCACGTCGGCGAAGGGCAGCGCGTACCCGTCCGCCACGACCACTGGGACGCACTCGGCGTGGATGGCCTCCACCACGCGCGGGCTCGCCACCTCGTGCCCGCTCGGGCACAGGCAGAAGCGCGCGCGCCGCATGAAGGAGTAGTAGTCGCCGCCGGCGGGGAGGTCGTACTCGTACACCGGGAAGGTGTCCGGGTCGCGGCCCTTCCAGTGCCGGAGCAGGAGGTCGCGGACGTGGCCATGCCGCCCCCCGGCGAAGAAGGCCAGGTAGGGCCGCGACGCCAGCCCCGGCGCCGGCGCCAGGAGCTGCCGCGGCATGTCGCCGTCGTAGAGGTTGATCTCCGGGACGCTCACGTCCTTGCCCGGCCGGAAGCCCTCCGACGTGTTGGCGTTGCACACCGCGCGGATGCCGTTCGCGTACAGCTCAGGGTGCCCGCTCGACGCACGAGGACCCTACGCATGTAAATATAACCATCAACTTACAGACAACAATGACACGTACATGAAATGCACGCGCGGCTGCGGAATTTTCTAAGGCATAAGACATCTTTTTTTACCCATTGAATCAATATCTAATTATATGACATATCAATCTTTATACAAAATCAATGGTCACAACAAGTGATTTAAACTTAAGAAAATTTCAGACGACTTAAAAATAGCAAGACTGAAAAAAAAACCTCAACTGTTTTCTCGATAAAAAACAGTTAAGTTCAGTTACAACTTTATCGTACATAAATTACAGTAAATTATTTATGTAATTTTTGTTCTTGACTACTGTAATTATTCTCAAAAGTCTTAATAACTAATATTTTCATCACATAATTCAAAATCTAACATATACTTCGAGAGGTTGAGTAAAAACAAAGACAAAAAATAACATTCTATACCAACAAAATACGGTAATATGGTGAATTCGTTATGTTCCGAAGAAAAAAAAACATAATAAATTCGGATCCAGTTTATCAGATGAGAAGAAGTGCAAATCTCAGAGTATATCGGACGGATGAAAATTTGACTATTTTAATAAAAGAAAAAAGTCGAATGTTGTTTAGGAAAACCCAAAAAAACTTTTGGAAATTCTGCGTTTTGCGTCCCAAACATGGTCTAACTAAGATGTTTTGTGTACGAACCCAGTCGTGGCAGGAGAGCATGAAGTGGTCGGCGCCGGCGGAGCGGTTCCAGAAGGGGTGGCGGGAGGCGACGACGCGGACGTAGTCGGCGACGAGGGTGCGGAGCGGGGTGAGGTCGAAGGAGAGGGGCCGGTACGCGAACTGCACCATTTGGGAGACGCTGAACGGCAGGAAGAAGGCGTGCGCGCGCGCGGGGTCCCAAGTCCGGACTCCGCCGCCGGCCGGCGGCGGCGCCATGAGCTCGAGCTGCTCGATGAAGCGGCCCTCGATGGTGTAGATGTTCTTGCACGGCCCCGCGTGCAGGATCGGCGGCTCGCCTTCCTCGTACACGTACACCTTGAACCGCCTCTCCATCTCCATGTAGCTCCTGCACGTACGCTCGTGTGGCACCGTACGTGAAAACCAACGGAGAGACGAGTGATCAGTGTAGAGCTGAAGAACGAATCTTGGTTAGCATCGGTAGTGGCTGACGTCTTACCGGTAGAATGCTGCCGGGTTGCGGTACACGCTCGCCAGCCGAGCGTACTCCACGTCGTCGCCGTAGAACCAATCCGCCGAGCTGGCATTACTGCCCTTGCCGCCGCCGTGATCACCGTGGCGCCGTCGTGCCGCGCGCCGTATCGCAGCTCGCGCCGCGTCGAGCTCCCGCTCCACGCCCGGCCTCCTCGTCTCCGCCCTCCCGGCCCTCTCCTGACACACGCGGACGCGGGTAGTGCGTCGGTCAAACACAAAAGCTCACGTTGCAAAGGAAATCGATGAAATGCATGCCACTTTGCATACATACCACCGTTGTGAGGTCGGCGGACAGTAGCCGTGCCGGGGCGGGGTGAGAAGAGGTGGCCAGCGCCTCCGCGCCGGAGACGGGGAAGCCGACGACGAGGACGACGGAGACCGCGACGAGGACAACCAGGCGCGTTGCACGGGGAGAAGCCTCGCGGCAGCGGACGCGCTCGGGCGCAGCCATGTGTGCAAGACATGGGAAAGCTTACAAATAAAGCCTCCTCTCCATTAATTCTGCTTGGATATATTAATCGCTACTAGCTTGGCTAGATGCAAGGAAGCACGTGCCCGTGGCCACATCTGCACGATGCGGAGCTCGGATCAAGGCCGGCCGTGTCACACATTTAGCGAGTGGGATTAAGTTAGCAGGGCGGCAGGTCGCGAGGGGTTGGACTTTTTTTAGGCGACCTGCAACGAAAACTTCTCTAACAAAATTTCCACGTCGATCCATGCCTTAAATGCTCTCTGACATGGGCAGAGGCACCAAGGAAAGCCTCCCCATCCGAGGCAAGACGTACATCGCAAGGTTTGGAGCTGACCAGACGCGCTTCCCGATGCGGATGCGAACGAAAAGAAGGACGCCATCCTTGGAAGTTTTTTTTGCCACGTTTAGCGTGATTCTGAACCGGAATAGTACAAATAACCCTATGAATTAATAAAAATGTTACCACTGTCACGCTCAGTATGCACGGCAGGAGCCCTATCGCATCCTCACCGCGCGGCAGGTCGGCTGCCGCACGGTGAGGACGCTATAGGCCCCTACCGCACATTTTGAGCATGACAGAAGTACCATTTTTACCATTTCGTTAGGGGAGTGAAGATGTTTGGCTAGACGTTAGCTGCTCTGGTTGAGAATTCAAGAGCAGAAGTCCTACCAAAGGCATATTGGGTCTCAACTTCTCAACAGTGGGAGTCCTCCCTAATCCATATAGCTCCGTAGGTCGACAAAAATGTGGTCGGAAAAAAGTGAACGCTGTGTCACCAATTCCATAGTTACGGTGCTTATTTGGCCAAGCTTTAGCTCCCAGTTTCTGGGTAGAAGCTAGAGCCGATCGGCCAAACACTTTGGATTCCAAGCATTTTTGGAGCTGGAGTTAAGGAAGCCGGAGATCAAGCTGTTTGGCGGACCTCCGAAACCATGGGCTTGTTTGGTTCGAGAACCAAAATTATACATGAAAGCTAAGCCAAAATTTGACATTACCAAAATCGGGGCGGTCAAATCGTCGCCCGGATTTTTACACACTTTGGCACTAGAAATGAACTAGAGAACCAATGTGAACAAAATTTTACAAAAACTTTAGACATCAAACCAAATGGAGGACAAATTTGATCAACGCTGCCAAAATTTGGCTTGACATACTTTGGTTCCTGGGCACCAAACTAAATAGACCCCGTATGTTTACCGAAAATACCACTATTCAGGGAGCTGAATCCCCACGCTAACTTCTACTGATTAGTGATTACTGAAACCTGTTCCACTGAAGCTAGTTTCGAAGCCCAGAAGCTGGAGTTCAGCCTACATCTCAGCCAGCCCAAGTTTTGAACTAGGCCCAGTCCTGGCCATGACTGGGCTCCCTTTCAACAAATTTTTGCTGAAATGGATCTGTCCTATTAAACTCGGCCCGATCTTGGCCCGCTATGGCCTATAATTAAGCCCACCCATTCAATACTCTTTTACTCTTTTTTTTGCTTAACGGACATCACATGATACACGCCGCAGTGTGCAACAAAGCTTTCCAGCAACGGCAGGTAGGCCGCAGGCGAGTCCAGGCTCGGAGATCGCCATGGACACGCTGGCCAGCGCCATGCGGCGAGAGAACCGCCGCTTCAAGCCCTCGCTCTCCTCCTCCTCCGCAGCCGCCGCCTCGGGCAGGGCGCCGCTCGTCATGGCCTTTCTCTCCTGCCTCGCGTGGCTCTACATCGCCGGCCGGTACGCACCCCCGCTCAGATCCCGACCACCCCTCGTTGCTTGGCTCCGTCATCTGATCTTTTCTCGATTGGGGCGCAGGTTATGGCAGGACGCGCAGACCCGGATGGTCCTGTCCAGCCTCCTCGAGAAGAACACCGGCAATGTGCGGATCTCTCCTTTCCCTCTCCGCCTTCTCTGTCTGTCTCTCGGTTTTCTTTATTTTCCCTGACAGCGGCGCCTAATCGCAGCTCCCGAAGTTGCTCTCGGTGGAGGACAAGCTGAGGAATCTTGGGTGCACGTAATTTCTTGGTTCTCTGCTGATGATTTTTGTTTGGCTTTGTCGGTTCTGGTTTCTTGATTCGAAATGGATCGTTTGGTCGCAGTGAGATCGGGAGGAAGATAGCTGAGGCAGAGATGGATCTTACGAAGGCGAAGAGCGAGGGGCACCTGTGGGGGAATCAGACTGGTACTAGGGATTCCGACAAGAAGAAGCTCCTAGCCGTCATTGGAGTTTATACTGGTTTTGGGTCTCGGCTCAAGAGGAACATCTTCCGTGGCTCATGGATGCCGAGAGGTTTGCTCTTCTTGTTCTTTTGTTTTCCAGTTTTCACTGACAAAAAAAATAAGACTGCTTGTGATTGAAACTGCACTAATTTGAGAATGCAAGTTAAGGTAATTGGTGAATGATCGAAACTGATAATATAAACAAGGAACACAACTTGAATTTGTTTCTCTTACTAAAATTGCTGAATACAAACTAGGGTTCCAACTTAACTTAGTTTCTCTAATAAAATTGCTGAATGTAAACTAGGACTCCCTTCAACCCATATGACAACTTTATTCTTGTACCTCACTGTAAATTGCAGGTGATGCTCTGAAGAAGCTTGAGGAAAAGGGTGTGGTTATTCGTTTTGTTATCGGTCGGAGGTTTTCTTCTGAATCTCTAAGATCTTAGTCAAGAATTTGGTTATGTTATTCTCATGCTCTTTTTGTGTTTAATTCTATCTCTTTTTGCGTGCATGTTTTCCTGCTGAAATGTACTGTTTGGACCCTGCAGTGCAAATCGAGGTGATAGTTTGGACCGTAATATTGATGATGAAATTCGCCGGACAAAGGATTTCTTGATTCTTGTAAGGTTCTCTTAATACCTAATATTATAACTATTTTCAATTGTCCTTCACAATTTGTAGTACCTGCACAAGACTTTTGCATTGCTTGCATGGAAGACTATCTGCATCCTTGAAAATCAAAATCCTACACATTTATTTCATTAATGCACCTGTAATAACCCAAAAGAACTATGTTAATTCTCATATTTTCCTATTTCATCTTGATGTGGTTTTGAATGTGTCATATAAATTCATATAGCTCGAGAAGATCTCAAAAACATTTTGTGATGTACATTTTTCAAAGAAATTAATGTTCCTTGTAAACAAATAGCTTCTACAGTTGTACTTTGTGGATAACAGAATGTGTGAATTAAATAATCAACAAATGACCGTGCAGGAAAGTCACGAGGAAGCTGCCGAGGAGTTACCTAGCAAAGTTAAGTTTTTCTTCAGTGCGGCAATCGAAGCTTGGGATGCAGAGTTTTATGTCAAAGTGGACGATAACATTAATCTTGACTTGGGTAACTTGTTTTTCATTTTTTTAAGAAATTTTTATACCTATTGTTGATTTCAGCTGATTTTTTTTACTCCTCACAATTGTCCATTAGCTGGGTTAATTGAGATGCTTGAAGGTCGTCGAGGTAACCAAGGACTGTACATGGGTTGCATGAATTCAGGAGTTGTCGTAAGCGAAGAGTATGTGCTTTCCTTCCCATCATCATTAGGTGTTTATTTGTTTAGACAACATGTATGGCATCTCTTAAACTCCAACTAGATCATCCATTCATAAGTGGAAGTAACTTCTATTTTTTGGAGTTAATTTAGCAGTGATGCTTCCATCATTCCATGTTGACATCCTTTCCAAGTTTTGGACATGTAGTGGAGTGCATTGAGCACCTGAAGCATTTTCTCCAATGCAGGAACCATGTTATAGTGACAAGCTTTTGAGTTCAGTGTCATTAATTATCTTATGGTTTTGAGGAACAGTTATTAGTTAATACCTTTGGATCTACCATAGCATGAACTTGAGAAAACGTGTGTATCGTACACTCTTAATCGCATTGCTTCATTGTTATATTGAGGGGTAATATTGCATTTTGAATTTTGGATTGCTTTGCCTCTTTGTTAATCAATCATTAAAGCAATTCTGATGTCAACTTTAATTTCAGGGACCAACAATGGTATGAACCTGAATGGTGGAAATTCGGAGATTCAAAATCGTGAGTAAATTGACATATTCATACTATGTATTCTTGTTTTCTTGGACTAGTTAGCTCTCTTTTCTGGAGTTCATACTTCATAACATGTTGCCATTTGGCAATCAGCCTAGTTGTGTCTTATTACTTTATTAGCATCATCTTGGGTGATTGACTAAAGATGGTGTGGATGCTGATAAGAAAACATCTGACCTCATTTTGTTCCTGAGGATCTGGGTGACTGAGTCTAATGCTAGCATACAAACCAAAACTAGTCAACCTCTTGATATCCTGGCTAGATGAAGTAGTGCTAAAAGAGCTCATATGCTACAGATTATGTTGGATTACCACAATGTTTTTTATTAATGATACGTAACCAGGAACATGAGGCAACACTCATCCAAAATTTTGTTTTAGTTTATGTTTCAACCTGTGATGTGAACCTAAGAATGAGATTTCAGTGCTACTTGTATCCTACTCGTTATCATGATCCTATGTTGCTTGGCATGCAATTTCACCATAATTCTGTTTAGTGCACCTTAAAAACAATGTCATTTAGTGCTAATAACTGGAGCTCGGCCACTCAGTACAAGTTGCCCTGTGTTCTGTGGATTATAAGCCTTGCCGATCTTGCGAAGTCTTTTCTAGTGCATGTTTAAACTGAACAGACCTATAAGAAACATAAGTTACGTTACACTTTGCACCTGCACTTGTAAGTTGTAATTGCTGACATTCAGTGATATTCTTTGGTTTTTTGTTTGGTAAAGGCACATTCTTAGCCTTTATGTGCCTTTTCTGGATGACACTCTTATGTATGAGGAAAAGAAATTTGTGTTTTTTTTTCTCACTATGTTTCATTTTCTATCTTATTGCTTTTGATTTTCCTTGACTGATTTTTAATTGTCAGGTATTTTCGCCATGCTTCTGGTTCTTTGTTCATCCTCTCAAACAATTTGGCCCGCTACATCAACATAAATAGGTAATTGATTTGTATCTATCTGTTTCATCTTAAGCCATGCTAGGCTAAACCAGCTTTGTGAACAGCAACCAAGTTCCTCAGAGAAATGGCAATACGTGACATTCCCTGATGGCCTGATCTTTTGAATCCGCTCAATGTGATATGTATTACTTGGATTACTGCAGATTGCATTTTGCAATTAAGTTGAATCTTTCTTTGCGTCTTGAAAGATGAGTTAATTTGCTTGTTGGAGCTTACTCTCTTATATCTAATTTCCTGAAGACGCTCCATGTTCATCTGCATGGCCATGTGCTGTATCCATCATTAATGGTATCTTTAGCATTTAGCCAAATAATCATAACTGAATGTCCTGTAGGGTTGAATTCATTTATCGTATTTGAGAAGTAACCATTCATTCTAATGCTATTATTGCCTGACACACATAAAATTTCATGTGCAGTCTATTGGTTGATCTTGAAGACATAAGAATGCTATCTAGACATTCCCTCGTCAAAAGTAGAGCAATAGATATTTCTAGTAAAAAAAAATGTGCATTCCCTCGTCAAAAGTAGAGCAATAGATATTTCTAGTAAAAAAAATGTGCTGCCAAACTTTTCTAGAACCAAAATGTTTCATTCCGGTCTTCTATTTCTGTAAACCAGGTTTCTCATAACCCAAGTTTTGATTCGAATATCACTTTTCTCTTCAACACGCAGTGCGTCGCTGCAGAGCTATGCCCATGATGACATATCAGTAGGTTCATGGATGATGGGACTGAATGCAACTTATGTTGATGATGACCGTTTGTGCTGCAGCAGTTCTAGACAAGGTAGAAGCCCGTGTTTAAACCAATTTATCTGCTTTTGGGCAATTTTGATGATTCTTTTTTTTGCTAATGCTATATTTCTACTGTCCTTTCCAGAGAAAGTCTGTTCCAATGCATGAGTTAAGTGGAAGGACTGTTTCTGACAGTGGTGTCGTTGGGAAGAGATGATGGTGTTGTATATTTGCCATTTTGTATACACCGAGCAGCCTTTGTGAATGAAAAGAAAAAGCTACTATCAGATGAAACATTGTTTTGTGCTATCAGCATACTTCACACAAGTGTAGGAGAAACAAGTTGACAAAATCATAAAGTAAAAGCTTAGCTTTTTTGGTTTTGTTTTTGAAGTCCCCTATTGACGTCTCCATTCCTGCACTTAACCTATTTCTTGAAACCAAACCTCCACACTTGTCTGAGTTGCCATGAATTCGCTGGAACTTGACTCAAGCTATTGAACACAATTTCTTCTGACCTCATAAATTTCACATCAAATCCTCTTGAATGATAGATATGTGAGGTTGCATTGTTATGTCTCATTGACTTTGCTCCAGTCCAGCACCTATTTGAAGCCTCTTCATTAGCTATTTCAACCCAGAAGATTGACACATACGCATCCATGCATTAGCAGCGAACAAATGTAGGCCACAAACTGGATTGCCAACCAAAACAAAACGAATGAAAAGACCCCTGAATAACTGACACTGAATGTCTCGAAAATATCCCAGCAGCTAGGTAATCCATTGGAAATACTGAAGAATTTTCTACCTCCGTGACACTCGTATCTCCAAAACCGATCACGACCATATCATGGCAGATTGCAATCGCCCAACAAATAATGAAATCTTGCCAACCGATGGGTAGGCCCATCCATATCAGATCCGGCTGCATTACCGCAGATGGCACTATACAAACAGTGTTTTACGAGGAGGGCAACAATGATCCGGGTGTGTTTTCGATTTTCAATCGAAGGATAAAGAAACACTGCTAATATCCGTGCACCACGTAGATCCTCCGCATTTAATGCCTAGATCCCAATCCCATGCATGTCTTGCTTCTGCCACCGGTGAAGAGAAGAGATGTATCAGAATCGTAGTATGGTTGGTTCCAGACTTCCAGCAGTTGCCGTCCGAGAGCTCCACAGATCAATTGCAGAAAAAGATGCATCAGAATCGTACTATTGTTGATTCCAACAGTTGCCATCTGAGAGCTCCACGCATCAATTGTAGAAAATGATCGAAGCAAATCTACAGGACACAAGTCACACCGACCAGTCGCGTTACGTAAATCGATAAGCGTGAAAAGTGCATGAGGTCCAACTCGAGGGCACTCAAATAATCCTCCCACTTAGATATAGATATAGGGGAGTGGTCTCAAGCTGGCTAAGATCAAAGCACACAAGAAGTTTGTCGGTGAATCATTATCGATCGTATAGAATACATATCGGTACATGGCTTTCAAGATTACGTAAGAAAAGACATAGGTTTTTTCAGATAAGTTCAGATCTTTTTTGAAGAGAATAACAACTTTACTAATGTGTTCTTGTATTGGACGAGATTATAAAGTACAATAAGCCACCAAAATTAAATCTAATATCTTTTGTCTGTTGATCATCTACTTATGTCTGTCGGCTCCGCCCCATATAAAGCATTTGAAAGGGTGACAGTTGTTGGGTTGTCAGGAGGCGCATTGACGACTGCTTGAATACTCACGTTGATAACGGTTGTTGTCAGTGAGACATCCTCATTGCACGTTCGTCAAACGGTTATTGCTGGAGAAGGAGAGAAGTACATACGGTTATGTCAGAGACATATACGCACATGTGTGTTTACTACCACACGTAGTCGAAAGTAGTGTACATGATCCCTAGACATCCTCCTTGTACGTACGGTTATTGCGGTCGGTGAATGGACCATTGACTTCCTCACGGTGAAGGTCACCAAACAGGAGGCAACACTTTCCGGCGCTTGAAGCCTCCATGAAAGATACAGATGATACGGGGTGGCTTGATCTTGCAATGACAATGGATACATGTAGCACAAAGATAACTCAAGAACAACAAATACAATATGAAATTGGGCAATATTGTGTTAAGAACAAAACCTCCACAATAGCAATCGCACCACAACTATCGCAATGATCTAATCCACACAGCCAGCACATAGTCAATTGCATGGAGAGGTCAACATCAATCCAAGCAAACTTCAAGAATTCGCAAGAATAATGGATGGCAAGAACACACAATTCTTCTTAAGAATAAAACCAATATACTAATTCCAATATGGAAATCAATCTTCAAAATTCTTGGCTCCCTTGCTAGGGCCGGCTACACAAGCTAAATAGGGAGCCCCCCCTCCTAGGTGCAGCCGAACCACCTTGGGCTAAGCCCAACTCTAATTCGGTCTCTAATAGCCAAATACAACTCTAGAACGCACTCAATGCTAACTCTTAGTATTTGAATTCAAATGCAGTAAGATACATGGCCGGAATCATCTACTATTCGGCCCAAGCTCTTGAGCACGGGTGCCCATGTGGTTTCTAACTCAAATATCTCAATTTGGATTGAAATCCAACACTAATTCAGAATTGGTGTTTTGAGCTGAAATTCGGACTGAACTTGCAGTTCAATTCAGACTCTTTGTATAGCTGCCCCACTTGAACTCCACCTTGGCCGTAGCCCACCTTGCCTTTGTCATGTTGTCGAGTAAGACCTTTACTCTTCGCTGTTAGCCTTTAACGTCTCCAAAAGAGATGGTGCAACACCGGAAGTGATGCTGAGTGGCTTTGATACTAAATGTTGTAGTCGTTGGTTGGGTACGGGTCTGAGGACCGAAGGTAGTGAACTGGCCCTTATCTAACCACCGGCAGATCTCTTTCCTGTCGACGTAACGAGACTCTGAGACTTGATTAGCCAGGGAAGCGAGTGATCGTTCTCCAAGCTCGGCCGAGACTCTTCCCAATGAACAAGAAGGCTCTAATCTTTAGCCAATCAGTTATAGACTAACTTTGTTTATTTCTTGTTTGATTGATAATGTATACATACTATCCTTTTTATAGAGACGATCTGATTTTGCCTGTAAGAAATAATTTATAAAGAACTTATTTCTAACAATCCAATTTAAAAAATAACTTGCTTAACTAATAGATAGTACCAAACACCTAATAGATAGATTTCTAAATAATAATTTCTTTATAGTAATTGCGTGTAGCACTGTTCACATGCCGATACAGCATCTATGGTACCGTTCACACGTCTGCTACGGTGCCTAGGGTCTTGGACCATAGCAGTCGTACTGTAGGATGCGAACACCTCTGCATTATTGATGTGCAACTGCACTTGTTTGTCCCTTTGCAAATACGATAAGCACACAAATACTTAGTCGCCGAGCAATGGACGAGCTGATGTACGCGTCCTCAAGATCGAGATTTTTTTCAGCCAACTGCCTGAAGAAGCGAAGCAAGAACGAACACTGGAAACGGAGAAGAAAGAACAAGTGCTCCTGGAAACGGGACAATGGACATGGATAGGCCTATGGCCCATGTTTTCCCAGGCGGCCTCGACACTGCCCTGCGCAAAAGCTGTGAAATTACTAGTCGAGCGTCTAGACTGTTAGATTAACTCACTCCGTTTCAGAATCCATGCAACCAAACGATCTGAAACAGTGTTAAATAGTAAAATTTGATCATCGGTGTATTTGAAACTTCATAATTAGATATTCCGTCGAAAGTTCTTTCGTAATTTTACTGATTTATTTACACCAACAAAAAGTTACGTCGTCCAGCCGCTCAAGGTTGTCGGAATCGTGATCCTGATTCGGATTGGAGACGCTTCGGTATGATCGTATTTTAGGATAGAATTATAGAATCTAAGATCCTACCCGATTCTATGAAAAAACATATTTTTCTTAATTTACTGTGTATTCCAAGAGTGATAGGAATGTTCATTTGGTCATTTGACATCTAATTTGATTAATAAATTTCTATCTTATTCACGATTAGAATCGCGATTTTGATTTCATATCATTAAGAGCTATGACTAGAATAGTGATTTTATCAACTTTGCCATTACCTAATAATTTTACATAAAAAGTAAAATAAATAAATAATCAAATTAATTTTTATTATTCCAAATCTCTTAATCTTAATGTCCAAACTATTAAGGGGAAAATCAAATAAACACCCACATAAATCACCTACCTTTTCAATTTGTCCCCATATCTCATATTTATTTACTTTGCCCCCCATAAGTTAAGTTGGCATCCAAAAACCCCCCAAGACAGTATGTTTGGCACTATTTCATATGGTTGTCATTATCTTTGGAACTTATTTCAGTGGTGTCAATACTTGTTTCAATGATATTAATACTTATTCCAATAATTTACATTATTTCGGTAGTTATAATACATAAATTTATTGCTAATGTTTCAATGTTGAAATCATGTATTACAAATAGTGAAATAACTCAAACCATTGAAACAAGTAGTGAAATCACCTAAATAAGTACTAAATCATTGAAGCAAGTGTCGAAGATAATTAAAACCACGAGAAAATAGTGCGAACATGTGACCTAGAGGGGTATTTGCAAGCCAACATAACTTATGGGGGATAAGGTAAACGAAAATGATATATGGGGGGCAAATTAAAAAAGTAGGTGACTTATAGGGGTGTTTATGAATTTTTCCCAACTATATTAACTACTTAGTACTTACCATACAACTTGAATTGAGAGATAGGACACAACCAAACACATAAGTCTTTCATAATATAAGACGATATGTGATACTACACGATTCCACGACTAGGATTGCGATTCTACTAGGTACAACTCAGGGTGCGATTTGAGTCGTATTGGTGTTCTAGGAGTGCTCGAGCGTGCTCGTTAGGAATGGGTGGACAGGCAGTTGAAAGCTGCACACGTAGTACGCCTAAAAGACGGGGATTCTCCCCTCCTTCTCCGATGGCCAATGCTTTCCTTTAGCATTGGTCCACCTCACCATAACGCGCTTTGGAATCTTCTCCGTGGTGACCAGAGTCGTCATCTTCGCGACATCCATCTCTGATCTCTCCTACTTCGAAATGACTCCAGCCATTTCTTCAAGGATTTGAGTTAGATTCGAGGAGACTTGGTTTGTATTTGAAGATATTTGGGGGGAAATGCGGTTCGGGCAGAAACAAGGGAATCAAGAGCTCAAGAGATTGGAGCTATGGGGGGAAATAAAAACCCTAAGTTTACCCCCGGGGCTATTTATAATTGTGGGTTTGGAGTAGATCGTGGGATCCCAATAGTTGCAAATCTCTTTGGGAACCGCTCCCAACAGACAGAAATTGTAAGAGGTGGTTGGTATTCTTTATTCTGTCTCTTTGGGAAAAGGGAATTTTATTTTTACAACTCAAGTAAAAATATCTTTATTGACCAAGTCAATTCCTAATCGAAAGAAATACCAATAGAAGACATTCAATCTTCGACCATAATTCTACGATCTCTTTTCCAAGTAAGTCATTTTTCACTTGAAGTTGGGGAGCTAGATGAGGAGGGTCTAATAATCCTCCATTAATTAAACTATTTATCTGTAATATTCGTTATAGATAATAATGTCTTTACACAACCTTCAAAGGTACCCCTCATTATCAATAATGAGGGAGATTATAATCACCTCGTAGTCGTAAGTTTTTCTATGACCACCTACTGATCGTAAGTTTTACTATGATTATCTTATAGTCGTAAACTATTCTACGACTACCTTATATAGTCGTAAGTCATCTTACTACCACCTCGTAGTTGTAAGTTCTTCTGTGACCACCTACTGATCATAAGTTTTACTACGAACACTTTATGGTCGTAAGCCTTATTACGATCAGGTCAATCACAACCACCTTATAGTCGATAAGGACCATAAACATTTGGACCCAATCGACTAGGGATCTCATGCACTGTGTCTAATTACACGCAGCAGTAAATATGTGTCGTTATCCTTTAGGTATAACTGTATATATTAATCTCTATCTCTGGCATAACCGCAAGGCGAACATGGGGTGTTGTCTCTCTGACAGTAACTATGATCAACGTGCGCTATTCTTCAACTGTTGAAACGCCTCCTGTCATGGACAACTGCCACCCCTTCATATGCTATATAAGAGATAACGCCAGTGGACAGAGATAAGAAGCGACACAAGCAACAAAACAGGCAGAAGTCATTAGTTCTAGCTTTTAGTGACTTATCTCTTATTGTAAACACAATCAATACAAGAACATACGACTAGTGTTGTTATTCTTCCAAAAAAAGATCCGAACCTGTCTAGATCCCGGTGTAGTCTCGGTCAAAGAGACCCCTCTTTAGCATAAATTTCATAAGGAGACCCCTCTTTAGCATATATTTAAGTTCGATATTAAAATATTGACAGTCTTTGTGCTACACTGCCGGTTGGTGCTACGTGAGGGACAGAGGGAGGGAGAAGAAATTAGTAAGCCGTGCATGCTCTGAAAACTTGAAGAGCCGATAGAACCTGCTCGGCTCACTGGCTCTTCGGATCCTGTTTAATTCCTAGGATTTGTCCGCTGCTCAATCGCATAAGCGACATTGTAAGCAAGGTGTCTCCATGTCCGCCTGTGTGTCGATCCAGGATTGCATTCCTGGATTAATCTTGCCGTTTCGACAGATTGGCAGGGGTTAAGAAGACTTGTTTCTCAGGCATCTAGTTCGCCATCTGCTTGCCTTGGAGGATTAATTCACATACTATATATCTGCATTCTTCCTTAGTTGAGTGCAGCACACTGGTTGTCAAAGCGAGAGACAGGTTAGTCCGTCTTCCACGTACGCCGCCGGCCGCCGCTCGTCGACGGAGCCTCCGAATTAGGCCGAATTCTTAGACCGGATAATGGTACTAAAAACATGGAAGATTGGTGGCTCAATACAGCGGTGCGAATTCCCAATCCCATTAGAAAAGGCTGGAATTCTCTAATAATTCTAGTATGGTGGGAAGTTTGGAAAGGGAGAAATGCAAGAATACTCAGAAACCAAGGAATGTTGATGGCTCGTTTCGGGCTGTTCTTCAAGAGATCGGAGACTGGAGTGAAGTGGGAGGATAAGGATTTAGTGGATTCTTAGACTAGTCACTGGGTCAATGTCTGGTAGTTTTCTCCTTTTTAGGTTCTAGTCTTTTACCTTGTTTTGTTTTCTTTAGTGGTCGCTTGTAGGGGTGCAATTGGAGCTGATACGAATGGACATCGCTCATTCTGTATCATATTCTGTATTTTTTTTTCTCGGAGTCAGAGTCGAACACGGATAGTGTCGGATATCCAATTCTCCATCCATTATTCGCTCCGCGAGCCTTCAGTTGGTTGGTCGGACGAAAATTATCCGCTTCTTTTGCGTCCTACACAAGACATTAGACAGTAGGAGTGCAATCAGAGTGAACACGGTGAGACTAATTGCTGAGATGTTAAAGGGAAAACACTCAGTACCCCTTGGCTGCTCAGATGCAGCAACCCACTATCTGTTATCCTGTCCCTAAGTGAAGTCACAACAGGTTTTCCTCGTACCACCTGACATACGGATACATATAGACGAATATAGCTCATCTCGTATCCTATTCCGTATTTTTTCTTTGGAGTCAGAGTCAGACACAGATACTGTGCCGGAACCCATTTATCCCTTCCGTATTCACACCTGAAGCTTTCAACCAGTCGATAATTATCAGTTTCGTTTGCACTCTAGTCGCTTGACCGGCCTGTAAATTCTTTTCTTCGGTAACGACACACCCTATTGAGGACATAGTTAATTGTGAGAACTGCTTCACCCCACCAATAGTCCGATATACCTGAACTTTGTAGTATAGCATTATCTAAGTCACAAAGAGTTCGGTTCTTCCTTTCGGCTATTCCATTCGATTTGTGGTAAGTATGGTGGAGTAATTTCATGAATTATTTCACTTTTTTCATAGAATTGAGAGAATTCATTTGAGACGTATTCACCGCCTCGGTCCGATTTTAAACATTTGATTTTCTTTTCTAGTTGATTTTCCACTTCGGTTTTAAAGATTTTAAAGTGTTCTAGTGCCTCACCTTTCGACTTAAGTAAGTAAATATAGCAATACTTAGTCGCATCAACTATGAGAGTTATAAAGTATCGTTTACCACCTTTAGTTAATATTCCATTCATCTCACAAAGATCAGAATGGATTAGCTCAAGTGGAGAGATACTTCGCCCTTCAATGCTATGAAAAGGTTTTCGGGGTTGCTTTGCTTGCACACACACTTTGCACTTACAACCATTCTCATAATTATAGCTTGGAATTAAACTCATTTTGCTTAACCGCACAATAGCTTTAAAGTTAACATGACATAAACGAGAATGCCAAATATCATGAATTTTATTGCAATGGAAAACATTAAAAATGTTTACATTATTGAAATCAAGAATGGATAAACGGAACATGCCTCCGCTATTATAGCCTTTGCCTACAAAATTACCAAATTAATTCAACACGACCTTATTGGATTCAAACACAAGCTGTATTCCTTGCCGACACAGCATAAACCCACTCATCAGATTGCGAGTCATGACAGACACATACAACTTGTCTTTGAGGATGAGTGTTTTGCCTAAAGTGAGCTTCGAGCAAACCTATTCAATCCCACGTACTGTAGCAGCGGCTCTGTTCCCCATCAGGACGGATCCACCACATTCACACTGAAATGAAGAGAAACAAGATTGATCAGCACATATATGTCTGGTAGCACCTGTATCAATCCGCCATTCAATAGATGGACTTGCCATAAATACCTGAGGTACATACCCTTCTGAACTGGAACTAGCCAGTGTGGCATTCACATCAGTCTTACAACCTTTATGCTGACCAGGAGAAGGATCCTTACCTTTACGATTGCGACAATGGTTGGCTTTATGACCAACCACTCCACAGACAAAGTAGACAATTTCCTTCTTCTTCATCATTTTTTTTCCTTGGAGCTTGTTTTGGGGCTGATTCTTGAACTTCTGTTTCCTTAAGCCTCCAACATTCTTGACCTCTACCTAATGAGACTGAACTTGAGCCTTTGCTGTACCGTCACTGGTTTTTGCACGCTCTTCGATATTAATAGCAGCTAACAGCTCATTGAGAGTCAAGCGCTCCTTTATATGTCTGCAAGTGGTCACAAAGTCACGCCTTGAAGGCGGTAACTTAGCCAGGATGATATTCACTTCAATCTTCTCTGGTAGGACGTAGTCATACCGACTTAAGTCACGTACATGGAGTTGTAGCTCATGGAGCTGCTCTATCACCAACCGTCCCTCAACCATCTTAAAGTTCAAGTAGGTAACAGTTATGAATGACTCATTCTCATTATCCCCTTCGGAATATTTCTCATCAAGTTCGTCCCAGAGTTGCTTAGCATCTTTAAAGTTAACATACACGTCGAACAACCGGTTGGATAGGATGGCTAACAAATAAGCTAAGACTGAATTGTTCGCATCCTCCTACCGCGTCACAACAGCGGTTTCCAATGGGAACATTAGAGGATTTGAAATGATCCAAAAAAGTTTGAGGTTAGTCAGACATAGTTTTGTTTTAGCCTGCCAATGTTTAAAGTTGGCACCGTCAAATACTTCCAGCTTAACGACATCAGATGAAGAAGCCATTTCTTTAATTATTGGTTTTTTTAATTGTTGTAAAATTAGCGGTTTTATCAAATATTCAGATATAATTCCAACAACAATAATCATAATAAAAATATATTTTCAGTAGCATTTAAATGACAAAATTGACATATAAACATGTAATTTCTTTATGTCAATTAACCAGGATAATATGCTCAAAAGATAGGACTCGAAAATATACAAAATCAGCATAATGCTCAGATTTAAATGTTTGTTTATTTGCTCTCAGATGTCGAGTTGCACAACATGAAATGTTGGCCCTCAAGACACTTGTGCCAAAATTTTAATCACAAATTGAATATGATAATCAATAGATGTAAATTAGGTCTTGAGCTAAAACCGAAACCTTGCTTGTCTAAACATTCACTTCATGCAAATCATCAAATCAAAGTCTATTGATAACAGACAATTGTAACAATTGACAAGAGGATATTACGGTGACCAAATATCAATACAGTGGACTGAATATAGTAGCTAAATGAATCACAGTGAGCCAAATGAAGCAACCAAATGAAACACAGTGAATCACAGAGGACAACTACTAAAGACCGAATGAATCACATGTATAGAACATGTATGAATTGCATGACTCAATAATAAAAACAGCAAGTAACCTTTTAGCTCAAGACCAGATTATACTCAATTGTCGTATTCAACCTCAATTTGACATCAATGCATCATCGAGCATTAATCCGAGCCCCAGATTATACTCAATTGTCGTATTCAACCTTAATTTGATATCAATACATCATCGAGCATTAATCTGAGCCCACAACAATACTAAACCAAGTCTCCCAGTGCTAGTCAGAATAACAGAATCAACTAGCACAACACACTTTGGTAAAGTAATGCGCAAAACGAAAACCAGTAATCATGATGCAGATGGCACTCGAAGCCACCGAGAAGTAAACCGGGCAAGGCACGCGAAAACCTCGACTCGAAAATCAATCGTCATTGTCTTTGTGAAGAACGGATGAGGTTGTCAGAGATACAATGCCAATTTGCATTCCGGGACACACCAAATTGCAAAGTCGTGGTACAGAGAATGCCGCACAAGAACCAACCGAAGTGCACTGACCAAAAGCATCCGAGAACACCAAGCACCAAAGCCAAGTTCCTCTCTCCCAAATCGATCCTAAGCCGGCCGGATCCAATCCTCAAAAGCACAACCCCAAATTTCCTCACTGCTACCTCAATCGAAAGATGGTGTAAGGAACCGAACGGGGAGTGCTCAAGGAGGAAGGGCCGGACCTCACTGCCGTCAGCGCTAAGACGAGCACGACAGCGCAGCAGCCCAAAGACCCAAAACCGAAGCCCAATCGGAGAAGAAGAAGAAACACACACAAGGGGAACTCACTGATTTTAAGGTCTTTGAAAAGAGGAGATGGAAGTAGCCTTAATAGGAGGAGAGGCGGGGCACCCGAAGCGGCTGCAGCCAATGGCCGGCTCCGAAGTGCACGGGCCGCTAGCGCCTCCTATGGCGTCGTCGCTCGCCTGGGAGCTCCCCACGCCGCACGAGCCAGAGAGGAAGCTGCTCGGCCACACGCGCAAGACCAGCCTTATCTCCTCCTCTTCTCCCACCGACAGGTGGGACCCACCTTCTTTTCTATTTTCTTTCCTATTTCTTCTTTTCTCGAAATGAGAAATTATCAAATAGGGCCTCAAAATATCCAACAGACATGAGCACAATAGTTCAGCAATCAACTCGTCAAAGTCGTCGTCGTGATTCTGCATGACCCCAGAATATCGCCGCATCGATTCGTTGATCTAGACAGGGAGTGAAGCCACCTAAGGTCACCACGCAACGGAAGGTGCAGTGATGGAAAGCAGAGCAGAGGGAGCGAAAGCGGCGGCGGCGCCGCTCTTGCAGGAGCTTGCCGGCCTCGGCGCGGCCGACGTGCCAGCCCGGTACGTTGCGCGTGGGCACGACCGGCCGGCTGTCGTCGCGGCGCCGGTCCCCGTCATCGACCTTGGCCGCCTGTGCCGGCCGGACGGCGGCGCCGACGACGAGGCCGCGAAGCTCCGGCAGGCGCTGGAGTCGTGGGGCCTCTTCCTGGTAACGATCTTGTCAGTCACGCGTACGATTCATCAATTCATCTTGTCACGTACGCACGCGCGCGTGAATTATTGTGATGTCCTGCACTGCAGGTTACTAACCATGGCATCGAAGCCGCTCTGATGGGCGAAATGATGGACGCGCCGAGAGAGTTTTTCCGGCTGCCGCTCGAAGAGAAGCGGAGGTACACCAACCTGATAGACGGCGAGCATTTCCAGCTTGAAGGTTATGGAAACGACCGGGTGCGGTCTCACGACCAGATCCTCGACTGGTGCGATCGTCTCTACCTCAAAGTGGAGCCCGAAGACGAGAGAAACCTTGCCCTTTGGCCAACACACCCCAAAACCTTCAGGTGATCTCTACAAAGTTGTTGATGTTGCAGAGTTGCTTGGAGCAAGGTTGTTTTGTTTAAGCACAAATAGGCCGTCCACACCTCCCTCCCTCCCTTAACAGGTTACGATTTTGCGTGTTTGGTGCACCAAACTTATCTTATTATCAAAGTTCGAGGACTTGAGTTTGAGAAACGACCAATGACATCCTCCGAAATAGTCTGCATTTTTCTAATCTTTCATCACCTAGAATTGCACACTTCTAAGGCTAAAATTACAGTGCTAAGGACGTAATGTGCAATTTTAACAAAGCTCTATGCTTATCAGGAGAACATAGTGCGAACATGCAAACTAAGGGTATTTGCAAACCAATTTACCTTAGGGGGGGCAAAGTAAACGAAATGAAATACGCGGGACAAATTGAAAAGGTTGGTGACCTATGTGGGTGTTTATGGATTTTTCGCAAAAAAATATGTTTGATGATTGCCTAATTCTTTAGCACGTCACAACAGAATGTGCACTCTGAATCTTATCATGCAAATTAATCTCGTTTTTCTGCAGGGATGTTTTGCACGAGTTCACCGTAAAATGCAGCGGAGTAAAGGACAGTCTCCTCCCGGCAATGGCAAAGCTTCTGGAGCTTAATGAGGATTACTTCATTAACCAATTCGGCGATGAGGCTGACACTTATGCTAGATTCAACTACTACCCCAAGTGTCCGAGACCCGAGCTTGTCTTTGGCATCAAGCCTCACTCTGATGGAACCTTTCTTACGGTTCTCATGGTTGATAACAATGTCGGTGGACTGCAAGTGCTCAGAGACGGCGTCTGGTATGACGTCCCAACCAGCCCCCACACCTTGCTGATCAACGTAGGAGATCAAACAGAGGTACACATCTAAATACATATCCATGAAGCTTGTTTGCTCATGCCTAGTTGCGAACCCCTCTTGTTGTAAACTTGTCAACTAAGACAGTGACCCATCCGATCAATCAGAGATAATAGCATTCGTTCAGAATTTGGAAGCCGACAGAAGTAGCATCTTAGAATGATGTTGAAGCTAACAGAGATAGCATCTTAGAATCAAGATCATGATTGATGGAATTAAACATTCATGACACAGGTAATGAGCAATGGGGTATTCAAGAGCCCTGTGCATAGGGTTGTAACGAACGCCGAGAAAGAGAGGCTATCGGTGGCCCTGTTCTACTCCGTTGATCCTGAAAAAGAAATCGGGCCAGCAGCTGAACTGATTGACGAGAAGAGGCCGGCACTGTACAGAAAGGTCAAAGTCAAGGACTACATTGCTGGGCTCTTTGAGCATTTTTCTAAAGGGACGAGAGTCATTGACACAGTAAAGATCTAAGCGTGATATCCTGGTTTTGATGCAATGCTTGGCAGCAAATTTAAAAATAGTTATTTTTGTTGAAGTGAAAGATAAATGTTCTGATTTTGGAGTTTGTCCTCTCTCTCTAAAAAAGATATTTTGAAGTGTGATTAGTATGCACTTGTTGTAACTAAGGAGCTAATCACGAACTTGTACTATCTGGAGTATATAAATTAAGTGACATCGGCATGATTGTCTCTCCAAGTTGTAGATATATATTACGAAGTAGGCGCTGACTTGTGTGTACACAGATGCTTAACTTAAACTTTGAGTAAATTTTAGGTAATCATACTACATTTGGTAAAATTATCACAAAGATACACTTTTAAGATTGAGTTTCAAAGAACCACGCTTTCCTTTGCGTAACGTTTCATAAAACCACATTTTTAAGTACCACAGTTGTATCTAATAGACCTAACAGGGCGGGTCCACGCGCTAGGCTCAAAATATTATCATGTTTCCATTTGTTGAAATGGAGATAGTAGCCACGGGATAAGAACTGACACGTCATCATGAATGATTACGATGCCCGAGTGAAAGCCCACACCCAATTAAGTACTGGTACTTTGCATCCAACTACCTCCTACACAGTGGTGAATCTAGGATGAAAAACAAGGGTGAGCTCAACCGCTTAAAGACTCGAATACCTAAACTAATTTGTAACAAATATAATCTTGTATTTTTGTGTAATCAAATTCATAGTTTCATACATGAATAAAAGCAAAAAAAGAAAGAAAGAAAGAGAAATACAATAACGATACCTCGCTAATGGAAAGTGCATCTCCCAAAATATGTAAATATGGTTCCAGTAGGTAACAATCTGCACATCAAAATTAGAAAAATTAGTGATATAATAGCAAATTGTACTTAATGATCATGAACATTCAAAATAAAAGAACCATACCACTAAGACGCTAGCTTGAATCACGACTTTCACGAGGCAAATTCATTCTACGATTTTTCATGCCTTGGAAGGATCTTATAATTGCATCATCATCGATGGATCTAAATATATCTCGCTCGGTGTAGCACACCATCAAATCATTCAGCCACTCATCCGATACCTTGTTGCGCAAATCTGCTTTGATGATATTCATTGCCGAAAATATTCTCTCAACAGATGCCGTTGCCACTGGAAGGATCAATATCAGCTTGATGAGGTGATATACCAATGGAAAAGTTCTATCTTTTTTTTTGTTTCAACCATTATTATAAACGTACGAATTAATTGCTAATTGAGTATATATATAACACGCTATATCAAACTCACTAACAAATTGCTTTTTGAGTAAGGAGTATAATACCAACAACAACACAGCTCAATAGTGAGTCAACACTCAACAAATGCAAGAAGCCAAGAGGCGCTGAGCAGCCATGCCCCATTCGGCCATTCCCCATGCCAAATCGCCAGAGGCAAGAGGCCAAGAGCAGCTCAGCAGTCTTTCCCACCTCGGCGCCGCCTCCGGCCTCCCCACCTCGGCGCCGCCTCCGGCCTCCCCACCTCGGCGCCTCCCCCGGTCGGCCGGTCCCTCGGCGTTGGCGGCTTGGCCCCTCCCTCACGCTGTTAGTGTCGGACCCAGATTTTCTAATCCCGAATCCTTTGTGAAAGACACTGTGCTATTCCATGGATCAATAGATAGCACTCACAGATACATCACTGAATCAATTCATACATGACGTAAAACCATACCATTCATTAATTTAACACATCAGAGTTTACATAGACCGTATCGGGTCAAGTTTTACAAAAAGGGTCGAACAGGCCAAACTGATTACATTACAAAAGTAGCGGAAGCGACAACGGGAGCAAAAGGATGAGAGCACATCTCTCCACAGGCAAGCAACTAAGGAAACCCGTGTGCGTCCGATGTTACCCAAAGACTCAGATAAGATAGGATGCACGCAAGCACTAACGGAGTCAGCTGGACTGAGGCGAGACCTAGACTAAAAGAACTAAACTACTCCTCATCATTGCCTTATCCATCGACTTCTAGGTCCTCGTAGTAGTCGTAATCTCAAAGATTTCCTGCTTCTGAGGGTTTATGTGTAACATCCCAAAAATGCCCAAATGAAAAATATGGGATTTTTAAAACTTTTTGTATGATTAACTATTGTCATTTCGTTTACCTGCATTTTTGAGAGTTACTTGAGTGCCTTTCTCTCTTCTGCTATCATGATTTTAGCTATTATCGCGTAAGAGTTCCTTAAAGCGAATATCAGAATTTTAGCAAGTCTAAAATTCTGTTGTTCTGACTTTTTCCCATTTCTTTCTAGCCTTTCCTTTCTTCCTACTTCCCTTTTAGCTATATCTTTATTACATGCAGTTCAGTCGACTGACTAGCTCCCTTCGTTCCTTTCTCCGTTTTACCCAGCCAAGCCAGAGCCGTGCCATCACTCCTTCTCCATTGTTCCTTCAGACCAGCTCCTGGCCAAACTTGGTTCAGCCGGGACAACCCATTCGGTCATAGGACCAGTGGCAGCTACGCCTCCCTCCCTTGTTCGGTGTTAGTGACCGCACAGTTCGGGCACCCAGTTGCAACCAGGAATTCGAGTATGCTGGCACAGGTGGTCACAGCCATTACTCGCCATCCCTCCACCCATCATGCTACTAGCACTATGCCACCTATCCATCAACATCACCACCACTCCACTAATCGGGCTGTGCAAATTTGCCTATACATAGCAGCTTAGAGCCCTTCATCGCCTTCTTGGCCACACCATTTGCTAGCCCCACCTTTTCTCTCTCTCTCTCTCTCTCTCTCTCTCTCTCTCTCTCTCTCTCTCTCGGTGTCTTTGGCCAATTTCATCAAACCATTAATAGCCGTCAACCAACCGTCTATGTCGCCTATCTTGCCCGCTCTGATCAAACACCAACCATTCCTTTTTGTTGGCCGTGCCAAATGCATCATAGACTCTCGGGCACCTCTGCCCCCTTGCTAATATATATAGCAGCCCTGAGCCCCTCATGGCCTTTCTTCGCCATTCCAGTGCTAGCCCCACTTTTCTCCTCCCTCCAACGAGCTTGAGCTCCAGGTAAGGCTCGAGCGCTCGCTACGGCTGAGCGCCATCGCAGCGCCGCCATCGTCGATAGCGCCTATCCGAGCTGCCATTGCTGACGCTCTTCCTCCTCTCTGACCGGAATAGCTCCAGCAGTCAAATCAATTCCACTAGCGTGGAATACTCCAAGACGCTCCTACGGACCATCTACCGGCTTCCATGGAACTACACTGAAGATCGAAGATTCCCCTCCTCCCTCAAGCCACTATTATAGCGTGGAGTTTCCCTCGCTGTCACGGTCCACCATCGCTAGCCTAGCTTCGGCTAGCTCGTTCCACCAGCTTTGTACCGGTATGTTCCTAGTAGCCCAGATACTCCTTCTAGTTCGAGCTACCCTGTTCTTTCTCTAAGGTTTCTTTGGTCTTCCTCTGGCTCTTTCACTGGTTCGTTCGATTGCGTCAAAGCAGTCAAACCTTTGCTTCTTCCGACCACCGTCGTGTAGTCGAATACTTCTCTCATTCAACTACACGCGGTTAACACTCCCAAGACCTCCCTCCCTGGTCAAGACCACCCTGTTGGTCACGACCTTCTTTTTTGCAAAGACCACCCTTTTGGTCCCGACCTCCCTTTTTGCAAAGACCACCCTCCTGGTCAGGACCACCCCTTTTGGTCCTGACCTCCCTTTTTGCAAAAACCACCCTCTTGGTCAGGACCACCCCTTTTGGTCCCGACCTCCCTTTTTGCAAAGACCACCCTCCTGGTCAAGACCACCCCTTTGGTCATGACCTCCCTTTTGCAAAGACCACCCTCTCGGTCAAGACCACCCTTTTGGTCATGACCTCTCTTTTTGCAAAAACCACCCTCTTGGTCAAGACCACCCTTTTGGTCACATCCTCCCTTTTTGCCAAGACCACCCTCTTGGCCATAACACTCACACGACCTTCTATGGCCGTAACACTTCCACAACCTCCCCTAGTCGTAACACTCACACGACCTCCCCTGGTCATAACACTCACACGACCTCTCCTAGTCGTAACACTCCCACAACCTCTCCTGATCACAATACTTCTACGATCTCCTCTGATCACAGTACTTCCACAATCTCCCTTGGTAATAGTACTTCCACGATCTTCCAGTCGTATCCTGCGATCATTGTAACTGCTACAACTACAGCAGCTCCTACGACCACTGCAACTCCTTCGACCACTGTGTCTCGACCACATAGTTCGAATACTCATCTTCGACCACTAAGTCACGACCCCTCAGTTTTGACCACTAAGTCTCTACCAGTTCGACCAGATTATTTCATCCACACTTGTCTATGCCTCTTGACCATAATGGTCTATGGCTTTGATAAGGTTACCTTAACCATACTGATCTACGTCTTCGACCACCCTGGTCTAAGACGTCGACCACATTTGGTCTAAGACTTCTGGTCTAAAACCTTGCTCGTATATGTAAAGTTACATACGTGCTCGGTACCAACAGCAAAGGCTGACTTCAAGGACCATTCGTAACCCGAAAGCATATCTGGGAGTATTACCTAACCAAGTGATCTCTCCCACCTAGGTAACCATTGAGGAATGTTCCTATGGAACATTCACACTCTCTGTTAGAATTGTCCGCCTTGATTTGAAGTAATCCCTATTGGGATTGAATCACTCAATCCTCTCTCTTGGAAACCACACGCTGGTTTCTGTCGTATCTCTGGTTAAACACACGCAAAAAAGAAACTCCTTGGGATTGAATCACTCAATATCTATTGTGCTTCACTTCCTTTAACAGGGAATACTCGGCTTAAATAAGCCACCTGCACATAGGGTCGCACGACCTGTACTCCATGCACCCACTAACTCCACCAGGACTTATTCCCGTGCCACGACCTCCTGGAATCTCTTCACAATCCAAAGGACTCGGCCCATCCATTTACTTAGACTACCGCTTCATTCGGGCATTATCAACTGCGATGCAGTACTTCGACCCTTCTTGCACTTTTCTTCGACCATATCCTGGTCGTAAGTTTCCTCACGACCAGTCCCTAGTCGGCTAGTCGTGAACTTTTACCACGACTATCTCCTAATCGTAAGACCTCCTACCATCAGTCTATGGTCATAAGCTCTACCACCACCACCACCTAGTCGTAAGATTCCTCACGACCAGTTCCTAGTCGTAAGCCTTTCTATGACCATCCCCTGGTCGTAAGTTCTTCTACGACCAGTCTCTAGTCGATAGGGCTTACAGACGTGTAGGCCTGGTCGATCAGAGAGTCTCCCATGCCATATTTAAAAATATGGCCTGGTCGTTCTGCTGAGTTGTCGTTCGATATGTTTGCTCTCATTCGAAGTGTTTTCGTTTGTTTGAATGTATTTGGATTTATTGGATTTCTTTTGGTTATTTTCAGTTGCTCGAAAGTTCAATCGTATTATGCGTAATTAGCATCTGGAGATATAATGGAACAACAACCCCAACCAGGACAAGATTACCATAACATCGAGCAGGATGACTATCAGCATGTTGAGTGAGATTATTACCAGGATATCGAGAAGGGCGAATATCAGGATGTAGAGCTTTATCAGAACATTGACCAAGGCGAGTCAACACTTTGATTTTGCACCTACTTTCTGCAAATTATGTTGCTTTAAATTATAAAATTGCATTGCTATATTTTATCCAACTATATTGGTCTAGGTCATAGTTAATGCCTTAACAGTAATTGAGTATAAACTTCCAACCCTTGAACTTGAACACTATCCTTTGTCACCCTAGACTTAATGGATTATATACTAGTTAATAAGTCTGTATCTAAGTGTAATGCTTAGCCTTGCTTAGATACAATGTCATGCGGGCATTAAATTGCCCGACCACAATTATTAAAAACTTTGGAAAATGATTTGGGCAATTGAGGCTGGGAGCCTGGCTAGTATGTGGAGCAAATGATAATTTTCAAAACAAATAAAACCTGAAAAACTGTTTTCGATTTGGGTGGCTGGAAGGAGTGGCTGGTGCGGGTGCATGAGAGATGGTTGGTATGTGGATGTACCGCCCAAGTCAATTAAGGACCGAATCTGGTGATGACCTCTCATGTAAAAACAGTGCAACCACAAATCTATAATGGGTACGACCTGGCCAACTAATTTGCTCGCCTCGGCGTGGTTTCGCCGTTGGGTTGAATGCGGGTGGATAGCCGGGGGAGAACAAAGCCACAGAACCGCACGACACAAGAGGGGGCCTCCTGGAAGTGCGTGGCACCGGGCGGTGGGAACCTTAGTGTAGCGGATGAGGTGCGTCGAGGTTGAGCATTGTAAAGGCCTTGTGGTAATCTCCCCTTGATTCACATGTCTACGAAACCGTTTGTATATATCAAGACGATTACCTCTTGTGGGTAAAGTGTGCGAACTCTGCAAAGTAAGAAAACTATCTAGATAGCCGTTCTCACGGTCAAAAGCGGTGCTGAGAACTTGCTAGATATAGATTTCATTTTTATAAAACCATTTGTGATGGAAAGAAAGGATGGGATGGGACCCTAGGGGTTTTGAGAATGCCTGGTCGGGGACCAGTGGTAAATACGGGATAGCCCGAGCATTGAGTGGATGGAGCCACTCAATGGTATACCTCCACTAGTACTTTACAAATGAAAACACATTTCTAAAACCAGCTTGTAAAAATGCTAAGTCTCGGGATTTTCTATTAAATCTAGTTTAAACTTGGCTTTATGCAAATAAAAGAAACCCAAACTTCCCTTGATTAGCCCTGCATCTATACAACTGCATTGTGTGTTGGCTCGCGAGTACGGTTGTGTACTCAGGCTCGTCCAATATAATCTTTCAGACCCATACGATCAAGACCCCTGCGACCACTACTACGCAGAGGTTGAACCGGATGATGTTGAAGATGATGAAGCTTAGGTCGGGACCCCCAGTCGCTTGCCTGTGGGCAGAGTGAATGGATCCGCTACGACGTGATCTGCTTCCACACTTATCTTCGTTTCTGTACTCTGGCTTTTGTAAGATTTCTGCCTTTGTGGCTCTTTTGTAAAACAATTGGCCGTACGACCTGATATTTATATACATATTACGTCATGGGTTTGTACTATTTCTACGAACACTATTCGCACCAAGCACGGTCTACATTGAGTGTAGACGTACCACCCACGGCCGGGTGTGATCCTCAGGACCTCCCCGGAACCTCTCCAAGACCTTCTCTTGGACCTCCTCTGAGACCACTCTAGGACCACCTTTTGGACCACTCCAAGACCTCCTCTTGGACCTCCCCAAGACCTCCTCTTGGACCACCTCTGAGACCTCCTCAGGAGCACCCACGTGGACTCATCAGAACCACTCAGGACCTCCTCAGGAGCACCCACGTGGACTCATCAGGACCTTCTGCCAAGACCTCCCTCCAGGGCCTCCTCAGGACCTTTCCCCCTAGGACTTCCTCAGGACCTTCCCTCAGGACCTCTCTCAACCTCCCCAGGACCTCCCCTTAGGACCTCCCCAGGACCTCTCTCGACCTCCTTAGGACCACCCCTCAGGACCTCATCGGAATCTCTATAGGACCTCCTTAAGACCACCCCAGGACCTCCTCGGGACCTCAGGACCTCCTCGAAATCTCTACAGGATCACTCCAGGACCTCCTCGGAATCTCTACAGGACCTCCTCATGACCACACCAGGACCTCACCCGGACCACTCCAGGACCTCCTCAGAACCTCCTTCTACAACCAGGTGTGGTCGTAACTCGATTGATTTCAGGAACAAATGCTCCTCTTTTTGCCCTTTGTGTTGCTTTTCTCCACTCATGGCCATTCCTCATGACTCCCTGTTGCCTTTTCTAGACTTTTGACTTCTCGCTTCTTGCTCGTGGTGATTCTACGTCTGATATCTCCCCTTACTCCTATACTCTTACATGTATCGACTGCGATACGAACTCAACGTGAGTATCCTACTCGGACTCGTTCTTGTAAACGACCCGGGCTCAAACCCTTAGCTAATCTTGTACAAGATCACAACCCCAACACCAAGCACTGTTAGTACCGAGGACGGCTTGGACCATTCTCTTTTTGCACAGCATGGTGGCATCCGGTCGTAGACTCCATCAAGCGTTCCCTGCACTGCACGACTACAACCTTCGGCCAAAACCTGGTCGTAGGCTTGCCTTGGGATGAATAAGGGTGCTAATCAAGACTAAAGAATAAAAAGGCCAAGAACTAGGTCGCGAGCCCACATTCGATTGCCGGTGGGCACATCGTGAGAGCTCCACACATTATGCTTTGATTCTTCTTCCGCTGCTGTTCTCTAAAGATATCTGGTCTACCCGGCCAGTCTGCAAGTAATAAACCGTAAGGTATATTTATGCTTTGCTTATCATTACGTAATAATTGTGCATTTTCGTGATATGTGTCTGGACCAACAATGTAACTGTGTGTGTCAGCTACTGATCCAGGGAATGACACAACTACACACAGTGGGTCCCAAGTTCCAAATTTTGGGTCCGACATTATGGGGAAAAAGCGAGAATGAGCACAATTTCTGTGCTCACGAACCAACACACAATATAGTAATATACATGCAAGGCTTAACAAGGAAGGCTCGAGTTCTTTTATTTGCTAAAGCAATGTTTTCAATTATCATAATTACAAATTCCTATCACTTAGAATTTTAACCAAATTGCATTTTATTGAAGAGAGTAATTGTGCAATATTTATAACAGCAGAGGTTCCCTCCGTCGAAAACTCTACCTTATGCTTCATTTGATTGGAGCTACCTCCAATTATTACACCGCTGAGTTTGAAAACCCAGGAAAAATCCAATCTCAGGGCTAGATGAGCCCACCACATTTTTCATACCACCCACAAAGGTTTTTAAAATAGAACTAACTCAAGTAAAGTTCCCATGTCCGCCTTTGACCGTAGGCGCGGCTGTTTAAACAGTTTAGACTCTACAGAGGTTGTACACTGTACCCAGAAGAGATAATCATACTCGTTACCCCACAAGATTCCATAATCATGTAGTTGAGCGATCGTCACAGTAACCTTTCGAAATATCTCGCCCCTTCCGTCATCTCACCCATATAGGGTTACACCCATACATTGTGCGGGATGTCTGCCTCGGCGATCTGGAGTAGTTGGACTACACCTCAGTGGCTGGCAACTTCACCTGGTATCGGTGTCCCATCCAAGCCGGATGCAGCACGCACTTGCACGTTTTCACTCCTCCACCAGTGAGATGACTTTCAAGGTCCAATAAATTTACTAAACCAAGTCGCATTTTGCAGACTTATGGTTGTACTTGTTTTACACGGGAGGTCATGACAAGATTAAGTCCTTAGGGGTTATCTAGGCGGTTTATTCCATATACCATCCACCTTGGGCTGCATTAGCACCCATCAACATATCATCCGCCCAGATAGTAACAGCATGTTATTAGGGTTTTTGAGGAGTAAAATACATCAACTCAACCATCTCAGTCATTTACCCACAATGACTACCCAAAACTATTTTCATGTTTAAAAGATGATGATTGGGATATTTAATGTCCTAGTACTTAAGCAAGACTAGCATGTCGCTTAAGTACAACCTATAATTAGTAATTACCATATAGTTACTAGGGTGACATAGAATAAAGGGTTCAATTATCAACTGATGGGATAATAATTAATTAATCACTAAATGTGTATTTAACTACCTTAAGCTTTAACATACATTTGCTTAAAGAATTAAAGCATGCAATTTTGGTAATTTAAAGAAATATAATTTGCATAAAATGTAGGCTCAATATGATCAAAGTATTAACTCACCTGGAATAAAGGTAAGAGGGTCTTGATAATCTTGTGCTTGATCAAGTTGAAGATCTTCCGCGTCTTTGAACCCTAATCGGACGAACGTACCGGAAAAAGGCACAAACAAGCAAAGAGAGCAAATAAATACAAATGAATAACAAATGAACTCCAAATTAAACAAAACCTATGCCATTTGCAAGATCTTGAATTTACAAAATTTTAGAAACAAAATTCATAATTTTTGGAGTTACAACGAGGGAGAATGAGACTTCCGAAGTTGAGCTTTTCAATTAATTCGAGAGAATAGATAGGAGGGAGAGGAACCCTGGCGTGTGGATTCCAATGCATAGTGGTTCGGCTCATGGGAAAGAAAGCATGGACCAAGTCCATAAGCATAGTTCACGGTCCACCCATGCTTTCACTGCCAAAGCTGAGTTGGGCCCAATTAGAAGAGAGACATGGAGTAAAATATAAGGGAAGCCTTTGAGTGGTGGGCCCCATGTGTCAAGGACTCAAGGGCTTAAACACAAAGAGCTTCTCAGGAGAACAGGGAGGCTAGTAGGGGAAGGCGCACGTACGCGTGCGGCTCGGGCTTTGCCAGCGCCGACGAGCGACGGCCTGAGAGGCGGTGTGGATGGGCAAAACGGGCTGCTAGGGAGGAGAGGAGGCCATGGGAGGTGGCGCTGGGGCTGGGCGGGCACCACAATGGGCGGAGCAGCGAGAGCAACGCCTTGGAGGGAGAAAGGGGAGGCAGGGCCGGAGCAGAGGGAAGGGAAGGTGGAGCACGGGCACTAGGGAGGTCCAAGGAGGCTCACTGCGGTGTCCGTGGAGGCGGAGGAGTACCTGGGCGGCCAGCAATGAGAGCCTGGGCGGCAGGGGGTGGCTCATGGTGGCGTGGGAGCTCTGGCAGCCAGTTGGGGGAGGGCGAGCGGAAGCTCCAGCCGTGAAGAATCGGTTCGAGGGGCACCGAGGAGGAGACAGCGGCGGAGGAGCTTCACTCGGCCAGCAATGGGGATTCCGGTGAGTCCTGCTGCCAAAAGGGAAAATTGAGAGGGGGAAGAAGGTCCTTGGGTCCTGGGACACCCGGTGACAGTGATGGTGATGCCGGAACGATGAGACGACGGTGAGGCGGCGCGGTGGACAGAGGGAGCTCGGTGCTCTTCAGTTTCGCGCACGGGTGGAGAGGGACATGAGGTGGGGGAGGCCAAGGGGGAGGAGAGGGGGCTTCTTATAGGCGCCGAAGAGAGATGGCTGTTGGGGAGGCGGGCATTCCCGAGGTGGCCGGCATGGGCGAGACGGGCAGGTGCGCTAGGGCGGGGATGATGATAGCAACGACTTGTGCGGCCCGGGGCGAAGCGATGGGGCGAGGTGATGGTGCCAAGGAAAGGGTGAGCGAGTCGCGCAGCGGCTCTGGTGCGCTTTCAGCGGTGATGAGCTGTGTGGTCATCATCGCCGCCACTTTACGCGAGTAGGGATGGGACAAGGCAAGTGGGTGGCGCAGGAGTCCACGGAAGCAGAGGGAGCAGGTGCGCGTAGTGCTGACGACAGCGGGCGCTAGAAATGGCGCACGGCTTGACTAGTGCACGGGCTTGACTGGCCGGGGCACTCAGCTTGGACCGGGCGAACGGAGGGGCAGCACGGACACGGAGGTCTTCGGGCTGCAGAGGAGCAGGTGGAGCACGCGGGAGTTGGTGGTGGTGCAGAGGCGGAGCACGAGGCGACGTCAGAGGAGCGGCATGGGGGTGCGAGGTGGCGCAGGCGGCCTTGTGGCTGGCGGCAGCGCGCATGAGAGAGAGAAGGAAGGGAGGCTCGGGCGATGTTGACCAAAGAAGAAGAAAGCCGGAGGGGGAGAACCGGGCCAAGCAGGCCGAAGGGAAAAAGGGGTCAGGTGGGAGTTGGGCCAGAAGGAGTGGGCTGGGAAGGGGAAGGGGAGTGGGCCAGCCCAAGAAGAGAATGTGGTTGAGCCCAAATGAAGGTGTGGGCTGAGCCCAAGAGAAGATAAACAAATATGAGGAGAAGGCCCAAATTTGAAAAAGAGAATTCAAACTGAAATTTGAATTCAAGAAACTACGAAGAGGTTTGAAACACAAAACCGAGCTTAGAAAAGAAGCTAGGAGATTTTGAAATTATTTGATAATTTGACATAAGGTTGAAAACCGAAAACCAAACGGTAATTACTATTCTCATCCGAAAACGAGACGTTACAAACCCTACCTACCTTAAACAGAATCTCGACCGCGAGATTCGAGCTACTCGGAGTAGATAGAGAGCGTACCTCTTGTTACTCCGGAAGCTGCCTGGGCTTCTTTGGCGGCGACAGGATTCACATGGCCTTGGCTTTGGCTTGGCGTGAAGCGGCTCTGGATGCCTGCGAGGTCTGATGATTTTTTGCTTGTAGTTGAAGTCTGGGCTCGAGTTGGTGTGCCTTTGAAGTTGAACCTCACGGGGTGACTTGTTGAGGGCATTTTTTAGCCATAGTTGAAACAACGGAGATGAGCTATCGGGTTGGCGGCTGCAGGTTGTCCAGCGGAGCGAGGAGCGTGGAAGATATTCGCACTGGGACGCGGGGTTGCGACTGGGGCAGGAGTTGGAATTGGAATTGGACAGCTGCAGTGGTAGCTCCAACTTGGTAAACTGATGCCAATTGCTGGTTCACAACCATGTACTGGAGTGCCAACTAAAAAGCTATCAATTTTGTCTTCCAAATTGTTGGATCCAATTCTCACTATTATTGAAATCCACCATTCCAGCATCGCACAAAGTCACCCAATTAAAAATCCAGTCATTTAATTAATCTCACATTCTATCGATATAATAACATAATTCTCAAATCTTTCTTAGGCATAAGCTTAAATAATCCAATGGATTCACCACTTTGATTGCATGATTTCTTCACTTCATAAATCCACAAAATCTAGTAGCAATAATCACATCTTCCAATCCGATAAACTCCAAGATCATGCTAAATTTCATTCTCTCCCTTTTTGAAACGAAATTCTCCAAAGATTATAATCGCGCAATTGTTTCCTCCAAAATTCTTGACTAAATACACAACATCATTCACTTAATTTCTCAAGCATATTTATCAATTGCAACCCTCCAGAATGTCTTTATATAAATCAAATATCTTCATCGTAAAAGACTGCTTGTAATCCATAAATACATGGAGTTGTAGCTCATGGAGCCACTCCATCGCCGACCGTCCCTCAACCATCTTAAAGTTCAAGTAGATAGTAGTTATGAATGACCGTCCCTCAACCATCTTAACATACACGTCGAACAGCCGGTTAGATAGGATGGCTAACAAACGAGCTAAGACTGAATTGTTCGTATCCTCCCACCGTGTCACAACAACGGTTTCCAATGGGAACATTAGAGGATTTGAAATGATCCAAAAAAAATTTGAGGTCAGTCAGATATAGTTTTATTTTAGCCTGCCAATGTTTAAAGTTGGCACCGTCAAATACTTTTGGCTTAACAACATCAGACGAAGAAGCCATTTCTTCAATTATTGGTTTTCTGAATTGTTGTAAAATTAGCGGTTTTAGCAAATATTTAGATATAATTCCAGCAGCAATAATCATAATTAAAACATATTTCCAGTAGCATTTAAATGACAAAATTGACATATAAACATGTGATTTCTTTATGTCAATTAACCAGGATAATGTGCTCAAAAGCTAGGACTTGAAAATATACAAAATCAGCATAATGCTCAGATGCAAATATTTGTTTATTTGCTCTCAGTGAATCACAAAGGACAACTACTAAAGACCGAATGAATCACATGTATAGAACAAGCATGAATTGCATGACTCAATAATAAACACAGCAAGTAACCTTTTAGCTCAAGACCAGATTATACTCAATTGTCATATTCAACCTCAATTTGATATCAATACATCATCAAGCATTAATCCGAGCCCTAGATTATACTCAATTGTCATATTCAACATTAATTTGACATCAATACATCATCGAGCATTAATCCGAGCCCACGACAATACTAAACCAAGTCTCCCAGTACTAGTCAGAATAACAGAATCAACTAGCACAACACACTTTGGTAAAGTAATGCGCAAAACGAAAACCAGTAATAATCACGATGCGGATGGCACTCAAAGCCACCGAGAAGTAAACCGGGCAAGGCACGCCGAAAGGCACTGACTCAGAAAATCAAACGTCCCGCTGTGCTGTAAAGAAGACACGAGATTGTTAGAGATACAATGCCAATTTGCATTCCAGGACATACCAAATTGCAAAGTCGTGGTACAGGGAATGCCGCACAAGAACCAACTGAAGTGCACCGGCCAAAAACATTCGAGAACACCAAGCACTAAGGCCAAGTTCTTCTCTCACAAATCGATCCTGAGCTGGCCGGATCCAATCCTCAAAAGCACAACCCCAAATTTCCTTGCTGCTACCTCAACAGAGAGATGGTGTAAGGAACCGAACGGGGAGTGCTCAAAGAGGAAGGGTTGGACCTCACTGTCGTCAGCGCCGAGACGAGCACGACAGTGCAGCAGCCCAAAGACCCAAAACCGAAGCTCAATCGGAGAAGAAGAGGAAACACACACAAGGGGAACTCACTGATTTTCGGATCTTTGAAAAGAGGAGATGGAGATAGCCTTAATAGGAGGAGAAGCGGGGCACCCGAGGCGGCTGCAGCCAACGGCCGGCGCTGAAGCGCACGGGCCGCTAGCACCTCTTACGGCGTCGCCATTCGCCCGGGAGCTCCCCACGCCGCACGAGCCAGAGAGGAAGCCGCTCAGCCACACGCACAAGATCAGCCTTATCTCTTCCTCTTCTCCCACCGACAAGTGAGACCCACCTTCTTTTCTATTTTCTTTTCTATTTCTTGTTTTCTCAAAATAAGACATTACCAAATAGCCCTCAAAATATCCAACAGACATATCAACTCGTCAAAGTCGTCGTCGTGCTTCTGCATGACCCCAGAATATCGCCGCATCGAATCGTTGATCTAGACAGGGAGTGCAGCCACCTAAGGTCACCACGCAACGGAAGGTGCAGTGATGGAAAGCAGAGCAGAGGGAGCGAAAGCGGCGGCGGCGCCGCTCGTACAGGAGCTTGCCGGCCTCGGCGCGGCCGACGTGCCAGCCCGGTACGTTGCGCGTGGGCACGACCAGCCGGCCGTCGTCGCCGCGCCGGTCCCCGTCATCGACCTTGGCCGCCTGTGCCGGCCGGACGGCGGCGCCGACGACGAGGCCGCGAAGCTCCGGCAGGCGCTGGAGTCGTGGGGCCTCTTCCTGGTAACGATCTTGTCACGCGTACGGCAGCCACTAGATACCATTTTTGAAGCAAGTATGCTTGTTGTTTAATTCAACAATTCATCTTGTCACGAACGCACGCGCGCGTGAATTATTGTGATGTCCCGCAGGTTACTAACCATGGCATCGAAGCCGCTCTGATGGACGAAATGATGGACGCGCCGAGAGAGTTTTTCCGGCTGCCGCTCGAAGAGAAGCGGAGGTACACCCACCTGATAGACGGCGAGCGTTTCCAGTTTGAAGGTTATGGAAATTGGGTGCGGTCTCACGACCAGATCCTCGACTGGTGCGATCGTCTCTACCTCAAAGTGGAGCCCGAAGACGAGAGAAACCTTGCCCTTTGGCCAACACACCCCAAAACCTTCAGGTGATGTTTACAAACAACGAAATAACTCAAATCATTGGAAAAGTATTGAAATCACTTAAATAAGTAATAAAATCATTGAAGTCAGTGTCAAAGATAATTAAAATCAGGAGAACATAGTGCGAACATGCTAACTAGGGGTATTTGCAAACCAACTTACCTTATGGGGGCAAAGTAAACGAAATGAGATACGCGGGACAAATTGAAAAGGTTGGTGACCTATGTGGGTGTTTATGGATTTTTCGCAAAAAAATATGTTTCATGCTTGCCTAATTCTTTAGCACGTCACAACAGAATGTGCACTCTGAATCTTATCATGCAAATTAATCTCGTTTTTCTGCAGGGATGTTTTGCACGAGTTCACCGTAAAATGCAGCGGAGTAAAGGACAGTCTCCTCCCGGCAATGGCAAAGCTTCTGGAGCTTAATGAGGATTACTTCATTAACCAATTCGGCGATGAGGCTGACACTAATGCTAGATTCAACTACTACCCCAAGTGTCCGAGACCCGAGCTTGTCTTTGGCATCAAGCCTCACTCTGATGGAACCTTTCTTACGGTTCTCATGGTTGATAACAATGTCGGTGGACTGCAAGTGCTCAGAGACGGCGTCTGGTATGACGTCCCAACCAGCCCCCACACCTTGCTGATCAACGTAGGAGATCAAACAGAGGTACACATCTAAATACATATCCATGAAGCTTGTTTGCTCATGCCTAGTTGCGAACCCCTCTCTTGTTGTAAACTTGTCATGCCTAGTCGCTCAGAATTTGGAAGCCGACAGAAGATGTCGAAGCTAACAGAGATAGCATCTTAGAATGATGTTGAAGCTAACAGAGATAGCATCTTAGAATCAAATTGAACTACGAGTAAATTGCACCATAGGTCCATAAACTTGCGAATCGGGTGCATCGATCTGGTCAATGAACTAGAAAACTATACTACACATTTAGTGGTATATAGCGAATTGCCCTATTGGTTTTGCCTGGTCACTGCGTACCTACGCGGCATCCATGTGGGCACGAGAGCTACTACTACATTGCGGCTACCTCTTGGGCGCAAACTGTAGTGAGCATTTCCCCGCAAGCTCGTGGACTTGTTGAACTAATTATGACTTATTGTTCCATTTACTGGATGTTTCACAGTGGAATCCACCCATTTATTGTTGCATTGACTGTATTTTTTCGTGATACATATCAAGATCATGATTGATGGAATTAAACATTCATGACACAGGTAATGAGCAATGGGGTATTCAAGAGCCCTGTGCATAGGGTTGTAACAAACGCCGAGAAAGAAAGGCTATCGGTGGCCCTGTTCTACTCCGTTGATCCTGAAAAAGAAATCGGGCCAGCAGCTGAACTAATTGACGAGAAGAGGCCGGCACTGTACAGAAAGGTCAAAGTCAAGGACTACATTGCTGGGATTTTTGAGCATTTTTCTAAAGGGACGAGAGTCATTGACACAGTAAAGATCTAAGTGTGATATCCTGGTTTTGATGCAATGCATGGCAGCAAATTTAAAAATAGTTATTTTTGTTGAAGTGAAAGATAAATGTTCTGATTTTGGAGTTTGTCCTCTCTCTCTAAAAAAGATATTGTGAAGTGTGATTAGTATGCACTTGTTGTAACTAAGGAGCTAATCACGAACTTGTACTATCTGGAGTATATAAATTAAGTGACATCGGCATGATTGTCTCTCCAAGTTGTAGATATATATTACGAAGTAGGCGCTGACTTGCGTGTACATAGATGCTTGACTTAAACTTTGAGTAAATGTTACATAACAATACTATATTTGGTAAAATTATCACAAAGATGCACTTTTAAGATTGAGTTTCGAAGAACCACGCTTCCCTTTGCAAAGCGTTTCAGAAAAAAAACCACACTATTAAGCACTATAGTTGTATCTAAAAGGCCTAACAAAGCGGGTCCACTCGCTAGGCTCAAAAGATTATCAGGTTTCCGTTCGTTGAAATGTAGAACTGACACGCCATCATCAATGATTACGATGCCTGAGTGAAAGCCGACACCCAATTAAGTACTGGTACGTTGCATCCAACTACCTCCTACAAATAAATTACTTGAATTGCACTCAGCCCCACCACGTCATGCAATCAACTGACGTGTCAGCTCTTGTCAACCACGGCAACTTTTCCTTCATCTCGGCAAACAGAAATTTGATGGTTTTGGGAGCAATGCTTCAAATTGTGGTTTTGTGATAGTTTTGCTAAGGATAGTATGATTTTTTGAAATTTATCCTTAAACTTTTGGTCTTAGAATAAAGAGTAAATTTCGCAAAACTACACCTATTTTGACTTAACTATTAGAAAACTACACATTTCAGCTTGCATTTTCATGACGACATATACTTTAGCATAATGTTTCAATAAAATACACATTCATTGATTCCCCCGTTAAATGCCATGGAGTCTAACATGTGGAACCCACATGTCAGCGGCAAAACTATGTGTAATTATGTGATATGTGCAGTTTTCTAATAATCTTCAAATAATATGATCGAGTAGCTTTGTAAGATTTACTCCTACTAACATATATGCATTTTTAGGGTGCTTCTCTATGATTTGGTGGAAAAAGAAAATACCTATAGTTTGCACGAATGCACCCAATGTGATGGTTAATTTGGACTATATATGTCCCTAAGTTTAATTTGGACACTTTATAATTTGTCAGATATATTTTTGAAATAAATAGTTGGTATTTTTTGATCAGTTTTAATAAATTTCACAAAAATACACATTGTCAAAACTACAAACTACACATTTCACATAATTAAGCATATTTTTCTACCACGAATACGTGGGTCCCACATGTTAGATTCTATCGCATTTAACAGGAATCAACAAATGTGTAGTTTTATTAAGATGTTATAGCAAAACATGTGTAGTTTTGTGAAATGCAAATTGAGATGCGTAGTTTTCATATATATATTTAGTTATGCCAAGATATGTGTAGTTTTGGGAAGATTACTCTAGAAAGAAAGAAAAAGGTTGGGGTGGGCTAATTTGGCGGATGAGATGCATCTTGTAGGAAAAATCTTCCATGAGGACGATCTCCACATAGGAATACCTCTAATTATTGTCCGATCATGATTCCACGGATCTCGATACATGATCAAACGGCTACGAGGGCGTCTCCAAGTGGGAATAGTACCCCAAGCATGCAATCCAGATTTGCAGTGCCTCTCGCTGTCTCACGTCACATATCAACTGTACGAATCGATCTCAAGAGACCACCGAGCCAACAAAACTCACATGAGAAGCAACCAGCGGTTCAGCACGGTACATGAAAGTGAAAAAAATCAAGGACTACACGGCGGGGTTCTATGAACATTTTGCTCGAGGAACTAGAGTTATTGACTCTACGAAGATGTAAGTGAGTTATCTTACTTTCGAACGTAGAGTTATCTCTAATGACTCTACGAAGAATAAAGAATGTTTTCTCGTTGTAATTGTAGATTTTAGTTGTCCATATAACACGGATCATCTATCAACCAATAAGGAGTTGTAGAAGATTTTTCGCACCCTTCAAAACCTTGGATCAAATTAGGGTGTGTTTGGTTGCCTGTTTTTGGTTGGCTCGCACCCACTCACAAGCGTCCACTCGTTTGTTACTGCATCGCGCCCGGCCACCCAGCGTGCAAAAATCTCTCGCGAGCCAGGCCCAGCGGAAACGCGAAACGTGAGCTTCTCTCGCGAGCCTGGCCCGGTGCGTGCAAAAGGGGGCGCCCTAGCAAAAGCCGCCCCTCGCGTCCTAGCTAGGGTTACCTCCCCTCCAGTTGCTCGCCACCGATTCCGCAGCCTCCTCCCCTCTCTCCTCCAGCGGCGGCCGGCAGGTACCCTCGGGCTCCTCCTAGCTGCTCTCCTCCTCCAGGCGCAAGGCCGCAATCCTCGCTGCTCTCGCCGGCGGAGGTAAGACCGGTGGACGGTGCTCCAGCGGGTTACCCGCCGCTACCCGGCCCCGGTACCCCCTCTCCTCTTATTCCCCCCCCCCTCTCCCTTGTTGTGCCTAGATCTATACTTGTTGCATCTTTGGAATGGTGGATCTGGAATTATTTTAGTTGATTCAACCTTGTTAGTTCTTGATGTACTTTCTGAGGATGGTATGCCAGTGGAGCGTTCTTGATCTGCATACATGTTTAATATGAAGCATGAAATATTTGTGTAGTTGATCTGGTATGCTGTTATGCCACTGGATACTTCATCTGCATACTTGATTTGCACTTTCTTCGATTGATACTAATTTGTGTAGTTGATTTGTACCATTGTTAGTCATTTTCGGAACCAAACAGCATAACAGTGAATATGAAGCATTCTTGTTTACACCATTGTTAGTCATTTTTTGGGAACCAAACAGCATACTTGATCTTGTTAGGCATTCCTGGTAATTTGCATTCTTCATCTGCATACTTGTTTAATATGAAGCATCCTTAGGATGTGGCAGCCATGGTAGACATGCATAACCGATATATTGGTTTTTTTATGTATTTGGTTCAGAGATGGATGACTTGGCGTAAACGACAACTCCTAATTGTGAGGGTCTTTGGTCTAGTTCTTTGCCTTGTGTGCTTACATGCTTGCCATAGTTAGAAGAGCTAGTGCTAGACAGTCCACTCCTGTGATTACGTATGGTCCTATGGTAAAAAGGGACATAGCTCGGCAATCGAACCTCTAATGGATCTACAATTCTGATGACACACATTGTTTAGAGCAGCTTAGAATGAGGAGGGCCCCCTTTTTCCATCTCTGTAATTTGTTTCGTGCAAGACAGCTGCTCCGAGATAGCATTAATACCTGTGTTGAGGAACAAGTGGCCATGTTTCTCCTTGTTGTTGGCCACAACCATAGGTTTAGGGACCATTAGCCAACATTTAGGAGATCCATTGAGACCATTAGACTATTTGTGGATGACAAACATCCCAGAGGTGGTGCTTTAAAACCCCTCCATGGTGTAATTACACCTCCAACTAATACTTATGTTGTACACTATTGCTTCATATTGTCGTTTGGATTCCAAAAATTGTTGTCATGTGTTGTATTGATTACTAGCAATCTGGATGTATTAGTGCATGTTTGTGCTGAAATTCTGGAGCTGACTTAACCATACAATAGTTTTTCTAAAGACTTGAACTAATGACCACTATTGGTGTTTCTCTCTGAATGTTTCTATGTCTGAATGAATCTGTAACCTGTAATTCTTGTTGGTTTGCAAGTTCAAACTCAAGGTCCAGAAGTGCTACAATTCTGGAAGTGGTAGTGGGAAGTGCTACAATTCTGGAAGTGCTATCAACATATTTTTGTAGATGTATATGGATCTGACAATGTATATGGACATGTTTTTGGAATGTGAATCAACATGTTTTTGTAGATGTATATGGATCTGACAATGTATATGGACATATTTTTGGAATGTGAATCAACATGTTTTTCTAGATGTATATGGATCTGACAATGTTTCTGGACATGTTTTTGGAATCAAAGATTATCTACAACTCTTTTGGAAGCTTTAAACAAAAATGGAAATAAAAACTTGTGATAATCTTTTGGGAACAATTTATTCAAATATTACATTATTTATATTGAATTAAAATGATTTTTTCCAAATTTTTGGAACTCATTTCGACCCACAGAAAATTCAAACTCAAATCAATAACCTAAGTTGGGTTTGAAATTAATTTAAACAAATAAATATTGAACAGTGGGTTTTCAAATTTTATTTGAGTTCTAGACCATCCCAGGAACATCTCTGTTTAATTTCATAATTTTTAGAATTTTATTACTATATTTAAAGCCTTAGTCAAACTCATGGCTTCTCGGTCAAATCTGGAATTCAAAAACCCAAGCACTGTTACTCCGACTCGACTCCGACCGGAACCAAATCCACGCGGTCCAGCCCAACCCACTTGAGTCGGGCGCGCGTGCGTGCCTCTATTACACTGACAGTGGGCCCCGCGTGTAAACCAGCTCCTGCGCGCCATTTGAACTTGAATCGTTGTGCACCGTTAGATTCAAGATCGGTACCACAATGAGTGAACGTTCGGACCGCTCCGATCGTCCTCTGCTACCGTGAGCCGTCCATCACTTGATCAACGCCCGAGATCGTGGGAACGTTCGAACCGTCCGAACGTCCCCTTGATCTCAGCCCTCCATCTCAAGATCGACGGCCCACGCTCCATTTGAACGTTCGGACTGTGAATAGTTCCAAATCAATCTCAACCGTCCAATCTTGATCCAACCGATTGTTGCCATTTCGTGAGCACGAGTTACTGTGCGTTGGGCGCCGTGGGCCGTCCGATTTCTAATCAGCGGCCAAGGTTTTGCCACGTCCTTTTCCTCTCGGTTAAGTTGGTTTTAATTCCCGGTATGTTTTTTTATCAACTGGAAATTGTATTTAACTTCAAAAATTCATAACTAATTCATGTTAAATCATTTTCGGTTGATTCCAATTTTGTTAATTCTGGTTTTAATTAAAATTTAATCTAAAAATGTTTTTAAGCCTAATTTTGCTCCAGAAAATTGTTGTATTACATTTAATTTCAAATTAGCTTTATTCATTACATCAAAAATTCCCTTTAACTTTAAAAATGCATAAGTAATTCATTTTAAGTCCTTTTCGGGTGGAATAAAATTTGATAATTCTGTTTTGAGCTAAATTTTTTTCTAAAAATGGTTTTAAGCTTAGTTTTGCTTCAGAAAAAAATATGAGAATGGATTTAATTCCTGTTTAGGTTTATTTTGTGCATTAAAAATTCATTTAACTTGGAAAATACATAAGTAATTCTCTGTAACCCCTTTTTGAGTGATACCAACTTTGTTGGCTTCATCTATTAATGAACTTGCTGGTAAAATAGGTTTTGACCATGTTACTGTTTCCAAAAAGTTTATTTATGCATTTAACTTGTGCTCTTTTTCATGTCTTTGAAAATTCATAGAAAATGCATCCTAACTCCAAATGAGATGAATCCAAATCTATGACTTGGTAAGGTGTACTTGATATCCAGAGGAAGTGAAATTTGCTCAGAAGTAGTTTACAATGATTATGAAGTAACTCTGGATGTCTCAACATCTATAGAAATTTGTTCGGTTACTCTTATTGTAACCTTATTGTCAATGCCTCGTCAATATTGTTAAATGTCGTCAAATATTGTTAAATATCGTTAAATAACGTCAAATGTCGTCAAATATTGTTAAATGTCGTAAAATGTCGTTAAATATTGTTAAATGCCGTTAAATATCGTGAAATATTGTTAAATGTCGTCAAATGTCATCAAATATCGTTAAATGTCGTCAAATATCGTTAAATGTTGTTAAATATTGTTAAATGTCGTCAAATGTTGTTAAATATTGTTAAATGTCGTTAAATATCGTCAAATATTGTTAAATGTCGTCAAATGTCATCAAATATCGTTAAATGTCGTTAAATATCGTTAAATGTTGTTAAATATTGTTAAATATCGTCAAATGTTGTTAAATATTGTTAAATATCGTAAAATATCGTCAAATGTTGTCAAATGTTGTCAAATATCGTTAAATATTGTTAAATATCGTTAAATATATTGTTTGTAATAACACAGTCCTTAGCCAGTTTTTCATCCTACTAACACATACTACAGGGGTATTCTTACCTCCCAACACAAGAGGTGATCACACACTCTCACATGCAGGCAACCAAACAACCCAAATTTGCATCGAGTCATGCGTCCACTTCCTGATGCAGCCAACCAAACAACATCTCAAAGACTGACTGACCCATGAAGCTTGACCAACCAAGCGGCCCTCTTGCATCCACTCGGTCGGCTAGTCAGAGTAGCTCGGATGATGCGTACGGGACATGCTAGGAATATGCAGGCAACCAAACACACCCTTAGCAACTCTCAGCATGCGCTGGCACAACCGCAAGCACAACCGCATGCAAGCCGCCGCTAGCAACTCACGTCGGCCTCGCGTACAACCTCTGGTTTAGGCCGAAGAGAGCGTGTGCCTCCTCGGTCTCCACGTCAATCCTCGTTCCTCCCACCTGTTGCAAGAAAAGAAAACGACGCGGAACAAAGACCACCTCACCTCCGAACAAAACCACGTAGATCATCTAGATTTTCTCAATGCCAAAAACAATGAATAGATTACTAGCACCGTCAAGTCAATCAACCAACAGAGATTAACTCAATGCAAAACGTCATGCAGCATGACGCAACAGCGAAAGAACTCCCTTGGTGATAGCTGCACAACTTTTTTCTACTGCTAGATAGCCTAAGCACGAACCGCCGCTCGTAATGCCTGCTACAAGCACCTGCACGTCTGCAGCCCCATGCCTTAACGTACACAGCTAGGTCTCCAGATGACGCACGAACCCAAGCACCGCCAGAGCCCTCACGACATATCTTGTGTGTTTTTTTTTCTAGAGATAACCCTAACAACGCCGACACCTAAAACCTCAAGCCGCCAGCACTTTACACCTTCCAACGTTGGCACCTAAACACCCATGTACAGCCCAATAGTCTTAGGGCCCAATACGTGAGCTTTTATACCAGATTACAAAACCAATTTTGGACACCCCAAAATTTTTACGTGTTGTAGCCTCTAGACCGTACCTCCGTAGTTCCAACACGTATCATCCATCGTTGATCTCTACGCGCCCCAACTTGAGCCCAACCGTCTTCTCCAGCATCCTCGACCCTCTGGACCATAACTTCGCACCAAGCCATCTCCCGGTCATCACCGTAGACCACGATCGCCTTCGAGTTACCCTGCACATGCAAAGACCAAAACAACATATTTTTTCGGCATAAGTTCTTCCCAACTTGACCGACATAAGTCCACACACACCACACGCCTCAAATAACATCAGTAAATAACATTGTCAATTATTCATCAACTAAAATATACTAGACCTAGCCACATGGTCTAACAATAAATTAAAAGTTTGTCGCTTGGGTTTATATAAGGACTATGCACCGTCCATTCTCTTTGATTCAATGGTCCATAAAATGCAATGGTTTGTGCTCTTTAGATATTTGAAGTGTAGGGTGAACTCGCCATGTTACCTATTATCTTATTAAAGCGGAGTCAAAAGAAGTCACCACGTTCGCTCTCAAGGGTTAGAAATTCACACATTAATAGGTAAAAAAAAGAAAAATATATACACCATCGATTGTGGTGGGTCCATATTATAACAGCCTAGATTAAAAGAAAGAGTCCATATCAAGTAAAATAAAACTAAAATTCAAAATAAAAAATAAAATACAATCAGCAATTTGATTTCTACATGAATTCCTAAGTAAAAGAGTCCAAATCAAGTACAATAAAAGCTGAGATTTGAAATAAAATTAGCAATTTGATTTCCATATGAATTTCTAAATAAAATACGAATAGTTATAATTAGCAATTTGATTTGTATACTAAATCCAACCAAAAAATAGCTGAAATTGAAATAAAAAATAAAATAAAATTATTAATTTGATTTCGATCACAATTCCAATAGTTATAATTCATAACAAAAACTAAACAATAATTGGCAATTAAATTTTTATACTAAATACAACCAAAAATAATTGAAATTTTGAATACAAACAAAATAAAATTAGCAATTTGATTTCAATACAAATTCCAAAGTAAAAACCCTAAATAATTGTAATTCGAATAAAAAATTAAAAAAATACCAATTGGATTGAATCACGATTCCAAGAAAAAAAGAACTAAAATTCGGAATAAAAAATAAACGAAAATTTGCAATTTGATTTCCATACGTATTCCAAAATAAAGTTCCCAAATAACTAAAATTCTGAATAAATTAAATAAATTATCAATTTTATTTTCATACGAACTCCAATAAAAACAACTGAATTGTTCAATAAAAAATAAAAGTTATAACAATGATGGCACGAATGGTGTCCAAGGAGACATAAAAGAAGTCACCACGTTAGCTCTCAAGGTCACATGTTTCTATGGTTGCTTCCTATGGAATAAAAATTAAAAAAAATAACTAACACTTTGATTGAAAAATACAAGTTATAACGAGGATAGCAGAATGGTGTCGGAGGAGACCACAAAAGAGTGTAATTGCATCGATCTGTCCTGCAAGAAGACATTGATCCATGGGGAAGCAAAGAGCTGAGACGGTGACGACGGAGATAAGGACAATACCGTGCTACTCGCCGGAGCCATTGAAGAGGAACTCCAGTGTTGAAGGAGCCAAGGGACACGATAACAAGTGATGAGCGTCAGTGTTGTTGAAGAAATAAGTGACCAAACAAGCTCAATGATGGGGAAGCCCTAATAGAGAGGAGATGAAGTTTTGCATTGAAGATGAGCTGTGGACGATATGGGGCCATCAGGTAGCTAGGATAGTGCCATCACTGGTGAGGGGCACGTTGTCGCTGGCAATGGCAAAAAGATTCTTCATATCGTTAGACAATAACTAAAGCAGACATGCCGACATTAGTGAAGATGGGAGGTCGCCACGGTTAGTGAGGAATCCACAATGTTGAGTTGGCCAATGTCGAAGAAGAGGAACGATTGACACAAGAGAAGAGGATGTCGAGCATGTATAACATCATGCATGCATATGTATATGCATGCATCCGTACAAATAGAAGCGCGGGCGTACAGATACAGATGAGAAAAAAGTTTGGAGTAGAGATGACGCTGCCGTAGGGAACATGCTCGGGGGTCACTAGAGAGAGCGTAACACGTGTCCCCAGCTAGGATCAGTGACGATTGCGTGTGTATGCGCATTGATGTCGCAATGGTTAGCATTAAACAATAATTGAGGAGAAGTAGAATATAACTATGTGATAATGTATTACATTGAAAGACATAGCAACCGAGAGGCATCGATCAAGATTTGGGCTAACTGTTAGAGGTTGAAGCAAACAAACATAATAGTGAGAAGAGGTTGAAGCAAGCAAACTGTGACGGCGAGAAGAGATAGAAGCCACACGGTTTGGTATGGTGACCAGTGTGTGAGGAAGATAAGTTCACGGTGCATCGGTGTATGCATGAGCAAGGTACTCTAATATATTATACCATGTAAACTAATAAGATAATTTTCCGCACACATAATCAATGTATTGCTTGAGATTAAATAGAAGTACATGGAAATTTTTTTTAAATAATATTTTTGTAAAAGATAATTACAAAAATATATACTCGCCCTAAAAAATTACAAAAATATGTCCCTGTCGCCAGTTGAACTGGCGACAGGACCTCTTCCTTGTCACCGGTCCAACTATTTATCGCTAGTTCAATGGCGACAAGAAACTCTTGATCTTCACATGCCGCCAGTTGAACTGGCGATAGCTTCCTGCCGCTAGTTCAATGGCGGCATGATGCCATCTATAAAAACCGAAAAAAATCCTCCAATCCTCATTTTAATTCCGAAAAAAAAGAAGAGAGGAGGAGAGGAAGAAAAAAAGGTAGCTAAGCTCTCTTTGGTTAAATCGTGGATGAGAGAGATTGATGAGAGCGGCCGAGATCCGAAGAGGGCTATCTTACAGGTATATTTTTTTGTAACCTTGTACATTATGTCAAATTATGTAGAATAGCGACATAGAATTAAGTAGAATAGCCAGTAGAATTAAGTAGAATAGCGAAATAGAATTAAGTAGAATAGCGACTAGAATCAAGTAGAATAGCGACATAGAATCAAGTAGAATAGCCAGTAGAATTAAGTACATAGAATTAAGTAGAATGGTGACATAGAATTAAGTAGAATAGCGACTAGAATCAAGTAGAATAGCGACATAGAATTAAGTAAAATAGATAATTGTAGTGAAATTATGCATTACATTATTTTTTTGCAACCTTGTACATTATGTCAAATTATGTATTACTGGATGTTTCACAGTGGAATCCACACATTTATTGTTGCATTGACTGTATTTTTTCGTGATGTGATGCATAGCAAGATCATGTTTGATGGAATTAAACATTCATGACACAGGTAATGAGCAATGGGATATTCAAGAGCCCTATGCATAGGGTTGTAACAAACGCTAAGAAAGAGTGGCTATCGGTGGCTCTGTTCTACTCCGTTGATCCTGATAATGAAATCGAACCAGCAAGTCAACTGGTCGACGAGAAGACGCCGGCATTGTACAGAAGGTCAAAGTCAAGGACTACATTACTAGCCTTCGCCGCAGCAGACGAGACAGACCGCTCCGTCGCAATCTCCGCCTCGAGCACAGAGCGAGCGCTGCGCAAAGACTCCACTTCCTCCTGCAGAGTGCGGCGCTCACCCTCTAGTTGAGCAACCTTGGCTTCCAGCCCCTCCGCCTTCTGAGCAAGAGCCAAGCGCGCTACAGCTAGTTGGGTGTTCCGAGCGAACTCCAGGTCGATTCGCTGCTGAATCTTCGCTTAGCCACTCTGGATGTCCCTCTCGAGCGAGCGCGAGGGAATGATTGTCTGCCAAACAAAAATGTCAACAATTCGTCCATAACGGGGAAGACAGTTACCTGGACCTACCTTCATCGCGTTCGCCTCGAGGCTCCTGAACATCTTCTCCGTGCTCCATTTTATGAAGAGCTCGGACACTCAGGGCGGGGCGACAAAGTTCGACACTTCCTCGCAGATGGCAGCAGCCCCCAGGCTGACCTGAAAATCGGAGGAGAGGAGTGGCCCCAGATTCGCGAAGCCCGCGGTTGCAAAGGCCGCAGCGCCCACTCCTTCCCGCTCGGAGCGGGAGCCACCGTCAGCCGCCCCACCCCCGTCACCATCTCGGGGATTCTCCGCGGATGGTGCGCCCACGGAGGCAGCGTCGGCGCCATGATCCTCCTTGACGACGCGCCCTGCAGGGACATCGGTGCGAGCCTCCACCACAGTGTCCTCGGTACCCTGACCATAAACAAGCGAAGGGGTGCCACCGGACGCATCTTCGAGGGCCATGTTGGCAATCCCAAATGAGCTTGCAACTGCCTCCGCAACTCGAGCCGGCGGAGGAGCAGCCAGGGACCCCGTGGACGAGCTTGCGGCGCTCTTCGTTTGCCTCGGCACCTCGGCCTCCCGCGATATCTTCTTCGAAGACGGCCCAGCCGAGCCACCCATAGTGAGGCCTGCCTTAACTGCCACAGCGCCCCCGACAGCACGCAACGACACAGCGCTAATCAGGCCTAAGCACTCGAGCCCCTCTAGGCCACGAACCCGTTTCTTCTTTCTGGCGTCAGGATCGGGCCGCTCCAGCAAACGAACTCGACATGCACCGCGCCGCGCTAAGTAGCACACGTAGCAGACCCTCCTCCCGAGGTGAAAGACCGATGGTTGGCGTTGGGATAAGTTCAATAGGCCCCCCGGTTGAGCGAAGCCCGGCCTCGTCAGAACACTTGTGATAGAACCAACGCCGGGTCTAATCGATATCCCATTGTTTGAGCGGCAGGCGGTAGGTAATGGAGAAAGCGGCGCCGGTTGGAAGTTGACGCTGCCAAAGTTCAGGGTCTCCCCCGTGTCCTTCTTCTTCTTGGGCTGGCACCGCCCGTCATGAAAGATACGCGAACAACCGCGCCTCGCTACTAGTCACCCATTCGAAAACGCCAAGCTTGACGATCGAGTTAGGCGTCAATTGGGCCAAGTCCACCCCGTATAGTTGAAGGACCTGGTAAAGCGTGTCAACGCAAGGTAGACGAAGAACCGCATCCAGATACGCCACGAACAAGATCGTCTCCTCCTCCTCGGGAGCAGGAGCAACCTCCAACCCGGGGGCGCGAACGTCATCCAGGTTCGCAATCTTCCCCTCATTTTTCAGGGCCCGCAAAACCGAAGCCGTCACCAGCGAGCGACCCAGCTCGTCGGTATAGGACACCACGCCACCTCCATCCTTGACCCGCTTTGTCATCGCCGGAGCACAAGACAAACCGCTTCGGGCACCGAATGGGGTGGTGGAAGCGAGCCTCGGAAGCACAAGGCAAGCCTCTTCGGGCACCGAAGGGGGTGGAAGAAGCGGAAGGCCACGAAAGAACAAGACGGCGCTCAGAATAAATGAAGAGAAGCGATGGTGATGGGACCCAAGGCCACCTATTTATAGGCAGCAGCGTCAAATCATAGAAAATGAGGAGCCTACCGCCAAACAAAGCGTGACACGTGTTAAACAACAAGTCATTAAGGCGGGCGAAAATCGAGGCGTCGCATTGAAGTACGCGCCGACCATGCGGCCACGACATGAAGCGCTGCCTCGAAGCACGCGCCAAGCAGGGAAACGGCGCGTGGAACGAAGCAATCCAAAAGCAATGAAATTTATGATGCACAAAACCCAACGACGAGCGGCGTGGAACGCAACAATAAAGCTTCGCTAGGCCGAAGGGGACGGTGTACCTGTACCCTCTAGGGAGAGGCGCGGTTTCAGCCATGATGAAGCAAGACCTCGACCGCGAGGGGCTTGTCGTAGGGGCGGCACAACGGCCCCCCACGAGCTGGCGAAGAGCGAAGCGCGCACGACCCGGTGGCCAAAGTCGCCCCGGGGGCCAAATGGTACAAATATTCCCGAAGGGTCCCGAAGCCCTCCGAAGGGATCCCGAAGGCAATCCGAGGGAACCCGAAGCCCTCCGAAGGGATCCCGAAGCCCTCCGAAGGGATCCCGAACGTCTCCGAAGGGATCCCGAAGGGTCCTAAAGGGTCCGCTTAGCACCGAGCCGCCAGAGCATGTCGGTGGCGGGAAGGCCCAGCAAAGGGCCCCGAAGGGCCGCAGAGGGCTCGGAGGCCCAGGGGGTCCGGAAGAGTTACTGTACCCCTGAACCAGCACACCAGCAGGGTAGACCAAGTCTAGGGCTGTCCACCACGTGCTAGAAACTAGTCCTAGGGGTAGGAAAGGTCCCTGCAGCCCCTATCGGCGTAGGGTCTCGTAGGGGGTAAGCTTGTAATTCTGTGTCCCTCTTAGAAAGGCTATAAGTAGCCACCTTTGCCCCCATTGTGGGGGGAGGATTTTTGTATTGTTGAGATCAAGTTGGAATATAAATCTATTTGCTTACTGACATCGAGTCCCCTCTTGAGGACCCTTCGGGACAGAACTGAATTTGACGGCTCGGTCTCTTGTAACCCACGAGGTATGCCTTGGAGACCATGTGAATGAACCTACCTACACATGCAATAAGCCAAAGCTCTTTCACAAGCCATGCTCTCATGTCCTCGCTGTGTGTAGGACCATCCACATGGACCCATCGAACTTCATATCAGAGTACTTCATGAAGGAGATGGTGCAACAGGTGTGGCGGCGAGCTAAGAAGCTTCAGGGTTATGGGCAACTTCACCACGTTGGATATTGCACGGAGGACTTGGATTCCGGATCTTAACTTGTTGAAGGGGGAAGTGTCGACGACAGAGTCGTCACATTAGGAACGATATAGACGAAGGGGAAGATGGAGCGGCGGGTAGACGTTGCAGCCGCTGCCACCAGGAAGGCCACACTGTAAGAACTTGCAAGGCGTCTGCCGACACGTAGGAACACCGACGTGAAGTGCAGCACCACTCCTTATTGGGTGCGTAGTGGTACTAAGATTAGAACTGCTAGTATAATGTAACTTGTACTTCAGTAAATACCTTGCTTGTTGTAAGTTTTGTGAAACTAATTGTATCGTAATTGCAAATTTTAACTTTATTTGAAATGCCAATCTCTTGTCATAATTGCAATGCATGACGTGACCTCGCTCGGCAGCGCACCACGTGACCTCGCTCTGTAAAGTAGGACGTGACCACTCTCTGCAAAGCAAGAAGTGACCATTCTCTGCAAAGCACGATGTGCCCACTCTCTGCAAACCAGGACGTGACCCGATGAGTCAGCTTTTCAGGACGACGTGACCCGACGAGGCTGCTTCCCACAACGACGTAACCCAACGAGTCTGCTTCCCCTAGAGACGTGACATAGCGCTGCCACATGATTCCTCCTCAGGTCTGCTTTCTATGCCTCATTACCCAACGAGTCAGGTTTGCGCAGTGACGTGACCTGACGAGTCAGCTTTGTGTAGTGACATGACCCAACAAGTCTCCTCAGAGCCGCTGCCTCGCGGATGTGAATTTCCTTCAAACGAATTACAATTCAGCCGCGTACGCAGCGCCAGCTCGTCATATAAGTACTACCCCTTCCACGCCGGCTTCTCCTGCATCCAGACTTCAACACAATCTCGCTCAGATTGACAAGCACTGGGAGGAGATCCGCGAAATGCAAAGGGAGTATGTGGCCTAGGAGGAACAAAGGGAGCATGCTAGGAGACCACCTCCCCGCAATGACACCACCCCCCGGAGGAGATCCGCGAAATGCAAAGGGAGTATGTGGCCTAGGAGGAACAAAGGGAGCATGCTAGGAGACCACCTCCCCGCAATGACGCCACCCCCCGTAACAGCAACCCCTACCACAATATCACAACTGAGCATTCGCTGCAACACCCGCCCGAGGGGTAGACGCCGCCCCTATGTTGGTGCAGAGACAGATGTAAGTTCTTCAAGTTCAAGCACCAACTCAGCCTAGGCATGCGTTACTGGGGTTGCGTGAACTATTCTTGTGACTATCCCAATCGCCGTTGGGATACGAGCCGCTATCGACAGTCGGTAAGGACAGGTTACAGTATGTTCCCCTAGCATTTCTTTTTCAAAGTACGTACTAACAACCTCTTTCGTCTACCCGTAGTCCCCAAATCCACTATGTGGCTACCGCAAGTGGATCGACCTAGAGATCCACCCAGACGACCAGTGGACTCTCGACTGTGAGGAGTAGGATGCCAATAGGGACCATGAGAGGATGGAGGAGGAGCGCCGCACCGAAGAGCACAACGAGTGTATCAGGCAGGAGACGCGGGCCCATCTCGAGGCGTGCAGACGCAGGGAGCGCGTGGCTCGCGAGATAGAGCGCAAGAAAAAGAGGGAAATAGCGGCCAAGGCGGCCGACGAGGAGTACAACGCCGAGCTCGCAAGGAAGGACAAATGGCCTCGGTCCACGCAGTAGTCCGACTCTCTTCGTCCATATGTCCCATGTATTTCTAATCCCCTAAAGGCGTGCGTGTACCGTCCTTGGTTCATTAGCCTGCTTGCCATGTAACCCCTTGTTGGATCAACTATCATGTTGTTACTTACGAATCATTGTTACCTCTATCGTCCTCACAAAATTCTTCAGAAATTTAGCGCACTACAACAACATACGACGATTACAAAATGTTATTACGAGTCTGACAAATTTCGTACCCTTGAGATTCTACGAAAATTACAAACAGACCAACCAACATTGTCACCACCCTTTTATTTTTCAAAAAAATGACATCATACAAACAGGATTTGCTAGAGGGCGACTGAACCTGTGTCACTCTGTCGTTAGGCGGCTTTTCCTAGTCGCCCAACGGTACAGCGACTGATGATTATTTCTGTCAAAAAAAATAAAGTAGTATCATTTCTGTAATTCTGAATAAAAATATATTATTAAAAAAACTTCAATCACTGCATGTGTAGCCACTACCCATGACTCCTTAATGAAAACATTAATGTGCATCACTGCGCATGACTTGCTAGTTAGCCATGCAAACAAACTTGATTATTCCTAACACTCGGCAGGTAAAGTAAAATGTAACAGTGAAATTGAACTACAGATTCTGGCATTTTGAATCTCAGCTGGTCTCTTCATGCGTCCATCATGATTTTTTTTTTTGATTAAAAGGGTGTTTATCTCATTCAATTTTAATTAGTGAAACCAGCTACAATACCAACCACAGGAGACCTCCCGAACAACTCGATAGGCGAGTAGGCTAGGGACACTCCGCATCCGAGCAAAGCTCAGCCCCTGGTTTGTACTCCGTGTGTACTCACTCGTGCACGTCGATTTTTTCATCTTTTATAAAAGTGGACGAGTGTCATCGATGCCCAAGAAACTGCCAAAACGGGATAAGGGAGCTCAAGACCAACAACAGTAACAAGCAACCATGGCTGATGACCAACCATGGAAGATAGTCAAGATACCCCCGATCGTGCAAGAGCTGGTGGCCGGCGTGCAGGAGCCACCGAGCCAGTACGTGGTTCGTGAGGAAGACCGTCCCGCCGTGGATGGCTCCGAGATGCCTGAGCCCATCCCCATCGTTGATCTCAGCCGGCTGTCTGCCTCTGACAACAGCGCCGATGAGGTCGCCAAGCTGCGGTCCGTCTTGGAGAACTGGGGCCTCTTCCTGGTAAACTTTTCCCGTTTAATTTCTTTGTGTTTTTTTCTATCATGAGGTGATCGAATTAAGATTTCTGATGTATCTTTCTCCAGGCTGTTGGACATGGAATGGAGCCAAGTTTCCTTGGTGAGGTGATGAAAGTGACGAGAGAGTTTTACAAACTCCCATTGGAAGAGAAGCAGAAGTACTCCAACTTGGTGAACGGCAAGGAGTTCAGGATCGAAGGATACGGGAACGACATGGTCGTATCAGAGAAACAGATCCTGGACTGGTGTGACCGTTTCTACCTCATAGTGGAACCTGAGTCTCGGAGAATCTATAGCCTGTGGCCTACACAGCCTCCTCCTTTCAGGTACCTTTTAGGATTTTACTAGGATCAATCTGCATGATAAAAGCTGCTGATTGGTGAGTTGCCATTGTAGCTGTCTGATCGTTCAGATTTCTGCAGAGATGTTGTGTGTGAGTACACGGTCAGGTGCAGGGAGATCGCCAACCTTGTCCTCAAGAACCTGGCCAAGCTGCTCGATTTACACGAGGATTACTTCGTCAACATGCTCGACGAGAAGGCCGTGACGCACGCGAGGTTCAACTACTACCCTCACTGTCCCAAGCCGGACCATGTCTTTGGCCTGAAGCCCCATTCTGATGCCTCAGTGATCACCATCGTCTTCATCGATGATAACGTCAGTGGGCTTCAGGCGCAGGATAATGGCGTCTGGTACAACGTGCCCATCGTTCCGAATGCATTGCTTGTGAACATAGGAGATGCAATGGAGGTACATACATGTGTGTACGAAGTTGCAAACTTGTGTCGATCTTTCTGTTCGGTCTTGTCTTGTGGACAGTTAAGCTGAGCTATAAATCTCTCTATTTCATCTGATGCATTCAGATACTGAGCAATGGGTTCTTCAAGAGCCCGGTGCACAGGGTTGTGGCGAATGCAGACAAAGAGCGGGTGTCATTGGCTATGTTCTACTCGATGGACATGGAGAAGGACATTGAGCCGGTGCCGGAGTTGGTGGATGAGAAGAGGCCGAGGCGGTACGGGAAGATGAAGACAAAGGACTACATAACAGAGCTCTTCGAAACTTTTGCAAGAGGGACAAGAGCCATCGACACAGTGAAGATCTGAATTTGATTCTGAAGTGCAGAAAATCAATTCGCTATGTGCTGAAGTTTCTTCCATCGATCTGTGCTTTCTTATAGGACGGGTTTATGTTTAGCTTTACGTATTAAAATGTGAAATGGTTTTGTACATATATGAACACCTTCGTATGTCCTAACTATGAGTACCGCATGCCATCTATGGACAACTTCATCTCTCTTTTAGTTCAAGTGTTTCCCCCGTTACTCTATAGCTTCATTTTTTTAAGAAAAAAAAAATAGATACAGTAACAATATAGCTTCATTTACTTTGTTAGGTTTCTTCTTCAAAAAAAATATTTTCCCATGCTGTGCATTGTCTTTCTGATTTTTCTATTGTTAGTCTGGTGGTTGGTAGCTGGTCTATTCATTGATGACCAGCTGATCGAGTTGAGGGTAACTTGCCAGTTTAGAATTATGTAGGACTGTTAATGATTATTAGAGAGGTGAATGATTGTGGAAGATTTTTCACATCCTGTGGTATTAAAACGGATCACATGCTATTTTCTGGATTTCACGTGTCCGGATGCCACCACGCTCTGGAGATCACACGCAGCGTCGGAAAACTTCCTAGACGAACATTTTTCTGATGCCAACCTGCTGCACTGCATCGTCCACAGCACCAAAAACACCAGCCGCCAATTTCTTCTGCGGGATCACGTCAACAAGTAGGCGATCGAGATGCACACCGTTTGTCGTTTCTTCTGTTTTCAACTGCACACTCTTAATGACTCCAACAACCAACAAAACCATTGTTTTCTTTGGAGATCACACTCATGGCCAAAACTTCATGCACATGCACATGTGCAGCCATCATGTTTTTTGCTCATTACTGCCACTGATGAGTTAGTTTTGGATCCTTCAGGGATGAAGATTGCTCTGGCGACCTCCTAGGCGACCTGCGCCTCTCCGACCTCATGGGGTGCCACTCGGCAGACCGACGACCACCCTTCCCCCCCCCCTCCCCCTCCCGCCCCCTGCCCTCCACACCCCCCTGACCCTTAGCATGTTTCACCACCTCCTCTCCTCCTCTCCTCCGCCCCCCTTTTCGCCCCCCCTGGCCGCCCCCTACCACCTTCCGCCCCCTTTGAGTCCCATCCTGACCTCTACCACCTCCTCCTCCATCTCTGCCGCCTCACTGAAACCACTCCCTGGTCCAGATCTGGATCTGGTCTGGTCCTCTTCTTCGGCTACTCGCTGTCCAGGCGCTCTCCCCGTTATTCCCACCACCCTGGCCTCCCCACTGCATCCCTCTCCCCCTTTGCCCCCCTCGCTGCCTCCCTGCAGTGGTTTCTCTGGACCGGCTCCTTTTTCGACTAGCACCAATGCCGGGACATTGAAGACTCCTCCTTCCTTCACGCAAATCCTCCTTCGTCAGGTCCCGGCTGGCGGTGCGCGATTCTTGCCCCGGCCAACCAAGTGCCCTCGCGGCGATTCTTCGCTCTCGGCTAACCATCGCAAGCCTCCTGTTCGAACCCTCCTCGTCCGGCCAGTCCCCTCAGGGGCTATGGCCATAGCTCGGCGCAACCCATCATCACCCCTCCCCCAGTCCCATCGAAGCTTCCTCGATCCAACCGAGTATCCCCTTGCCAGAGCAAGCTCGCCCTCTCACACCTTCAATGCCTCCGGTTCTGTTGCAGTGGGAGGTTGGCAGGAAGTGAAGAAACCTCGATGGTGGCGTGCAGCTGGCCGTCGAGTAACCCATAGTCCCCTTTCTACTCCTTCTACCTCCTTACTCTTTAAATCAGTTGGCAGGTGCTTCCGCTGCCTCTCGCGCGACCACAAAATCGTCAATTGCCGGGATCCTATCCGGTGCCTTCTCTGCTCTACCTCAGGTCACCGGGCTAAGGAGTGTCGGCATCGGCAGAAGCCCCTCCGGCCACCTCTGTCTAGGCAGCCTGCTTCTCTGAAGTCCTATCCCAGGCCGCTCCCCTCGAAGCTGCAACCCTCGACCATGACCTTCCTGGGCGCCCCAGACACTCGTCCAGGTGAGGACTATTGTGTTGTCAATGCTTCTACTCACCTCGACCGAGCCTGTCAGGAGTGGGAGGCCACTGCCCTTGTAGCCTGGGTGCTGCGGGGTGACGTCAACGCCGACGACTGCGCGGTGGCTGAGGCGACCCGGCGTCGCTTTGGTCTGCGCCATGAGGAAGTTGCCGTCTCCCTCCACCACCCCGAAGCTTTCCTCCTCAAATTCAGCAGCAAGCTCATCAGGGACAGAGTTCGGGACGCGAAAAAGTTTCATCACAAAGCTCTGGAGATCCATGTGCGGCCTTGGAGGTCGGTCAGCCACGCTTATGGCGCTGCGATGTTCTTCCGTGTCCGTCTCTGCTTGGAAGGTCTCCCTGTGCACGCCTGGACACCGGAGGTAGCAGAGCGAATCGTGGGAAGGAAGTGTTCACTGCAATCCATCGAAGGTGTCTCGGCAAGTAGGGAGGACACGAAGACCCTCAATCTGTGGGCCTGGACGTCCAACCCAAGCTTGATTCCTAAGGTGGCTTGGATCACCTTCACGCTTCAAGGAGATGCAACCACCCGGCCTGAATCGAGCTCCCGCGCCATGGACAAATGGCGCCGTGGGCTCACCCATAGGGTCATTATTCATCTTGACTTTATTGAGGACCACACTGCTGCTCCCCTTGACGACTTTCTGTCGGCAGCGGACTCCGTTCCGTATGAGCCGACCACTACAAGCCTGCCCTGGAACCTAGGGGCAGTCGACGGCACGCCGGAAGCAAAGAACGGGCCGAGCCACACCACCCCTCACCCTCTCCTTTCGAGGCGGTGGTGAAGCTCGCCCCTGCCGAGGCGGCCCGCTCCTCCATGACCTCCGCCGACCCATCCGTCGACTGGCTCCGGACGAGCACCCCTCCACCTTGCCCCGGAGGCACAAAAACAATGACGACAGCGACGACGATCAAGGACGCTACAACAACAACTACCGTCGAGACCACAAGCACTCCAACAGTGCCGCTTGCCGTCTCGATTCGGCGAGGAGGGACCGCTTCCGTCGGAAACCATGGAGACACCAAGCAATGGTGGCACGGGCATCGCAGCGACTGGGTCGAGCCACCCCCCAGACTCCTCCAAGCGGAACTCGCCGCGCTCCTTGCAGTGTCTGTGGAAGATACCACTGACCATGCCCTTGAAGAGCTCTTCGCCTCCTACGCCAACTCCCTACGGGCTGCACTTCACGAGTTCTTCCTTGAGGGCCACTCCAAGAGCGACGCCCCTCCCCCTCCTAACGAGGACGCGAGGGGAGCCTGGCTGCGCAAGGCGGAGGCCTACGTCCAGGCGGCTTCCGAGGCTGCCTCGCAGCTGGGCCTAGCACATGGTCCAGCGACTGTCAAGAAGGCCTCACCATCTTGGGCAACCTTCAAGCAAGCAGCGGATCGCCTCGTCGTCCCTCCTTCCCCGAAGGCTTTTCCGGATCAGGCGCACCGTGCTGATCCTGATCTCCAGTCCCTGGCGAACGTGGCGGTTGGCTCCCCCCTAACGCCTTGGACCAGGTGCACCCCACCGATCTTGTTCCTCTGCTCTACCCTCCTACTGCTCCTGTTCGGGTGCTTCCCACCGGTCATGACCTCCAGATCCTCCCTCCAGCTACTCAAGTTCAGGCGCCCTCCACCAACTCCGAACCTCCGCACCAGGAGTCCGTGGCTGTACAAAGTCTGGGGGCTGCTGAGGAGCTCTCGCCCGCTACTGCTCATGACCTCCAGACCCCCCCCCCTCCAACTACTCCAGTTCAGGCGCCCTCCACCAACTATGAATCTCCGCACCAGGAATCCGTGACTGTTCAAAGTCTGGGGGCTGCTGAGGAGCTCTCGCCCGCTGCTGATCACACACATGCTTCTCTGATCCAGCCACAAGCAGCCGATCAAGGACCAGAAGGTGAAAGGTCTCTCACACTGCATCGCCAAACAGCACCAGCTTCACCCAGGCAAGACATCGCGCCTGGCCAGCAAGATGATCTCATGTTGGCACTGTTCTCCAAGCCGGCCTCGCCGATTCTAGCTGCCCCCACCGAGACTCTTCACCAGCTGTGCAGTCGCCCGGCCCGAAGCGTCAAACTCAGACGGAGCGCACGCCTTGCTGTCAAACGAAGGACTGGCTCAATGTTGCACCAGGCTCAGGAGGCTCTTGCTCATAAACTAGGCACCCTCCCAAAAGACCAACCTCTGACAGATGAGGCGCTCAAAGCCTACACGGAATCCTTTCAGGCACCCCTCCCGCAAGACACCATCGCCGCCCTCACGCAACTCTTCAAGCTGGATTGTCATCTAACTGCGGCAGCAGACGAAGCCCTCGTAGAGCTTAGGGGTCAGCCTGGCCCTTCTGAGGATCAGACTACTCCCACTGCTGTCCCTGGTACGCTTGTGGCAGCGGCTTAGTTGGTTCCTTTTCCTTGCTGTTGACGACTCAGCCAGGATCATGCTCAACCCCAATGTTGCTCCTGCTTGCTTTTCTTTGTTATGTAAATCGTCTACCTTTTTTTTCTACCGCGCTCTGTATTTACAGAGGCGTGGTTCGTTGTATGTCTGTAGCCCTCCCGATCTTCTTTGTCTGGTCGCCTCCTCCTCTCTTGTTCTGCTTCTTGTAAGTCTGTTGCTGTTCAAGGTTGTGAGTACACAGCATTGCGGTTGAAGCTTCGCAAGATTCTTCTTTGTCGGCTTTGTCTTTGCCGTCCCTCCATTTCGCTTTTCTTCAGTTGTTGTTGAAGTTTGTAAGACTTTGGCTGTTCAAGTTAGGAGGCTATATGACTGCTGCTTCTTCTGATTGTGCTGTTATGCCGTGCTCCTTCCCTGTTCGGCTTCTCAATAGTCTGCTGTTACTCAAGTTTGTTAGCCTGCTGCTGATTAAGTCTGTCCTTACTAAGCTATTTCGTCGAACCGTCATTGCTCAAGTATCACGATTCCTCTCTTTGGTGTCATTCTTTGTTTCCTTCCCTGGGCGGATCACGGATCCGAGGTCCCCTGTCCCCTGTCTTCCTACCAGTGCTCTTTGCCTTGAGGCACGATGCACATGGCCTTCACACAACGAACCTAGGGAGCATCAGACGTGTCACGCGTCTGGCTGAGGTATCTTGGCGCTCCTAGATCGTCGCTTCTGGCCGGTCGGATCGCCGTGTGTTGCGACCTCAACCAACCAGTAGGGAACTCAGGACCGAGCCCCAGTTACCCCCGCCTATGTGCGCGCCCTCGCTGCTCCCACGCTGCCCCTTCCTCGTTGCTGCTTCCGAACGAAGTCCCTGGATTGCCTGCCTCCCCTGCCTGGTGCAGGTGTCGCCAAGGCCGCCCCCTCCCAAGATGCAGGTCACCAGGTGGCTCAAATCTCTAATGATGGGCCTTAACTTCAACATTCTCTGCTGGAACATGCGCGGCCTCAACACTCAAGTCAGGAAAGACTCGGTGCGTGAGACCCTTACTTCAACAACTTGCCATCTCGTCTGCCTCCAGGAAACCAAGTTAAGTCAAGTCGACCAAAACCTTGTTGATTTCCTCGGGGGTTACAACCTTCGGAGTTTCGCCTTTAAACCAGCAGAGGGCACGAGGGGCGGAATCCTTCTCCTTTGGAACGAAGGCTTCTTAGCGGTCACCGATGTGCTCCATTTGACGTACACCCTCTCGGCGTCAGTGACCCTCATAGAGTGCAACTCGGCTTTTCGCCTAACGATTGTGTATGGCCCCTCCCGAAGCCTTGAAAAGCGGGCCTTTCTCCAAGAAATCACCTCGCTAAAACCGACCTTAGGAACCAACTGGTTAGTACTGGGCGATTTCAATCTCATCTATCGTGCAGCTGACAAAAACAATTCTAACATCAATCGCGCGACGCTTGGCCCAATTCCGCAACACTCTCAACACCTCTGAACTAAGAGAAATTCACTTGCAGAACAGGAAATTCACGTGGAGCAATGAGCGTCGAAGCCCTACCCTCGTCAGATTGGACAGGGTCTTACGCAACGGCGGTGGGATCGCTCAAAACTTCTTCTGCAGCGTATTTGTCTTCCTCGATCTCCGACCCTTGCCCCTGCTACTCTCCAACATTAGCAGTCCTACCCGCCCTAGAACCTTTCGCTTTGAAAACTTCTGGATCAAGATGCCAGGGTTTTTCGATACGATACAAAACTCTTGGCAGGCCCACTGCTGGCACTCAGAACCGATGCATCATCTGAACCACAAGCTTTCTTCTACGGCCTCAGCTCTCCTCTCTTGGAGTCGTCACCTCTTCCCTCGACCTAAGCTTCTTCTCCACATGGCCTTAGAGCTGATTCTCCGGTTTGATGTGGCACAAGACTTCAGGGCACTCTCGCCTCAGGAATCAGCCCTGAGCACTAGTCTCAAGAAGAGAGTCTTGGGGCTAGCCGTGATTGATCGCGCCAGGAAGCGCCAAAGCTCCCACATCACAAACCTTAGAGAAAGCGACGCTAACACCAAGTTTTTCCACCTTAAAGTTAACGGCCGAAGGCGGAAGAACCACATCCATAAGCTCCGTAACGGTTTGGGATGGGCGATAGCACACGCAGAAAAAGAGGCCTTACTTCATCAGCATTTTCAAGAGATGCTGGCCCCGCCTGCTGCTCGCAGCATGGACCTCAATTGGGGGACCATCAACCCTCCTTCGCTAGACCTTTCTAGCCTCCAAGCCGCTTTCTCAGAATCTGAAGTCCTCTCTGCCTTAAACCAACTGCCAGGGGACAAAGCACCGAGCCCGGAGGGTTTCACCATAAACTTTTACAAGTCCTGCTGGCAATCATCAAGGCGGACATAATGGCAGTCTTTCATAGTTTCCATTCTCTTCGCACGTCACACCTGCACCTTATTAATACTGCTAACATCACGCTTATCCCTAAAAAGGAAGGAGCAGACAATGCACAAGATTTCAGACCTATTAGCCTCATTCATGGCCTTGGAAAGTGGATCGCAAAAACGCTCGCGCTCCGGCTGTCGCCTTTCCTTAACACCTTGGTTTCTCAAGCCCAGAGTGCCTTCATCAGAACAAGGAGCATCCATGACAACTTCCTTTACGTCCGAAACTTGATAAGAAGGCTTCACCTCTCCAACACCCCCACGCTCTTCCTTAAACTTGACATTGCAAAGGCTTTCGACTCGGTTCGTTGGGACTACCTCCTCGACCTTCTTCGGAAAAAAGGTTTCCCAGTGAGATGGACCAATTGGGTAGCTGCCCTTCTCAGTTCTGCCTCGTCCAGAGTCCTTCTCAATGGTATCCCAGGCAAGGTCATCAACCACGGAAGAGGACTACGGCAAGGGGACCCACTCTCGCCTTTCCTTTTCATTTTGGCGATCGACCCCATTCAGCGTCTGCTAGAGTTGGCTACAAATCTGGGTTTCCTGGCTCGCACGAGGGACCGCTTCGCCACCCTTCGAACATCCATCTATGCAGATGACGCAGCTATTTTCATCAACCCCACAGACTATGAACTCCAAACAACCACCACGATTATTCACAACTTTGGCAAGGTCTCTGGCCTCCACACCAGCTTTCAAAAAAGTACGGTGCTTCCGATCAGTTGCGACCACATAGACCTGAACTCCACTTTACAAGGCTTCCCGGCAATCCGAGCGTCCTTCCCGATCAAATACCTAGGTCTTCCGCTCACCCATAAAAGACTGCGCAGAGTGGATTTTCAGCCCCTCCTCGACAAAGTGGGTGGAAGACTTGCAGGTTGGCAGGGACGTCTCTTGACCCCTGCAGGGCGAGCCACTCTGGTCAAATCCGTCCTTTCCTCTATTCCAATTTACTATCTCATGGTCTTCAGAATCCCCAAGTCAGTTCTCTGCGCCCTCGGCCGTCTGAGACGTCGGTTCCTTTGGGCGGGCCATGATACCCTCTCGGGTGGCAAGTGCAAAATCAACTGGGATAAGGTGTGTCGCCCTACCAAGCTTGGCGGGCTAGGCATCCTCAACCTCACCTATTTCTCTACGGCCTTAAGACTTAGATGGCTTTGGCAACATTGGAAGGCCCCACTCAAACCCTGGGTTGGAATGGAAACACCCTGTGCTGAGGGGGACCGTAGCCTTTTCGTGGCAGCTACTAGGGTCTCCCTAGGGGATGGTCAAACAGCTCACTTTTGGCATTCGGCTTGGCTCAATGGTGAAGCTCTTAAAATTCTGGCCCCTAAGATCTTTGCAATTTCCAGACGGAGAGATCTGACGGTGGCGGCGGGCCTCCAAAATGGTCGCTGGGTGCACAACATTAACACTCAGGGGGGGACTCTCAGTCGACCATATTACTCAGTTCGTTGGCCTCTGGTCCAAGATCAATCTAATTCGCTTGGACCATGGCTCCCCGGACGAGATCGCCTGGAAACTAACCACAAATGAAGTCTACTCCTCCAAATCCGCCTATACTTTGCTCTTCCTAGGCTCCACGGGGACCAACTTCCATTCCCTTATTTGGAAATCTCACACCCCCCCTAAATGCAAATTCTTAAGCAGCTAACAATTCAAAACAGCTCTCGATCTGGACAGATTGGAAGCAAGGGGGTGGCCAAACCAGCAATTCTGCCCCCTTTGTAGACACACTCCTGAATCGGGCCTCCATCTATTCGCCCAGTGTCGTTTCTCCTCAAGAATCTGGAAGCAGATGGCCGACTGGCTTGGTTTTGCAGTCTCTGACCATCCACACGGCCCCGTGTGCGAGCATCGGGTGGTGGACCGTTAGAAGCGGAGACAAAAGGATCCCTTGAAAGCAACAAATACGACCCTAATCCTTATCACGTGGGAGCTCTGGAAGGAACGTAACGCTAGAATTTTTAACAACAAAGCCTCTTCACCTCAACAACTTATAGCAAAAATTAAGGAGGAGGGTCGATCTTGGTCCCTTGCTGGGGCCAAGAGTTTGGAGCTTTTTCACCCCTTGTAATCTAGGCCCTTTTTGCTCGTTGTCTCTTAGTCCTGTAACTCCTTCTCTATCAATATAAACGGGCAATTCTCTTGCCGGTTTTCCTTCAAAAAAAAATGTGCAGCCATCAAGTCATCACCAGCATACATGAACTCTAGATCTTCATGCACGAACAAAATATCACAAGCTTTGTTGTTTCTCTGTTCTCTCTCCCAAGCAAAACAATGTAATGACTCACGACGTGTAGCGTCACATGAATCAACCAAAAAACATGGCCAGCACATCTCCAGTCGCCAGCACTTGGTTCCCCGCCGTCGCACCTTTGTTCTTCGAAGCAGCGCCCGGACTGCCGCTGCCGAGCTCTCTAAAAACCCGCTCGTCTACAGATAACCCTAAACAGCCGCTACCCAGCCGGCCCTAATCACGCCAACATAAATAGCCCTAGCACCTCATATGTGACACATGGTCACCTAATTCCACATACGGCCCACTCCAGTCCTAGGACTCAATACGTAGGCTTTTACATCATATTACAAAACCAATTTTAGACATTCTAAAATTGTCATGTGTCGTAGCCTCCGGACTGCACCTCCGTAGCTCCAATACGCACCATCCATCTTTGATCTCCACGCGCCCCAACTCGAGCTCGACCGTCTCCTCCAGCATCCTCGACCCTCTGGACCATGACTTCGCACCAAGCCATATCCCAGTCACCGCTGTAGACCACAATCACCTCCGAGTTACCCTACACATGCAAAAACCAAAACAACATATTTTCCCGGCAATTTTTGATTTATGGAAACTTTCTTTTCGCAAATTCTTCTCTCTATTTTGAAGTATTGTCAATGTATTCATCAAAGGGGAGATTGTTAGACAATGGGGTTTGATCAGTGTTTTTGCTGATGAATAATTGTCTTTTGGGTTGCATTCGAATTTGCAGTTGTGGAAGTTTCGGCCATTCCGTTTGGGTGGTCGGTTTAATGTCTTCTAGGACCACCTCGAAGGTCTTTTAGAACCACCCCGAAGGTCTTCCAGGACCATCCCCGGTGAGGAGGTCTTTCGAGTCCTGTAGCTCGAGTGCTATTCATCCCGAGTAATGTTCAGTGCGTAGTCGTAGGTTTCGAGTGCTACAGTGCGTAGTCCTGTTGGAAGTGGTCGTAGACCTGGTGGAACTGGTCATGGACTTCTTGGAAGTGATCGTAGACCTGGTGGAACTGGTCGTGGACTTCTTGGAAGTGGTCGTGGACCTGATTGAACTGGTCGTAGACTTACTGGAACTGGTCGTGGACCTTGTTGAAGTGGTCGTAGACTTCGAGGATGATCTGGAGAGTGTTTATTGATGATTGAGAGTGTGTTATGCGTGTGTGAACTGATATTGGTCAAGTTGTAGAACTTGTGCCTGGAATATGTTCTTTGGTCTTTGCATGTACAGGTTGAGCGTGAAGACGATCATGGTCGATGACGAGGAGGACCAAGACTAGGACGAGGAAATCTGAGGTTCAGGCGGTCGAGGATGTCACGAGGTGATCAGGCTTACGCTGGGGCATGTGGAGATCAAAGGTGGATGCATGATGCGCGGAGAAGCTTCGAGAGGTGCAGTCCTAAAGGCTTACGATACGTGAGGAGATATGGAAAGTGTTTCATATCTGGAAGGTTTAGTGTAACATCCTGATTTTCCAAGTCCTTTTAAAATTGTAAAACAAAATAAAACTATTTGGTTTTAATGAGAATTCATAGTTGGTTCGTTGGAGAGGGTTAAGTTTCATGATTGTCACCCTTCTGTATGTTGGCCAGTTCTCCCCTCAGTCCCTCTCTTTTGTGTTATGTTCGGTTTAGACCTTCTCTGTGGCCTGGACCTCCCCAGTGGTCCTTGAAGTTAGACATCTCCTGGGGGGGCTTAGACCTTTTCTCAATTGGATGTGTCTTTATGTCCAGACCTTTCTCCTTGAGCTAGATCTCTTTGGATCTCTTTGTTGGTTCGAATCTCTTTGGTTCAGACCTCCTCCTTAGGTCTAGACCTCCTCTTGGTTAAGGCGTGCCTATATGTTTAGGCCTCCCTTCGACTTCGGGTCCTTTGGACCTCCCCATCCATTGGACCTCCTTACTCGCTTAACATGGGAACCCCTGACCTCCGTGGGTTTCCTCCCGAACCTCTAAGACCTCCTATATTGAGATCCTCACCACAGGACCTCCCATTGTGGAGATCCTAGCGATTAGGACCTCCCCTGGTCGACTCAGTTCCTTTAGACCTCCCTTCAAGACCTCCTTGAGCCGTGGAACCTCCCTTCATGAGAGCCTAACTGATAGGACCTCCCCCTTGGTGAGATCCTACCAGTCAGGACCTCCTTTTTACAAGGATCCCCTCAGCCAGGACCTCCCTTGATGGGATCTTGGTTGTTAGAACCTCTTGTCGCGTAGACCTCCTCCATGTATGTCTGGACCTCCCCATGTCCAGACCTCCTCTGTAAATCTGGACCGTTAAGACCTCCCCCTTGAGATCTTAACAGCCCAGACCTCCTCTTTGAACATCTGGACCGTTAAGACCTCCCCCTGGAGATCTTAACCGTCCAGACCTCCCTTCGTTGGCAGTTCTGATCGTTAGGACCTCCCCTTGGAAATCCTAACCGTTCAGACCTCCTGTCTGGAGTTGATCCTGCGGCTCTAGACCTCCCTTGCGGGTGAGGTTCTCTTCTTACCACGCGGACCTCCCCGTTAGCACTCAATCTTGGCCGTTGGACCTCCTCTTTGGGGATCAAGCGTCGGGACCTCCCTTGACCCAACTGTTTCTAGATTTGGTGGTCCCACCGCCGGACTTCTGGATTCTATGTTTCCCGCCACACTAGTACCATGAGCATTTAATGCATGTATTGTCGCATTAAATGCGACCAAGCAAGTGGTTGTTTCTATTGTATGGGGTCATTCAGGGCACTATTGGTGTCTTTTCTAGTCTCCTCCGTAATAAATTACACCACGTCCTTTATATTTTCTTTGACACCCGTACCTCTTGCCCATCTCATATGCTCGCCAAATCATATGCGCATTGAGTGGTCTTTTCACTTTCTTTGACTATAACTAGCAGGAGCCCTTGATTGCCACCTTTTTCACACACTCAACACTTTGGCTCACACTCGGTGGCTCCTGAAGAGTTCTTCTTGACAAGAACATCGCTGGAGCATCTCTCCATCGTGTTTTCACCATTGGAGGCTCGGTAGGAGCTTGGGCTTGACCTCAACCGCCAGATTGCCTTGACCTCCCTTCGCCCATCACCTCCTTCTTGTTCTTTGGTAAGTTTCCTTGTATATTGTCTTTGTTCTTGTTCTTGTCACCACCATAAGAGGTTGTGTCCCTTCGGGACCTCTTCTTTTGGATTCTCGGTGGAACTCTATGGTCCTGTCTAAAGATCACCTCTCTGGATCCTGCGCACTCATTATCCTCTTAGTCTGTTGCTAGAGCCGCCCTTCTGGTCCTCTGTGAGAACCTTCCTCACTCGACCTCTCCCCAGTAAGTTGGGACCTCTCCCAAAGAACCTATTTTGATTATAAGTTGCTTCTGTTGGTTGAGTTTTGGAGTTTCTTTTAAAAGTTCTTTTGGCTCTTCAGTTGGAATGTGGTTTGAGTTGTCTTCTTTTCTCTCGTATAGAGCGTGAAGGCACTGAGGAGCGTGAGAGCACTGAAGAGGAAGACTCTCAAGACAGTGAGCAAGGCAAGTCATGCTCTTGATCATATTGCACCCAGTATTTAAATCTATTTATGTTCAATTTCGAAGTATAATGCATGCTTATTTCTACCAAGTTATTTCAATACCCGTCTTAAACACATAGTTATGTCTAATTCCTTCATATGGCCAACTTGACATTGAACCAACCTGTTGTCACCTTAGACAAAACCTGGTTAATACTTTAGTGTGAACCAGGAGCCATTGTGAACTTTATGCTTAGTCTTGCTTAGACCAAAAACATTTGATTTGGGAAATCTTTACCTTCATGACCAAATAACATTTAAAATGTTTTGATCGTGACATTGGGTTGTCATGGGAATATGGAATATTCTTTGGGGAAGCAAAAGAGAATGGCGATTTGGACTTGGGCGAATTGGTTTCTTAGGGTTGGTGCAAGGTTTATGCACGGACTCTATCTGGATAAGGTGGAGGTCCATGGGTTTGTGATTGTCACCCAAGTCGATTGAGGACCGGTCTTTGAGCCGCCAATGCTAGGCCTATAATGGGCTATGCCAAAACAGTGCAACCACATGTCTCCAGTATGGGGTGTGGGACCTAGCTAAGTAATTTGCAGAACTTCCACCGCAATTGATCCAATTGGAGGAGTGGGAGGTCTTCTATGGCCAAAATGGTCTTTTATGATCTATGTTCCCCTTTGGTGCAAGAGGGGCCCAGATCTGCGGAGCTGAATCCAAAGGAGGCGAAACCTTAGCAAGGAGAGGCTGTGGTGGGCCAATGCATTTAAAAGGCTTTGTCATGAACTCTAGACCTCTTACCTTTGGTAGTGAGAGGTGGCATCGGCGGATCTTGGGACAAACTAGAGAAGTCATGTCGTGTGGGTAAAGTGCACAACCTCTGCGAGTGTAAATCTATTGAATAGCCGTGTCCACGGTCATGGACATCTTTGGCAAATGCCACTCGAGTTAGATATTGAATTGGGTTTCTAAAAGTGTTTAACATCTGTTTTGGGATTGCTATCCCATGGGTTTAGGCGAGGAGCCTTGTGACGGAGGTATCCTTCACCAACTTGTTGATGAATGCTATCCAGCGAAAAAAAATCAAGTTTTGTAAATAAATTTTATCTACTAAAAACCTGCCTTGGAACTTAGTAATTGTAATTGAAAGAAACTTGGCTTTATGCAAAGCAACCATAGTATGCCTTCTGTTGTATATCCATGTATGCATGTCATTTTGTTACCCCACGGGTGTGACTTGCGAGCACAGTGGTAGTGCTCACTCTTGCTCAATGCAAAATCTTATCGAGAAGACAACAATGAGAAGAGGAGGACCGGGGACGAGTAGGTTGTGCCCTCCAGCCATTTTGCCTGTGGTATAGTGGATGGACGTCTGTTTCCGCTCTTTTGTAAGCTTGCTTTTGGCCCAAGGCCACCTTTTGTAAACAACTCCTTGGTTATGTTGTAAATAAAGTTATGTCGTGGATGTTACCATTCTTGTATCTTTGTGAAGAGCTAGCTTGAGATCCTTAGGACTAGCTCGATTCACGCTAGGAATCCAGGTGATCCTCAAGGCTCACGATCTCCTCGGGTCGGGTCCTATGACCTCTCTGAGTTGGCCGTGGCGAAGAGGATCTCCCGTGACTCTGCTCCCCCAGTGGTACCCTCGAGTGGCCTGCGGGAGACTCGATTGGTACCTCGAGGCGAATCCTACCCAAGCCTCGAGAGGTGCTACCGGACCTCCTGGGAGGTCCTAAGGGACGTCCTAGGAGATCCTGGGAGGACCTCTCGGGTGCCCTAGGGTTGGGTCGCCACATTTAGAGATATTAGAAAACCCGTGTTTGGAAGGGTTTTGAGTCCCTTGATTCTCGGAAGAGATAGATTTTTGTATCCGTGTCGTTGAGGATACAAATTAGGACTCTGCCTATAAAAGGAGGCAGAGGGGAAGAATTTTCCCGTGGCTTTTGTGGGGAATTTGGAGACGTCTTTCAGTAGAAAGCTTTCAGGGGTGCCGTGGGTGCTTTGTAACCACAGAACAAGATTGAAAAATAAAGCTCAGATCTATTCCAAATAGTCTTCGCCGGCGACGTGTTTCTCTGAGCATCGTCTCAGATTTGTTATTGTTTCGAGCAGTGCGTGGCGAGGTACGTTTTCTTCATCGACTTCGCTGTCTACGATCACGTGCTGTGTTGATCACCTGATTGTCGCCAACCACTTCAGGAGGTAGAGAAGATCAGCGCACAGCGAGTACGGTTGAATTGGAAGGAAGAAATCGGTACAATCATTCAACCCCCCCCCCCAATTGTGCTATATGATCCTACAAGTGGTATCAGAGCAGGTTGCTGTGGCGTCAGAGAGGTATGTGAATCATCCCCCCATGCTAGATGGTACTAATTTTGCTTCTTGGAAGTGTCGTATGCAAGTTTATATTGAGGCTCAAGGTAATGATGTTTGGAATAAGGTTTCTAGACCGTATGTGGTTGCTGTTACTGTTACCAATCTGAATAAAACAGATGTTGATTTAAATGCTATGCTCGTAACTTATTGTTTCAAGGAATCTCTCACAAAGAATTTGATCGTGTAGCTCATATTAATTCTGTCCACTTAATACGGAAGACTCTTTGCGATTATCATGAGGGAACCACTAAAATCAAGAAAGTGCGTAAAAATCTTTATGAAAAAGAGTATTATGATTTTGCTATGAAATCTAGTGAATCTATTGATGATCTTTTTGCTCGCTTTGAGAAGATACTGAATAGTTTGCGTGGCGTTGATGTTATTCCTACTGATAAAAATAATGCATCTAAAATTTTGAGATCTTTAGGTTCTGAGTGGTTGATGGTTGTCACAACGATCAATCAAACTATCGATCTAGATACCTTAACCATAGATGATCTTTTCTCTAGATTGAAAACATATAATATGGAAGCTTTGCCATCTAAGATCGATATATCTTCACCTTTAGCACTTGTGACTAACCCCATGCAGGCTGCTTCTTCGAGCTCTTTACTTGTATCTGCCTTGTCTTCTTTTTTAGAGGAACAGCTCGAAAAACTCCCTAAAGAAGACTTGGTGTTGATCTCCTCACGGGCACACAAGGCACTCAACAACATGAGGATTAGGAAGCGAGGTGGCGTCTCGAGTTCAATCAAGTGCTATGAGTGTGGCGAGCCAGGTCACAATAAGTTGGAGTGTCAAAAACTCAAAGGAAAGAAGATCAAGGAAGACAAGAATTATCGTCATCGGCTATCCAAGAACAACAACACCAAGGGTGGCAATTTCCGTCGCAAGTTTGCTAAAAAGATCATATCGGCTATCGAGCATCTTGATTTGAGTGATGTGGAATATGAGAGTTGCGACAACATCGACGATGATGATGATGATTCTAAAGGCAAAAAGAAGAACAACAACTTCACGGGCATGTGCTTCATGGCAAGCAATGACGACGACAGTGATCCCAGTAAGGTAAGACCATCATATGATGAACTTGAAGATAGTTTGATTAAACTTACCATCATATGATGAACTTGAAGATAGTTTGATTAAACTTGCTATTGAATTGAAAAAGACAAAAAAGAAACTAAAAGAAAATAATTATCTTGTTGAAAGCTTAACTTCTGAAATTAATAGACTTAGAGCTTCTATTCCTGATGATGAATCATGTGAATCTTGTCATGTTTTACATTCTGAGTTGGAGACTGCTAGGTCAATAAATGCTAAATTTGATGATTTAAGACTAACACATGACTCTTGTGATGAAAAGTTAAAACTTGCAAATGATGAAATTGAAAAAGCTCATGTTTAGTACTTCTACATGTTTAGAGTCAAGTATTTCAAATGCTCAATTTAAAGCTTGCTCTAATTGTAAATTGCTAGAAGCTAGACTAAATTCATCTCAGGAATCAATTCAACAGATGCTTTATCATGAGATAGCTTCTTGCTCTAACTATCCTAGACTTACAATAGAATTTGAAGCTTTGTTTAAACAACTTGCTAATTTTGCTGAAAAGGAAAGGTCGGCTCAGTCCAGCGCTTCGAAGAAAATTGTGAATGAATCTGTCAAATGCACAGCTTGTCCCACTTTAGCTAAAGAAAATGAGTACCTTAAGGACACTTTAGAGAGATTTTCTTTTGGCAAGAAAATTTTAAATATGATTCTAGACAAGTCAAAATTGAGTGTCAAAAACACTGGTCTAGGATTTAATGCTGCTAATTATGCCAAGAATAATCCACCTAAGATAGTTAAGGTCATTGGAAGTGGGGAACGAAGCAACCCAGAAGCAATGAAATTTATGACGCGCAGAACCCAACGACGAGCGACGTGGAACGCAATAATAATGCTTCGTCAGGCCAAAGGGGACGGTGTACCTGTACCCTCCGGGGAGAGGCGCGGTTTGACCATGATGCCAAGCAAGTCCTCGACCGCGAGGGCTTGTCGAGAAAGCGACAACGGCCCCCACGACTGGCGAAGAGCGCGCCACGACCGTGGCCAAAAGTCGCCGGGCCGATGGTACAAATATTACCAAAGGCTTCCGGAGGCTAATGAAGGTCCCCCGAAGGTTCCCGGAGGCTCCCGGAGGTTCCCGAAGGCCCCAACATCCGGAACCCCGAAGGGTCCCGAAGGCAATCCGGAGGTCAGAAGCCCTCGAAGGATCTCGAGGGTCGAAGGTCGCTTAGCCCCGAGCCGCCGGAGCGTCCGGTGGCGAAGGCCCAGCGAAGGGTCCGAAGAACCTCGAAGAACTCGGAGACCCAAGGGGTCCGGAAGATTCTGCACCCTGGACGATACACGGTGAGGTAGACCAAGTCTAGGGCTGTCCACCACGTGCGAAGCTAGTCTAGGGGTAGGAAAGGTCCTGCAGCCCCTACCAGCGTAGGGCCTTGTAGGGGGTAAGCTTGTAATTTTGTGTACCTCTTAGAAAGGCTATAAGTAGCCACCTTTCCCCCCATTAGAGAGGGAGGGTTTTTGTATTGTTAAGATCAAGTTGAAATATAAGTCTATTTGCTTACTAACAGCGAGTCCCCTCTTGAGGACCCTTCGGGTATCGGAGGGTCCCTCTTATCTACTGTTTAGTCTTTTAACTACGACAGGTCCATTAGGCGGTCATAGGTGGACATGCTGGCAAATTCCGCCCGCATGTGGCACCACCAAGTTGGATGTGGCACTCCACATGGAAACACATGCTGATGTGCGCCCCCCCCCCTCCCCTCATTTTTGCATTAACCCCCTAATTTTCTCTCTACCTTCTCTTCCTCTCCCACCCGCGTCGGTCTTGAGCTCCGGCGGCGCCATAAGATCGGGAACGTGAGCACGCGACGAGGCGAGCTAATGGCGAACCATGAGCACGACTGTCAGTAGTGACAACTTGCGAGGAAGAAGAGCTCGGCGGCGGCATTTTCAGCAAAGGGGAGAGGAATTCAGAGTGCGCACGAGCACCACATGATTACAGTGATGACAATGCCAAAGACGGCTTGGTCGGAGGTGTGTCGAGGTGGTCTGCAAGCGATGGCTGTCGTGGAGCAGTGGAAGGACGTGGCGAGGAACTCAGTAGGGAGGATGGGGGTGGCTGCGGGACTCAAAGACATCGAGCGGTCTAGATGACTTGGACGTCGCGGCCAGGGGTGACCTGGAGCGATTGGCCGTGGAGGTAGGGACGTGGTAGCGGCGCGGCTCGCCTTGGCATCACTCTAATGAAGTAGGAGAGGGGAAAGGGATCTGTGCATCGCAAGGAAGTGAGTAAGTGAGGAAGGTGGAGGCAAGATCAATTTGGGGAGAGGATTGACCATAGAGATGAATTTTGCAGGATTTTAGAACAAGGGATTGGTGGCGTGGAGCTCACCATGGACTACAATGGCGATCGGCGGCATAGTGAGGAAGAAGAAGGTGGCGAAGGAAGGTAGATCAAGGAAGAGAGGGGTGTCGTGTGGTCCAGAGTCGGCGTCATCCACCGCGTCGTGCTCATCGCTAGGGCCACCACGCAACCACATGCGCTCAAGTAGAAATCGTTACCCGCACTGTGTCCACCACGCCGCCTCCCCGCCCCTCCCTCGAGATCAACGAGGGTACTCCTCCTTGCCACGGCCATAGCCCTTGCTCCCAAGCTCCTCGTCGCGGTCTCCCTCGAGCTCCCCATTCGCCGTCACCACTGTCAAGCCGAACCGCCGCCGTCCATGGTCATGGCAGTGTGCAACTTAGGGCAAAGGCGGTGAGGAAGATAGGATGCTCGCGTGTCGATTTTGCTGAGGTGGAATGCCACATGTGCGAGAATTGTCCAACGTGTACATACGTGACCCGCAAATGAACCACTCAATGCACTTTAGTGACCCAAATATGCAATTTCGAAGTATCGTGACCCAGTTGACACAACCAAACAAGTCCATGACCTGCCATGCATTTTACTCTTTACATATCAATGGACATTGGACACCTTCGTATCTTTTTTGTTTTTTGCTATATTTTTTAGATAAAATGTTTCGTACACGTTTCCCCAATCTTTGGAGCTTTTTTTTTGTTTGGTATTTTTTAAGGAAAAAATCCAAAAACACCCCATAAGTCACATTTTTTCACTTTGCCTTATATATCTAGTTATCGTTTATTTTGCCTCCCATAAATTAAGTTGCCTCCCATATAAAGCCTTCGGTGGCATCTTGTGTCAATGGTAATTAAAATTTGGTTAAAAACGTCTCAAAACAATATGTTATTGTGATGTAACACGGAGGTAAATCTATGATTTTTTTAGTTGAAAAAAAATACAAGAGCATTTGTGAAACTTTGCTCAGTCGTGATCACGAGTAAAAGATGTCACCATCTATGAGTGCAAGCTTGCAATTGAAGGCCAAAGTGTCGCTATTAGATCCAGTTTTGTTCCTAAAAAATCTTGAAAATTTTGGTCCTGTCGTTGAACACCTTTTTGGCAGCTGATCGTTCAGTGAGGAAATTTGTTGCCTGATTTGGACGGGAACCAATAGGCAGTAGCCCAGGATTACGGTGTTCCCTGGAAAAGGGGAGCTCTTATGCCTTGCGGCGTTGAAATATTGAGTATCGAAGTTCAAAGGCAATTGATAATGTCAGAAAAGATGGTCGGACTTTAGAAACAGAAAAAAAAAATACGTGGAATCAAGCGCCGGTCGCAACCATCTGGTGATAAATTTTTCCTCAATGTTGACTTAGGAGCTTACCTAAAAGAGAGCAATAAAATTATGACTGTAAAAAAATTTTGTTCAAGAAATTAGCTAGACAATATTTGGATCTCCTTTTGTTAGTTTAAAATGTATGCTGCACCCAGTTCATGAGAAACATTTTTCTAATGTAAGCAATATGCACCGAAAACTACATAATCTGGAAATATTATAAAAACAATATTGTTGTTTGGGTGCAACTGTAACACAAAGAATACAGAACTCTTGTGTTCATTTTCTACAAAAAATAGAAAATGTTCCGGTCTGGTCGGTACCGTTTCTAACTCCACTACCTCCTAAATTGTTAATAGTGGTGTCATATGCCATTCCCGTCTGTTGAGTAAGGTGACTCATATCCTAACCTAGGACATAAAGAGGTGTGTTGCAAGGATTCTTGTCCTAATCCTAATAGGATCTGATTCCTACTTCAGTTTGGAAGAGGACTAGCGGGTTACTATATAAAACCATGAGGGATGACCATACTAACACAAGCAAGCCACTAGTCAAGCAAGAGGAAGGAACTCATCCAATGTAGAGGCTAGGTTATTATTTTATCACTAGATTTTTGTATAGGGAAACAATCCAAAAGTCCTAAAAATCTTGAAAGGGTTGTGAGAGCAACAATCACTGGTTATGCTAATACTTGTTTCAATTATTTGGGTGATTTCGGTAGATATAATACACCATTTCATTGCCAATGTTTCAATGCTGAAATCGTGTATTACAAATAGTTAAATAACTCAAATCATTGAACCTAGCATTGAAATCACTTAAATAAGTACTAAAATTATTGAAGCAATTGTCAAATATAATTAAAACCACAAAAAAAATTAGTGTGAACATGGATCTAGAGTGGTATTACAAACCAACTTAACTTATGAGGAGCAAAGTAAGGAGCAAAGTAAACAGGATTTTTTTTCCTCTCTTTTTTTTAATACCAGTCGTGGTGTGGTCCATGGCTGGCGGCCAGGCCAAATCGTAGCTCATGTCCGGCCCAAACGCAGAAGTACGGACGTTGCCTGCGTCTGCACTCTACAGGACCAGACCCTCACCTTTCATTCTCCATCCTAAACGATAACGGCCCACCAAGCCACATGCCAACTAACTGACGGCAGATCTCATAAGTACGGCCATATCTCATAGTTTCAGAACCAACCAAAATGCGGCCCAGCAGGCCAAACAAGCATTTGTAGGCTCCCGATCGCATGGCGGCCTGCGATCAACCGTGCCACCCTTGGGGCGCCATCCACCACGACCTCACGCAAGCTACTAGATAGCGCGGGTAGAGGGGTAGCAGCGAATTGGCGTCGCGCAGCGGCGAGCGATACTACAGACGATATATTACACAGGTACAACTAGCGTCGGGATGTATGATGAGAAATTTTCTATCATACGTTCCGGTGCAACATCGGCAATTAACATGTGGAACAATTATGATTGACTTGTGCAACAAAAATGCAAATAACAGTGGATATCATCTTCTCATCTCGAAAATGGATGAACTCATTAATATTGAACTTATATACGTTTTGAAACTAGTTCAAATATCCTAATCAAAACAAATATATAATGCTATAAAACTGCAACATTTGAAACTAGCAGTGACAACATTTGAAAATAATTGTTGCAACATTTTTGTAACAAAGATGCAACAACTGAGACAAATCTGGTTCAAATATCCCAATCAAAACAAATATATGATGTTACAAAACTGCAACATTTGAAACTAACAACAACAACATTCGAAAATAATTGTTGCAACATTTTTGTAACAAAGATGCAACAGCCGAGACAAATCTACAACAAATAGGAAAAGGGATAGAACAAACCGGGCTCAGAGGAGGGAGCAGCGGTAGCTGGCCCGGTGCCATTCCTCCAACTCACAACGTCACCTCATTGTCGGCCCTTCACTCACCATACGCCTCCCCACCTCCTTTGGCCTTGGTCTCGCTAAATCAAACCTTTTTTTTTGTTCTTACTTACTCATGTAGTAAGATAGAATTACCGGAATACTTTATGTATTGCTTAAGCCTCCGAGGGTATATATAGAGTACAAGGTAGCTTGGACCACAAGTCAATCTACTATAGATATGGATGGAAAGAACCATACTTGACTTGATACAAATCACAACTGATTCTATTCTATCTCTAATGATCTTGCCGTACAAGTCGTATACTTTAACACCCCCGCAGTCAGAGCGAGAGCGTCGCGAACGCTCAAGCTGGAGAAGAAGCCGACAAGGATGCTCAAGCTGGAGTAGAAGCCGACGAAGGAGTGTCATGTGAGGAGCCGTTGGTGAAGTTGTCTACCGTCGGGAGGTTGGTGAGGTGGTTGTCGAAGTAGAAGTTGTGGGGTTTGCCGTAGTCGAGGCCGTCAAATAGTAGGTGTTGGGGAAGAGGGACCATCACAAGTCAGTCATCAATGTCGAGGGAGATGTAGTAGCAGTAGAAGTGGGAGGACTCAACAGCAGTGGCGGCGCACAGGTAGGCGTAGAAGAGAGGGTCGAACCTACACGGCGGTTGACGGAGTAGATAAGCAATTTGGATGTGCATGTGGATATCCAATGTAACATCCCAAAAAAGACTAAATATAAAAATACGGGATTTTTAAAACTTTTTGTATAACATCTGTTGTAAACATTTTTGCCTGCATTTTTGGTTACTTGATCTATGATTTCTTTTGCCACATAAGTGGTAATTACGAAAACCCTAGGAACATAAACCCAAAATACATAAACCCTAAAAACTTAAAGGGTAAAAGCAAGAGAATCAGATACAAGTAAACCGTTATAGCAAAGTTAAGTATTGTTCTTTGAAATATTGCATGATGTAGAAACCCTAAAAATGGAATCAGGTTCAAAACATAATACTCTAAGCGTTCAAAAGTCCAATTAGAATTATTTAGCAAATATCAGATTTTACCAATCGCCAACAAGAATATTCTTAGCAAAATACTAGATTTTGGCCAATCATCGTATTTTCCATCTCATCTTATTTCCCTGTCTACTGTTCATCTGATCAACAACTCAAGCCTGTATGCTGCAACCTAACTAGCACCAACACTAAGCACCTTCTTCCTCCCCTGCTTACTTCACCCAACAGCGTGTTGCGCCAGTCCCATCAACGCCCACGCCACTCTGAAGCTTTGCTCCAAGTCGCGGCCATGCAAGGAGCACTGTCACTCGGCCATCACTCGCCATCGACATCTCATCCCCAGCATTGTGATGCCTGCTTGCACTGCCTTCATCAATGCCACGCCCCATTCCTCCAGCTCTTGCCGAGTGCATCGCCAATACGTCTACATAAGGCCACCCTGAGCTCGCCTAAGCCATGCCTTGGCCTCCCTTTGCCTCGACCTCTACTTCCCATTCCTCTCTTCCACCAGATAGCAAAGAGAAATAGCCGAAGAGAGCTCACGCACCAATGCCGCCCGCTCGGCCACTGTGCACCACCCCTTCGTTTTGGCCGACCCGAAGTTCCCTTTCCCCGCTGACTACGTCATGCCGTGTCCTGAGACTCCACAAGCAAGAACACCCTATCAATTTTGCTTCTTGACCACTGGAGAACCTCAGTGTCTATTTCCTCCTCGTCGCCGGTCAAGACCACCACCTCTGTCACCATTTCCGCCTGGGTAAGTCTAGGCCTAGTTACTCCCTTCTAGAGCATCCTCTAACCACCCATTTCCTTCCACAGCCCTCAATTTGGGCCGTCGTTTGCCCTAGCTCCCCGCCACCGAGGGCCTCACCGCGCTGCCGCCGGCTCCCGCTGCCAGCCCTCCTTGGCACATCCCTACCGCCATCCATAGTCCTGGTGAGTTACTCTCGTCCCACCGATACTCATGCGCGCCTCCGTTCCTTTCCCCTCCCACTCCGGCGCTGGCGCCCCTTATCCCCTCAATGACCGGTAGTCACACGCCGCCCCATGCCCGCTACCGGCTGCCTCAAGCGGTGCCTTCACTGCTAATAGGACCACCTCCTCCTCAGCAACCCGTTTTGGGCGTCCCCACCTGCTCACTGCCGTCCACTCGTCGCTGGCGAAGCACACCCGAGCCGCCTCTGGCCTTCCCCTGTCCTTCTCTGTGTTGCTCTGTGTGTAGCATTGTGAATGGCTTTATGACAGTGACCCCCACTAGTGGGATTGGTTAGGTTAGAGCAGGCAAAAAGGTGATTGCATGGTGGGTATTCTAGTTGGCATTCACAGGTTAATTAGTTAGTAAGATACATCCTCAATTTGTGTCAATTAGATGAATGAATCAGGATTAGTAGAAAGGATTAGTCTTTAACTAACTAAGTAGGGCATTACCAGTAGGTCACATTGTAATTGAAAATTGTCAGAGAAAAAACGAATGACTGCATGAACATATTAAATGAACATAGGATCATCTTAGGTCATTGTTAGTATGTCCAATACAGGTTTGATTAGAAATGGGTTTACATGAAATAATAAACTCTGTCCTAGGAACATTGCAGTCATGATTGACCTCCACTTAACAATATGACATAAGATCAAATAGTATGTTAGTTCATATTAAAATGCAAGTTCACTGGATCCACCATCAGAAGTTGGTTAGTAAAATAATTATGAAGTTAATTAGTAAGTAATTATAGAGTCTAAAACAAGTAATTAGATTATTAAGTAAATAATTAGTGTATCGAAGTCATTGAAATACGAGGAACAAAAGACAGAAGGGGTCACATTAGTATGTAGGTCTCACTAGATGGTAGTGAGCCCTAAGTCATTGCTAAAAAATATAACAACTTAACAAAATAAGTAATTAGTAAATTATGTAAGATGGTTAACCTAGATAATTAGATGTTAGCTAAAAACAACCAAGTAATCTGTTATTATTTCTAGTAGGAATACATATTTAAATCATACTAAAATGATAATAGCCATAAGGTTAGTAGATTAATATAAATCAAAGTGTCAATATGTAAAGATATTAACTGATCATTATTAATACGTAGTTAGGAAGTCAGCATGGTAAGATATAGGGAATTTAGGGATAATTGAAAGTAGTAAGCTATTGTCATTGTAATATAAGGGCAATTGGGGTTTTGAGAAAAGCCTAACTAGCAGAGAGCCCCTAGTTCATTCCTTCCTCTCTTCCTGTGTATGTTTGATAATGGGATTCACTATGCTAAGTAACTAGTTAGAAGATGGAGTGAGCATATGTTTGTAAACATTCAGTTGATAAGTTGTATTTTCGAGTAACAGTCAGTAGATAGAATGCACCTAGATTAGCTTAATATAGCAGTTTAAGGTGATTAGACGTCAATAAGACACATATATTAGTAAGTGTTCAGTTAATATATGCACAATTAGATGGTTAGTTAAATCTAATTGTTAGCGTTCCTAATTAGCATACAAATCAAATTGCACTTGTATGTTGTTAAGTTAATTAGTGATTAATTTAGATAATTAAATGCCCAGTAGTGCATTGAGGAAATAGTAGTTGGCAGTGAGATGGAAGAACAAAGCCTAGTTGTAAGTCGTATAGTCAATATAGTGGCCAGTAAGCATTAAGCTATTAAGCGTCAACTAGTACTCCATTAGTATATGTCTAACAGAGGAGAACATATAAGAGGGTTAATTTTGACTGTATGATCATCGTGGATGTATACAAAAAATACCTAGGGAGAGTGCTTGTGAGTACTAGGTGGCCTGTTAAGGAAAACAACACCACCTAGGCTCTAGGTGTCGTCAGTTGTCATCCGTTCCCAGTAGCAAAACCCTTCATAATCCGAAAGCAGATCAGAGAGTCATGCCTAACCCGGTAATCTCTCCGATATTGGTAACCATTGAGGGATGTTCCTATGGACATTCTCTCTCTTCCTTTTAGATTTATCAACTTTTGTTTGCAGTATTTCCTTCATCAACTCCAGATGAGTATGATTTGGACTCATCTGAAGTAATCCATCTTTCAGGGTACCGTTAGATTTGTTTACTTTAATTCGAAGTATTTTCATTTGATTTGAATGCCTTTGGAGTTTATTGGATTTTATTTGGTTATTTTCAGACGCTCTAGAATTTAATCGTATTATGCGTAGTTAGAATCGGAAGATATAATGGATCGGCAACCCCAACAAAGATCATATCAAGATTATCTGGGCATTGAACATGACGATTATCAGTATACTGAGCGTAAAGATTATCAAAACATTGAACAAGAGCAGGACCGAGGTTATCAGAATATTGAGCAAGGCGAGTCAATACTTTGATCATATTGCACCTACTGTTTGCAAATTATATTGCTTTAAATTTTGAAATTGCATTGCTATGATTTATCTAAATATGTTGGTCTAAGTTTATAGGTATTACCTTAATGATAATTGTGTATAACTTCCAATCCTTGAACTTGGACACTATTCTTTGTCACCTAGAATTAATGGTTTACATGCTAGTTAATAAGTCTGTATCTAAGTGTCATGCTTAGCCTTGTTTAGATACATTGTCATGCGGGCATTAAATTGCCCAACAACAATCATTCAAAACATGAAAACTAGATTGGGCAGTCGAGGCTAGAGCCTGACTGGTATGTTAGACTAGAAAGGTATTTTCAAAACAAAGTCAAACCCAAAAACAGATTTCGATTCGGGTGGCTGGAAAGAGTGGCTAGTGCTGGTGATGCACGTCGGTGGGGATATGTGGATGTACCACCCGAGTCAATTAAGGACCGAATCTTGTGACGACCTCTCGTGTAAAAACAGTGTAACCACAAGTCGGTAACATGTACGACCTGGCTAACTAATTTGTTCGCCTCATTGCAACCTCGCCATTGGTGGATGTGTAGCGTGTGTATGGGTAGTAGTCACTAGAAAACTACACGGCGCAAATGGAGACCTCCCGGGGGAACGTGCCAAGGAGGTGATGCTTAGCAGTGTGGGGTTGAATTGGGTAGGGCATTGTAAAGACCTTGTGATAATCAACATTAGCTACACACCTACGGAAGTGTATCGGGGCAGTATAAGTTGATATATCTCTTGTGGGTAAAGTATACAAACTCTACAGAGTAAGAAAACTATCAGGATAGCCATGCTCACGGTCAAGAGCAGTGCTGGATACGTGCTTGATATAGCTTTACTTTTTATAAAAACAATTTGTGGATGGAAATAGAAAAGATGGGGTGGGACCCGAGAGATTTGAAATGGACTGGTCGAGACCAGTGGTAAATACGGGATAGCCTGAGCATTGAGTGGGCGGACTCACTCAATGTTATAGAAGATGGGATCTCTACTAGTACATTACAAAGAAAACTCAGTTTATAAAACCTGTGTTGGTTAAAATGCTAAGTCTCAGGGTTTACTATTACTAAATCTATTTCAATAAATGGATTTGTGCAAAATAAAATAACCAAGAGCATCCCCTTTGATTAGCTCTACATATATAATTATTGCATAGTGTGTTGGCTCGCGAGTACGGTTGTGTACTCATGCTCGCTATTTACATTCTCTTAGTCAGTAAGCACAAAAGAAGACTACAGGGGCAATTATGAGTATTGATCAAGACTGAAGATTAAGAAGGCCAAGAACTAGGTCACGAGCCCACAATCGATTACATGCTCAAGAATTGTTGGTTGCTGATAGATGATGCCACTTCCCAGTCGGAGTACCTGCACGTCCACGTCACTTTCTGAACATAGCGACATCCAATTACCTATCGACAACATCCAGGTAATTGGATGTCCTGACAATCTCCTTGCATCCATACCTTTTAAACTTGCATGGGCTCGATGAAGTTGGCCGTGGCCACTGTCTCATCCTTCTCATGTGTGTGTGTGTGTATGTGATGCCGATTTTAATGGCACAAGCAGCCATTGCTTGGAGACTTTATAGAGAAGAGATTATGAATGGAATGGTAGGGCGTGCACAGGGCGCAAGGTAGGAGAACTTGGCCTAAGCATGAACACGATTACGAGATAAAGGTGAAATGAATGGCGAGAGACAGGTGAAGAGGTATTGTAGTAGTTTTTGACTCATTTGGTCTTGTTTTCGAATACAATACACACCAATTAATAAATAATTTGTATGTCAATTACAGCTTTACAAATTACACTACTACAGAAAAAGCCTTCACAGACGGTTCAAAAATACCATCACAGACGGTTTCGTGAGCCGTCTGAGTTTATGGGTCAGTAATGACATGAGGTCATCTGAGCGGTTTTGAACCGTTTGTAATACATAATATCACGAGCGGTTATAAACTCAAAACCGTGCGTGATAGTAAAAAATCCTGAGCGGTTTGTAGATGAAACGAAATGCGTGATAGTAAAATCGACGGTTTGTAGATGAAACCGATGTGATAGTAGAAAATATAATGCGATTATTACCGCTCGTTATTTTCTACTATCATGCATTTGATTTCATCTACAAACCGTCTGTGATATTCTTTTGCATTGCTAAATCTATTTCTTTTTATTGGCTAGCCTCAGGAAATGCTAGCCATGCCCTCTAAAAGAAGCACATCCAATTCGCATTTATTTCAGAAGCAAGCACATCAAATTCACATTCATTTCAGAAACAAGCACATCCAATTCACAAATCAATTAACTAAAATTAACCATTAATGTACATTAATTTACACACATGTACCATTAAGTTCAATCTACACTGTGGAAACTCCCATCTGGATTTATGACCTGACTGTTCAGGAATGACGCAAGGTGTGATCGAACTTTTATGAGCTCACTCTGTTCCAACACAGTTTCAGCGATGGTCGCAACCTGTTGATAGGAAGATTAAATTTGTGGTTATATAAATTGATAAGTATATATGAAATAATTGTTGCAAGATTGACAAACCTGACAATCATTGGTGATCACGGAACCGATGAGTAGTTCCATGTTGTGGCAAACATAGTATCCACAGACGTTGCGGCCCGGCGGCTGCTGGTAGCACTGCAAAAATAGAATTGGTTAGTTCGAGAGGCATTACTACGAAGTGTTATATAGGATTAATGTGTACTAACTAGCTAGCAAGTACCGGGAAAGTTAGATCGTGTTGCAGCGACCTTCCCTTGCAATTCCATCCTCTAGCATATAACACGTCGAACACCCTACGTGACTCCAAGAAGTTAGCCTTAACCATTGCAAAGGAAGGAAAGACTACAATAGAGTTTCTATGAAGGAAATGTGTTTACCTGTTGATTAAATTCTGGATAACTGTGAAGTTGTGAGTGGACCTCTTTAGGGAATCTAGGTATATTACCTATTTTCGTTTTGGTATAATTACAATTAGAATCCAGTGGAAGCTACACAGGTATGTCAGCATGGTCATTAAACCTAAGTTCGTGTTGCTTATAAAGTACAGATCAAGAAGTATAGCCAGTAGTGCAACACTTACTCCTAGTTGTAGGGCAAAAGTATGTATTCCTTGTTGTGGCGAGCCAGGAAAAAAAATCTATAATGTAATTCTCGACGAATGTTGCATTCGCCTTGATGGTTTGCTCGGAGACCACGTGTGGGTCGAGGAAACCTACCGGTGAATTCCTTCTTTCGGCTTCAGATATCATGTATCTATATACAAAAGCAAGGAGTTATATATAACATTTATCGGTATTACACAAACATTGACCGTGATTGTACACACTTACAGTGTCCAGCATCGTATGATTGAGACATCGAGCTCGTCAAGGTTGAAGAGAAAGAACAAGTCCTCAAAGGTCACCGTGAAGACACAGTCTTGATGCTCACGGTTAAAATGATCCTCCTTGAACTTGACAGTGACACCCGAGCGTTGTTGTTCAGCCGGCTTGTTGGACTGTTCCATGTACCATGTATGCAATGCCATGCAAGCCAGTCCTAGGGTAGGGCTGTCTAACCTCTCGACCAATGGCTCGCCTAGCATGAATTTTCGGGCCAACGGCAAGAAGGGGATATCAGAACAGGAGTCGACCATCTTCGATTTGCCCTTGCTGCCTCGCTTTGTATAGGTTGACTTCACAAGAGTCGACTGAGCACAAGATATAGATGCATCTGATGCACCAGGCCCTTGCCGCGTCGGTGTAGGTAGCTTCGGTGCAGTCAGCTCCCGTGGACTTGACACTGGAGCAGGTAGCTCCAAGCAGATGTCCCCCTTGGGCCACTGGATGAATGTTCCAACGGCTTGCTCTAGAGTCATGACCTTGTTGTTTGGGGGAATATGCAGCGGGATGGCCCCGAAATTGGCACAAACACCGTCCACATTCACTTTTGCGAAACCAAGAGTAAGTGTTGCACCGTGCACCAAAGACCCGACACTGGATGGATACACCTGGCCCCAAGCAGCATCTAGGGCAATAGAGGCATATCTCACTTGGAGCTTGCACTTCATAGCCACCTACATAACGATACAAAATTAGCTACTCCAACATGCCTATCAATGGATCGAGCATTCCAGAGATAATAATTATTACTTGGATGTCATCGACAGGAAATCTGTCGTCGCCTATTGGGGTAGGGTTAGACGCACAGCTATTCGGAAGTTTGGGGGGGCTGGCTAGCACAGTAGGGGCAGGGGCTTCCAACTGATTTGGGATTTGCAATTCTCTAATCCTTTGCTCAAAGGTCTCCAACTGCCGTTGCGTCACAGCTCTGATCTCATCTCTGAAGGATTCAGTGAGCTCATCTATGAGGGATTCATGAATCTCCTCTCGTAGCTTTGCATCGCGCTCGGCATTGGCTCTCTTCCTACTCCGATACGGTTCGGAATCCGCTTGGAACCATTTTTCCCATGTAACATAAACACCAGCGCCTCTCGTGCGACCCGGATGCTCACTGTTTCCTAGGGCCGCAGAGAGTATATCTTTCTCCCTGTCTTCCTGGAATGAGCCTTGGAAAGATTGTGCACTCAGCGTTAACTGCAATAGCCCGATATGTCATTTCACTTCCTATGAAGTTATGGAGTAATTACAAACTAGGTAGTTTGATATCTTACCAGGCGCTGGGACACTTCCTAGTCTGCGGGGTTTGGAAAGTAGACTTCCCCCGTAGGCCCAGTACGTAACCTCCCAAATAACCACTGTTGGGAGCGCACATTAGCGATCTCGGCAAATGGCGGGGAGACATTCGAACAGCTTGCCTGCTGGTCCTGATCCCTCCATATAGGGATTTTACCCGCATACCCAGCGGTGCCGAGTCTATGGGGGTGCTTGTTTTTTTGCCTGGAGGGCCGTGTGCGCCACACTTTCACTCCTAAATTCATCTGTCATCTTATTCGCCACAAACTCGGGCTAGGACTCTTCCAAGAATGGATACTTGTGGAAGGGCCTGAGATCCTTCTCCACGTAGTTCTTGACAAGCGTGCTCTTGAAGTTCTTCCATGCTTTGCACGCCTGTAGCAACGCGTGTCATCGCACGGAGTCCAGGTGTTGTTCCGGGATCTCGAACGAGTTGAGAATATCCGTCAGCAGCGCAGCTTTCAATTGTTCGAGCAACTCCTTCCACGAATCGTAGGTGACGCTGATCCATTCCCGTGCAACTATTCTGACCATTCTCCGGAATGCGGACGCTGCTCGGCGAGGATTGATAGGGGTCCCAGACTGATCGACCTCTGTGATGGTAAATCGGCCCGCGGGCCTTTTCGATATTCCTCTTCTTCCACCGCGGTTGGATATTCCAGAGGATGGTGCATCATCAGACACATGAGGCGGCGATGACGAAGAATGAGCGGAAGACATCTTCACAAGAAATAGAACATCATGTGAACAAATGAAATCAGCATAAAGCTGAGATTTAACATTTTGATATTGCTATCAAATGTAGAGTAAGCATTCCAATTAGAGCTCAAGTACAAACCCGATTATCAAAACAATTTCAGTACAAGACTATTATCATCACAGAGCATTCATCTCAAGCCCACCACACAACATTGTAATATATTCCAAAGAGTAATATCAAAACAAATACCATATGAATAACTGACTAGAACAAATACAAATTCCTAAAACAAGTACAATTATCATGAGGGACCATGACAGATTATTGATAGAAATAGTTAGGGAAATGGGCGTCGGGGTTGGCAACTTCGGCATTGGTTACATTTAGGCGCCAAGGAGAAGGACGAGGAAGCGAGCAAGACGAGCAAAGAGGCGACATCGAAGGGGAGGCGCACTGCTCGAGGAGGAGGAGGCGCCGCTCGAGGAGGAGGTCGCGGGCGCCGGGGAGGCGCACCGGGCTGGAGGAGGAGGCGACGTCGACAGGATCGACGGAGGAGTCGTGCCGGGTTCGAGGAGGCAGCGTCGAGGACGGCGGCGACGGGCTCGGGGGAGGAGGGAGCGAGGAGTTGAGAAACTTAATCGTTTGAGTGGCGGGCGCGGGCAAACCCTAGAGTCCGAATATAAATAGGGATGGACATCACAGATGGTTCCAATCAACAACCGTCTGTGATATGTGATGTATCACAGATGGTTCCAATCAACAACCGTATGTGATATATTGTATCACAGACGGTTTTTACCAAGGAACCGTCTGTGATATATAATCACAGGCGGTTTGATCTATAAACCGTCTGTGATTTTTTTTTTGTATCGGTTAATCTAGTTCTGTTTATTGGCCAGCCTCAGGAAATGCTAGCCATGCCCTCTGAAATAAGCAGAAAAGACAATAAGTACATGTATATACATCCAATTCACATTCATTTGAGAAACAATCACATCCATTTCACAGTACAAATCAATTAACTCAAATGAACTAAAGTTAACCATTCATCAGAACATACATATACACACATTGTTTAATTAATCTTTAAAAATTAGCTCTTCATGATGATCGACGCGTATGTAGCTAGTTTCATCACTTTCTTCTTCCTCGACTCTTATGCCGTTTCTGAAAGGAGGCAACTCATCAAATTGATTGTATTCTTCCTCATCCACTACATTCTCAACTCCGACAATCCTCTTTTTTTTCATGAAAAACTACGTGGCGCTTCTTATTTGCCGGGTCGGTAACACAGAAGACTTGAACAACTTGGTTAGCCAGTACGAATGGTTCGTCTTTGTATCCGACACGTTCGAGGTCCACGGTAGTGACGTCGTGCTTGTCAACCTTCACCTATGGGAGATGGACCCAACGGCACCGAAATAGGGGATCTTGAAAAGCACGTAGTCGAGCTCCCATATCTCCTCTATTTGCCCATAGTAGGAGCTCCTCAGCCCATTGGTACTGAATGCATCTATGCGGACACCGCTGTTCTAGTTAGTGCTCTTTATATCCTGAGCCTGCGTATAGAATGTGTACCCATTTATTTCGTATCCTCGCCATGCCACAACGGTAAATGTTGGCCCTTTTGCCAACCATGTCAGCATATCACTTGACGAGCTCCTAGCGAGTCACTCCTTCAACTATTGGTTGAACCGCCTGTTGCGTTGTCTCGTGATCCAAACATCCGGCCGCACCGGATTCTGTTGCCGAAGCATGTCCTTGTGCTGGTCGATATACGGGGACACTTCAGTCATGTGTTACAAGACCGTGAAATGGGTTTAAGCATACGCATCCATATCTAGAGTGATTGCTTTCCTTCCGATGGTCCTGATACCCTCGAGCCTCCCCTCATGGCGAGATCGAGGCACACCTATCGGTTCGACCTGAGCCATGTAATTGACGCAGAACTCAACGACCTCTTCGATTGCATAACCTTCGACGATACTACCCTCTGGCCAAGATCGATTCCGTACATAGGACTTGATAATTCCCATGAACCTCTCGAACGGGTACATGCTACGTAGGAACACGGGCCCACACATCTTTATCTCCCTCACAATATGAACAATGAGATGGACCATGATATCAAAAAACGACGGAGGGAAATACATCTCAAGATCACATAGAGTCGTCACCACCTCGTCCTGCAGAGCATCTAGTCCTTCGGGATCGATGACCTTCTGACACATCCTCATGATTGTCTCTCGGACCTTGATCGGCAAAATACTTCTAATTGCAATAGGGAGCATCTGTGTCATCAACACATGACAATCATGAGACTTCATGCCAATTAACTTCAAATCTTCCGTCGAAACAAGTTTATTCATGTTGGCGGAGTAACCGGACGGAACTTTCACACCATGCAAGCAAGCAAGACAGTTCAGTTCTCTCGGCCTTGGACAGAGTGTAACAGTGCGGGAAAATACGTTAAATCCTTTATCGATCTTTGTTGGTGCTAACTCAGTCCGATGTTGTAGGACCGAAAGGCGACTAGAGGGGGGTGAATAGACGCTTTCTCTTTTTTCACCTCGATCGACCTCAACACTACTTTCACTCCAATAGCTATAAAAGCTATGAAGATCATATCTGAGCACGGCGGATCTGTGTTGAGTCCGATCAAACCCCGGCCAAAAGACAAAAACAACTCACGGTAGTGATCTTGATTAAACAACATAAGCACAACAAAATTGCTAGAAAGCAATGAGGCTAAGATATTAAAATAATCACAAGTTGCCGAGGCCAAAGCAAATGTTTCGGGGGCTACAAGGTGCGATCAAGAACTACAATTTTGCGGTGGACACGACACACGGCATCTCTCCGACGATCTCAAGAATGATCCGGCGCCACGCGGCCACCTCGTCAATCGGTTTTTATGGGAGGACTCAAACCGAAACCTTCTAAACTGAAGTCAGACGCGCTACCATTGCGCCACTGATCCAGTTGTGATGGCAATCAAGAAATCAGTCGAATCGCATCAAGCAGCTCAAGGCAATAAAGAAAGCCAGCACCGATCGATGTAGGGGACAGACCAGATGGCAGCCAAAGCAAAGAAAAAAAAACTTTCGGTCACAGAGCAATCAATCCATCATATAGCCGACAGCATGCACAAAGAAACAGTACTGGACCCTTACATGCATTAGCCAAAACACTGCTATTTCATCATACACAAGAATCAAAGAGAAATTGCCATCAAAATAGCCGCCGAGGACTCTCGATTCTCCCGAGGAATTGGCTGCCACCCAAAACTCTGGTTTCTTGCGGGGCGCTACACCAGAGAAGGCTACAAGCTGCCGCTGCTGAGGGGTCCTAAATCTATGGAACAGGCCGCCGCCCAACTCAGGTTTCTACCAGAGGACTATAGGCGCCGCCACACGCTATCTAATTTTCGGGGAATATTTCCAAGTCGCCACCACGGCTTGCTTTTCTACAGGGGCGCCACATTTTCTCCAGCGGCCACCTTTTTCCCAAGTAACCCTAATGTCCCATCTCCAAAATGCTTTTATATGGCAGCTACCAACCTAGGTTCTAGAAGATTAAACCTAATGGGCTCACTTAAGGCCCAACGTCAACAGAACACACACGCACGCATTTTAAAGCGTCGTCTTCACTTCTCTTGACCTAATCCACTTCTTGACGCACCGTCTTGCACCGCGGGTTGGCATTAGGTCACCAAGGCGGTATTTGGTAAAATTACCAAAATACCCCTTCTCGATCTTTTCCGAAGACCGAGTCCAATCCTGTTGAATCAATCGCCTGCTTCGCCACGTGTAGGTTGATTCAGCGGCTCTCATCGTGTCGGCGAGTCTCTCCCATCCGGTTCCCACCGGACCACCTTGGCACTTGCACCGACCCCCGCACCGCTTGATCAACCGATCGACCGAATCGCCTGTTCGGTCATCCTTGTCCATTCGCACCACGCTTGAGTCACTTGACCTCACTGGCATCCATGATCGTTACCGACCTCGGCTCTCCAAGCTTAGTCCCGATCCTCCTCGCCGCTGACCGTCATTGACCTGCAAGCCACCTGCACAGCAATAGACAAGCAAACACGAATCCGGGAACAAGTTCTTCACAACTTGACCCACGTTAGTGAAAACATGCAATATGCAACACATATTCACTATAGCCTATGAACTCAATCTATCCCAAAGCCAAATTCCCAAAATGGCTAAAGATCAGCATTTTAACTTTGCCGAAAATGCGTGAAACTTCAAACCAAAAGCAACATTGCCAATTGTTTCATCATCCTAAGATCATGGACATATCCCCAAGATATCCACAATCTCCCCCTTGATGAACACATTGGCAATTTCTCAGAAAATGTAGTTTTGGAGTTTGAAAAGTAAAATACTTGCAGTTTTCGCGCAAAGGCACAACTTGGTCCAAATGCAAGAGAAAGCAAAGGAAATGATCAAGCTGGCTTCAGAATAGCATAAGCAAGTGAGATAAGGCAAAAGAAAGCACAAAAGCTTCAATTTCCAAAGAATCGACAAAATCTCACTTAAGGTTGTTCTATTTGACCTTTGATCATTGAGATGAAAAGCTCTAAAACAACATTTTTGACTAATCTTTCTCCCCCTTTGACAATGGATTCATCAAGGTGCATGGAAGAAGATAGAGCATGAATGAAATGAAATGGCTGCAATTTTCAATTTTTAATTTTTAAATTTTTTGTTTTGTTTTGTTTTTAACTTGAGCAAAAGGAGCCATGAAGATTATCCATGAAGACTGTACAAGTATTACACCAAGCCATATTATGTGAAGAAGCTATATTCAATCATGGCAAAATATGTACAGCAAAGCTAAGGCCAAACTAGCAATAATCTGAGATTAAATGAATCGACAACATGACAAGGTGCTCAAGATCATAGTTTAACTAAAGGTATCCAAAATGAGTTAGGTCATGTCTATAAGTTTAGATTGAGCCGAACCTAGAAAAAGAGTCAAGTTTGAGCATTCAGATTTGAAACAATTTGATCAAGCATTTAGAATTTAGCACATTGAGCACTTTGCTGAAAATGATTGGTTTTATCTTAGTAAAGCAAGTCTTGGACTAGGAGCTATCCACAACTGCCTTCTAAGCTTCAACCAATTGTCAATTTGTTTTCTTAGCATTGTGCTAGATCTCAAGCCTCACTACGACCATCCTAAGCAATAAAAGCTTAAGAGAATAGTCTGGGTCATCCAAAACTCCTCCTGAGTTCATGCCTAGTGCAATGGCAAGCCATCTCATGAGAAAGAATTGGTGAGATCAATTTTTTCGCACAGAAAAAGCTCATTTTTCATTTGCTTGACTTAAGAATTATCATAGCTCAATTTAAAACTCAAAATAAGTTCAAGACTCAATTAAGCCCATATGACATGGCATGAATCATGAGAGGATCACTAAAGCAAAACTAGTCACAAGATCCAACAAGTCATATTATAATTCAGTTTGCTCACAGATAATAAAGCTACCATGGCAAAAGCTAAGCTATACATAAAAAGCCATAAAAGAAGTCTAGCAAACTAGCACAAGACATGGCAGGGTATAAAGTATGAAATCATGTTATACATGGATAATAATCAAAGCTCCACAAGGTTATATTACAATGCAAGTTGCTGAATTGTAAAATGCATTATAATACAAATGAATGCAAAAAGAACAAACTCCCCCTCAAAACAAGCCAAGAGGACTAACAACCCCCAACTCTCCCCGCAAAGAAGCAAAACGAGAAGAATCAAGAGCCTTAGTGAAGATATCCGCAACATGCTGCTCAGACTCAACAAAGTGAAGCACAACATCACCCTTCTCTACATGGTCTCTAAGGAAATGATATCTAACATCAATGTGCTTAGTCCTAGAATGTTGCACTGGGTTTTTAGCAATATTAATGGCGCCTAGTGTTATCACAGAAAAGAGGAACACTACCCAAAGACAACCCATAGTCCCGCAGAGTAGACAAGATCCAGAGAACCTGAGAGCAACTCATCGGTTGCGATTTATATACTCGGCCTCTAAGATGGGATCAGGCAATGTAAGACTATTTCCTAGATGACCAGGAGATAAGAGATGTGCCTAAGAAATGACAAGTGCTGAAGTACTCTTCCTATCCACTCTACACCCAAAGAAAATCAAGATCGAAAAAGCGCGAATGGAGAGAGCGAGAAGAAGAAGAATACCAAAGTCCAAAGTCAAGAGTGTCCTCAAGGTACACGAATATACGTATACGGCTTGACGATGAGAAGCTCGAGGAAGCTCGAATCGAGCGCATGACACACAAAGAAATCAGATATCCGGCCTCGACACTGTGAGGTAGAGGAGGAGCCGATCATATCGCGGTATTCTTCCGTCCACGTGCTCTCCATCCTCATCGTGGTCCAAAGACGTGGTCGTGGCAATGGGAGTAGACATTGGCCCATCGCTTCCCATGTCGAAGCAATCAAGAAGGTCCTTTGTATACTTACTTTGATGAATGAAGGTGCCTTCTTTCGCTTGCTTGACTTGAAGACCAAGGAAGAAGGTCAATTCGCCCATCATGCTCATCTCGAACTCCCTGCTCATAGAATCTGAAAATCTGGACACCAAAGCATGAGAGGAACCACCGAATATAATGTCATCCACATAAATCTGAACCATCAAAAAGTCATTGCCATGCTTGAGAGTGAACAAAGTTTTATCAACCATTCCCATTTTAAAATCATTTTTGAGCAAGAAACTCTTAAGCCTATCATACCAAGCTCTAGGGCTTGCTTCAATCCATACAAGGCTTTGGAGAGTTTAAAACATGATTTGGGAACTTAGGATTTTCAAAACCGGTGGTTGCTTGACATAGACCTCTTCTTCTATGAAGCCATTTAGAAAAGCACTTTTGACATCCATTTGAAATAGCTTGAAGCCCTTGGATGCCGCAAATGCTAGCAAAATACGAATGACTTCCAATCTAGCTACAGAGCAAAGGTCTCCTCAAAGTCTAAGCCCTCTACCAGGAATACCCTTGTGCTACAAGTCTAGCCTTATTGCTAACTACCAACCCATCTTCACTTTGCTTATTTTTGAAAACCCATTTTGTTCCAATTACATTATGAGTAGATGGAGGTTCAACTAAGGTCCAGACTTTGTTTCTTTCAAAATTTTCAAGTTCTTCATGCATGGCATTGACCCAAGAGGCATCAGAAATAGCATGGGTGACATCTCGGGGTTCAAAAGAAGCAACAAAAGCGAGAATGTGCATGGGAATCAGAGAATGAACCAGAGCGAGTGACTCGCTCATGAAGATCCCCAATCATCTGGCTCGGTGGATCCTTGTCGCTAAATGCGAAGAGGAGCTCCTGGTGCTGAAGTGGCCTCTACCTCATGGGCTGTGGAGGTAGGAGCAGAGCCACTCTGATCGTCAGTGAAGGTAGGATGAGGCTGCTCATCTGAAGCTGATGTAGTGGAAGCAGGCTTTCCAACCAAGTTAGAAGGGACTTGAGGATGGATTGGGTCCTCATCCTCAGAGTCATCATCGACGAAGATGCTCTCGAAACACTGTGTACCATCATCATCTAAGTCTAGTACTGTGACTAGCCTCATCAAAAGTGACTTCGCAAGTCTCAACAACTTTGTTAGTGTCAAAATTAAATACACGATGGCCACGAGAATGAGCAGGATATCCAATAAATATGCCATTATAACATCTAGATTCAAATTTATCAAGGTTGCCATGTTTAAGAATGAAGCATTTGCAACCAAAAATCTTGAAATGAGAAACTTTGGGCTTATGACCAAATCTGAGCTCATAAGAAGTCTTACCAATCACAGATCTCAAGAAAACCCTATTGAAAATATAACAAGCAGTAGAAATCGCCTCAGCCCAAAACCTCCTAGGTGTGGAATGCTCATCTAACATGGTCCCGCCATCTCTACAAGGGTCCTGTTCTTCCTCTCTACCACTCCATTCTCATTGGGAACTCTAGGTGATGAAAATCGGTGCTCAAGCCCCTATCGTAACAAAAGGTGGCAAAGGAAGAATTTTGAATTCTGTCCCATTGTCACTCCTAATGGCTCTCAATGCTCCAGAAGCTCAACAAAGAAGTCTAAGGACCAACTCTCTAAAGAAGCCAAATGCCTCGCCCTTAGAAACCGAAAATAAACCCATGAATACGGAGTAATCATCCACAATCACAAGCACATACCATTTCCCACCCACGATCAACTCTAGAAGGACCAACAAGTGTCTAGGTGCGAGGAGTCGACCAGTCCATCTGTCATCACTAAGGTAAGAGGTGGATGAGAAGCGTAAACCATCTTACCATGTCTCTGTGGTGAGCAAACAAGGTCTCTAATGACCTTTAGCCTAGGCAAACCTCTAATCAAATCCTTGCCATCGACTCTAGTCAAGTGATCGAAACCTATGTGTCCAACACAGTACTAGATCATGGGAATCAGAAGCAACAAGACACCTAGGGCTAGAAGCAGAAGAGATACAGAAATTAGCACAAAAGATCCTCTCAAACCTGGATATCTTAAAGACAAGTTCACCAGAGGAATCTATAACCCTGCACTCACCACTCTTAAATCTCACCTCTAGACCCTCATCAAGCAGCTGAGAAACAGAAAGTAGATTATACCTCAGCTTACTCACCAAAGCGACGTCCTTGAGCATGAATTTGTTGTTGACGCATCGTGTCCCTGGCGATCCACGGTCCTAGAGAAGCATCCCCAAATGTGATCAATTCATTGTCGGATACACGTGTGAGGGAGGAGAACCATCTAGAATCTCCAGTCATGTGTCGAGAACAACCGAAGTCAACAAGCCATATGTCCTCCTTCCTCGCACGACGGACCTACAAAGCACGAACAGAAACATCTGCCTCAAGATCAAGTTAGTGATAAAAGACTTGGGAATCCAGTACTGAGTCACACGATGCTTGGGCAAAGCAGTAGAAGCAACAATAAAATAGTTAGGAGCAAAATCATAAGAATGCATACGAGAACCACCTAGACCTCTCCGAATCGACCTACCAAAAGGTCGGTACTCCCCCTGTCTAGATGCTACCCGTGGTCTCTCCTCATGAAATCCTAAACCAGGACGCTGCCTAGAGTCACCAAAGGAGTCAAAAAAAAAGTCCTCTACGAACCTAGGCCTATGTTTAGCAGGAAAAACAGGCTGCCTGGCTCTAGAAACTATAGCAGGTGAAGGGACTCCTCTAATGGTTCTCAAGTTACTCATCCTCTCCTTCCTCTCAATCTTGGCTCTACGGAAGCAGAACTCAACAATGTGGCCATTCTTCTTGCAGAAGGTGCAATGGTACTTGACCTTTTGAAGGGTCTGACCGGATGAAGTAGAAGCACCTATCTTGCTAGAAGTGGTTTGGACAAAACCAGCTGATTTGAAGACTATCTTGGATGGCTTAGGGGGTTCTACCTCAAACAGACCACTCTCAACAGCTCTAACAACCTTAGGTGGATGGTTCTTAGTATGCTCTAGGGAATCAAATCCTAGGCCTCTATTATTCACACTCACCTTAGATTTGTCAAGAATCACGTTGAGGCTCTTCTTCCCACCAATAAATCTCTCAAGAGTCACTTTAAGGTAGTCATTTTGTTTGGCTAGTTCATAACAAGAAGCACACTTATTTGACATGCTAGCCCTATCAGACTTTTCCTTATAGTGAGCTACCTCAGCTTTCAAAGCCTCACAAGACACACAATAGTTATCTCTAATCCTATCCAACTGCTCTTTGAACTTAACTCTAAATACTTCTTGTATATTATCTATATTATGCCTAAGTTCAATACAAAGAGTACAAGAATCAGAATCAACAACTTTCTTGGAAGCAGTCATGGACATGGATTGTTCAATTTTAGCCTTTTCTTCCAGTGTCTTGTTCAAAGCATCATTCTCAATTGTGAGTTTAACACAGTTTTCACATGAAGCAGATTTAAAGTGAATAATCATTTCAGTCATTTCTTTTATTTTAGTCTTATTTTTCTCACAATGAGAGCAGGTGTGACTAGCATCAAATTTCATCAATTCTTTTGTAGCACTATCCAATTTTAGTTCAAGCAAAGCACAATTTGAACAAGGCAAAGGGATAGCATCAACAGTAGTCACATCTAAAGCAATGGTATTCATGCAAGCAGGACTAGCCTTGAGAGTTTCTAGTTCATCAAAAGCATCTTTTAGTTGACTAGCAACAAAGGAATGAGCAGATTTTAGATTTACTAGTTCATTAAGCAAGCTAGAGCAAGAATCACAATCATCAGCAGGATTAATGGATTTGAGCCTATCAACCTCTAAGTTCAAATCATCAATCATGGCATCCTGTTTCCTAATCATTTTTTTCTTACTTATACATTATTTTTTCAGCATAGGCTAAAGCACGTTTTATACTAGTAAGTGAAGGACGTACCTCATCGGGATCGCTGAAAAGGTCGTCGTCGTTGGAGGGTCGACGTCATGACTGTCCCTAGCCATGAAGCACATGCCGGTGAAGTCCTGGGCCTTCTTCTTGCCATGAGAGTCATCGTCGTCATCCTCCGTCTCCGAGTCCACATCGCTCATGTTAACACTCTCAAGAGCGGCAAGGACTTGGCTGACGAACTTGCGATAGTTGTGCTTCTTGCCTTTCTTGTCTTTGGCTTGATGACGCCTCCGAGAGTCCTTCTCCTCTTTGCCCTTCAGCTTGGGGCACTTGGAGCGAATGTGGTTAGGCTCACCACACTCAAAACAAGTGATAGGGCCACCTCTCCTCCTGTTCCTCACTTTGTTGTACACTCTAGAGAATTTTGTGGATAGAAGGGCTAAATCATCCTCAGGTAGCTTTTCTAGTCAGCTCATCACCAAAGAATGCAAAGGCACAATGAAAACCAGATGAGCCAAAATCACAAGAATCAGAAGAGCTACCCTTAGATGGGTCAACCACCAAAGCCATCGACTCTGTCTTGGGGAGACGCGATATGAAATCAATCTCATGCGTCTTCAACCTCGAGTAAAGCTTATCCATGGTAAGCTCACTCATGATAGTGTTGTCATTGATGGTTGTGATCTTCATCCCCCAGACCTTCACATTAAGAGCACCCAAAAACTGGCGTGCATTCTCAGACTCAGTGAAAACAAGATCAATAGCATGAAGATCATGAAGAATCTTGGAGAACCTCCCCCACAGCTCATCTAAGGACTCACCAGGTCTTTGCTCGATCTTTGAGTATTCTTTCTTGAGTCGGTTCGTCTCACTTCCTTGATCGCAATCGAACCCTCGTGGTAGTCACAAAGGGTCCTCCAGATCTCGTGAGCAGACCTCAAATGAGCCACGCGCCAAACTCAGACGACTAAGACCTTGGATCGAGAAAGTTCAGAGCTTTCTGTGTTAGCCTCAACATCCGGATTGATCACATCGTTATTGGTCGCACGACATATGGATTTTTGACCTTAAACCAAATAGCGTGCCCTTGAGCCTCAATGTAGGCATGCATGCGTTTCTAGTAAGCAAAATCAACTCCATCAAAAACAAGTGGTTTAGTTGAATACTTGTCACGCCATGGCTCCAAAGACCGGTTAAGATCTATGAGAAGAGCTAACAGGGGCTCGATACCAATTGTAGGACCAGGAAAGGCGACTAGAGGGGGTGAATAGACGCTCTATTTTTCACCTCGATCGACCTCAACACTACTTTCACTCCAATAGCTATAAAAGCTATAAAGATCTCAGATCTGAGCACAATGATCCCTGTGTTGAGTCCGATCAAACACCGGCCAAAAGACAAAAACAACTCACGGTACCGTGATCTTGATTAAGCAAATCAAGAACAAAGAAGCTGCTAGAAACAAAGCAGAGGCTAAGATATTAAAATAATCACAAGTTGCGTGCCAAAGCAAATGTTTGCAGGCGCCACAAGGTGCGATCAAGAACTACAATTTTTTTGGGGTGGACACGACCAAGATCTCTCCGACGATCTCAAGAATGATCTGGCGCCACAATGCCACCTATGTCCAATCGGTTTTTATGGGAGGACTCAAACCAAACCTTCAATCAAGTCGACGCTACCATTGCGCCACGGATCCAGCCAGATGGCAATCAAGAAATCACCAAATCGCATCAAGCGACTCAAGACAATAAAGAAAGCCAAAGACCGATCGATGCAGGGATGATCGATGGCGACCAAAGCAAAGAAGAAAAACTTTCGGTCACAGAGCAATCAATCCATCATATAGCCGATAAAGATGCACAAAGAAACAAGATCGACCCTTACATGCATTAGCCAAAACACTGCTATTTCATCACACGCAAGAATCAAAGAGAAATTGCCATCAAAATAGCCGAGAGGACTCTCGATTCTCCCGAGGAATTGGCTACCGCCCAAAACTCTGGTTTCTTGAGGGGCGCTACACCAGAGAAGGCTACAAGCCGCCGCCGCCGAGGGTCCTAAATCACTTGAACAGTGCCGCCCAACTCAGGTTTCTACCAGAGGACTACAGGCGCCGCCACACGCTATCTAATTTTCGGGGAATATTTCCAAGCCGCCGCCACGGCTTGCTTTTCTACAGGGGCGCCAACATTTTCTCCAGCGGCCACCTTTTTCCCAAGTAACCCTAATGTCCCATCTCCAAAATGCTTTTATATGGCACCTACCAACCTAGGTTCTAGAAGATTAAACCTAATGGGCTCACTTAAGGCCCAACATCAACAGAACACACCCGCACGCATTTTAAAGCGTCGTCTTCACTTATCTTGACCTAATCCACTTCTTCACGCACCGTCTTGCGCCGCGGGTTGGTATTAGGTCACCAAGGCGGTATTTGGTAAAATTACCAAAATACCCCTTCTCGATCTTTTTCGAAGACCGAGTCCAATCTGCTGAAGTAATCGCCGCTTCACCACATGTAGGTTGATCCGGCTCTCATCGTGTCGACAAGTCTCTCCCATCCGGTTCCCACCGACCACCTTGGCACTTGCACCGACCTCGCACCGCTTGATCAACCGTCGCACTAAATCGCCTGATTCGGTCATCCTTGTCCATTCTCAAGGCCACGCTTGAGTCACTTGACCTCACCCAAAGATCCATGATCATTCTCGACCTCGGCTCTCCAAGCTTAGTCCCGATCCTCCTCGCCGCTGACCGTCATTGACCTGCAAGCCACCTGCACAGCAATAGACAAGCAAACACAAATCCGGGAACAAATTCTTCACAACTTGACCCACGTTAGTGAAAACATGCAATATGCAACACATATTCACTATAGCCTATGAACTCAATCTATCCCAAAGCCAAATTCCCAAAATGGCTAAAGATCAGCCTTTTAACTTTGCCGAAAACGCGTGAAACTTCAAACCAAAAGCAACATTGCCAATTGTTTCATCATCCTAAGATCATGGGCATATCTCCATGATATCCACAGATGTCCATATCAACCAAGTCAAGCCGTGCGTTGACACCATCCTTTGTTTTGTCACGAATGTTCAGTAAGAGACCAATCAAGCTGTCACATACATTCTTCTCTACGCATGACATCGATGCAAAGGGCGAACTTCTAGGTGCTCCCAATAAGGTAAGTCCCAAAATATTGATCTCTTCTTCCACATGTTCTTCTTATGGGTCCTCGATTTACATCCCTTTCTGAGCACAACATCTAAATCCTTAACCATATCATAGACCTCTTTTCTGCTTAAATGCCTTGGAGCCGAATCGTCCTCCTTCTCTCCGTCAAATTGTTTCTTCATCTGCGGTATGGGTGAGCCCTCCAAGGAACCCACGATGACGATGTACACGGTTTTGCGGAGTGATTCACCACACAGTCTCAGATCATCTAAGCAAAGGAGTACTGTGCTTTGACCCCTTTGTACTGCCCGACAGATTAGCAAGGGCAGATAATCATTTATGGTGCGTAACAACATGGAACGTAAAGTGAAGTTCTCTTGTTTGTACGCATCCCATACTGCATACCCTTCAATCTACAAGATTTTTAGATCTTCCATTAATAGTGCTAGGTACATATCAATATCATTCCCTGTGTTGCTTTGGCCCTTGGATAAGTATCGACAATAAAATATATACGCTTCATACACAACCAAGGAGAAAGGTTGTAGATACAGAGCGCCACGCCAAGTGCTATGTCACGCTCATGTTACCGAAAGGATTCATTCCATCAGACTCAATCCAAACCTTATATTCCTCGGTTCCACATCAAGTCTACAAGCCTCCTATCGATGTTTCTCCACCGGTGGAATCGCAGGTGTCTTAGCTTTCCGTCATTCTTACGCTCCTCTGAGTGCCAACACAGCAGTTTTGCATTCTTTGGGTTCGCAAAAACCGCTTCAAATAGGAAATTACAGGAAGATACCATGCCACCTTAGTAGGAGGTCCTTTCTTCACCTCGATTCCCTCGTCGTCATCTGATTGATTCTTACGCTTGTATCGGGATACGTTGCACACCGAACATACATGCATGTTTGTATACTCGTTACGGTAGAGGATACAGTCGTTAGGACATGCATGTATTCTTTCTACTTCCATTCCCAATGGACAAAGAACCTTTTTGGCTTTGTAGGTGGTTTTGGGCAACTCGTTTCCCTCCGGAAGCATGTCCGCTAAGAGACCTAACAGCCTCGTGAAACTCTTGTCGAACCAACCATTGCTTAACTTCAATTTCAACAGTTTAAGCACAGATGACAACCTTGTGTATTCCGGCTTGCAACCTGGGAACAAAGGTTTCTCCAAGTCCTTCATCAAGACCCGGAATTGAACTTACTCCCTCTCATCACAATTCCCTTCTGCATCGCGAAGCATCTGATCTAGATTGTCATCGTGCAGCCTATCCGAATCGGAACCACAATCGACATCATTCGGCGACATATCGTTGATTTCCTGTATAATATGCATATCGTTGACTTCCTATATAATATGCTCTTCACCGTGACTGGTCCAACATGTATAACCCTTTTTGAAACCCCTTCGAATCAAGTGTGCTTCGATCTGCGCTCAGTTATTAAACATCTCTAGATTCTGCAGTCAATGCATGGACAGTACATATATTTCGCCCCCCTTATTCAACATATCCTCCTCGACAGTTCTTGTAAAAGCACACACGCTGTTAATGTACTCTTCACTCACACAGTTCTCAGTGTACATCCAGCTTCGGTCCATCACACGGTTCGTATTGAAAACCCTAGAAATAAATAAAAGGGTGACTTCAAAAGCGTATTTTCTGAGGCTTAATTACGCTTTCCAATAGAGAAAGCGTATTTTTCTCAGAACTAAGGTGGCTTTTTTCATTTTTACATTTTTTCGGATTTTATTAACTTACATGTGGGCCCTACTTGTGAGTGAATCATTTTTTATTTTATGATTTTATTTATAAAATCTATGGTGGTCCCACATATCATAGACTCGTTAGTTTATTAACTAAATGATTAAAAACAGTAGGATTTGAAGCTTAAATTGGGCTTAGGGTGACATCGCATTGCTAATAGTCGTGGCTCGGGGCCCTAAGGTCGCCTAAGGTGAACCGACGGTGATGTCCCGTGGCGGCGCCATGGGCTTCACTAGCGATCGATTTCGGCGTAAACGCCTGAAACTACTCAAATTAAAAGATGCTTATGCTCTAGTAGCTCACCTCAATGACGAGGAAGGTGTCAATGAAGTCGGGGAAGGTCCAAGGCGGTTGGTCGTCGATCGGTGAACAGAGGCGACAGCGGCAAGCTCCTCGGTGACAATAGCTGAAATGGACCACACGAGCGGGATTAGTGAGGTGAGGCGATACTCAAACCGGGCACGGAGTGGCAATGGACTCACCGGGCTTGGAGATCTCCCGCAGTTACCGTAGCGCCAGAGATGGAGATCGAGAAGACTCTGTTGGGGAGTTTCAGACATCGCACCGCTCTGTGATGAGTTAATTATCACGGACGGTTTTAACAAAAACCGCTCGTGATATGTAGTAATATCATAGACGGTTCATGTTTAAAAACCGCTCAGAAGTATTACAGAGCGGTCGATAAAAAACGTATGTGATATTGGGTAATATCATAGGCGGTTTTAAATATGAACCGCCTCGTGATATGACCTCTTCACATACGGTTTTTAGCATGAAGATAACACGACGGTCGGTAAACAAAAACCGCTCGAGATTGTTTTAATCTGACGGTTTCAATGAACAAATGCGTGATCAAAGGCCCAAGATAGCATTTTTGTAGTAGTGTAATTAGCCTAACCTTTACAAATCTAAAAAGTTAATTACAGCCAAGCCCCATCCGAACCACATCCAATGTAAGCCAACCAAGCACAAAGCTAGAACCGGCATCAATAACCCTCAGTATCCATCAGAGAGCATTAACCAAACCCATCATTGGAAGCATCTATGCCCCTAAAAATAGTTTTGGTAATTAATGATAATATGTGAATATGGGATTAACGTGTTTATTGAGTATTTACAAGGTTAAGTCCCATTGATGCTTTTGATGACCTGGAGTTGCATGGAAAAGGACTACATGAAGATCATTTGGCTCAAAGACAAGGTAAAAATAGTCTAGGTTTTTTTTCTTTTACCGGCCTAGGAGAATGAAGGTTAAAAAACCGGATTGTTAGGATAGATAGCCGTACTATGAAGAGGGTTCAAAAATCTAGTAGCTTGAAAGTGAATGATGCCACAAATGCTCAAATCATACTTGGTTTAAATCTTGGATTTAAATGAATTAGTTTGGCCTTGATTTTATTTGTTGAAAATTTTGAAGGCCGGACTAACCGGCGTTGGTTAGCCAGACTGATCGGGCTCCCGAACCAAAAGGACCGGTCAAGTTTTTCCAGAGAAGTGATTTTCTTGGTTTTGCTGGAAATTATTTGGGCCGGACTAACCGCCGACTAAAGGCCGGACTGACCGGGGTCCTGGGTCAAGGACCTGGTCAACATTTTCTAGAGAGGTGTGTTTTTGAAAATGCTACTTATTTTCATACGACCGACCGCAGTCAAGTCCTTGACCGACCGGGTCCCGGTCAAGGGTCCAAATAACATTTAACAAAGAGTATGTTTTCGCTGATTTTGGTTTTTGGCAGGCCGGTCTGACCGTGCATTCTACTACGGTCTAACCGGGCCTCAAGTGCTAGTTTCTCAGTGCAATTAATGCGTTTCAGAGAGGAACAGTTGACCATTACTGCAGGCCAGATTAACCGTCCACATGCCTGCGGACTGACCGCACTTTCTGGTAAATTGGGGATTTCGTGCCCCAACGGCTAGTACAGTGGGTGGAGGCTATAAATACCTCACCCACTGCAACTAGAAGGCTTTGATGAACCTCATTGAACACTCTTGAGCTCTTTGCATTGTCTTCTACACTTTGAGAGCATTTAATTCCCTTTGCAAAGGTTGTTGAGGTTTTTCCAAGAGAATTGATTAGGGTTTGATCATTGTGGCATTTGAGCATCTTCAAGTGAAGAATTCTTGTTTTATTACTCTTGGAGATTGTCGTCTCCTAGACGGTTTGGAGTTGTGCCGGTGATCTTCTTAAAGGAGATTGTGAGAAGACCCGGGCATTTGTGAAGGTTGGAGCTCGCCTATCTGGAGTGGAGAAGAGCTATCATTTGTGATTGAGGGAAGTGCTTGTGTGGAGCCGGTTTGAGTGGATCAAGCTTCCTCAACATGGATTAGTGGAGACCAGCAAGTCTCCGAAACCACGGGAAAAACATCGCTTGTCTCCTTAGTGTGGTTTATTCTCTTGCTCATTACTTTGTGCATTTATGATTATGTGTTGTTGTCTAGCTTGTTTAGATTATTAAGCTTATCTTGTCTTGTGTAGTGCACTTAGATAGCATTAGACTTTTTAGGCTTTAAATTGTGAAATTGTTTTACATAAGCTTTAATTTTGGTAAATTTAGTATTTAGCTAAAAGTTTTTAAAAACCGCCTATTCACCCCCCCCCCCTCCCTTTAGTCTGTTATCCTTGATCCTACAACCATCTCCATTCATTTTTGTCAATCTGAACCCACAGCATGAACTAAGCAAGATGCATAGAATGCACATACACCAATAGCCCTCAGTTTACATCATAGAGCAAGGGGATTATTAATATGAACTAATTATCAATTCAATTTCAGTATAAGACTATTAACATTATTGAGCAGTTCAATAGCTAGCAAGGTGCCACTAGCCAACAAGCATCTGCATGATCATTGCATTCATTTATATTTATGATTTCTCTACTTCTCTCTGAATGTATGTATTACACATTTACAAGATTTTCTACCATCACCACAAGATCAACCAACAACCGAGACAACATCAAGAAGACAAGAAGGGACTTATGCGTTAGTGGGAGCTAGAGCCGAGAGGTTGGAGGCGCGAGGGAGGTCCGAGGTGGTGCAAAGGAGCCGACGGCGAGAGGAGGAGGAGCTGGAGCTGCGGCAGGGAGGAGGAGAGCTGGCCGGCAAAGGCAGCCGAGGGAGGACTGGAGCTTGATCCGGCAAGCAGGAGGAAGGAGCTTGATCCGGAGGTGCGGGAGCTGGCGGCGATAGGGAGAAGGAGCTCGATCCACATGAATGCCAACAGCTCAAACCAATAGGTGATGGATCTGTCTTATCTCGACATCGCTGGTGGAGAGGTAGCCGTGGAGGAGGAAGAGGGAAGGCGCAAAGATCACAGTAGCTGTGGCATTAACGGTGACATCAAAAAGACACTCTTGTCGCATTTAGTGTCTTGTTCGATTGGCTGTGGTGTCACAAACCGGCAATGGGAAGAATGCATGGTGGCATCGGCGATGGGGTCACTTTCGGGTGGGGAGGGAGGACGAAGTTAGAGCACAAACCGTAGCGGCTCCTACTAATAAAGAGACTTATTACGATCGGTTCTATTATGGAACCGCGGTGATACTTATCACGCGGTTCCATTATCGGAGCTGTCCGTGATATGGTCTCATATCACGCATTTATTCATTATTAAAACCATCTGTGAAGCATCACAGGCGGTTGTTTGTTGAAACCGTCTGTGATACTTAGTAATATCACAGACGGTCTTCAACATGAACCGTCTATGATATTACCTCTTCACAGACGGTTTTTAGCGCAACCAGTAACACAGACGGTAACAAAACTAAAACCGTCTGTGATTGCATGTAATACAGACGGTTTTGGGCAATCGTCTGTGATGAGTCGTCCAGTATTTAGCCTTTTTGTAGTAGTGTTGATTGGTTTGGCTCGAAGTCCTATTTTTTTTGCAATAGAAAAAATTATCATAGATGGTTTTTGTTCAGAACCGTCCGTGATAGTTTTTTTTTTCATAAGTGGTTCAAAAACCGGCTGTGATGATCTCATATCATTATTGACACATAAATTCAGACGGCTCACGAAACCGTCTGTGATGACGTTTTTTGAACCATTTGTGAAGATCTTTTCTGTAGTAGTGTTATATCTGTTTGGATAGGATCAAAAGAAAGAAGGGAAAAATAACGAAACAAGGGAGAAGGAAACGCAGTCAACAGGAAGAAAGGTGACGTCGACTCGCAGCTGCGGCCGGTGACGCTGGACGTGGCGGATGTCGGTGGAGTGTGCGGCGGCCGGGGCGACCGGAGGAGAGACGACAAAGAGGCAGTCAATCACTATGGCACACATGGTCAGCAGTGGAGAAAAGCTAAAAAAACATAGTCGATTTACTGATCGAAGGAAAGAATTGGTATATTGATCAACAAAGAAGAAACCAGCGATTTGATCGGATGGGAAGAAGGGATCATCTATATACAATGATTTGCGCAACCCTCAGAGATTATATAGCCTCTCCTGGGGTGGCGCGTAGTAGAATTTCTTTATGGCTAGGAATAGACCCAGTTGCGAACCCACTCTGATAACATATAGGAAGATAGAGTTACCGGAATATTGATGAATTGCTTGAGTCTCGGAGGGCGTATATATAGAGCACAAGGTGGCTCGAAGCACAAGTCAATCTACTGTAGATATAGATGAAAAAAAACATGTCGGATAAAAATCCCAACTATTCTATTCTACCTCTAGTGATCTCGTCATACAAGTCGAATACTCTAACAAATACTACTATCGTGGATCTAGCTGTGCATGAATGGGATTTGAGGAGTGAATCCTGAGAAATCAGATGAGACCTCCACCAGAATGCTTCCCTCATTCCTGAGAAATCAGATGAGACCTCCACCAGAATGCCAAGAAGGGAAGCCATAAATTAATTAGGGCATTGTCTATGCTGTCACTTGTGACATTGTGGGAAATGCATGCCAACTTCTTTAATCAATCTATACTCTGTACTACTTTTAAAAGGCTCTTTGGCCACTGATCACAACTCATGAGCCACGCCCTCATATAGGATCCATGTGATTGGGACGTCTACGGTGGTTAGAGTTGTTCAGAAATCATACGTCTAGTCATTACTTACTAGTGTAGTGTAACGACTCTAAATTCTGAGGACGTTAAACTCTTTGTAACCGTACGTCAGTCATGCGGGGGTGCTGAGGTGGCTGCTGGCGTGTGGCCACGCTGCGCCCGCGGCGACGTGTCGCGTGGAGCGGGCTGGCGCACGGTGACGGTACGTCAGCCCGGCTATTTTTGGCAATACGCGTAAACGGTTGTCAAATTTGTAAATACGGTTTTGAAACCGGTCGTATCAGCAAAAAATTCTCCAGAAATCATACGTCTAGTCACTACTCACTACTCACTAGTGTAGAAACCGAGATCTCCAGTGTACGCACAATAGTTTCTGCAGGAGTTTACCAGCAGCCATTCAAGAATCGCGAGAGATAGAGCCAACGAAATAATGCTGGATATGAGCAAGTAGTAGTTTATCGCTTCTCACCGTTTGCGTAGCAGCAGTGATCAGCACGTAGCTGTCCAGTTGCTCATAACTCTGTGATACCCATGACCCATCCCTGCACGATTGAGCAGACGAACTTTGTTTCTCCCTCCTGGGCTAGCTCGGTCTGCCTCTTTCATGCTACGGATTAAAGAAAATTATAGTCTCAACATATCAGATTGTGAACAGTACTTAGTGACACAATCTAAACTGTTAGTGCTGTGCTCGTCGATCCAACAAATACTAAAAGAAAGAACGGACAACCTCTAACTCCAATTTTTAAATAGTAAAGATTCTTCATCTTTGTCTTCATGGTTAACGTCCAAAACAAGAATACATCACTCGTCATGGATGGCATGGACACGGATTCGTCGCAGCGGCAGGTGGAGAGCAAAAACATGGACGGACGATTGCATTTGTGTGCGCGCAGCGGCTACATGTACGTATGCTGCTGTCTTCAGCTAGCGCTCCACCAAAATAGGGGAATTCATTATTTGCCCTCTACTTAGATCCGTTTTCAGAATTTACCCTTATTCCCAACGTAATACATTTTTTGCCCCTCACTTAGTCTGTTTCTTCACTTTTTGCCCTCTTCACATTATTTTACTAATATCCAACCGTTTTTCCTGTTTTGACCATGCGAAAATACAACTTTGCCCTTGCTCATTCTTTTCCCCATTCTCTTCTGGTTCTTCTCCCCATTTTTCTTCTCTCCAGAGGTGGCCAAATCGTCGCCCGACTGCTTGGCTCTCGCCCAAGACCGCCGCCTCACGCCAGCGCCCTCCTCCTGGCTCCTCCCTATGCGCTCGCGCCTCTCCCACTCTCATCGTCGCCGCTACTCAAACCCTTGCCGCCTCCGCCTCAAGACATGCACCGACCATCATCAAGGCCTCCCGCGCCTCCGCCCACGCTCCCCGCCTCCCCGGCCAGGCTCGCCCGCACAAAGATCGTAGTAGTTCATCTCGTGGCCGAGGCGGGGTGTAGCAGGGTCCTCGCAGGGCGAGGTCCACCTTCGAGGCGGCGCACTGCAGGCACCGGCCGTGGGCGAAGCAGGAGGTCCCATGAGCGGGTGAAGACAAGCGCAAGGAATATGACCACGGCGAGGAGGAAGACCGCCAGACGACGCCGAGGAACGACCATCGCCATCGCCCGCCGCCGCCGGAGAGGGTCCCCGTGACGCGCCGCAGTGAGTCGTGAGGCCCATCGGGAGTGAAAGGAGGCGGTGGCGGTGGCAAGGGTTCCTCGACGCCATTTGCACTTGTGCTGCGTGACAGTGCGCTGCTTGAGTGCTTCATGGGATGAAGGCGTGAGATCTCGCGACTCGAGCTATGAGCGATAGATCAAAGTCATCGATGATCGACTTAGATGGCGGAATTCATTCTGTTGGAGAGCCGGGTGAAGCAGAGGTGCGCCAGAGGGGAGGAGGAGGAGGCATGAGCAAGGTCGGAGGCGTCACGGCGGAAGAAGCCCCGTTTGTGTGTAATCATGAGGAGATAAGAAAGAAGGGGTTAAAATGTCTTTTCGCGTGTCTTATAACGGAAAAACAGATAGATATTATTAAAATAATGCAAAGAGGGCGAAAAGCGAAAAAACAGACTAAGTGAGAGGCAAAAAATGTATTACATCGGGAATAGGGATAAATTCTAAAAATAGATCTAAGTAGAAGGCAAATAATGAATTCCCCCACCAAAATACGTGCAACTTTTGCAAGTTGGCGCCTCCTCTGCTCGTCGACAGTGATGTCTGTTTGGCGCTTGCGACGTGCGAGCTGTGACCACGTTATGACGTTACCCCCGGTCAGCCTGCCCATATCATGTTTGGAAATGTTGGGGGTGGGGAGCGTGCCGGCAGGACGACGTGGATCCGCTGCGTTTTTTTTTTTTTGGGATTGTGCAGTAGCAGCGACTGCATGGTTAGAGTACACATAATTTACTTGTTTCACGAGTGGTATAACATATCACATCTTTGTATTCCACGTATAGGAGATTATGATTGCATCTTTCCTAACCAATTGATTTGGTTGTTGTATTACCGGCTGGCACTGTAACACGTCCCACACATATAAGCATACTCGGCCCGATTGATTACCTCGTGCTGTGCCCCCTTTCTTCTTCTCGTTCTTCTCGCTTTCCTGGTATCAGATTGATCTACGATCCTACCACCGCACTTCTGTATCATGTCACCTACCGCCGACGAGTAATCGGCCACCGGTTCCCACATACCCGCCGTTGAACATCCCGCTGTCGGCACCCTCACATCAGCCTCCACACTTCCCATGGCCTCTTCGTCCATGCCGACACTCCCGCCCTCATCCCAAACCATCAACGTCGCTAGTATCAAGACCCACATCCCTATGTTTTTTTTTCTTGATCTGAAGACATCAAGGCACACCTTCTTCCTCGCCATGATCGGCAATTTCTGTCTTCTTCCCCATGTTGATGGCACCGCCGACCAACCCGAGGACCTCGACTGGGTCCAACGCGACTTTACCGTCCTCACATGGTTGTACGGCTCCATCGCCGATGATATTCTGAACATCATCATGGATTCCGACCAATGAGCCTATGACCTGTGGACATGCGGAAGATCTCTTCCGCGACAACATGGAGGCTCTATCTTGAGGCCAAATTCACAACAGTGCTCCAAGGCGATCTTTCGATCACCTCCTACTGCCAATGTCAGAAGACACTCGTGGACTCTCTCCGTGACATGGGGTAGCTTGTCTCCGACTGCTAACTCATCCTCAACACCCTGCGTGGCCTCAATGAACGCTTCTCCAACATCACCACCATTCTCTCCATGCAAGCACCCTTCCCGATGTTTACCACTACACGCTCCTCACTCCTCTAGGAGATGTGCAATTGTAATGTGTCAAAGGTTGCCACCGGCACTGCTCTCTTCAGCGCCTCCAACAGTTTGGCAGCATCCCCATTGCCATGTAACAACCCATCGTGCCACGATGATCGCAGCGAATCCACCTCCTCTGGCCACGGCAAGGGGTGCTACAAGGGCAAGAAAGGCAAGAACGGCAGAGATCATGCACCTGCCCTGTCACAATCAACGTTGACCCCGCAAGGACCATGGGTCTGCTTCAATCCTAGTTCTACGCTGGGCCAGGGACAACACTGGCCTCAGACGTGGCTGCCAGCCACCGATGCTAGTGTCCTCGGACCACGCCCGTCCTCGCTTCCTCAAGCGTACAACGTGTTGTCTCCTGTCATCGTGTCTCCTTCGACGTCTACCTCACCAACCTGGGATTCGATCAGTCTCACCACAGCCATGAACAATCTCTCTCACTAAGCACTAGGAGGTTGGATCATGGACTCGGGGGCAACATCCCACATGACATCTCACGATGGTATACTTTCCCACGCTATCTCCCTTCCCTCTACATCTCATGTCACAGTCGGCAACGATTCCCACGTTCTGATCTCCTCCATGGGTAACACCTGTCTCTCTACTCCTTCAGCTCCCTTTCAACTGACCGATGTTCTTGTTGTCCCTTTCTTGATTAAAAGACTTATTTTCGTTCGCAAATTCACTCGTGACAATTCTTGTTCCATCGAATTTGACTCTCTTGGTTTTTCTATCGAGGATATCCACACCAAGACTATGATTCTTCACTGCAATATCCAGGGCGATCTCTACACTATACATCCAACCGCACTGGTGTCATCTCCTCATGTGCTCCTATTGGCCACCCCTTCACACACTCTCTAGCATCGCCGCTTGGGTCATCCCGGTCGTGACGCAATGGCCTCTCTACTAAATTTACCTTTCATCACATGTAATAAGACATATCGTTCTGTTTGCCATGCCTATCAACTCGGCAAACATGTTTGTCTGCCGTTTTCAAGCTCCACTTCTGTTTGCATTGCTCCTTTTCAATTAATACATTGTGATTTGTGGACATCACCTATTTTGAGCAATTCTGGGTTTCAATATTATGTAGTCATGATCGATGATTTTACCCACTTCTGTTGGACCTTTCCATTACGCAATAAATCTGAAACCCGCAACACTCTCATTTCTTTTCATGCCTACATTCACACACAATTCAAATTACCACTCTTGTCCATTCAAAACGACAATGTCAAGGAATTTGTCAATTGTCTCTCTCTCTCTCTCTCTCTCTCTCTCTAGTTTTTCTATCACCACGGTATTGCATTGCACCTCTCTTGTCCCTACACCTCACAACAAAACGGAAAAGCAGAACGCGTACTTCGCACTATCAATGACATTGTCCGCACACTTCTCTTTCAGGCTCATATGCCCTCCTCCTACTAGGTGGAGGCTCTGCATACAGCTACATATCTCCTAAATTGACGACCTTCCAAGTCGATTAACTCCACCACGCCTTATGAGAAACTTTTTGTCTAAACCCCCATGTATGATCACCTTCGTGTTTTCGGTTGCCTATGTTATCCCAAACTCACCTCCACCACGTCTCATAAATTATCTCCCCATTCCACAGCTTCTTTCTCAGTTACCCATCCACCCACAAGGGTTATCGATGTCTAGACATCTCCAACCGTAAGATTATCACATCTCGTCATGTCATCCTCGACGAATCCATTTTTACGTTTGAAACACCTTTGGCTCCCATAGATACCTCCTTGCTTGACTTCCTACTTGACATCGCCTCCACCTCTGCACCGCTCATCGTGCTACCACGAGCGATGCCACCCCCTACCGTGGCCTCGCTTTCACCTCTTTGCACCTCGGCTTTCTCCCGCCACAAGACCGCTTCTTCGTCGCTTCGCTTCATCACCGGTTAACCTGCTGCAAGGCAACTGGTCCTCTTGTCGCGCGGTGCATCTCCTCGCCATAGACTTATACCTGCCTCGGCAACCCAAAATCCTATCGCGGCAACCATTTCTCACTCTATCGCGCCAACGTTTACTCCTGCCACGCCTGTCGTTTTCCCCACCATGACAATCTCCTCACCTACCGCGACAGCTCCACCTCTTGCCATGGCACCTTCACCAGTTGCTCGGCCGGCACCCCATCCACACCATATGGTTACTTGAGCCAAACACGGTATAGTCATGCTCGTGGACAGATTGAACTTACATGCCACGACCAGTTCCATCTCTCCCGTTCCCAAATAAGGCCTTAAGGTTGGTAATGACCTCACTTGATTAGTATAATTCCACCGATCCCTGGAGTTTACTAATTTCGAATCAAGCATGTGCTAATGTGCAGTCTTATGCTTGAAGGTTGCCATCCTCACTGCAAGTGGGTTGGTAAGTCAGCTCACAAAACGATATGTACATATGGCCTGAGCTTAAGGGCGTACATAACCCGTCGGTAATACACTAATACTCCACTCGCATACTCGCACCATACAAGTGCACTAAGAGCATTACAACAGTCCACGTCAGCTGTTACTAAGGGGTTGTCACATCAGCATTTAGGTGATGTGGAGGAGAGAAGGTGAGGTTGTTTCTAGATGAAGAAACTAGCAAATTGTTAATACCAAGATATAAGAAATAACCAAATACTCTATTGGAGGTTTACTTGTTACCTAAAAACGCGTTTTGTGGGTCCCACTGTCTTAAAGCAAAATATCCACTAGATCATTTGTGCAGCCCGACTTCGATATTTGATATGATAAATCAGCTAAAACATGTAGGTCACAAAGTTGTATTTCATTATTGATCATCAAGAATCATGCACACTTGTAGCAATTAAAGTCTTAGTGATGAACTCGAAGGTCCTTGTTTTGGCTCGGTCTTTCGATGAGACGGTAAGTTCGGGAGTAGTCGCTCAACTCTCACGATCCTGGCTACGAACACGCAAGGCTCGAAACCACGCAATCGCTGAACTGCTCGATAAGTCGTTATCAACCGTGCACAAATATCCGATTGACCTGACCACGAAGGTCGATTCCTGCATACACCGAAGAAGCACGAAAGAACAAGATAAAGCAATCTGAAATTACAAATAGGAATTGAAATATTTGAATTGAGTTGGGATTCTGAATAAGGATCTTAATTGAGTGATCTAGTCGATACACGCAAAAGATACAAGTTGCAATGAAGGCAAACTAAACATAAACAAAATTCAAGAAAACTAGAGGGGGTGCGGCCTCCTTAAATAGGGGATGAGGAGCCACAAATCTAAAGGAACTAAAGAGGTGGGACTAATCATGTTTACTGTTCGTGTGAACAGTAAACAACCCCTAGGTGGCCCACCGGCATATGACCCAAGTTGAGTATGATTACAAGGCCCAAATTGGCCCAAACAGGCGATACGATATCTTCTTTTGGTGATTTCGACGTGCACAGAAGGAAATTAGAGGTGAGGCCAGATCCGTTGAAAAGAGGACGAAATAAGCTTTCCGTCAAGTACTCGTAGACCTCCAACGGACTCCGTATGTAAAAGTTATAAATGTTTGAAGTCAGTGCTGTCTCTAGAGGCCGAACTGGATTCAAAACGTATCCAGCTTGAATTCACATGCAGTAGCACTATGACATGTAGACGTAGCACCATGGCATGTAGACGTAGCTCGATCCAATTGAGTAATATGACATTGTATTAACCGAAAGTCCTATTGGAGAAGATGTTGTTGAAGTAGAGGATTTAGTGCAGCAGGTCGAAGCAGTGGTTGTATCCTTAGGTTTGATGTCCTTATCACTTAGACACAAGTTTAAAAAATAATTTATTGGAAGACTTGTTTTTTTATTAGATTAAATATTGTTTCTCTCTCTTCTTAGTAATAAGATAAGAAATAAATTATTGTAAGTGTTCTAAGACCCGTGAACCTAAAGAAATTCCACTGCGCGCGTAGAAAGATCCGATTCCAATCTAAAGATGCTCCTACCGGTGCGGCGCATTTGTGGCGCTGTTCGATCCATCGATCCATCACCCGCCGCACGGTACCGGCAGTTGCACGCAAAAAATCGCGGAATCCGCGGACGCTCACACGCATTCACGCTCGGCACATGCCCGGATGGTCGTGGTGGAACCGCAAGGCCGCCGTTGTTTCGAGCCTTTTCCCTCGCACCAACTTCAATCATTCCGTCTAGCTTGGCCGAAAGCTAGCACGTCCTGCCAATCCACGCGAATATAGTACCCCTCGGTCTTTTTTACTTTCTTTTTTAATTTCCTTTTATGGTTTGGAGACGTAACTTTGACCGTTATTTTTTATAACTTTATATTAAGATATACTAATAAAATTATAACATTGTAGAAGTATTTTTAACGATAAATCTAATGATATAATTTTTACATAGCAAATCTAAATAATTTTAAACCAATTGGTGATCAAACTTTAGAAAGTTTGAAAAAGAAACGGAGATAGTAATAGCTATAGCTTACATTATGACGCCGGTATCCCAAGCTACTAATTGGCCACAGATGCAGTCAAGGGTCGATAACTTAGGAGGGTAGAATCGGCCTCCCAGATCGCAGAATCGGTCCTACATCGCTTACATCTGGTCAAATTCGGCAAATTTCGTTTAAATTCAATTAAAATTCGTCCGAAAAATTGAAAATACCGCCGGTATTTCCCCTCCCGGCCACCCTCTGGTACCGGTAACCGGCCCGGTTACCGGTGGGATTTGGATCACTGGATGCAGTACATTCGGGAGACATGTATATTCATACCCTCTACATGGTTGTTTTAATGTTTTACTCCATTAGAAAAGAAGTGTAGTGTAGTCTTATTGAGAAATCATAAAATGGCATATCAGTTAAGACTGATTGATGCCATACATTCTAGAAGATTAGCGATCTCACACCCATAAAGATATAAAGTTAGTTTTACTAAAGGATTTTCATTTTTCTGAACAATATGCTAATTAATGGAGCTTGCAATTCTCAAGAGGGGAGGATGAGGACTAATTAACCAACTTCTCAAATAAACCTGCAAATTTGGAACACGAAAATGACATGCATGGTTGTGGTTACGTGCAACCACTGAATTATAAAGCACCAACAGCGAGCTGGTAGGATACAAGATCCCTATCAAGCATTACGGTGCACCGAACAGCCCAGCTATAAGAGAAAGGTTTCCTTAAACTAACTAGGCAGTCCGTGACGTGTAACCCATGACTTCCGAAAAGTGTTGCTATCCGGGGGGTTTGCGGCTCATTTAGCATCTTTTTCAAATAAAATAGCAAAATTAGCCCTCGTGCAAACGAAATGGCACCCACAGACGCACGATGTCTTGTCGTCGTAGGTGACCTGCAGTGCTCCAAGAGTAGAGAGCATTGTAGAGGACCTGAAGTGCTATGGGAGCACTGTAGGCGGCACGTGTCTTATATCCATCCATCTGCGGTGTTATTTTTGCCATTTCATCGGAGAGGAGGCTATATTTGCTATTTCACATCAAAACACATCAAATGAGCTTTTGGGGAAAAAAACAAAAATGAATTAATTCAAGTATTTTAACCACTACTGAGTTGTGACAGATTTGGTTTGAGTAACCTTTTAGATTTACTTCGTATTAACCGAGGGAGTTACTATAGCTTCTTTTTTTAGGTCGACGGACAGTAATATACTAATATCCCTCGTGCTGTAGAGATCCTAAGTTATGCTCACTGTTTTGTTCGATAGCATTTGTCTGTACTCTTATTTAATCATATATATACATGTCTAAGTGTATGTAGATGCAGTTGTTGTCTAGATGAGAAAGATTAAGTCTAAATTAGAACAAAAGCATCTGGCAGTACTATTTATAATTGTACATGTACATGTGGTGAGACCGTGAGAGACTGAGAGTGAGCAGTTGTGTAGAGAAAACAGGAGCGCAATCCGCGCCTTTAGGTCGCTAGTGCGAAAACGAAGGCTTGTTGTTGTTGTTGTGGGCCTCGTTAGTTGGACCGAACACCCCAAGTTGACACGGATCGGGATTCCTCCACGCGTTAGAGCTACGCGCGATTTTCTTTCGAAACGGGGAGGGCCACTTTTGACGTATTTCTCCCGGTTCTTCGCTTATCCCCTTCTGAGCGGCAAGCTGATTTTTATATATAACAAATATAGCACGGTTCACGAGCGAATTAGTAAATCTAGTTCTCTTTTCGTGTTAAATACTAAAATGGCACTGTATTTGTGCGCCTAGAGCCGCTGAGTCCATAAACCAGGGGCACAGAGCTCCCTGGTCCATGCTCCAGGGACACAGACAGCCCCCGCCCTATCCGTCTTATACCGTGAGCTCCTTGATCTGTGCCCGTGCGGTATCGTGTGCTAGAAGCACGAACGCAGCGGCATCGTGTCCTGTAAGATCGAGGAGCCCGACTAAAGGGGTTGAATAGACAATTTTTTAAATCTTTTGGCTAAAACTCAATTTTACACGGAATTATAAATCAACTCGGTTTTACTCAATTAAAATCTAAATCAACTAGTCTTGATTAAGTACACTAACAATATAAGACTATTGATGATGATAGCAATCATACAAAAGCATCTAAGCAATTTAATTCTATTAATGTAAATTACACAAAATAAATCACAAGTGAGCAAACCACAATGACACAATGATGTTTTACTGTGGTGTTTGGAGACTTGCCGGTCTCCCTTAATCTACGTTGAGGTAAGCCTAAATGAATTGAACCGACTCCACGAATTAAACCAAACATCTCAATTCCACTAGTGATAGCTCTTTCCTGATCTGGGTAGGTGAGCTTCAACTTTCACAATACGTCGGGCCCCTTCACAATCTTCTTTGAAGAAATCACCGAACACAACGCCTCCAACGCTGTCTAGGTGTCGGTAAACACCAATATTAATAAGCCAAGCCCCTTGCTTGACTCTCATCACGTGCAACGAATGCACAAACTCAAGTGGATACGAAATTCAACTCTATATGCAACACCAACACATGCAACTAGAAACCTCTCTCCTTACTCACAAGGTGCAACACATGCACAATTAAGAGGAGAACCTCGCACTAACTCAAGAGAATGAATTGGAGCGCCAAAGGTTGTCTCACAACCGCCCAAGGGGGTATTTATAGCTCACACCACAAAAACTAGCCGTTAGAGACAAAACTCAGCAAAAATCAGTATTTGCGGTAATACCACTATACAAATATGGTATTATCGTTTTTACTGTTCAACGGTCGGAAATGGTGCATTAACGGCTCAAAAACTAGCCGTTAAAGATTTTAGAGCAATAATACGCAAATACAAAATCCCAGATACTGCTCTGCGGTCATACCGCATCTAAGGGTCAGATATCACAAATAATTTTCAGCATAGATGACACTCGGTAAAAATATCATAACTTTTGACTCCGATGTCGAAATTAAGTAATCTTAGGCTATATGGAAAGATTATTTAGAGGGCTACACATCCCATCTATTTGCATGATCTCAAACACATTAGATCAATGCAGAAAACACAAGAACTTCCAAAGAGTCACTACCATAGTCTAAATCTAAGAAAATAGTAACAAGCAATCTTAGACCATGCCAAAGGAAGCTGCATGAGTCCTAATAATTTGCAAAACACATTTGCAAACTTAGATCATGCTACAAGGAGTAGGTACATGAGCTCCCTCAAGACAAAAAAGGAAATGACCAAGTTGGCTTCAGAATAGTACACTCTTCGTTCAAACTGAAAAAGATAAGAACTTTGGCATGGATCTATGCGATCCTTGATTGGAATAGGTTCCCAATATCTTAGAGAATGCGTGTCTCAAATTTGGTTAGGTTTGGCCTTACGAATCAAAAGTTAAATCGATTTGAATTTTGGTTTTCGGGCTGATTTCACTGTTCATTAGCCTGGAGGTCTGACCGCCATGTATTGAGAGGTCAGACCGATTTTCAAAGGTCAGACCGATTTCTAGTTGGAGGTCAGACCGCCCAACTCATTTAGGTTTTGAGTTTTTATGTTTTTGGTCTATTTGCTTCAGGGTTTTGATTGGATTCAATACAAGTTTTCCACTGTGCTTGTATATTGATTTTCATAGCTTTTATAGTTATTGGAGTGAAAATCGTATTGAATTCGATCAAGGTGAAAAATAGATCGTGCTCCTATTCACCCCCCTCTAGTTGCCTTTTCGGTCCAACATCATGCTACAAGGAATAGGTACATGAACTTCAGTCATTTGCAAAACACATTTGCAAAGTATAGTCACATGCTACAAAGAATAGGTGCATGAGCCTTGGCTATTTGCAAAATACATTTACAAATAATAGCATCATGCTACGAAGAGCTAGAGCAAGCAAGATTGAGCTATCAACACATGATGATACTCAAGCTACTAGACAAGACACCTCTTAATAGTACGGCAACCCATACTAGCAATTCGGTCTTCCAACCAAACACCAAGACCGGTAAAAGATTAGGAACACATCCTTAGCCCTAACTAGTTATACATTTACCTTGAGCACCCTCTTGAAGCTTGATGATACACATCTTCACTTCAAGTCCGGGTCATTGTCTTGATATGCATCCTTCACGTGACCTACATCAACACATGATGGGTTTTCTCTTGACCAGATAATCAACTCATGATCATCTTCTCTTTGAGATCTTGATGTGCCATTCAAAGTTTCCATCATTATGGAACATAACCTATTCATCCAACTCATGGAAATATTAGTCCCATAATGTGATTATCAGTAATTACCAAAATATAGCCATTACTGCCAGATACGGTATTACCGCAAACTAGAATCCGGTAATACCACTCTCCGGTAGTACCGTTTCTCAAATGCGGTACTACCGATTTCCAGAGGTTTGAAAAACACACTCTCTGGAAAAATCGTACCGCCATGTAAAACTCGGTATTATCGCACTCCGATAGTACCGTTTAAGAATTGCAGTCATACTGATTTCAGGTTTCAAGAAAAACTCTCAAAAATAACCACTCTATTAAAAACATACTGTTAACTAGATTTCGGTACTATCGACTTGCGGTAATACCGCTCATCAAATACGGTCATACCGTCTTTGAGATTTCAAGAAAACTTACAAAAATTTCATCTCTGAAAAATTCATACCGCCATGTAAACTTCGGTATTGCCGACTTGCGGTAATACTGCTCAATACTTGCGGTCATACCGAAATTGCTGAATAGATTTCTAGAGGGAAAACAAATGCAATGCATAACAAAAATGACACAAAATAATCTTCAAGCCACTAGCCATGATTCTTCTATTGTCTTTGCATTGCCATTACTATGTCGCCATCCATAAACAGGGACTAAACCTTTAAAACAACTTAGCACATACATTAGTCCTATAACACAATTGCAAATAATTGAATATAAAGCAATATGAGTACATAAGTTTTATATACTCAAAAGGATATATTTCAAAGTAAAGATCTCCAATATATGTGGATAAAGAAATATTGATCAATACTAATAAAACTACAAAATATAGAGTGAACTCTCCCTAAATGCGTGCATACACGAATGTGTAATAAAAATATATGTATATATTCAAGTTAAACTTTTAGTGGATTTCAACTTATATTTTGGATCCGAGGAATGCAACAAGATACGAGAATATGATGTCGAATGCATACCTCTTTGATTTTCACCTTTTCATCAATTGAGACTAAATAATAGGTATATCAACAAAAGTGTTAGTCTCACATATAGATTTATCATTAATCACCAAAATACTCCTGTCAGTGTTTTAGAACCGAACTTACGTAAAGATTGTTTGATTCGGGGGGGTCTTCTAGAATAGAATCACGCAGAGAAACTAACACGGGGATTTTTATACAGATTCAGGCCTTCTCCGGAGAGAATAACAACCCTACTCCTGTGTGTGTATGGTATTGAGTGTATTCTGAACAATCAGGGGAAAAACTAAGACTATTACAGATAGTGCTTGTATTCCTGATGGCCCGAATTATCTTCCTTTTCTTCCTTTCTTTGATTGCCGCCTTTTATAGTACGTGAAGGAGCGGCAGTTATTCCAGATAAAGCGGCGCCTCATCACCTCCCGTAACGGGCGCACGTTGGTAATAATCACCGGTGTATTAACTCCTCCACATCGCTCAATAGCTATGTACCAGAGATAATGGAGTATTACGTGCCATTACTCATGTAATAACAAACAGATGATGATTGTTTGAATCCCTTAATCAATAAGACCCACTTGTCTCAGAGGTTTATTTGATCATAAGGTGGTCGAATGACCTAGTCGTAGAGGAGCCTATGACTATGAGGTAGTCGTAGCAAGACTTACGACTATGGGATAGTCGTAGCATAACTTACGACTATGGGGTGGTCGTAAAAGAACTTACGACCACCCATTAGGCTCTTCCTCATAATATTAAGGGTACACTCGTGGTCCACATAACGCCATATTTACCTATAATAAGAATTATAGATAAAAGATAAAATGAGGATTATTATATCCTCGCCATCTAGCCCCCACTTCAAGTGAAAGCAACTTACTTGGTAAAGGAGTTATAGATGGTCTTACGACCACGAGAGGATCAGAGAAAAATAGTCGAAGGAAAAACTCTTCGATTGTATACTACTTTGACCGTAAATGTGCTTGGTCAAGAAATTTCCTACGACTATCAAGTAGTCGTAAAAGCATTCCTACGATCACGAGGTGGTCGAGTATAGTGATCGGAAGAAAGAACTTTCCGATTATCATTTCCTTTGGTTGAAAATATCTAACCAAGGAAGTAATTTTGCTTGAGTGTAAACGCAAAACCCGATTTTCTCGAATCGGACAATCGGGAATCTCAAACGACGCTAGATTAGCCTGTCTGCATTGAAGCGGTTCCGAGAGGCAGTGGCGACCCTTGAATGTCACGCCCCGGCCAAAGTACGTGATTATAAATACTCACCGGGGTGAAACTTGGTTTTTACTTTTCCCCGAATCACTCCCTTGTTCTTCAAGCTCGCTTTCCATCGCCGAAGTCGTTCTTGCCTTCTCCGCCGCCACTCCAATTGTGCCCTCTTTTTCAACCCAAAACTTCCTGTTTCCGAGAAAGATGGCCAGGAAAGTTTCCGAGTGGGAAGAGTCGGAGATGGATGCGGCGAAGATTCAAGCCCTAGTCGTCGCCAGGAAGATTCCAGAGAAGACTCTTGTGAAATGGATTCCGGCGATTGGGCAGCATTGGCCGTCGGGGGAGAATGGGCAAATTCCCGTCTTCCAGGCTTACTATGAGTGTAGCCTTCGACTGCCTGCTCACCCCTTTCTCACCGTTGTGCTTGAACATTTTGGGGTGGAGATAGCGAACCTCGGTCCTAACTCCATCACCATGCCGGCGCTGCCAGATATCCTCTGTGAGGCGTGCACGAGAATTCCCATGACCTCGAGCTTTTCCAATATTACTATGGAATGGTTTCGGCAGTCGGATTGCCGGAAGTTGCGGTCTAAAACTCCACGACCGAAGTCGAGGGAGTATATTCAGAGTTTCACCCGTCCTCATGGTGGGATGGAGGAAGAGGTGGTTTTATCGAAGTCACCTCGTAAGATGACCTCTCTTTCGTGGGGAAGGTCATTGAAAAGAAATCTTCATGGGATTCGACTCTCAAGATATCGGTAGGATTGTTCCTATATTCAAGCTATCAAAGACTTGAAGAAGGAGGGTTGACCGGATGGCATGTGGTGAAAGATTTCATCACACGAATTAGTCCTTGAAGAAACGAGCATCTCCTATGTGGAGATACTCGGGGCTAACTGAACTTGACCGTGGACTACAACGAGGGTAAGTGAATTTTCGACTTAGCTCTCGGTTTGGTCTTTCTCAGAAGTTGTTTAAAGAATGCCTTTATCTGCTTGAACAGATCTTTCACCACGGAGATTGACGTTAGAGTCAAACTCGCTTATAGAAGCCTCCGCCACTTAGTGTGGCGGTTCCTAAGATCCTTAAGGTCGATCCGCAGAGGAAAGGATGGTTCGCCTAAAGGTAATCAAGAGTTGATTTTATCCTTAGGACTTTATAGTCGAGAAAGAACTTACGACTAGAGAAATGTTGTAGAAAAACTTACAACTTAGTAGTGACCGTAGAAAATCTTACTTGCCGAGGAAAGGTCGAGAAAAACTTACGACTTGATATTTGGTCATAGAAGGTCTTACGACCGCTAGTAATTCTTCTTTTTCTGCTTTTGCTTACGTAAAGTAGGTATGGAAAATCGCTTGACGACGAAGAAGTCAGACCGATAACCATCGGTGCAGAGTTGACAAAAGACAAAGGCTCAGCTCCTCCGTCCAAGAGACGTCGACTTACAAGAGCCGCTGACAAGGGAGGAGCAAGCTCGAGTTCTAGCCCTTCGACCAGATCCTCTGCAAAGCCTGTGGCAGACATAGCCGCAGTTGAAGCCGAGGCTGAAGCAGCTGAAGCTGAGGAGGTCGAAGCAGCTGAACCTCTTAAGCGCAAACCTCGCAAGGCCAAGGTACCCTTCTATTATGACAAAAAATCTTTCGCAGTTTCTGCCACCCCTGGTTTTGTCAGGCACCTAGAAAAGGAGATCTGGAAAGATTTTATGTCTTTTGTGAAGGACAATGCCGCTCCAGCAGAGCCTTTGGCTGAGGGCAGCGCTGCTCTTAGAGTGGTCGAGACTGATCTCGGCCATCCGGAAAATCAGGAAACCAGAGGAGTGGTTCCTGTCCAAAATCCACCTACTGACGGGCGTGGTCGTGGTAATGAGCCTATTCTTCAACTTGAACTCCGACCAGACGTGGTCGTAGAGAAGAAGAAATCTTCTGTTGGGAAGGTGACTCCAAAATTCCCGTTTAGGTCTAAGGTACAGAGGTATGTGAAATATACTGAAGTGTAAGAACAGCATTTACCTTGTTCCTTTTCACAACCTGACTTACTTTCCCTTTGTTGTTTTTACTTCCTCTAGGAGTTTATTTTTGCTTGACCGGTTTTATTCTTTTGAGCAAGCAATGAAAACAAACAACGCCATGAGGCTTCGACTTCGTACTCCAACAGAGATGGAGACAATGAAGATTAATCTTCAAAGCGGTGTCACGCTCTGAACAACGTACTTAGTGAGCTACATACTGAGGGAAAAGCTCCTCAAGATGATACGATGGCCGCTCACATAAGTACTATTGGGGATCAAGTCGGGACTTTGCAAGATCTGGTGACTACTCTGAAGGCCAACCAAGCTGAATTGATAAAGGAAGCGGTCGAAACTGCAGTAAGTTATGCATTAGCAAAACTTAAAGCTCGTGACCCCAACCTTAATGTGCAACCACTCGAAGCCGACTTCGACTGCTCTGAAGCAGAAGGAAGACGTCTGATGGAGGAGATGCAATCAGTTGGCCGGAAAGTTTCAGAGGAGATGCAGTTGGGATCTCCCTCTTCAGAGTAGCTTGTAATAAACCTGTGAAAAACAAGTTTTTGTTGATGTAATATACGATCCATCTTGTTTCCTCGCAAATTATCCGTCGAGTAGTTAGTAACTCAAAAGATAATTAACTAATTTTAAAGACTAAAAATTGAAGTCAAATTAATGACTTTATCCTAGCCCCGACTATTTGCTTAGTTTGTTGAAACTAAGTAAATAGTCTTGTCTCTCGCAAATCATCTTGTCGAGTAGTTAGTAACTCAAAAGATAATTAACTAATTTAAAGACCGAGAATTGAAATCAAATTATCCTAACCCCGACTATTTCTTTGAGTTTGTTTAGACAAACTAAGTAAATAGTCTTTAGAAAGAGTTTCTGAAAACAGAGAGGTTTGTTTAACTTGTAGTATTTGGCCGCAATTGTCATGCACTGGTCGAAAGAGTTGTAACGAATTGACACTAGGAAGTTCCTTCTAGTGGGCGTGACCACGTCTGCAGAGAGGAGAGGCTTCGACTAGGTAATGTTAACATCTCCGACTAGATTAATTAAATCGAGAACAGCAACTTGAGTTAAACAAACATCCAGAGAACTTCAAAAAATTCGTTCGCCTTTCTTTGGAGGATTCAATAAGTTTGCCCTATTATCAAGAGTTGGAAACTGAACGATGCTAGGAAGTTCCTTCTAGTGGGCAGGACCACGTGCAGAGAGGAGAGACTTCGACTAGACGTGTTTCTTCCTCCGACTTAGTTAAGTCGAATTGAATACACCAAAGGCAAATTGAATAAATCTTAAAAGTGCACTCGCTAGAATATTTTTCAAAAATGAAGTGAAGAAATAATCTAAGGTGAAAAGAGTTGGCATTCAAAAAAAAATTCGACTAAATAAAACCCGAGTTCTTTGTGTTGGCAACAAAAGCGAGTAACGAGTTGACACTAGGAAGCTACTTCTAGTAGGCAGGACCACATGCAGAGAGGAGAGGCTTCGACTAGGTGATGTTATCTGCCTTTCAACCAGTGTAAAGAAAACTGGGCGTTTGAAACATAGTCGAAAAATTATGAAAGCACTACTCAAAAGTAAGACAATAGAGATAGAGAAAACCTGAGTCTTTATTGTCCGAATGATTGGTTACACATAGAACTTATGCGAATCGGGTCGATGTTTCAAGAATTGAGAGAACTCCGCCGCCTTCCATTGCCAATCGTATCGACCTCGACGAGTAACTTCGACCACTGTGTAAGGACCTTCCCACTTGGGAGAAAGTTTGTTCCGATTAGACTTGGATTGGCAAAGCCTCAATACCAAGTCACCTCTGAAAGAAGGTGCGAGGTTGGACCTTACGATCATAGTATCTTCGCAGGCTTGTTGGTAGACCGCGAACTAATTAGGGCCTAGTTTCTCCTTTCTTCAAGTAGATTAATATCATCTGCTCGAATTTGTTCCCTGGTTGGAGTCTCGTGAATGTTTCAACTCGTGTTGACCAGTATCTTTAGTTCCGAGGAAGCATGGCTTCAAAGATCAAGACTAGAAAGAAAGGTGTTTCTCCTATAGCACGATCGTAGTTGTACGAATCGCCCATAATCTGTAGGGTAACTCTTGTACCCAAGCCCCGAGCGCTTGACGAGCCGGTCAAAACTTGAGTCTTAATTCCTCTCATTATTTGGCCGTTTGCACGCTCGATCGCCCCATTACTCGAGGATGGGCCATGTAGCATAACACAACTTGGTACCCAACTCGTCGCAAAATTCCTCAAATTTTGCGTCAAAATTGCTTACCATTATCTCGTAATTATTCGACTCGGTACTCCAAATCGAGTAATTACGCATCTCATCATAAACCGTTTGCCGCTCGTTGTTATCCCGATCATAGGTTCGGCTACAATCCATTTTGTGAACGATCAATAGCCACAAAAGGAACTCGAAACCTCCCGGAGCTTTGGGGAACGGTCCCGTGATATCAAGACCCCAAAGTTGCAAAAGGCCAAGATAGAGGTATTGTTTGTAATGCCCGAGCTGGTTGGTGTATTTGCTCGCTATGAAACCGCATCGACACACTTTTTAACCAACTCTTTAGCATCGTATAGGGTCATTGGCACAAGAAAACCTTGTCGAAAAGCTTTGCCGACCAACGCTCAGAGGAAGCATGATTTCCACAGATGCCACCATGTATGTCGTGAAGAAGTATTAATCCTTCGCTCATGAATGCATCGCATGAGCACCCCTTGAGTACCCCGCTTATAGAGAACTCCTTCACCAAAGTATACATTTTGGCTTTTTCGATAAGCGATCCGCCTCGAGATCGCCTTCGCATGTAACCCTTCAAGATAATCATAGATGGGCACCATCCATGTATCCTCGCACTCTAGAGAGGTCGTCTCAATAGGAGGTGTCTCGCTCGTCGACCGTGAGAAGGCTTTCGAGTTGTTCCAAGAAGACTCCTTTTGGTACTTCAGATCGGGAAAAAGCTATTCGAGCAAGTCGGGTCTCATGCGAGGAAATTATCCTTTCAAGGGATGAATTGTGCCTCAAACCTAAAAAATGCTTTTCTAGCTTACGACTCCGATAAGTACCGAGACATTGTCGGGTTAGAGCACGGTACTTTTGCCGACTTGATTCACGACTAGTTGAGAGTCTCCTCTCACGAGTAGTCGGCGAATCGAGAGCGCTTTCACTTTCAGATACCACCTAGCAAACCTTCAGATTCTCGCCACATTATTAGTGGCCGAAAGTTTAATTGTATGGCATACTTTAAGGTCTCTCCAGAGGAGATACCAGACCACCCACCTCGAGCCACTTAAAGTAAGCGACCCGTCAGTACATCGCCCATCGGGTCGGGAATCAGATCTTGGGGATCCCGAATGTGTTCAGATTTGTCCATTCGGCGACAAAGTCCGCCAAGATCTGGATTTAATGGCCGTCGGGACACGAAATGGATGTCGAACTCCCAAGTTCGACCGACCATTTTGCCATGCGCCCATTGCTTCCCTATTCTCGAGGATCACCCTAAGGGAAACTCGACGCAGCCTGCCTAGTTTGTGCGCTGAAAATAATGCCGCAGCTTCTCAAGATATGAGGAGGGCATATAGAAACTTTTGGACCCGAGGGTAACGCCCTTAGGTCCGTAAACTTCACTTACGTAGTAGACCGGTCGTTGTACATTTTCACGTTCTACGACCACTATCGCGCTATCGCTCGCGGGCGTGGCGCCTAGGTAAACCAAGAGCGTTTCTTCCGCCTCGAGAGACCGTAATAGAGCACTCAGAAGGTACCTCTTGACATCCTCAAAGGCGCTGCCTCTTTCGACCACTCAAAACCTTTGTGTTTCCTTAGAAGTTTAAAGAAGGGTAGTCCCTTTTCTCCCAATCGGCGATGAAACGACTTAAAGCCGCCATGCACCCAAAGTGAGTTTTCGACTTCTTTCCGTAGTTGAGGGCGATTTCTAAAATGGCTTTTATCTTTTTTGATTTGCTTCGATTCCTCGATTGATACTAGGAATCCAAGCAATTTCCTAAAGAGATTCCAAATACACACTTCTCGTGATTAAGTTTTAAGCGATGTTTTTCGAGATTGTCGAACGTTTCTTGCGTGTCAAGAATATGATTAAGTCTCTTGATGCTTTTGACAACTAGATCATCAACATAGGCTTCTAGATTTTCGCCTAATTGAGATGAAAAAGTTGCTGCATCAAGCGTTGAAAAGAAGCTACCGCATTTTTATACCAAATGGCATTTTGACATAGCAAAATATACCAAATGGTGTAATAAATGCGGTCTTTTTTTCATCGTCTAGACACATATTGATCTGGTGGTATCCGAATATGCGTCTAAAAACTTAACATTTCACAACCTACAGTAGAGTCAACCAACTGATCGATACGAGGTAAAGGAAAATCGTCTTTTGGACAAGCTTTATTAAGATCAGTAAAGTCTACATACATACGCCATTTGCCGTTTGACTTTCTAACCATTACAGGGTTAGCCAACCATTCCGGTGGTTGACCTCTTATAAAGCATGCTTTAAGTAGCTTATCCAATTCGATTTAATAGCATCTCGCCGATCAGGGCAAATCTCCGCAATTTTTGTTTTACGGTACTTTGTCGCCAGTAGCTAGCTGCGTGCTCGATCACCTCCCCGGGACTCGGGCATGTCGGATGCTTGCCACGCTAATACATCTGCAAGTAGCTCTGAGGAAGGTGATGAGGGCGCCTTCCTATTTGGGGTCGGAAGTATCCTCGATGCGAATCAGCCTTCGAGGGCTCCTCAAGGCGTCAGAGGAACCTCTTTGACTTTGTCGCTCGGCTTTGGTGCATTTTTTAGGCTTCACTTGCTAGTCGGAAGGTCGATTTTCTTCTCGAGTTGGTATTTGTCCTACCATCTCGAGGGATCGTGATCGCGGTATGCGCCATCTTCTTGTCACAATGGATTGTGATTACTCCTTTGGGACTGGCATCTTAATACATTGATATCCATAATGAGTAGCCATTAGAATTTTGCCAAAGTTGGTCGTCCGAGTATGGCGTTATATGCCGTATCGAAATCGACCACATCAAAGGAGATTTTCTCCGTCCTGAAATTACTTGGTGAACCAAATGTTAAAGGAAGAGAAACTTGACCAATTGGTTTGGCCGAAGATCCCGGTACGATCCCATGGAAAGAGTATCGTACCGGTCTTACTTTTGTCCTCGGTACTTGCATGTCATCCAGAGCACTCGTATGAATAAAATATTTAACGAGCTTCCACCATCAACCAAAACTCGATTGACCCGACAATTGTTGATGGTGGGTTCGACCACGATTGGGTATCGACCTGGTCGAGTCGAAGGAATCGGGCAGTCACTCTTCTCGAAAGAGATAGTGACTTCCGACCACTTCGGTAATTTATTGACGAGAGGAGGATCTATGGAGTTTACCTCACGTTCAGCAGCCTTAAGCTGTCGCTTTGATTCATATGCCGATGATCCCCCGTAGATGTGTTCGATGGTGTGTTGCGGATCCTGGAACAACATCTCCTCTTCGTCATCTGAAGATTTATGACCACTTGTTTGACCTAATTGCTCGAGAGTGGGAAGTGGTCCTTGTCGCTGTAGTAGTCTTCAAGCTTTTCGTTGGAAGACCCGGCAATTGCGAAGGTCATGCCCTTCCTTTTTATGGAAAGGACACCACCTAGGCTTATCATTTTTTGATCGTATGCTTACCTTTGCTCTGTCTGAGTCGCGGCTTGATGTGCGTGGTTCTTTATCATTCACACCAATACCTCCTTGGAACCGCCGGTTTGGAGTTTTTGACCCTTCGCCTTGTTCTTGGACTTTTTGCTTTTTATCCTTCTTCTTACCAATGTCGCCTCGCTCTCGAGAGGTATTGTCTTCGATCTATTGTATTGTTCCACTCGACCGCCTCGTATAAAGTGGCATATCGATCACCATCTCAAGAGTTCAAAGAATGTAAGTAGGTGGGTTTAAAGCAATGTCTTCGTTATTCTCCTACTACGGACTCGCTTGAATGCTCGATGACGATGAATCAAAACTTCCGAATTGAGTTACTTAACCTCACTAAAGCGCTTGATGAATTGGCGCAAGGTCTCGTTGTCATTCTCGTCTTATCCGTGCAAGTCATCCTCCTTTCTAGGGCTTATTGTAAGTGCCTTGGAAATTTGCCAATAGAAGGTCGCAGAGGTGTTGCTAAGAGTAAATCGACTCGAGTGGTTGATTCAAGAACCACGATCGAAGCGGATCCTTCGAGCACGCTTGGAAGATAATTTGCCATTACATGCTCTCTCCTCCTCCCCGCCGCCGGACAAATTGCTAGTAGATTTGAAGAAATTCGATGGGATTTTGGGAACCATCAAACTTCTCCATGTTCACCGGGTCGAAAACGAGGTGGCAAATAACGTAATTCTCGGAGATCAAAGCGAGAATGCCCGACATCCAAGAATAACTTCTTGACGCCTTTGCAGAAAGAAGGGTTGATATCATCGGTGGTCGTACTCGACGATACCCAAGAATAGGTTGACCGACCTATGATAGATCTCGATCTTACGAGGGAATACTCCTCGAGTTTATCTCGCCGCAGATTCCCATGCCTGAATGGTGAGCGATCACCTCTCAGGGGTTTGTCGATCATCGATCGCTCGAAAGACATTTCTCGAGTAGGTGATCGACGCGACTTCATTGTTGCGCCGATTCCTCGCGTGGTGATATGTTCGATCGACCGTAGCCAAGAAGTCGTATTGCTATGACTTCTGAATGATGTCGAGGCGCTTCACCTTTGCCATCGTGTTCAAGCATTTGTGCGATCTCTTCAACGAAGAGGTCGTAGCTCGGTGCTCGGGCTAGCTCTTGAGTTGGATTCTCGAGCAAGTCATTGATGTCTATGAAGTTCTTGAGCTTCCTTCGATCGATATTGGATGCGCATGCAGATTCTTACGGGCTACAATTTTCTTCCGTCGAATAGCCTCAAGAGCTTCTATGTCGAACTCTTTAGACCGCCTCAATGAAGTGCGAGAATGTCGAGGATTTCTCGCGTTCATGAAGGTGTTGGTCATGTCCGCCAATGGTGGCGCCCTTGCCAACGCCACGAGGGGGCGCGGTATGATGTGTGATCTTCGAAGGGTCTCCATCTCGGCCTCTAGAAGAGTGACCTTGATCCGAGGGAAGGACGAAGACCTCCTGTTGATGATTCTCACTTGCGCCGAGGCCTCTCCGCTTGAGGAGTCGTCGAGACACACCATCTGGCGACTTTGGAGTAATCCCCTCCGTAGGGGAAGTCACGGGTTATAACTCTCCGTCGGCAGTGTGATCTGCATGAGAGATGGTCGAATTTGTAGGAAAAGCATGCTTGATCCCGCCTCTCTGGCCATCCGGAGAGGGAGGATCACCAGATCTTGCATGAAGTCCTGGTGTGGCTTCGAGCTTGCCTCACCAAGTTGACGAGGATTAAAACATCTATGTATTATTTTAATATATAATAAAAGACCATACGTCTTCATGGTCGTAACCCCTAAGACCGACGACCTCCACAGTCGTTAGTATTCGAAGGTTATAATGGGTACCTCGGTGGGATGAGGCTTTGTGCCTAATCCCGACTGCAGATAACCGCCGTAAAATTCTTGAATCGGGTATTTCTTATCGTATGATGAATGGAACACGTGTTATACGTTCCAAACCATGCGATGGTACAACCTGAGACACCGACTATTAACCACCCTACGGTTAAGCTTTTCACAAGCAATCGCAAGGAAGTTAGCACATTGCTAACTTCTCTACCGCTCAAACCCGGTCGTAACGCTTCACGAGGGACGTCTTCTCCAGAGTAAGCGCCACCTCTTGGAAGTTATTTAAAGGTGAAGCACAAGAGACAACAACGAGAGACAAGAATGGAGACGATAGGCGACACACAAAACAAGGCCAAGGCAAAGATATGCACGAAGCCTAAGCGGTGGAATTAGAAGCTAGATAATCGACCTTAGACTCATATTCTAAGTCCGATTGTCTTGTTAACATTCCTCCATTCAATGTAATTCAGTAGTACTTAGCCACATCTTGTAAATCCAGTTCATATCAATAAAGAGCGACCCCATTCCATTCCGGGATATTCCACGCCATTTTCCTCGCTTATTTTCGTAAGATCGGCGATTCGATCGTCGACAAACGGGCGCCGTCCGGTGGGGAAGAAGGCGTAAGTTTCAAGAAATTTTTTTTCGCTCAAGAAAATCCTCGCCCAAAAACTCGCAATCGCTCATGCGACTATGCCCGAGTTTGGGATGAGGAAAATCGGTTCGATTTGGCGGACTACGCCAACCTCGACATGGAAGGATGTATCCGCCATGGAAGAAAATGGCAGTCATCCTCATCCTCCTCTCGGCCAGGCTCGCCGACGTTAGCGAGGTCGTCGGATGGATGAAGATCGCCGCCACTACCGGTGGCGCATCAGAGAACCCCGTTCAGACCAATTCGAATGCCAGAGGATCTCTCAAGCCGGCCTTTTCGGCCGCTTAAACAGTGAAGAAGTTTCACCTCATCACCCGAAAACTATATACCATTGATGAAATCATGGTCGAAAGATACTCTCCTTCGCTTCGCAATTCCAGAGTCAACCGTCACCGTAGCGGTGTCGATAAAACCTCCAGTCGGTCGAGGCCATGTGGGGATGATCACACTCAAAGATACGATCGGCGGTTCATCGGATCAGCCGAGAAGACCTCAGAAGTGCTCATCTCCGACCGATCTCCATCGTGGAAAATTTCGCGTAGCATCGACAAGCTCTCCATTAGTTACGATGGAAGCTCATCGGAAGATCAATGCCGAAGCACGAGGTCAACGCGATCGGAGATGAAGATCAAGATGCCTGACGGTCCTACACTCTCTACCACGCCATCACGTGTTGTTAGAGATGATCCGCCGCAAGCACCAACTTCCGGAGGCAACGGAACTAATCGGCGTCAATCGCTTAACTACTTCGCATCGCCTACCCAGAGTGACCGACAGACCGAACAAATCCGAAGGTCGGGGAAGGTTGACAGCGTACACCACGACCAAGATGAACCACGAGACCTTGATGAATCGTACAAAACTTCGGCGTATTCAAAACATGTTAAATAATTCGATCTGCTCTAGCAGAACGCCTAGTTTTGTACAACTCGTGAGGTCGGTATCCAAAATTCTCCAGCAGACCATGCAAATGAGCAGGCGTGACGAGAACAGAGGGGTTCAGAAGTCGACTAGGACTTCGGCCCCAACGCCTCCCTCGGAGGGGACAAGATGGTCATACCAGAGAGCGATCGATACCAAGACCTCCTCGACGATTCGACCAAGGAGTCACGAGGAGAAGGCTATTTCAAGAGGATACTCCCCCTTGCGTCGAGAAGAACCACCACTAGGACCTAACGATCTCCGACATCGCTTGAACCAAGTGGTGATCGTGGACATCATATCAATGTCCACGACCGGATCAGACACCGGAGTTCAGCGTTGCCAATCTTAGGGATCGGTCTCCGATCGATTATAATCCGGCACCTTCCCGGAGAAGACGCCATGAATCAATCACAGTTGTCGAGCCTTCATTGGGCTCCAAGGCGTGCGTTAGCCTAGCAGTTGCCCCAAGCCAACTTGGACAAATTCAATGGAACTCAAAACCCATTGGAATTTCTCCAAATATATACCACCTTATCGAGTTCTTTGGTGGCGATGAGAATGTAATGGCCAACTATTTACCCACCGTGCTCGAAGGGTGCGCCGGTCGTGGTTGTTAAACTTATGGTCGGATCCATATATACTTGGGAACAACTCAGTGATCTTCGATTGCCAACTTCGAGTGCGTCTGACGTATACAGGAAGGAGGACGATCTCCACGTAATCGGCGAGGATCGATGAGACTTTACGCCAATATATCAAGAGGTTCGGCCAGGTTCAGAACTCTATACCGAAGTCGCAGAGTCCTCTCGTTATTCAAAGCTTTAAAAGCAGGTCTAAGGAATCGGCGTTTACGGAGGACATAGCAATGAACCCTCCAAGAACAACCGTTGAGCTTTTTGATATGGCGGACAAATATGCCACTGCTAGTGAAGCAATCGAGTGGTGTGAAGCCATCGATCGGAAAGACAAGATTCCCCAGCCCGGTCTGGACAAACAGGAGAAAAAGAACAAGAAGTCTCTCAAGAAGAAAAAGAACCGCAGACCCGACGACAAAGAAGTCCTCGCCGTTCGGATAAGATCGGGAAGGGCAAGAAGGACTATCTTGGGTCGAAGCAAAGCAAAAGTTCGACCGAAGGATTTCTGATTTAATAAGAAGTGGTGTCCACTTCACGTGACGAGGGCATGATCTCGCAAGACTGTCGTGGTCTGGCGGAAGAAACTGGAGGATTATTATGCAGGTAAAGGACCATTTCCGGCAATACAGGAACATGGAGAAACGAGCTCCAAAAAGGACAAGGATGGCGACGAGGAGATGGAGTACCAGGATCCCCAACACACAGTCAACATGATTTTTGGAGGATCTTCTTCATACGAGTCCAGACGTCATCTGAAGGCCATGGAGCGGGAGGTCAACCTCGTCGAATCTCCAACTGTAATCAAGCACTCGAAGTGGTCGGACACCGCAATTTCCTTCAGCAAAGACGACTGCACCATCCCATCGACTCGGCGGGTAGGTTCCCATCGTCGTTGAACCAACTATTAATAATTGTCGGGTTAATCGGGTCTTAGTGGATGGGGTAGTTCCTTGAATATATTATTTGTAGGAGCTTTAGAAGAAATGCAGTCCCCATGTCAAAGGTGAAACACATGAAATATGCTTTTCATGGCATAGTTAGGGTTCTACCGCTAAACCGATAGGACAAGTTTCCTTCTGGGTGACGTTTGGAAAACGACAATTTCGAACAGAGAAGATCCCGCTTGATGTAGTAAACTTGAATCCAAGATACAGCGGAATCCTCTTTCGACCGACCAAAGATTAGCAAAATTCTTGATAGCCACGCATTACGGTTATCAAAGTTTGAAAATGCCGGGGCGAAGGAGTCATCACAACCGAGGAGATCGAAAATGGCTTACGATGCGATCGGAAATCCTTTGCACCGGTTGATGAACTTCCGACCAGAGAGGTTAATCCGTCTCCCATGCGAGTCAAGCACTCGAAGCCAAAGATGGCGCCCAAACCATCCGACTGCACCAAGGAGGTACTACTCGACAAAAGCGCTTCTCGGGACGGCGTCAAGTCGTCACATGGGTCAGACAACCGGATCCAACCGCGCAAGATTACGGTGGGGCAAGACTCGACCCTAAATAGGAAGAGTCGCTCGTCTCCTTCCTCCGAGCAAATCAAGGCGTGTTTGCTTGGCAGCGTCCGATATGCTCGAGTCCCCGAGGTGATCGAGCACGAGGCTTGCTCTCCGGCGATAAAAACCGATCAAGCGTAAACTACGACGTTTTGCACCCGATCGGAAGGAAGCAATCCATCGGAGATTGACAAGCTTCTCGGCAGGATTTATTCGTGAAGTCAACCACCCACAAGGGCTTGCTAATCTGTAATGGTTAGGAAAAATAATGGGAAATGGCGAATGTGTATCGACTTTTACAGATCTTAATAAAGCTTGTCCGAAGGATGACTTTCCCCTTCCGCATTGATCAACTAGTAGACTCTACTTAAGGTGCGAGTTACTAAGTTTTTTAGATCGATTCGTGGTACCACCAGATTAGTATGTGTAAAGAAGATGAGGGAAAACTTCCTTCATCACCCCATATGGTACTTCTTGTTATATTAAGATGCCATTTGGTCTCAAAAATTTGGTGCAACTTTTCAAAGGTTGATGCAAAAACTTTTAGTCCACAAATCGATCGGAATCTAGAAGCTTATGTTGACGATCTGGTCGAAGACCACCAACGCAAGCGACCACATTCCGACTTACAAGAAACCTTTAACAACTTGAGAAGACATAACCTCAAGTTAAATCCGGAAAAAGTGTGTGTTCGAGTTTTACTTTGAAACCGCTTGGTTTCCTAGTTTGGCTAGAGGTATTGAAGCTAATCCGGCCAAAATTGCGGCCATCGACTGATGCGCCCTCAGACCCGAAGGAAGTCAAAAACTAATCGGGTCAGTATGGCGCGTTAAGCCGTTTCATAGCAAGATTAGGGGAAAAAGGATTACCTTTCTTTAAACTTCTTCGGAAACATGGGAGTTTCGAGTGGACTAAAGAGGCAAACGATGCCTTTGAGGAACTCAAAAAGTACCTTCTGAGTACCGGTCTTAGTTTCTCCGAGATCGGGAGAAACATTGCTAATTTACGTGGCAGCAACACCACAAGCAAGTTAGCGGTGTCTTGGTTGTAGAAAGGAATAATATCCAACGACCGGTCTATTACGTAGCGAAGTCTTACATGGACCAAAGGAAAGATACCCACAGGTACAAAAGTTGCTCTATGGCCTCCTTATGTCTTCAAGGAAGCTAAGGCACTACTTTCAGGCCCACAAAGTGGTCGTATTTCTACCGGATATCCCTTGGTCAAGTCCTTGAAACAGGAATCATCGGGACGAATAGCCAAATGGGCGGTCGAGCTAGAGGCGTTCGATCTCCATTTTATTTCACGAACGACAATAAAGTCCGTGCAATAGCGAAATTCATTGCCGAATGGACAAACCACCTCGAACCCACCCAAGGACCGAGTACGAACACCACGACGAGTGGACAATGTATTCGGCGGTTCCTTGATGTTACAAGGATCGAAATTGGAGTGGTCTTGATATCCCTCTTGGCGAACACATCAAGTACGCCATCGATTAAATTTTCACGCCACCAATAATGTGGCGAATATGAAGGTTTCTTGGCGGGACTCGAGACTCGTTAAGCTCGGGATTCGCAATTACTAGTGAAAGGCGATTCTCAACTAGTAGCGAATCAAGTGGGGAAAGAGTATCAATGCTCGAGTACCAAGATGTCATCTTATCTGGCGGAAGTACGAAAACTTGAAAAGCACTTCTTCGGTTTTCAGATCCAACATATTCCTAGAAAGGAAAACTTTCTGGCGCACCGGTTAGCACCGGATGGCCTCCACGAGGTCGGCCGTCACTTGGAGTTTTTCTCGAGCAACTCAATTCACCCTCGGTAGTTGAGCCTTCCGAGAACATACATGATTCTTTGCAAGTTGAACAAACTAATCAAGGAAACATGGATGCTCCATGTGTCGTTGACGGTTGGTATTTATCACGATCACGGTAGAGAGAGCGGATGACATCGATCTACAATTATCTTGACATGACACAATTCGAGAAGATGATGTAGAGGCCGATCGTATATACGAAAAGCCAAATCATACACTCTAATCGAGCGTATCTTGTATAAACGAGGATCTCATGGAGTGTTGATGAGATGCATATCTCAAAGCGGATGGCATTAGATTGCTAACCAAAATCCATGAAGGCGTCGTGGAGCACACCATTCCTCTGAGAACCACAGTCGGTAAAGCCTTAAGCAAGGCTATTCTTGCCAACCGCCCTTCATGATGCAAAAGAGCTTGTGACGAAGTGTGTACAATGTCGGTTTCATAGTCGACAAGTACATCAACCAAAGACAAGCCTTACAAACAATTCCTCTTTCTTGGCCTTTTGCAACTTTGGGACTAGACATTACGGGACCTTTCCCAAAAGAGCAGGGGCTTGAATTCCTTTTCGCCATGATTGACACGTTTACAAAATGGATTGAAGCCGAGCCGATTGTTAAAATAACAAGCGAGGCCGCTAAGAGATTTCTCTTGAAAAATGTGATCACGCGATTTGGTGTACCCATCGTATCATCACAGACAATGGTTCCCGATTCTCCGGCGATCAATTCCGGGAGTTCTGCGATGAACTTAGTGTCAAAATTCATTTTGCTTCATTGTAACATCCGCATGAGCAGCGGAGCGATTAAGCGGCTAATGGTATCCTTATGCGAGGATCAAACGCCGAGTATTCACCGATTAATCAAACGGTCGGCGCTTGGGTTAAAGAACTTCCCTCGTGTTATGGGCGTTCGAACCCACGACCGTAGGCGACCGGTGAAACTCCATTCTTTTTGGTTTATGGTCTTTGAAGCCATGCTTCCTCCGAACTCAAAATTGGCTCTGCTTTCGAATCGATCGTTTTGACGAAAATGATCGAGAATGAGCGACGACTTCGACGACGTCGATTTCCTTGAAGAACAGCGAAACCAAGCCCTTATGCGATCGTGATCTACCAACAAGCCATGCGAAGGTACCATAGTCGAAGGTGCGACCTCGCTGACCTTTGTTGTAGGTGATCTGGTTCTCGAGAAAAATTGAGCCAAACAAATCGCAATAAACTTTCTCCTAAATGGGAAGGTCCTTACTTTGTGGTTGAAGTAACCCGACCGTGTTAAAATCTGTTGGCTATATCTCGATGGGCAAATTTTGTCAAATTCTTGGAACATCGATCAATTGCGTAAGTTCTATGTTTAATTTTCATTCTTTCATTTCTTTCAATTTCAATTTCATTAAATTCATTAATTAATTAAGAAGTGCAACCTTGCTTATATATATACACCTACATTACAGTGGTTTATTATTGTTAGTCCAGTGGAGAAGACATTTTTCTCTCCGATATCCTTTATAAGGATCTCGATACTCTATGGTCCTAATCGTGAGCATTTTTTCAAATGATTCCCGCTGCGACTACACTTTTTTTTTTTAAGAAAATGAGTAATCGAGCACCACACAACTACCTATCTCATGAATGATATGCTTACGATTTTGAAGATTATGCTTCATTATTTCACGATTCGGTCTATTCTTGTCAGCTCTTCGGTGGGACACGGAAAGCCTCCTAGTCGAAGTCTCTCCTTTTTCAAGCGTGGTCACCTTGCTGGAAGGAGCTTCCTAGCGACGGTTCTTTTCTTCGATCCTCGCTACGATCGGATCTGAAATTTGAACACGTTTCAAGAAATGTGTCGTATGCCTTCGTGTCTTAGCATTAGTTAGACCGATTATGGGACAATAGATATAAACAAAGTTCACTTATAATTTGTTGCATACATATTTGCATTTCTTCTTATGTCAAGTTTGACAAAGTCTTTTTCGACCATATATAGTGTTTTTGATTGGTATTTCCATTATGACAAACAAAGATCTATAACTAGTCGAAATCATACCGTCCCTGACCACATTTGATTTCCTAATCTTTAACGATCGCTTTTGTCTTACATGTCCAAACATACCTTCAAAACTCACATACATGGTTATGACCTCTTTTTATTCTCTTTCTTGGCTCCACCGCTTGTACGAAGAACGTTCTTCTACTATCAAGCAGTCGGGGGCTAGGAAATATACGAGAATTTTAAAAAAGTCAAACAGGATAAACAAAAGCTTTGTCAATGACATAAAAGGTAAGTTTTCATAGATATTCAAATATTTTTACACTTGCAGGAACCTACTCTAAGAAATATTCCCTGCCTAACTACTGCTTGTCGGAGATTCGACCTCCATCTCCTCTACAACTATATCTCCGAGTGGCCTGAGTTCTTCCATGAACTTGGTCGCCTCCTCAGGTGGGCAGTTGAAGTCATCTTTAACAGACTTGGAGATCAATGGAGGTCGGAAGCTTTCGGTTTGCCAAAGCAAAACTAACTCCACTTGCAACACTGTTTTTAGGGCACAGGCATAATTCGTCCGAGTAGTTTTGACTAGAACTTTAAGATCCCTAGAAGTTGACCCAAATAGTTCATTTTCTCTATTGGATCTCTTAAGATAGGCACGCTTGATCTCGATCCCAAATCAAAGATCATCTTGTTCAAAGTATGAATCTTTTCATCAATATTTTGAGCAAGAGCCTCCTTATCCTCGCTCAAATTTGAGTTTTCTTTACTCTGCTTAGCATTTGCGTTTGCTCTGCAAAAACAAATCGCTTAATGAACACAAGCATCATTGAAGGAAAATCAAGTTTACGACATATTACCTTTATTTGTTTTGCTAAGTGTTTCATATTTGGTCGTTGCTTCACGATCAACCGGTCCTTAGTGAACTTGCTTCAAAGAAATGATCGGTCCTTAGCTTTTATTTCTTCTTCAAGAAAAAGTCGCCTTGGCTTTCACCACAACCTCCTCTTTTATTTTCTCCAGATCTATCGAATGCGATAAGGAGAATAATTGTAGAGGAGCAAAGTATTGAAGAAGAAGCGAAGTTTAAAAGGAAAAGTTCTTACTTTCCAACTCGAAGTGCTTTTGCTCCAAGTCCTTAACTCATTTGGGTCCTCCGATCACAAAGAAAGTTCTCGACCAAATGCTACACAATTAGCATTCTCTTTCTTAAGTTCCTTATAAACTTTGTAAAAAGAGTTATGTGGCGGTCGTAGAATACTTACGAATTGCTCGGTCATTATAACCGCAAAAATCAAATCGAGGTGCATCTTGAGCCGAGTATCCGATACTTTCGCCACGCCTCATCAAGCTCCTTATCCTCGGCGAATCGGGGCGAAAAGGAACTTGTTAGGTTGGGAAGGGTTATCGGCAGGATCGGAACTCGTTGAGACCTCTCGAGGCATCTACCTCCACGTAAGGGGTTTCAATCACCAAAGGATCCAACTCGGCCATTGCCCTTGTCACCGCCGGGGCTTCTTCGACCACTACTTCCTCGTGAACTTTGTCCCGAGAAGTGCTCTGCCTGAACTTCCACAGTGCGTCCTCAGAAGAACACAGTGGAAATGACCTAACACCGAAGACCTATGCAAACCAAGATGGGAAGTTCAAAATATCAAATCATCAAGGAATTATTAAAGATACATACTTATACGATCACTTTCATTTGTACATACCTTGTTAATTTCCGGATTTGACTCAAACGCTTAGAGAGAAATCTGTGCGCTAGCCTTCCTTTTCTTCTCTTCCAATTTTCTTTGGTTTCGGACAAATAGGTTTGTTGGAACCTCACATCCTCCAACAAGATGTCGGAAGCTATGTCCTCGACTCGTTCGTCAAGGTCCACATTCCCGACTATCCTGCCTGAGGGAGTGGTTTCATCAATCTCGGATCGCTTGTTTCAAGAATAACCGAAAGGTCGTGCACGCGACCACTCTGGAGTCTCTGACCTCCGCAGCTACATTCTCGGACTTCAGCTTATCCACCCAAATCAAAGAACAAATTTGATTAGGTGAAGAAATCCTTTATCTAAAAAATTTTTCGTACATATATGACTCCAAAATGTTCTATTACCTCGAGGATTCATCTCCTTCAAGTGCCTCAGGCACGACTCGGTCGGAACCAAGGTGGGACGTTGATCCTCACCAGATTGTATGATTCGCAATCCGACCGACTGCAAATATAGAGCACGATTGGAGATCTGGTCGGAATATATGTATATACATGGTAAAAGGAATTTAATAAATTACCTTAAGCCTTGCAGTCTCCTTCAATAGGAGTTATGCTAAGATCTTGGGGCATTCAAACCTTTTCTCGAGCTCTCAAGACAGATCACTGACTCGTTCTCTAACTTCCCAGGTAAGAACTTTAATGTAAGGAAGAATAGACAGATTTTAAGGTAATACATTTATCAAATCAAAATACCGATCGAATTTATCTCAAAGACTTACCACCTTACGAGGTAGCTTCATCACGATCAAGGCACCAGAGCAGGGAATGAGTCCGGAGCTTCAATGGGCTAATCTGGCGAAGGGTAAAATCCTTCACCACATGCCACGAAGTCAAGCCCCTGACTCGCAAGTCGTAGATGGCATCCGCCCATCTCTTGACTATCCCTGTCTTCTTTACGGTTTCCTTCCACTTGGAGTTTTCACTTGCTCTAGTTCCGCAAGTAGAGGCCATCGTCTTCGTAACCGCTATGTAAAACCAAGATTTTTTCCATGACGACCACGAAGATTTCGGCAGACATGAAGATGTACTCATCGGCCTTCCGTCATGAAGACGCAATGTGCATTCCCCAGAGCCGCCTCAGATTTTGCCGCAGATTTTCCCATCACCATGCGGTAGAAATAACTAAAGAGCTTCAAGTTCGGTTGTATTCCTGTGTATGCCTCGCACAAATATGCTAAAATACTAATATTTGCGATCGAATTTGGGGCCATAATTCACCAATTCCACCCGTAATGTTCAAGAACGGAGGAGGAATTTGTGTACCGGTAGTCTCAAATTTCACATTCGATGTAGGCAAGAAAATAGGATTTCGCCATCTTCACGGCTCGAAAATGCTCTCCGATCGCGGTCTCCAATTAATCAGATTCCTATCTGGGAGCATTCCCATCTTCTTCAAGGCCTCGAGTTTTTCTTGCCCAATTCAAGGCAACCACTTTGTAATCTGCTCGACATGGCGAAAATCCTCAAGAATGAGTAGCAAAAGTTGGAGACTTTGTGGCTCAAGAACAGAAAAGACTCGAGGATTTCTTGGCGAGAAGCTAAAGGGGATCGAAGGATTCGGAAGCATAAAAATTCTAAGAGCCCAAATGAGAGGAGATCTTATAACCTTCCGATACTTTCAAGGATTTCTACAAAAGTCCAACCGACAAAAAGCTTTTTTTGTTCAAACGACAGAGGAACTCTTCGCTTCCCAAGGCAAGTTCTCAACTTTAAAGTGAACACAGACCACTTTAGATACCACGACATTAAATGGGTTCCGCCTCGATACGATTTCATCGGGAAAAGGTATATACACGATCAGTTCATTTAAAGTTAGGGGCTAGCCGGCGAGGATTAAAACATCTATGTATTATTTTAATATATAATAAAAGACCATACGTTTTCATGGTCAGAATCCCTAAGACCGACGACCTCCCTGGTCGTTAGTATTCCAGAGGTTACTTAATGGGTACCCTGGTCGGATGAGGCTTTGTGCCTAATCCCCGACCAGATAACCGCTCGTAAAATTACTGAACTGGTATTTCTTATCGTATGATGAATGGAACACGTGTTATACGTTCCAAACCATGCGATGGTACAACCCTGAGACACTGACTATTAACCACCCTACGGTTAAGCTTTTCACAAGCAACCGCAAGGAAGTTAGCACATTGCTAACTTCTCTACCGTTCCGACCAGTCGTAACGCTTCACCAGGGACGTCTTCTCCAGGAGTAACTGCCACCTCTTCGGAAGTTATTTAAAGGTGAAGCACAAGAGACAAGAAAAGAGACAAGAAGGAGACGATAGGCGACACACAAAAACAAGGCCAAGGCAAAGATATGCATGAAGCCTCAAGCGGTGGAATTAGAAGCTAGATAATCACCTTAGACTCATATTCTAAGTCCGATTGTCGGTTACATTCCTCCATTCAAGTGTAATTCGAGGGTAGTACTTAGCCACATCTTGTAAATCCAGTTCATATCAATAAAGAGCGACCCCATTCCATTCCGTGATATTCCACGCCATTTTCCTCGCTTATTTTCAGTAAGATCGGCGATTCGATCGTCGACACTCATGCTTCCATCTTTCTTCCGATTTAACAAAACTGGTGCTCTCCATGGCATTTAACTAGGTCTCATAAAACCTTTCTCCGAAGTTCTTCTATTTGCTTCTTCATTTCACCAACCTCATCGGCATTAGCATCCGATAGGGTCTCTTAGAAATAGGTGGTGTTCGACACTAGATCGATGACAAACTTGATGTCACGGTTTGGTGGCATTCCGTAATTCCTCTGGAAACACATCTGGATAATCCCTGACAATAGGTACATCTTCCAAAGCAACTACCTTCAAACTATTGGCTATCAGGTGTCCATCACGCACCGAGGTAGCTTGAAACTCTACCTTGTTTCCTTTAGTATCTTGGATTCTAACGGCTCTTCGGCCACAATCTAGCACGGCTTTGTGCTTGGTTAACCAATCCATGCCAAGAATGACATCTAAGGTCTGGGTGTCGAGAACAATGAGGTTGGCTAGAAACTCAACTCCAGCTATGAGTAACTTAGCCCCTAAACATCCCACTTTAGAACTTAGCTCTGATCCAAGCGACTGGACTAACAGAGTATGCTTAAGGCGCATAACTTCCAAGTTATTTTTAGTTACAAAAACTCCGGAAACAAAGGAATGCGAAGCTCCAGAATCAAACAGAATTAATGCAGGTACTGAGTTTACTAGAAACTTACCCAGTACGACTTTTGGTGCTTCCTGGGTTCCTTCCATAGTGACGTGGTTGACACGACCTCTGACCATAGACTGAGGCGCTCTTCCTGGTTGACTGGTACCTTGAGAAATTCCTTGGTTGCTCGGTCTTTGGGGTCTTGGCGTAGCTCCAAGATTGAAGCGCGATCGAGTGATTGTCCCTTCGCGACACCTTTGGTTGGCGGCGGACTGGCCGACGACAAGAATAGCAAACTCTCAAAGAATTCTGCTGATTGCTCCCTGGATTGGGGTTGGTTGGCACAGGGTTGTGAGAGTTCTGAGCAACTGGACGAGGTGCTAATGTGGGTGCAGGCGTCTTGCTGAAAGAACTCTGCGGCAGAAACTGATTACTCTGCTGCGGTACCACTCTTGCTCTTTGTTGGGACTGGTGACTTCCTTGCTGAGCCATCCTACATTTGCGATTGTCCTCCAGCTCCTTACGTTTGTCTTCCATAACCAATGCCTTGTTAACCAACTCATGAAAGTCTGGGAAAGTGTGGGCAAGTAAACTGACCTACAGTCCTGAGTTCAAACCCTTCAAGAAATGACTATGGCGAGACTTGTCGTAGACGACATCTTCTGGAGCATAGCGAGCTAGCTGAGAAAACTTATTCAGGTAGTCAGTCACCGACATAGCTCCTTGCTTCAGGGCACGGAATTCATCCTTCTTCAGATCCATAATACCTTCATGTACATGATATTGGCGGAATGCTGCGGCAAATTCTTCCCAAGTGATATTTTGCGGCGCCTCATGTGTCATACTTGAAATTCTCCCACCATTAAAGCACTATGCCTTCCATCCGATGAGTAGCATCTGAACTTTCTCATGGTCGCTGCATTGAGTGATCAGCGCTTTCTCAATAACCCGAAGCCAAACATCGCTTCCATTGGTGTGACATTACCGTAAAAGGTTGGAGGGCTTAGTCCTCATGAATTTAGTGCTTGGATGGACCTTGGTGTCCATGAGCGACGGGGCTCTGGGTGATGATTGTTGTTATTGTTGTTGTTCGATTACTCATGTTCTCGCAGTGGTTCATCATAGTATACATCATCTGTGTCTGTGCTGCCATGAAGGCTCCAAAGTTCTACAATTCAAGAGGGGGTGCTTGTAGTGGCATTGCTCCCGCAGGGTCTCGCTGCTGCCTTCCTCGATCCTTGGGTTCCGGATCCACTTACGTGACATGGCGAGTCCGAACCATCCGTGAAGCTCCATGGGTTAGATAAGGTAGAAAGCACAAGATGGGTTAAGAACTAATCTAGGGGTAGGTTAAACCCAACAACATAGTTCAAGAAAAATCAAATGAAACGCCTTTATTTATTAAGGGTCTTAGTATGGCTTGCAACAATGCCTAAGGGCTTTTGCAGCTCACACTTGCACACAAGGAAAAGACGAACCTAAGCACACAAACTACCGCCTAAAGGACGACTCGAAAAGAGACTGGCTAAGCCTGACAACCTAAGACTCTAGCGATCTCAGTCGCTAAGGTAGCCTCCACAACCACGACGATGCTCCCACCTGCTGTAGACTTGGAAGTGAGTTGGCATCCTCGCGAACTAGTCTCGATGCCCTCGACCGGGCGCAGTGCAGTGGTTCTTCCGGCTCTGCTGACCTCGCTGGCTCCTTCGGGACCTCCTCGGGATCTTCCTGGATCTTCTTCAGTGGTCCTCTTCTAGTTCTTCTCGCTCTTCAGGATCTTCTTCTTCTTGTTCCGCATGGCCGTGCTGACCGCAGAGGGCTTCCTCCAAGATGGTGATCCTTTCTTCACTCTTTGTAGGGTCTCATAGGTGTGCTCGGCTCGGTGGTGACTAACTCCAATGACTCCTCCCGAAAGCACACTTAATCGGGCTAGGTGCACCACTGTGGCATTGTCTTCTCCATCCGTAGACGGGTAGCGTGCTGGTCGATCCACGGCGGCAACTCGGGGATGGTAACGAAAGGCGGTATTTTGTAGCTCCCGCGCGTAGATGTGGCAAACTCTGAGGATGGCCAGGCATGACAACTCTTGAATTCCTTGCGCGAAGGTGATCCTCCTGACGGAAATGTTCAACGGCTAGCTGGCTTTAGTGCTCTTCCTGCCGTAGACCGTCAGACAGTAGATCACTCCACGATCTCGGCCGTTTACCACCCATTCGTTGCCACGATACATGGGACGATCAAAGCCCCAAGTACCTCCACAACAAATTTCCACAGAGCTCAAGCAAGTCCGCCTTTGCGCCACCGTAGGTATGAAGCATCTGAAGACAAACAAGAGGGTGGGAACCAAGTTAAAACAAAGGGGGAGAGGAAAAGATTTTAGCAATAGTTGAGTCGAGAGAGACATGAGGGAGTTAAGGGTTCATTTAATTTTGCAAGTTAATTTTTCTTTAGAAAATAATTTGGACTCTCTAAGACGGCCGATCTAAGGGTAAGACCTACAGTCAGTATGGCTCTGATACCACCTCTTTCGGGACCAAAAAAATACAATTCTGGACCCTTTGTGTATAATGCACTAGTCCAGGATCACGCTAGTGCACACAGTGTCAACACAGGCGAATATCGACCCACACAAATGATTAATAACATAAATGAGTAATTTAATAACAAATAAGGGTTTTGACCTTATGGTCGAGTTTGCAATTATTAAGCCACGCAGGGCTAGAAAGAAATAAAATAGCAGCGGAACAAAGAAACTTCAGTGGAATCCCATCAATTCACCATAGGCAACTGAATGGGATCAAGACCCTACGATCAAGCACCTTCGATGAACTCCTCCTCAAAAGTAGGCGACGACTCCTCCTCTTCATTGCATGTTTTACAACAAGCATGAGTACACACTGCATGCAAGTCATACCACGTAAATGCAATTATAGATGCAGGCTTATTCCAAAAGAATGGCTTCTGTGGTTATTTTGCAGAAATGCAGCATTTGTAGTTTAAATACAAGTAATAGGTTGAAAGAATAATTCAAAACAAATAGACAATAATAATTTGATAGTTTTATTTCACAAAGACACATAGCATAAACAAGTTATTCACATAGCCATATGACTTAAGTCACACTGACTCCATTCCCAAGGTTTTCATGAAAATCTACCCTCGTGTGAAATCCCGAAAGCATGTCCATGACAGCAGACGCAGCTATTCAATAGATTGATTAACACTCTGCGAGAGGTTGTACACTTTACCCACAAGATACAACTAGTGTAGCTAGCACTAGCCGTAACAAAATAGTTCGTAAACTTCATCTCGACATTGACACTCCCAGCAGCGCATAAACCGTCCGACAACCCCACACAGGAAGTCAGTTTGACACACACCGTTGGACAGGGACACGGCGAACCGCCCCGTGATGTGACTACTTGGTAGCACACCTCCACCCATGCACACAGCCTAACCTACAACCTGAGTAATCAATGTCAAGACTCCATAACTTACTAAGTTAGGCCCGTCACATAGCTCCACCAAAATATCACACGGTCCACTTGTCTCCATCTAAATCCTTTCCCACCCTGTTGGTTAAGTGCAACATATGCCATCAATGAGTAATAGCACATAGTGCACACAGTTTTTATCACATAATTCCATAGTCACTTAGTCATGTTTATATTTGCAACTTACATTGAGATGATGACTCGTAGCATGGCTAAGCAAACTAATCGCATCTAACCAACCCACGCTGGTAATACAATAGCACCAACTGAATAAACCAAACTAGGGTGACAAAAGATTATGGCATACAATAAGACAAGGAGGTCATAACAAATTGATATTAACTAATCCCAAAAGCATTGAAATAAATAATTAAAGTAAATGCAAT